>OY728136.1:1291086084-1292336084 GCA_963277665.1 Viscum album
ATCTTAAAAACACTAAAAACCCATAAAATTACCTAAAACTAAAAAAACTCTAAAACATATTTAAACCCCTAAAAAAGTTAAAAAAATCTAAACACCATAAAATCTCAAAAAACCAAAAAAAAATCACTAAAACCCAAATATAATATAATAACCCTAAATACAATAAAAACTCAAAAAATCAATAATACCCAAAACCCACGAAAATCGTCAAAAACTAAAAAAACCCTAAAACCCCATAAAATCCCTAAAACCCTTAAAAAACAATAAAAATACTAAAAATCAATAAAATCCCTAATAATTTAAAAACCCATAAACCCCTTAAAAACATGAATAAAACCTTAAAACCCTAAAAACACTTAAAACCACCAAAAAACCTAAAAACACTAAAAATCATAAAAACCCCAAAACCCTCAAAATCCCCAAAACCCTAAAAACCATAAAAATCCTAATAAATCCCTAAAATACCTAAAAATGTAAAAAACCCCTTAGAAACTCGAAAACTCCAAAAACGACCTTAAAAACTAAAAACTCTTAAAACCTCTAAAATACCTTAAAACCCCTAAGAATCCTAAAAATTCCTAAAATGACCATAAAAACAAAAAAAAATCCTAAAAGCCATAAAACCCCTAAAAACCGTAATACCCATACAAACCCATAAAAACCCTAAATAACCACTAAAAACACTAAAACCCCTTTACACCCCAAAAAATGATAAAAAATATAGAAACCATAAAAACCCTAACAATATCCACCAAACCCCAAAAAAGCATAAAACCCTTAAATACCATAAAATCCTTGAAATACCTAAAAATACGAAAAACCATAAAAATCCTAAAAAATATTTTAAAAATATGAAAAAATATAAAAAACCAAAAAAACCTTGAACAGCTATTAAAAATACTTGAAAACCTAAATCACTTAAAACCCTTAAAAAGGATAAAAAACACCAAAACCCATAAGACCACTAAAAACCCTGAAACCCATAAAAACCCTAAAAACCAATAAAAACTCTAAAAAACCTTTAAAACTATAAAAATGTTAAAAACTCTAAAAAAATAAAACCCTAAAAACATAAAAAACCCAAAAACAAAATAAATAACATAAAACCTTTAAACACCTAAAAACCCCTTAAACCCTCCAAATACCTAAAACCCCTTAAAACTGTAAAAACCCTAAAGTATCCCAAAAAACCCTAAAACGTAAAAAAAAACATGAAAACCACTATGAAATCATTAAACACCAAAAAAAACATAAAACCACCAAAACCTCAATGAATAGTAAAAACAATCAAAATCCTTAATAACCCTAAGAAACCATAAAAATTATAAAAATTCCTAAAGATCACATAAATGTAAAAAATCCTAAAAACCATGAACACCCTATGATAAAATTATAAATATAAAAACACCTAAAACCCCTAGAAATCCTAAAAACACTATAAATCAAATAAACCATAAGAGACCCTAAAATCCCCAAAACCCCCTAAAACCCATAACACACCTCAAACATTAATAAACCCCACACATACCCCTAAAAACCATTAAAAACTATAAAAACCATTTAATCTCCTAAAAAGCTTTAAAAACTCAAAAAATCATTAAAAACCTAAAAACTCAAAAAAAATATTAAAAACACAAAAAACATATAAGTGAAAAAGGACATAAAAACCCTATACACTCTAAAAGACCCTAAAACCATTAAAATCCCTAAAATCCCAAAAAATCGTAAAAACCCATTAATATCCTAAAAAACCACAAAAAAATAAAAACCATTAAAAACAATAAGATAATCTTAAAATCCTAAAACCACTTAAAACCCCTAAAAATTATAAAAATAATAAAAAATCCTAAAAAACCAAAAACTCTAAAACCCCCCAAAATCCATAAAACCGTAAAACCATAAAAATTATTAAAAATACCTAAAAGTACTACAAACATAGAAAAACCCCTCATAACCTATAAAAACCATAAGAAGACCTTAAAAACCTAAAATCACTTAAAAACCCTAAAAACCCCAAAAAAATTGAAAAACCATATTACACAAAAAAGACTATAAAACCCCCTAATAACCTTAAAACCCCATAAAACCGCTAAAAACCCACTAAAAACCCTAAAAACCATTTAGACCCATAGAATGTTAAAAACCCTACAAAAATTAGAAAACCAAAAAAACCCAAAAGACCCTAAACCCCCAAAAACCATAAAAGCGCTAAAAACCATCAAAATCCCAAAAAACCATAACAATAAAAAAATCCTAAAAAATCATTAAAATTCATAAAATCATAAAAAACCCTAAAAAACCCTTTGAAAACCATAAATACCAAAAAAACTTAGAACACCTAAAAACCTATAAACACTAAAACCCCTAAAGACCCTTAAAATCTTTAAAAACCCTAAAAACCAATAAAATTCCAAAACAATTGCCCTAAAATCCCTAAATATGTGTAAATCCATAAAAACACTAAGAACAACTAATAAAAGCTAAAAAACATAAAAAATATTAAAACTCCTATAAACAAAAAAAAAATTATAAAAACCCTAAAAACCATAAAATACAATAAAAACATAAAATCCATAAAAACCATCAGAAACCTAAAAACCCTAAAAATCATAAAAAGTCCTAAAACCTAAAAAACCCTAAAACAACTAAATACCCATTAAATAGATAAAAATGTTTAAAAAATATTGAAAATCCATAAAACCCCTAAAAACTATGAAAACACCTAAACCCCAAAAACCCAAAAACCCATAAAAACCCTGAACACCATAAAAACCCAAGAAATCCTTAAAAACCTAAAAAAATAAAAATTCTAAAAAATCCATAAATTCTAAAAAACCAATAAAACCTAGAAAACCACTAATAAATCTTGAAAAACTAAAAAAGATTAAAATCCCTAAAAACATAAAAACTACTAAAACCCCTCAAAACCATAAAAATCTTAATAATCCAAAAAAACCCTAAAACACAAAAATCCTAAAAAATCACTAAAAACCTCTAAAACATAAAAACCAATGAAAACTTGAAAACCAATATGAAATCCTTGAAAACCTAAAATCAATTAAAACTACTAAAAATGTAAAAAAAACATGAATCCCTAAAAGGCCATAAACACCCTTATACCACTTAAAAACCATAAAAACACTAAAAACCTTCAACACTAAAAAACACTAAATACTCAAAAACCCATTTAAACCCCAAAATACGTTAAAATGGTCCAAAAACCTTAAAACCCTACAAAAATAAAAAAATATCCTAAAAACCCAAAAAACCAAAAAGATACACTAAAATCTCTAAAAACCCCTAAAACCCATAAAAACCCCTAAAACCCCTAAACCCCATAAAAATCCTTAAAAATTCTTTAAAATCCCTAAAAACCTAAATATCCCTAAAACCCAGAAAATCCGAAATAAAACCTTAAAACCCTAAAAAAAAATTAAAACCCCTGAAGCCAAGAAAAATTTAAAAAACCTAAATCCATAAAAACCCTTAAAGTCCCTAAAAACATGAAAAAATACTAAAAATACTAAAAATCCTTAATAGGGTAAAAACACTAAAAAAGGAAGAAAACCGTAAAACCCAAAAAACACTTAAAACCCCGAAAAACCTAAAAATACTAAAACCCCTTAAATCCCCTAAAATGACCCTAAAATCCCTAAAACCCTAAAACCCCATAAAAACCATAAATATCCACTAAAAACTCTAAAAACACTTTGAACCCCTAAAAACATTAAAAAAATCTATAAAACTTTAAAATCCCTTAAAAACTCAGAAAACCCCAAAAACCCCAAAAACCCCAAAAACCCCCAAAAACCCAAAAATCCAAAAATACCCAAAAATCCCTAAATACCCCAAAAATCCCAAAAATGCTAAAAAATCTTTAAAAATTTCTAATGACTTTATAAAACCTAAAAATACTAAAAAAATGAAAATTTTAAAAACCAAAACACTGATAACTATAAAAACCCATAAAACCCTTAAAATCCATAGAAATACATAATTAAACTAAAACAACAAAAAACACTAAAAACCCTTTACACCACTTAAAATGTTATAAAATATAATAAACATTAAAACACCTAGAAAAATTAAAAAAACCCTAAAAACCCAAAAATCCATAAAACCTCAAAAAATCATAAACCCCCCAAAATCCCTAAAGACCCTGAATACCCTAAAAATAATAAAAAATATATAAAAATACTTAATAACATAAAAATTGTGAAAAAACATGAAATTCCATAAGAAAATAGTAAAAAACTAAAAACACTTAAAACCCCTAAAACCCAAATAACATTAAAACCCCTTAAAACCAGAAAACACCATTAAAACAATAAAAACCCTAAACCCCCTAAAAAATCATAAAAATAACTAAGAATATAAAAACCCTTGGAACCCCTAAAAAATTTAAAAAAAAACTCTAATAGACCTTAAATTAACTAAAAAATTCAAAAAAAACTTAAAACCCCAAAAAACCTTAAATACCCTAAAACCCTAACTCACAATCCCTAAAAACCCATAAAATCTTAAAAAATACATAAAAATTATTAAAAACATGAAAAATACTAAAATACCTAAAAACATACAAACATAAAAAAATCCACAATATCCCTAAAAATATATACAACCCTAAAAATGTGAAAAACCCTAAAAACCCTCAAAATCCCCAAAACCACTAAAAACAATAAAAATCCTAAAAATCCATAGAAATTACTAAAAATATAAGAAACCCTAAAACCCCTAAAAAAACTATAGAAACCTTAAAAACCTAAAAACCCATAAAATACCTAAAAGCATAAAAACACTAAAAACCCTAAAAACCATAACATTACCCTAGAACCCCTATAAACCATAAAAACTATTAAAAACATTAAAAAACCATAAAACACCCTAAAAATCTATAACTTTTTCAAAATCTAAAAAACCCATTAAACCCCTAAAAATGTCAATAAAAACTATAAAAACCCTTAAAAACCATAAAAATCTCAAGAAAACCCCTAACACCAAAAAAAAACCATAAAAAATCCAAAAACTCAAATAAACCCTCAATATCCATAAAAAACCTAACAAACATAAAAATCTTAAAAAATCCCCAGAAATCCAAAGAAAATTAAAGACCCTGAAAACACCTAATTAAACTTCAAAAAAAAAACAAAAAACAATTAATCCACTAAAAACCTAAAACCCTCAAAATCCCTAAAAACCATAAAAATCATAAAAATCCTAATATGACCCAAAAAATCCATAAAAACATAACAACCCATAAAAAGCCTAAAAAAACCTAATAAAACCATAAAAACATAAGAATAATTAAAACCCCTAAAAACATAAATATAAATAAAAACCCTAAAAACTAGAAATAAACCCTAAAATCCCTAAAACCCCTAAAAACCTTAAATCCCTAAAAACAAAAAAAAACACTGAAACAAATAAAATCTTTAAAACCCACCAAAATATATAAAACACTTTTAAACTCTAAAGATGTTAATGAATATAAAAAACCTTTAAAATAAGAAAAAATAAAAAACCCAAAATCCAAAATAAAAAAACTAAAAAACCCTGAGAATCCCTAAAAACCATTAAAATCCCTAAAATCTCAAAAAACCCTAAAATCCAAAAATACCTAAAATCCATAAAAATATAAAAAACCCAAAAACCCTATAAATCACTATAAAAACCTTAAAAACCTAAAATTAAATTAAAATCCCAAAAAACCTAAAAAATTCCAGAACCTAAAAACCCCAAAAAAAACCCTCAAAACTAAGAACCCTAAAAACCATAAAAACCATAAAAAATACATAAAAATACTTACAACTTAGAAAACCCTAAAAAAATAAATAACCTTAATCAAAACTTAAAAACATAATTACACTTTAAACCCCTAAAAACCATAAAATTCTAAAAACCCTAAAACCCCTAAAATACCCCAAAAACTCTAAAACCCCTAAAAACCATAAAGACCCCAAAAATTCCTAAAAACCCCTATACCCCTTAAAATTCTCTAACAAATCTAAAACACCTTTAAAACCCTAAAAATCATAAAAAAACCTGAATACCATAAAAATCCCAAAAATCCCTAAAAATACCTAAAAACATAAAAATCCCTAAGAAAAATGAAAAACCATAAGAAACCCATAAAAAACAGAAAACCCCTAAAAAAATAAAAAATCAAAACCACTAAAAACTCTAAAAACCCTTGAAACCTCTAAAAACATTAAATTTCCCAAAAAATCATTAGACCCTAAAAACTAAAAAAATCCTAAAAACCAAAAAAAATACTAAAAACCCTAAATCCTCAAAAACCCATTAAAACCCTAAAAATACCTTAAAACCCTCATAATAACTAAAAACCCTAAAAACCAAAAAAAAATAATAAAAAATCCTAAAAATATAAAAAATAACCTAAAACACTGAAAACTCTTAAGAAACCATAAAACCCGAAAACACTTAAAACCACTAAAAACTAATGAATGCTAAAAACACAAAAAACCTAAAACCCCTAAAACTATCAAAATACCTAAAAACACTAAAAGCCTATAAAAATCATTAAAAGTAATAAAAATCCCAAAAAAATGTAATAACCCCTAAAAACCATGAAAAACATAAGAAAACCATAAAAACCTAAAAAACTAAAAAACTCTAAAAACTCTAAAAAGATCCTAAAAATCCATGAAAATCCTAAAAACCCCTAAAATACTTTAAAAATCCATAAAAACCCTAAAAATGACTAAAAATTATAAAAAACATTTGAACCATTAAAAACATTAAAAAAATATAAAAAACATTAATACCCAAAAAAACTAAAAAAACCATAAGTACCAAAATAAATCATAAAAACCCTAAATAACCCTAAATCCCACAAAGTCCCCAAAAATCATAAAATACCATAAAAATACCTATAAATCCTTAAAAATTTTAAAAACCGTAAAAGCGTGTAAAAACCCTAAGAAAACCATAAAAACCTAAAAACACTTAAAACCCCTAAAACCCTAAAAAGATAAAAAAAACCCTAAAAACCCCTAAAACCCCACAAAATCCCTAAAAAACCTAAAAATACTATTTTATCCCCCATGGAAGTGCATTTACGGGCTTAGGGAAAATATCAAAATTGGTCTTATGGGTGACGGGCATTAATAAATTATTATAGAGACTTTCTCATCACCATCATTGTTTTGACCTGATCTGTGTTGTTATCCTTAAGGGAGGATTGGATTGACCCCGTGAGGACTTTCCAGTTTTTCCCTTCTACATTACGAAGTAGGTTCCATTATTTAATGGTCTCAGCGGGTGATTTCATGGGGTTAAGTATTCGTGTAGTTGGTCCTATTAGGATATGACTTCCTGGGATGGTCTCCAGCAGGTTCATTCATGGAGCCAGAAACACCCAACATTTCTGGTATCCATGATTCGTGGACCTAAATTCCAAAGGTAGACACTTTTTGGATGATTATTTGGTCAAAGACACTTAAGTACTCCATTAGTCAAGAGGATGGGAGGTCGGGATCATAGCCCCCTTTTGGGGTGAATTATTGTCCATTCTAGGACTCTCCTATAGATTTAAGTTGTGTTTTAATTTTCATGAATCCTTAGTTCATTCCTAAAGAGTGTATCCATAGGCTACCCCTGGTTTTCATGATCTTCATGGGAATACATAGATTTGATGCTACAAAGTCAATGATAACTTAATCCATTCAATAAGGAACTCTCGAGTTTATCTTCATCTAGGGGTCTTGAGATGGTTACATGTTGTGGTCAGACCCATAAAACAGGCTTCCTACGTATCCTTGGGAGAAGAATTAGAGCCCACGTAGTTCGGTACCAGTTGAGGCTTATACATGGAAGCTTCCCATTTTATGTAATATGATTGGGTGGACCCTTTCGGAAGGGCACCCTTTTGAGCATGGGCCTTCAAGCAGGAATCCTATGTATCCTGGTTTGAACAGGAATCAGAGTTATCATAGTTTAGGATGAGTTTTGTGGATGTTGTAAAAATCACAAATCTCTAAGACCATGTGATTCATACTTGGTGTGAAAAACAAGAGAATCTTAGAGATTCATCCAACTACACACCTTATCTCCCACAAATGGGATTGGCTAGGACTATGGTGGAAGAGGCCGAGGAAATAGTGGGTGAGGGCACGAAGCAATGAGCCCTTCAATGTGGGGAGACATTGGGGTAATGTGGCTCGACCCTTAGAATATTAGGGACATAACTCAGTGGGAGTGCCCCATAATGTTCTCTGGGAAAGGGGAAGAATGTCACCTATTGTAAAAAAGAGGGGCCAACATGATTCCTTCGACTGATAGTTGTTTCTCATTGAATGGAAATGAAAGATATCATCATTTTTCTTCTAGAAAGGGGAGGTTCACATAAACGTCCCACGGTTTGGATCTGGGTTACAAGGGAATGTAAACTTACAGACATCCCAGGATTCTAGACCATTGTGGTAGAAGCATTTATGACTCCTCTTATGATTGGTACGTAGACTCAAAGGGGCATGCTGATACACTTGATAATCTGACAATACGAGTATGGTGGCTTTGGAGGAGACATTGTCCTGAAGTTGGGGTACTGGTTCTTGGAGGGGATATGGAAGACTGGATAGTAGTGGAGGGGTGAGATTGGAGCCATAGGGAATGATTCTCGAAGATTCCCTATTCCACATACCACCTTCCCATGCAGAATGGGGGGAACTCTACATGCCATAGTGGCATGTGGATAAATGGGTATTCCATGTACTGAAGTGGTACGTGGTCTTGGGAATGGACCGTCATGCACTATAGTGGTATGCGGTCCTGGATGTGTTCTGCCATGCCACTTCGAGTTCCATCCATGTAACAATGCAGTACATGTTGTGGGGTTTAATCTGTATAGTGATACGCTAGGTGAAACATCATATTGAATTAGGGTCCTAGAACATGTCATTCATGGGGAGTTCATCCATGAGGAATTTTTGGTTCGCGATGACACCAATTATGTTCGTGGTTTACCCATTATTATTATGTTCTTTATTTTTATGGTTCATGGAATGTTATACCTATATAAACATGGTTTGAGGTTTGACATCAGCGATGATTTGAAATCGAATATGGAATCCTCTCTAAATTCTTTCTCCCAATCCTCTAGGGTCTCCTCCATGCTTTATTCATCTATAATCTTTATTATTTCTTATGTGATACATTTATATTGCATTGTGACAATCATATATTTGGGCATGTCGCACCATTTGCGGAATCCCATGAAGAGATATCTCGATTCGTGGAAGACTTGGTCAATCGGGGTTTGTCGAGGATGCGGTTCACGAGTCATGGTTCATGGAACCCTGCAGATTTTCTTCTTCCGTGAATAGTTGAGTCCACAAGATGGTATATAGATGGTCTTTTCGTGATTTATTCCACTAACGAAAGGGTTCCAAGGTTCACTGGCCATCGTTCTGTGGGCCAGTGCCTCACAGGTCCTTCAACGTACAGGTGGTTCATAGTTCATGAATTCCATGAACCCTTCTTGGTGATGGTATGCGGGTCACATAGAAAGCTTTAGAAATTATATTTATCCAAATTTCCTCTGAATTTTTCAATTCAATTTGCATCCATTTGCTTCACTGGATTGGTAGGAATTCTTGTTTCCTTCTCCAATGTGAATTTATGAGTATTTTCTTCTATTTGTGATATATTCAAGACCCTACATATGCCCCTCATAGAAATGGGGTCTATTCGGAACGAAGAGGAAACTATTCCGATGTAGAAGCGGTCTTGAACTAAAAAAGTTTGTGGTAGAATAGATAAATTTGGTAGGATGGGACCACAACTATATATAGGGGGCCATGTAAGTTTCCTTTTACCATTTCTAGTGGTGAAATGTTCTCTCCTCTCTCCATAAACTTCCTCTACATCAGTGTACCATCTCTTTTGTGAAATCCGTAATCACGAACCACATTGTACGTGCTGTGAACTGAACTCTTCACAATTACTGCTACCCGTGTACCAAAGTTTGGGTTTCGTGAACTGTGTTTTGGAATTTTAAACCTAAAATCTGGACCTCTGCATTGGAGAACGTTTCACAGTTTTCATGTCCCGTAAACCAAACTTAAACCGACATATTAAACTTTAATCCATATTATTCAGAACATAAACTTTTAAATAGATATTTTGAATCTCAGCATTGCACGACCTTGTTTCATGGTTTCTTCTTTCTGCAAACCCTTCTGTTTGCTGGCCAATGCTCTACAGGCCAGTGCCTCATGGGACTCTTCGTACATCGTGTCTATACAAGATTTAGCTTCCACATACTATGGCAGTATGCGGGTATTGCTTCTGCATACCATGAAGTACCTTATAAATTATTTTTCATACCATTTCTAGGAACAATACATAGATTCCAATGTGGACCCTCTTTTTTGTTCTTTTTCCATTTTTGTGGCCTTTATCCAACAATATTCTTATAGTACTGACTTTTTGTGGGATTTTGGACTTTTCCATGTAGGATGCAATGGCTCTCTCACAGACTTTTGCTGATGTTCTTGTTTCTTTTGAGGCTACTGCTACTTCCCCTCATTCTTCTATTGATGAGTGGTTGAAGAACATGATGGGTTTGGTTGATGACAAAATTCTGGTCATTCCATTACATCAATATTTGAAACATTTTCTTATTGTGAGCCAAAAGGAATACCTGAATTTAGATAGAATTCCATTATATGGGTTTGGTCTACTTTATGATACAAAATTTACAGCTCTAAATCCAACATATCGGCCTACTTCCTAGATAACTAACACCCTTGTCCCAAAGTCTATGATTCCATCCAGGGTACGGTACATCTAGATAGTTATTTCCAATAGGTCCCTACTGAGCTACGCAACTCAAACCATATAGGAGGTGCAGTGGATGCTAGACAAGACGACTCACTGCTACCAGATCATTGTATATAAATCTATAGTGAACGAGTAGCATGGCTAGTCGTCTAGGAGGGATCTTCACTCGGGAGGCTCATTTGTCTTAGATTGTGGGTGTCCTTTTTGGTTTCTCTAGAGTTTAAAATAATTTCGGGCTAAGCTACATATTTTGGTACTATATTAGGATACTTCGGTATATTAGAAATACACTCACCATCCCACCGCCCTTATTTCGCAGCTCCTGAGTAGGTGGAGCCCATACACTAATACCTTTCATTTAACCAACTAGGAGGTTGGCATTAGTCTTTCAGACATCCATCTGATTTTAGTAATACCGATTTTCAGGGATATTTATGATAAATTCTTACCTCCTTCCTCTGTTAGGGACGAAAAAGAAAGTACCCCTCCTTTTGCAAAGAAAATCATCATTCATGAAAAGGCACTCTTGATGGAAATCGATCCTTGTCTAAAGTAGGAAATTCTTTTTGATGAGTGGTTTGGTTCCTTTGTTAAGCATATTGGCCTTGATCCAGATCCATGAAAACCCAGATCCTATCCTACCAAAATAACCTAGAGGCGAGTGGGTACCTATTGGACCACCTTGGAAGAGGGGAAATTTCAAGAGTGGGGAAGGGGGATCATCCCTAATGTTGACTTATTATTTCGACTGGTAGCTTTCTTGGATGTGTTTTTGAGTGGGTGGCTCTTACCATTATGGGAATATGGTGGTTTTAGAGCCTCAACTTTCATCATTTCTGCTCAGATGGTCACTAGTAGATGCATCAATCTATCTATCCTAGTGTTGGCCAAGATTTATCACCTGATAGGTTACATTAGCGAAGTGGCCCACCTTATCGGATGATTGTCCATTTCAAATTCATTAGGTCCAAATAGGATCCCACATAGGAGGTTATACCTTTATCAATTCTTTTCAAATTATGCATTCCATCCTCCAACTGTATCTACATAGTACCATTTGGGTTACGCCAATGACTTGGGCCTCGCAGGATAAGCAAGAGGAGCAAACTGAGAAGAATGAGCAAGACATAATGGCTTATCTCAACTACAATGAACGTTTCTCTTATCTTCCTTATGTTTCCCATGATGTTACTATTATTAATAATACATATGAATATAATGTACACTGAGCCTACTTTTTTCTTTTAGAGAAGGTGTCTTGGTTTCCCGCATCAGAGGGGAGAATATTTGTGAGGGATATGCTCCCTGCATATTTAGTCGTCAATTTAACTATTTCTAGAAGTTTTGTCTTCCCTCTATAAAAATTTCCCATCGAGATAATCATTTGATGATATCCCATCAACCATGGTTGTTGTTCACCGAGGAGTACACCCAGTGTTAGGTCAAACTTCCCAACTCTGGGGATTTTATACCCTTACTCACCAGAAGCTATGCTGAGGCCTAGGTTAAATCATATCCCGATGGCCAATTAGTAGATCTCGTTCCTATCATGATAACTTCCAAGTCATGCAGGGATAAATGGAAGTAGAAGAAATGGGGAGTTTGGGGGAACCCTCAACCAGGAAAATTCCTTCGAAAGCTGCTCAACTCCCCCCCAAGGAAAGTTGTGAAAGACGGGGTTGTTAATTCATGGGTGGCTGAATGAGCTACTGAAGGCATTTCTGGGAACCCACCATCCATCCCCCTCCCTCCTTGAGGATAATTTCCTAGTGACCTGGAAAAAATGAGACCATTTGAAAGTCCATCCATCCACTCGTCACTGGTCCCCTCATTTTTTATGGAAGCTCATATGGACTAGAAAAGTGACTCTTACCAGCATTGGTTTTGTGTCAGCACCGGTTGATGTTTCCTTTGAAGAGGATCTTGAGAAGGTGGGTCATTACCATAGGAACCTTAAGAACCTCATCCATTCCCAAAGTGGTCATCGCAAATACTCACATTGTGAACTTGCCATACTACGACCAGAAACTAACAACGAGGATGAAGAAGTCATTGGATCACTTATTATGGATACCATGGGAAAATCTCCTTACTTTATCCCAATGTCCCATAAGTATTCATCTGCTCGGGGTCTTGAATTTTCAGGAACACCCATGAAACATTTATGGCTATTGAAACTCGCTCTGATCCTTTGTACCAACCTACCAGTACTGGCTATCCCTATCACGGTTGCATTTTTAGATGCTTGGAGGGTCTGGGATGAATTGAGGGTGAATGCTTCCAATAAAAATATATGGAGGCTTCTTCCGGGAGGATGTTTCGACTTTCCAGGTTTTGTGGGAACCATTTCTCATACTGGTATTTCGGCCGAAGAAGATCCTAATGAGGCGACTTCCTACTTGAATGAAATGGACAAGTGTCTCTACACCCCCATAGATAGGTGTTACTGTTCTGACCGTGTGGAATTGATGGTGGTACTCCCACGATCGATGACCATCAAGGGAGAGGTTGTTCTATGTATAACCCCCATCTTTAAACTCCTTTATTGTGAAGACTCTAAAGTTCCCCCATTTTTTGTAGGACCTCATAATGTTTCGGGAAACAGTTCTCTCCCCAATTTATTCCCTCGAGGTCACCGTAGCTGGGGATGGTGCCCTACCGATTATGGGGGGGTGTTGCGGAAGGATCCCTTGGAGCCCAAGACCACATGGAATCATTCATCACAAACCATTCTAGGGAATTTCCCCCTCCATCTCCTCTGGGTACTCTTATTCAGGACCCATCTCCATAATAATCGAAGAAACGGAAGCATGCCTTCCAACTATCAGGACACATTGGTTGGGGAATCACAAGTAATCATCTATTGTTCTGGTAGTGAACCAAAGTACCCTAATATTGTTGACTCATTGTTTCATGAGTGTATTTTGACGCAGGGCCAATCGGTAACTAGATGGTGGTTGCTCAAACATCTATGGATCCCATCCCCATTACGGAACTGGAAGGTTCACCAGCCACTGCGATTGACCGAAGAAGAGGAATCATGCCAACTGAGGAGGATGGGGGTACTGTCAACCATTCAAGAGTGCCTTCTCCTTACCCAATGATCTTTTCCTCATGAGTGGAAGAGAATCCAGAGGTTGAGGGCTCATTTCACCATGTTGAGTCGGTCCTCATGGAGAGAGGCAAGGTAACCTTTATGGCACTGACTAAATCCAGCGACGAGCCCCAAGCCCTACAGTATTTTGGAGGGACATTAAATATTTAGGTATCAATCAACCCTGATAAAATGGTCTTCACCCCTATGCATGGAGTCTATTCATAGATTGGTACTATGCATGAACATCCTCGTCCCGCAGAAGTCACAATCACTAAGGAGGCTGATGTCCCAGCCCTTTAAAATTTGGAGCGAGCCATTATACCTTTTTCTCTAAATCTATGAAAAGTGGTGTTTTTAGCCGCATGGATATCAAGACTAGTACCCTTCTCCATACTAACTATATCTACAGGAATGATATTAGTAAGAAACCTTTTGAGGGTTTCATCGGGGATTTTGTTTTCCAGTTATTCGTGGTCTCAGACCATTAGTGGTCTTGAGGGATCGTGGGGCGCAAATGGTGATTGAATATGTGATGCCACCTTTTCTGGGTAGCGATATCACTAAGTGGGAGGTAATGAATTCATCAATCCTCTATTATCATAATTGCAACAAAAAGAATTATCAATTTAGATAGATTCTTATTATCTATCCTCCATTGAAATTATCAGAAGCGAGGTTGTTGTGGGGTTGATCCATGCTATAGCCACTGAGTCAAGGACCTCTCTTGTAACATTCATCCCTGACTATATTTACTCATCTGGGAGTGACTCCAAGACTGACCAAGAAGTAATGGTCAATCTTTGTCCCATTCGTCAAAAGGCATACTGGAACATTAGGGGGTTAATATATCAGAATACTTTGGCTATGATTCCAGCGAATTTTCAAAAATTACACCATCATTTTGTGGTCCTAGGTTTTGGTGGATTTTAAAATCATGGAATCTATCATATAGTGAGGAAGGTGGTCACTGATCGAGAAGAAACTGGTACACTTGAGTCTCAACTTTCTGTGGTAGATTTAATGGATCATCCTGTTATTGTGTGGAAAATTCTTATTGATAAAACTACCAATCAAGATAGAATGGTTTCAAGGTTGAAAAATGAAATCATGAAGCAATAGTCCTTAGTGGAAAAACTCAACCAAGAAGTGGAGAAACATAGTCGTATGTTGTAACTGAGTGAACAAGAGTGGGTCCAGGCCATGTTCGCTATTGAGGATGTGCAATGGAAGATGAAAGAATAAGAAAGGATTGGACTTGAAGATATGAGGGACACGGAGGAACCGTGGGAAGGCACAGAGGCCGAGACTATAAATTTTTTAATGCTTCGCCAATCCATTGAGAAGTCAAATCAATTTTTATGAAAGTTTTTTATTCTACTGAAAATATCATATAATGATCATGTACCACTCATGAGGAGAGGCTCCAATCTGTGTATTCCCTCTCTATCTTTATGAAATAGGATGGAATTATTTTACCTTCCAATGCTTATTATTTTCCTTTTTATGAAATTTCAATTAATCTCAATCACCCGTATAAAGATCATTTCGATCGTGTATTAATTTTAAACTATGATTCAAAACCAGAAATTGAAATAATCCAATTGGGCTCTAATTTTTTCCCTAATATGTGAGTCTTAGTGAGCGTAGTTCAACTATTGTTGGAGTTTCATAGAAAACCTCAAAAAAATTATTTATTTTTAATTATCACCCTAATTTTTTACAAAGCTCATTTGATATGGGATTAGCATTTATAACTTAATTTTTTCCCAGCACGACCTTTGTGGGTTCTCAACCTAATAAAATTTATGTATCTTTTGATAGCTCTCCATTTTTTCTTTTGTCTAAACCATTCATAGTATAGGTTCAACGAGTTGATACTAGACTTTTATCTAGGGGCACCCTTTGTGGGTTTTAACTCTGGAGAGTGTTTCTTCTTTTTCAGTGGCAGTTTATAGTCCTTCTAATAAAACTTATTACTGATGTTTTAGGTCAAACAGTTTTGAAAAAACCTGACGGGGTGGGAGACCTAATTTGGGATTCATTATCTAGTAATGTCTTAATAATCATAGACATGATTGAAGGATTTTATTGACCCTGACTTTGTGAGGATTGGATGTATATGAGGCTTGGGATCCATTTTAGGTGTCCATAGGTAGAAAAGGACTCTCTTGAGGACTATTTTTCCTTTGATTTATGGTCATTTTATAGGAAACATCTGTAGAGACACTAGGGCATTATGTGCATATTCAAATAGAGGTGTCCATAAGACACTAGACTTCCATATCTGATGGCATGAGAGGGTTTATAACATCTTGAATTTGATTTGGGGTTGGGGGAAATAGTGGGTGACTTGTCTAAGAGATGATTTCCAAAAGTATTAGGGGCTTTTGAATTTCCTTTGGATGGGAAACCTCTCCCACATGAACATTACTTTCATAAGGGAGGGATGGATAATGGTATATTTTAACGTCATACAACTAGGACACTTGACCCCTATTATGGGAGATCATTTTTCTCTAATCCAATGGAGAGTAAATGATTTAATAGTGTAATTAGAAATTCCTTTCATGTCTGGACATTTGAAAAGGGAATTACATTTAAGCTGTAATCAAGGGGGTTCCCAAGTCCAGGGTGTGAGATGGGACATAAATGTCATACATGCATATAGAAATTGGAAAGGACTCTGTTGGGGATGAATTTTCCTTTAATTGATGTTTTTTTGTAGGAAACATTTGCAGAACCACCGGGGCATGATGTGCATAGTAAAATAGAGGTGTTCATTGGAAAATGTCCTTCCATCTCCGATGTACATTGAAGATTATGAGGATTGGGACCTTTCTAAACAAGACATATGGCCTATGAAAAGGGGTGCGTCTAAGAATGAATGGAGGAATTTATTTTGGCTAAACGTTCCTAGGTAACCCAGAGATAAATGGGTGATTTTTTTTTCATGTTCAAATAAACATCACACATGTGGATGGGGTATCATCATTTTACTAAAGCCTTAAGAGATAATAATGGTGAATCAGGCCAGAATGTTTTGATATATCTATGACATGGGTAGGAAAGAGAATGTAAACCATGACTCTGAGGGCTCTTGAATCATGAAGAAAGACATGGGTCTTGGAAGCCATTAGGTGTACAGAGGTATAAGAGGACTCTCCTGAGGAAGAAATTGTCTTTTATTGATGGCCATTTTTTAGGAAACATTTGCATATCCACTGGGGCATGATGTGTATAGTCAAACAAAGGTGTCTAAAGGACACTGGCCTTCAATCTCAAATGGCCATGGAAGATTATGGAGATTCAAGATTACTCAATCATGGATTTTGGTGTATGGAAGGAATGTATCTAGATACATTAGGAACATTTGGGCCATGATTCTCTCATGGGATCAGGTAATCCCCTGTGTAGATCTACCCCATACATAGGGTGAGTAATTCTTCCCTTATTCAGAGTACCCTATAGTTTAACATTGTACGACTAAGACACTTCTTGCCTTGTAGTTTATCATCATGTGGTAAGGATGTTTTACTGTACAGTTTAGAGTTATGTAGTGAGGACATTATGATGTGCAGTTTACAATCATGCTGCATGGACATTATGATATACAATTTAGAGTCATGCAGTGAGGATATTATGTTGTGTAGTTTAGAGTCATGCAGTGGGAATATTATTATGTGTAGTTTAGAGTCACACAGTGAGGACATTATTCTTTGTAGTTTTGAATCATGAAACCATGACATTATGATGTGGAGTTTAGAGTTATGAAGTGATGATATTATGTTGTGAAGTTTAGAGTCACGTAGCTAGGACATTATGCTGTCACAAAGACCATAAATAGATTTGATTTAATAATGGTTAGAATATTATGGCATTCCTTATACATGAGTGATGATAGAAGGTGTAAACCATAGTCCCAGGGGGTGCTTGGATCAGGAAGAATGACATGGGTCTTGGAATCCATTGGGTGTACTTAGGTAGGATATGACTCTCCTAAGGAAGAATTTTACTTTTATTGATAGTTGTTTTGTAGGAAACATATACAGATCCATCGAGTCATGATGTGCATAGTCAAACAATTGTGTCTCCAGGACACTAGCCTTCCATCTCCAATGGGAACAGAGGATTATGAGGACCCAAGATTTCTCGGAGTATAGAGTTTAAAAAATAAGAAATATGTGTCTGAGAACATAAGAAATATCTAGATTTTGATCACTCATGGACTACTGAAAAGTCTATATATATCTGACTCATATGTAGGTGGAAGCATGATCTTTTGGATACTTATGAGTGTCAGAATTCAAATTTGGAATTTCCATCATCTCTTTGGATTTGTTGTGCATGAAATTGGGGGCGTGTTTGGGATCTCGTAATGTTGATAATCAGTCCGCACATTGTACTTTAAGAACCTTGCAGTTTAACATCATGGGGTCTATAATTTTATGGATTCCCACATGCAAGTCTGACCTATTAATGGAGGAAAGGACATTTTTTTCTTAATTGGTGTCTGGGCCAGGATGTCAAATATAGGAATCACTATGTATCCTACAAGGGAATGAATGAAGAAATACATAGATCTAAACGTTCGCTACAAATGTATGGCCCATGTTTAGGGACAAGAGGAGGAATTATTTTTAATTGGTGGCTCAACCAGTATGTTAAAATTAGGCGTCACTATGTTTCCTATAAGGGCAGTAATCAAGTTATATGTAGTTCTAAATGTTCCCTATGCCGATCTGACTCGGGCGTTGGATTAGGGGAATTTGGGTTTCATGTTCTTAGAGTATTGGATCTATCATACCCCTTTATATTTTTATTATGTAATTTAATCGGTACCACAAATACTAAGCTCACCAGAGTTACCCTCGATGTGAGAAATAAGGTGTGACAAGGATTTCCCTCATAATATGAGGAGGTAGAGGATACAATAGAGAATTTTTTTTCATGCAGGGATAGGCCATGATCAAGGGTCGAGGTATCGCTAAGTATCCCACTGATGAATGGGAATCAATCCATAAATAGTCTTTTGGGGACCATGAAGTTTATCATCATGCGATTAGGACAATTTATGTTATGTAGTTTAATATCTTGTAGCTCAGATGCTATGTTGTGCAGTTTAGAGTCATGCAATGAGGACAATTGCATCCCAGTTTAATGTCGTGTTGTAGGGATTAATATCACATAGTTTAAATTCATTTGGTAAGTATGATAACTCATAGTTTAGGGTCATATAGTTTGGATCGCCAGTGTCACTGTTACATGAATTACTTCTTTAGAAACATTACATTGGTGGGAGCAGTGATGATTTTTCCATCCATTGACATCAAGGTGTATGATCCATTTGAATAGAACCTATATATGAAATATGGTCCCTCCCACTTTGGCTCAATCTTTGCGGGTTTCTTCCTCACAATCATCAAGGTTTTGAGGACCAACAAATCTCTCATTTGAGGAAAGACCCAAGCAGAACTTTTTTGTTAAAGACCCATGCTATCTGATTTTGGTAGACTTCCAAATGGTGAAAATGTGCATCCTTTTCTCATCCAACTACTCCAATTCACAAAACTATTTCCAAGATTTCTCATACCTAGATATTTGATCACAAATGTCCACACATAGTGATGGAATGTGAATTTTAATAGAAAAAATTACCTCTTCCCCGTACACTAGTGAGTACAGGGTTGCCTAGGTGGTAGTGTGGGTCGTGGTCCAGTAAGCCCATAAAGCATGGAGGAAATTGTCTGGCCACAATTTTTTATCTTTATCTACCATAGCTTGGAGTATTTTGTACATAGTCTTGTTTAAATCCTCTACCTTCCCGTTGGACGCTGCATGGTATCAGGATGAATGGTTGGCTTTGATTCCATACTCCTGGTATAACTTTTCCAGCTCAGCAGAGAATAAGTTGGTGTATTTTTCTGTCAATATTGTATGAGTGATACCAAATTTGGTAATGATGTTGTCCTTTATAAAGTTAACAATTATTTTTTCCCTGACCATTTTAAGGTTAATGGATTCAAAAAATTTGGAAATTAAGTTGGTTGTTGGGAGAATGAACTTGAATTTTCTGGCAGTGGTAGGGGGATATGATCCTACAACATCCACCCCCCAGGCAGAAATTGGCTTGGAATACATAGCTGTGTGAAGTAGCTCTAGGGGTCGGTGAATAAAATTGGCATGAACTTGGTAGGAATGAAACTTCTTGGTGAATATGGAACAATCATGTATCATAGTGTTCCAATAGTATCCAAGCCTTCTAATTTGATGGGAGAGCTTGTTTGATGATTGGTGTGATCCACAAGCTTTAGCATGTACTTCTTTCATGACGACAACAGTCTCTTCTCCATCGATGCACCTATGAAGGACTCCTTCAAGGCCTCATTTGTAGAGAACCTTTTTTTGGTTTACACCATTGTACAAGACAAAGTTGACTACCTGCCTCTGGATCTGTTCTCTTCTTTCCCTATCTGGTGGGAGTTCCCCCCTCTGGAGGTAATTTGCAATGGGAGTCATCCAGCTGCTGGTGTGACCATAAGGATAAAAAACGGGGCTAATCTTGTCAATTTCCTCCATATTTTTCTGAATAAATGGAAATACCATCCGATGGTGGGAAATGCTGATGACTATTTCATATCAGTCTGGATCAATCAGGGTTTTATCTGCATTTTCCAACACATTGACATAAGAATTTTGTGACCGGGGGACATAGGTTAGTGTTTTTTATGATAGGAATTATGCCATTAGTTCTTGATCATGGTTCATCAAGGGGTAAAATAATTCTTTCATAATGAAATAATCACCATTTAATTGATTGATTAATAAATCTGAATCACCTTTTATCTTCAGGTGTTCAGCCCGTCCATGAAGTGTTAGCTCTAAGCCTACAATGAGGGCCTAATATTCTACTTCATTATTTATGCATCCCTATGAATACAGGAATGAGTAAGGCAAGATGTACTACATGGTGTATATGAGTATAACTTCCATCCCTACTTTGTTGAGCTTGGGATCATCCTTCCTTTTCCCTGTTGGGATCTTATAAGCACCGTCGAAGTACATTTCCCATGTCTAGGGACCCTCTTGGACTGAGAATACTTCTTCATTGGGAAATTCAGTATCCAATGGGGTCATTTCTTCGGAGGGGTGATCTTCTAGGAAGTCTGCTAATTTCTATCCTTTGATAGCTTTTTAGGGAACATACCGAATGTCAAACTATTGTAGTTTGTCTTCCCACCTTGATAGACATCCATTTAGCATGGGACGGTTGGGGATATACTTGAGTGGGTTGTAGAAGGAGACTAGATGGACCTCATGGTGCTGCAAGTAATGCCTAAATTTTTGAACTATGAAGATTATGGTTGGGAAGTTCTTTTCCATTATTGAATATCAAGTCTCAGTATTGATCATTGTTCAGATGTGGTAATAGAGATAGTTCTCACTACCGATATCATTCTTCTGCGTGAGGAAAGAGCATAATGACCATTCCAAGGCAGTTACATAAAAAATGAGTGGTCTCCCCTCAACTGGAAGCATCATCACTAGTGGGATTATGAGATATATTTTGATATTTTCGAACACTTATTGACAATCATTATCCCACTCATATGTAACCCCATTATTCATTATCCAAGTGAAAGGTAAAAATTTACCTGCAAGGTTAAATATGAAGCACCGAATATAGGCCAGGTGCCCATAAAGACCCCTCAACTCAGTGAGGATGCGAGGTGGGGACATGCCAAGGATGGATTTTGTCTTATCAGGGTCTACTTCGATGTCTTGATGGCATACGATGAAGTCAAGGAATTTCCCAGAGGTAACACTGAAGGAACACTTTAGGGGATTCATCTTTAAACTATGTTGTCATATTTTGTTGAAGATAGTTTCAAGATCTTCTTGGTGGTTAGAGTGATTTTCTGTCTTAACCACTAGATCTTCGAGGTAACACTCAACGAATATTCCTAGGAAGGGCTTGAAAATGCGATGTATGGCATGCTGATATGTAGCGCCGACATTTTTTAGACCAAAGGGAATCACCTTATAATAGAATACTCCTTGAGGGTATCTAAAAGAAATATATTCTTTATCTCCTCCATCCATTTAGATCTGGTTGTATCTAGAATATTTGTCCATGAAATAGAGGGTCTCATATTCAATGATTGTATCGATCAACAATTCTATGATCAGGACCAGAAAACCATCTTTTGGGCAGTGTAGATTGAGGTCCCTGAAGTCAATGAAGACTCTAATCTGTCCATTTTTCTTTTTGATAGGGACTATTTTTTTCCATCTATCTTGGATATTGGACCTCTTTGATGATGTAATCTTTGATCATATTGTCAACTTCAACCTCTATTTTGGTAGCATGCGTTGGGTGGGTTTTTCTAGATGCTTATTTATAGCCAAGATGATCTTTTGGAAGACCCATATGATGAGTGGAGACCTCAAGATCGAGGCCTAGCATTTCTGTGTAGTTACAGGAAAAAACATCTCGATTCTTTTTTAAGAAGGATGTATATGCCTCTTGCTTCTCTAAAGGCATATCCATATGAACTAGAGTGGGCCATGGGTTATCTTCAGTTCCCAGGTTTATTTCCCTATGTTCATCGATTGTAGTGGAAACACCTTTGTCAAATGCTAAGAGAGGATTTTTGAGATGGAATCTACAATTATGGGAGAGAAATAGTCTTCTACCTTTGTGAGGTAGGAGGGAACTATCTAGGGCCCCAAGGATGGGTCGGGAACATCTTTCCTTGGACCTTCCCTGCCATCATAGGGACCAGCCTTCTCTTCAGCATCTTCAGACTTGGTGACCATAATGGAAATCATGTAGATGAATGAGTTTGTATCCGATCTTGAATTTATGCATTCAACTTGGTTGATGGTTAAAATATATTCTTCCTCGATCTATTGAAGGGGATCATTAGGATCCACTTCTAATCATTTGGGGCAGTGATCTAGTCAATGTTTCCATCCACAAACTATTTCTATTTCAGTTCATAGAACTCCGCATCGATGTAATGCAACTCACAGTATTTGAATGAGGATTTATCGGCGTGAAATGTTCTGCTTCTTACATTAGCGTAATGTTTAATGCACTCATGTTATGATGATGGAATCACAACATGCTGATGTAGCTAGGGCCTCCCTAACAGGACATTAAAGGTCGTTCTTTTTCATACTACCAGAAACTTGGAATCAGATATGAGATCTCCAAGCCAGGTTTTATGATAGATTTGTCCCAATGGATTCTTTATTCTTTTTTCATATCCCATCATATCTATGTTGTAAGGTGTTAAACTATCCTCATCACAGCCCAATCGAATAAGTGTTCTCATTGGGATGAGGTTGATTCCGAAGCCATTATCGATGAAAATTATTCAAACATCAATGTCATTTAACATTCCAAACACATATAAGGGTTTAATTTTCCCTTTCATGATGGAATATTAATCCTAGTCTATGAAGTAGATCATGGTGTGGAATTCTTCAGGATTGGTCTCTGTCCGATAGAATTCAGTCACTGCCACATCGTTCATGAATTCTTGGAGACTTATCAAGGCTTTGATGAGTGCCTCCCTTTAGTCTGCGGACAGACTCAAGGAATATAGGATTGATAGATTTTCCGATACTAAGGTTAGATGCTTCAAAATATAATATTTATGCTCTAAAGGATGGCGCATCCCAGACTGGGGGTGTTCTTTCATGGGCGATTTAGGGTCTTGATATTTGGATGTAGATGGCTTGGCCTCTGAGACATTAGCTAATGGTGATGTTGTACTTTATGATATTGGAAAAATTGGTTTTACTGTATGATTGAGGTGATTGGATATCTTTTCTACCTATGACAGATACTCCAAGATAACTGGACTCAATTTTCTTCGAGTGGGGGCGGAGGGAAATTCCAGTTTCTATTGTGTCTGCTGGAAGGTTCATCTGCAAGTTTCCTCAATATTAATAGTTTGAGATAAGGCATGACATAGAATTTGACTGTTGGCACAATCATGCCTTCCAAGAAACCCTTGTCCTCTGTGGCCTCTTCCTCTAGCTCTCTAGTTGGATGAGGGGAATTTGGGTTTAAGTCTATAGTCTCCATCAAATAAGAGGTCGATCAAGTAAATTAAATTAATGGAGTTGATGATTTTTTCTTGATCTGATAATCATTTTGTCTGACTGTCTTCTTCTGATGGTGACTCTTGATGGGGTTGTGCCCATTGTACCTTTTGGTGGGGAGGTTCCCATTATTCCATTTGGAAACACGGTTCCCATTATTCCATTTGGTAGGGTGATGCCTATTGTGCCAAGTCTTCTGGCATGAAGTCCGAAAGTTCCAAGACTTTATTCTTCTTTGGTTCCAACTCGTCTTCTTGCTTTTGATTTCTACCCTTCCGGTCCGCAGAGGGCTTCAAGGATAAGGATGATGGTTGTGATGCATCAGGAGCTATTTGGGGAAAGATTGGTTACTTCAACTGTGTTTGGAGGATTCCATGAGCTCGGTAGACTGTTTTCCAAGTCATTTAACTATCAACTTGTTTCTCTTTTTTTATGGTGACTGCTTTCCATTCCTATTCCTCTCTTGAGTATAGGGTAGAGACATACTCCACTTGTACTGTAAGTGGACCCAATTTGACTTTCCTGGAATCCACCATATTTTTTAGGAAATCCTTGAAGATGAACCACTCCTCAATGGTATTCCCCAGTATCCGGTGATAGGGGAAATAATTTTTATGATCGTCGAGACCCACTTCATCGGTTCTCTTTTTCTCTAGTAGCTGGATAAAGTTTAAATTCATGGAGGCTATAAAGTATCCATGAACTCATTCATCTCGGAATGAGTGAACTTTATTTCTTTTCTCCTCGAACTAATTTATTTTAGCACCCCTTCACTCATATTTCCGTGGTGGTGGTGGCTGTTGGCATCCAGGGGTCCTTCAATGTTTGGTGGAGGCCTCGAAACTGAATCTACTATTGGGGGTGTATTAAGCATGATAGAAGCCGCTTCCACTTCTCCCATTATTTTTCATGGTGCTGATGGGGCCACCCTGGACTTGATATTGGTTTGCTGCAAGGATTCTTCTATACTTTGGGAAATGGTGGAGAAATCTCAGAACCCACTTGTATACTTCACTGGTTTGAGCGGTGTATGAAATTATTCAGGGAGATTATTGATGCACATATATATCATTTCATCTAGGGGGAGCGGCCTGTTCAGAGAGTAAGTCAATCCTTTACATCTAGAAATGAAGTCTAAAACTCGTTCATTCTTTCATTTCTTGCAGTTCATGAGATCACTGACCGTTGTCTTAGGCAATTTCAAACTGAACTAGAATAGAAACTATCGCCAGAGGTCCTCCCAGCCTTTTATTGTGTTATATGGAAATCTAGTATACTATACGAAGGCTGAACCCTATAGGGTTCGCACAAAGCACCTGAATTTCACTTCTTCTTGCTACTCTACGGTTCCTATCATGGGATCACAGTGAGAGGCATATTGCATTAGCTGTTGTTTCGGGTCTCCTGAACCATTGAACACTTGGAATATGATGTTTTCAATGTTTTGTGGTGGCAGAACGTTTATCATCCAATCCGGGTAGGACTTTCTCTCAAGTTGTATCAGAGCACGCCCACCTTCCATCGCTTCTAGTCGAGCTATTAGTTGTTCGACGGTATTCAAGAGCCCTTGATGCATATCATGTTGGACTTGAGATTGGGTAGGTGTAGTAGGGGCCAAATATGGACATTCTGATGCTTCTAGAATTTGGGGTGGATACCCAGCCAAGGGTATCCTTTGTGGGATCACCTGACTATATTCTGGCTGATTTCCCCAAGGAGGAAAGTCTTGATGTCCTTAAATGGATAGATTTAAGTAGTTTGATGGTCCCGATAATGGATTGTATGGGAATCTGATGTTGAAATAATTTACCTAGATGAGTGCTTATGGTAGGGGAACCTCATCTGGGAAAACCTTTTGACATTCTGTAGGAGGAACACATCCTGCAATATAGATCCCTTGACGGAGTTCAACATTAATTCGCCTGAGCTCTTTCCTTTCATCCTTTTGCTTGGTGAATATTTTCTCGAGAGTGAGGGACACATTCTCTGGGGGGAAGAGGATATGGGTCATAAACAACCTATTATTTATTCTTCTCCTTGTTAGAGTTTTGAGAGGTATGTAATGACAGATTAACTAAGGGGGAACCCAGATTTAGGACTGATCTCTGGTTCTGGGTAAGCGCATCATCAAGCATAGCGTGGGATGCCTCTTGGAGGGAACCATCTTCTCTTGCATCCTCTACCTTTTTATCATTTCTTTTGAGATCCATGGGGTTTATTTTTACCATATTCATAGATGAATACTGCATTGGGGGTGGTGTACCTGGTGCCGAATGATAAGACATCTGTCTACATCCTTTGTTGGAATTTCTCCTTCCATTATGTGGTATTCTTCGGGTTTCTTGGTGAAATTTGACCCAAAGGGAGACCTGGTCAACCTCATAATGTGAATTCATCTCAGAGGGTATGAAACATGATACGGGGTGGAACAAGTGACCACTCTACTCATCATTCTTCCTAGATAGGAGAAGATAGACTCCCACTATGTGGGAACTTGAGGTAAAAATTCCCCATCCCTACAGGATGGGGCTGATCATATTCTTCCATTGATGCACCATGGCATGGACTTGTTGTTCTTACAGGGGAATTTTGATTTAAAAATTACCCCATCCCTGCGGGCTCGGGCTATTCCTTTATTATGGTGGTAGCTTCCATTATTTCCACCCTTTTTATTTCACACATTCCCGCACAGGTGTGAGCTGAGTATAGAACTATATCCACATAGGATTTATGGGATTTTTTAAGACATGTGCACTTCTTACTGATTGGATTCCCTTAGGTGGTAAGCCTGATGTATGTTCTATGTTTCCAGGCTCTGAAGCATTTTTATGGCTTGATCTATTCAGGCTTGGTACTTTTGAGACTTACTTTAGGCAAGTTTTTGTTGAGTGTTCCTTCTTTCTTGAGTAGGGATTTCATTTGATTGTTGCCTTTGGGTAATGACATTGAAAGATATCATTTTAATGAGGTCTGTTGGATGGGATGCAAGTTGAAGTGTAGAGATCCATTTTATCCTCATCCCCTAATATGAACTCCATATGGGGTATCACCAATGAGGCATCTCAACTTTTTTAGAGCATAGAGGGAAGCCGGTTCAAGGTTTTTCTTTCTCCTTTTTGATTGTGGTTTCCGTGCAGACAGGAGGGCTTCCAGGTTGATTATATTGTGATGCTCCTCTAATATGTGGACATGGTATATATACCCTTAATAGGAAAATAATGTTTCTTTCAACTGGAGTGGAGTCTTATAGATATTAAAAAAAATTCATTGCATACATTCCTTGGAAAACTCCCTTGGTATGTCGTAGTGAGAAGTGTTCATAGGCCAATACATCACTATTATGTCATCCTTAGAAAGTTTTCTTCTCACAAGAAATATATCGTATTTTTTTCCTTCTGGGGACTTATGTACTTGATATTCCCAACTTGAATTCTTCTTAATGATTTCCTTCTAAGCGATAGGGCTGGTAGGAGCCTCATTGATATGTGAACTGAACGGGGGTTGCTTGGAAGAGGAGTGTGGCCCCTGACTGTCCTCTTGTTGAGAAAGGATTTCCCTCATCATAGACAAGTACATGTCTAACTCCATCTTTCCAATTTCCTCAATGTAAGAGGTATTTATCACATTTGTCCCAACAAGGGGAGGACCTTATTGACAGTATGAATTTTGATTGCAGGGAGTACCTTCGTAATTGGTTCTAAAATGTAAAGGTCTACCATCACAACTTGATTACCAACCATGGGGAGTTTCACTATGGTGTATACCCTAGGGAGGACCTTCAAGGTGGGATGTAATGAGGGGATGATCTTCTCATTGCTTGAAGTCATTGTGGGTAGGGCCTTCTCGATGACTGCTATAATGGTGTGGACTACTATCACATGATGATATCTAGCTGTAAGGAGAATTTATGCAGTGTACACCTAAGGGAGGGCCTTTAGGATGTACTACAATGAGGGGATGACCTTCTCATTGCTTTCTATTACTATGGGGAGGGCCTTCATAGTAACTACCATTATGGGGAGGACTTTCACAATGACTATCATCATGGCAAGGACTACCACCATGAATCAACATCCAACTACATGGAGAAGCATATCTAAAGCTTATACCCTAGGTAGGACCATCAGGGAGGATTCCAGTAAGGGGATGACCTTCTTGATGTATGATATTTAGGTCAGGGGAGGGATACCCTAACACATATTAAGAGATAGGATCTCGTGATCGATCATTCTTAGCCCACAGAGTAAGCCCCTGTGGGTGCTCTGGGGAGGACCTTCAGAGTTGCTAGTAGAAACATTGTGGAGAGGGCCTTCACAACTACTACTGCCAATTCCATAATTTGTTAATGGAATGATAGGGTCTTGATCCTTTATTGATATGATTACAAGGGTGTCAATAAATCAATCTTCTTGCTGATCAGGATCGTGTATGTGATATTCATTTTACGATTTCCCTCGGTGCATTACTTTTTTTGGGTACTCTCCTACGGGTAAATAGGGTATCCTACTATTGGTAACAACCTTCATATATGGGTCCCTATCTTGTAGGTTTCCATGATTTCGTCGGATACATCAAAGGGTATCTTTAGTTTTGGAAGGGATATATGCATACCCTAGAGCGGGAACCACATTGGACCAACGTCCCCTAGTTAGAAGAGGAATTTGTTCCTGATCTGGTTGTCCGTGGATCATAGGATATTCTCATCGACCCTCCTAGACTGAAGAAGATATTTATAACTACACTGTAGTGACTAACCCATTTTGCGAGTAAGTCATTATATTCGAGGAAACTATGTCATGGGCCTGGTTCCTTTCCTTTTCCACAGAAGCAATGATATCTTGGAATGTTTGGAGGATATGGTCTAGAATCGATGTCTGATCTTCAATAATTTCCAGGATGTGCTATGATACATCTTTGGTTGGAACCGGTATGAAGGCCCAATCTGATATCAGAGCAATATTTTGTGCCTCCTCCGGTCCTCCATAGATTTCTAGAAGATACTGGAAGTTCTCCTGTGCTGGGATAGAGGAAAGAGTATTCAGTCGCTTGTCTTCTCCGGTTACGATCGTATTTCACAGGTGAGATTCACATTCATGAGCGGGAATTTTCATCTGATCGCTTTTTGTTGTATTTGTCTAAAGGAATTTGTATTCATCCACAAGAATTTGACTCTAAATATATTTTCTTGATTCCATATTTGGATGGAAGGATTGATATGCATCAGCAGGTATTTTTTCCTGCTTGTAGCTGGTTTCTATCCAATTTGGGTGATGGGCTTCTTTTTAATCGGTAGATATCTGCATCTTCTAGTAATTTTCAGCTCTTTCTGCACAGTGAGACCAGTGAGCACTAGCAGAAACTTGAACATGTTCGTATTATGCCACCTTATTTCTGTGGTGGTCTTGAGTGTGGAGGGGGAGATTTTTATTTCTACCCATTGAATTCCATCACATTTATGTGGTAGCGATTCTCCTTAGGATCCAGGGTGATAGCATGTTCCTGATTACGTGTTTTCTTCCCTCAGTGGGTGGCCCAACATACCCATGTCTTATGGATTTCAGCAGGTTCCTTCAGTATAATATCCTCTAAAGACTGAAGATACTTGGTCATCTGGTGTTGGCAGCGATGATCTCTAGAAAGGGATTGTGAGTATGACCCATGTTTAGTTGAGATGAAGTCATCATCAATAACTTTATCAGCCTCCCTAAGATAAGGGAGTTACTCATTATCACACTCTGGGGATAGGCTCCCAAAATGGTCTGAGATGACCACCGGTTCCACCTTGTGCTAGGGTGTTGGTCGTGGATGAGGAGTCAGATGGAAAGCTTTTTTAGACTAGAGGGATCATCTTGCAGCCTCCACTATTGGAAGAGTACCATTTTGGTGGTACTCTATGATCAGAATGTGGGATAACCAGTGCTGAAGATGCTGGGTTGGAAAAGGGGTCCTACTCTTTATCGGGGGCCCGGATGACTGTGGGATCATTGAGTCATGTGTGTGCACTGATTTTTGGGATTTCACTTGGATTGACGGTTTCTCTACAGAAACCTGAAATATATACATATGACATATACGACAACAAAAACCTGTCAATGTAACATCTATTGATTATATGAATATGTGATGATTCATCTTGTCCCACCACCTTTTTTTGAGGTGAAGTGGCTTGAGCAGGGTAATCTAACACCTTGGTTAAGGATTCACGTCAGGTTCACCATTTTTGTTTCACCCATTCGAGGAGGCATGTTTACGGGCTTGGGAAAAATACAAAAAATGGTCCAGTCGGTTATGACCATTCATCCGTTATTATAAATACTTTACTGTCACCATATTTGTTTTGACCTAATCTGTGTCATTATCCTTTAAGGGAGGATTGGATTAACCCCATGGGGACTGGGCAGTTTATCCATTCTACATTACAAAGGAGGTGCCACAGTCAAATTGTCCTAACAGAAATTTCATGGGGTTATGCATTTATGCAATCAGTCCTCTTAGGATATGAATTCATCAGATGGTCTCTAGCAGGTTCATTTGTGGAGCTAGAAACACTCAACGACCCTAATATCCATGATTCATGGACATGCTTCGCAAAGGAAGGTGCTCATTGGATGGCGATTTGTCCAATGACACTTAAGGACACCATTGGTTGAGAGGATGGGAGGTCGGGCTCATCACACCCTTTTGGGGGGAATTATTTCCTATTCAGGGATTCTCTTATAGATTTATGTCGTACTCATATGTTCGTGAATCCTTGGATCATTCCTAAATATTGTATCCACATGCTACCCCTAGTTTTCAAGATCCTCATGGGTATTCATGGAATTGATGATATAGAGGAAATACTGAATTGAGACATGCAATAAGGTTCTCTTGTAACGACCCAAACTTTTTAAATAGTATATTAACTTACTCTTAACGATTTAATAGAGATGTTAATGGTTAATTCAGAAAGAGGAGTCGATGGCTTCATCTAGTAGACTCGAACCTTATGAAGACCACTTATATGAGCTTGGGAAGGAGGTAGCATCTTTGGGCTTCGCTTTGGACCAAGCCCAAGCCGAACTCCAGCGTGTCAAGCTTGAACGGAAATGCCTGCGGGAGAAGTTCAAGTTAGTAGAGATTACTACTAGGGCAATGTTATTAGAGCCTCCCACAGATTCTCTCACCATAGCACACCTTACACTTAGGTCATATGCCGGTGTTATAAGGGGATATGTGATGAGACCCTAGCTTCTTTGTGTAATCCTTTGGGATGAATGAATTAAGATTTCTTCCTTTAGTGATGTTTGTGAAACTTCAAATGTCCGGATAATTTTAGGATGTATTTTATTGATGAATTTTGAAAAAGGATATTTTAAAATATTTATGTAAACCCTAATAATTAATGATGTGTAATGATTTTCAAAAAATGGTCTTCTACAAAAGTGTTCAGTAAGGAATTTGTAGTCTAGTAAGAAAAAATTAATTTTTGATGAATAGTAAATTATGGATAGTGATTTTACGCTTAGGATTAGTAATGTGACCAAATGGATTAGTAATTTCACTCATAGAAAGTTTTAATATAATTTAGACACCTATAATAAGTAATGTGATTCAATAAAATGGGTAAATAATGGTTTCATAAATTATTAGTCAAGTATTAGTTTTTTCGGGTGAATAGCATTTTTTAATTAAAAATTTAATTAAAAATTATTAGAAAATTATTTTTATAAAAAGGACTTTATTTTTGAACTTAGAGCATCGATATTATGTTATGGTAATTTTTGGGGATTTTTCTGAAAAAAATGAATTCTCGATGAATAGTGTTTTTATTTAAAAATTAAATTAAAAATATTTAGAAAATTATTTTTATAAAATGGAGTTCATAAATGTAATTAGAGCATCGATATTTGGTTAAGGTGAAATTTTTGGGATTTTTCTGAGAAAGATGAATTTTTCAGTGAATAGTAAAAATGCAGTTTTAGGGTTTCGGTATGTTTAATGACATCATAACTGTGTCATGATGATTTCATGAGATATTTTAAGGTTTGGACGGCCAAAGGTGATGAATTATTGTTTTGGGGGCCCCATGTGGTCAAACTCCATGGTAAATTCCATGGGAGAGAACATGGTTTTGAGAAAAGCACTTGTGAGGTGTCCCTTGGCCATTAATGCCTTATCCCCTCACTTTCCCTATAAATACCCACCCTTTCCTCCATTAGTTTTCACTCCCAACTCTCCCCCAACGAAGTTCTGGTCTCCTTACCTCCCAAGGAGTCCTCCCAAGGTGCCCCCAAGCCCTCAAAGTCCAAACCTTTGAGTTTTAAGAGTTACGTTTTAAGGTAAGGGATCTGACCTCTCTCTTTCTTTTCATGTAATCTCTTTTATGTCATTCCTTTTATGCTCCATGTTCTTATGTGAGAGGATGTTCTTTTATATTCTTCTTACTTCCCTTTTCAGTTTATATTATGAGAGATCCCCTCTTACTCTCATCATTTCGTTTTATGAAAGTTTAAGTGGCGTCGTTAGGCTGCCGAATTTTTAAGGGATTCTTTCACCCTTCTCATTTTTCAAGTTCGATTTTCATGTCAAGTCTTTCAAGTTCCTTTTTATTATGTTGGGGTATGATCTATGTATCTATCATACTGATCTCTTATGATCATATGATGAGATACCCTATTTTATCTTGTCAATTTTTTTTATTGAAGTTTAAGTGACCTCGTTAGGCTGCCGAATTTTCATAAGAGAAATCTTATTTTTGTCTCAATTCCATGTTTTTCATTTCATATGGTATATCTTTCAAATTTCATTACCATGTTCTTAAATCCCTTATATTCTATCCCCCAACTATTTTATGGATCATTTATGAGCGGGTGACCCATGTCCCCTCTCTTATCAATGTTTTCTAAAACCTTGTAACATAGCCGTTATGCTGCAGAATTTTCGTTTCAAAATGCCTCTCTCTTTTCTCAAAATTATTTTATGTTATAAAGTGAATACTCAAAGATCTTATTTCTACAAGGGTATTCACATATATATCAAAATGTTCTATTTTAAATTCTGGGATTTACATACATGAGACCCTCTTTCCGTTTCTATGGGTTTAAAGTGACATTAAGATCATATCTTTAAAGCAGTTTTTAAAACATTATGATTATGAAATGAAACCCATTTATTTTATGATATATGGGTTATTTATGAAATTTTTGATGATGATATATGTGTCTCACATGATAATAAAGAAAAATTTAAGGGTGCGCCCTGGTAGCGCTCCAATGCATTGGGTAATGATGTAACCACCAGAGATTACAATTTTCACGATACCTTGGTGACTAACATTGGTAATTTTCAAATGACACCTTGGGGATGAACCTTGGTGATATGTTCATGATTTTCTATGTTAAATGATGTATCCACATCTTCAAGTTATGAAAAATGTTATTTTTATTATGAAATGCCTCATGATTTTTTTCTCATGCCTTAAGGTTCTTTTCATGTCCTTATTGAAGTATCTCAAGTTCACATGTAAAATGTTCCTCTTGTTTCCCTTACTGGGCCTTCTGCTCACCCTTTATTTTGATGTATGTCCCCAGGTTATGAGATGCAGTAATGAACCTAGGATGAACATAAGGAGCAGCCTTTCAAGTGTTTAAGAAGAATTTTTTATGTTGTTTTCATGTATTATGTTCCTCGTTTCCAAGACACAAAACCTTAAAGATCCTCAGTATTGTGTAATGTAATGAAAGTTTATGTTATAAAAAGGCGGGATTCTATAGTTGGTATCAAAGGATGGTTTAGTTATTTGTGGAAATTAGTATATAAAAACTTTAGGAAGAACCCTATAGAAAAGTTTAAATATAGGAAAACTTCCTGGTATTTTGGTAAGTACTGAGTAAGTGGTTTATCAAACAAATACATCCATGTCTGGATACGAGCAGGTAGAGGCGGCTCTGGGACAGATGTACATAGGGGTAAAACCCGAAAACACCACTTTGAGCTAGACTCGAACGGGAACTGGTGCACGATAACAGGCCTTGCTGTACTCTTGGTTACGACACTCCCGGGGGATATGTTTGGTTAATCACAAGATTTTTATGAATCATTATGAAGGAATTATAGAGAAGTGTAATTGTCTAAGCATGAAGTCTTAGTTAAAAGATTCATAAATGAAATAAGTTTCTCACTATGGTTTTATTCTTTTAGAAAATGGTAGTGAATAGGAGGAACCGTGCAGATGGTGGCCGCAATGCACCATGTGCTGATGTCCCTCTGATGGAAGCCGGAATGGAAACATTCATGTGAATGATGAACCAACTGACTCAAGTTATGAGTAATAACTTGAATCAAGCTGAGAGGCCGATCTCACCACAAAGGCAACAACATTCTGTTGAGTCCTTCATGCGTCAATGACCACCAACATTCATTAGATCTACTGACCCATTGGTTGTGGAACAATGGATAAGCTCCATTGAAAAGATATTTTCTGTACTTCATTGTTTGGAACAAGAAAAAGTCACCCTTGCTATTTACCACCTAGAGGGAGAAGCTGATCAGTGGTGGTCACTGATCAAAAACACGAATCCACGAGGAGAGATGGAAGCTATGGAGTGGGAATAGTTCTGGGGAATATTATTTAAAAAGTATTTTCCTCGTTCGATGAGAACGAGAATAGAGAAAGAATTTCTCGAGCTGAAGCAGAAAGAGAATGAATCAGTTGGAACCTATGAGATGAACTTCACAAGGCTTTCCTGTTATACCTCAAGCTTTGTCATGGACCCTAATGGGAAGGTTGATAGATTCTTTGGTGGACTATGACCTCATCTGCGGAAGAATCTATCCAACAGGGACTATGATAGCTATGAAGAAATAGTTCGAAATTCTATGAAAGTTAAACTAGAGTTTGGGGAGACACAGTGGTCTCACAAATCTAATGAGAAGAAGAGAACTATAGAACCAAGCCTAGGAAGAAGTTTTGATCAGGAAATAGGTGGAAAGCATATGCAACATGCCACATGCAATAAATGTGGGAAGAAGCATTCGGGGAACTGCTTGATCGGAAGTGGTAAGTGCTACAGGTGTGGAAGAGAAGGCCATATTTCTCGGAATTTTCGTAGTGATGTGAAGCCTCAACTTCCCAACACTAACGACAGAGGAAAGATGGTTCTGGCCCTACCCGAAGTCACATGCTTCAAGTGTGGATATCTTGGGCACTTTTCTAATCAATGTCCAAATCCGAGGGTGGTGGAGGGGAATCACCATCAACCTTAGCAGAGGCCAAGGGAGCAAGGTCGTGCTTTCGCTATCACAGCAACTGAAGTTGAAGTTCCGAATGATGTGGTAGCAGGTACTCTTGTCGTCCTCTCAAAACTAGCAAGTACTTTATTTGATTCTGGTTCTACGCATTCCTTTATTTCCTCCAAGTTTGCAAGGAATATATAATCAATCCCCGAACTACTATAGGTAGAGTTGTCAGTCAAGACTCCAAGTGGGATTATCCTTGCATCAACAGTATTTAGAGACTCTAGTGTTTACTTTGGTGAGCACAATCTTATCGCAAATCTAGTAGTCATTCCCATGATGGAATTCGACATTATACTAGGGATGGACTGGATCTCAAAGTATAATTCTAAGATCAAATGCAGAAGTAAGGAAATCTCAGTAGTCTTGAATGAACGACCTATAGTTATCTTCCAAGGAGAGATATCCCAACTGATCCCTATCTAGAAGCACCTCCTATATCTTTCTTTATGGAGTTAATCGGTGATGACGAAGAAGGAAAAGGGAGCATAAAAATAGAAGATGTACCGATTGTTCAGGAATACATGGATGTATTTTCTGAGGAGTTACCTGGACCTCCCCCAGAAATAGAGGTAGAGTTCTCCATTGAACTTGTACCTGGGAATCAACCGATATCAATGACTCCGTAAAGAATGGGAAATGTGGAGCTAGAAGAGTTAAAGAAACAACTCTAAGACTTGTTGGAGAAGGGGTTTATCCGTCCGAGTGTGTCTCCTCAGGGAGAAAAAGTTCTCTTTGTGAAGAAGAAGGATGGATCAATACGGCTATGCATTGATTATAGAGAACTGAATGGGATCACAGTGAAGAACAAATACCCTCTTCCAAGAATTGATGATTTATTTGACCAACTTCATGGGGCTCAATTCTTCTCCAAGATTGAACTTCGATCTGGTTATCATCAACTTAGGGTGAAGAAGGAAGATATTCCAAAGACTTCCTTCCGATCAAGATATGGGCATTATGAGTTTACTATTATTCCCTTCGTCTTGACTAATGCTCCTGCTATTTTCATGGATTTGACTAATAGAGTCTTTAAGTACTACCTTGATAACTTTGTGGTAGTTTTTATTGATGATATTTTGATCTATTCAAAAAGTCATGAGGAGCATGAAGATCATCTGAGGGTTATTTTGAAAACTCTGCGGAAGGAGAGGCTCTTTGGAAAGTTCAGAAAGTGTGAGTTTTGGTTACAATAAGTGGCTTTCTTGGGGCACATCGTAACCAATGAAGGAATCTCGGTTGACCCTGCAAAGACAATGGTTGTGGATGAGTGGCCTCAAACCACAACAGTAACTGAGATTCGTAGTTTCCTTGGTTTAGCAAGATATTATAGGAGGTTTGTGAAAAAAATTTCATGGCTTTCTAATCCACTAACCAAGTTGACTCGAAAAGGGATTAAGTTCATCTGGACAAAGGAATGTGAAGAAAGTTTCCATGAGCTGAAGAAGAGATTGGTTACTGCACCTGTGTTAACACTACCCTCTATCGGAGAAGGATTTGTTATTTTTAGCGATGCATATCTGAAAGGGCTTGGATGCATCCTCATGCAAAATGAAAAGGTAATTTCTTATGCATCTCAAAAGTTGAAGATTCATGAGCAGAATTATCCTACGCATGATCTAGAGCTAGCGGCAGTTGTTTTTGCTCTAAAGATATTGAGGCACTATCTTTATGGGGAGAAATGTGATATATACACCGACCACCAAAGTTTAAAGTATATTTTCATGCAGAAATAATTGAACATGAGACAAATAAGATGGTTGGAGCTTATTAAAGACTACGATTGTTCAATTCATTATCACCCTGGAAGAGAAAACAAAGTCGCGGATGCGTTAAGCAGAAAAGATCCTGTTGTTCTGGAAACAATGAGGATCCTAGGAGATCCCTTGATTAAAGATCTAGTAAAACTGGACATGGGAATTGTAAGGGAAGGGACATCATCAACCTTATCCCAAATGATTTCTCAACCTTCATTATTAGAGAAGATCAAGAAGGCTCAAAAAGAAGATCCTTTGCTGCAGGAGAAGTTTGAGGCTGTAAAGGATGGGAAGTTCCCTAATTTCAATATTGATTGAGAAGGTGTATTGAAATTTCGTACAAGACTATGTGTTCCATCTATTCCAGAGATAAAGAAAGAATTGATGGATGAAGCTCATAACTCTACCTTCTCTATACATCTGGGAAGTACTAAAATGTATAGAGACCTTCGTGATCATTATTGGTGGGATAACATGAAGAGGGAGATTTCTAATTTCACTACAAGGTGCCTGGTGCGTCAGCAAGTAAAGGAAGAATGACAACTTCCCAAGGGGGTATTACAACTGCTACCCATACCAATATGGAAGTGGGATAATATCACTATGGACTTTGTAACAGGTCTCCCAAAAATGTCCAAAGGAAACAATGCGATATGGGTTATTGTGGACCATCTCACCAAGACCGCCCATTTTATCTCTATTCGGGAAGATTTCTCTCTAGATCAACTTGCCAAGATATACGTAAAGGAAGTGGTGAGGCTGCATGGGGTACCACTATCCATCGTGTCTGATTGTGATCCAAGATTCACATCAAAATTCTGGAGAAGTCTTCAACATGCTCTGAATACTGAATTGAATTTTAGTATGGCTTATCATCCTCAAACTGATGGCCAATCTGAAAGGACTATTCAGACACTCGAAGACATGCTGAGATTATGCTTAATGGAATTTAAAGGTGGATGAGATGAACACCTCCCATTAGTTGAGTTCTCCTATAACAACAGCTTCCATTCAAGTATTCATATGGCACCTTATGAAGCTATATATAGAAATCGATGTAGAACTCCTACTTGTTTGGATGAAGCTTGTGAGAGAAAGCTTCTTGGGCCTGATCTTGTGCAAGAGATGACATAACAAGTTCATGCCATCCAACAACACATAAAGGCTGCTCAAAGTCGGAAGAAGATCTATGCTGACAACCGTTGAAGGGACTTGGAGTTTGGTGTTGGCGACAAAGTCTTCCTTCTAATTTATCCATGGAAGAGAGTCATGCGGTTTGGGAAGAAAGGGAAGCTCAGCCCTAGGTACATTGGACCCTATGAAATCCTTGATCGCATAGGAGCAGTGGCCTATCGTCTAGCACTTCCACCGAACCTATCTCAAGTTTAGGATGTCTTTCATGTATCTCTCTTGAGGAAGTACATACCCGACCCTTCGCATGTACTGAACCCAGAGGTGGTACAACTAGAACATGACCTCTCTTATGAGGAGTAGCCAGTGGAGATCTTGGACCGTAGAGACAAGGTTCTACAAAACAAGACTACCCACCTTGTGAAAGTGTTGTGGAGGAATCATAAATATGAAGAAGCGACTTGGGAGCCTGAGGAAACAATGAAGCAAAAGTACCCTCACCTTTTCGACTAGGCCTCAAGTATAAAATTTCCAGGACAAAATTTCTTATGGGGGGAAGAATGTAACGACCCAAACTTGTTAAATAGTATATTAACTTACTATTAACTATTTAATAGAGATGTTAATGGTTTATGTAGAAAGAGGAGTCGATGGCTTCATCCAGTAGACTCAAACCTTATGAAGCCCACTTATCAGAGCTTGGGAAGGAGGTAGCATCTGTGGGCTTCGCTTTGGACCAAGCCCAAGCCGGACTCCAGCGTGTCAATATTGAACGGAAACGCTTGCGGGAGAAGTTCAAGTTAGTATAGATTACTACTAGGGCAATGTTATCTGAGCCTCCCTCAGATTCTCTCACCATATCACACCTTACACTTAGGTCATATGCCGGTGTTATAAGGGGCTATGTGATGAGACCCTAGCTTCTTTGTGTAATCCTTTGGGATGAATGAATTAATATTTCTTCCTTTAGTGATGTTTGTGAAACTTAAAATGTCCGGATAATTTTAGGATTTATTTTATTGATGAATTTTGAAAAAGTATATTTTAAAATATTTATGTAAACCCTAAATAATTAATTATGTGTAATGATTTTCAAAAAATGGTCTTCTACAAAAGTGTTCAGTAAGGAACTTGGAGTCTAATAAGATCAACTTAATTTTTGATGAATAGAAAATTATGAATAGTGATTTTACGTTTAGGATTAGTAATGTGACCAAATGGATTAGTAATTTCACTCAAATAAAGTTTTAATATAATTTAGACACCTAGATTAAGTAATGTGATTCAATAAAATGGGTAAATAACGGTTTCATAAATTATTAGTCAAGTATTAGTTTCTTTAGGTGAATAGTTTTTTTTAATTAAAAATTTAATGAAAAATTATTAGAAAATTATTTTTATAAAAATGAATTTATTTTTGAACTCAGAGCATCGATATTATGTTATGGTAATTTTTGGGGATTTTTCTGAAAAAAAATGAATTCTCGATGAATAGTGTTTTTATTTAAAAATTAAATTAAAAATATTTAGAAAATTATTTTTCTAAAATGGAGATCATAAATTTAATTAGAGCATCGATATTTTGTTAAGGTTAAATTTTGGGATTTTTCTGAGAAAGATGAATTTTTCAGTGAATAGTAAAAATGCAGTTTTAGGGTTTCGTTATGTTTAATGACATCATAACTGTGTCATGATGATTTCATGATATATTTTAAGGGTTGGCCGCCCAAAGGTGATTAATTATTGTTTTGGGGGGCCCATTTGGCCTAACTCCATGGTAAATTCCATGGGAGAGCTCATGGTTTTGAGAAAAGCACTTGTGAGGTGTCCCTTGGCCATTAATGCCTTGTCCCCTCACTTTCCCTATAAATACCCACCCTTTATTCCTTTAGTTTTCACTCCCAACTCTCCCCCAACTAATTTCTGGTCTCCCTACCTCCCAAGGAGTCCTCCCAAGGTGCCCCCAAGCCCTCAAGGTCCAAAACTTTGAGTTTTAAGAGTTGCGTTTTAAGGTAAGGGATCCGACCTCTCTCTTTCTTTTCATGTAATCTCTTTTATGTCATTCCTTTTATGATCCATGTTCTTATGTGAGAGGATGTTCTTTTATATTCCTATTAATTCCCTTTTCATTTTTATATGATGAGAGATCCCCTCTTACTCTCATCATTTCTTTTTATGAAAGTTTAAGTGACGCCGTTAGGCTGCCGAATTTTTAAGTGATTCTTTCACCCTTATCATTTTTCAAGTTCAATTTTCATGTCAAGTCTTTCAAGTTCCTTTTTATTATGTTGTGGTATGATCTATATATCTATCATACTTATCTCTTATGATCATATGATGAGATACCCTATTTGATCTTGTCAAAAAAATTTATTGAAGTTTAAGTGACGCCGTTAAGCTGCCGAATTTTCATAAGAGAAATCTTATTTTTGTCTCACTTCCATGTTTTTCATTTCATATGGTATATCTATAAAATTTCATTAACATGTTCTTAAATCCCTTATATTCTGTCCCCATACTGTTTTATGGATCATTTATGAGTGGGTGACCTATGTCCCCTCTCTTTTCAATGTTTTCTAAAACCTTGTAACATAGCCGTTATGCTGCAGAATTTTCGTCTCAAAATGCCTCTCTCTTTTCTCAAAATTATTTTATGTTATAAAGTGAATACTCAAAGCTCTTATTTCTATAAGGGTATTCACATATATATCAAAATTTTCTATTTTAAATTCTTGGATTTACATACATGAGACCCGTTTTCCCTTTCTGTGGGTTTAAAGTGACATTAAGATCATGTCTTTAATGAAAATTTTAAAACATTATGATTATGAAATGAAACCCATTTATTTTATGCTATATGGGTTATTTATGAAATGTTTGATGATGATATATGTGTATCACATGATAATAAAGTCAAATTTAAGGGTGCGCCTTGATAGTGCTCCAATGCATTGGGTAATGATGTAACCACTAGAGATTACAATTTTCACGATACCTTGGTGAATAACCTTGGTAATTTTCAAATGACACCTTGGGGATGGACCTTGGTGATATGTTCATGATTGTCTATGTTAAATGATGTAGCCACATATTCAAGTTATGAAAAATTTTATTTTTATTATTAAATGCCTCATGATTTCTTTCTCATGCCTTAAGGTTCTTTTCATGTCCTTATTGAAGTATCTCAAGTTCACATGTAAAATGTTCCTCTTGTTTCCCTTACTGGGCCTTCTTCTCACCCTTTCTTTTGATGTATGTCCCCAGGTTATGAGATGCAGTAATGAACCTAGGATGAACTTAAGGAGAAGCCTTTCCATTTTTTATGAAGAATGTTTTATGTTGTTTTCATGTATTATGTTCCTGGTTTCCAAGACACTAAACCTTAAAGATCCTCAGTGTTGTATAATGTAATGAAAGTTTATGTTATAAAAGGCGGGATGCTATATCTCTAGAGTTTATTATCATCTTGGGGGGATGGAAGATGGATAGATGTTGGGATAAGACCTATAATATGGGCTTCCTACGTATCCTTGAGAGAGGAATCCGACCCCACATAGATCGGTATGGGTTGGGGCTTATGTGTGGAAGCTTCCCATTTGAGGGAATATGATTGGGTGGACCCTTTTGGAATGGAGCCCTTTTGTTCTCATGCCTTCAAGCAGGCATCCTACGTATCCTAGTTTGAATAGGAATCTAGGTTCTTGTGGTTTAGGATGGGTAGTATGGATGTTGTAATCATCAAAAATACATCCCTAATACAACATAAGTCATACTCGATTTGAGAAACAAGAGAATGTGAGAGATTTATCCAACCACACACCTTCTCTCCCACTAATGGGAGAGGTCAGGCCTATGAAGGAAGAGGTCATGGCGACAGTGGGTGAAGGCGCGGAGCAACAAACCCTTCATTGTGGGGTGACATCAGGGGTCATGTGGCTTGGCCCTCAAAATATTAGGGACTTACCTCAATGAGAGTGCACAAAATGTGCTCTGGGAAAGGGGAGGGATGTCAACTCTCATAAAAAGGAGGAGAAAACATGATTCATTTGACTGATCATCATTCCTCATTGAATGGAAAAGAAAGTGATCACCCTTAATCCCTAGAACGGGGAGGTTCACATCAGTGTCCCAAGGTTGGGCTCAGGGTTACCATAGGAATGTAGACTTACAGACATCCCAGGAGTCCATACCATTGTGGGGGCATCATTTGTGACTCCTCTTACCATTAGTATGCATACTCAAAGGGGTATACTGATGTCCCTAATGATCTGACCATACGGGTTTGGTGGCTTTAGAGGAGTATTTGGCCAGACACCTGGGGAATGGTTCGTGAAAGGGATTTGGAGGACTGGATGGTAGTGGATGGGTGAGATTGGAGCCGGAGGTAAGGATGCCTGAAGAAACCCCATTTTCATACTATTTTACCATGAGGGAGGGGGGAGCTCTGCAAACCATAGGGGTATGCATGTAAAGGGGTTGTCCACGTACCGAAGTGGTGCACAGGCTTGGGCATGGACCGCTATGCACCACAGTGGTATGCGGTATTGGATGTGGTTTTCCATGCCGCTTTGGGTTCCATTTTCCTATTGATGTAGTACCCTATACGAGGTTCAATATTCATAGTCATATGCTATGTGGAAACCCATATTGAAGGAGGGTCCTGGAACCTATCGTTCTCAGGGAGTTCATCAGTGAGGAATTTGTGGTTCATGATGATAGCAATTAGGTTCGTTGTTTACCCAATATTATTAAGTACCTTCTTTTTATGGTTTGTGTCTGGTTATACGTTCAAAAATGTGGTTCGTAGTTTGACATCAGTGATGATTTGAATCTGAATCCTGAATTCTCTCTGAATTCTTTTTGCCAATCCTCCAGGGTCTCCTCCGTGCTTTCTTCATCCTTCCTCTTTCTTCAACCTCTTATACTCCTTTTATAGAGCATTTGGACATTCATGTATATTGAAATACATAACCATTTTTGGAAGCCCATGAAGAGATATCTCAATCTGCGAAAGACTCAGTCAACCAGGGTTTGCGGAGGCTGCGGTTCGCGAGTCATGGTTCACAAAACCCTGTCGATTTTCTTCTTTTGCGAACTTCTAAGTCTGGAAGATGGAATATGAATGGCCTTCATGCACTTGATTCCACTAACGATGTGGTTCATGGGTTCCTAGGTATGTTAGACATCGCTCCCTGGGCACATGCCTCACAGTTCCTTCCGCATACTAGTGGGTTGTGGTTCATGTGTTTTGCGAACCCTTCCTGGCGATGGTATGGGGTCACTTAAAACACGTTAGAAATTCAATTTATTCAAATTTCCTATGAAATTTTCAATTCAATTTGCATCCATTTTCTTTATTGGATTTGTAAGAATTCTTTCTTCCTTCTTCAAAGTGAATGTGGGATTATTTTCTTCCCTTCGTGAAGTTTTCACGAACCAACAACCCCTAAAAATCTTAATAAATCCCATGAAATCCCTAAACAAATAAATAAAATGAAAAACCTCAAAACCCATAAGAAAATCATAAACAACTAAAAACAATTAAAATCCATAAAATCCAAAAAAAAACAATAAAAACCCAAAAACCCTCAAAATCCAAAAAAGTAATAAAAACCATAAAACACCAAAAAAAAACACTAAATGTAATTAAAATCATAAAAAATATAAAAAAATATCCAAAATCATAAAATAAACCTTAAAAATCATGAAAACCCCTAACAAATCCTGAAAAATATATAACACTCAAAACCCTTAGAAACATAAAAAAATACAAAAACCCTAAAAATCCTAAAAGTACCTAAATACCAAAATACACCTAAAACCCATAAACACCCTAAAACCTTAAAAACCCTAAAACTCTTAAAAACCATAAAACCGATTAAAAACATTGAAACCCCATTGAACCACTAAAATAGTTAAAAACCTTAAAACCTATAAAAAGAACTCAATGAAACCCAAAACCCTAAAAAATAATAAAAACCCCTAAAACACTAAAAACCCTAAAACCCTAAAAACCCTCAAATTCCCTAAAAACATTAAATTCATAAAAATTCCCTAAAAATCCCTAGACACGTGAAAAACATAAAAACCATGATAAACCCTATGAAAACATTGAAAATATAAAAACACTTAAAACCCATAAAACCCCTAAAAAATTAAAATCCCAAAAAACTCTAAAACCCTAAATCCCCTAAAAACCCTCAAAATATCTACAATGCCAAAAAACCATAAAATCTATAAAAAACCCATAAAATCCCTAAAAACCATAAAAATCATAAAAAATCTATAAAAATCCATAAAAATATAAAAAACCCCTTAAAATCTAGAATCCCCCCACTAAGAAAACCTTAAAAACATAAAGACACTTAAACCCTCTAAAACCCAAAAAATGATAAAAATCCTAAAATCCCTAAAATCTCCCTAAAAACCCTAAAAACCATAAAAACTCCTAAAACCATATACAAGTCATAAAACCCTAAAAACAACTAAAAACTCTAAAAACCATTAAAATGATAAAAAAACACTAAAAAATCATATAAAACTGAAAAACCCCTAAAAACCCAAAAATATCATAAAACCCTTAAAAATCCTAAATACCCACAAAATCCTTAAAGATCCTAAAAACCAATAAAATCCTAAAAATCCATAAAAACCCTAAAACATATAAAACCCTAAAAACCAAGAAAAATCTTATGAAAAATGTAAAACCCAAAAAAAAAACTTTAAACCCCTAAAATGCTAAAACCCTTTAAAAACCCTAAAAACCCAAAAACCCTCGAAATCATTAAAAACATTAAAAATCAATAAAAATCATAAAAGATAACTAGAAATCCTAAAATATAAAAATATTAAAAACCTTTAAATCCCCTAAGAAACCCCTAAAAACCTAAAAACACTTAAAACCCCTAAAAACCTAAAAAGGCTAAAATCCCTAAAAACCCAAAAGGGCCTAAAACACCTAAAAACCCTTAAAACCAAAAGAACCCCTAAAAATCTTAAAATCCTAAAAAACCATAAAATAATTAAAACCACTAAAAAATATAAAAACTTTTAAACCCCTAAAACGTTAAAAAACTCTAAAAACATAAAACCCTAAAAAACTCAAGAAACCCTAAAAACCCCAAATAACCAAAAACCCCCTAACAACCAGCAAAATCCCCTAACCCCTAAAAACTATAAAAATACTAAAAAAAGGCTAAAAATTACTAAAAATATATAAAAACCTTAAAACCATGAAAAACATTAATAATACCTTAATAACATTAAAAAACATAAAACACCTAAGAAGCCAAAAAACTCTAAAACCCCAAAAAACACGAAAAAACAAAAAAACCTAAATATTCACTAAAATCCCTAAAAACCATAAATTCTTAAAAAATCCAAAAAATCCATAAAAATGTAAAAAATCCTAAAAACCTAAAAACCCCAAAGAGAAATTTGAAAACCTAAAACACTAAAAACCCATAAAAACCTAAAAAATGCTAAAAACCCTAAAAACCCTTAAAAGACCCAAAAAATAATAAATCCCCCAAAAACCATAAAACCCCCTTAAACCATAAAAACCCCAAAAATCCACTAAAACTCTAAAAACCCTTTAGAAAACTAAAAAGGTTAAAATCATTAAAAACCTTAAAACCCCGAAAAACGAAAAAAACCCCTAAAAACCCAAAAAACCATAAATACAAAAAAAAAATCCAAAAACCCATCAAGATCCCTAGAAACCATAAAAATCCTAATAAATCCCTAACAATTCCTAATAACATAAAAAAAATAAAAGCCCTAAAAACCCTAATGAAACATTAAAAACCTAAAAAAACTTAAAACCCCTAAAAACCTAAAATATTCTAAAAATGCTAAAACAACCTAAAAACTCTAAAAACCCTAAAAATCCCTAAAACCCCTAAAAACCATAAAATTCCTAAAAAGGTCCTAAAAATTCTCCAAAAATATAAATAATATTAAAACTTATAAATACCCTATAAAACCCTTAAAACCCTAAAAAACTTAAAACCACAGAAAAACATAAAAAATGAAAAAAAATTCTAAAAACCCTAATGACCTTTAAATCCCTAAGAGCCCCTAAAAAGCATAAAATCCTACAAAATACCACAAAACCACTAAAACCCCCTAAAAAACACTAAAAACTCAAAGAACCCTTTAACCCCCCCCCCCAATGTTAAAAAACACTAAAAACCGTAAAAACCCTAAAAACCTAAAAAACCATAAAAACCAATTAAAAATGAATACCTTAAAAACCATCAAAATCCCTAAAAACCCTAAAAATGAAAAAATCTTAAAAATAACATAAGTATTCTTAGAGACAAAAAAACCACTAAATACAAGAAAACCCTAATAAAAAATTAAACACATAAAAAAATTAAATCACTAAAAACCAAAAAAAAAATGTTAAAAACCCTAAAAACCATTAAAAATTCCTAAAAACACTCAAATTTTTTAAAAACATAAAAAACCCTTAAAATTCCAAAAAATCCTGAAAAACTAAAAAATGTAACAAAACCCTATAAACCCTGAAAATTAAAAAGAAATCCTTAAAACCTAAAAACAATTAAAATACCTAAAAACCCAAAAAGCTAAAAACTCATAAAAACCCCTAAAGACCCCAAAGCTCTAAAAACCATTAACATCCAAAAAATCAAAAAAACACTAAAAACCAAAAAAACACTAATGACCCACTAAAAACTCTAAAAACATTTTAAACACCAAAAATTGTTTAAAACTTATAAAAAAAATTAAAATCCCTCAAAAACTGAAAGCCCCCCCTAAAACCCTAAACACCCATAAAGCCCACTAAACCTAAAATCCCTCAAAACCCCTAAAAACCCTAATAATAATAAAATACTAAAAAAGGCTTAAAATCCTAAAAATATAAAACTGTAAAACCATGAAAACCCCTCTGAAAACCGTAAAAACATAAAAACACTTAAAACCCCTAAAAACCTAAAAAACACTAATAACCCTAAAAACCCTAAAATACCCTTAAACCCCTAAAAACCATAAAACCGAAAAAAATTCCTAAAAACCAATAAAAACCTTAAAAACCCATTTAAAATTATAAAAAACCATTAAAATACTAAAAATGTTCAAAAAGCTTAAAACCTTAAAAAACAAAAAAAACACAAAAAAACACTAAGAAACCCAAAATCATCTCAAATCCCTAAAATCAGTAAAAACCCATAAAAATCATAAGAAATATCTAGAAAATCCTAAAAATGTAAAAAACATATAAAACCCTAAAAAATATTAAGAAAACCATAAAAAAATAAAAACAATTAAAACCCTTACAAGATCTAGAAACAAAAAAACCTAACAATCCAAAAAATTGTAAAAACCTTAAAAATCCCTTAAAACCTTAAAAAAACATAAAAATCCTAAAAAATCTATAAAATACCTAAAAACCTAAAAAAACATAAAATTCTTGAAAACCCCAAAGAAAACATTAAAAACCTTAAAACACTTAAAACCCCTAAAAACCTAAAACACCCTAAAACCCCTAAAAAGTTCCTAAAACCCATAAAAACCCTAAAACTGCACTAAAAACTATAAAAAACCTTTAAACGCCTAATGCTATTAAAGAACTCTAAAAACCATAAAAACCTAGAAAACTCAAAAAACACCATAAAACTCAAAAAAAACATTAAAAACCCTAAAACCCAAAAAAACACAAACTAATCAAAATCCCTTAAAAATGTAAAAAAAATCTTAAAAATTACTAAAATACCTAAATAGGTTAAAAGACTTAGAACCATAAAAAATATAACAAAACTAGGAAAACCTAAATACACTTAAAACACATAAAACCCCAAAATAAATAAAAATACTTATAACACTGAAAACAAAAAAAAAAACCATAAAGACCCCTAATAAATATAAAACCTTAAGAACCCATAAATACCCTAAAACCCATTAAAGTCACTAAAAACATTTAAACGACTAAAAAATTAAAAATATCAAATAAAAACATAAGAACCACACAAAATGAAAAAAACACAAAGAAGAGAAAAGAAACATAAAAACCCTCCAAAAATAAACATCCTCAAAATCCCTAAAACCCTAAAAACATAACAATCATAAAAACCCCTAAAAATCCCTAAAAACATAAAAAACCTTAAAACCCTGAAAATCCATAAGAAAAACTTAAAAACCCAAAAACATGTAAAACCCCTAAAACCCCCAAAAACTTTAAAACCCAAAAAACCATATGAAACTCAAAAACCATTAAAACCCCAGAAAAGACCCTAAAAACCACTTAAAACTCAAAAAACCCTTTTAATCCTTACAAATGTTAAAAACTCCAAAGACCTTAAAAACAATATAAAACTCTAAAAAACCCAATAAAAAACTAAATACCATAAAATACATAAAAATATTAAAAACCCAATAAATCTATAAAAACCAATTAAAATCCTCAAAACCCCTAAAAAACCTAAAAACATAAAAAACCATAAAACCTTGATAAAATCTAAGAGAACCTTAAAAACCTAAAATCACTTAAAACACCTAAAATAAAAAAATGTTAAAACCCCTAAAACCACTAAAAGGACCCTAAACCCCTAAAAAATATAAAACCACTAAAACCTTAAAAAACCTTAAAGCCCCGAAAAAAACAAAATACCACTAAAACACCTAAAATACATTAATCCCTTAAAAATGTTAAAAAAATAAAAAAAAAATAAAACCCAAAAAAAAAATTAAAAACAGTGATAAAAACCCGAAATGACCATAAAACCATAAAACCCCTAAAAACATTATAACCCCTCAAAATCCATAAAAACCCTAAAACCCCACAATAATCCTAAAAAAGAAACAAAATCCCAAAATCCTAAAAATCCCAAAAAACCCAGAAAACCCCTAATAGAACCTTAAAACCCTAAACACTCTTAAAACCCCTAAAAATCTAAAAATGTTAAATATCATAAAATCCCTAAAAACTATAAAAATCCTAAAAATATTAAAACCCGTAAATTCATTTAAAAACCCCAAAACCCCATAAAACCCCTAGAACCAAATAAAAACCATAAAACCCTAAAAAACTCATAAAACCCTAAAAACTAAAAAAACCATAAAATCCATAAAAATCCTAAAAACCCTCAAAATCCATAAAAACCAATAAAATCATTAAAAAACCATAAAAATATCCAATCACGTAAAAAATCCAAAAATCCCTTATTTCCCCATAGAAATATTGGGTCCCTTGTGATTTATTGTGTGGGTTTGAGCTTTATACAATCATTCATGTTAGGTTCACTATCCTTAGATGGTTTATAATAGGTTTTATTTGTGGAGCCTAAAACACCCAGTGGTTCCCTTATTCGAGATGTTTCACAAAACTACTTTCCAAAGGTAAGATATTATAGGTAAATGGTTCAACAATGCTTATGGACTTGAATTCACTAATAGGATGTGAGGTTGGCTCATCAAACCCTATGGGGGGGGACTGTTTCATACTCTGGGACTCTCTAATATATTTAAGACATATTAATGAATCATTTATTTAATCCCAAGTATATATCAGATATCTCCATGTTAACAATAAATTATTAGAATGTACTGATTCTGGAATCATTTTTCTGTATATGTAGTTCTCCCTTCAAGAGGATATTTGTATAAATTTGAGGTTCTTCATTAATGTTACACTTTTTTATATGGACTATAGATTCTTCAGTCATTTATTATTATGATGCAAGGTTTAAGACACAAAGAGGTGTGCTCTAGAATTTATCATCATCTAGGGATATGAAATTTTTTTTTGATATTGGGATCAGACCCATAAGATGGGATTCTTACATATCCTTGAAAAAATAATCAAAACCCACATAGTTATGTTTTACTTAATGGAACATATCATACCTTTTAAGGTCATTTAATTAGGACCAAATTGTGTAGTTTAACATCTTTTGACAATGACATCTAGGAGAAAAATGCCTAGCCAAGAGTTAATGTGGGACTTATGCTAAAAAAACTAAGGAACCTAGAGGGAGCGTGGCCTATAGGGTTCATGAAGTAACTACTAGGAATGTGGCCTAGAAAATATTTTGGTGAATTTGGAGTTTTGGGTTTGGACCTCAGAGAGGCTTCCTATGTATCCCACATGGACCGGAATCAAATCCCATATAGTTTTATGACTTCAAGTACCCATGACTATAGAATCTCTCTAAAGGTTTGTCTCGAAGGCTAATGTGGGCATTTAAGAGTATATGAAATGGTTTAAAGGATTACACCTAGGTGGAGGCCCATTTGTTTGGAATGATGAGTAACATTAGGACTCATGGTGATTTAAAGGTTTGTTTGGGGCTAACACCTTGGAGGATTCCCTTCGTTTTAATGGTGATGGTTGGGTGTCATACTGAATGTGAGTCTTGTAAGATGAATACATGGATTTGAGGGACCATGCCTATGGAGGACCTATGATGGAATTCAAGAGGAATATCTAGAAAAGGATTTTCTTCCGAGACATCATCTGACCATGAAGTTTTCTTGATCATCGCTAAATCTATGCCCACATAATTCATGTTCGGATGTGTAAAATAAGAGTAATTATAAGATCTGAAAAAATGATCTTTTTTCACTGGTAGAAGAGGGGGGGGGGGCTATGGGAGAATAATAAATGGATTTGATACTTCCATCTGCATTCCCATTTTTATAACCTGGATAGTAACATATAACTACTTTTCTAGCAATAACCCATAATAAATCCATGAGATTACATCATGAGGGATTCCCTTCTCCCTGTTCTATAATAATAGAGGAGGATTAGTCACTAATCCACATCAAAGGGAAAAATAAATTATTATCCATATCACCCTCACTATCCAAAATAAAAAGTCCTTGATATTAGATATGATAAAAGGAGAAAATCATTACCCTCACATATGAGACTATGAGGTCTAAGGAACTACCCCTAGAGTTGGGGTCCTCATGAAAAAAGGGATGCATAACTGCAAACACCCTAAGGAACCTACCCATATGGTGGGACAAGTGTGGGACACCTCTTCCAAATGAATGCATAACCCAATGGTAGAACTTTTTGTGTGTCTCTCTCCATGGTTGTGAATTTATGGAGGATTTGGTGGAGGATTAAATTTGGTCCCATACAGACTATGAATCTAAAAAAATATAATCCCTTCCATTAGTGGATTAAAATAAGTCTTAGAAGGTGGATTATGTAGGTCAGGGCTGGGCAAGTAGGTGGTGCTTCATGAATGGTAGACTTGGGTAGAACTGAAATTTATTTGAGCCAGGTAGGCCTGTGTGATCTGGAGATGCCTTGGGTAATTGAAAACCTTAGAAACAACACTTGGGTGAGGCCTTACTCTAGGCACCAAGGGTTTCCTCTGGTTTATTTGGAAGGGTCTCACATAGGTATCAGGTTTGGGAAGGGACCTTTTCACTATTTCTTTTCAACTATGGGGAGGGGTCCTCGTGTAGGTGTCTAATTTTTCATACCTTGGAGGGAATTTTATCCCACTATCCCCATTATTTCCCTCTTATATTGGATTGTGGAGAGCTACCTAAAAGTTTTTGAAGGCCTTTGTGAAGGGGTTGCATGATCAGTGCTATAAGGTTCCTTCAGGTTTTCCATTTCTTCATATGAGGAGCCCTAGGGTCCAATTTATCAAAATGGATAGGATACTTTGTGAAGGATATTTATCATGTAGGTACCCCACACAGGTCACCCACATAGGTGCCTCACATAGGGTTGGTTCCCCATTATGGGTCGCACAGGTGGGGCCTATGCTAGCCTCTTTATGGGAAGCTTTGGTGCGAACAGACTAATTTGGGAGAGATAGCTTGATCCTTATTGAGTCTCTTTATCTTTTTTTAAGGGATTTATTAATAAATATTTTCATCCCAATGTAAAAAAAAGAGTGTAAAAAAATACCCACTCAAGATTGGATATGATTTTAAGAAGAGGGTCTACTCCTAAGGTAGAGGGAGGAAAAGGTTTTTGGGATCACATAGGTATTTTTCACATGTCATATGTGGTGGTCAATCTATGCAAGTACACTGCATAGGTCAACCATGTCTATAAATAGAGGTGACCACCCGGTGAAATCTTCCTTCCATTTTTTCTTTATTTTGTTATCTTCGTGTGGGTATTCTTCGATGTCTTGTTATTCCTGTTTTTCATTCAAGCCTTGCAAAGGATTTACTTCATGTAAGCTCTTTGTATGATTTTTTAAACCCATTATAGAACACCGAGCGAGTGACCCATGCAATGTCACTTGGGTGAGTGATCTGGATGAGTCACTTAGGCAAGTGACTTGGGAAATTTAATTACACTAGGAAATCCCCTTTTCCAAAAGTACAAAATTTTTTGACTTTATCATTGTGCCCATAGAAACCTCCAATGTATTTTTATGAAAAAGTTATTTTGCATGTTTCAGACATGCTAAAATCATTGGGCCAAACTACTATGATATGTGTGAATCCACCCTCCCAGACATAGAGAAGCATCTGAAGCAGTACCATAATGAGTACTCATGAAGTGATTATCTACAACTCAACTACCATGGCCTTCTATGAGACACATTCATCTTTAAGATATAGAGTTACCTTCCAAAGCCCTTGTTCAGTAAATATACCAATTGTCCCATTTCCAACATCTCTTCTAAGTGAATATTTATAAAGGAAATAATATTTCCCATTTCTTGTGTCATGTATCGTATCATGTGTGCCCTTGATATGAATCCTCACACCTAATAATCAAAGAATCAATGCTACGAGTCAACCTTCCATGCTTCCTCGACAAAACAATCCTAATTATGTATAGAGGATTGGAACTTCCGATCTAGAGGGGGAATTAGGCCTAAATAGATGTGAGAATACTGGGTGTCCCAAACCTATTAATAATTTAATACTAATATTATAAATGTTAGTATTTATGAGTTAATTTAAGTGGAATTCACATATGTTTACAAGAACCCAAACATCATCCCTGAACTACTGAGATAGTGGATCCATCAGATGAATTACTTCCATATGACACATGGTGAAGTCGGCATTATCTCATGGGATGTTTACAAAATCTCTAGAGCCCCTATACTTGGAGAATTTATGATGAGATTTTACCACTGAAGTTGAAATGGGATGATTCCAAAAAGGACACCAGATTTTTCCCATGACCTGTTGAGGATGAATTATAAAATTAAGAAGGGAGACCCCCATCCTAGGGGAAGCATTCATTCTAAATCATGGATTAAGTCCTTCCTGGATCTAGAAAGAGAAGGTCCTACTTTTTAGAACCTAATTGGATTCCCTACATTATAAAACTGGAGAATTACTAGAAGATTATGTCCTACCTTGGTTTGAGTCCAATATCGCCAGTGGGGCTATAAATTGAAGCCTAGGGTTTCTGTGAGACCTGCCTAGCTAGCATTCTTGTAATGTGGCTAAGAACCTACCTTTTATTGGTCTGTGAATCTAATAGTGGTGTGAGACTAAGGAAATTTTTTATTTCATACAAAATTGAATAAGGTAGCCACATAGGGTTGGATTCCTTAATTCTGTTGGAGATATATTATTTTTTATTTCATTTGTACACTAGGAAGGCCTCATTCCGAATTTCAGTTCCATTTAAGGTGTTGTGGGGATGGATAACAACACACCTTAGTTATTATGCTATGATAATAGGAGTTCAGGGTCCTACATGATGAATTTTCTATTCATTCAATCTATTTTAGTTATCTATCCTTTATCCATGAATCTTGATAAAGACCTAAGGATTTTGAACATATCGAGAGTGTGAAAATTATTCTCGTATGGTGATCCTCCTACTAGGACTTTCACAAACAGTTGAAAATATGAAGATGATCTTAGGTCGTATATGATTAAATTTAGAAACAACATATTGGAGGATCATATTAATATTGATATTATGTGTGAGGGCTATGTTCCATATCGATTTTCCCTCTAAATCATGTTTCTTCAAAATCCAAGTGTCTCTCACCCCATGAACATTTGACTTGAGAAACACTAGACGGGGGATCAAAAATTTTGGATCTTGATGGCCTTAGAGTATCCAAAATTTCAATCAAGTTACCTTCATTGGGTGCATCAATCAAACTAGAATTTGGGTATTTCATTGCTTGTATTTCTTCATACCCTTGAGTGGAATTAATGAAAAGTCTTCCAAGAGTCTTAGCAATGAAGACGTCTAGTTGTGGAAATTGATGTAGGAAGTTTCATCCAAAGGGTGATGATACTAAGTATTCAATTTATCCCAAGTGATCTAGGGAAGGTTTCCCAAAGCAAGAAAAAGTTGGGAAAAAATCTTATGGGTTAAGGCAGTCTAGTCTTCAACACCGAGAGGAGACTCAAGTTCAAGTCACCCAAGATCTTTTGAAAGTAGAGTGTCCATAAAGAGATTCAAATTCAAATGATGTTGGGTCTTCATTATATCCAGTTTCATTATCATCAGATTATTTATGGCTTTTGGACATTAAATTTTAGCAGCGCATGACTCATGACCTCGAAGACATGTGGGTATTTCACCAGGATGGCATGTGTATCTTGGATCTTGGAGATATTTGAGCACCCTCCAATATTCACACCAACATCAATTTTTCTTAGGTGGGGAAATATGATAAGTATATATGGATACTGATATATGTGAATGATGATTGGATCCTAACTATTAAGAAAGTATCCAATATGTAGGACTATGATTATATTTAAGAACATATATAGTTGATCTGAAGAGGAATGGGACAACTATGTCGATGTTAGTGAGGTGTCTCCCTATTTTCCCATTTCCTTTACTCCCTCATCCACCATCATCAACTTTTAGGGGATTTATCTTATATTTATAAGGAGATGGATAAGAATCACTATGGGAGGTGATTGAGTCACTAAAATACAGTCTCACTATCACCCCCATAGGAGTGGGGGTACAGTCTCCTAAGTCCTCATAAGTATCATTAGGTTAGAGAATGGTGGTGAAGGAGATGGGAGGATGATATTGTTAACTTCAACCTCCAGTACTTGTAAATTATAGGACCAAAATGGTCCCCTAATCATCTGAAGAAAATAAATGAAAGATGGTGAAGAAATTAGTCAGGAGTATGCATTGTGATAAACCTTTTCCTTATCACTTAATCACATGACTCACCTGACATTCCCATTTGACCATGTGTTCCTTTTGCAGGATCTACTTCACAATAATCTCTTAGGGGGTCTGACATTAATCCTTTGAGGATCGAGGGGGACATTCCAGATGAGTTACATATTCCTGCTAATGAATCTATTCCTTTGATAGAATAAGTGATGGGAGAAGATGTCTCGCCCACTCCCATTATTTTAGAGAGGTAGGTGGGACCTAGTAATGTCATATTCATAACATAAGGTGTCAAGTGTCAGTATTTGAAATTATTTTATCATGAAATTTAATATCCTTAACCTACACTTTAGGACTATACAAACATCAACACTAGCTATGCTTCCATTCATGAAGGGGATAACAATGAACATAGATGGTTGGATGAAGGTTCTGGTGCTAATTCGGACTCTAAAAGGTTAAAAGGGATCTTTACTATCATGAGACCAGTGGTAGAAATTGATGGAATATCCAATTTGTCTCTTAATACACTTTCTTGAGATTCCCCTACTAGTGTGGATGGTGAAAATGTGAGGGCTTACAGACTGAACTAATGGAGGAACTAATATATCTTGAGGAACTTTTGAAAAAATTTATTATCCCTAGATCTTTGTAGAGTTATGGGACATTGATAGGTTATTAGATGAAATTTATTTTCCTATTTCTTATATTTTCAATGGAAGTTGAAGTCCTTACATTTTATTTCTAACATCACATCTTGAATTAGGATGATTTGTCTATAGAAAACATTGCCAACGAAATTCATGACCAAGGTGTCCAAGTCCATCCTACTGCCATTACTAAGGGGGAAACAACTGAGGATCTCAAAGTGAGAGATTTTGGAGTTCTCTCCATCCAATTTTCTAACCAAACATAGAGGAACAATCCTTTCTAGGATATCCCCAATCATAACATCATGACTAGGGATGTCATATAGGAATCAATTCAAACTGTCGATCTAACAATGGGTGAGTGTTTACAATTTCTGTAGTTGTTTCACTACCTATGATTTATATTAACACCCCGATGTTAATGAGGGTTGTATGCGATTTTATAGTTCTAGAAACATTGGTGGATGATCATAATAGGGGAGCTTCCATTCCCATTTATCCAACATTGGTAAGAGGAGGTGACACTATTTCATATAGAGCCGATCATGATGCCTTGTTAAGTACACTAATCCCAGAAGACAATTCTCCCTCTAAAAGAGGTTCCAATTCATACACGGAGACAGATAACATTCTTCACTCCACATTACATATTGTCTAGTGGCACAACTGAAAGATAGTATCTGAGAGGCATCTTGAAGACCCACCCTCTCAAATTCACTGACTTCCATTCATGTTTTGTATGTTGGGATATGTTGTATTTTATTACTACACAATCCATAATATGGTGAATTCAATCATTCAGCATCAAGAGGATGATAAAATATCACATAATGAAGAGTCCTAACTAGAAGACCAGTTTGAAGGTCTCATAAATTCAATATCCCAAGATGATCTCAACCATTCCATGGAGGTTGAGGAGTATCAACATCTCATTTATGATAAATCTCTCCAAATGGTGCACTTTCAGAAGAATTAAATGCCATGAATGAATATACAGTTATACTCTGTTGACACTTGATGTGGTCCTTGGAACAAGGAATATATTATGTTATTGTGGAGCAGGATATGCTCTATAATGACGAGGAGTATGTTTCTACACAATTGGATGTGTTTTGGAAAACTGGACACATTGCTTGAGCCACAGTCTAACAACTCAATTCCTATGTTGAGGAAAACTTAAAAAACATGGAGGAAAGGCCACAACATGTGTATGTTCCATCCCTTTTTGTAATATGAATAAAAGGATTTTGTTTCTGATCATTTTTTCTTCCATTAATATCCTTATCGTAATCATAATATAATAGTGAAAATGACTCAATTGATTGAATTTCATTGGGTTATAATTACCACGATAGGGGAGTGGGAGTGCTCTAATTTATTCCTATGTATTCAGACCTTGTGATCATAGTTTTAATTTTGATAGGGCCACATGGTAGACCCTATAAACCTGGTGTATTTTTTTTCATCAACCTAATTTTTTTCTTTGTCCGATATGAAGAATATTAATGGGAGAGACTTGGATTTTTCATAGCCCATCCTTTATAGGTTTCCAACCTAATAATCTTTGTGCCTTTTACTTTTCATTTCTCAATTTTTTCCTAAACCATGTGGAGTGTAGATTTAGAGAGATCTTAATCAATTTTTATCTATGTTTCCCTTTGTGGGTTTTCAAAATGGCGAGTACTATGTCTCTTTTTGTATAAATGTTAGAGTCTTGAAATATATACCAATGTTAATGGTGGTTTAGGTCGAACAAATTTGACCATGAGTTTTGGAATTATTACCCAAACAAGACTTGTGGGCTGAGAGTGACCCAACATTCTCTAGATACATGAATGGGGATTTCAAGTCATGATTTTTTTATTGTAAAATCTCAAAAATAATATGATAAAATTATGTGAGGAATGGCCAGAAACCATTATTGAAAAGTGGTTTCCAGCATGATATATTTAGGGATTATGGGAATAGAAGGGGTCAATCCTAGGAATGAATGTTCTATTGGTTGGAAACCCCTTTTGTGTGTGAATTTATTCAAATCCAACTGGGGAATATTACTATATAGTCAAACAACAAGATTCTCTAAATGATAAGACCTTTTTGTGGGTGACTTATGACAATAAAATATGGGTGTATTATTGTATAGCCAGAAAAAGGTTTCCTCATGATGGTGACATTCTATTATCGATGGCTGAAGATATATTATAGAGATTCATATTTCTCAAGAACATTAAAGGAATATGTTTAAGAATGAAGGGAACATCTATGTTACCACTAGACATGAATAGGGAAGCAGATCCTACAAAAATTTGGTATATTTAAAGGAGGTATCATTCTATTTTTATCATAATATTCAAAGGGAGGGGTCCTGGAATAATTCCAAAACCTCTTGTGTAGATTAGGGTTGTGTCCTAGAATGAATGGACACACATGTTTGGCTATTCTAGAAGAGAGTCCTAGAATGGAGGATATAGGAATCACTATATGTCTTGATGGAATGAGAATTAGGTCATATATAGTTATTTGGGGTGATGTGATATATGATCAACATCAAGATAAAGGCGCCTCCCTGGTGAGGGTTGCAACACCATGTAGTTTAATGTCATGTGACCCAAACATTGATCGTGTAGTTTAACATCATATGGAAATGAAATTGTGGGATATAATTTATGGTTTTTTATCTTTTACTAGAGGATATTATTTGGAGATATCATTGTGAAATTACTGATAACATTCCACCATATTCAATTATGAAGGGGGAGGTTATATTCTGTAATATAGGGGTTTTCAGATTCAAAAGGTTATATGGGAATCACCATGGACAAGATTTTAACAGTGAGTTTGAAAATAATTTCATTAAGGCTCACAAAGATAGAGGAGGTTTCAAATGGGGAAGAATGTTTTACTGATTTAAAAACACTTTTTTGGGTGAATTTATGCAAATGTAACTAGGGGGTATTACTACATAGTTAAACAACGAAATCCTTCGACTTTCAGAGACTTTTGGTGGTTAAATTTATGTAAATCCAACTAAGGAGTATTACTTCATATTCATACAAATGAATTCTCAAGAATATGAAAGTATATTTCTGATGGCTGAATAATGTTTTGGGAGATTTGAATTTTTCCATACACATAGTTTGGGTTGTGTAATGAATGTGATTGAGTGATGGAATGGGAATTTCATATCAAAATAAATTAATAATGTATAAGAATATTTCCTATGATGGGTTGATCTATATGAATGTAAGAATTATTTTATTCACTCTAGTTGGGCCTAAGATATAGGATCCGGGAATCACTATGTCTCTCATCAAAGATAGAATAAATGCATACATAGTTTTAGAATTAAACTTCCCACACTAATCAGATTCTTATATAGAGAAGGGTATTTTTCATTATTATGGTTGGGCTCAAGAAATAGGATTTAGCCATCACTATTTGTCTCTTTTTCATCCCTCGAAATGTGTGTTCTAGTTAGGAATCACTACTTCTAGGTGGTTTCTATTGGATTTATTTAGGAAACAGAAAACATCCAACAGTTATTTATCCAAAGTGACCTGCTTTCCAAAGGCAGGCGTTCATTAAGATTGAACTTATGCTACTTAATAATATTCATTGGTCAAGAGGATGGGCAGTTGGACTCATCACACCCTTTTGGTGGGAATTATTTCATACTCCAGGACTCTCTTATAGATTTGATATATTTTCATGAATCCTAATTAATTAACCATGTATAAAATAGGTCTCCCTTGGAATTTGCAATCAATTATTGGAATATGTGAAATTTAGAATCTTCTGTATATATTTTAGGTTCTTCATTAATAGATACATACATATGTATTCACAGTTCTCCATAAATAGTATCCTCTCAAATTCTATATAAAGATTATTTTAACCATCGTTATGATAGTATTGGGGTTTTAAGCTACTCAGTGGGGCACTCTAGAATTTATTATTGTCAAGGGAGATGAAGGTTTTTTTTGAAGTTGGGATTATACCCATAAATGGGATACCTACATATCCTTGTGAAAGGAATAAAAACCCACATAGTTTGGTTCCACTTAATGGGGAACATCATACCTTTTAAGGTCATGTAATAATGACCTAGGCATATATTTTAATGTCATGTGGTAAGGAAATCTAAGCGGAAGATGCTTATTCAAATCATGGTGTATGACTTATTCCTAAGCATCCCAAGGAACCTGGAATAGAAATGTGTTTCTGAGTTGGATAATACCCTGTTGGGAATATGGCCTAGAAATAACATGGTTGATTTGAATTGTTGGGTTTTAACCTCAAAGAGGCTTCCTACATATCCCATTTGGATGGGAATCAAAACCCATGTAGTTCTATGAGTCTCATAGTAGAGTATAGTTCTTTGAGAGAAATGACTCGAGAATTACTTCTTGAAAAGGATTCCTTGGGGATTTGGGGGTCTAATTTGGGGCTTACTACTAAGGAGGATTCCCATTAGTAGATGAAATTAGGTAGATCTCAGGCCCTAGGAAGGCTTCTTACTTATCCTAATTATGGTGGTAATCAGAGTTATTATAGTTCAATAGGTGAGGTGTTTGTTCAAATTTTGTGATCATGAAAAATATCTAAGGCCACATGTGTCATGCTCGGTGTGAGAAACAAGAAGATGTAAAAGATTTAACAAAGGAAATGCATACTTTTCCTCCTCCACTGATGGAAGAGGACGGTCCTACAGTGAAATTAGTTGAGGCGACCATGGAAGAGGGTGTGGAGTAATGAACCCTTGAATGTGGGATGGCATTTGGGGTCATGTGGCTTGGCCCTTAGAATATTAGGGACTTACCTCAGTGGGACTTCCTTGATGGATCCTAGCAGAGTAGGGAGACTTCTCATTTTCTTGATGGAAAAGAAAGCGTGACACTCACTCTCCTTATTGAGAACAAGAGGCTTTGAGTCTTAGAGATGAAAAGGGGAGTACGCAAACTAAACCCTAATCCTCGAGACTGGGATCTCCCCAAAATTGTTCCTGGGATAAAGGTCCATGTTACTATAGATATACAAACCCAGATACACTCTATGAATCTTGACGCCATTACGAAACAGATGTAGGAAACCTCTGACTACAGATATACAAAACTAAGTAGGATACGTGCTGATGTGTCTTTCCAAAAGGTTTGATAAGTTGTGAGGTTTTGTTGGAGGCTTCAACTTGGTCCCTTTAGGATAATAGAACCAAGGAAGGAAGTACCCCTTCCATGAGTGGATTTAAAGATGGTTTATAAGATGATGCATGGGTCCTCTATGAAGCTATATATCTTAGATATTAAGGGTAGGTATACCACATAGGTATTCGGTGTAGGTACCCCATGTAGATGTCCCGCATAGGTAGCTCACATAGGTGCATCACACATTCCTTTGAGATGACTAAAAAAGTGATTAACATAGAATAACCAAGCCTATGAATGCTTCAAACTTTGAAGGGACTTCAAGATGTGCTTATCCCATGTAGTTCTCTATTCTCTCGTGTTTTTAGAGAGATACCTGATACAATTTGAGGGATTTATGTGAAAGAGATATTCAATGGGAGATTCAAAAGTTCTTTCAACTTATTCAGTTTTCAAATGAGGAGCCCAAGGTTCCTTCTTATAGGAAAGGAGGGGGGATGGTCAAAATAAATTTGTCGGTATTGGTCGGTCGTGCTTCCCTTCTGCATAGATCCTCTAATTAGGTCTATTGGAATCATCTTGATTCATAGCTTTATTTCATAGGTTTGATGCATATGTCTTCCATGTAGGTCTTCTGCATAGCTCCTCCACACACGTCCCATGCAACTTGTCATGCATTTTAGTTCTTCGAGCATCGCTTTGAGACTTTGAAATATCTGGGGGATGTCTTCATAGTATTTTTTTCCTACTAAGAAGTTTTAACAAAAATCCCTCCCATAGGATTGGATACGAATAGGAAGAGGGTCGATTCCTAAGGTAAGATCATGAGGAAAAGACTATGGAGTAAATTCTGAGTAACGTCGGTTTGCCGCGTAGCTATTTCACGCAGTTATTCCACATAGCTATTTCATGAATTTATGCTGTGTAGGTTGACAGTGTCTATAAATAGGTCCATTACTTTGTGATTTTATTCACCCAGGATCTTATATTTTTTCTCTCATTGCATAGCTTGTTTGTCCAGCATTGCTGCATTGTCCTCTAGCATAGGATCCTTGAAATTTTCTGAAGGTGGAACCTTTTGAGCAATGGAGATACACAGAAGGACTTTGTCTAAGGATTTTTTCTAGGACCCTTGTCAAAGGACCTATGAGAATGACCTCGTTGAAGTACTTACATGATGAATTTCCTTTGCCAAAATTTTAAATCCCTTTAAGTTGAAATTTGAATTTTCTTAAGTCAAAATTCCAACCTAATAAAGGGAAATTTTGAAATTCATTTTTCGGAAATGGCTTACTTGATGGCCACCATTGAGGAAGCTGAGGCTCATTAAAATGAGATAATGAATATTTTCGGACAAGACTAGTATGGAATTGTTGATAGTACTCTTCAAGGAATATTGAAAGGTTTAGTTCCATACCAACAAGAATGTCCACAAAGTCCTTATCTGCCTCTAGACAGACAAGGGATTTTTTCAGATGCCCACATTCCATCTATTAAGAAATATTTTCCAAAGAATTGGTCTCTCTAATACCCCAATTATCATTTCATGAATATTACCATGAAGGGTATGCCAGTTCATTAGGGAACAATCCCTATTGGATGCATCCTACACCGTAGTGGTTATACTCTTAATATGAAAGATCATGTTGTATAGACAAGGCCACATTGCTTTGATTCAACCTTTTGTGCTTTAGAAATAGATCATTCTAATGGTTGGAAGGAAGAATCAGATCTTCATTCTGGAGAAGGATTTAAACTTGAATGGATTTGGGTGTTTTGGGTACACTGGGCTTGTGCAGAATTTAGGAAAGATCTATCATATGTTCACATTCATGAAGTTGTCTAGATGGGATTTTTTTTTATAAAAAGGACTTCATCCCTTAATTGTTGAGCCGATGGAGTCCGCAAAAAAATACCTTCCACTTGACACATGGTGAGGTTAGAATCAGTTTATGGGATATCTACCAAATATCTAGGGTTCCCATTCTCAGGGAAATGTATGATGAGTTTATTCCACCGATAACAACATGAGGTGATGTTACTTGAACACCACCACGGGCTCATGAATTATTCAAAATAGAAAATAAATTTCCTAAAGACAAGAAAGATATTTATTCAAGAGTGTGGAAGGAATTTTTTTAGAACCAACAACAGAGAAGGGTCCCACCTACGGACGTCCTAATATTTTTCCTTTTGTAGATAAGAGAGTTGATTCCGGTATATATTGGAAAAAATTAGAGATAGGTGACTACAAAAAATTGGGGATATAAAGTCAAATATAATATTAATTCAAAGGTATGCTTAGATGGCTTACTTGCCATGTGGCTAAGAATTTACTTGCTTCTAGTTCACGAGTCCAGCTACAGTGTAAGGCCAGAGGCTTTAGTTATTGTAGATAAATTGGTGGAGGGAATGTATATTGGGATAGTAAATCCTGTATTAGTAAGAATTTATTATTCCTTACTGCATTTATATAATGGTAAGGCTGCATTTAGACTTTCAGGGCCATTCCAAGCATTGTGTGGATGCATTGCATCATAATTTTCTTCATACTCAATATGGAATTCAGTTAGTGTCCCAAATGGTTGATTTACCCCATTTTTATAGAAATTATCTTGTATTCAGCCTCAGAACATGAGACCTAATGTAGTTTTGGGGACATTGAATGCATCAAGAGAATTGAGCTTCTTACCTTTTGGTAACCCACTGACTGGAACATTTATTGATAATGTTAATGAAGAATATTATGATCTACGATCTTATATAATGGCATTTAGGGATAGGGTATTATCAACTAGGATTGATGATGAAATTATCCATGAGTATTACATCCCCTATAGGTTTGATAGCCAATTTAAATGACTTTAACAATCAAACACTTTCCCTCCCACATACGTTAGACATGAGAAACACCAAATGGTAGCGAGAAAATTATGGATTTTTATGGCTTTAGAAATATCCAAATTATTAATTACGTTACCTCCATAAAATTATTCAATTGGATTTGAAGATGGATATGCCAATTCTTGGGCTTCCTCTTGCCCTCAGTGGGATATAACAAAAGAAATATACCGGGTGACAGCCACGATGACTAATTTGCATAGTAATCATGGTAAGAGGTCTAAATCCAGGGATGATATAGAGGATTCAAATGTTTAAGAACCTTCAAAAAATCTTCACTGAAGGTATACCAGGAAGACTAGGGCTAGGGATTCAATACCACTAACACCAAGGTGATCCATCCACCGCCATCAGAAAGAGATTCATATTCCATCTACTGGCCGTTCTAAATAAAAAAGGAGGCCAAAAGAGGCTTATCGGGTAGAGGGTGAGTTTTCTCCACAACCAAACATATCGAAACTAAATTATGTGAGGCCTTTAATTATTCAATTTTGGGATAGCTTGACTTGTGAAATTAAGGATGCATGGGTATTCCTCCAAAATGGACTTTTAATACTGGATATGGGTGACATTAAAGCACCTTCTGATTGTCATATATACAATAACTTGGTTGAAGTACAAGAATACATTGTGGAGTTGGAGACTTTTTTATATGAAACTTATGAACTAATCTAGTCTCTAAATGAGTATCAGATCTGATGGAACTAGGGATACCTGAAGGAGTAATTATTCACAATGAGGAAGAATGGGACATTTATGTTAATACTGAGAATGGATTTTCCTTTTCTTTTGTATCAATTATGATTTTTCATTCACCATCATTAATATTGATGAGATTGTGTTTTGGAGCTTGAATTTAGGGAGGGAACCTTAGGATGGGTTCTCGGTCACTAAGGTATGTACCCACAGGTGCCCCCATTGACATAATAAATGATCCTCCAAAGTAATGAGAACTTTATCTAGAAGCAAGAATCATGACTAGGGTAATTTAGATAGACAATAATCATCCATTACCACAGTTTTCTACTGCCAAGAAGAGTATTTCAATTTCTAAAAAATCTTATGGAAAGAAATGCAAGAGATCAAAGAGATTGGTCTGAAGTGTATGTAAAAAATGTAAGTATTTATACTATCTTCTGGTATCAAAACATGATTGATACACCTTTTTGAACACGTTAATTCTCTCATAGGATCTACATCTCTCTCTTCTCTTAAGAGATTAAGAACTGATCCTTCAAAAATATAGAAGGAAATCCTAGGGGAAACACTGGTTCATGCTGATGAATATGTTACCTTAATAAGAAAAGTACTAAGAGAGACAAACACATATGTTTCTATTCCTGTAGAGAGAGAGAGAATTAATGGTAATGTCAAATACATTTCCCTCATGTATCAACTTATTTTTCTAATATTATTCTCTTCAAAAAGTGTTAGATCAGTTTCTCTTTCCAATGTATCCTAAAATAATCAATGCTGATATTCCAATCACTCGGGAAGTAAGGAACGAAGATCCTGGGCAATATAAAGTTGATACTAGTGCTGATCCTAACTTAGAAAGGTCTGATGATGTTTCACCATTTGAAGAAATGATGGAAAATAATGTCAGTGGAGCCAATTTGGGCATCAAACAACTTTTTTTGGATACCATAATTGGTGAGGATGCTATAACATTCCAAGACGCATACACTGAAATGATGGAAGCCCTTAATCAAAATATTGATATTCTAGGTTCTATCAAAGAGTTTGGGGACTTACATGAGGAATTTAAAGGACGTAAGTTCAAATTATTGTATTTTCTATACATAATTGTTCTTCTTTTACCTGGTAATTCACATCAAATTTCAACTTATACCGCTTTTTGTAACGAGAATGTTGCAAAGGCCCTTCAAGAACGAGGAATTCAACTATATCCATCTTCTCCTAAAGCTGGAGAAATACTTACTGAGGACCCCATGTCGAGTGACATTCCAGATCATTCAATTATGGAAACTGGGAAAACTAAAGAAAATTCCCCTCCTCAAGAAACATCTTCTCAAGTTACTGAAGTTGAGAAGACTGAGGATGAATCTAATCAGGCGACCGACTTATTATTTGGTAAATGTTATCAACTATCTAGATCATGATCTATTTATTCCATTATTCTGAAGATAACAATGATCCTTGATTCTCCATTTAGGGTTGTTAACTCCCACAACTAGATCAGAAGGTGAAACTTTTTTGTTAGATCAGACATTAGCAGAAGGTGAGGCATCCACTGTTCTGAGAGAAAAAGATCAAGGCACCTCTTTAAGTGATATATTTCCAAAGTACATTCTACCCCATAGAAGTAACTCAAATTCAGACTTAGATATGTAGTTTGATCATGGAATGTAACGTAACAAGACATGGAAACATATTTGGAAAATAATTGCTAAGAAACCTTCAGATGATCTGTTGTCCCCTTTTGGAAAAATCCTAGCACCATTTTGTGTACTTGGATTTGGTGGATTTAATTATCACCAGTCTACAATGCAATGAAAGAGACCATTCTCCAATGGGAGCAAGAACATAAGCTTCATCAAGATATTGAAAAGGCCAAATGACTTAATAATGTTGAGAGATTCTAATCTACAGTAGATGAGTTAGAGGCTAGTCGTAGCAAGAGGTTGATCGAAATCGGCCAACAAATTAAAGAAGCGATGAAGGAGATGATACATCTTCAACAGAAAATGGATGTTGTTCATAACAAACTTAAGAAATTGAATCAAACATTTTGGTAAAGCCAATTAAAAGGGATAACTTCTATTTTAACTGCCAAGAAAGCACTTTGTCAAGATGAGGAGGCTGAAGTTTCTCAACTTTCTCAACTTCAACATGAGGCTAATAGGGTTCATGAGGTTGTTCAAAAAATGAAGGGTCATGCGGAGAATTTCTTTTAACACGTGATAGAGAGGCTCCATTATGTGGATATCCCTATGATTTTACAATATAAATGAATGTAATTTTGTCTTTAAGAATATATGTATTAATTATTTCATTCTGTAATTGAAATATCGATGGTCATGATGATGATGATTTTTTGTCATCATTCCTTTATGTCAGATAATAATAATTACAATAATAGGAATGTGGGTTCTTGAAATGTTCTTATTTAGGACAATGGGCCTAATGAGCATAGTTTTATTTTTACTAGGGTTATATAGAAAAACCACACAAATTTTTTGTATTTTTACCTTTTATTGCTCAATATTAACTAAACCATACCAAAATGTATGTTTAGTGAGCTGAGACTTGACTTTTGTCCAGAGTTACCTTTGCGGGTTTTAAATCTACTGAGTAACACATCTATTTTTATTAATAGTTTAGAGTCATTCATGTTAGACTAAAAAGGCTAGTGTTTAATGTCGAATAGATTTGACAATAAATTTTGAAATTAGATCCCTAACAAGGCTCAGGGGCTAGGAATTTCTCTAATACTCTTTAAATACTTTCGAGGGGAATCTTGAGTCATAATTTTTTATGATCACCAAATATAAATCTTGTATAAACCTAAAGTAGGTCTTTCCATGAATGGAGTTACAATTATTTGAAGAACCCATTATGGGGGTTCTGTTATACATGTCCAACTAGGGCATATGCTTCATATCCAAACAGTGGCATCTTTGGACTGACATGCCTATTATGTAGGAAACTTTTTCAAGGCCCCCTAGGGTCACGTACATCATAGTCAGGAAAAAGAGTTCTCAAGAATTTAGCATTTTATTATTGATAGATAAGGGAATATAATATTTAGGTGAATCAAGACCATAGTGGGAGGTTTTACATGAAAAGAGTTTTTAAGAATAAAGGGTTATTTATGATGACATATGTCATGAATGGGAAAACCAATCATACACAAATTTGGTTTATGAGGAATGGTTAAATTTTTTAAGAAAAGGAGCTTTCTGATATAATTCTATTTAGTTTTAAACTCATGCGGTGCACACATTTTATATTGGAGTTTTTAGTCATGAAGTGAAGACATTGGGTGAATTTAATTTAAGGTCTTTAGATTTGACCATAGATATGAGACTCTCCAATTTCTTGATAATTTTTTTAGAAACATGTTTCCATGTTCAAGTATGGAAAATAAGAATTGTAAACCATGATTTGGGAATTTCTGGATCTGAAGAAGGATATGGGAAAGGGGCTAAAGGCATTAGAGGAAGTATTTCCTAAGAATGAAGTTACCATTATTTGACAAACCTGTTATGGAAGTTGTATTATGTAGGGCTGAAAAGAACATATGTTGCATTGCCAAAGAGTGGAATCTTTTGATTGACAAGACCATTATGTAGGAAACTTATGAAAGGCCACGTAGGGGAACGTACTATATAGTCATACAAAAGATATCTAAAAAGATAGACATTCTATTTCTAAAAGATGAAAAAAATTTATGGAGATTCATATTTTCCACAGCATTGACTTCGGTTTATGGATAAAGGTATGTAAATACGGAAAGAGTATTTCCAAGAATGATTTCCAAAGAACCAAAGGAATATTATTTATACAAAGGTCAGACACAAACATAGAAGGTATGGTGTCTGTATTTTTAGGTCATAAAACTAGGACCAAAAATGGAAATAGAAGATGATATGTGGTCACAAATGATCAAAGATTATTTCAAATTTCTTTGAACACATGGAGAATGAAATGTGTAAACCATGGTCTTGAAGACACTCAGATCTATAGAAAGGTAATGGGTTAAATATACATAGATATCTTCTTTAAGATAAAGATTCGTGTATATTGTCGTCAAAGTTTTAAAGGGACAAAAGAAACATTAACCAATACAGAAGTTACCATTATTTTACAAACCCGTTGTGGGGGTTGTATTATGCAGGGTCAACTAGGGCATATTTTTCATAGCCAAACAGTGGTATCTTTTGACTGACATGCCCATTATATAGTCAACTTATGCAAGGCCACATAGGGGCATGTGCTTCATATTCAGGCAAAAGAGTTCTCAGATATCAGAAACTATACCACCAAAAATCATAAGAAAGGTTATGAAAATCTAAAAGTATTCAGAATTAAGAGTGTGAAATATGAAAATGGGTTATGTTCAACGCATTAGATAAATATTTGAAAAAATATTGGCCTTGAGTTTTGATTCCCTTACATAGATTTGACTCATATGTAAAATGGGACATTCCTTGTTTCTTTGGTGGGATCTTTATGGTGAGGACCCAAAATGAAGACTTCCATATAGATTGTTAATTAGAAGTGGAAGAGAGATAAAAATTTATCTTTTGGTTCGGACTAGGAGCTAAGGCCTAGTTTTCACTACATATCTCAATGGGATGAGAATAAAGCCATACATAGTTCTTTGGGTGCTTTATATTTTAATTTCTTGTAGTAAGGACATTATGTTGTGCAGTTTAGAGTCATGCATTATGGAAATGAAGTTATTCCGATGTAATAAATGAATATTAATGATGGACCAAAGGATTGAACCTGGGTGTCAATGTGTATCTCATATGGATGAGAATCAAGCCACAATTAGTTCTTTGAACACTTCCTATGAAAGTTTAATTCATTAAAAGGGAATAAATTAGTTTTTTGGGGTTACGGAAGGGCCCAATATTGGAGATCTAGGCATATCTACATATCTTATATGGATGAGAATCAATCCAAACATAGTTCTTGAACAATAATTTTCCACACCAATTGAGTTTGATGTGGGAGATGGGGGATTTCAACAAATTATAGAGGAAGAATGGTTAAACTTAAGATACAAAATGTATGAAGATCAAACCATGTATCTTGAAACAGAACTCTATATAGATCTGGTTCATATACAGGGGGAGAAAGGGGTTTTTTTTGTGTGGTTGGGCCCAATATTGGATATCTAGGCGTCTCTATGTATCTCATTGAAAATGAGAATCAAACTATACGTAGTTATTAAAATGAGGCCTCTATGAATATGTGATTCAAACATAGGGAGAAATGGAACTCATGTGACAGTAAGGAGTAACAATGATGTTAGTGATTCTTGCGAGTAGAAGCTCTTAACGTCAAATAAAGAATATTTTAACCGTAAAGTTTAATGTTGTGTAACTAGGAAAAAATGATGCTACATATTTTAACATCATGCAGCATGGGAACATATATTTGTTATGCTATTTAATGTCATGTAACAATGAATTTGTGATTTGCCGTTTAGATTCATGCAGTGAGGACATTATGCGGTGCAGTTTAGAGTCATGCAGTGATGACATTTGGTGTGAAATTACACAAAGTAATTTTTCAAGAATCTGGAACTAGTTGGATTTTTAATAAGTTATCCATCAATTGATATTAGGAAATAATATCCATTTGATTATACCTTAAGTACAAAGTAAGGTCCCTCCCACTTTGGCTCATGTTTTGGAGGCTTCATTCCTAGTATAATCAGAGTCCTAAGGACCACTACCAATTCTCCTTGAAGAAATGAGTGGAGGTGAACTTTCTTGTTAAATTATCATGTTATTCTATACTTATAGACTTAAAAATTATGAAAACTATAAAATCCATTTTCATCTAATCATTTCAGCTCATCAAATCGCTACTGAGATTGTTCATCTGTAGATAACTAATCCCAGATTTCAACTTGGAGTAAAGGAAATTGAATTTGAATTGGAAAAATTGTTTCTCTTACGTACACCAACAAATATGTAGCTACCTAAGTGTAAGTATGAGTAGTTGTCTGATAATCCCATAAATCATGCATAATTTTATCAGGCCAAGATTTCTTATCTTTATCTGCCATTTTCTAAAGTATATTTGATAGGGTCTTATTGAAATCCTCTATCTGTCCATTAGCTACTGCATGATAGTGAGATGAATGGTTGGATTTGATATTGTGCTCCTGATATAACTTCTTTACCTCAACAAAACAAAAATTGGTTCCATTTTCTCTCAATATAGTATTAGGGAAACCAAATCTGGTAATGATATTTTCTTTGAAAAAGATAAAAATGATTTTGGTTACGACTTCTTTGAGAGGTACAACCTCATCCCATTTGGAGAAAAAATTAGTAGTAGTAAGAATGGACTTGAATTGCTTAGCTGTAGTTAGAGGATAAGGTCCTACTACATCCATTCCACATGTACAAAATGGTCAAGAGTATTTATCTATATATAAAATCTCTGAGGGTTAATGAATTATGTTGGCATGCACTTGGCAGGGGTGACATTTGTTGGTAAAATCTGTGAAATCCTATGTCATCAAAGGCCAGAAGTATCCAAGCCTTCAATTTTGATTATAAATCATATTCCCACACTGGTGAGAACCACAAACTCATGCATGCACTTCTTTCATGACAACTATAGTTTCTTCTCCATCAGTACACCTAAATATGATTCCATCAAAGACTCATTTTTAAAGGATCCTATGGTGATATGGACAATCATAAAGAGTGAAATTGTCCACTCATCGTTAGATCTATTATTTTTTAGCTCTATCTTGTGTAAGTACTCAATTTTGAATGTATTCCATGACAGGTGTCATCCATCTTGTAGTATGACCATACGGCTCCGAAATAGGGATTATTTCATTAATTTCCTCCATTATATTTTGACGAAAGGTGAAACCACACGACGATGGGAAATATTTATGATTGTATCATCCCAATTTGGATCTTCTAGGGTTGTGACTACATTAGATAGTGCATCAACTTGTGCCTTTTGTGATCATGGGACATAAGACAATGTTGCCTCTAAGGTAAATTTATCCATTAACCCTCTGATGTAATCAGACAAAGGGATTAACTCTTCTTTTTTGATAGCATAATCCGCATTTATCTGTTTGATTACCAACTCCGAATCACCTTTCACTTTCAAGTGGTTCACTTAAACCCAGAGAATCAATTCTAGGCCTATGATGAGAGCTCGATATTCTACCTCATTGTTCATACAACATTATAACAAGAGGAAGGAATATAAAATCACTTCCTTTTTTAGGGAGGTGAGTATAATTCCTAACCCAACGTTGTTGAGTTTAGGGTTTTCCATTCTCTTCCCTATTGGAATTATGGAAGCACCATCAAAGTAAATTTTCCATGGTTGGGGATTATCTTGAATAGAGAATATTTCTTCCTTAGGACGTTTAGTATTCAATGATGTATCTTCTGAATATAGATGATCATCAAGGAAATCTTCCATGTCATGGCCTTTTATTGCTTTATGAGGCACAAACTGGATATCTAACTATTGAAAAATAACTACCCACCATGCCAAACGTCTTATAAGAATATTACGACTAAGGATAAATTTTAGTGGGTTATTGTGAGATATTAAGTGGACCTCGTGATGTTGTAGGTAGTTCCTCAATTTTTGAACTACAATGATTAATACCAGGTATCACTTCTCGATATTTTAATATTGAGTCTCTATGTCAAACATAGTTCTATTGAGATATTAAAGGCAATTTTTATTCCCAACATCATTCTTTTGGGAAAGGAAGGCACCCAGTGATCACTCTAAAGATGTCACATAAAGAATAAGTGGATTTCCTTCAACAAGTGGAATTAATATATATGTACTCAAAAGATATTTATTGAGGGTATAAAATTACTCTTGGCAGTCTTTGGTCCATTGATAGGTGACTACCTTCTTCATTAATATGGTGTAGGGTAAACACTTGCCTTCTAAATTGTTGATAAAGTTATGAATATAAGGCAAGTTTCCATGAAGTCTTCTTAATTATTTCAAATTATGAGGAGGTTAAATGCCAATTATTTCTTTTTTCTTCTTGGGATCAACTTTGATGCCATGATGGCGTACAAAAACATCGAGGAATTTTCCTGAGGTAACCCCAAAAGCACATTTCTAGGGATTCATCTTGAAATTATATTGCCGAAGTTTATTGAATTTTGTCTCCAAATTAGTTGTGTGATTGGAAAATTTTCTATATTTAACTACTAGATCATCCAAATGACATTCTACAAATTTTCCTAAGAATGGTTTGATGATACGGTGCATGGTATGTTGATATGTTGCAAGTGTAATTTTTAAGCCAAAAAGAATTACCCGATATAAAAACCAACATTGACGAGCTCTAAAGGCTATAGACTACTCATGATTTGGGTTCATTCTAATTTTATTTTACCCATAGTATCCACCCATGACGGAGAGAAATTAATATCTATATGTTTCATAAATTAAAAGTTCTTTGATCAGAACTGGAAAGTCATCTTTGGGACAATTCCAGTTAAGATCTCTAAAATTAATGAAGACTCCGATTTTCCCATTCTTCTTTTTCACTGAGACAATGATGGCCATCCATTTGGGATATTTAATCTCCCTGACAATGTTATCCTTGATAATCTTGTTGAATTCAGCTTCAATTTTAGAGTCATGAGTTGGGTGTGTTCTTCTTGCTGCCTACTTGAATCCTCTATGCTCTTCTGGAAAACCCAAATGATGAGTGGACACATCGGGATTAAGGCATGGAATTTATGTATAGTTCCATGAAAAAATATCTTGATGTTTCTTTATAAAGGAATTATACATCTCTTTCTCTTTACAAGTCATGGATGCACTAATTAGAGTGGAGCATGGATCTTCTTTTGTACCTAGATTTATTTCTCAGAGCTCATCCATGGTGGTGGATACGGCTTCCTCAAACACTGGAGGAGCATCCTTGATATCTTCCTCTTCTTCTTCCTTGTGTGTCACTTATTCTATTTCTACCTTAATATTAGGTGATGAAGAAAAACTTTCAAAGCTAGGGGATGATTCAGTATTTAAACATCCAGAAGAAGAGGCCATCATTTCTAACCTTACTGATGATTTATGGCATTACAAGAGCATTAAATAGGAGATGATGGGTTGGGAATCAACACCCTTGTTTTAATCTAGCATTTTGACAATTTATTCTTCTCCTAATTAAGGAATAAAAAAACTTGATTTAGTTCAATGAATGAAATGAAGACATCTCCATTTAAGCTTTCATCACTGCTTGGTAAATCAACTATTTCTCCCATGTTTTCAAGATCGATTGTTGCAATTGATATTATGGAAGTCACTGAATGAGTTATTTTATTTTGGTTTATCATTTCAATTTGATTGATAAACAACACATAATCTATACTCATATGATTTAATGGGCTAGAAGGTATATTTTCCAGGACATTTGGATCATTGATTATTGTTACATGTTTTTCCATGGACCTCGTTCCCTTTGGTGATAGAATTTTGCTTCAATATACTGAGATTCACACATTTTTAACAGATCCTTGTCACCATAAAATGTCCCATTTTCACCATTGATGTAATACTTGAGACATTGGTGATATGAAGAATGAATGGGTACAAATTGATGTATCCAAGGCCTTCCAAGAAGAATGTTGAAGGCTATGTCCTGGCAGAAAACTATAAAAACTGAATTAGATACAAGATCTCCAAACTGAGTTCTTAGTGTAATATCACCTAAAGGTTATTTTTATTTCTTGTAATAGCCTTAAAACATCAAATTGGATGGAGAAAATTCAGATTCAGTCAGACCCAATCGATGAAGTGTAAAAATGGGAATGATGTTGACTCCTGAGCCATTATTAATGAAGGCTCATCATATGTCTATATCATTAACTCTATGAGATAGATACAAGGACTTGATGTGTCCATGTACAACAAAATCCTCATAATAATCTGTAAAATATATGACTGCATGATATTTTGTAGGGTCACTCTTTAAATGGTAAACCTCAGCAGTAGAAACCTCGGTCTCAAACTCTTGAGGACTTGAAAAGGCCTCAATAAGTGCTTCTTGAAGATATTTTTATACATTCAAGGTAACCTAGATTGACAACTTGACCGGTTTGTAGGATAGATATTTCAAATCATTGTACTTTTGGTCTAGAGGTCTAGGTTTTCCAGCATGGAGATGTTGTTTTAAAGTTTTCTTGGAAGTTGTTTCTCCTAATATAGATGTACCTAGTGTCGAGACAGAAGCTGTAAATACATATTATTTTGGTAGATTAGACTAACTAGGTTTATCCTCCTTCTAAGATAATTATAGTGTAAACTATAATCAGTCCTCAAAGATAATCATGTTAGGAATGATCCTTCCATGTGTGGGAGAATTTCCTTATTCTTACTATGCCCATTAAAGGTATCTCCCATGAGTTTCTTCTGTATAAATAGTTTGAGTAGGGGTAGAGTTAAAATAGTGGTTTCTAGAATATCTACTTCATCCCCTATATCCTAGACCTTGTCTTATTCCTCTAGTTACCTAGTCAGGTATAGATAATTCAGGTTTATCATAACTAGAGTCATCATTTTTATAGGGACCCATTAAGTAGATAACGTTAATAGAACCAAAAAATCAATTCTTCATCTGATGAAGATTCTTCTTGATTGGTTAGTTTTGGTTATGCCTTTTAGTGGGGGCAGTTCTTTTACTTTTGAAACAGGTGAAATAAAATCTTCCAATGTCAATGTAAACTTTGGCCTTGACATGAGATCATCATATTCTATCTTCTCTTTATCTTTCTAATCATGTCACTTCTTTTAGGATTTACCTATAGAGGACATATCTTTTGATGAAGATGGATTTTCTATAGTGGAATTGGAATAAGACACAATCAGTTGTTTCAACTATGTTCTTATAATGGCAAGAGTTCCAGTGATCATTTTCCTGGTCATCCAATCAACATACTTCTGCACATTTTTTCTTTTGACTTCCTTATATTAACCTTATTTCTTTGGATCAGTAGTAGTAACACATTCTACTTTGGCTGATGAAATTTTCAGTTTCAGTTGTCCAAAGTCTACCATTTTTTGTAGGATTTATTTGAAAAAAACACTCCCAAATGGGATGACCTAACATTTGATAAAAGGTGAAATAATTCATAATATTTTTGTTTCCTTCTTTATTCAGTTGTTTAGCCTTGGAAACTGAACCAAATTGTTCTCCAAATCTGAAATGAAGTATCTGAGAACCTATTCATTTTGAAAAGAATAAACTTCATTCATTAACTCCTCAAACTATTTCCACCTTTGATATTTTTGATCATCTTGACGAGGAAGTCATTGCTGCTGATGCTCAGATGGTGGAACCCCTCAGTATGATAAAGGTTTTAAATTGGAAGCAAGTTGAGGTGATGGTTAGAGTGTGAATATAGAAACCTATGATTTTCCTATTCTTCTTCCCATAGCTGATGGAATTACATGATATTTAGCTTTATTCTCCACAATAGAATCCTCCATTTGTTGGGTGATTGAAGAAAGGTCTCGAAACCCTCAGGTGTATTTCACATGGATTAGTGGTGTACGTAACTCATCACACATATTTTCCACACAAATTGGAAGTAACTCTTCTTGTAGGGGTGATAGATTTAAGGAATATGTTAATCCTTTTCATCGATCAATGAAATATGAAACTATTTCATTCTCTCCTTGTTTTCAATTTGTAAGATCAAAAAATATTGTCTTCGGCAGCATTGAGCTGAATTGGATAATGAATTTCCCGTGAAGTTCTTCCCATCCATTAATTGATCAAGAATGAAAACATGTATACCAAACAAAAGGTGTCCCCTGTAATAGTTTTACAAAGCATCTAATATTTACTACTTATTTTATTTGACGGGTCCCCATCATGGGATAACAATGAGAAAAAAATGTGTTAAGTGCTTCTCTAGATCTCCTGAACCATTAATAATTAAAAATGTAGTATTCACAAAGTTTGGTTAGGGACAGATCAGATCCACCCATTCACGGTAATATTTCTTTTTTGGTTGTACTGGTGCACACCTTTCTTCCATAGAATAAAATCGAGTTGTTAATACCTCAATTCTGTTCATAAGAATTTGGGGAATATCTGGATTAGCTGGGACCTGTACAGGTACAACAGCTGGATCTTGAACTGGTGCCATGACTAAAAAAAGCACTCGTGGTTGTGCTGCTAGTATTTGTCTTGGATAAACCATGGGGACAATCCTATACAGATGTGTCTGATACTACCCTGGCTATGTACCAAATAGAGGGAATTCATTATCTGCATATGTAGTTACAAAAAATCTTCTTTTTTTAGGAGTTCCTATAGGATGTGAAAACTGAGGATCTTCTTGGGGAGCATATCTAGAAGAAATACTACTTTTAAGTAATTATGTATTGAGTCTTTTTAACTCTTTCATCTCCTCTTCTTGCTAGGAAAATCATTCCTTAAGTGAAAGAGATTGACCTTCTCTAGTAGAAAAGTGAGATGTGATCTGACCTTTACCTTTCCCCTTGTTATATGCCTTTTTAGGGGGGGGGGGGGGAGTTGGTTACTTGAAGGAATACCTAGATTCTTGGTAAACCTCTAATTTTGGGTACACACACCTCCTTCATTTTCTTCAGTGTGTACTGTGTTATGGATAATAACTTCATCTTTGGACTCCCATGAACTAGACTCATTCTTTGGAGGATCTTCTATAATGGAATTAATGAAATTCACTAATGCATAATGCATTGATGGAATCTGTCAGTATATTTGTAAGACACTCTTATTTTGTATCTACCATGAGAATTTTTTATCTTATATGCTGAATTCCTGGTTTTTTTGCCGAACAATAACCTGAAGGGAATCCTTGGATAGTTCATTTTTTCATTCAATTTGTGGCTTCTTCCCTAATCGGGAAAAACTGACTTCTGTTGAGGAGGGGATTGTAGATGTGAAAAAACCCTCATCCCTACATGTTGGGGATGTTCTTTTTCTTCTTCTTCATACCTTCAAACATTTTTTATAGAATTCAAATGTTGAGTTAAACAATCCACCATCCCTATAGGTTGAGATGGCTCTTGAACTACTATGACTGATATTCGCGCAGATTCTCTTCTTATTTTGAACATTTTGGTCCGAGTAATGGCTGGGATAATTATCCAACAACCACTTAAATCACATGTTTTGGAAGACCTCTATGCTATTTTAGACATTTTCTCCATCTGATGGTTGACATCCTCTAAGCGGTAGGGCTGCTTAATGTCCTCAGATTCTTGATACAATAGTATCTCAATAGCTTGCTCTATTTGGGCTTGACTTCGATGAGAGCTAGTCAAGGCCTAGTCTTGAGCATATCTTTGATTAGACACAAAATCTGTTGATTTTAGCTGGCCATGGGAAATAAAATTACATGAGACCAATTTTGAAGGGCTTTGTTGATTTTGAAGCACAGTGAAATGAAATGCTCCATGTGAACCCCATCTTATGATATGAACACAAGATGGGGTATCATTAATTAACTGGTGTATCCTCTTTAGTGCATCGAGGCATGCAAGCTGAAGGGGTCCCTTATATTTCTCAACCTTTGGATGTTGGGAAATTGAAAGGGATGCCATGTCAATTTGGAATTGTAACCCTTCTATTACATTTACATGACTTTTATATTCATCTTACAGTAATACTTTGAATTTCAGATAACGAAGAGTTTTCCATATGTTGATGCAGATATCATGAATTAAAACTTCTTCCATAAATTCTGGAATATTGTATTGAGTGTTTTGAAAAGGCCATACACGACTAGTATTTCACCTTTAGCTAATTTTTTTATCATATTTAACATATCTTCTTCATCTTTTTCTAGAGGTTTCTCAACTTGGTATGACCATAATGGATTATTCTCGATTATTTTATTACAAAAAATAGAATCAGTTGCTTTTTCCTCTACTATATTAGAAGATAAATGACCCAAGGGAGATTCAAAGAATGACCGTCCCCTTATAATGTCTTCTGGTTGAGAAAGTATTTCACCTATTAGTGATAAGGAATCAAACATTACTTTCCTTTTCTTGGAAAGTGCATCGAGATAATAGGGATTTCTTATTACTACATTGTCGATTAGGGAATTATCTTGAAAATAAAAAACACTACTACAAAGAGAACTTTCTTAGTGACTTACATCATGGGGAGGACAATAATGGTGGATTACAGTAAGGGATAATTCCTCTTTCTCCTTCGACTTTGGGCCAGATATAGGGTTTTTGTGGCTCTTATCGAGAGATAGGTTCTCTAGATTGACCAAATTTTCATGAAGCAAGCCTTTATGATGAAGCATCCTCTAGGGGACATCATAATTACTGCCACTACTCCCAAAATTTGATAATGGGAGGGTATGATCTTGATTTGAAATAGATAAATGTTTGAGGGCTTCAGGAACTAATGTATTAAGAGGATCCAAATCACAGATTGGCTCTTGTTTTTCCAATTGTGTTTGGAGAGACTTCTTCTTAGATTCTCTTTTACACGTAGTTGGGGCCACTTGCTGGGAGAAGTGGTTATTATGGGAAAGGGTATGTTTCTGACTTAGAGTGTTCATCAGTATTGGCCGACTATCTCAAATTGGAAAGGGTGTATGTTCCTGATTCGGTTGTCCATATGATATGGGGGAGTATGCCCCATAACCCTCCTGGACTGGAACAGAGGCATGTATCTACTCCAGTATGGCATGTTGATGAGTCATGCCAGGTGTGGGGATAGAATGATGTGTATATTCCTCTATACTAATGAAGTTGTTGTTATGATATTCTTGCAGGCTTCCAGAATATGGGTAGGAATTTTTTTCTTCCCTTTCACCATTGCTAAAATATGTTTGTTGACTTCAACAGCCGAAAAGGGAATATACGTCCATTCGGTATCTAGATTAGGTGTATGTGTCTGCTCCTATCCTCCCTTTCCTGTCATTGGGTACTGAAATTACTCACGTATAGGGGAAGAGAATTGATTATGCCCCTGTTTTGTTTTCAGAGCTTTTTGACTGACTTCTCTAGGTGATTCTAAATGAGACTACTGGTAGAATTGGTGAGTGTAGCCTGGTGTAGGTTCTTGCATACCATTTTCCAGCATATTTGACTGGCGGGATTTCTTGAATGTAGTCAGATGATCCTTCTAAATGGACGATATTTTGTAAGAAGATATATATTTTTGTTCAAAGTACTCCATAGAATTTAAATGGTGGGATTGGTAGGGCACTCCCAGACGAGTTTGTGGGCCAACATAATTGGGATGGATTGGTGTATGTTCTCGATCGTTGTTTTCCACCATGTTAGGTTGATAGACTTCTTCGAAGGGGGGAAAGGTAAGAATATGCTCCCTATTGGTTGGACTTTGTCTCCAATGGTTCATCTAGTGTTACCAAATCTGAGGGACCTAGGCCGAACAACTGAAGACAACACCCCCGTCATATTGGGGGTTCATTAACACATGATTCTATTGATGGTGATTGTTGGTGGAAGCCCTCGGGAAGGACCCCCCTACATATTTGAGTTGAGGCCCTAAGTGACCACTTTATCCACCTCCCTATAGTATGGGAGGGATTGGTAATTGAATCCAGGGGATAAGGACCCAAAATGGTTGAAGATGGTGGTTGGCACTGTCTTCTTCTTGACAATCGGTCATCGATGATCAGATGATCAAGGGTTTTTATTAACTTGGAGAGCCATTCGGGTAGCATCCAGGGTTCGGATAGTACTATGTTGATAGTATTCCCATACCAGTACATTTGAGACCCAGCATTGAAGACACTCAGTTAGTGATGACATCCTTCCAGTGGACATGGATTTAGCTTGTGCGGTAGCAGGGGAATTCACAAGTGAAACTTGAAGGAATCCATTTGGAGTGAAGTGAGTTCTGATAAAACTAAGAAAAAAATGGACTCTATTAAAGTAATATCTTTTAGATGGACACATGAATGATTGATTATATTGTATGTCCTTCATTTATCAATTGATAGGGTCCTGGCATATGGGTAACACCATTAAATTAGTTAAGGATTCATGTTGGGTTCACCATTTTGGTTTTGTGTCCCTCAAAACGTTTGTTCTTCTTAGGAATCACTACTTTCAGGCAGTTTCCCTTGGATTTATTTATAGAACCAGAAACATCCAATGGTGATTTATCCAAAGGGACATACTTTCCAGAACAGACATTCGTTAAATTTGAACTTATGATACTTAAGAACATGCATTGGTCAAGATGATGGGAGGTCAGACTCATTACACCCTTTTGGTGGGAATTATTTCCTACTCCATGACTCTCTTATAGATTTGATATATTTTCATGAATCCTTATTAATTAACCAAGTATAACATAGGTTTCCCTTATAATTTGCAATCAATTATTGGAATATGTTAAATTTAAAATCATCTGTATATATTCGAGGTTCTCCATCAATGGTATCCTATCATATACTATCTATAGATTCTTCTGCCATCATTATGATAGTACTGATTTTTTAAGCCACTCAGTGGGGCAATCTCAAATTTATTATCATCTAGGGAGGTGAAGGTTTGTTTTTATGTTGGTATTGTACCCATAAATGGGATACCTACGTATCCTTGTGAAAGGAATCAGAACCCTCATAGTGTGGTTCCACTTAATGGGGAACATCATACTTTTTTATGTCATGTGTTAAGGGCTTAGCCATATAGTTTAATGTCATGTGGTAAGGACATCTAAGGGAAATATGCTTAGTCAGATCTTGGTGTAGGACTTATGCCTAATCATCCCAAGTAACCTGGAAAAGATATGAGTTTCCAAGTTTTATTAAACCCTGTTGGGAATATGACCTAGAAAAAATATGGTTGATTTGAAGTGTTGGGTTTGAACATCAAAGAGGATTCCAACATATCCCATTTGGATGAAAATCAAGTCCCACATAGTTCAATGAGTCTTGTATAAGAGTTCAGTCCTTTGAGAGAAATGATTCTATACTTACTTCTAGAAAACGATGCCTTTGTGATTTGGGGGTCTAATTTGGGGAATTCTCCTAAGGAGGATGAACATTTTTAGCTGAAATGAGATAGATTTTGGACCTTAGGATGGATTCCTACGTATCCCAATTATGGTGGGAATCAGAGCTCTCGTAGTTCAAGATGTGAGGTGTTTTTGAAAATAGTGTGATCATGAAAATTTTCTAATCCCACATGAGTCATGATTTGTGTGAGAAACAAGAGTTTTTCAAAGATTCAACAAAGGAACATGCACACTTTTCCTCTTCTGCTGATGGAAGTGGGCGGGCCTATGATGAAAGAAGTTGATGCAATTGTGGAAGAGGGAATGGAGTAATGAACCCTCCAATGTGGGATGACATTTGGGGTCATGCGGCTCGCCACTCATAATATTAGGGACTTACCTTAGTGGGAGTTCCCTGATGGATATAAGGAGAGAAGGTAGACTTCTCATTAGCATGATGGAAAAGAAAGTGTGACCCTCACTCTCCTTATTGGGAAATGGAGGATTTGAGTATTAGAGATAAAAAGGGGAGGACAAAACCCAAACCTTAATCCTCCAGACTGGGATCTCCCTAACATTGTTCCTAAGAGAAATATCCATGTGACTATGGAAATAAAATCCCACAGAAACTCCATTAATCTTAACCCCATTATGAAACAAATTTGATAAACCTTTAACTGTGGATATACAATCCCAAATAGGATATATGATGATGTGTCTTTCCCAATGTTTTGTTAAGTCAAGAGGTTTTGATGGAGGCTCCAACTTATTCACTTTCTGATAAGGGAATCAAGGAAGGATGTACCCTTCCATGTTTGGATTAAAGTGGGTTTACAAGATGATGGGTAGGTCATGTTTGCATCTATGAAGCTTAATTGTGGATGGTAGGTATACCAAGTAGGTATGTTGTGTAGGTACCCCACATAGATGTTCCATGAAGGTACACCATGTAGGTGCACCATGCATGCCTTAGATACAACTAAAAAAATTGATTAACATAGGAGAACCAAGCCTATGTAAGCTTCAAACATTGAAGGGACTTTAATACATGCTTATCCCATGTAATTATATCTTAAATTGTGTTTTAGAGAGCTACCGGAGACAATTTGAGGGATCTGGGAGAAAGAGATACGTAATGGGATCTTCAAGAGTTCTTTCAAATTTTTTAGTTGTCAAATGAGGAGCCCAAGGGTCCTATTTATAGGAAAAGATGGGGGCTAGTCAAAAGAAATTCATTTGCGTAGGTTTTTCGCACATCCCTTTTGCATATCTCCTCCACATAGGTGCACAGAAAGAATCTTGACATGTAGCTTTGTTGCATAGGTCTGACGCGTAGGTATTCTACATTGGTCTTTCACCCAACTCCTCCACACAAGTCCCATGAAATTTTTTATGCCTTTTAGTTCTTCGAGATTCATCTTGAGACTTTGAAATATCCGAGGGATATCTTCATAGTCTTTTTTTCTTACTAAGAAGTTTCAACAGGGTCTCATCAAAGAGAGAATCAAACCATACATAGTTCTTTGAAACCATGTAGTTTTAAGCCTTTCTTCAAGGATTTACCATGTAGTTTAACATCATGTAACATGGACAAGTGAGCATTTTAACATCGAATTAGTGGGATGTCAACCATGAATTTTAACATCATACAGTAAATACGTATCATGTAGTTAAATGTTATGTGACCATGATGATATGGTGCCTGGTAGTTTTATGTCACACAACTAGGATCATGGTTTTATGAAAATGATGGGTAATATGAGGCCTTTCAGACCAAGGATGTTCCAACATACAATGAATATGAGGGAGTAAATTGTAAACCAAGATATTGTGAATTCTCTAACTAGGAGAAGGGAAATTGGTCAAGCATTCAGGGAATGCCTTCAAACCAAGTTCAAATAGTGTGTTACAACAAGATGTCATTGGGGATTTTAGAGATATACGGGGCTAATCCTGAGGATGAATGTTCCAGTAGTTGAAAAACACTTTTGGGGGGTTACTTTATGTAAAGTTAGTCGGGGTGTATTACTAAAAATTCAAACAATGATATCATGTGATTGAAATGACCTTTTTGGTGGGTGACATTATTCAAATCCAACTAGGACATATTACTACGTAGCTAGAAAAAGGAGTCCTCAGGTAAAATACATTCCATTTCTAATATCTAACGAAATTTTATGAAGATTCAAAATTGACTAGGATTAGAAGTATGATGCGTGGAAGGCATAATTCCAAGCATAAAGGAATAATTTAGACCGATATTGTCCATAGAGTGTGGAGTCCCCTAAATAGATCTGACTCATATGTGGGAGGGTAAATTTTTGTTTCCTGAATGGACTCTTTAATGTGGGAACCCAAATTAAGATCTCCTGCATAGATCTTGGTTTGTATATAAGAGAGTGGGAATTTTTCTCTACCCCATGGATATGACTAGTACATGAGGTCTCAATATCATTATATATCCCATTGAAATGAGAATAAAACCACATTTAGTTTTTGAAAGGAGGTGTGGTGGGAAACCGTTATTGAGGATTATGATCCGCTCAAGTATGGAATGAATTGTAACATAGTCTTATGTCATTCAACATGGAAGTAAACCATGCAGTTATATGTCATGCAGTAAGAAAATTTTGGTGTTCCTTTTAAGGTCTTACAACCAAGACCACGTTAACCTTATCCTGAACTGATATTCCCTGATTATGCGGGGGAAGCCATTTTCAAAAACTCATAATCCTATGTGAGCTATTTTAGGTGTGAGAAACAAGGAGTAGTAATGGTTTTTCTTACCATAGAGATGTTAGTATATAAAGGTATAGGAGAATTTTGATCATGCATTGGATGGACTAGGATGTCGGATCTGGGAATCTCTATATATCTTATCGAAATGATAATCAATCCATAGATAGATCTAGTAATCTTTAACATAAAATGGGAGAATAATAATCATGCAGTTTCATGTCATGCGGTAAGGACATATGTGATTCAATGTGAAGAGGGTATATTAATGTTGGACCCATGTCTGGAGATCTTGGCACCACTACATATCTTGTAATGGCAAGAATCAAACCACATGTAGTTCTTAAATTAGTTCCCCATTTTAATTAGGTTTATATGTGGGGAAAATGTGACTTTTTGTTTTTTTAATGGTGGTTGGGCCCAAGACATAAGGTCTATGTGTCACTGCATATCCCATCAAAATGAGAAACAAGGAACACAATGTTCTGAATTGGGTGTGGTAGAAGACCAACACCAATATTTGTGATCTATTTAATCACGTATCAAAATGCTATGTAGTATTACATCATGAAACAAGGATGTAAACCTTGTAGTTTTACATAATTTTGTAAGTACATTCTCATAATTTTTAGCATCTTATGGATCAGATGTTGGGCTATGAAGTTTAGAGTCTTAGAACTTGGACATTGGTGTCTTGGAGTTTTAGGTAATATGATTAGGACCATCTAGTGTTCCTTTTATGGTCATTCATCTAGGACCATGTTGTTATGTAGTTTTACTCCATGAATCTTAGATGAAGGGAACCATAAAATTTAGCATCATTTATCATGGATATTGGTGTGATGTAATTTTACATCATACAACATGGATAAGGGACCATGCGGTTTTACATCAGGTGATGAGGAAATGTATGTCATACTGTTTAGCATCATGTGGAAAAGATGTTGTTGTGCAGTTTTACATCATATAATAAGAACATGGGACCATTGAATTTTATATAATGTAGAAAGGATTTGTATGTCATTCAGTTTATCATTGTGTAACTAGGATGAAGATTCTACACAGTTTAACATCATGAAGTATGGACATGTTTCTTCTTTTTATAAAAATGTATTTATTTAGAAACCATGCATCGGTAGGGTTTGGTAAAATATCCCCCATCCATATAAATTAGAGTATAATATCAATTAGAGTGGACTTTGATTATGGCATAATGTCCCTCACAATTTAGCTCAAACTTTGGAGGTTTCTTCTTTGGTATCACTAGAGTCCTGAAGACCAATGCCAATTCTCATTGGAGGAATGAGAATAGGTTGAATTTCTTGTTAAAATCTGTTTCTATCCAATTTTGGTGGACATCTAATTGATGTATGGTAAATAGTATTTTATCATAGAGTCACTTCAATTTATCCAGGCATTTTTTGGATTTCTCATTTTTGGATAGCTGACCACATAAGGAAATGAGAAGCGAGAGAAATTTGACTTTCATGGGTAAGACTGGTTTTGTTCCATATACTAGTGAATATGTGGTTTCTTGAGTGCTGGGATGGGTTGTAGTTTGGTAATACCATAATTCATTCAAGATTCTTTCAGGATAATAATTTTTATCCTTATCCACCATATTCTAGATTATATATGATAGGTTATTTTCAAATTCTTCTATCTATTTGTTATCCACTACATGATAGCAGGAGGAATTTTTGGATTTGATATTTTACTCCTTATATAGCTTATGCAACTCATAAGAATAGTAATTGGGGCCACTATCTATTAGTATTGTATGAGGAACACCAAATTTGGTGATGATGTTGGATTTCATTATGCTGATAATTCTTTTGGTCTTGAATTATTTGAGGGGTATTTCTTTATCCCATTTGGAGAAGATGTTGGTGGCCGTAAGAATGTACTTGAATTTCTTGTCCATAGATGGGGAATATGGATCTACAACATTCATTACCTATATGGTGAATGGATAAGAGTATTTGGTTATGTATAGAAACATTAGGGGTTTATGGATAATGTTGGTGTACATCTGGAAGAAATGACATTTCATGGCTAGTTTTGTTCAATCCTACATCATCAAAGGCCAAAACTATCCCAAACTCATGATTTGATGGGAATTCTTAAACCCCAACTACTGGGAACTACACAATCTAATGTTTATTTCATTTATGATAGAATAATTATCTTCTCTATCAATGCATATGATAAGGACTCCATAGAATCCTCTTTTTTATAGAACCTTTTGGTGACTTGGGCCATCATAGAGAGTAAATTTGCTGGCTCATTGTCATATTTTCTCTTTTGTGGCTCTATCTAATGAGAGCAATCCTTTATGAAGGAAGTAAAAAATGGGAATCATCAAATCGGTTTTAGGACCTTTGGGTTCAAGGAAGGAGTTAATCTCATCAATTTCTTTGATGTCGACATGAGAAAAAGGAGACACTATTAAGTAGTGCACAATAATTAATGATTGTTTCATCCCGACATAGACATTCCAAATCTATTGATTCAATTACCAATTCATATTCTTATGTTTTTTATAATCATATAACATGATTAAATGTTGGATCTAAGGAAAATTATTCCATTAAACCTCAGACATAGTCATATATGGGTATTAGATCCTCTTTTCTGATGATATAATACCCATTGTTCAATTTGATTACTTAATTTGATTCACCTTTAAATTTCAAGTAGTCCACTTGTATTTTAAGTTCTAGTTCAAACCCTATGACAATGTCTTGATACTCCACCACACTGTTTGTGAAACCTTATAATAACACGATGGAGTGAGGAAGAACTACCTTTTCCAAAGAGATAAGCATGAATACCAACATAACATTTTGAGCTTGTGTTCTTCCATTCTCTTCCCTATCGGGCTTCTGGATGTGCCATAATAATACATTTCCAAATTCAAGGTTTTATATTTAATAGATAAGACCTATTCATCGGGTAATTCAGTATTTGATGATGTTGTTTCTATAGGTGGATGTTCTGTATGGAAGTCTTCAACATCCTTGAATTTCACTATTTTATAAGGAAAAAAAATGAATGTCAATCTACAATAAGATCACCACCCACTATGACAAATTTTCAGTAAATATAGGACCATTGAGGATGTATTTTAGTGGGTTGTTGCGAGAGAATTAACAAGCCTCATATTTCTATAGGTAGTGCCTCATCTTTTGAACCATGATGATTTATACCAGATGGATCTCCTCGGTAGTTGAATAATTATTCTTTGTGTCAAGCATATTTTGAATGAGATAGTCAAGGATTTTTTCATTCCTAGTGTCATTATTTTGTGTGAGGTAAGCACCCAGTGATCATTCCAGGTCTATCACATACAAAATAAGTATTTTCCTTTAAATTTTTAGCATCAAAACCAGTGCAATGAAGAGATATTTCATGAGGTTGTTGAATGATTTCTGATAGTTGTCGGTACATTGATATGTGACGTCTTTTTTCATTAACCTGGTGAAGTGACAACATTTACCTACAAGGAATTATATAAAGAACAAAATGTAGGAAAGTTCTAGATAAAATCCTCTCAAATATTTAAGATTTCAAAGTGGGGACATATTAATGAAATCCTTGGTCTTATCAGGATCACCTTTGATGATTCTATACCGTAAGAAAAATATGAGGAAATTTTCTTAAATCACATAAAAATCACATTTCAAGGGATTAAAATTCCGAATATAATATAATAGTTTTTTGATGATGATATCAAGATTATCTAGGTGATCATAACATTGGTGATATGAATTTCCCCAGTAAGGGTTTGAAGATGTGATGCATTGAGCATTGTAATGTGGCTATGACATTATTTAATACAAATGTAATTACCCGATAGCTGAACACTCCCTAGGGAGACCTAAATGTGGTATATTCTTCATCTACTAAGTCCATTCAGATTTGGTTATACACTGAATATCCATCCATGAAGTAAAGAATCAGATATTCAACCATATCATGAATTTGTAGTTTTGTGTTTGGGACTAGGAAGTTTTCCTTCAGAAAATACATATTGAAATCTATGAAATTTATATAAACCCTAATTTTACCATTCTTATTCCTTAATGGGATGATTTTGGATGGCCTTTTTGGATACTGAACTTACAGAATGAAATTGGATATGAGAATCTTGTCAACTTTAACCTCAATTTCAATGGTGTGAGTCAGTTGTATCCTTCTAGAAGCCTTTTTGTTTCCACAATAGTTTTCTGGTATGCCCTTGTGGTGAGTGGCCACCTTGGTTTTGGGAAGTAGAATTTATTAATAATTATAGTAAAAAATATCCCAACGATTGTTCCTAATGGAGGTATATAGCTCTTGTTCCTTAGAACATGACCACACAAATCAATGTGGGTTTTGGGTCCTCCTTTGTACCCAGATCTATTTTCCTGAGCTCATCAGTAATGGTAGAGACTCCTTCCTCAAATGATGTTGGGGAATACCTAAGGTATTCCTCCTATTAATATTCCTCTTACACTTCCTCTACTAAGCTTCCATTTCCTAAGGGGAATTCAATGATAAATAAATTCTCAAATTTAGGTGAGTGGTCTATATTTTAACATCAAGGAGATGAAGAAGAGTCTTTTGACTAGACTAATGATGTGGGGTCTCTTTGAAAATATGGAGGGGAAATGAGAGGTAGATAATGAGTATCTTCACTCTATCTTACTGATAAGAAATATCCTTTAAATTTCAATGATGAAAGCTTAGGAGATGTAATGATATCATTTTCATCGTAACTATTACCACTGTCTAGAGAGTTGATGACTTATTCAACACTATTGGGATTAATGGTCATGATTGATGTCATGAAATTTTCTAGACATGTGCCTAAATGTGGTAACATTATATCAGTATTATTTATGGGAAGAACATACTCTACACTAATATTCACAAAGGGATTGATTGAGGTCATTTCTAGACAATTCGGGCAATTGACTCGAGCGACTTCATCAATCATGGGCAGATTTCCTTCCTTTGGGTAGAATCCTACATCAATGTATTAAAATTTTCAATATTTGAGTGGGGATTTATCACCATGAAACATCCTAATTTGGCCATTAATGTGGTAATTGAGACATTGGTGGTATAATGAAGTTATTTTAGTGTGATGATGTAATTCGGGAATTCCGAGCAGAATGTTTTAGGCCATATCTTTCTTAACAACAAAAAAGCTTGATTCAAATTTGAGGTCCATAAACTAGGTCCTGATCTTGATTTGTTTGAGAGGTTTTTTCCTGCATTTTCATAACATTTTAGTGGTATATTAGAGGGGTAAAAGTGGTCCTTTTAGGCGATGAAGTGTTCTGACTGGAATGAGGTTGAATCATAATCCATTGTCAATTGAAGATCATAGAATATCAACATCATTTATCCTTTATGAAACATACAAGGGTCTAATGTGTCTCTTTATAACGGCATATCGATCTTTCTCTATGAAATAAATTGTTATGGGGAATTATATGGAATCAATCACTTTAAGATAAACTTTAGAAGATGAAGCCTCGTATTCAAACACTTGAGGTCAAAAAAAGCCTCTATGACCACTTAGAGGAGGTCTTTAGACAAACTGAGAGTATCCAGAATTGAAATCTTGGAAAAAACCAAAGTGAATTGATTTATAATATCATATATATGAGCTATAGTTCTGCAACTTTTATCATAAGTATTATCTTTTCATGAACATTATGGGATGAAGTACTTGATGTGGGATGATCATACCATAAATCAAAATTTTATGAAATTCTTATATTTTGGTCATTAGGAAAAGTTGGTATACCTACTCATTGAGGATGATGAGAAAGTTTCATCCCCATAGTCAATCTTCTAAGATAATAAATTTAAGGTGAATCTCAACATTGGTGGGGGAATATTTTTTCTCCTCCTATGCCCACTAGAGGGCTCTCCTATGAGTATCGGTAATATAGACAGTCTGAATGGGGATGTGGTCGGAGTGTTGATTTCTACAGCAGCAGAATCTTTCCCTATATCCACAGCTCTAGTGACCTATTCCTCTAATACCCTAATCGGTTGTAGGTAATTCAGGTTTATGGCCATATTCATCATTAGATAAAGGATCCATAAATTTAATGACATTAATATTATTGGAGATTAACTCCTCATTTAATGAGGATTCTGTTAGGTGGGCCAAATCTGAGGGTATCATTTGGATGAGCAGTGCACATTATCTTAAGAATGTAGGCATAAATTATAAGAGAGTCAAAGAAAACATTTGGCCTTTTCATATTTTCATCTTATTGGTTTTTCCCTCCATTATAGACATGTTAGTTTTTAGAAGACTAGATTTTAGAGGGTTGTAGTGCCGACATAGTCAATTGTGCTATAGTAGAAATAGTTAGGGGAAAAAGTTGGTTGCTTTAACAATACTAGTAGAATAGCGTGAGTCCAGTTGATTTTATTTCTAACCATCCAATCACTAAACATATACATACCTTTTCTATTAACTTATGTCCCCCCACTCTCACCCACTAGATTGGCGGAATAAGTACATGATACTTGCATTAGTGGTTTTCCCAGAGTCCACCATTTCTTGCATGATGTATTAGAAAACATATATTTATTTGATGGTGTACCCCAATGTCTAGTAGAAGGAGAAATAGTTTTAGATATCTTAAATACCATCCTAGACAGGCCTATTGGGATTCAACAATTTGATCAAGTTGTTCTCTTGAGTTGAGATGAAGTATCCAGAGAGTTGTTCATCTTATAAAGAATAAACTTTATTCTTCATATCCTCAAACTATTATCTCCTCTTATTATTTTTCCCATCCCAATTTGGTGACCATTGTTTTTGATACCCATTAGGGGGGAACTATATGATATGGAATGGGATTTGGAGCTAGGGAAGGTGTAGGGGTTAGCTTAATCGTGATAGAAACAACCTCTTCTTTTCTTATTCGCTTCCCTTGAGTTCATAGAACTATTTGGGACTTAACCATGCTTCGTGAGATGGAGTCTTCCAATCCTTGAGAAATTGATGAAATATACCAAAACCCAATTGTATATTTTAAAGGGATGATTCATGTGCACAAATCATTATGAATGTTATCTATGCAGATAGAAAACAAATCTTATGAGATAGTTGTAGACATAGAGAGTATGTTAACCCTTCCACCAATAAATAAAATATGAGACCATATCATTATCCCACTATTTGAATGTTGATAGTTTGAGGGATATTTTATTTTGTAGAGTTGAGATGAATTAGAAGAGAAACTTCGTATGAAGATCTACTCATCCTACTGTTGACTGAGCTAGAAAACTAGTGTACCCTAAAGAGGCTATTACCTATAGTTTTTTCATAAAGAACATGAGTGTCACTGCTTTGTGATGTGAATGTGTCCCCATCATGGGATCATATAGGGACATAAAATGCATAAAATGCTTTTTCAGGTCCCCTAATCCATTGAAAAATGGAAATATAGGGTTTCTAAAATTTGGTAGGGTATGGGTAAGATCAACACATGTTGGGTAAGGATTCCTTTATTACTATACAAGTGTACACCACTCCTCTATAGATTATAGTCTATCTATTAGTGACTCGGTGATATTGATGATCCCTTGATGAATTTTTGGTTGAGAAAGATATAGAATAGGGTTAGAAATAGGTAGGTCCAACTTAGTGTGATCTTCTATTATTTTATGTGGGTAACCTATAGGGGTAGCGCTGTGACGATGTTCCTGGACCTACTATTATTGTGTACCCAATATTGGGAACTCTTGATCCACTACCATGGGATCTAAATATATTGGTTGTGTGAACCCCAAGTTGATTAGATCTTTTGACTCTAATTCAATTCTAGGGATGAAACCTCTTTATTGAGGTACACCGATTGGGAGCATGAGATGGGGTTCTTCTTATAGAACATATCTAGTAGGGATGTTTCCTCATATAATTTGTTCATTGATTTTTCTTAAAACCATCATATATTACTCATGTTAAGAGAACCATTCCTCTAGTGTAATGATTTCAACCTCTTTATAATATTGGTTAAGTACTTCCATTCCATTACCCTTTGCCTTAGACAATACTCATCAATATGGAAGTACTGGAACATTCAAAAGATTTCCTGAATTCATAACAAGCCTCTGGTTTTGGTAATTAACACCTTCTTCAATAGTTTTGGTGTGGAACTTATTATGAAATAAAATTTTCCCCTCCTTCTCCTCTGTATTGACCTCATGTTCTATAGAATATTCAGGGGTGATGTTAACAAAATTCACTAATGAATTCCACATTTTGGGCATTTTAACACCTTATTTGAGAGATTTATTTTATTTGAGTCTTACACAAGTCTTATTACTTATCTCTTCTAGTCCTATTTGGATTTTCTAATGAAGGTTGATCTGAAGGGAATGGTCAAGAAAAAAATTCATGCTCTTTCCTTGTGAGGAAACTAGTTCATGGGATAAAAAGATATGGGAAGATCTATTTTGTGGTGTTACCCATACTTGAGAGATGACTGACTTCTGCTGAATAGTGTTTCATTGAGGTAAAAAATACCCCAACCCTATGGGTTGGGGATATTCATGTTCCTTCTTCAAAAAAATTTTATGATGTTTTTTTTGACCTTGAATGTTGTGATAAAAATCCCCCCATCCTACATGGTTGGGGTATCTCCTACACCATCATGGTTGCTACTATCACAAATGATACTACTGTGGATAGATTTTTTATTTTATGAATCCTTGTATAAACATGGATTTGATGCATTGTGTGACATACACTTGAGCTATCTGATACTGAAGATATTTTCAACATTTGTGACATTTTCACTATCTGATGGCTAACTTCCCTAAAGTGGGAGTCTTGCTCGATATTTTTAGATGTCTGATGCAAAATTCTTTTGATGACTTACTCTCTCAATGATTTATGTTTGTAAGAGCCTCTTAGTTATGGTTTTTAGTGCAATGAATGTTGTTTACCTATTTGTTTAAAGCCATCATGAATCCATGAAATTGCATAATGTCACCTTTGGAGGGCTTTTCTGATTGGGGAGAGAAGTGAAGTGAAATTCCTTAAACTCAACCCATCCTCTGATGTGAACATCAGATATAGAATTTGTGATCAACTGGGATAATTATTTTAACGTGTTGATACATGGACATTGAAGGTATCATTTCTATGTTACAAATTTTGGGTGTTTTGCAGCTAGGAGGGTAACCAACTCAATTTGACGATGTATCCCTTCTATTACCATAATATTACTTTTATACTCTCAATAAGGAAATACTTTTTCTTTTAAGTGATGAATAGTATTATATACATTAAGGAGGAAGTTTTGAACACAATTTTTTATAAATGCCTCTGGAATGGTATATTGGGGAGTAGCTAAAGGCCCAAACATGACTAGTATATTATCATTGGCCAACATTCTCCTCATGTTAAAAATGTCTTATTTTTATTTTTATATAGGCTCCTAAACTTGGTCTGATTTAAGGTGAAGTTTATATACTACTTTATTTTAAATAGAAAAATCATTAGAGAAATTTTCCTCTATCACAAGAAAAATTAAGTGATCCAAGGGTCGTTCAGAGAATGAAATTTCCCTTGGGTTGTGTTACAGATGAGAAATGATATCACTTGTCAATAATGAAGCTTCATGAATAACTATCCTCATTTTCCCAACTATATCACAATACGAGGGATTTCACATCATTAAATATGCAAGGGTAGGACCATATTTTCAAAGTGAAATACTAATATGGGGAATACCTTCACAACGAATGTCATCATGGGGAGGACTACAATTAGGGATTGATTTAAGACTCCAAGGAGAGTTCCTATAGTATATAACATGTGGAGGACCTTAATGGTGGATGACATTAAAGGTATTACATTCTTTTCCTTCGATCTTATAGCCATGTAAAGGGATGTCGGGGCACTCATCATGATATTGTCTCTCAAGATCAATCAGTCCATGAAGAAATACATCGTGGTACAATGTCCAGGGAGGACCTCTAGAATTATTTTTACTATTTCTATAATTTGTTAAATGAAAATTACGATCTATATCCACTATAGATAAATTTATGTGGGCATCAAGAACTACAACATTAGGAAAAGTGGAATTTTAGTACATCTCTTCATTTTCTAATCGCCTTTGGTGGGGATTATTTTTGGATGCTTTAATGAGGGTTTCTGGGGTATTTTTCCAAGGAAAATGGTTTTCAAATAACAAATATTGTTTGACTATATCCCGTGTTACTTTTTTAATTTTATGAATGGTCTCTATAATTTTTTCCAGGGTGTGTGCCTACCATAGAGTGGCCATTGGGGTAGGTTGATGAACTCTAATTGTAACAAGAGTGCGGTCCAGATCTGATTTTCCATATATCATGGGGAGGCTTGGTCAATGACACTCATTGATAGGAGAACATGTCTATGTATACTCTAGAGTGACATGCTAACGAGCCACCCCAATCATGAGGATAGAACTGTGTGTACACCCCTCTACCAATACCGCTATCATTATTATGTCCTGGAAGGTTTTTAGGATCTGGGTAGGAATTTGCGTATACAACTTTATCATTTTTAGGATGTTCATGGTAGCTTGAATGGTTAAAATGTGGATATATTTACATTATGTGGTAGGAAAAAGTTTTTTCCTACTCCAATAATCCATTTTATATTGGTATATAATGATAGTACTCAAGTTCAATGGTTGAGATGTGGATCTTCCCCTTATTTATTTTTAGGGTTTTTTAGTTGGTTTCTCTGATTTTTGCTAGATGAGACTACTGGAAAGATTGATGGATATAGATGGGTGTGTGCACGTGATCATGGTGCTCCAATAAATTTGAAAGGTGGGTTTTCTGGGTGTGGGAAGGTGTTTGCGTCTACTCACAATTGTTTCCATTTTTTATTTATGGGCTTCTCTAGATGCTTCTAGAAGAGTCTGATGGTAGGCTTGGTTGGTGTGGGCTTATGTTTGTTCCTTATCTCTATTTTTCTAAAAACATTATTGATGGTATTTTTTGAAGCAGAAAGAGGTGTAGACCTGTTCTCTGTTGACTAGTCACAACCCTTATGGGTCATCTTGAATGCTTGGGTCTTGGCAACCTAGTCTTGGCTTATGAGAATGACACCCTCGTCATGCTAAGGGTTCACTTCCATGCAGTGTTGGTGGTGATGACTTCTATAAGGATCCCTTTGGAGGGAACCCTGTGTCTTCTCGGTGAGTTCATTTGTGGCGTATTGATTTTCCTCGCTAAAATAATGGAGGATCTAATTGTTGCGTTCCTGGGATATGCACCCAAAATGGATAGAGAGGAAAATTGGTGCCATCTGCTTATGGACCACCTTCCGTTGTTGCGTGGATGACTGGTGGGGATTCATGAGCGAGAGGTCCAGTTGAGTTGCCCCCAGGGTTGGGACGGTATAATTTTGGTGGTTCTCTAAAACCAGTACATTTGAGACCTAGTGTTGAAGATTATGGGTTGGAGATGATTTTCTCTGTTTAGTTAAGGATCCAACTTGAATGATATCTAAGGAAAAAATCATCTTGAATTGGTGAGAAGCCATTACAATGAAGGTATTTCTGAGAGAAAATTCATGAAATATAGGTTCATGAAATAAATAATGAATCACAATAAAAGAAGAATCTAAATGAACAAATTCATTCACAATTGATTTTTTTGGATACATGTTTGTCCCTCTCTAAGTTGTAAGAGCATAAAGGGGCATGACATGTGGGTGAAATAGTCATCTTGGTTAAGGGTTCACATCAATTGCACCATTTTTGTTTCCCTATATAAATTTTGGTTCCCTTATGATTAATTATGGGGTTGAGATTTGTAAAATCATTCAATTTAGGCTCATTATCAATGGACGTTTTCTAATGGGTTTTATTTGTGGAACCAGAAACACCCAACATTTCCCTTATTGTAGATGTTTTATGAACCTTCTTTCCAAAGGAAGAATTTAATTGAGAAATGGTCCAAAAATTCATATGGACTGACATAGGTCAAGGGGATGGGAGTTTGGGATCGTCAAACCCTTTTAAGGTGAAACTTTTTCATACTCCATGACTCTCTTATAGATTTAAGACATATTCACGAATCCCTTATTAAATCTCATGTATAAATAATGTATCCCTATATTAACAATCAGTTATTATAATGTATTAATTATAGAATAATTTGTATGTATCCTAGGTTCTCCATTGATGGGGATATATGTATATATCTGAGGTTCTACATCAATTCTACCCATTTGAATGTGGGCTAGTGATTCATTAGTCATTTATTATTAAGTTATTGGTTTTAAGCCTCATAGTGGGGTGCTTTGGAATTTATCGTAATCTAGGGAGAGAAGTGTTATATTGAAATCAGGATAAAAACCATGAAATGGGATTCCTATATATCATTGTGAAATTAATAAGAACCAACATAGTTCATTACCACATAATAGGACAAATCATACATTTTAAGGTCATGCAAGGATAATAAAACCATGCAATTTGACGCCGTGAAACAAGGAAATCTTGGAGAGAAATACCTATCCAAGTGTTAGTGTGGGACTTATACTGATGAAACCCAATGAACTCAGAGGGATTGTTAAATCCTTCTGTGGGGAATACCCTATTGGAAATATATCCTAGAGGAGATTAAGTTGAATTCGGGGTTTTGTGTTTCGACCTCAGAGAGGATTACAACATATCCCACTTGGTCAGGAATCAAATCCCAGGCAGTTTGATGAATTCAATGAACACCAACTATGTAGGCTCTCTGAAGGTTTGTATCATCAGGGAATGTGGCCCTATGAAAGGATATGACATGGTTTTGGGGCTTACATCTAGGAGGAGGCCCATGTGTTTAGAACCACATGAAATGTTTTGAATCATGGTGATTTAGAGGTTTGGATGGGGATTACACCAAAGAGAATGTACTTGGTTTTGATGATTATTGTTGGTGATTATATCAAATAAGAGGCCTACAAGATGGATACATGGATTTGAGGACCCATTGTTATGGAGGCCCCTTAAAGGATGAAAAGAGAAAGATCTGGTAAAGGATTCTCTATCAAGGCATGCATATCATAGTGCATATTTTAGGATCTTCACTAACCTATAAGAAAACATGAGTCATGATCGGATGTGGGAAACAAGAGGAAGTCAAAGATTTAGCAATCAAGATGATCCTTCTTCTACTAGTGGAAGATTCTGGGGTTATAGAAGAAGAAGAATGGGATTTGATGTGCTTTTTTCCTTTCCCTTTTTCATAATAAGGATAGTCGGATCTAGCTAATCATCTAGATATAGAGCATAAGAATGGATGGGGTATTACTCCAATAGGGATGAGATGCTCCTAGTTCTATAGGAAGAGAGGATGATTAGTCACTAATCCCATCCAATGGGAAAAGAAAGTGTTATCCCCACCCCCTCACCATCAGAAACTAGACATCCCTAGTCTTATAGATGAAGAGGGAAGAACATATTCACCCTAACATCTGAGAAAGAGAGGTCCTTATCACTACCCTCAGAGTTAGAGTCTTCATGACCGAAGGGATACATAATTTTACACAACCTGAGGACCCTACCCATCTGGTGGGACAAGTTCGGGACACCTTTGATCAAAGGATTGAATAACTGAATGGGAGACATGATAATGTGTCTCCCACCATCGTTTTCTAAGTCCAGAGGCTTTGGGGGAGGAATAAATTTAATCTCCATAAGAATATGGATCTAGGGGAAGAGGATCCTTTACATTTGTGTCTTGAAATAGGGATTAGAAGAGTTCTTGTGTAGCCCAGGGGTAGGTGAGAAGATGGTACTTCTCACAGTTTAGATCTAGGAGGAACTGGAAGTGCTTCTCATAGGGTTGAACTGTGAGAGCAAGATATGCCCCAGTTGATGGAAAAGCTGATAAACAACACTAAAGAGAGGCCCTTATCTAGGAACCAAGGGTTTCCTTAAGTTTCCCTTGAAGGGTCTCACACATGTCTTGGGTTTGGGAATAGGCCTTTGCACATGTTCTTGTCAACTAGGGGAAGGTGTCCTCATGCAGGCATCTTGTGTTTCAGACCATCAAAATACTTTGGCCCAAATACAACCTTTATTTACATCTTATATAGGGTATTGGAGAGATACATGAATGGTTTTGAGGGTCTAGGTGAATGGGCTATATGATCAGATCTATGAGGTTTCTTTTAGTTATCCAATTCTTCAAATGAGGAAACCCACGAAACTATTTATCAGAAAACATGGTACCCTATGGGAAAGAAGTTTCTTGTGTAAGTACCCCACATAGGTTTACAATGTAATCTATTCGTTTAAGGGTGGATAACCCTTCTAGGATGCATAGGTAGGGCCTACGCAAGCTTCATGGTGTATAGGCCAAGTCTACATTGACCAATTTGGGTGAGTTCCCTTGATCCTTCTTGAGGCTCTTTACCTCTTTATTTCTTGAGGTATTTCTTATTCAATCTTTTCATCACCATATGACAAAACACATGGTCAATAACCCAAAAACCCTATGAAAACATTTGAAACCTAAAAATACTAAAAACCACTAAAAAACCTAAAATTTTAAAAACCCTAAAAAACCTAAAACCCCTAAAAACTCTCAAAACACTCAAAATCCCTAAAAACCCTAAAACCCCCCCAAAATCCTAAAAGGCCCAAAAATTCACTAAAAAAATAAAATACCCTAAGAACCCTAAAAACCATAAAAAACCATAAAATCCTAAAAGCACTTAAAACCCCTAAAACTCTAAGAAACACTAAAAAAAAGAAAACCCTAAAATCCCAAAAACCCTCTAAAATACTCTAAACCCCCTAAAAACCATAAAACACCTAAAAACATTAAAAATACTAAAATACATGAAAAACCAACAAACCCACTAAAAACTATGAAAACCCTTTAAAACCCTAAAAACATTAAAGATATCTAAAAAACCATAAAACCCAAAAAACCCTAAATCCCAAAAAAACTATAAAACCCTACAACCCTAAAAAATCCTAGAAAACCTCAAAATTCCTAAAATTACAAAACGTTCATAAAAATTCCAAAAAAGACCTATGAATCCTAAAAATGTAAAAAACCCTAGAAACCACGAAAAAATTGAAGAAAACCTTAAAAACCTTTAAACAATTAGAACCTAAAAAACCTAGAAAATGCTAAAACCCTTGAAACCCTACAAAAACTAAAACCCCTCCAAATCCCTAAAAGAATTAAAACTCATCAAATCATAAAAATCTATTAAAATACATAAAAACCTAAAAACTCCCAAAACCCAGAAAACCCCTAAGAAAACGATTAAAACATAAAAACACTTTAAACCCCTAAAATCTAAAAAAATGATAAAAACCTCTAAAACCCCTAAAATTACCCTAAAAACCCAAGACCCCCCCTAAAATCCATAAAACCCCCTAAAAATGTTAAAAATCCCTAAAAACCCATAAAAATGTAAAAACCACTAAAAACTCTAAAAACCATTTAAACCCCAAAAAATGTTAAAACACCCATAAAAAACCTTAAAACACCTAAAACTCAAAAAACACCATTAAACCCCAAAAATACATAAAATAACCTTAAAACACCTAAAATCAATTAGTATCACTAGGAACTGTAACAAATAATAAAAATAATAAAAATAAAATAAAAAATCCTAAAAATCCTGACAAAAATTTAAAAACCCTAAAACCCTTTAAACCATAAGAAAACAATAAAAAACTATAAACACTTAAAATCCCTAAAAAATGAAAAACGCTAAAAACCATAAAAACACTCAAAATTACTAAAAACCCAAAAAACCATAAAAATCCAAAAAATCTCTAAAAATCCTTAAAAACGTAAAAAACTGTAAAAACATTAAAAACCCATAAGAAAACCATAAACCCCTAAAAATACTTAAACCCTCTAAAAAACCTTAGAAGACCCAAAAATCCCAAAACTGATAAAACCATAAAAACCCCTAAAACCTTAAAAAAACTAAAACCTATAAAAACCCCAAAATATCACTAAAAACTCTTAAAACCCTTTAAACATATAAAAACATTTAAAAACTCTTAAAATCAAATCACCCAAAAAAACTCAACCCCCCCCCCCCTCAAACCCCAAAAAACCATAAAACCCTAAACACCTTTGTAACGCCCTGACCCCAGTTACCTAGAGTCGGTGCATTATTACATAAGATTGGCATGATCACAAGAAAGATCAATTCTGGAAAGATCGATTGGTTTAGTAGCCTTGGAAACACTAGATATATTCATAAAGTTTTACATTACATCATAAAGTGAAAACTACTACAACAACATATTGTCTCCATAGTCCACACTATTATCCCCTCATAATATCCCTACAGGTCATTCATAATTTACTTCTTCACATCCTAGGAAAAATAAAACATAGAAAAGGGGTGAGCACAAATGCCTAGTAAGGATAACAATATAGCAGAAACTTTCATAAATAAGAATAAACACTTAAGGTAGTGTATAACTAAAACAAAAGCCTTTTAAACTTGAAATTCAACATAGTATGGCAAAATAAAATGAAATAATGCTATTTAATTATTCACATGGATATTCTAATAATCGAATAATCACATGCAATATCAATAACCACTTTCATAATGATGGAATGCATAATGCCAAACTATCATAACCACATAGCCAAGGCCTCGTGCCAAGACTACAAATAATATTTTGTCAAGGCCTTGTTCCAAGACATTAGTTTGTCTCATGAGACCTACCGATGCATCAAGAATCTATAGTGGGCTCCACCTGTCACATATTAAGTCCAGTGTATTCCTCATATGAACAGGTTTAAACATAACATAAACATTCATATTAAAACTAGCATATGAAATGTCAATACTTTCACCATAAACCATGAATGGTATAAAAATAGCACATCCACAGTCAAACATATCCCAAAACCTTCAATACAATATAGAAGTTTTGTATCATAATAAATCAACTTCAAATAAGAGTAAAATCCATCAAAGGATGTTGACATAGATGAAATCAAAACTCTTTTTAGAGAAATATCTCTTTCTATTTCAAAATAATTTAAGAGTCATATATTTATAAAAAAAATTCTTTTAAAAAATTCTTATAAGATTTTAAGGGAATCTTCGAAGATTTTATAATGGCGGAAAATAGCCGTACCCACCGTATAAGTTAAAAAAAACTTTCTTACCTTAATTCTGTCAAAAAGGTTAAAAAGCACCTTTTTTGGAAAACGACGGAAAGATTCCTTTATAAAACTATTATAAAAAGTCAAAAAATGGTATAAATGACTTTAACCCATATTTTTTTAAATAGTAAAAATGTTTTGAAATACATTTTTAAGAAACATGGATGTGGATGATAAAGAGATCCCAGTAGATTATTACGTATAAACAACCTCGGATAATGAAGAGATTGCCAAATAAACCCTTACCTTGTACTTTTCCTTGGTTGGGGGTAGGTTAACCTCCTGTATAATGGTGAAATAATTGTTATTAAATTATACAATAATCATATACATTAATATGATATCAATATGATCTTTTAACATTGATTTGTTAATAATATCTTAGTATTATCGTTGTTTCGGGTGTTAACTTACTCGTTTTCTTTTATATGTTTTGTTACGTAAGTCGTGTTTTTCATGGATAGGTTGTATCTTAATCATATATAGAATGATATAAAGTCCTTATATACTATTATTAATCATCAAATGAGAATTAGACTTGAAAGGATACGATGGAGAATGAATCTCATCGCGTTCGTGGAGACGGTAGTCCGTACGTACGCACAAGCGACAATATCATTATTTTGATATTAAAATAATATATAATTGGATGTTATATCATATATACAGAATCATTATCATGTTACATTTATTATTTAAATTAATCACACATCATTATTATACCCATCCAAATAATAATTTATTGAATAACAATTACACCACGACTTGGAGACGGTAAGCCGTACGTACGCACGTATGGTGACATGTTATTCAAAGGATGGATAGAATACTGAATATGATTGTACCATATTTATAATAACATCAAATTATATATAAGATACTGGAGTTATTATTTTATAATGGTAATAGAAAAGAAAGAAGAAGTGGAAGAAGAAAGGAACTTGAAAAAGGGTGGTGAAATCATTACCTCTTCTTTGGGTTCTTCTTTTTGATTTGATCAAAAGTGCTCCTTAAGTTGGATTTCTGACTAAAGGAAGGCCTCTAGGATGAATTGAGGGAAGTTGAGAGAGTATTTGGGCAGAGGTTTTCCAAACCAAAAGGCTTTGAAGGTGTGAATTAATGAGAAGGGAGAGTGCCCTTTTATAAGAGGGGTGAGGGGCACCTTTGGAAAAGCTAGAAATATTATTTTATAATAAATTAATATTCGGTTTCTAATGGCTCCAAAGTGGATTATTTAAATTTTAAGGTGGGGATAGGTCGAAAACCACCCAACCAATAGAATTTAGACAGGTTTGGGTCCTTATACTAACCTTATCTTTAAGTATTAACTCTTAGTTAATTAGTTTCACTTTTACAATGTCTCTTTGTATTTTTATATTATATGGTTAATAAACGTACTATATACATCCAAAAGACCCTAAAGTGGTACATTAATGATACACCTATCATTATATAAGTCCCTTGGCCGAACCTTAGATTTTTAGGAATTTAATATCAATTAATAATATAATATGTTTTTAAAAAACTCTTTTATGTAAATTTTGACACTATTTAATAATTGATTTTTGTGAAACTCATAACAGAATTATTAGTTCAAAAAAAAGTATATTAAATCAATCCTAATATGTCATATTATCCTATAAAAGTAGTTTAATTCATTAAAAGCCTCAAATTGTATTTATTTGGGTATTTATAATATCAATTATTTTAATTTTTCACTATTATGGTAATCACGGAATCATCATTATGTCATAAATAAATTAAATTATTTAATGTCTAAAAATTATATTTTAAATTTAATTTTGTATTAAATCTTGATATCTTTCTAATTAATATTTATAGTTGAAAATCCAACATATATAACCCTATGTAAAAATTGTGTTTCTAAAAGATATATGCTTGTGTCATTTTTGTATTCATTTTAACTTAATTAAAATAAAGTGTCTCTATCACTTACAAGTGGCACCATGGGGTCCCAAAATCGACCCAAAGATGACCATGGTCGAAAGTGTATCAACCAATATGGTTAGGACACGTTTTAGGGTAATTGTTTTATTATAATATTATTTTTTAACCCTTATTTACCGGATTTACCCTTTAACCATGGTAAATAAAATATTTACCGAAGTAATTATTCAAAATGTCTAAAAATAAAAGTAACCTATTTACACAATTTGAACGTCCTGATTCCAAATATGGAATCCATTTTTCCAAATTCAAAACACAGAAGTGGTAGAAATTAATTTAAAATTAATTCCTGTTGTCAAAACAAAAAGCGTGTTTTTAAGATATAATAACTATCAAAAGATTGATACTTGTTTATGTTCGGTTTAATTGTCAAATTATGTCCAATGACCAACATTGTATTAAATGGTAAAAATATATTCTAAATATAATTTAAAACCACTCAAATTCATAATTTATCACTATTAATTATTTTGATTAAAAAAGTTGTTTTTAATTAAAATTTAGTAATTTTCAGTATTCATCAAAATATTAAAGTTATCCGAGAAGTACCAAAATTTCACCTTAGGATAAATTAGATACTCCAAATCCAAAAATGAAGTCCATTTTGAGAGATAAATTTTCAAAAAGTAGGTATTACTATTCATAATGGCTAGTTTGATCGGTTGTGGTGTGTGTTAGAACTCGATGTTGCGTACATCACACGCTATTGCATTATTCAAAGGGAAGCATACGGTAGAAGCTTGGGGTGTTACATTCTCCCCTCCTTAAAATAATTTTTTCCTCGAAATTTCTAGAATACTACTGCATGAAAAGACTCGGGTGGTTCTTCATCATAAGTTCCCCGGGTTCCCATGTTGCCTCTTCCATCTTATGGTTTCTCCACAAAAGTTTTACTAGACGCATCGTCCGGTTTCTCAGTACTTTTTCTCTCATATCAAGAATCCTGGCGGGCTCTTCGCAATAAGATAGATCGGGTTCCAGTTCTATTTCCTCATAGGTGAGTACATGCATTGGGTTAGGCATTTATTTCCTCTATAGAGATACGTGGAACACTTCGTGAACTTTGGAGAGATTTGGCGGCATTGCCAATCGGTAAGCTACAACCCCAATTTGTTCTAGAATTTTGAAAGGTCCGATGTAACTGAGACTCAATTTACCTTTCTTACCAAAACGTATGACTCCCTTCTATGGAGATACCTTCAGGAAAACATGATCACCGACTTGAAATTCCAAATCCTTCCTTCGATTATCGGCATAACTCTTCTGCCTACTTTGAGCTACTTTGATGTGATTTTGGATTACCTTCACCTTTTCCATTGTTTCCTCTACCAGTTCTAGACCTACAAGTTTTCTTTCACCAACGTCATCCCAACAGGTTGGTGTACGACATCTCTTTCCGTATAATGCTTCATTTGGTGCCATCTGAATACTCGAATAGAAGCTATTGTTATAGGAAAATTCTACCAGAGGTAAATATTGATCCCACATTCCCTAAAAGTCAAGTGAGCAGGATCTCAACATGTCTTATAAGGTCTAAATAGTTCATTCTGATTGTCCATCCGTTTGAGGGTGGTAGGCAGTCTCAAATGAAGTTCAGTATCTAGGGATTTATGAAGACTTTTCCAGAATCTTGAAGTAAAACGGGGATCACGATCAGAAACAATCGATAGGGGTACTCCATGAAGTCTCACAACTTCATCAATATATTGTCTTACTAGACGTTCCATTGGTAGATCTTCTCTTATAGCAAGAAAATGTGCTGAATTGTTAAGATGATCAATAATAACCCATATTGTATCGTTCCTTCTAGGAGTCTTTGGTAGTCCCATGACAAAGTCCATCATAATATTGTCCCATTTCCACTCTGGTATGGGAAGAGGTTGCATGACTGCTCCAGGCTGTTGCCTTCCAGCTTTCACTTGTTGAAAAACCATACATCTTGACACAAAATCAGCAATCTCCCTCTTCATGTTGTCCCACCAAAAATGTTCCTTCAAATATCTATACATTTTGGTGCTCCCAGGGTGTATAGAGAAATTGAAACTATGAGCATCATCTAGAAATTCCCTTTTTAGATCAGGTATATCGGGAACACAAAGTCTCTTCCTGAATTTCAAAATTCCATCTTCATACACAAAGTCTCTCAATCTCCCATCATTCACAGCTTTAATCTTCTTTTGAAATTCTTCATCATCGGTCTGAGAACTTTTAATCCTTTCTAGTAAAGATGGTTTGGCAACCATTTGAAAAAGCATTGATGTTTCACCTTCCCTGGTTATTCCCATGTCTATCTTCACTAGATCCATGAAAATAGGATCCCTTTCAATTCTCATATTGTTCAAAACTCCATGGTATTTTCTGCTCAAAGCATCTACCACCTTGTTTGCCTTCCCCGAGTGGTATTGTATCGTGCAATCATAATCCTTGAGTAATTCAAGCCATCTCCTTTGCCTCATGTTGAGTTCTTTTTGTGAGAAAATATACTTCAAACTCTTGTGATTAGTATAAATCTCACATTTTTCACCATAGAGGTAGTGCCTCCATATCTTCAAAGAAAATATCACATCTGCTAACTTAAGATCATGTGTAGGATAGTTTTGCTCATGAATTTTCAACTGTCTTGATGCATAGGCAATAACCCTATCATTCTGCATAAGGATAGAACCAAGTCCTTTCTTCGATGCATCACTATAAATAACGAACCCATCATTCCCTGATGGTAGAGTCAATATAGGAGCATTGACTAATCTTCTCTACAGTTATTCGAAACATTCTTCACACTACTTTTTCCAAACAAATTTAACCCCTTTACGTGTAAGCTTCATTAATGGGTTTTCCAATCTGGAAAAATTCGGGACGAAACGTCGATAATAACCTACCAAACCAATAAAACTGTGTACCTCAGTTATACTCGTAGGTGTTGGCCATTCTTGGATTGCCTTGGTCTTAGAAGGATCAACAGAGATTCCATCTTTAGAGACAATATGGCCATGAAAAGAAATCTCATGAAGCTAGAATTCACACTTGCTAAACTTCCCATATAATTCATGTCTTCTCAGAGTCTTCAGGACAATGCGCAAGTGACTTTCATGATCCTCATAGCTTTTAGAGTATACCAAGATATCATCAATAAATACCACCAAAAATTCATCAAGATATTCCTTGAAAACTCTATTCATCAGATCCATGAATACAGAGGGTGCATTAGTCAATCCAAAGGGCATTACAGTAAACTCGTAATGCCCATACCTGGTTCGAAATGTTGTCTTCAAAATGTTTTCCTTCTTTACACACAACTGATGGTATCTAGATCGAAGGTCAATATTTGAAAAGTATTGAGCTCCATGCAGTTAGTCAAATAAATCATCAATGCGAGGTAGGGAATACTTGTTCTTTATTATTATGGCATTAATCTCCCTATAGTCGACACATAACCTCATAGATCCATCTTTCTTTTTAAAAAAAAGAACAGGGGCTCCCCATGGAGAAACACTAGGGTGAATAAATCTTTTATTACTCAATTCCTCTAGTTGTTTCTTTAGTTCGACTAATTACACAGTGGCCATTCTATAAGGGGTCTTCGATATAGGCCTTGATACAGGAATTAAATCAATGGAAAACTCAACTTCTCGTTCTGGAGGATGTCCAGGTAAATCTTCCAGAAATACATCTACATATTCTTTCACAATAGGTAAATCCTCTATTTGAACATTCCTCTCCTCATCCACAGTCATTTCATTCTCTTCCTCCCCAATAATTGAATTTAGTTGCGCTACTAGGGGTGGATCTAGATAAGAATTAGGTGGTGACGATTCTGCTATAATGATAAGGTGTTCCTTGTCATCATCATCAAAAATCGTAACCTCCATCTTCTTACAATAAATCTTCGCATCATAGTCTGAAAGCCAATCCATACTGAGGATTATATCAAACTCAATCATAGGTATGACGATGAGATCAGCAGATAAAGAAAATTTATGTGCTCTAATGGGGACTGATTCACAAAACATTGTTGCAATGATACTTTTCTTAGAAGTTTTAACTGACAACTCCCTTGTTAAATCAAATTGGAAATATCTAATTTTCTTAGCAAACTGGGAAGATATGAAATAATGCGATGATCTAGAATCAAATAATGCATTTCCTAACTTGAGGAAACCATTAAATTACCTGCCACCACGTCTTTTGGAGCTTCTACCTCAGTAGTAGTGATAGCAAAAGCTTGGCTTTGATCCCATGGCCTTTTCTGAGGTAAGTTCCCCTGACGATTAGGACATTCATTTTCATAATGTCCCATCTCCCTACAATTGTATCATTGAACATTGGTAGCTTCCTTATTCCATTTGCATTCACAAGCTTGGTGGCCTTTCTCACCACACTTGTAACAGACACCCATTCCCTTCAAGCAAGTACCGGGGTGTTTCTTCCCACATTTACCACAGGATGGATATTCAACCTTTACCTTCATCCCCTTATTTCCATTCCCAGATTGATCAGTAGATCTCTTCTTTTCTTTCTTTGCTTTAAAGTCATAAGACTTTGAGAATTCTTTCTCTGTCTTGATAGCACATGAGACAATGTCTTCGTACGACGAGAAGGATTGTGAGACTAATGCTCGATGAAGAAATGGTTTTAACCCATCAAATAAATGATCAATCTTAATTATTGGGTTAAGTATATAATCTCTAGCATGCCTTGCTAACCTTGTAAAGTTAGCCTCATACTTTGCGACATTCTTATCCTCCTTTTTTCTCAGACTCAGAAATTGCCTTTACATATCTGCTCGATGGTCACAAGGAAAGTATTTTTTTCTAAAAACAGATCTTTGAACTCCCTCCATTCCATATTTGATACTTCATCATCTTCCTATGTGTTTTGAATCAATTACCACCCTTGATCAACATCTCCAGTGAGGCCGTAAACTGCCATGATAACTTTTTCCCTTTCACTACTCCCCAAAGCCTGATATATTTTCTCTAGGGAATTTATCCATTGCTAAGCTACTAAGGGATTTTTACTCCCATTGAACGTTGGTGGTTGTTTCCTCTTGAATCGATCTAACATTGATCCTCCATGCTGCGAATCAGGATGCTCCATACGGGTAAGGTTATTATTCATAACCTGAGTGAGTTGTCCTAGTATGGTGATTAGCTGATCGGCACCAGTTGCATCACTGGCTCCACTATAATTATCTTGAGAAGGAGGGCAATTCCTACATGGAGTGCGTGCATTGATACGATTTCCATTTCTTCCACTAGGTGCCATTTCTAAACAATGGCATAAACTAGATCAATTTATGAATCAAAATACATAATTCCATAATTATAAAACACTTAACATAAATTGAACTATTTATGGATATAATCCATAATCATAAAAATGTTTTCTTTGAGGAATTATATACTCATAAACCTTTAATATTGATTTGTAATGAAAATGAGAGTTATCCTAAGCATATCCCCTGGGAGTGTCGTAACCAAGAGTGCAGCAAGGCCCGTTGTCGTGCACCAGTTCCCGTTCGAGTCTAGCTCAAAGCGGTGTTTTCGAGTTTTACCCCTAGGTACATATGTGCCAGATCCGTCTCCACCTGCTCGTATCCAGACAGGGATGTATTGCTCGGAAAACTCACAAAATATCTACAATACCAAAATTCTAGGAAGTTCTTCTAACAAATCCTCAAAGTTCATCTTAGGTCTACGTTCTCTAATCAGAGTTTATCTAAATCTAGCTTCCAAGGTTTGTACTAAACTTCCTCTGATACCAAATGTAACGCCCCGACCCTAGTTACATAGAGTCGGTGCATTATTACATAACATTGGCATGATCACAAGAAAGATCAAATCTCGAAAGACCAATTTGATTAGTAGCCTTGGAAACACTAGATATATTCATAAAGTTTTACATTACATCATAAAGTGAAAAACTAATGCAACAAAATATTTTCTCCATAGTCCACACTATTATCCCCTCATAATATTCCTAAAGGTCATTCATAATTTACTTCTTCACATCCTGGGAAAAATAAAACATAGAAAAGGGGTGAGCTCAAATGCCCAGTAAGGATAACAATATAGCAAAAACTTTCATAAATAAGAATAAACATTTAAGGCAGTGTATAATTAAAAAAAATCCTTTTAAACTTGAAATTCAACATAGTATGGAAAAATAAAATGAAATAATTCCATTTACTTATTCACATGGATATTCTACTAATCGAATAATCACATGCAATATCAATAACCACTTTCATAATGATGGAATGAATAATGCCAAACTATCATAACCACATAGCCAAGGCCACGTGCCAAGACTACAAATAATATTTTGTCAAGGCCTTGTGCCAAGACACTAGTTTGTCTCATGAGACCTACCGATGCATCGAGGAGCTATAGCGGGCTCCACCCATCACATATTAAGTCCAATGCATTCCTCATATGAACAGGTTTAAACATAACATAAACATTCGTATTAAAACTAGCATACGAAATTTCAATACATTCACCATAAACCATGAATGGTATAAAAATATTCCATCCACAGTTCAACATATCCCAAAACCTTCAATACAATATAGAAGTTTTGTATCATAATAAATTAACTTCAAATAAGTGTAAAATCCATCAAACGATGTTGACATAGATGAAATCAAAACTCTTTTTAGAGAAATATCTATTTTTTTAGATCATTTAAGAGTCATATATTTATAAAAAATTTTCTTTGAAAATATTCTTATAAGCTTGTAAGGGAAGTTTTCAAGATTTTATAACGGCGGAAAATAGCCGCACCTGCCGTATAAGTTAAAAAAACATTCTTACCTTAATTCTATCGAAAAGGTTAAAAAGCACCTTGTTTGGAAAACGACGGAATGATTCCTTTATAAAACTCTTATAAAAAGTCAAACAAGGGTATAAATGAATTTAACCCATATTCTTTTAAATAGTAAAAATGTTTTGAAATACATTTTTAAGAAACATGGATGTGGATGATAAAGAGATCCCAGTAGATTATTACGTATAAACATCCTCGGATAATGAAGAGATTGCGAAATAAACCCTTACCTTGTACTTTTACTTGGTTGGGGGTAGGTTAACCTCCTGTATAATGGTGAAATAATTTTTATTAAATTATAAAAGAATCATATACATTAATATGATATCATATATGATCTTTTAACATTTTTTGGTTAATAATATCTTAGTATTATCGTTGTTTTCGGTGTTAACTTGTTTTCTTTTATATGTTTTGTTACGTAAGTCATGTTTGTCATGGATAGGTTGTATCTTAATCATATACAGAATGATAACAAGTCCTTAGATACTATTATTAATCATCAAATGATAATTAGAATTGAATTGATACGATGGAGAATGAATCTTATCTCATTCGTGGAGATGGTAGTCCGTACGTACGCACAAGTGACAATATCATTATTTTGATATTAAAATAACATATAATTGGATGGTATATCATATATAAAGAATCATTATCATGTTATATTTATTATTTACATGAATCAAACATCATTATTATACCCATCCAAATAATAATTTATTGAATAACAATTACATCACGACGTGGAGACGGTAAGCCGTACATACGCACGTATGGTGACATGTTATTCAAAGGATGGATAGAATACTGAATATGATTGTACCATATTTATAATAACAACACAATATTTATAAGATACCGGAGTTATTATTTTATAATGGTAATAACAAAGAAAGAATAAGTGAAAGAAGAAAGGAACTTGAAAAAGGGTGGTGAAATCATTACCTCTTCTTTGGGTTCATCCTTTTGATTTGATCAAAAGGGCTCCTTAAGTTGGATTTCTGACTAAAGGAAGGACTCTAGGATGAAGCGAGGGAAGTTGAGAGAGTATTTGGGCAGAGTTTGGCTGAACCAAAAGGCTTTGAAGGTGTGAGTTAATGAGAAGGTAGAGTGCCCTTTCATAAGAGGGGTGAGGGGCACCTTTGGAAAAGCTAGAAATATTATTTTATAATGAATTCATATTCGGTTTCTAATGGCTCCAAAGTGGATTATTTAAATTTTAAGGTTGGGATAGGTCTAAAACCACCCAAACAATAGAATTTAGACAGGTTTGGGTCATTATACTAATCTTATCTTTAAGTATTAACTCTTATTTAATTAGTTTCACTTTTACAATGTCTCTTTGTATTTTTATATTATATGGTTAATAAACTTACTATATACATCCAATAGATCCCCAAGTGGCCCATTAATGATACAACTATCATCATATAAGTCCCTTGGCCGAACCTTAGCTTTTTAGGAATTTAATATCAATTAATAATATACTATTTGTTTTAAAAACTCTTTTATGTCAATTTTGACACTATTCAATAATTGGTTTTTGTGAAAATCATAACAGAACGATTAGTTCCAAAAAAGTAGATTAAATCAATACTAATATGTCATATTATCCTAGAAAATTAGTGTAATTCATTAAAAGCGTAAAATTGTATTTATTTGGGTATTTATAATATTAATTATTTTAATTTTTCACTATTATGGTAATTACTGCATCATCATTGTGTCATAAATAAATTAAATTATTTAATGTATAAAAATTATAATTAAAATATCATTATGTATGAAATATTTTTATCTTTATAATGAATATTTATAGTTGAAAATCCAACATATATAACCCTATGTAAAAATTGTTTTTCTAAAAGATATATTCTTGTGTCATTTTTGTATTCATTTTAACTTAATTAAAATAAAGTGTCCCTATCACTTACAAGTGGCACCATGGGGTCCCCAAATCGACCCAAAGATGCCCATTGTCGATCATGTATCAACCAATAAGGTTAGGACACGTTTTATGGCAATTTCTTATTATTATAATATTATTTTTTAACCCTTATTTACCGGATTTACCCTTTAACCATGGTAAATAAAATATTTACCGAAGTAATTATTCAAAATGTCTAAAAATAAAAGTAACTTATTTACACAGTTTGAAAATCCTAATTCCAAATATGGAATCCATTTTTCCAAATTCAAAACACAGAAGTGGCAGAAATTAATTTAAAATTAATTCCCGCTGTCAAAACAAAAAGCGTGTTTTTAAGATATAATAACTATCAAAAGATTGATACTTGTTTATGTTCGGTTTAATTGTGAAATTATGTCCAATGACAAACGTTGTATTAAATGGTAAAAATATATTCTAAATATACTTTAAAACCACTCAAATTCATAATTTATCACTATTAATTATTTTGATTAAAAAAGTTGTTTTTAATTAAAATTTAGTAATTTTCACTATTCATCAAAATATTAAAGTTATCCGAAAAGTACCAAAATATCACCTTAGGATAAATTTGATACTCCAAATCCAAAAATGAAGTCCATTTTGAGAGTTAAAATTTCAATAAGTAGGTATTACTATTCATGACGGCTAATTTGATCGGTTATGGTGTGTGTTAGAATTCGATGTTGCGTACAACACACACTATTACATTATTCAAAGGGAAGCGTACCGTAGAAGATTGGGGTGTTACAACCTTAAAACCCATCAAAATAGCTAAAAATCCTAAAAAAAATAAAAATTATAAAAAGCCCAAAAATTCCATAAAAACATAAAACCTTAAAAACCCTGAAAACCATAATAAAACCTTAGAAACCTAAAAACATTTAAAACCCATAAAAACCTAAAAATGCTAAAACCCCCAAAAAACCCTATGATCCCTAAAATCCCTCAAAATCTTAAAAAACCCTAAAAACCATAAAATACTAAATAAATTCCTAAAATCTCTAAAAACATAAACATCCCTAAAAACATTGAAAAACACTAAGAAAACCTTAAAAACACTAAAAACATAAAAATCCAAAAAAGACCCTAAAAACCCTAAACCACCTTAAAAATTATAAAACCACTAAAAAATAAAAACCTTAAAAAACCATAAAAACATAAAACCATTAAAAACACTAACACCACATTGGACCCGTAAAAAGATCAAAAAACCGAAAAAAACATTAAAAACCCTAAAAAAATAAAAAAAAACCTTAAAAACCCAAAAAAACAAAAAATCACTAAAGACCTTAAAAACCCCAAATCCCTAAAAACTATAACACCCCATAAAATTCCTAAAAAAAGAACTAAAAATCCATAAAATGTAAAAAAATCGAAACACCTTGAAAACCCTAAGAAAATGTAAAACCCTAAAACATTTAAAACCCCTAAAAGACCTAAAAATTTATAAAAACCCTAAAAACCCTAAAAACCGTAAAAAACCGTAAAAAACCTAACACTTTTGAAATTCATAAAACCATAAAACCCATAAAAATTATAAAAAATACCTAAAAATCCCTAAAAAGGGAAAGAACATTAAAACTCCTGAAAGACCCCAAGAAAAAAAATCAAAAACATAAATACACTTAAAACCCTAAAAAACCTAAAAAATGCTAAAACCCCTAAAAATACACTAAACCATAAAACACCATAAAAACCCCCAAAACCCTAAAATACCATAAAACCCCTAAAAAATAAAAAAATATAAAAACCCTTTAAACCCCTAAAACATTAAAAAAGATCCAAAAAACCAAATAATCCCTAAAAAATTCAAAAAATAAACACTAAAAACTGAAAAAACCATTAAAAACCCTATTACCATAAAAATCATAAAACCATCAACATATATAAAAACTTTAAAAAACCAAAAAATAAATCATAAAAACGCTCTAAAACCCCCCCAAAATGTAGAAACTCATAAAAACCCTTACAAAGCTAAGAAACCCTTAAAAACTTCAAAATAGTCCAAACCCCTAAAATGCTAAAAACTGCTAAAAACCCTTAAAACCTCTTAAAACCCCTAAAAACAAAAAAACACCTCAAAACCTTAAAATAACCAAAATCTAATTATACATCTAAAAAACCTCTAAAAAGTATAACAAATTTTAAACCCCTAAAAAATTTTAAAAACTATAAAAAACTTAAAAACCTAAAAAACTAAAAAACTAAAAAAAACCAAAAAAACATACAAATCCTAAAACCCCAAAAAATTTCAAAATAATAAAAATATCTAAAACCTCTAAAAACCCATAATAAAACTAAAAAACCCCTCAAAATCTTAAAAAAAACATGAAAACCATAAAAACTATAAAAACCCTAAAAACCCACGATAAAACTCTAAAAAACATAAAATTAATTAAAATTTGTAAAAACCCTAAAATAACTAAAAACCTTAAAATCCTAAAAACCCTAAAATCCCTAAAAACCTAAAATCCATTGAAACCCGAAAAACCAAGAAAATCCGAAAAAAATCCCTATAAATACTTAAAAAAGTAAAAAACCATAAAAAACCAAAAAACCACTATGAAAAAAATTAAAAAACCTAAAAGCTCTTAAAACCTCTAAAAATCCAAAAAAAGCGAAAAACCCTAAAAACCTCTAAAAATTCCCTAAAACCCTAAAACCCCTAAAATCTATAGAATCCCTTAAAACCTAAAAAAACCCTTTAGATCATAAAAACCCTAAATCCCCTCAAACCCCTTCAAAAACATAAATCATTAAAAATATATAAAAAACCATAAACCCCTAAAACCTCTAAAAAAACCATAAAAACCATTAAAACCATAAAAATCAAAAAAACCCAGAAACCTTCAAACCCCCAAAAAACCTTAAAATCACTAAAAACAAGAAAAACCATAAAAATCTAAAAAAATACCTAAAAATCCCTAAAAATTTTAAAATCTCAAATAACCCTGAAAACCAATAAGAAAAACATAAAAACCTAAAGAAACATAAAACCATTAAAAAATCGAACAAAATGCTAAAAACCCTAAAAACCCTTAAACCCTAAAAATCCCTAAATACCCTAAAAATGATAAAAATTAAAAAACACCCTAAAAATCCCTAGAAACAAAAGAGACCACAAAAAACATGAATACCCAAAATAAAACATTAAAACCCTAAAAAAACTTAAAACCCCTAAGAAACCAGAAAACCCTAAAACCCCAAAAAACCCAAAACCCATAAAAACATCTAAAAACATTAAAATACCCTAAAAACCCATAAAATCCCTAAAACCACTAACAACTCTAAATCCCCATTAAACCCCTAAAACATTACAAACTCTAAAAACCCTTAAAATCCCAAAAAACTAAATAAAAACTTGTAAGCACAAAAAAGTAACAAAACCCTAAAATAATAAAAACACCTAAAACCCCAAAAAACCATAAAAAACCTAAAAACCTAAAAAACCCTAAAAAATACATAGGAATACCTAAAAACAAAAAAAACCCTAAATCCTAAAAACCCTAAGAAAACATTAAAAACCAAAAGCACATACAACCCCTAAAAACCTAAAAGTGATAAAACCCTAAATACCCTAAATACCTTAAAAACCCAACAACCTTAATAATAAATAAAAAGTATAAAAGGCCTTAAAATATTTATAAACCCTAAAAAAAGAAAACAAAAAAACCCTAAAAATTCCATAAAACCCTAAAACCCCTAAAAATAATAAATACAAAAAATCCCATAAAAACCATAAAAACACTAAAAAATCTAAAATCCATTTAAAACCCTAAAAACATCAAAAACTTTAAAACACCTTAAAACCACTAAAAACCCTAAGAACAAAAAAATCCCTAAAAACACTAGAAAACCATAAAACTCATTTTGTATCCTTAAAAACCCAAAAAAAATTAAAAAACCCTAAAATCCAGGAAAAAACTAGACAAAAACATATTAACCTAAAAACACTTAAAAACCCTAAAAAATTAAAAAACACAAAATTACCCGAAAAAACATGCAACCCTAAAAAAACCCAAAAACACTGAAAATATATAAAAACCCTAAAAAACATAAAAATCATAAAAAAACATAAAAAATACTCAAAACCCTATAAACCCCTAAGAGAACCATAAAAACCAATAAACACTTAAAACCACTAAAAACTAAAAAATTCTAAAACAAAAAAAACCATAAAAGGCATTAAAATCCCTAACAACCATAAACCCCCCCCCCCCCTGAAAAAAAAAATAAAACCCCTAAAACTTATAATAACCAATAAAAACTATAAAACCCTTTACACCCCTAAAAACAATAGAAAATCCTAAAACCATAAAAACCAAAAAAGTGTCAAAAAAACCATAAAAACCCAATAAACCATAAAACCCCTAAAAACCTTGAAAACCCAGAAACACACTCAAAATCTCTAAAACTCCAAAAATTCAAAAAAATCCCCAAAAATCCCTAAATACCATAAAATTATAAAACCCATAAAAACCATGATAACCCCTAAGAAAACCTTAAAAATCTAAAAACACCTAAAATCCCTATTATCCTAAAAATGCTAAAAATACTAAAAAACCCTAAAAACCCCAAAACCCCGAAACCATTAAATTTGATAAAAACCATAAAAATCCTAAAAAACCCTAAAATCCATAAATACATAAAATCACTAAAACCCTAAAAAACCTACAAAACCAAAAAACCTAAAAATAATTAATACCCCTAAAAAACTTAAAAAGTGTTAAAAACCATAAAAAATAAAATATGACCCTCAAACCCCTAAAAACCATTAACCCATAAAATAAATAAAAACCCTAAAACCATATAAAAACCCTAAAAACCCACTAAAATTATAACAACCCCTTAAACCCCCCAAAATGTTTACAACTCTAAAAACTCTAAAACCAAAAAATAATAAAAAATAGCATGAAAACAAAATAACTATAAAAACCCTAAAAATTATTAAATCAATAAAAAAATTAAAATCTAAAAAGATCTGAAAATAACTAAAAATTTAAAAACACCTAAAAACCCTAAAAATTCCAAAGAAATACATAAAAATATGAAAGCACATAAACCCCCCAAGAATCCTAAAAATGATAAAATCCCCAAAAAACCCAAAAAAACCATAAAACCCACTAAAAATTGAAAAAAAATCCATAAAAATCATAAAACCCACTAAATACACTAAAGACCCTTTATACCCTTGAGAATATTACAGAACTCTAAAAACATTATAAACTATAAAAAGTTCAAAAACACTATAACCCCCCCCCCCCCAAAACCCCATTAAAACCTAAAAACCAAAAAAACCCCAAAAAACCCAAAAAATCAATAAAAACCCTAAAAACCATTAAAATACTAAAAAATACCTTAAAACCCTAAAAATGTAAAAAACCCTAAGAAAATTGCAAACACCCAAGAAGACCATAAAAATATGAAAACACTTTAAATCCCTAAAACCTCAAAAATGCTAAAAACCATAAAAACCCTAATTACCATAAAACCCTAAGAAACCATAAAAACCATAAAAAATATTAAATCCAAAAAACTATAAAAATAAAAAAAAACCAAAAAAAACTACTAAAAACACTAAAATCCCTTTAAACCATTCAAAACAATTAAAAACACTAAATAACCCTAAAAACCCTGACAACTCAAAATACCCTAACCCCCCCCCCCCCAAACATAAAACCCCAAAAACCCTCAAACTCCATAAAACACAAAAAGCATCAAAATCCTAAAAAAATCCCTCAAATCACTAATATTTAAAAAAACCAAGAAACCCTAAAAACCATAAGAAAACATTAAAACCCTAAAAAACGCAACACCTCTAAATTACCTAAAATATCTAAACACCTGAAAATCCCTAAAACCCGTAGAAAATCCTAAAAACAATAAAAATCCTAAAAGATTACTAAAAATCCATAAAATCTTAAAAAACCATAAAACCCTAAGAAAACCGTAGAAAACTAAAACCAATTAAACCCCCTAAAATGTGAAGAATTCTAAAAATCATAAAAATTCTTAAAACTCATAAAAATTATAAAACCATAAAAATCCATAAAAACCCTAAAAACCCATAAAAATCCTAAAAGATCCCTTATAAACTAGAAAAAGTTAATCCCCTAAAACCCTGTAAAACATAAGAAAAACATAAAAACACAAAACCCTGAAAACCCCTAAAAAACCTAAAAAACTCTAAAAACCTTAAAAGGAAACTTTAAACACCAAAGCTCTTAAAACCCATAAAAAACATTAAAAAACCCAAATAAACAATAAAAAAATAAAAAAAACTAATAAAAATATAAAAACCGTTAAATCTAAAAAAACATTAAAAATATCTAAAAACATTAAAAACCCTAAAAACTAAAAAAAACTATAAACCACAAAAAATATATTGAAACCCTAAAAACCGATAAAAATCTTTTAAATTAGTAAAAACTTTATAAAACCCTAAAACCTTGAAAAGACCAATTAAATCATTAAAAACCTAAAAACACATAACACACCGAAAAACCATAAAAATCCTAAAATACCTTAAAAACCTTTACACAAAAAAAATTCAGAACCCCCTAAAAACCATAAAAATCCTTTAATATTTTAAACCCCCGATAATCCTTGAAAACTCCTAATAAAACATTAAAGTCCTAAAAATAGATAACATCCCCAAAAACCTAAAAATGCTAAAAACCTATAGAACCCTACAACCCCATTAATACCATATAACCCCTAAAAAATTTTGAAAACCTTAAAAACCCATAAAAACAACAAACCACTAAAAAGTATAAAAAACCTTCAAAACCCTAGAAATGATAAAAACTCTAAAAAGTAATAAAAACAAAAAAAAAGTAAAAAAAACTAAAAACCCAAAAAAATCCATAAAACCCCTAAAACCCCTAAAATCCATCACAATCCCTAAAACCCCAAAAAACATAAAAATAATAAAAATCATAAAAAATCCTTAAAATCATAAATACCCCTAGAACCTTACAAAACCCTAAAACCGCCAAATTCTTAAAAACCTTAAAAAATAAAATCCTAAGAAAACCTAAAAATACATAAAAATATATAATACACTAAATCCATTTACCCCTATGAAAACCCTAAAAACATAAAAACACATAAACCCATAAAAAACTATAAAATGTTAAACACCTTAAATAACTCTGAAAACTGTAAAAAAACCCATAAAAACACACAAAATCTTAAAAAATCCTACAAAACCAAAAATCCTATAAAGTCCCTAAAAAGTAAAAAACCCTAGAACCCAATGAAAACCTTAATAAATTAAAAACAAATATACCCCCTAAAAACATAAAGAATAATAAAAACCATAAAAATTCCTAAAGCCCCAAAAACCATTAAAATCCCTAAAAACCCATAAAAATTATTAAAGGGTCATTAAAATCCTTGAGAAATTAAAAAACCCTAAAACCTTACAAAAAATAAGAAAGCCTAAAAAACCTAAAAACACCATAAACCCATAAAGAACCTAAAAAAGGCTAAAACCCTTAAAAACTCCTAAAAACCATAAAAACCCTAAAAATATTAAAAAACCTCAAAAACCTATAAAAACCAAAAAAACCACAAATAATTTAAAATACCTTAAACCCTTAAAAACATTAAAAACTCTAAAAAGCATTAAATATTCTAAATAATAAAAAAAAACAAAAAAATGATAAAACCCTAAACCCCACAAAATATCTAAAACCCCTAAAAATAACTAAAATCCTGAAAAATCCGAAAAAACTATAAAAAATCACTAAAAACATAAAAAATCCCTAAAAACATAAAAAATCCCTAAAACCACAGAAAAACTGTAAGAAAACCATAAAACCTAAAAAAACATAAAACACTTAAAACCCTTAAAATGTTAAAATCCATAAAACTCAAGAAAACCCTTAAAACCACACAATCCCCAAATGCCAGAAAACCATAAAAATCATAAAAATCCCTAAAACCCCTTAAAACATAAACCCCCCTAAAACCATGAAAAAACCTTGATAAACCATAAAAACCTAAAAACTCATAAAATCCCTAAAAAACCTAAAAATGATAAAAAACCTAAAGATCCATAACAGAAATTAAAACCATTAAACCCCCTTAATACCCACCCCTAAAAACCTTAAAATCACTAAAAACACATAAAAATCACCAAAATAACAAAAAATTATAAAAATCTCTTAAAACCCTAGAAATGTTAAAAAAATCTAAAAAACATAAAACCCAAAATAACTAAAAAACAAAAAATTATAAAAACCTAAAACACCCAAAAAACTATAAACCCATAAAATCTCAAAAAATCCCTAAAACCCCAAAAAACATAAAAATACTAAAAAATCCAAAAATTCCTTAAAAGCATAAAAACCCAAAAAACAATTAATATTCCTAAAAAATACTTAAAATCCAAACAACACTTAAAAACCCTAAATTACCAAAAATAAATAACACCCATAAAAAACAAAAAAATTATAAAAAACACTTAAAACACCCAAATCCCTAAAAACCAGAAGAACTATAAAATCCTAAAATACCTAAAAATACATAAAAATATAAAATACACTAAAACCATGAAAACCCCTAAGAAAACCTTAAAAACCTTAAAACACATAAACCCGTAAAAACCTATAAAATTTCAAACACACAAAAAGACAAAAAAACTATAAAAAAACCCAATAAATATCAGAATATCTAAAAATACTAAAAACAATAATAATCCTATAAATTCCCTAAAGATACCTAAAAATGTAAAATCCCATAAAACCACTATGAAAACCTTAAAAAACATAAAACAAATAAACCACCTAAAAACAAAATAATAGCTAAAAGCCATAAAACCCCGAAACCCTAAAACCCAAAAAACCCCTAAAAACACATAAAATCCCTAAAAACCCAAAATACCTTAAATATAGTAAAAATCCCTATAAATCTCAAAAAATGTAAAAAAACCCAAAAAACCTGAAAACCCCTATCAAAACCTTAAAAACCTAATAAAACCTAAAACACCTGAAAAACAAAAAAATGCAAAAAAACCCAAAAACCCCCTTGTTGACGCTCCTTTCACCACAGAGTCTAAAGACTGGAAAAGAGGAATTCCTTATCCTAATGTGATTCATAATTTGGAAAAAATATCAAAAATTGACAAAGGAATGAATAAGAAGAACATTGCACAAGGGTCGCGCAAGTTCTACCATGGTCGCGCAAGTACACTTGCATGCCAAATTGTTGGTCATGCAAGTCACTTGCGCGCCCTAAGTGATTGTCGCCCAGGGTCTTCAGCAGACTATAAATAGACCCTGTGGTTCCCCCATTTAGAGGAGGAATTTTTCTAGAATTCAGATACAGATCTCTGAATGCCCAAGTCTCTTCTTCAAGTCTTCCGAAGACTTCTAAGGTAATTCTTTACCTAGAATGGAAGGTCTAAACAATAGGAGTAAGGTATAAGTGTTAGAATTCACTAACACTTGCATGCCTAAAGTTTTTTACCCTTAAGGGAAATGAACATACTTGCGCGCCTCCTTACCTACTCATTAAAACTTGCGCGCCCCTCTTCTGGAAGTACCTCAGGAAAATTATAAAAGATTTGGTCAAGGATCACCCAAGTATTACCCCACTGGTTAAAAATCGCACATGTACCCATGTGCCGCGTAGGTATACCTGCGCGACCAGGGACTTGCATGCCCACGCAGTACCTGGGCGCCTGCCAGGACTTGCACGCCCCTATCTTTTTGGGTGCCTTTCCTGCCCATTTCCTCTATCTTATGCCATTCCTCCTCTCCTATTCAACATTCAGTCTTCAAGACACTCTTCAAATCCATTTATGGCATGATTTCTTGATTTGACTTCCTTATCTGAAAGGAACTCCATGGAACATCTCTCAAAACATAGTGATTTACACATATTCATGTCACTAAAATTAGATATTTCATTCATTAAAACTCATCCTTTAAGATGAGAGAACCCTATCCATGGGCCTCTTTTTCAGGAGTAAGTCCCAAGTCCTCATTAACCTGGGCCTCCTTTTCAGGAGTAATCCCCAGTCCAAATTCTCATTAATATTGGGCCTCCTTTTCAGGAATAATCTCCAGTCTCAAAATTCCCAAATATGGGCCTCCTTTTCAGGAGTAATCCCCAACCTTAATTCCTTAAACCTGGGTTTCCTTTCCAGGAGTAATCCCCAGTCTCAAATATGGGAATCCTCTTTAGGAGTAAGCCCCAAGTCCCTTAATTTTCTCTTAACCAGTTCTAATTTACTTTTAATCTGGGCTTCCTTCTCAGGAGTAAAACCCAATCATAAGTCCCCTCCTAATTTGGGCCTCCTTTTCAAGAGTAAGCCCCATGTTAGAGTATCCAAATCTCCATAAAGTACATATACCTTTATGGACCCTGTTCCTGGATTTCTTCCCTGAAGTAAATCTTAATCTTCATTTATTTTAGGCAGTCATACATACAAAATCCCCATATCATTTTTCATGATTGCATCTTTCGTGGCATAATTGCTTGATTTTACCAATACCTCTTGTTTCTCACACCGAGCATGACTCACGTGAGCTTAGAGTGTAAATGTAATTATGACATCTTTCTTTGAGCCATAAATTCTGCATAAACATTATACTCCCTTTCTCAAACTATGTGGGTTATGATTCCTTTTCTAAAACAAAGGATACGTAGGTAGCCCATCTGCGGGTACGATCCCAACTCTGAAATAATCCACATCCTTCTGAATGACAATAAACTTCAAGTGCCCCACTGAGTGGCTTTAAAAACAGCATGGTCATCACAATGACCAAGAGACATTTATGTATTAAAAGGATACCATTGAATAAGAATCTTTGACAAATACAGATGATTCTCTATCGATGAAGAACCTCGAATACATATAAAAGATTCTCTAAATTTCCTACATATCAATCATTGATTGTCAGATCTAAAGGAATGATCATTTTATACTTGGTAATATAATAAGGATTCACGAACATAACTTAAATCTATAAAGAGAGTCCGGAGTAGACAATAATTCCCCTCAAAAAGGTGTGATGAGTCCGACCTCCCATCCTCTCGACCAATGCAAATTCCTAAGCCTCATCAGTTCACAACTAATGAGCACCTACCTTTGGAAAGTAGATCTAAATGGATATGGAATCATTGGATGTTTCCGGTTCTATAAACAAACCCATTAGAAACTGATTAGAACGTTTGAACCTTAAATCAACGAGGTTGTCCCCAATTCTAGAGGGAAACAAAAAATGGTGAACCCAATGTGAATCATTAACCAAGTTAAAATGATGCTTTTCTTATTTGTTATGCCCCTATTTAAACTCAATGAGAGGGAAAACAAAGCAATCAATAACATCATTTTACTCATCAAAAAGATGTAGTGGCCGGAATTATCTTGATTATGTCTGTTATATCAAACAGGAACTCTTTTACAAGATCTTCTGCATTTTCAAAATGGCTTCTCTTAAGTTCACATCTGTGAATACGTCTGCTGTGAAAACTTATGCTGCAAATTCCACTGCTGGTACTCCTGCTGGATCATCATCCGCTCTGAGGACGATATCACCTACTAAGCGTCTTCAACACTGGGTATCAAACGTGCTGGTTAAGGTGTACCGTCAACACAGTACCATTCCAACTCTGGAGGCTTCCCAAAAAGCCCTCCAAGTGAACAAATCACACCGGTCGTCCATGCAATGATGGCAAGTGATTAAGAAGCAGGTGGTGCCAACCACCGTCTCCAACTATTTCGGGTCGTTATCCCCAGAACGCAATCACCATTCACTCTCATTTTCTGGGGAGGTGAATGAGCAGGTCCCTCAGGGCCTTAATTCAAGGATACAGGAGTCCTTCCCGAGGGCTCCCATCAACAATAGCCGCCAGACTCGTGCGGCAGTGCACCCTCAACATGATGAGGGTATCATTTCCAGGCATTCGGCTCAGGTTCCTCAAACCCGAGCAGGCAAGATGAATCGCCAGAGGCGAAGTCCGGTCAACAGTGAGTAGGTTCTCATCTCTGCCATCTCCAGAAAAGACCATCAACCTAACTTGGTGGCCAGAAATGAGCGGGCACATACACCCGTCCGTATTAATTCCGTTGTCCAGCAGACTCGTGTTGCAGCATCACGCCAATCCCACCAGACAATTCTAGCGGAGTACTACAGGCAGGAACATACACCTGTTTATACATCATCATCTAGTTAGTAGGCTCTTCTAACTACATATGATGGATCCCTCCAAACTAATGGGTTGAAAACTAGTAAACAGGCACATACACCTGCTTACACTCATCAATCCTGCCAGCAGCCTCGTCTGTCAGTGTTGAAGGAGGATCATCAACCATGTTCAATGGAGTGCAATCAGAAGGCACATACACCTACTAGTATTGATCAAGACTACCAAAAGTATCGCTTGGTAGAATACGGAGACGTCGGTCGGAAAGCTCTGGTGATAAATAGGAGGCAGACTCAACTCTCTGCCCCCACACTTGAGTACTTTCAGGATTCACTGATAGGAAAAGGAGGACATGAGCATGCACATACACCTACTCCAAGCATGGAATGGATGTATATCCCCGTTCTGGTAGCTGAAGTCACCAAGAATATTCTATCAATGGTGAAAGAGCAGAAGAAAATTCCTGCTCATATTCTGGATGCTTTCCAGGATATTATAACAGCTTTAGCAGCATCTCAGGGAAAGATACCCAAATCTGCCTCTACCAGTGGAGTGGCACATCAATAGTTCACTCCGGAACAGACACACACATATGTTCCAGTCCAAGAGGGTTGTGGGGCGTACTCCCCCATATCATACGGACAACCAAGTCAGGCACATACATCTGGTTCTAGCAGAGATAATCAGCCTAACCTGATCATTTCTCATGAGCAGGAAACTCACCTGCCAAATTGAGTAAGAAGGCATCTAAAAAGAAGACCCACCCAGCACAGTCAAGAAATCAATGGCCAATCTATAATAAGGACTTACTCGATGCTGGAGTTCTTGAAGCCCTCAGAAAATTATCTATTGGAACTGAAGATTCAACTCCCTCAGTTCCCAATAGTGGGAACATTAATTCCGATGGTCTTCAACAGACACTTCTTCATGAAGGCCTGCTTCATGACAATTTGATCGATCTTGAAGTGTCATCTTTAGATGAGATCTACAATAACCCTCTGTGTGGCCAGAAGACCAAGGAGAAATAGATATCATCTTTTTTTGTAACCCACCATGGTGGTCCTCCCCATGATGATGAATTTCACTGCAAAAGTCCTCTCCGTAATAGTGATGCACATTGCCCCAAAAAAGCTCCAGTGGACAATGTAGTGCCGAGAAAGCCCTCATATCTTGAGGAACTTGAAAAAGTAAAGCCAGTCATGTCTGATGCTTTACCATTAGCAGGTGAAATCCTTTCTCAACCAGAAAATAGCCCAGGGTGTAGGTCATTCTCCGAACCACCCCTAAGTCATGCATCTTCTAGTTTGATCAGTGGATTCTCTACCAATCTTGTTGAATCCGATGAACCAACAAAGAAGCACCAACTTTGGTCTAAACAGGTAGAGGAATCTTAATTGAATGATAAAGAGGAAATGCTGAACATGAGAAAACAACTGGTTAAGGTGAAGTGCCGGTCATATTTTGGCCTTTGGCTGACTCTCAGTATGACATTCCAGAGATGTTGATGGAAGATGGGATTCATGATATTCATCTCAACATATGGAAAACTCTTTGTTAGTTGAAAAATAAAGTATTATCTTATGATGAATATGAAAATTATGTTAAGATAATAGAAGGGTTACAATGTCAAATTGACTTGGAATCTCTATCAGTCTCTCAATATCTGAAGGCTGAAAAGTAGTAGAGAGGCCTTCAACATTCATGCCTTGGCGCACTAAGAAAATTGCGCCAGTTAATTTCCAATGCCCCATCTGGTATTCATGTCAGAGGATGGGGTGTTCATGGAGCACTACATTTCATTGTGCTCTCTAGTCAGAAAAGCCTATCAAAAATGGTTTCATGCAATGTTATTGCCCATGACCAGCCACAATCAACTAGCTTTGTTTGTAATCAAATGTTTTCTCAAGAACATGCCTCAACTAGTTCTTCTCAAAATCAAGAATACAGAGAACAAGTTGTTGAATTACTCCTGCATCAAGCAAACGAGAATATTGAGCAGGCCTCTCGTATGGAGCAAGCACATCATCAAGTGACAGAAGTGTCAAAAATCATCCAATGGTCTTTCGAGCCGGGTGATAAAAGTGGATGTCGATTGATGCATCCAGCTAATTTCCGGACCATGGTCTGCAAAATCAAGAGAGATTTTATGAATGTCTCAGGCATAGCATGTCAAGAGCCACCCTAGCTTTCTAGACTGGGGACTCTTTAAAACCAACCCTCAGAATCAACAAATAGAATTAGAGGAGTTGAGCAGGAACATACCCAATCCACCGGACTGGAGACTTTTTCAAATCATCAATCCCCTCCTAAAAGAAAGTCGATCTTCTCTCGATTATGGAAGAATCCACAAGAGAAGTAAAGAGCCAAATTATCAGGAGATTATCTCCAAATTACGGTTTTCCAAGAAGTTATTGAGGGATCAAATCAACAAAAGGCAATGTCTCGTCAGGGGAATGGTAAAAGACAATATCACAGAAATGCTGATAGAAGGGATGTGATGCGTTATGCATCAATTAAAGTCATCAATGCCATTGTTGCTGATCCACCAGATGAGCCTCACTTATGAGACTCAGATGAAGAGGTTCCTGCTCAAGAAGTTGTACGCACAGACACAAATGAAGAAGGTGTGAGTATACGAAATCAAAGGCTTACCCAGAATCTGGGTTTTCCTTCAAGTAACCCACTTCCCCCTCTCCGAAAGGGATCCAAAAAGGGGAAGGGAAAGAATCTGGTTACATATCCTTCCTCTGGAGAAGGCCAATCACTCTCACTAGAGCAAAGATTTGTGCAATAGGAAGAAGAAATGAAGGAATTAAGGAGGATGAATGCAGAACTATTTCAGAGTAGTCTTCCTCCTAAAAGTGCTGGAGTCAGTCAGCCAAGGGAATTTGTTGTGGCTACTAAGACGGACCAGGAATATCCTCCTTTATCAGTACACCCTCACAGTTCTAATCCTACGGGTCAAGTGCAACAACAATTGGCAGTGCTGCCATCAGTTGGAGTACTAGCTGCCATACCTGTCCAAACTCCAGTCATTGAACATGCCGAAGTCCATGTTCAACTGGATGTTTCTCAAAATTTAATAACTACCATTGAGTCATTAACATCTCGGTTAGAGACTATGAAATGGAAGTGTGCACAGGTTCAACAATAAAAGAAAGCTTACCCTGAATGGGTAGATTCAATCTCTCCCCCATCAAGTTTTGGGAACCCTATATTCCCTATCTTCAATGGATCATGAAACCCTGAATAGAATTTGACGCATTACGTTTCTTGTTGCGATCATATGATGGGAACTCTGGAGCAGTAAGAAGCAATGAAATTCAGATGCTTCGTGCAAACCTTGTAAGGACCAGCCTTTGTCTGGTACACAATCTTGCAATCCCGGTCAATTACCGGATGAGAGGATCTTCGCTAAAGATTCCTTCTCCAATTCAGCTCAACGTTGCCAAAGACAACAGTTTTTGATCTTACAAACTGCAAGCAAAGGGAGAATGAAAGGGTCTCATATTTCATTGATCGCTGGAAGGGATTAATATATTCACTAAGAATAGCAGTCCCTCAAGAGGAACTGTTGCCAATCTGTGTGGAAAATCTGCGTGACGAATTATGCACACCAATGATCCCTGTGAAATACACATGAGGGTTTTGAGACCTTACATCAATCGCTCAACTGATTGAAGATTCTCTTATACAGACTAAGGATAAATCTCGTGTAATTCCATCAGCTCTAGGAAAGAGAATGGGTAAAGCAGAAACTATTACAGTTATGCTTAAACAAGAACCTATACCTGCTTCTACTTCAAAACCTTCATCTTCTCGAAGGGCTCCACCTCTTGAGCGCTAACAATAGAGGTCGTTTCGTCAAGATAATCAAAGAGATCAAAGACGAAAACAATTTGAGGATTTGAAAAGCAAAGTTTACTCTTTATGAAATGAACAAGTTCCTGGTTATTTCATTTCAGCTCTGGAGAATAAGTTGGTTCAATTTCCAATGCCCAAGAGGACAAAAAAAGAAGGAGATGAAGACCGTCCCAACTATTGCGCGTTTCATAAAATGCTGGGGCATCCCATCTAGGAGTGTTTTATTTTCAAGGATCTCCTACAAAAAATGGTTGATTTGGGACAAGTTAAACTAAAAGGTTATTTAGCTCAGGTAGCAAGTGTTATTGCTACAGTTCCAGAGGAGAAAGGCGAATGACAAGAAGTAAAAAGGAAAAATGCACAAAAATATGATGATTAGATGGTCAGAAAGACAATCAACCGAACTCATGCTATTTTGTGAACACAATTGAAGAAACCAATTGTGCCTTCTGCCATGAATGCCACGGAAAAACCCTCTTCATCGGAGGGAAAATAATCAAAGAAACAACATAATTCCAAGAAAGAGGAACTATCAGAAGAAGAAGAGTATTTGTTAAAGCCTAAGCTGTCTTTGACTCTGGCAGATTTCATGCCATCTTCTTTGAATCCACGTGCACCGTCCCACCACACAGCGCGACCTAAATTGGCTAGTTAGGCAGAGTCTTCATCAGATGAAGAGCTGATCTTTAGTTCTGTTAATATGATCCACTTAACAGATCCTTATGCCAGTCACAGTTTTGATCTTGATGAGCCTTAATTCCCTGTATCAAATAGAGGAATCAAAGGGAGTTCTAGAGGTCAGGGATACAGAGGAAGACATGGATATCCCAGACGCCACTATTCCAATTCTACCCCTACTAGAACTGTGTATGCAGCAGAAACACATGGAAGATCCCTTCAGCGGACTCAACAGGAACAAGAAATTTCTTCCACCAATAACAGATTCAGTCCTAGAAAAGTTATTATGGAGGATCAGTTGGAGGTTCCACCTTCATCCTCTCAGCAGGTAAATAGACCTAATCAGTCTGATCTTCAAAGGCCAGGAATGTTGCCAACTCCTATCCTGATACAAGATGCATCAAATTCCAAAGCATCAACTCCCAAGGCACCTGCTAAACCACATGTTCATTTTGGGGAATGCATACCTTTGGATCAAAAATATGATATATTGAAACACCTGGCCCAAGTACTTGCCATGTTATCAATTCTGGATGATTTGAATCTGTCAAAAGATCTTCGAGAGGCACTCATCGAGGCTTTGTCAAGTCCTCAGGAGTTTGAGACTGAAATTGCTGCAGCTGAAGTCTACCATGTAGAGAATAATCCTGCAGAATGCCATGCAGTAATATCTTTTACTGATGATGATGAAGATGATGTTTTGCATTGGAATATTAGACCTTTTTACTTATATGGAAAGGTTAATGGTGGATAAATCCAAAGAGCATTCATTGATAATGGTTCAAGAGTCAACCTCATGCCCATTCTTACACTTCGTCGATTGGGCCTCACAGAATCTGATTTATCTCCTTCGACTATGATGTTACAAGGATATGATAAAAATAAACAAGAACCACTGGGAGATGTTACACTCAGAACTCAGTTTGGAGATCTTGTATCCAATTCATATTTCATGGTTGTTGATCAAGACTCCGCCTTCAACATTTTGCTTGGAAGACCCTGGCTACATCAACATGCGGATATCCCTTCATCATACCATCAATGTCTCAAATATTGTTTTGATGGTCAAGTTGGGACATTGTATGGTGATAAGGCCCCATTCAAGACATGTGAATCTCAATACATTGTGGTTGAATTATATCACATGAAGGGAAAGGAGGAATCCACAACAAAGGATATTACCAAAGTTAATGCTCTGTATGGTTTGGAAAAGATTCCAGTAAATACATTTGCGCATGTGAGTACAGATTATGTGTTGACTATCAGTAAAATTTATAGGATAGACCCAAATCAAAATACTCTTATGGAAAGATCCATAATGTCAATTACGACAGTAGAGTCAGACAACATGGGAGGAATTGGTGATCCACCAGGAAATAATGAAATCTCAAATGGAGATGTCTTCATTTCATCTGTTGAAATCCAGCAAGTCTATACTTCGCTAACCAGTCCAGAAGAAGTAATAGCAACATCAAAGGTGAACAATGATGTCGATTCTCAATCCACCATCTCCTCTTTATTTCCCAAGGAAGACCCTTCATCATCAATTGGGTCAGAAATGGAATCTTCTTCTTCAAGATGTTCAAATTTTAACATCCCTTCTGATCATGAAAATTTTTCTTCATCATCTACTATGAAAGTAGAAATGGAAGAAATAACACATGTTGAAGAAGAAGAGGAAGATCTCAGAGATGCTCCTCCAGCATTTGAAGAGGGTATCTCTACCACTGTGGATGAACTCAGATAAATAAATCTGGGTACATAATAAGATCCACTCTCCACTTTAATCAGTGTTTCCATGACTCTTGAAGAATAAAAGATGTATATTTTCTTTTTAATGAAAAATCGAGACATATTTACTTGGAACAATACAGAAATTCCCAGGATTGATCCTGATGTTGCTACCCATCATTTGGGTTTTCCAGAAGAACATCGAGGATTCAAACAAGCTGCTAGAAGAACACACCCAACTTATGCTTCTAAAATTGAGGCTGAAGTGGTTAAGATTATCAAAGCTAACATCGTCAGATATGTTCAATATCCGAAGTGGTTGGCTAATATTGTCCTCGTGAAGAAGAAGAATGGACAAATTAGAGTTTTCATTGATTTCAGAGATCTTAATCGGAATTGTCCTAAAAATTATTTTCTAGTTCCAATTACAGAACTCCTGATTGATGCAACATCAAGCTATGAAGCACTTTCCGTCATGGATGGATATTTCGGATATAATCAAATTTGAATGGCTCTAGAAGATGAGGAATCTACAGCTTTCAGATCCCCTCAGGGTGTGTTTCGCTATTGGGTAATGCCCTTTGGCTTAAAGAATGCAGGCGCAACATATCAGCGTGCCATGCATCGTATCTTCAAACCCTTTTTAGGGAAGTCTGTCGAATGTTATGTGGAAAATTTGGTGGTTAAATCCATACAACATTCTAATAACTTGGATGATTTGGAAGTCATATTCCGCAAGCTTTGACAACATAATTTGAAGATGAACCCCTTAAAATGTGCTTTTGGGGTAACCTCCGGAAAATTTCTCAGCTTTGTTATACATCATCATGGTATCGAAGTAGATCCTGAGAAGACCAAGTCAATCCTTGGTATGTCACCTCCTAGAAATTTGAAATAATTGGGAGGGCTTCAAGGACATTTAGCCTATATTCGGCGTTTCATCGCCAATTAGGTAGGAAAAAGTTTACCCTTCACCAAATTGATGAAAAAGGGAGTCACTTACCAGTGGACTGAATAATGTCAAGAAGAATTCGATATTCTCATGAAATACCTCTTGAGTCCACCGGTAATTATGCCACCTATTGAAGGAAGGCCACATATCCTCTACGTGATAGCCTTAGAGCAATCATTGGGTGCCTTTCTTGCTCAAAAGAATGATGCTGGGAATGAAAACAACATCTACTATCTCAGTCGGACTATGCTTGAAGCAGAAAACTAGTATTCAAATATTGAGAAGTGCTGCCTAGCATTAATCTTTGATGTTTAGATGTTGAGACACTACCTGCAACATCACGAGGTCCAATTGGTATCTCACAATAACCCGCACAAATTCATCCTTAGTCGTCCAATGCTTACAGGACATCTAGCAAGGTGAGAAGTTATTTTGCAGCAATTTGATATTCAATATGTGTCTCAAAAAGCAATAAAGGGCCAAGCTCTGGCTGATTTCCTGGCTGAACACCCTTCAGTGGAAGATACATCTTCAGATATTATACTCCCTGATGAGGAAGTATTCTCTATTCAATAAAATCCTCAGGCATGAGAAATGTACTTTGATGGTGCTTCCAGAAGTCCAACAGGGAGGAAAATGGAAAATCCTAAATTCAACAAAGTTGGATTTGGAATTGTGCTCATTTCTACAGAAAAGGCAGTGTTACCCTATTCCTTCTTATTATGGGATGGTGGTACCAATAATGAAGTGGAATACCAAGCTCTCATTGCTGGCATGGAGTTGGCACTTCAAGCACAAGTGAATCACTTAAAGGTGAAAGGTGATTCAGACCTGGTAATCAAACAAGTCAATGTGGATTATGCCATCAGAAAAGAAGAATTAATCCCTTTGTATGATCACATCAGAGAGTTAATGGCAGAATTCCCTTTGGAACCGTCATTTTTTTGTGTCCCAAGATCACAAAATGCCCAAGCTGATGCATTGGCTAATATAGCCACAACTCTGGCAGATCCAAATCGGGATGAGACAACCATCAGTATTTCCCACCGTCGTGAAATTTCACTTTATGTTCGAATCAGAATAGAGGAAATTAATGAAATTAGTCCCATTCCTAAACTGTATGGTCATACTATAGGATGGATGACACCTATCAGGGAATATCTTCAAAATGGAACACTTCCATCTGATAGAGACAAGAAAGAACAAATCCGACGACGTGTGATCAATTTTACTCTTTATAATAGCCTAGATCACCTAGAGAAAATCCTATACAAGCATGGATTTGATGGAGTTCTCTTCAGATGCATTGATGGTGAAGAGACAATGGCTGTCATGAAAGAAGTTCATGCAGGAGTCTATAGTGCCCACTAGTCTGGACATAGACTGTCTGATCATATTCGAAGGCTTGGATACTTTTGGCCTTCAAAGATACAAGATTATGTTGATTTCACAAAGAAGTGTCATTCATGCCAAGTAAATGCCAACTTCATTCATCAACCTCCAGAGATGCTTCATACAACTAAAAACTCGTGGCCATTTTCCACATGGGGAATGGATGTGGTGGGACCTTACACTTCAGCTACGACCAAGAAGTTTAAGTATATTCTTACTGCTACTGATTTCTTTTCCAAATGGGCAGAGGAAATACCTCTCAAAGAAGTCAGTTCTAAATTCATTGTTAGCTTCATCAAGTCTAACATCATTACTAGATTTGGTGTCCCTCATACCATATTGACGGACAATGGCACCAACTTCTGTTCATTCGAGGTGAAGAAGTTGTATCAGGAATACAACATCATATCCAACCATTCATCTCAGTATCATGCAGCGGCCAATGACCAGATAGAAGCCTTCAACAAGACTCTTTCAAATATATTGCAAAACATCGTGGATAAAGATAAGAAATCCTGTCCTGACAATCTCTTTCATGCTTTATGGGCATATAGGACCACCACCCGCACTGCAACGCGGTCTACTCCATATTCACTGGTATATGGAATGGAAGAAATTTTTCCCATTAAAGTTCAATTACCTTCTCTCAGAGTGGCCATTTGTGATCAATCATCTACAGATGAGAAATATCAAAAGTGATTGGATGCGCTGGAATGATTAGATGAGAAAATATTGTGCACCTTGCACCACTTGGAAGTCTATCAGAATCGAATAACATGAGATCTCAACAAAAAATTTCATCTTCGTTCATTCACTCAGGGAGAATTGGTATTGGTTCTCAGAACTCCAATGATACCAGGAAAGAAACCTCCCAAGCTTGAACCAAAATGAGAAGGACCTTATTCAATACATAAGGTCTACTCCAATGGAGCATATTCATTAATCTCAATGGATGGAGAACTCATCACTACTCCAACCAATGCCATATTTCTGAATAAGTATTTTTTATAAACACAAAACACATTATTACGGTCCATGCATATGACTTTAATCTATTTTAATGTCCCTTACGTCCAGCATGACGTTAAACTGCACCATCCAGGGTCAATGCATATGACCCTAAACTATTCTCACTTTCGTCCAACATGACGTTAAATTGTGTCCCCTTTATCATCCTTTCTATATGACGTTAAACTATACAACAGTGGCCCATGAATATGACCTTAAAATATTCTCACTTTCATCCAACATGATGTTAAACTGTGAAAAAGTCCCTAATACGTCCAACATGATGTTAAACTGTGTCCTCTTTTTGTCCTGACTGCATGACATTAAACTGCACAGTCCCCCTTTTGTCCATCATGACATTAAACTATATTGTCTCCATCGTCCTAACTACATGACACCAAACTGTACATAAATACCTTAATACGTCCTACATGATGTTAAACTGTGTCCTATTTTTGTCCCTTCTACATGACACTAAACTGTGCAACACCAATAGTCCTAACAGCAAGACATTAAAACTGCATAGTCCCTTCATATGTCCTACATGACATTAAACTGTGCATCATTAGGGTTGTTTCTACCTCTTGTTTCTCACACCGAGTATGAATCACGCGAGCTTAGAGAAAACTTCATCCATAACACTCTCTCTGGAATACTAACCATGTGTAAGTCCCAACACCATTTTTTAGGTCGTTGTCACCAAGAACAACTTGATCACTAATTCATTCTTTAATTGAACTATGCGGACTTTGATCCTTGCCTTCTAGGCTAGGTATGTAGGCAACCTCCTGAGGTTCAAGCCCAAAACCAATCTCTTCACATCGGTTCACCTCCATCTTGTATGATGTTGATTCATGAAACCGCCCCCAGAATCAATATCTTTACATTGGTTCACTTTCGTCCTTGCTATATGACGTTAAAATGTACAACACTTTTTGTCCAGTATGAAGATAAACCATAACATTCTTTAATACCCTCGCCAGAGAGGGAATCATTATTTACATTTATTTTCAATCATGTTCCATTCCAAAGACTATGTACATACATGCAAATACCTGAACCTTTTATCTTGGGTTAAACCATCATTGCACTAATGTCCCTTTTCGACCTTCACATGTACAGACCAAAATTTTACAAAGGGTATTTCTAGAACTATGTGGGCTTGATTCCCATTCTTATGGGATACATAGGAATGTTCGAGTGTCCCTTGAATCCAGCCCCAAGTCTTTTGGGCCTAACCCCAAATTCCACTTTCAGTCCCTTTGCTAAAAAGTCCCCATGAAAACACACACTGTGTATTTGTTATAATGGTCCGAGCTCTATGAACCTAAACTAAGATCTCCAATCCTTTTGTCCCGCACGACGTTAAACTGTAGTTTAATAACTACGTATGTCTTTATTCCCATCCTTATGGGATACGTAGTGAAGTCCAACATTTCAATTCAGGACCTAGCCACAACATGATTATGGTTAGCATTGATCTGTGTATCTCTGCATACATTGGAAAATACCCATATTTATGTGTCATAATCCTAACCTTAAATATTTTCAGATCTTCATAACCCTTTTCTTAACTTCTAATCACAAAAGGCCTGAAATTCTGAGATTTATTTTTCCTGACCATGCAGCATGTGCTCTTAGGCAGCCTTGCATAAACAGTCTACATAACGGACCTGTCAGCCAAAATATGCTATCTTTTGACTATGCAGTCAATGCCCTTAGGTGGCCCTACATAATTAAACCCCCTAACGGGTTTTTTAAATAGTGGTAACTTCATTCTTGGGAGGAAAACCACTTTTTTCTTTATTTGTCTTGATAATATGTAGGGATCCACAAAAATAGCAATCCTTAACATATTTGTCCCATATCCTTTTTCATGATCTGAAAGTATTCAAGTCTATGGTTTATATTCTCCTTCCCTACATTTGGGTCAGACCTTCATAGGAGTGATATCCATCTAGTTCTTCGATAATCTTGTTTAGAAATATCTTCTCCATATTCAAGTACCTCTTTCCATATAAGAAACTCTATAATTTGGAAAATTTGAATCTCCATAAACTATCATTGGCTTTTTTGTACTAGGAATGTAAATTTCTGAGAGTTCTTTTTCCTGACTATGCAGCACGTGCCCTTAGGCGGCCTTGCATAAGTAGTCTACATAACAGACCTGTCAGCCAAAAGATGCTATTTATTTGACTATTCATCCAATGCCCTTATGTGGCCCTGAATAATTAAACCCCCTAACGGGTTTGTTAAATAATGGTAATTTAATTCTTAAAAACTACTTCTTCTAATGCCTTTTATCTTTTTTTCATATCATTCCTCAGATTCAAATATTCTTATGTTATAGTTTACATATTTTCCCTCATACTTGAGTATGGTAATATGTTTTCAGATAAATTTTCAAGGAATTGAGTCAATTTTAATCCATTTTGGTCAAAGCTATTTCGACCTTAAACATTATCCTCTTTATGTCCGACGTGCATGACTTTAAACTGCCCACAAAAGACAAAGTAACTCTGAATAAAAGTCAAGTTCCAGCTAACTAAACATACATTTTTTGTATGATTTAGGTAATATTGAGCAATTAAAAGATTAAAAGATTGTAGGATTATTTATAATAATCCTAGAAAAAATCAAACTATGATTACTAGGCCCATTGGCATTGGTAAAAATTTAAAGAAGGTAGCAGGAAAATACGTGTGCAAGCGATTGAAGATGAAATCATTCTTTCCATTTGATGCACAAGAATTATAAGTACATCCACAGATTGGAGTCTCTTCTCTTTTTCAGAAAATTACAAAAGGCTGTCAACATAAGTCTTCACTTGATGAACCGCATCCTGAGCTTCATCAGAAGCTACTTGAAGCTTATGCACTCGACCAACTTCACTCTTTTCAGCCTGATGTAGTGATTTCTTGGCATCTACAATGGCCTTCATACCATTCTTTTGAGCTCCCTCCAGTGAATTATTGAGTTGGTCAAGTCCCACAGTAACAACGTCTAACTGTTGCTGGAGGTGCATCTGATGGATGACTTTATCTTTTATCTTATGCTTCAGATCCTTCATCTTGGCAGCATAGTCAGTTTCAGCTCGGGATACCACAACCTCAAATTCACCAATATTTGATGACAGTTTCACCCTGGTCAGATCTTCCCAAAACTTTTTCTCCTACTCCCTCCTGAAAATGACATGTTTCACCGCGACATGGATCTTCTCATATCCAAAACCGCCAAGTCCTAGCATGACGAACAGGGATGATAATCAGGAAATCTTTGATGCAAGCTCTTCAAGAGGCACTTCAGATATGATTTTCCATATGTTGTTCCATGCCTTGTGATGTGAAAAGATGAGCACCTTAAGAACCTCCAGGTCTGATTCAACATCATCATCATAGGGGGGATGTAATATGGGATTAATGCACTTAAGGAAGTGCCCTGTTATGCTCCTTCCCCCCTGACCCTGGTTGCTTCACCTTCTACTACTGTTTGGGCAGAGGTTGAGACTTCACCTCTAGTTCTATCCATTGAAGTTGATAGACCTGTTTGATCAATTAAAAGTATGGTTAGTTTCATATAATAATGAAAGTTGGTTTTCTATCTTGAAAACTCGGTACAATCATTACCAAACAGTAGATTAGCAGCTTGAGAAGACTCCTCCCCATCTTTCCCAGTTTTAACAAGATCTTCAAGATGGGTCTCAGGAGGGTTTACTGGGTTTAGCTCCACTTGAGCTAATGTTTCTGCAATGGTAGGGTTGACATCAATGTCCACACCCTCTTCAGGCATTGGCAGCTCATCAACTTATATGGATGGAACTGCATATTATTTTCAGTCATGATTAGAAGTGTAAATTATAAGAATGTTTAATGGACGTAGGATAACACTCATGCCAAAGGTCTTCTAAATCACATGATAACTTAGCATGATCATAAAATTCTTTGAAAGAAATTCCACGATTCATCATTTCATCTAATGATACTTCAGAATCCTGGTTAGTCTCACTAGTGGGAGCATTTGATGTGTCCTCTTGGTGACCCTCATTCTGCGGCCCCTGAACCTAGACAGCTTCTTCAGGAAGGATGGCAGATTCATTTGCCGCGGCCGCCAATGATTCCGGTGAAGGTTATTCTCTACTTGTCGCAGCAGTAGGAGTAGTATTGGGAATAGATGTTGGCTCTTTTTCATAAGCTGCTAAGTCATCCTAAATTTACATTTGTTCCACAGTACCCTCTGTGGTCCTCAAAGGAGGACCAGTCCTTTCCCTCATAGGGGAAATTTAAGAAGCCCCTACAATCCCAAGGAAAATGAGCAATCTTTTTCATAGTTTAAAATTCATTATTATTCGAAGGAATTACCACTACTGATAAAGCATTTAGCGATGGAATTCCTCCTTCGTCGCCTTTGTCCTTTTGGATTTTTAGGAGTATCATCAGTCTCCCTTATAGGCACCTGAATTGGAGAATGGAAGGTTATTTCCAACTCCTCATTCATGGTCTGCTGGCCTAGAGATATCTCGCCTAATTCACGAGGAGATTCAGCAGCAGCCCCGATGGCAGTACCACCAGGGCTATATTGTGGAGAAGGAACCTCAGTAGCTCCTTTCTTTGCAAGCTACAAGATGAAGAAAATAACTTCCTTAAGTAAAAAATCTTCGATTTAAATCAAGTTGCAAAGAAAATAAGGAATGAAAACTTACATCTTCAGGGGCCACGTACTCATGCCACTCCTCATCAGTGGCACCGTGATCCATCGTTTCCTTCACCCGCTTGGTGATAGGGATAGAATTATCAGTGGAATATATATAGGTCCTCAACTATTTGACATAGGCTCTTACTTCATCAGGATTAACCTTGAAATGAATATTTGTAGGAGCCTGAAGAGTCCCTATTCCAGGAAGATGTAGCCCTTCACATAGCTCCAGAAAGATAGTTTTAGTGTCGCAGTATACACCCCGCCATGCCTGGATGGCCTCTAGTTGTAGAAATGTAGGTGCACTAGAAGGCTGCGAAGAGGGTCCTACAACCTTGGATTTTAATTTCATTCTAGCTCCTGCAACTATAAATAGAGAATGAAAACTTGTTACTCTATAAAGTTACTTGCAATTAAATTGCCTAAAAAAGTAACTCACCAGGAGTTGATGGAGTGGCTCTCTTGATTCTGACAAGAAGATTATATATGGCACGTGGCCGCTTTGACACATGTTGTATCTCCTGATTATCTGATGAATCGGCCTCGGTTGAAGAACTCGATGAACCTGCTTCAGGAGTGGAAGAATCACCTGCTACCTGAATTGTTTCTTTCTCAATGGTTCTCTTCTTCTTCCCAACCCAATAAACAGGTTTATTCAATATTGCCTCAGGATATGATGCTATCCAGTTTTCAGCATACCATATGGTCAAATTTCTTACCGCTTCAGCATTTGGTAAGTCAAAGACTGCCCCAGTCCATCCCATAGCCATTACCAACCATAGTTGTCGGGCAACCATTGGATGCTGCTCTGATCTGATTTGCACTTGAGGAGATAAAATAGTTTTCTTTAGATACTTGAATTGGCGTGCAAATCGATATGGAGCATAGGCCTCACATATAATTTCCCCATCAATTCTGGTGGCTAGTACACAATCTCTGTAGGCCAGCATGTAAGACCTCTGTTCCAAGCTGGCTGATCCATCATCAACAAATCGCCATGTCGGCAGATTTATAGAGGGAAAGAAGTGGAATTCATTATGCATACCAAGCCTTGGCCTAATATCATAGGCATCGAGGGATAAAGGAAAAACTCCAGAGAAGGCCTGAACAGACGGCTTGAAAGAACTTCCAAGAATTTGTATTCCGTTCTTTACAACATATGTCCAGAAGTGAGTGGCGATCCATCCCCATAAAACATTGAATGGTCCCATTAATCGCAAGGGAGACTTACCCGTATAGACATGGAGTAAGCTCCTGCGAATCTTTACCAAAAATGGGGTAGCAAACCCCACCATCTTCCTCTCAGCCAACTTTGCTGTGATAACGAAGGTCCCTGTCCCGACGCCTCGCTTTGAATCTCTAACTGGAAAAAGATAGACACTGAGGCATAAGGATAAAAAGCCTGCCAGACAGGTCTTCTCCGTGATTTTATGATTCACTTCATACCCCCATTTCTCAAACTCTCCTGCTTCCAGATTCAGCCAGAATGTGCCAGGAACACCTCTCCTATCTGCTCTAGGGTAGCTAGTAGGATGAGTACAGGTGGGCCCATTTTCCCTCTTATCCTTGAGAAACACATCCATCCATTCCTCTGGGTGAATATCGCTTCTAGAATGAGTCTTTGAAGTATTTGAGATTTTGAGCTTATGATAAATCTTCAATAACTCTCGAACCAAATATGGAGTCTTCTCCAGATCATTCAAAGTTGTCTTTGGAGGGATGAATTCTTCATACATATGACCCAAAATTGGAACCCCTGAGATCTTGTAGACATCCCACAAACTAATGCCTAATTATCCATGGTTCAGATGGAAATAATTTTTTTCTGGGCTCCATCGGCTAAAAAACTCCGGTGAAAAATTATCATTTCTATAAACATACGTCTGCCCAGCCCAGATAGCTTCATAAATTGAAACTCACTTCAGATCCTCGACAAACTCTTCAGAAGTTTGTTTCACCCAATAAGCCCACATCCATGTTGGCTTCACCCCTCCTCCAGAACGGAATTCCCATTTCTCTTTCCAGTCTTTGGATTGATCCATCTGAGAATTTCAAAAGATTGAGGGATAACAATGTGGTTGCAGCTCAGGTTTGTGTAGTTTCAGATCTGGTGCACAAGAGCTATGATGCATTATATAGGCTTTCTTTACTGTTCCAACATTAGAAAATGTTTCTTGCGATTGAGACATTCGCTGAATACAAGTTGGTATACGACTGAAACCAGGAAGGCGGGAGATAGTTCTTTGCCTCTGGAATATTGAAATCTTGCAGATGACCATGGCTATATAGAGGCAAATAGATGTTGTGTGGGAAATTAAGATGATGCTTCTTCAAGTACTTGGATAATTCTGGGAGAGTACTTTCACAGATGGAATAGTAATCATGGCCAATGATGTCCATTATATCATCAATTCTTTTGCATTCCAGTTAATCAGCCGTTTCGATTTTCTTTGGAGCCATTGGATCTGCACAAAAGTTGAATAATTAACTCTTAATATAAGTTAATTTTTCATAAAAGCTGTGAAGGAATTTGAAAAATTGGCAAAGGCATTTAGGTGTGCAAGTCCCATAGTTGGCACGCAAGTCTCCTTCGGTCGCGCAAGTATTTTGTGCACACGTATCACTGCGCAAGTCCAAATACCTTAATAGAAGTGAGATGCAAGAAAGAAGGAGCGCGGACAAGAAGCGCGAACGAGCGAAAGCCAGGAGTCCACTTGCGCGCCGAGAGCATAAAACAAGCGAGAGCTGGGTGCTTTGCGCAAAGTGAGGCCATCTATTTATAGATGAGGCCATACCCCTGCGCGCCGGACCATGCGCGCCCGAAGCTCATTTCTGCACGCCGGAACCTACGCGCCCGGAGCCCATTTGCGCGCCATACCCTACGCGCCCTAATTTCTTCTTGATTCTCGATTTCCTCAGAGTAAAATCCTTATTTCTTTTGGATCCAACTCGGAGGGGGGACTTTTGTTGACGATTCTTTCGTCACAGAGTTTAATGACTGGAAAAGAGAAATACCTTAGCCCAATGTGATTCATCCTTTGGAAAAAATATCAAAAATTGACAAAGGAATGAATAAGAAGAACATTGCACAATGTTCGCGCAAGTTCTACCATGGTTGCGCAAGTATACTTGCGCGCCGAATTGTTGGTCGTGCAAGTCACTTGCGCGCCCTAAGTGATTGTCGCCCAGGGTCTTCAGCAGCCTATAAATAGACCCTGTGGGCCCCCCATTTAGAGGAGGAATTTTTCCAGAAGTCAGATACAGAGCTCTGAACGCACAAGTCTCTTCTTCATGTCTTCCGAACACTTCTAAGGTAATTCTTTACCTAGAATGGAAGGTCTAAACAAGAAGAGTAAGTTCTAAGTGTTATAATTAAATAATACTTGCACGCCTAAAGTATTTTACCCTTAAGGGAAATGAACATACTTGCGTGTCTCCTTATCTACTCATTAAAACTTGTGCTCCCCTCTTCCGGATGTACCTCAGGATAATTCTAAAGGCTTTGATCAAGGATCGCCCAAGTATTACCCTACTGGTTAACAATCGCACAAGTACCCATGTGTCACGCAAGTATACCTGCGCGACCAGGGACTTAAGCGCCAATGCTGTACCTGCGCGCCTGCCAGGACTTGCACGCCCCTATCTTTTTGGGTGCCTTTCCTGCCCATTTCACCTCTCTTATGAAATTCCACCTCTCCTATTCAAGATTCAGTCTTCAAGAAACTCTTCAAATCCATTTATGTTATGATTTATTGATTTGACTTCCTTATCTGAAAGGAACTCCGTGGAACATCTCTCAAAACCTAGTGATTTACACATATTTATGTCACTAAAATTAGAGATTTCATTCATTCAACCTCATCCTTTAAGATGAGAGAACCCTATCCATGGGCCTCCTTTTCAGGAGTAAGTCCCAAGTCCTCATTAACTTGGGCCTCCTTTTCAGGAGTAATCCCCAGTCCAAATTCTCATTAATATTGTGCCTCCTTTTCAGGAGTAAGCCCCATCCTTAATTCCCTTAACCTGGGTTTCCTTTTTAGGAGTAAGGCCCAGTCTCAAATATGGGCATCCTCCTTAAGAGTAAGCCCCAAGTCCCTTAACTTTATCTTAACCAGTCCTAATTTACTTTTGATCTAGGATTCCTTCTCAGGAATAAAACCCAATCATAATTCCCCACCTAATTTGGGCCTCCGTTTCAGGAGTAAGCCCCAAGTTAGAGTATCCAAATCTTCATAAAGTACATATACCTTTACGGAACCTATTCCTGGATTTCTTCCCTGAAGTAAATTGTAATCTTCATTTATTTTGGGCAGTCATACATACATAAGCCCCACATCATTTTTCATGATTTCATCTTTCATGGATCAATTGTTTTATTTTACCAATACCTCTTGTTTCTCACACCGAGCATAACTCACGTGAGCTTAGAGTGTAAAAGTAATTATGACATCTTTCATTGAGCCATCAATTGTGCATAAACATCATACTCCCTTTCTCAAACTACGTGGGTTCTGATTCATTTTCTAAAACAAAGGATACGCAGGTAGCCCATCTGTGGTTATGATCCCAACTTTGAAATAATCCACGTCATTCTAAATGACAATAAACTTCGAGTGCCCCACTAAGTGGCTTTAAAACCAGTATGGTCATCATAATGACCAAGAGAATTTTATGTATTAAAAGGATACCATTGACTAAGAATCTTTGACAAATACAGATGATTCTCTACGGATGAAGAACCTCAAATACAGATAAAAGATTCTATAAATTTCTTACATATCAATCATTGATTGTCAGATCTAAAGGAAAGCTCATTTTATACCTGGTAATATAATAAGGATTCACGAACATAACTTAAATCTATAAAGAGAGTCATAGAGTAGACAATAATTCCCCTCAAAAAGGTTTGATGAGTCTGACCTCCCATCCTCTCGACCAATGCAAATTCCTAAGCCTCATCAGTTCACAACTAATGAGCGCCTACCTTTCGAAAGTAGGTCCAAATGGATATGGAATCATTGGATGTTTCTGGTTCTACGAACAAACCCGTTATAAACCGATTAGAATGTTTGAACCTTAAATCAACGAGGTTGTCCCCAATTCCAGAGGGAAACACCCCTAAAATGACTCTAAAACCCAAAACCCCCTAAAAAAAATAAAATCCCTAAAACCATAAAAGACCCTAAAACTCCATAAAAACAATAAAAACCACTAAAAATTATAAAACCCTTTAAACCCCTAAAAACTTTAAAATACTCTAAAAAATCATTAAATACATAAAAACATAAAAAAATCCTAAAACCCCCTAAAAACCATAAAAACCCTAGAAGACCCTAAAATCCCTCAAAATCACAAAAAACCCTACAAACTATAAAAATCCTAAAAAACCCTAAAATCCCAAAAAATTTAAAAAACCCTAAAACCCTGAAAATTCCTATAAAAACCATAAAAAAAACTCTTAAAAACCTAGGAAACCAAAAAATGAAAAAACCTAAAAAAACTAAAACCCCTCAAAATCCTAAAACCCATAAAAAACCGTAAAAGAACACCTAAGCCCTAAAAAACTAAAATACCCTAAATACCTAAAATACCCTAAAAACATTAAAGACCCTAAAGACAAATAAAAACCCAAAAAAACATAAAAACTGTAAAAATCTTTTAAAACCCTAAAAATGTTTAAAACTCTAAAAAACCTTAAACCCATAAATAATAAAAAAACCCTAAATCCCTAATACCCAAAATACCCAAAATACCATAAACCACCAAATACATAAAATCCATAAAAACTATAAAAATCCTAAAAAATCTCTAAAAATTCCAAAAAAATGTAACACACTAAAAACACAAAGAAAACCTTAAAACTAAAAAAAACATAAAACCCCTAAAAATCCCAAATTGCTAAAAATAGTGAAAACCATAAAAGTAGCGAAAAAACCTAAAAACCATAAAAAACCACAAATCTAAAAACCCATAAAACCCTTTAAAACCCTAAAACACATAAAAACTATAAAACCACTAAAATATATAAAAACCTGTTGCACCCCTAAAATCGCTAAAAATTCATAAGAAACCATAAAAACCCTAAAAACCCCAATAAATGAAAAAACTAACCAAATACCTAAAATCCCTAAAACCCCACAAAATTTAATAAAAATCCATAAAAATTCCTAAAAACATAAAAAAATCACAAAACCATAAAACCCCTTAGAAAATCATAAATACTAAAAAAATACATAAAATACCTAAAAAACCGAGAAATTGTAAAAACCCCTAAAAACCCAAAAAGTCCCTAAAAACCATAAAACCACTAAAAACATTAAAATCCACTAAACCCATAGAAACCTAAAAACCCAATAAAAACACCAAAACCCCATTAAACCCAAAAAACACTAAAAAATGTAAATACCCATTAAAACACTAAAATTAACTAAAAAAGAAAAAATAGCTAAAAACCCAGAAAAACCGTAAGAAAACCTTAAAAAAATAAAAAAACATAAAACCCCTAAAACACAAAAAATTTTAGAAAACCCTAAGAACCCTAAAAACCACAAAAATACCTAAACACATCAAAATCTATAAAACCCTAAAAATCCATAGAAATCCTAAATAGCCTTAAAAATCCGTAAAAATGTAAAAAGGCCCAATACCCTAAAAAACCCAAAGAAATATGTAAAAACCTAAAAACACTTTAAATCCCCAAAAAATATAAAAAAAATGCTAAAAACCCTAAAACCCACCAAACCCCTAAAAAAAAGAAACCTTAAAACCCCATTAAAAAATTAACCAATAAAACTAAAAAAACCCTTTAAACCCCTAAGAACGTAAAAAACTCAAAAAAAACATAAATAACCCTAAAAACTCAAAAAACCCTAAAAAAGCACATAAAAACCCTAAACACCCATAAATCTCTCAATATTCCTTAATACCCTTCAAAACCATAAAACACAAAAAATCCCCCAAAATCCATAAAAATCTAAGAACTAATAAACATGAAAATACATAAAAAAACCTTAAATACCTATAAAAAACAAAATCCCTAAAAACCAAAGAAAAGCATAAAAAACCTAAAACCCAAAAAACTGTAAAATCCCTCAAAACCAGAAAATAGCTTAAAAATCATTAAATTCATTTAAAATCACTAAAAACATAAAAAACCCTAAAAACCCTGAAAAATACTAAGAGATTATTAAAAACCTAAAAACACCTAGAATATCTAAAAAACAAAATAATGCTAAAAACCCTAAAACCCCAAAAGACACTAAAACCCTAAAAATCATAAATCCCTAAAAAACTAAAAAACCCCTAAAAACCATAAAAATATCTAAAAACAAATAAAAGAATAAAACAAAATAATGATTACAAAAACCCATTAAACCCCTTAAAATGTTAAAACCCCCTAAAAAATCCCAAAACCCCCAAATATCCCTAAAATCATTAAACCCATATAAATCTTAAAAATGCCCTAAAATCTGTAAAAATGTAAAAAACCCTAAAAAACTTGAAAAATCCTATGAAAAATTTAAAAAACTAACATCAGATAAAGCCCTTAAAAACAAAAATATGATTAAAATCCTAAACCCCCCTAAAAAGACCCTAAAAACCATAAAATCCATAAAATCCATTAAAAATCTTAAAAAACCATAAAAACCAAGAAAAGCTAAAAACTAATAAAAACTCAAAAAACCCTTAAATCTTATGAAGACAATAAAGCACTATATAAAACCTTAAATAACCTAAAAACTAAAAAACACCATAAAATCAAAAAACCAATAAAAAACCTAAAAAAACTAAAACCCTCAAAAATCCCTAAAAACCTAAAAACCTTGAAAACCAAAAAAGCCTTTAAAATCCCTAAAAACATAATAAATACTTGAAAACAATCAAAACCTTAAAAACCTAAAATCTATTAAACCCTATAAAATCCTAAAAATGCTAAAAACACAAAAAACAGTAAAAACCCTAAAACCCTCAAAATCCGCAAAAACATTACAACAACAAAATACTGAAAAATCCCTAAAAATCCCAAAAAACTAAAAAAACCCTAAAAAAACTAAAAACCCCTAAGAAAACATTAAAAACCTAAAAACACTTAACACCCCTAAAAAACCGAAAAAATATAAAAATTATAAAAAAAACTCTAAAAAACCTAAAAATTCCTAAACACCCTTAAAATCACGAAAAATATTAAAAAACTTTAAAAATCCAATAATTCCCTAAAAATCCCTAAAAATGTAAAAAACCCTCAAAACCCTAAAAACCCATAATAAAACCTTAAAACCCTAAAAAAACATAAAAAACCTATAACGATAAAAAAAATCAAAAACCCCTAAAAAACAAAAAAAACTCTAAAATCCCTCAAAATCAATCAAATTCCTAAAAACCCATAAAAATCCTAAAAAACGCCTAAAATCCCTCAAAATATAAAAAACCTTAAAAACCTAAAAACCTTTAATAGGACATAAAAAACTAAAATCACATAAAATCCATAAAAACCTAAAAACCATAAAACCCCTAAACAACCCTAAAAGATCATAAAAACCATAAAACCCCTAAAAACCACAAGCCCCTAAAAACCTTTAAAACCCTAAAAAACTATAAAAACCCTACAAAAAAAATAAAAAACTCAAAAAAACCATTAAACCCTTAAAAACCTTATGAAAATCTAAAAAAACATAAAACCCATAAAAAACTCAAAAAAATGAAAAAAATGAAAAAACCCTAAAACCCTAAAACCCCTAAAACCCCTCAAATTCCCTAAAAACCATAAAACCCACAAAATACAAAAAACCCATAAATGCCTATAAATATAAAAAACCCTAAAAACCCTTTATAAAACCTTAATGAAATAAAAATACATAAAACCCCTAAAACCTAAAAAACATTAAAAATCATAAAAAACCCTAAAAAGCCCTAAGAGCCAAAAATCTATAAAACCCAGAAGACCCAATAAACACTTAAAAATCCATAAAAACCATTTTTGTAAAGGTTGGGGATGAAGCCTCATTTTATTATTAAAGCAAAGACCTCTTTTGACTTGGTAGAGGTTGACCCATTACATAGACCGAAGGCTCGACCATGTGGCTTGAATACAAGGCTTGAAAGCCCATTTTTTGGCCCAAAGGACCCCTCGGTGAACAATATTGCTATAGTACATGGGCTGCTACAGTACCACCACTGCTACAGTCCTGCTATAGTATCTCCACTACTACAGTGTTGCCACTGCTACAGTTCTGCCGATGCTACAGTATTGCTATAGTGATGCTATAGTACAAGAATTTTGTCCTTGCTCGGATTTGGTCCTGGGTCTTTTGGATGCCATGCAGGAGCCTATACCACTCGGGTACAAACATGTTGGGAAAATTGTTAAAAAACTCTAAAAACTCTTTAAAACACTAAAATTGTTTTAAAACTCTAAAAAAACTTAAGAACCTAAAATAAAAAAAACCCTTAAATCTCCAAAAACAAAAAAAACCTAATAAAACCAAAAAACTCTCAAAATCACTAAAAACACTAAAAACTAATAAAAATACAAAAAATCCCAAAAAATATCTATAAATTTAAATACCATAAAAACAATGAAAATCCAAAGGAAAACCAAAAAAACCTAAAATAAATTAAAACCATTAAAAACATAAAAAATTCTATAAAACATTAAAACCACTAAAAAATCTAAAAAACTCTAAAAATCTAAAAAACACTAAAAATCCTAAAAAGCCAAAAGGCCTTAAAACCCTAAATATCCATAAAACCATAACCACGCTTAAAATCATAAAAACCCATCAAAAACCATGAAAACCCTAAACCCCACTTAAAAAATTAAATAACCTTTAAAACCCAAAAAATATTAAAAAATAATAGAAAACTAAAAACACCTAAAAACCCAAAAAAACTAAATATCCTAAAAAAGACATAAAAAAGACCTAAAAATCCATAAAAACTTAAAAAACCCTAAAACCCTCAAAACCTTAAAAAAAACCTTCACTAACTTCAAAAAATTAAAACCCTCTAGAAATAAAAAATCTAAAAACCCTAATGATAATATAAAATCCAAAAAACCCCTCAGATATCCTTAAAAACATAAAAACCCAAAAAATCCAAAAATAATTCATAAAAATTTATCAAAATATAAAAACACTAAAAACCATAAAAACCACTAAGAAAACATTATAAATCTAAAAACACATAAAACCACAGAAAACCTAAAAATTCTAAAACCCCTAAAATCATTAAAACCCCAAAAAACCATAAAACACCTAAAAACCATTAAAACCTTAAAAACCCATAAGACCCTAATAACCTCTAAAAACTCTAAAAACCCTTTAATCCCTTGGAAACATTAAAAACTCTAAAAAACATAAAATACCTAAAAAAATCAATAAAACCCCAAAACCCAAAAAACCATAAAACCCAAAAACCCCAGAACCCTAAAACTATAAAAACCGTAAAAATTCATAAAAACCCATTAAAATCATAAAAAATCCCTTAAAATCCCTAAAAACATAAAAAATACTAAAAACCATTAAGAAAATATTAAAAACCAAAAAACAATTAAAACCCATAAAAACCTAAAAACAATAAAAACCAAAAACACAAAAACCCCTAAAAACCCTAAAAACCCTAAAAATTATAAAAATACGTAAAAATCCCTAAATACATTAAAAGACCTAAAATCCCTGAAACAACTTAAGAAAATCCAAAAAACCTTAAAACACTTAAAACCCTTAAAAACACAAAAAACACGAAACCCCCTAAAAACACAAAAGACCCTAAAAAAATTAAAACCCTTAAAAACCATAAAACCCAAAATACATCAAAATCCCTAATACCCATACAAACCATTATAAAATCAAAAAAAAACATTAAATCCCTTTAACCCCTAAAAACGTTAAAAAACAAAAAAAACGTATAAACCCTAAAAAACTCAAAAAACCCTTAGAAACCCCCAAAATAAATAAAACCCCTCAAAAAAACCATGAAACCCTCAAAATAACTAAAAACTCTAAAAACCATAAAATTTACAAAAAAGACCTAAAATTCCCCAAAAATGTAAAAAATCATAAAAAGAATAAAAACCCAATAAAAACATAAACCCTTAAAAAGTTAAAACCCCTAAAAATCACAAAAAACCCTAAAACCTTAAAAATCCACAAAAACCATAAAAATCATTAGAAAACCCCAAAAACGACTAAAACGTAAAAAATTCTATAAACTTGGAAGAAATATAAGAAAAACATAAAAACATAAAAAAATGTAGAACCCCTTACAGTCTAAAAAATAATAAAAACCCTAAAACCCCCCTAAAATACCTTGAAAACCCAAGGAACCCCTAAAACCATTAAATACCCCTAAAACCTTAATAATAAAAAAACCCTAAAAACCCCTAAAACCCACTAAAAAATATAAAACCCATTTAAACATGTGAAAATTTTAAAAAACCCTAAAAAATTTAAGAAAACTAAAAACTAAAAAAATACTAAAGGCATAAAAACCGTAAAAACCCCAAAAACCCCAAAAACCCTCAAAATTCCTAAAACCCTAAAAATCTGTAAAAACCCTAAAAAATCCTAAAAAACCCTAAAATATAGAAAACCCTAAAACCCCAAAGAACCCTAATAAAACCTTAAAACTCTAAAAACAATATAAATCCATAAAAAATAAAAAAATGCTAACACCACTAAAAACCCTAAAAACCCAAAAAACCAAAAAAACCTCCAAATCCCTAGAAACCCTAAAATCCCATAAAAACCATAAAAAATCACTAAAAATCTATAAAAAAGTAAATTTTTTAAAATGATGAAAATACATAAGAAAAAAATAGAAAGATAAAACCAGTTAAACCCCCTAAAAAATCTAAAAAACATTAAAAACCCTTGAAATCCTAAAAGTCCCTAAAATCCGTAAAAACCCCTAAAATCTATAAAACATTGAAAACCCATAAAAACATGAAAAACCCATAAAACCCTCAAACCACTAAAAACTCTAAAAACCATTAAACACCTACAACTTTAAAAAACTCTAAAAACATTAAAAACCAAAAAAACACAGAAATACCCTAAACCCCAAAAATCCATAAAAACCATAAAAACACTCAAGCTGTAAAAAAACATTAAAACCACAAAAAATCCTAAAAATCAATTAAAATTTCTATAACGTAAAAAAACTAAAAACTATGAAAATCATGAGAACACCATGAAAACCTAAAATCACTTAAAACATCTAAAAAAAGAAAGGATAAAAACCCTAAAAATTCCAAAAAACCATAAGACCCCTAAAAACCATAAAAAACCATAAAAAACCAAAAAAACCCATCAAACCCATAAAAAAACCAAAAAACCCTAAAACTCATAAAAAAAACCCATAAAAACCCTAAAACACTCAAATTCCATAAAATTAATAAAAAATTAAAAATACAATAAAAGAACTAAACATAAATAAAAACATAAAAACACCTAAAAACCTGAAAATCCTTAAGAAACCCATAATAACCAAAGAACAATTAAAACCACTAGAAAACCTATTAACCTCTTAAATCCCTAAAAATATCTAAAAACCCTAAAACCACTAAATACCATAAACCACCCACAAACCATAAAAAAACCCTAAACCCCCCTAAAAACTCTGAAACCCCTTTAAACTGATAAAAATGTTAAAAAAACTCTAAAAAACCTTTAAACCACTAAAAATTCAAAACAAAAACCCTAATGATATAGAAAATCATAAAAACTGTAATACCTTAAAAACCCCTCAAAACCAAAAAAAAAATATATAAAACACCTAAAAACCATAAAAACCTAAAAAATACCAAAAAATCCCTAAAAACATAAAACCCCTAAAAATCCTAAAAAAACCACAAGAAAACCTTAAGAGCATAAAAATACAGAAAACCCCTAAAAACCTAAATAATACTAAACCCCCTAAAAAACCATGAATCCCAAAAAACTGTAAAACCCCTATAAATCCCAAAAAATATAAAAACACCTAAAACCCCTAAAAATCCCCCCAAAACCAAAAAACCCTTAAATCCTAAAAATCCCTAAAAATACCTAAAAATATAAAAACACTAAAACCCTAAAAAACCCAAATGAAACGTTAATTAGATAAAAATACTTAAAATCCCTAAAACCCTAAAAATGATAAAAACCCTAAAGAGATCCTAAAAACCCTAAAAAACCTAAAAACCCTAAAAACCCTCAAACCCTTAAAATCCATAAAAACGAATAAAAAACCTAAAAATGAATAAAAACAAAAAAAAATTTAAACCCCTAAAAATGTGAAGAAACTCTAAAAAAATTATAAAACCTAATAAACTCAACCCCACCACAAAATACCATAAAACTATAAAACCCTAAAACATTAAAACCCTTAAATACCTAAAAAGCTAAAAACAAATAAAAATCCTAAAAATACATAAAAATCCCTAAAATCATAAAAAACCCTAACAACCCAGAAAGTCCCAAAGAAAACCATCGAAATCAAAAAACACTTAAAACCCATAAAAAACCAAAAAACGAGAAAAACCATAAAAAACATAAAAACCCTCAAAATCTTTAAAAACCCTAAAAACCAACAAAATCCTAAATAATCCATAAAATCCCTAGAAATGTAAAAAACCCTAAACCCCTGAAAAATCCTACGAAAAAATTAAAAACCTAAAAACACTTAAAATACCTAAAAACCCTAAAAACACTAAAAACCCTAAAACCCCCAAAAATCGTAAAAAACACTAAAACCCCTCAAAATACCAAAAACCAAAAAAAAAAATAAAAATCCCTAAAAATACCTTAAAATGAAAAATATCCTAAAAAACCTGAAAGACACTATGAAAACCTAAAAACCCTAAAAACATATAAATCCCCAAAAAACATAAATATCACTAAAATCACTAAAACCCATAAAACACCTAAAACTGTAAAAAAACTCATTAACCCCCTTTAAACCCCTAGAAATTATAAAAAACTCTAAAAATCCAAAAAACCCCAAAAAATTTAAAATAACACTAACACCTCAAACCCTAAAAATTAATAAAAACACTAAAACCATGAAAATCCATAAAAACCCTAAAAACCAACAAAAAATCCAAGAAAATACCTATAATTCACTAAAAACATAAAATCCCTTAAATCCATGAAAAACCCTAATAAAACCTTAAAAACATAAAAACACTTTAAACCCCTAAATAACCTAAAAATCAATAAAACCCTAAAGATCCCTAAAGACTTGAGAAATCCCTAATACCCCTAAAAAACAAAAAAAATTACTAAAAATAAAAATAATATCTAAAAATGTGAAAACCCCTAAAAACCATGAATAACCCTATTAAAAATTTAAAAAATTTAAAACGCATAAATTCCTAAAAATCTTTAAAAAATTATAAATTCACAAAAAAACCTAAAATAAACTACAAACCATTAAGACCACTAAAAAATAAATCCCTAAATTCCATAAAAAACATAAAACCCCATAAATCCTAAAAAAGCACTAAAAAAACATTTTAAACCCCTAAAAATGTTAAAAACTGTAAAAAACCTAAAAACCTTACAAAAACTAAAAACCCCTTAATAACTCAAGGAACCCATAAAAACATAAAAACACTAAATCCAACAATGTCCCTTAAAACATTAAAAAACTTTAAAACCTAAAAAATCCCTAAAAATCCCTAAAAATGTTAAATCCCCTAAAAACTAGGAAAACCCAAAGAAACACTTTAAACCTAAAAACACTTAAAACCCCTAAAAGAATAAACAAATTCTAAAAACTCTAAATCCCCTAAAACAATAAGTAGCCTAAAAATCCATAAAAACTGCAATAAACTATAAAAATCATGAGAATCCCTAAAAATCCTTAAAATCATAAAGAATCCAAAAAAACCTGGAAACCAATATAAAAAACTTCAAAACCAAAATTAATTTAAAACCCTAAACACCTAAAAAATGAAAAAAACCCCAAAAAACACCGAAAAAGATAATAAAAACATGAAATTACCCAAAAAACAACCGCAAAAAAAGCCATAAAACCCTTGAAAACCGATAAAAAACCCTAAAACCCAATAAAAACTCTAAAACCCATTTAAACCCCTAAAAAAATTAAAAAACTCTAAAAAATATAAGATCTGTAAAAAACCCAAAACCCCAAAAATCCTAGGAGGTGTTGGATGCTGGTTTTGGAGCTGCTGGGTACCGTTTACCGCTTCGTTGAGAACTGCTGTAAGAGGTACTGGTTTACAGGTGTTTTTGAGCTGGATTATGGCTGATGTTTGGCTAGGATGTGATGAAGGTGGTGCTTATGATTCTAGTGGCGGTGAATCTACGCTGCTGGTGATAAACTTACATGGAGATATGGTGATGGCTACTGGATTTTGTGATGTTGAATGAAGCTTACTACTTAGCTGGGAGGCGCTGAAGTTATGGTTCCTTGTATCACTGTTTAGCTGGTTCTTACTGCTGCTAGATTTTGTTTGTTCCTTGGTTGGGATTGATGCTGGCTATTTGTTGGGAGGTGATGATGGCTGCGTTTGGTTGCGGTGTTTGTGCCTTGTCTTGATGTTGGTGGTTGTGATTAGCTGCGGTGTCGGATTTGGTGCGGTTGGTTGCGGGGGCTGGTTGGTTTGGATGTGTTGTTGCTGCTGTGTCGTTGTGATGATTGGATGTGGTGCTGCTGGATACTAGTGTTGGCTTGACAGGATGTGTGGACACTGATGGGGATGGTTTTATTGGATGTGTTGTCTCTGTTTCTTGGTTGTGATGTTTGGTATTGGTGCTGGATGCTGGTGTTGGCTGGACAAGATGAGTGGACGCTGCTGTTGTGTTTTGTTTTGTGTCTTTTTCTTGTTTTTGTTTTCTTTTTTGATTTTAGTCTTTTTGGGTATTTTGCTGTGAAGGGTTTTTGGGTGTGGGTCGTTTGACCCCTCCCCTGCCTTGTCTGATGTGTCTTTTTTCTTAATAAATTTGAGGGGGCCGAGAATAGCCTGACTCTCGCATATTCCTTGCCCTAAAACTCATAAAATCATACAACCCCCCAAAAAACGCTAAAAACTATTAAAACCCTAAACCCGCACTAAAAACTATAAAAACCCATTAAAAACCAAAAAACGCTAATAACATTGAAAAACCTTAAAAACCTTAAAAACAAAAACAACTCTAAAATTCCAAAAAAACCTTAAAAACCTTAAAACCCCTAAAGAAACATAAAACCCTTAAAATCCCTAAAAACCATAAAACCAATGATACTAAAAAAATACTTAAAACCCTAAAAATGTAAAAAAAACATTAAAAACCTTGAAAAACACGAAGAATACATTAAAAAATTAAAAAAAACTAAATCCTCTAAAGACCCAAAAGATGCTTAAAATTCAAAAAGACCACAGAGACCCCAAAACCCCAAAAGCTGTTAAACCCTAAACCCCTTAAAAAATTAAAACTCCTAAAATCAAGTAAAAATGCTAAAAACCTGAAAACTCAAAAAACACTAAAAAATCCTCAAAAACCCTAAAAACACTAAAAAACATAAAAAAGATAAAAAATCAAAAAACCTAAAAACTCTAAAAACACTAAAAAATCCTCAAGAAACCTAAAAACACTAAAAATCATAAACAACCCTTAAATCCGAAAAACTAATATGAACACCTTAAAAACCTAAATAAAATTAAAACCCATAAAACATACAAAAGTATAACACCCCAAAAAACAAAAAAATACCATAAAACCCTAAAAATCATAAAACCCCCTAAAAAATTAAAAATATAAAATCCCTAAAAACAGAGAAAAACTCTAGAACAACTTTAGACCCCTAGAATAATAAAAACTCTAAAATACCGTAGAAAACCTAACAAATAAAAAAACCCTAAAAACAAAAAAAAAATCATAAATAACATGACAACTCTAAAAACCCTCAATCTGTCTAAAAACCCTCAATCTGTCTAAAAACCCAAAAACCCTATAAAAATCCTAAAAAATCCCTAAAAATGTTAAATTCCCTAAAAACCCTAACCAAACCATAAAAAACCAAAACACCTAAAACCACTAAAAAACATAAAAAACGCTAAAAAGACTAATAAACCATAAAAACCACAAAAATGGCTAAAAACCATAAAAATCCCAAGAAACTATAAAAATACATAAAAACCCTAAAATCCATAAATGTCCCTAAAACGTAGAAAAACTATAAACCCCGATAAACCCTAAGAATAATGTAAACATCTAAAAACACATAAAAGCCCTTAAAACATAAAACACACAAAAAACCCTAAAAACCCTAAAAGACCCTAAAAACATCTCATCCCCTTAAACCCCTAAAAACTGAAAAAACCATAAAATCCCATAAAAACCCAAAAAATCAACTAAAACACTAAAAAAATAAAAATAACCTAAAACCTTGAAAAACCCTAAAAACCTAATCAACCTAAAAACACTTAAAACCCCTAAACATTGCATGAACTTCCAAATCACTAAAAACCCTAAAAACCATAAAACCCCAAAACCATAAAAAACCCCCAAAAGACGAAAAACCATAAAAATAATAAAAATAAAAGGCTCTACAAATATATAAAAACATAAAACCCCTACAATCCCTAAAAACCAAAAAAAAACTTAAAACCCTAAAAACCCTCAGAACCCCTAAAAATGTAAAAAATACTGAAAACCCTAAACCTCTTAAATACCCTATATACCATAAAAATCACTAAATACCATATAATACATAAAAACCACTAAATACCATATAATACATAAAAACCTAGAAAATCCATAAAAACCCATAAAACCGTAAAAACCATTCATAACTCAAAAAACACTTTAAACCCCTAAAACATTAAAAAACTATTAGAAAATGTAAAACCCCTAAAAACTAAAAATACACTAACCTTAAAACACCATAGAACCATAAAAACCATAAAAAACTCTAAAAACCCACAGAATCCCTAAAAACCCAAAAAAACAATAAAAATCCTAAAAAATCCACAATATCATTAAAAATATAAAATCCCCTAAAAACCATGAAAGAATCAAAGACAACCATAAAAACACTTAAAACCCCTAAAAAATATAAAATGATAAAAAATATAAATACCCTAAAAACGCTTAAACCTAGAAAAATATAAAAATCCCCTAAAAACATTTAAACCCCTTTAAACAGATAAAACCCTAAAAACTACTAAAATCTATAAAAGCCCATTAAACCTATAAAAACCTCAAAAAATATAAAAAAATAAAAACCAAAAAAAAAGAAAAAACACCAAACAACACCAAAAATCCAAAATACCTCAAAAAATCCGATGAACCAAAAACCCCCCAAATCCGTAAAACTCTAAAACCCATAAAATTCCTAAAAACGGTTAAAAATCCTTAAAAACATAAAAACCCCTAAAACCTTGAAAAAATATAAGAAATCCTAAAAATTCAAAAAACCTATAAAAACAAGAAGAACCTAAAAAATAAAAAACCCTAAACCCTAAAAACCATAAAACCCAAAAAATTCATAAATACCCTAAAAAATCCTTAAAACCGCCAAAAACACTAAAAATCATAAATAAGCATTAAATATCCATAAAAATTGAAAAACCCTTAAAAACATTAAGAAAACCTTAAAAATTTAAAAACATTTAAAACAACTAAAAATATAAAAATTGCTAAAAATCGTGAAAACTGTAAAAACCTTAAACATGCCCTAAAAACCCTAAAATCCATAAAAATCATAAAATCCACTAAAAACCATAAAAAAACTAAAAAACCCATAAACCCTAAAACCCACTAAAAAAATCTAAAAATCCATTAAACCATCAAAAACATTAAAAAAATATAAAAAACCTTTAAACCCTTAAAAACTCAAAAAATACCCTAAAAACACAAAAACCCCATAAAAACCATAAACACCCTAAAACCCCTAAAAACACTAAATATCCACAAAAACCGTAAAAACATTAAAAAGAATAAAAAATAACTAAAAATCATATAAAATATAAAAAACCATAAAATACCTGAAAACCCCTATGAAAACATTAAAAATGTAAAAACACTTAAAACCACTTAAAAACCTAAAAATTCTAAAACCCCTATGACCCTAAAATCCATAAAAACTACTAAAAATCTCTAAAGACCCATAAAACCGCTAAAACCACAAAAAACTCTAAAAGACCATTTAAACAACTAAAAACATTAAAAACTCTAATAAAATTAAAACCCTATAGAAACTCAAAAAACCATAAACCCCCAAAAAACCCATAAAAACCCATAAAAACCCTAAAAACCATCGAAAAGAAAAAAAATCTATAGAAACCCTAAAACCCCAAATAAGCCTAAAAAAGCACTAAAATTTTCAATTAAAAAAATCCATATAACCTTGACACACCATAAGAATTCATTTAAAAACTAGAAATATTTAAATCCCCCAAAACCTAAAAAACCTAAAAACCATAGAAAACCAAAAAAATAAAAAACCCCTAAAAACTAAAATAAAACATAAAGCCAATAAAACCCCTAAAACATGAAAAAATTGAATCCCTTTAAAATATTATTTTTTTAAAAAAACCTCAAATAGACCATAAAAACAATAAAAATTAAAAAACACTAAAAACCAAAAAAACCCAAAAAAATCATATAACCTAAAAAAACCCTTAAAACCCTAAAATCCCTAAAACCCAAAAAACCATAATTTTATAAAAAATATAACTACAAATCCCTAAACCCAAAAAAGGTTCTAAACCCCTTAAAAAACCTTATGAAAACCTTAAAAAATTAAGATGGCTTAAAACCACTAAAAATATAAAAACTCTAAAAACCCTAAAAAAACTAAAATCAAAAAACCGATGAAAACCCTAAAAAAACAAACAACAAAATAATGGTAAAAATCCCATAAAATATCTATAAAAATTAAAAAACACTAAAACCTTGAAAACCCCTAAGAAGACCGTAAAATACAACAAAAGAATTGAAATCCATAAAAACCAAAATAAATATAAAAACCTAAAAGACACTAAAAACCATAAACCCCTAAAAATCATAAAAACACCTTAAAAACATAAAGGACCCAAAAAATCCCCAAAAAACCCTTAAAAATCACTAAAACCTCTAAAAACTATTTAAACACATAAAAACTTTAAAAAATCCAAAAAACCATAAGACCCTTACAAAAATAAAAAAACCCTAAAAACTAAAAAAACCCATAAAACTCCAAAAATAGTAAAAACCAAATACCCCTAAAATTCATAAAACCCTAAAAACCCTAAAAAATCATAAAAACGCGTTAAGAATTCCTTAAAACATAAAAAAACCTAAAAACGGAAACCCCTAAAAAACCATAAAACATAAAGACACTTAAAACACTAAAAAAATTAAACACTACAAATCCTCAAAGCCCCTAAAAATATTAAAAACCCTAAAACCATAAAAACCCAATAACCATAAAAAACTGGAAAAACCCAAAAAATCCATAAAACCCTAAAAACCATTAAAATCACTAAGAAATCATAAAAAACCTAAATTCACTTAAACCCCCTAAAAAACAAAAAAATATATAAGAAACCTAAAACCACTTAAGATGATAAACCGCCTAAAAAACCCAAAATCCTAAAACTATATAAATCCTTAAAATCTCCCTAAAAACATAAAAACACTAAAACCCATAACAAAACCTTAAAAACCTTAAAACACTTAAAACCCTCAAAAACCCAAAAAATGTCGAGAGCCCTAAAACCCTAAAAACTTAAAAACCCTAAAAATTCATAAAAACCAGAGAAAACCATAAAAATCCTAAAAAGTCATAAAAATACCAAAAAACATTAAAGACTTTTAAATGCCAAAAAACCCTACAAAAAATGTAGAAACAAAATACACTTAAAACCCATATAAAAACTATAAACAATTAAACCCCGAAAAGGACCACAAACCCTTACAAAACCCTAAAAGGTATAAAAACCAAAAAAAACATTAAACCCCTAAAAACCACTAATTTTTTTTAAAAACATTTAAACCCCAAATAATGTTAATTATGTCTAAAAACATAAAAAACCTAAAAAACATAAAAAATTCTAAAAACCCAAAAAACCATAAGAACCCTCAAAACCCAAAAAACACTAAAACCCCTCAAAATCCATAAAACCCTAAAGATCATACAAATCATTTAAAATTCTAAAAAATCAGTGAAAATGTAGAAATATATAAAACAATGAAAACCAAAAGAAAAAATTAATAACCTTAAAAGACTTAAAACCATTAAAAACCTCAAAAACACTAAAATCCGTAAAAAACCCTAAAATCCCTTAAAAATCTTAAAAACACATAAAACCATAAGAAATACTAAAAACCCCAAACCACCCAAAAACTACTAAAAACAATAAAACCTATTTTAATCCATAAAAAGGAGAAAAATATCTAAAAACCCATAGAAAACATATAAAACTAAAAAAAACCCTGAAAATAGAAAAACAACAAGTCCCTAAAAACTATAAAAACCCTAAGAAAAAAAACCTAAAAGCAATTTAATCCACTAAAACCATTAAAAGCCTAAAACATAAAAACCCCTAAAACCGCTAAAAACCACTAAATATTTTAAAAACCCTTTAAACACCTAAATGTTTAAAAAACTTTAAAAACCAATAATACTCTAAAAACTCAAAAAACCCTAAAGATCTAAAAAACAATAAAAATCATAAAACCCTATAAGAAACCAAAAAACATTCAAATTCACTAAAACCTTAAAAACAGAAAAATCTTAAAAAAATACCTAAAAATCCATAAAAACATAAAAAACCCTAAAAACCATGAAAACTTCTAATAAAACCTTAAAAACTAAATAAACAATTAAAACCTCTAAAAAACATAAAAACACAAAAACCACTAAAAACCCTAAAAACCATAAAAACCATAAGAATCCCCCCAAAACCTTTAAAACCCCATAAATACCTATAAACGAAGACAACCCTATTAAAAATTTAAATCCGTAAGATTTTTAGTGAAATATAAAAAACTGTAAAAATATAAAAAACCCAAAAAACCCCAAAAACCTGAAAAAACCAAGAAAACCCTCAAAACCTTAAAATTTTAAAAAACCCAAAACCCTACAAATTTATAAAAACCATAAAAATCATAAAAATCACTAAGAATCCATAAAAACCTAAAAAATTAGAAGAACCCTGCAAACACCCTAAGAAATCCTCAAATCCCTAAAAACCATAAAAATTCCAAAAACCCCAATGAACTCTATGTGGCCATAAAACTATAAAAACTATAAAAACCATGAAAAACCATAAAAACACTAAAAACAACTAAATAAAAAAACCCTTTAAACCTTTAAAAATGTTAAAAAATCTTAAATAACATAAAACCTTAAAAATCTTTAAAAAACCCCAAAACCGCCAAAAAAATCCATAAAATCCTAAATTTTCAAAAAACCTTAAAAAACCCAAAAAACCATAAAAACCATAAAAACCAAAAAAATACAAAAAATACTAAGAAATCCATAAAAACAAAAAATCAATAAAAATGTGAAAACCCCTATGAAAACCATAAAATCCTAGAAACAATTAAAACCTCTAAAAACCTATAAATTCTAAGAACCCAAAGAACAGTAAAAACCCATAAAACCCCATAAAAAATTTAAAAACATTAAAAATCCATAAAAACCCATAAAACCCACTAAAAACTATAAAAACCCATTAAACCCCTAAAAATGATGGAAAACACTAAAAATAGTAACACCACTAAAAACCAAAAAAACTATAAAAAATTCTAAAATCCCTCAAAACCCGTAAAAACCCTAAAAATGCATAAAATAATAAAATGGAAATAGAAAAACATAAAAACATAAAAAACATAAAACATTTAATAACACTAAGAAATCGTTAAAAACCAAAAAACACTTAAAACCCCTAAAAAACCTAAAACCCTAAAACCCCAAAAAACATGTAAAAAGCACAAAAACCCTCAAAACCACTAAAAAATCTATAAAATCAAAAAACATTAAAAAAATTAAAAATAACCCCATAAAAAACCTAAATGACTCAAAAAAACCTAAAACCCCAAAAAACCATAAAAAAATAAAAACATAGAAAAACTCTAAAAACCCTAAAATCTTTAAAAACCCTAAAAAAACTCTACACTTAATAGCTTGACCCTTGTTTCTAGGTTTACGAGGTTCCATCCCTCGATGGAGGCTTTTGACAAATTTGTCTTTGGATCTTGGAATCTCAAAGATCGGGCCACAATAGGGTTGCTTGATGGCCGACACTTGATGATATGGCTTTCTTCTGAGGATGATTTGATCCAGGCTTTATCTGCAGCCCCTTGAAACTTCAAAAGAGTTAGTTTCTCTCTCTTCAGGTGGAGTTTTGACCTATATATGAACCGTGACTCGCCGCTGGTTGCTTCATGGGTTAGATTCCCGCAGCTCCCTCTTCCATTCCAGAATCCATCCATTTTATGTAAGCTTGGGAATCTTGTTGGTTGATACCTGTGTTCAGATAGCCGGACCAAAGTGATCTGTCACCTGGTTTCCCCAAGATCCTATGTTGAACTAGATGTTTCAAAGCCTCTAACGGAATTTGTGTGGATCACTTTTGGCAAGGAGTTTCGTTACAAATAGCCAGTGGTGTTTGAGTCGGTTTTGTTGTTCTGTTCTGGATGTAGGCGTTTGGGTCATTCTATTTCTTATTGCAGACGAGGATTTAGCAACAACGGAGCTTTGGAAAGGGATATTGGGATGGCTGGGTCAGTTGATCAGGTTGTGATGGTGGAGAAGCATAGTATTGATGGGACAGGGAATCCTCTTCCAAGGACGTTTCCGCGACAATCAGATACCAGAAACCTTGCAGACGTGTTGGTTGTGAGGTCTCAAGAGGTGATAGTATAGAAGAAGGATGGTTCCACTTCCTTAAGGTTGTGAAATAAGGAATTAGAGGAGCAGGGGCAGGTTGGTAGTCTGGAGAAGACTCAGGCTTTGGGTGATGCGGTGTGGTGCAATGGGTCTGGCCCGATGGAGTTGGCGGGGGTGGTGGTTGCACATGGGCTGGTGGAAAAACCACCTTCAGGTGTCTTGGACCAGGAGGCTCATTGCGGTAGTGGGCAGGATGGGTCTGTGGTGAGTCCGGTTATGCTGGAGGGCCCCGATGATGCAGTAGGTGCAATCAATTTAGCGCAAGTGGCTGCTCAGTGTCAATCAGATCCCTTGGTAAGTGATATTTTTAGGCTCTTGAGGAGTGATTTGATGCTTCCTATCGATGGAGGTATTCTTGGCATGGAGTGTGCTGCTGCTGGGATGCCTTTTTCCCCGGACGGCAGTATGATTTAGATGCAGGCATTAGTCCCAAATCTTAACCGCTTTGAAGGGATAGAGTGTGAGGATGAGGTGCAAGAGCTGATGTTTAAAAATGCAGGATGTGATATACCTGCCAAGCAGGCGCAGAATAGGGTGCCGGCCACTGCCACTGGACATGGTGGAGGGATCGCCCAGAGTGATTCTCTGGTGGTTGCTGCTACTGTGCTGAATTTGATATGTGTTGGGAATGATTGTGATGAGGTGCAGGCTTTGTTGGCTGTGAGTAATGTGGAGTCTGGGGAAGGCACTGCTGAAGTTGGGTAGGGGAAGATGGATGAGCAGGTGGTGCAGGACAGGAGGAAGGTGGTGGCTGAGCAGGCGGGGGAGTCCGCGGAAGGGATAATGTCTGAAAAAGAGGAGGGTGATGAACAGGTTTTTGCATCTTCTCCTAGCCAAGTGAAAATGGAGGCTGAACAGGGAAAAGGGCTTTTCAAGGACTGGAAAAAGCGCCCTCTTGCCAAGGGGATCCTTTTTTTCTGGGTTCTCTAGAACCTACGGTGGTCCCTGGCATGCTGCACTGTGGGATGGTGGAGGAGCAGGGGGGACATATCTTTTGGAGGAGGTTGCTGATCAGGGGAGAGTTCTTAAGGAAGGGAATGTGTTTGGCCAAGGGGAGGGGGCTGGAACAGGGGATGATCACAAACAAGGAGAATCTGCTGAAATGGAGGAAATGATAGGGCTGGCCACAGAGGTTCATGAAGAGTCCCTGGATGATAGGTCTGTCTGTTTGGACTTGCATGATGTTGGGGGGACGGTACTACCTGGGGAGGATGGGCAAGGATAGCTGGATGCTGTCGTTGGGAGTGCAGAATTACCTGCCTTAATGGCTCCGAGCTTGCTGCAGCATGACGATTTTGTTGAGTGCCCTCTAAATCAGGAAGCATCCTTTATCCCGGATCAAGAACGAGATCATGGCATGGAGGTAGGGAAGCATTTCAATGAGCTCGAGCATGTAAAAGGTGATGGTCCCACCTATGCCTCCTCGAAGAGGAGGGTGAAGAGGGACTACTCCACCCTCCCCAGACCCATGGCTACCTGGGCGTCATCAGAGGCAGTTAAGCTGAAAATTAAAGTTAATCATCAGGAGCAGCAGCGTTCCCCGGAACAAGAAAAATGAAGGAAGAAGTTTCTGACGCTCCTTAAACTTAATGAGGAATACGAGTCAAGGTGGGATGACTCTGACTCATGCTTTGATGTTGCGGCCTCTGGTTATGGTGCAGATGGTGAACCTGGCGATGCGGATTTTGTTTCAGACTTTGGTGGTGATGTTGACTGATTTTCTTTCTTTTTTGGTCTTTTCTTTTCTTGTTTTTGATTTCTCTTTTTTTGGGTCTTTTGCGTTTTGGGTTGTAAGGGTTTTTGGGTGTGGGTCGTTTGACCCCTCCCCTCCCTTGTCTGCTATGTCTCTTTTTCTTTCTAATAAATTTGGGGGGTCGGGAATAGCCTGACCCTCGCATCTTCCTTGCCCCTAAAAACTATTAGAACCCCTAAAAACAGTAAATAACCAAAAAATGAAAAAAAACCCAAAAACCACTAAAAGCTCAAAACCCCATTTAATCCTATAAAAACATTAAACTAATCAAAAAACCATTGAAATTACAAAAAAATGCAAAACATCCTAAAAACAATAAAAATACTAAAAAATCCCAAAATCCTAAGAAACCCTTAAAAAATATAGAAATTCAATAAAAAAATACTTAAACGTACCTTAAAAGATAAAAACCAAGAAAAACCTTGAAAAACCATATGAAATCCTTAAAACCCTAAAAAACTAAAAACACCAAAGAAAGCTAAACAACATTAAAAACCCTAAAAAAAAGAACCCAAAAAACATGAGAAACCCACCAAATCCATAATAAACCTAAAAAACCCAATAAAATCCTAAAAACACATAAAAATATGAAAATAGGTTAAAACCCCTTAAAACAGAATAAACCTAAGAAAAAAATTAAAAAATAAAAACATAAAACCCATAAGAAACCAAAAAGAATGATAAACACCTAAAACCCCCCAAAAATCATAAAAACCATAGAAACCTGTAAAACCCTTAAAAACGCAAAAAACATTAAAATCACTAAAAACCCACTAAAAATTATAAATAACCTTTAAAACCCTAAATTATTTTCAAAGCTCGATAAAAATTAAAACCCTAAAATCCTAAAAAAACCATAAAAACAACAAAAACCCAAATAACCATAAACCCCTAAAAAACCCTAAAACCCTAAAAAACAATAGAAATCATAAAAATACATAAAAACCCTAAAAATAAGGAAACCCTTAAATACATGAAAACCCCTTGGAAAATATTAAAACATGAAAATATTTGAAACCCCTAAAAAACCTAAAATCCCTAAAAAACCCTCAAAATACAGAAAAACCATAAAAACAATAAAAATCCTGAAAATTCACTAAAATTCTCTAAAAACATAAAAATCAGTAAAACTTGAAAACCCCTAGAAAATATTAAAAATATTAAAACACATAAAACCACTAAAAAACCTTAAAAATGCTTAAAACCCTAAAAAATCCGAAAAAACCAAAAAAACCCTAAAAACCCTAAAACCCCTAAAAACCATAAAAAAGCCTAAAAATCATAAAAACCCTAAACCCCACTAGAAACTATAAAACCCCATTAGACCATTAAAAATTGTAAAAACTCTAAAAACCATAAAAACTAAAAAACAAACTCTAAAACCCCAAAAAACCAAAATTACCCTAAAACCCAAAAAACCCTTAAAACACATCAAAATCCATAAAAAACCCTAAGAACCATAAATATCCTAAAAACCCAACAAAATCTCTTAAAATGTAATAAATTGTAAATCCATTAAAACCATAACCTTAAAAATGTAAAAAACACATAAAACCCCTAAAAATATAAAAACTGTAAAAAACCTAACAAATAGAAAACCCTAAAAAACACCATAACCACTCAAAATCCCTAAAACACTAAATAGAATAGAAATATAAAAAATCTCTAATATTTCATAAAAACATAAAAACCCCAAAATCCCATTAATACCCCTTAAAAAACCATAAGAACCTAAAAACACTTAAGGATCCTAAAATCCTAGAAAATTCTAAAAACCCATAAAATCCATAAAAACCATAAACACGTCTAAAACCATAAAAAATATAAAATAAATTAAAAACCCAAAAAACAATTAAAAAATCTAAAACCCATTTAAACCCCTAAAAAATTAAATAACTCAAAAATACCTTCAAAAATCTAAAAACTCAAAAAAACCTCTACAAACCCAAAAAAAATCATAAAGTACATTGACAACCTAAAAAACCTAAAACCCCTTAAAAACAATTAAAACCCATGAAATCCACAAAAGCCTAAAAAATCCCTAATAATTCATAAAATTTAAAAAAAAAACCTAAAACCCTTAAAACCCCTAATTAAACCATAAACCCCCCAAAAAAACATAACCCCCCCAAAAAAAAACCTAATAAATGTTAAAACCACGAAATACCATAAATTCGAAAGAATCCTAAAAACCGTCAAAATCCCTAAAAACCTTAAAAATCATGAAATATCATAAAGAATACCTAAAATCCATAAAAATATTCAATACCTCAGAAACCCTGTAAAACACTCAGAAAACCCTAAAAAACTAAAAACACAAAAAACCCCTAAAAACCAAAATCTTGATGAAAACTCCAAAATAACCAAAAAACCCGAAAAACATAAAAACCCCTAAAAACTTTAAAAAACAATAAAAATTCACAAAAACTCTAAAAACCACTAAAAATTAAAAATACCCTTGAAACTCTTGAAATCATAAAAAACACTAAAACATTAAAATAAATCAGAAAAAACTATAATTGCAAAAAAACCATAAAAATCAAATTCCCAAAACACTCTAAATCCATAAAACACAAAAAAACATAAAAATCCTAAAAAACCCAAAAAATCCCAAAAAACATAAATAACCATAAAATCCTTGAAAAAAACTAAAAAAAATTAATAACCAATAAATAATTAAAACACATAAAAACCTTAAAAAACATAAAAAACTAAAAGACCCAAAAAATCCAAAAACCCTAAAAACTGTAAAAATAAATAAAGGATTTAAAAAACCCTAAAAATGCATAAAAACCCTAAAAATTACTAAAAACACTAAAAAACCTTTAAACCCATAAAAATGTTAAAAAATCTAAAACAACTTCAAAATCATAAAAAATAAAGTACCAAAAAAACACTAAAAAAACATAAATACTATAAAAATATATATATTAACCCTAAAATCCTATAAAACCCAAAAAAAACACTAAAAATTCCTAAAATTTTATAAAAACATAAATTTCCTAAAACCCCAAAAACACATAATAAAACCTTAAAACCTAAGAACCCTTAAACCCCTAGAAACCTAAAAAACTCTAAAAACCACAAAAAAACACTAAAAAACACCTAAAAACATTTAAAAACTCTAGAAACCCATAATACCCCTAAAAACAAATAAAATCTCAAAAACCCGTTTAAATCCATAAAAACGTTAAAAAACTCTAAAGACCCCTAAGAACCCTAAAAATTCAAAAAAAATACTAAAATTATAAAAATATAATAAAAACCCTCAAAATCCCTATAAACCCAAAAAACAATAAAAATAATAAAAAGTCCCTAAAATCCCTTAAAAATAAAAAATCATTAAATCCCTAAGAAAACCTTAAAATCATAAAAGAACATAAAACACTTAAAACCCATAATAAAAACTAATAAACCTAAAATAAATTAAAATCCCTAAAAACATTAAAATTTATTATACCATAAATAACTTTAAAAACCCTACAAAACCATAAAAATCATAAAAATCCCTAAAAACATAGAAATATAAAAATACTAAAAATTCCTTTTAAATCCCTAAAAACCTAAGAAATACAAAATACAATTAAAACCTTGAAAACCTAAAACAGTAAAAACCCATAAAAATATAAAAATGACGAAAACCCTAAAAAACAAGAAAAAGGCCCGAAAACCGTAAAAACACCTCAAACCATTTAAAACCATAACACCCACTAAAAACTCTAAAAACCAATTAAAAAGCTAAATTGTTAAAAAACTATAAAAACCATAAAAATCCTAAAAAACTCATAAAAATCACTTAAACCCCAAAAAACCATAAAATCCTAAAAAAACAAAAACCCATAAAGCCACTAAAAATCCCTAAAAACAATAAAAACCATAAAAATCCAAAATAAATACCTAAATACCATGTAAACGTAATAAAACCCTGACAAAATTAAAAGTGCTAAGGAAACCTTAAAAACCATACATCACATAAGAACCCTAAAAACCGTTAAAAACTCTAAAACCCTATAAAACTATAATAACCCTAAAAAAACTAAAACACCTCAAAATCCCTAAAAACCTGAAAAATAATAAGTATCATAAATAATCCCAAAATATTAATAAAAAATAAAAAAACACTGAAAACCCAGAGAAAACCTTAAAAATAGCAATACTTAAAACACCTAAAAATTAAAAAAAATGTTAAAACTCAATAAAAACCTAAAACACTAAAACCCTAAAACCCCTAAAAAATCCTAAAAACCTTAAAAATCCATAAAAATCATTAAAAAAATTAAAATCCATAAAAGCGTAAACACCCCTAAAAACCCATAAAAACCCAAAAAACCCCAATAGATATTATAAAAACCATTTAAACCCCTAAAAATTTTAGGAAACCTAAAAAATCTTAAAAACTAAAACTAAACCCTAAATACCAAAAAAACATAAAAACCCTAAAAACCCTCAAATTCTTTAAAAACCTAAAAACCATAAAAATCCATGAAAATAAATGAAAATCCTCAAAAATTAAAAAAAAACACCAAAACCCCTAAAACACCCCAAGGAAACCTCGAATTCATAAAAAAACATCAAACCACTAAAAACCTAAAAAAATTATAAAACCCATAAAAACCCTAAAAACGATAAAAAACCCCTAAAACTAAGAAAGATCTTTAAAACACTCAAAATACCTAAAATCCTTAAAAACTATTAAAATCATAAAAACATAAAAATCCCAAAAAATTACAAAAACACTAAAAACCATGAAAATCAATATAAAACCTTAAAACCTAAAAACAATTAAAACACCTAAAAACCATAAACCCCTAAAACCATAAAAATCCCAAAAACCCCATAAAACCCCTTAAAAAACACTATTTTTAAAAAATTCCTTTTAAAACCTAAAAATGATAAATAACATTAAAAAACCATAAAAACTTAAAAAACCCAAAAAAACAAAAAAAACATAGAAACACTTAAAATTCGTATAACTCTGAAAATCCCTAAAACCCCTAAAAACCATAAATATCCATAAAAATACCTAAAAATGTAAAAAACACTAAAATATATAAAAAACTAGAAGATAACCTTATAAACATTAAAACACATAATACTACTAGAAAAAAATCTAAAAATAGAAAAATCCTAAAAACCCAGAAAACCCTAAAAACCATAAACCCCTCAAAATCCCTAAAAAACAGAAAAATAATAAAATACCAAAAAAATAATAATAAAAATCCACAAAAACAGAAAAACCATAAAAACCCTAAAACCCCCTAAGAAAACATTAAAAACCTAAACACACTTAAACCCCCTTAAAGACCTCAAAAATGATAAAAACCCTAAAACCCCATAAATCCCTAAAAATCCCTAAAAATGTAAAAACCCTAACAGACTTGAAATACCCTAGGAAAACCTGATAATTTTTTTGGGGGGGGGGGGGGGGGTTGGAAATTGCCCGACCCTCGCATCTTCCTTGCCTCTAAAAACCTCTAAAAACCATAAAACCCCCTTACAAACTTTGAAGACCCCAAAACTTATAAAAACCCTAAAAAATACTAAAAAATGTAATTGAACTTCGAACCCCACTTTGAAGACACTAAAACTAATAAACACCCTAAAAAATACTAAAAAAATGTAAATGAACTTCAAACCCCTAAAACGGTTAAAAAACTAAAAATAACATAAATATACTTAAAAACATTGAAAACCCCTAATACCACCAAATAACCATAAAACCCTAAAAATACTAAAAGCTATCAAAAGCACTAAAACCCTAAAGACCATAAAAATATAAAAAAACCTTAAAAATCCCAAAAAAAAGAAAAAATCCTAAAAACCCCAAAAGAACCTTATTAAAAAATTAAAACCTAAAAAAACATAACACCCTTAAAAATCCTAAAAACACTAAAAACCCCAAATCCCTGAAAATCCCTTAAACACTAAAAAAACCTCACAATCCTAAAAATTCACTAAAAATTCCTAAAAATTTAAAAAACCCTAAAACCTTGAAATCCCTGAAGAAAACCATAAAATCATAAAAACCCTTAAAACCCATAAAAAGATAAAAAATAAAAAAATACATAAAAACCCTTGAAGCATCCAAAAACCCCCAAAACCATAAAAACAATAAAACTCGTACAACCTTAAAAAACCCAAATAATCCTATAACCGCTAAATACTAAAAAAACTTTAAACCCCTAAAAATATTAAAAACAATAAATAAAATAAAAACACTAAATAACTTAAAAAAACTAAAACCCCCAAAAACAATAAAAACCATAAACCCCTAAAAACCCTAAAAACCCTGAAAAACCTAAAACCCATAAGAATCCTAAAAAAATACCTACATATCCAAAAAAACATAAAAATCCCTATGGACAATAAAAACCATAAGAAAACCATAAAAACATAAAAACAGGTAAAAACCTATAAAAACCAAAAAATGATAAACACCATAAAACCCTAAAAATCCATAAAAACCCTAAAAATAAATAAAAAATCTTAAAAAAGTAATATAAATCCCTTAAAATGTAAAAACCCTAAAAACATTAAGAACCCCTATGAAATCCATAAAAACCAAGAAGTAACTATACCCACAAAACACAAAAAATTATTAAAACCCTAAAAATTCTTATAACCCTAAAACCCCATAAAACCCCAAAAACCCTAAATACCCACTAAAATATCTAAAAAATCCTTTAAACCCCAAAAATAATTGATAGACTAAAAATCCATAAAAACACTAAAACAATCAAAAACAATAAAATCCCTAAAAACCCTTAAAATCAATAAAAATCCTAAAAACCAGTAAAAATCCTAAAAATCCCAAAAAATCCATTAAAACATAAAAACACCAAAAAAACTGGAAACCTCTAAGAAAACCTTAAAAAACAAATTCACATAAAACCCATAAAACCCCAAAAAATTTATAGAAGCCCTAAACATCATAAAACCCATAAAATCCCAAAAAACCCTAAGAATCATAAAAATCCAAATAAATCCGAAAAAATTTCTCAAAACATAAAAAAATCCTAAAAACCATAAAAATCCCTAAGGAAAAAATTTAGAACCTAAAAAAAATTAAACCACAAAAAATCTAAAACACACTAAAACTCCAAGAACCCTAAAAGATCTTACAAACCCTAAAAACCCATAAAAATTGCTAAAACTCCTAAAACCATAAAAATACTAAAACCCAATAAAAATATAAAAACCCACTAAAAACTATAAAAACCCATTAAACTAATAAAAATGATAAAAAAACTGTAAAAAACCATAAAATCCCTAAAAACTAAAAATATATAAAAAAATCCCCAAAACCCCAAAAACCCTAAAAATCCAAAATAACCAAACCCCTCAAAATCCATAAAAACACTAAAAACCATAAAAATATGAAAATTTCCTAAAAATCCCTAAAATTGTAAAGACCCTAAAATCATATGACAACTATAAAAAATCTAAAAACAAATCAAACCTCTTAAAAATCAAAAACACTAAAAATCTTATGAAACCCTAAAAGACCCAAAAAATCTAAAAAAACCCAAAAAATCCCTAAAAACCTTAAAATGTATAAATATCCTAAAATTCCTTAAAAACCTAAAAACTATAAAATAGTTAAAAATAATAAGAAATCCTTAAAAACCTAAAAAAATAAACCCCTAAAAATATAACATGCTCCAAAACCAATAAAAAACCCTAAAACCAACAAAAACCATACAACCTCTTAAAACCTTAAAAAAATAAAAACAAATAAAATCCCTAAAAATTACTAAAAACTATAAGAACACTTTAAACCCCTAAAAACCGTAGAAAATCTAAAAATCATAAAAAAACTAAAAAATAAAAATAATACCTTAAAAACTATAAAAACCATAATACCCTAACAAACCTAAAACCCTCAAAATTTCTAAAACCCATAAATTTCCTAAAATACCTAAAAATTACGAAAAATGTAAAACCCCTAAAATCCTTGAAAAACCATATGAAAACCTGAAAAACCTACAAACACATAAAACACCTAAAAAATCGAAAAAATATTACAACCCTAAAATCCATAAAACCCTTAAAATATTCAGAATCCCAAAATCCAAAATATCATAATAATCGAAAAAAGGAGCTAAGAATCCCTGAAAAAGTAAAAATCTGTAAAAAATGATGTTGAATCCAAAGAAAACCCTTGAAACCTAAAAACAATTATAACCCCTAAAGAGAGAAAAAATGCTAAAAACCATAAAAGTCCCTAAAACACTAAAACTCCAAAAAATATTATTAAATCCACAAAACCCTAAAACCACTAAAAAATCCAAGACCATCTAAAATTAAAAAAATGTTAAAAAATGTAAAAAAAACTTAAAACAAAAAAAAACTCAAAAACCCCAAAAAGCCCTAAAAATCCATAAAAACCCAAAAACCCAAAAAAACCCAAAAAACCTCAAAATTCCAAAAAAACATAATGACCATAAAATCCTCAAAAATCCCTTAAAACCAAAAAAAATGTAGAAAACCATAAAACCCAAAAAAAAACCAAAAAATCCTCAAAATCCTAAAAATCCTAAAAAACCCATAAAAATTCTAAATAATCCATAAAAATTCATAAAAATGTAAAAAACCTTAAAACCCTGAAAAACCCTAAGAAAATAATAAAAACCTAAAAACACGTAGAACCCCTAAAAACAAAAAATGCATACATCCTTAGAACCCTAAAAATCCTAAAACCCCTAAAACAAAAAAACATTGAAATCCCATAAAAACCCTAAGAACATACTAGGAACTCTAAAAACATGTAAACCACTAAAAATGTTAAAAACTCTAAAAAACATTATAAAACATAAAAAATCAATAAAAACCTAAAAAAACCAAATCGTAAGAAACATGAATACCCAGAACACACTAAATACATTTAAAATCCCTAAAAACATTGAAAACCATAAAAATCCTAAAATTCACTAAAATACCTAAAAACATAAAAAACCATAAAAACCCTAAGAAATCCATAAAACCCATAATATAGTTAAAACCCATAAAATACCAAAAAATTCTAAGAACCCTAAAACGCATAAAAATATTTAAAACCCTAAAATCCAAAAAACTATAAAAAGAACTAAAAATCCTAAAAATGTATAAAAATATATTATCCTTGAAAACCCCAAGAAAACCATAAAACCTAAAAATATTTAAAACCCCTAAAAACATAAGTAATTTGAAAACCATTAAAAAGACCCTAAAACCCTTAAAACCCCTAATAACTATAAACCCATAAAACCCCCTAAAAACCTTTAAACTCATAAAAACTCTAAAACCACTAAAAAATCTAAAAACAATTTAAACTTATCAAAACATTTAAAAACTATTAAAACCCTTAAAAACCCAAAAACCTAAAAAAAGGCTAATGACAAAAAAAACCATAAAAACATCAACATCAAACAAAACCCTAAAAACCCCTAAAATCATAAAAAACCCTTAAAACCCAAAAAATGTAAAAACCCTAAAAACCCTGAAAACCACTATGAAATCCTTAAAAAACTAAGAAAAATTAAAACCGAAAAACCCAAAAAAATTATAAAAATCCTAACAAAACACTAAAACACCACAAATTCCATAAAAACCTAAAAGTTGTAAAAGTACTAAAAAGAACTAAAAATCTCTGAAAAATTAAAAAACCCCTAAAATTAGAAGATACCATAAGTAAACCATAATAACCTAAAAACACATAAAACCGGTAAAAAACTTAATATGATAAAAACCCTAAGAACCAAAAAACCTCAAAAACCATCAATATCCCTAAAAATCAAAAAAATCTCTCAAAATCCCTAATAATGTAAAACACCATAAAAACCAAGGAAAAAAATGTAATAAACCTTAAAAACCAAAGACACTTAAAACCCTTAAAATCCTAAAAAATTCTAAAAACCTTAAAACCCCTAAAAAAGGCCCAAAACCCCTAAAAATCTCTAAAAACCATAAAACCACTAGAATCCTTAAAACCCCTAAAAACCTATAAAACCCTTAAAACTCACACATAATCAAAAACACCTTTACCCCCCTTAAAATTTGTAAAAACTCTAAAAACCATAAAAACCAAGAAAAAATAAAAAAAACCCCAAAAACCCAAAAACCATAGAAACCAAAAACCACCTAAAAACCATTAAAAACCTAAAAATACCTAAAAAACATAAAAACCATAAATAGTATGAAAACCCAAAAAATCCCTAAAAGTCTCTAAAAACATAAAAAACCGTATAAATCTTGAAATTCCCAAATAAAACCTTAATAACCGAAAACACTTAAAACCACTAAAAACCAAAAAACACTAAAAAACATAAAAAACCCATAAATCCCATAAAACAAAAAAATCCATAAAATCATAAAAATTAACTAAAAATATTGAAATACATAAAAAATCCTTAAAACCCCGAAAAAAACCTATTAAAATATTTAAATCCTAAAAAACCAAAAAACCCTAAACCCCCTAAAAATACACCAAAACCCCTTAAAACCATAAAACCCCCAAAAAAATTAAACCCCTTAAACACCATAAAAACCCTTTAAAAACCTAAGAAAATTAAAACTATAAATAATCTCAAATCCCTATAAAATCAGAAACCCCTAAAAACCCTAAAACCATAAATCTATAAGGCGCTAAAAAACCCACAGAATCCTTAAAAACCCTAAAAACCATAAAAATACTAAAAATCAATAAAACTACCTAAAAACATAAAACACATATAAACCATGAAAAACACTAAGAAAACCATAAAACTTAAAATGATTTAAACCCCTAAAAACCTAAAAAATGTTGAAACCCCTATAAACCATAAAAACCATAAAAATCATAAAAAATACTAAAAAAATACCTAAAAATGTAAAATACCTAAAAACCATGAAAACACTAATAAAACCTCAAAATCCTAAAAACACATAAACCACATGAAAACCTAAATAATGATAAAAATATTATTAAAACTCTAAAATTTACCTTAAACCCCTAAAAACTATAAAACCACTAAAACAATAAAAACCCCAAAACACATAAAACCCTAAAATCACTAAATACTCTAAAAACCTTTAAAGTATTAAAATGACAAAGACTATAAAAAACATTAAAACCCCTAAAAACTCAAAAAAACCCTAATGTCCAAAAAAAAGTAATAAAACCCTAATACCATCAAAATACCTAAAAACATGAAGATACAAAAATATACTAAAATATCCCCAAAAAACCCAAAAATATTAAAAAAAAATAAAACCCCTAAAAATGCTAAATATGATAAAAACTCTAAAACTCCTAAAACCCCAAAAAACCAAAAAATCCATGAAAATCACTAAAACTCCAAAAAACCAATAAAAATCCTAAAAAATCCCAAAAATACAAAAAAAAAACAAAAAAACACTAAAAACCTTGAAAAAAACTAAGAAAACCATAAAAACCAAAAATCACTTAAATTCTCATAAAACATAAAAATTCTAAAATCACGAAAAATATGAGAATCCATAAAACAATAAAAAACATATAAACTCCTAAAAACCTTAAAAACAACATAAATTAATAAAACCCTAAAAATATATTAAAAACATTAAAAAGCTTCTAAAACCCTAAAAATGTTAAAAACATTAAAAAACCTTAAAATAGTAAATAAGTAAAAAAATCCGGAAAACCAAAAAAATCATAAAATAATAAAAACCCCCAAAACCCCCTAAACTCATCAAAAATCCATAAAACCCTAAAATCCTATAAAAATAATAATAATCCATAAAAACATAAAAAACATAAACCCCTAAAAATGCTAAGAAAACCTTAGAAAAAAAACACACTTAAAAACCCATGAAACCTAAAAATTCTAAAACCCTAAAAAATATTAAAACCTCTAAAAATCCAGAGAAACCCTAATAACCCCAAAAAAATAATAATCCAAAAAGGCTCTAAAATAGATAAAAAAAGAATCCATAAAACCCTGAAAATCTATATGAAAACATTAAAAAACAAAAAACACTTAAAACCCCTAAAATCCCTAAAATTACTAAAACCCTAAAAATATCCTAGCACCCCAAAAATCCCCTTAGATCCATAAACACACCTAAAAACCATAAAAACTAATAAAAACTATAAAAATCAATAAAAACTCTAAAAAAACATTAAATTACTAAAAATATTAAAAAAATCTAAAAAAATCATAGAAACCACAAAGACTCCAAAAAAACACTAAAACCCAAAAACCCCAAAAAACCCATCAAAATCCCTAAAGACATAAAATACTAAAAGTCCTAAATGTTTCTAAAATCATCAAAAATAGTAAAAACACTGAAATGTATTAAGAAAAACTTAAAAATCAAAAAATATGTAAAAAAACTAAAAATCTAAAAAATTATAAAACACTAAAAACCCGATAACATCACTAAAAACCCTCAAATAACTAAAAACCTTAAAATTCCATAAAAATCCTAAAAATCTATAATATAGCTAAAAATGTAAAAAATCAAAAAACCCAAAAAAACCTAAGAAAACCTTAAAGACAAAAAAACATATAAAAACCCATAAAAATCCAAAAAACACTAAAAACCTAAAAACCCACAAACCCCTATAATCCCAAAAAACCCACAAATCCCTAAAAATATTAAAAAAATATAAAAATACAAAAAAATCCTTAAAACTATAAATTTTTTAAAAACCATAAAACCCCAAAACCCCCTAAGAAAACCTTAAAACCAAAAATCACATAAAACCACTAAAAACCTAGAAAACATAAGAAACCATAAAAATACCATAATATCCATAAAACCTCCAAAAAACCATGAAAACCCCTAAAACCATAAAAACATAAACACACATAAAAAAATACTAAAAACTCTAAAAATTATTTAATCACCAAAAAAATTAATTTATTTTAAAAAATATAAAACCCTAAACAACTAGAAAAACCCTTAGAACTCTAAAAATCCATAAACCCCCAAAAAACAATAAAAAACCCCAAAAAGTTTCTAAGAAACCATAAAAATTATAAAATAGCCCTAAAATCTCAAAAATGTAAAAACCCATAAAAACCATGAACACCCTTAAGAAAACATTAAAAATCTAAAAACTTTAAAAACCGTAAAAACCTAAAATCTGAAAAAAAAAATATAAAACCCAAAAAATATGTTAAACACTAAAAAAACATGAAAATCCAAAAACAATTACTAAAAATAACTAAAAAAATTAAAATATCTTAAAAACCTTGAAAAATTCAAATAAAAATTTAAATTCAAAAAACATTTAAAACCCCAGAAACCTAAAAAATGCTAAATATTTAAATCCTAATAATATACCCTAAAAAACATTAAACCATAAAACCCCCTAAAAATAATAAAAACCCTAAAAACCATAAATAATATGAAAACCCTCTAAATAATCTAACAACTATTTGAACCACTAAAATGATAAAGATCTCTATAACCATAAAAGGCTAAAAAAACTAAAAAAATCTCAAACCCCCCCCCCCCCCAAAAACCATAAAAACCCTAAAAGGCAATAAAATACCAAAAGCCTATAAAAATCATAAAAAATCCCTAAAATTCCTAAACCAGTAAAAACCCCTAAAAGCCTTTAAGACACCTAAGAAAAAAAAATAAAAACCTAAAAAAAACATTAAACCTATAAAAATCTAAAAATGCTAAAACCCTAAAAATCCTAAAAAACCCTAAAAAACCTCAAAATCCATAAGAATCCTAAAACCATGAAAATCCGAAATAATCCCTAAAAACCTTTAAAATATAAAAAAAACTTAATCCTAGGAAACCCTGAAGAAAGCCTTAAAACACTAATAACACTTAAAACCCCTAAAAACAAAAAACATTAAAAAACTAAAATTTATAAATGCTATAAAGCCCCTGAAAACATTAAAAAAGATAAAAATTTATTAAAACCCTAAAACTCCCTAAAAATATAAAAAAACATTAAACCTATAAAAATATAAAAAATCTCTAAAAAATATAAAAACCATAAAAGCTCAAAAAAAACATTAAAACCCAATGAAAACCATAAAACACTATAAACCCATTAAGACCCTTAAAATACCTAAAAACCATAAAAACCATAAAATCCAAAAAAATATCTACAAATCCCTAAAACCCAAAAAATCCCTAAAATTTTGAAAACCCTTAAGAAAAACTTCAAACCTAAAAATACTTAAACATCCATTAAATCATAAAAATGCTAAAAACCCTAAAACCCCCTAAAAACCATAATAAATCCTAAAACTCTCCAAATCCATAAAAACTATAACAACCCATAAAACACTAAGAAATCCCTAAAAACATGAAAAAATGTAAAAAACACTAAAACCTAAAAAAATCTAATAAGACCTAAAAAACCTAAAAAACATAAACCCCCTAAAATCCTAAAAAATGCTAAATAACCCCTAAAACCCAAAAATGACCCTAAAATCTCCTAAAACCCATAAAAACGCTAAAATCATAAGAAATGAAAAACCCATAAATACCCTAAAAAACTTTTAAAAATATAAAACTTATGTAAACCCCTAAAAATGATAAAAACACTAGAAATCCTTAAAACACCTGAAAAACTTTATAAAAACCCTATAAAAACCCAAAATAGACCCAAAAACCCTAATAACACTAAAACCGTCGTAATACCTTAAAACCCTGAAAACCCGTAGAAATAAAAAAAATATCCTTAAAAATCCATAATACATAAAAAACCAAAAAAACCCGCAGAAAAACCACAGGAAGACCTTAAAACCCTAAAAACCCTAAAAACCACAAAATAACCAAAAAAACCCCTAAAACCCCTAAATCCTTAAAAACATGAAAACCACAAAAAATCCCTAAAACCACTAAAAACTCTAAATAAACTTTAAACTCTTAAAATGATTAAAATCTCTCAGAAAACTTTAAAAAACAAAAAATACCCATAAAAGCTTACAAAACCCCAAAAACCTAAAAACCTTAGAAAACACTAAAATCCCTAAAAAACCATACAAAACCTTAAACCCATAAAATTTTTAGAAAGAACTAAAAAGCCCTTAAATCATAAAAACCAATAAAATCCTTGAAAATCCCCAACAAAACCATAAAAAGTAAAAAACACTTAAAACCCCTAAAAACCTACAAAATTATTAAACCCTAAAAAACCCTAAAACCCATAAAAATCGTAAAAACCCTAAAAATGCCCAAAAACCTAAAAACCCAAAAAAAATAAATACCCAAAAAAATTCGTAGAAACATAGAAATATCTAAAAACCCTAAAAACCATAAGAAAACATAAAAAACCTAAAAACACATAAAAATCCTAAAAACATAAAATGTTAAAAACCCGTAACAGACCCAAAAAACCTTAAATACCGTAAAACCATAAAAACCCTAAAACCCCTTGAAACACTAAAAACCACTAAAACTCTAAAAACCATTTAAACCACTAATTTTTTTAAAACTCTTAAAATCCTAAATACCCCTAAAAATTTAAAAAAACCACTAAAACCCAAAAAAATCATTAAAAACCATAAAAACTCTCAAAATTCATAATAACCATAAAAACCATAAAAATCTTATTAAATCCATAGAAATACATAAAAAAGTAAAATACCCAACAAAAATTGGAAATCCTCAGTGAAAACTATAAAAACCTATAAACAATTAATTCCCTAAGAACCTAAAAATGCTAAAAACTCTAAAAACCTAGAAATCCTAAAAACCCATAAAAACACTCAAAATCACAGGAAACCCTAAAAAATAATAAAAAATCCTAAAAATCCATAAAAATACTAAAAAACATAAAAATCCATTAAATTCCTTGAAAATTCATAACAAACCCTTAAAACATAAAATCACATAAAACCGTTGAAAACCTAAAAATTACTAAAAGCATAAAACCCCTAAAAACCCTAAAACCCCCTGAAATCCCTAAAAACCTTTAAACCCCATAAAAATACTAAATAATCCTTAAAAAGTACTAAAAAATAGAAATCCCTTAAACCCTTAAAAATTCTGTGAAAAAATTTGAATCATAAAAAACATTTAAAACCCTTAAAAGACCTAAAAATTCTAAAAACCATAAAAAACTAAAAGACCCTAGGACCAATTAAAACCCTAAAACCACTAAAACTATTAAAATACTTTGAACCCATAAAAATGTTAAAAACTATTAGAAACATAAAAGGCTATAAAATTCATAAAAACCCAAAAAACCATAAAAACCCCAACAATTCCAAAAAAGAATAAACATTTTAAAAATACATAAAAATACCTAAAAACAAAAAATAAACTAAAAACATGAAAAAATAAGAAAAAAATACTATAACCACTTAAGGCCCATAAAAACCTTAAAATGATAAAAACCCTAAAAACCCTAAAACCCTCTAATCCCTAAAAACAAAAAAAATCATAAAAATCCTAAAAATGAACTAAAAATCCATAATAATGAAAAACAACTCTAAGAACTCTAAAAACCATATCAAATCCATAAAAACCTAAAAATGCACAAAACCCCTAAAAAAATAGTTAAAAAATCTAAAAACTATAAAAGGAACCAAAAAACCCTAAAACCAATAAAAACATAAAAACCACTAATACCCTTAAAAACCCCAAAACCTATAAAAACCCAATAAGCCAATAAATTTTTTAAAAAACATTAAACCCCTAAAAACATTAAAATTATCTAAAATACATTAAAACCATATAAACTCAAAAAAAACCTTAAAACCATAAAAACCATAAAAACACTAAAAACCCAAAAAACCTCAAAATCCCTAAAACCCCTATAGAAACAAAAAAACTATAAAAGTAAAAGAATATTGAAAATTATAAAATACCCTCAAAACCCTAAAGTCCCCTATGAAAATATTAAAAACCTAAAAACACTTAAATCCACCAAAAACGTAAAAACACTATACATTTTTAAAAACTCTAAAACCTCAAAAAATCCAAAATACCCACAAAATCTTTAGAAAACCTTAAAATAAAATTTTCTTCTAGAAATCCATAAAAATATCTAAAAAAGTAAAAAAATACAAAAAATAATGAAAAACTCTAATAAAACCTTAAAAACCTAAAATCACTTCAACCCTTGAAAAAGGTAAATACCCTAAAAACCCTAAAAGACACTAAAAAGAATAAAAATCCTAAAAACCCTAAAAAGACATAAAAATCCTCAAAATACCCTAAAAATTACTATAAATGTAAATAACCCTTAAAAACCTATAAAAAACTTAAAAACATAAAAAACATAAATTTATTACAAACCCTAAAAACACTAAAAACTCTAAAAATACCCTAGACACCAAAAAACCCCTAAAATCCATGAAAACCCATAAAAACCTCAAAACCCATAAGAACCCACAAAAATAATTAAAATAACATTAAAACTCTAAAAACCATTTAAACACCTAAAAACATTAACAAAAAACTAAAAGCCCTAAACAGTAAAAAGAAACCCTAAAACCCTAAAAAGCCTAAAAACCCCACCAAATCCCAAAAATTCCTAAAAATCCATAAAAATCATAATAAATCCATAAAAATACATAAAAACATAAAAAATAGAAAAAACCAAAATACCCCTTGGGAAACCATAAAAACATAAGACCACTTAAAACTCATAAAGAATAAAAAATCTCTAAAATCCCTAAAAAACATCAAAATCCATAACCACCCTAAAAAACCATAAAAATTATAATAAATCCCTAAAAATATATAAAAAATTAATAAACTCTAGAAAAAAATGAAAACCCATAAAAAATCCTTAATACTCCAAAACACTTAAAACCCCTAAAAACCAAAAAATGAAAAAAAACCCCCTAAAAACACCTAAAAAGACCCTAAAAAACTAAAACACCTAATAAACAAAAAATCCATAAAACGTTAAAAAACTAAAAATACTTTAAAAACTAGAGAAATTAAAAACCCTTAAAAACCTAAAAAAACAATAAAAACCCCTTAAAACCATAAATTTCCTCAAATCCTTAAAAAACCTACAAACCATAAAAGTACAAAAATACCTACAAATCACTAAAGTGATGAAAAATACTAAAAACCTGAAACCTCTAAGAAATCCTTCGAAACCAAAAAACACATAAAACCCATAAACCCATAAAAATAGTAAAAACCCTATAAAAAATAAAACCCTAAAAAATCAAAATACCTAAACCCTCTAAAAACTATAAAAATCTTAAAAATCCCCAAAAAATCTTAAACCATAAAACATTAAAAATAGTTAAAACCCCTAAGAAAACCATAGAAACCTAAAACACTTAAAATTTAAAAAAAAACATAAAAAATTTAAAAAACACAAAAACATTTAAAAGAATCTAAACACTAAAAACACCTAAAACCCATAAAACCTTGAAAACCGATGATAAAATACAAAAAAAAATTAAAACCCGAAAAACACAAAAAAAAATTAAAAACTATTTAAATGTTTAAATAACATTAAAACAAAAAAAACATAAAAAACATTTAATTTTTTTAATAAACATTAAACAAAAACCAAAATACCCTTAAAACCCTTGAATACCCTAAAATCCATCTAAATACCTAAAAAAAATCCTAAAAAATCCCTAAAATTTAATAAAAACATAAAAATCCCCAAAACCGTGAAAACCCCTAAAATTTAATAAAAACATAAAAATCCCCAAAACCGTGAAAACCCCTAAAATCATTAAAAACCAAATATCTCTTCAACCCCTAAAAATCTAAATTTCTAAACACCCAGAAAACCCTAAAAGCCCTCATAAAACTTAAAAACCCAAAAACCCATAGAAATCTAAAAATGACAAAAAAATCCCTAAAAACGTAAAAAAAATAAATCCCGTGAAAAAAACCAAAGAAAAACTTCAAAACCTAAATATAGTTAAGAACCCATAAAAATGTAAAAAATATAAAACCATAAAAACCCTAAAACCCCCGGAAATCAATAAAACCCCTAAAATCCTAAAAAACTATAAAACACATAAAAACCCCAAAATCCCACCTTAAACACTAAAACCCATTTAAATCCCTAAAAATGAAAACAAAACACTAAAGAACCATAAATCCCTTAAAAGTAAAAAAATTACCCAAAAAATTTAAAAAACCATAAAAATATAAAAAACTGTTAAAAACTATAGACCTTATAAACCCTTAAAATCCCTATAACCTTTAAAACACATAAAATTCATAAAATATCCCTGAAATTCCTAAAAAGGTAAAAAATGATAAAAAACCTTAAATGACCCTAATAAAATTGCAAAAAACTAAGAACACATAAAATCACAAAAACCCCTAAAAGTTCCATAAACCCTAAAATTTTCAAAATTCCTAAAAACCCTAAAAACCATAAAAATCCTAAAAATGTTCTAAAAATTCATAAAAAAAAAATAAAAACTCTTAAAACCCAAAAAACCCCTAAAAACTATAAAAACTGGAAACACTTAGAACCCCTAAAAACCAAAAAATTTATAAAAACCCAAAAAACCCTATAAAGACCATAAAACCCTAAAAACCCTTAAAAATTATAAATGCCCTTAAAAGCATTTAAAACCCCTATAAACCCATAAAAACCCGAAAACCCACTAAAAACTCTAGAAACTCTTTATACCCATAAACACATTAAAAAACTATAAAAACCTATAAAAACACTAAAAACTAAAAAAACCCGGAATCATAAAAAACCCATAAAACTCTAAAAAACCCAAAAAACCCAAAAAAACCAATAAAAATAAAAAAAATACCTAAAAATCCATAAAAATGTAAAAACCCTAAAATAACCCTAAAAACCCTATGAAATTCTTAAAAAACTAAAAACACTTAAAATCCCTAGAAAATATAAGAATAATAAAAATACTAAATACCAAAACTCCCCAAAAAACCTCAAAATCCATAAACCCCTAAAAATCCATAAAAATCATAAAAAATCCCACAAAACCCTATAAAATTCAAAAACCCTAAAAACCCAGAAAAATTATTAGAAAACCATAAAAACCTAAATATACTTAAACTCCCTAAAAAACACCAAAACACTATAAACCCTAATAAACCCTAAAAGGCCCTAAATGACCATTGAACCCCTAAAACCTCTAAATACCATAAAACCCATGAACATATTTAAACCCCAAAAACCATAAAATACACTTAAAACTCGAAAACCACTAAAAACTCAAAAAACTCTTTAAACCATAAAAACATTAAAACCCCTAAAAACCATAAAAACCATAAAACTCAAGAAAAACCTAAAAATACAAAAAACCATAAACAAGGTAAATACATTAAAACCCTAAAATTCCCTAAAACCATAAAAACCATGATAATCCTAAAAAAGACATAAAAATCACTAAAAATTTAAAAAATCAAAAACCCTTAAAAACCAAGTGAAAAAATTAAAACCCAAAAAACACTTAGAACCCCTATAATAATAATAACTCTAAAAACCCTAAAAATTACCAAAGATCCTAAGTAATACTAAAAATCATAAAAACCCTAAAACCTTACAACCCCAATAAAACCACTAAATACACAAAAAAATCACTAAAAACAATAAAAATAATTTAAAAACCTAAAAACGTCAAAAACTATTAGAACCCACAAAACCATAAATACTCAATAAAAACACTAAATCCCAAAAAATACATAAAACCCCTAAAGACCATAAAATCCTAAAAAATCACTAAAACCCCCAAAAATTTTAAAAAACCCTGAACACCCCTAAGAAAAATGTAAAAACCTAAAAACACATAAAAATACTAAAACCCTAAAAATGATTCAAACTGGAAAAAATGTTTTATAATTGGGCACTCATGAGGGGAATGTGGAGATAAACATAATTCTATAAGCCATGTTTCTCATTTTTACTCAATTTGCGTAAAAAAAGGAGTGAAAAAATGGATGCATATGTGCCATTAGGTCAATAAGGGAATCATGTAAATAATAATGTCAACAAGAATATTTCTAGTTCTTATATTAATCAGTCTTACTCTACTATGAGATTCATGGAATTGGTGAATAATATCCTCTATCATATTGAGGATTTGGAGTAGCTTATTAAACCTAATCTACCAGCTATTGAGACAACACAAATGGATCATGGAGAAGACAAAAGTTACCAATCTGATTTTTATGTGTCTCTTCATGATGATTTGATAAATATTTCCATCTAGAGGATTATTTCTTGAAATTTAGTTCTAAAAAAGGTAAGAAACAAATGGTCAATTTAGATGGTTTCATCACTTCTAATATTAAGAAAACACAAAAATGTAGGGATTACACTAACATTTATAGAACTATTTTCATGTGATCCCTAGAAATATCTAAGAATGAAAAAATAATATCCCTTACCTGACCATGGATAATAAAAATGATTCTTCATCCTCTAAAAATACTACCTCAGAATACAATATCAATGAAGAGGAAGATGAACCTGTAGTCCGGGATGAGTACCAAATTGAGAAGAAATTGTATTTTTTGGAGGAACATGACTCTTTCATGAAAGATAATGATACAAATACTTTTCTAAAATATAGAAATGGTGAAATTTATGCTGATATATTCCTTAAAATTAGAAAAAGAATTTTCATTAATGTTTTTGAGGAATTTTAAAAAAACTGAACACTAAATTCTTAGTAATTCTTTAGCAATGACACTACTCTATTTTCTTCTTCTATCGATAGTTTCAGTCTAACTTGAGCCTCCTGTTTGAAATTTGTTCCACCTTATTCATTTGATAATATCCTTTGGAATATGAAGTTATTTGGAAGAAGAAAATTTTTTCATTTTAAGGGGTCATTTTTGGGAAAATGATGACACTCTAATTTAGATAGCTCCTAGGTTGCAATGTTGATGAGATTTAACTTTTATATTTTTCTCTAAAATCTATTGATTTTGGGATCTATTTTGCATTTTTTTTTCTTCTCTATTATTTTTTCAGTTATATAAACCTCAAATTTATAGATTTTTGATTTCTTACAATGACAACAATTCATGTTATTGACATGATAAAATCTGAAGGATGATGTAAATGATGCTTTGATGTCATTTAATTAGATCCTTTTGATGAATCAGCAATCACTGGTGTTTTTTTACAATGAATGTTAATTATCTGTATTGACGCATGCTTCATTTGAGAACGATGAATTATATTTCTATTGAACTCACTAGATGTATATTTGTAATGTGAATTTATATTTTGGGAACTAGTCTTATTTTTGAATTCTTTGTGTACATTAATTATTTTTTCTCTATTTGATTCACATGGGAGATAGTCTGTTTATGATTACTTGATGGAATGATACTAATCCTCAGTTTTTGGATCCTTTAATCATGCTCTATTATCTCCATTTAACTAAAATATTTAGCATGCCATATAGTAATTATTCTCTTTATTCTCATGTCATTCAGGGAGGTATATGAACACTTTAATTGAGAAAGTGAAGCACTGATGAATAGAGAAACAGTGGTGTCGTATTCATGATTTACAATTTGATGTTTTTCTATAGTTCTTAGATTAAATGATACATCATCTCGAAGAATTTTTTCACAAATTAAGAATATTTGTTTTTAATTTTTTATAAATTTTCTGTAAATGTCATGATGTTTCAAATGGGTATGGTTCATACTGCTCTTTTAGATGTATCATTATGTATCTCAATATTGTAACTCCCACATTTCCTGGATGGTGTAAGCTTATTACACCTCATGCTTGTTCTAATAACCTTTTATTTTAATAATTTCATAGATACATGAATTGGGTGACTAATTCAAGTCTTACTTTATTAAGAAAATCCTTAAAAACAGAAACAACCCTAAACCCTAAAAAACCCTAAAAACCGAAAACACTTAAAACCCCTAAAAATATAAAAAATTCTAAAAACCCAAAACAACCCTAAACTATCAAAATCAATAAAACCCTAAACACCATAAAAATCCTAAAAACCTTAAAAATCCCCTTAAAACATAGAAAATTGTAAGAACCAAGAAAAAACATATGAAACCCATAAAACCCCAAAAATGCATAAGCTCCATAAAAAACTAAAAATGCTAATAGTCTTAAAAAACACGATAAATATCCTAAAACCATAAAAACCACTAAAAATCATAAATACCCTTAAAACATTAAAAACCCCATAAAACACTTAAGACACTAAAAACTCTAAAAATCATTTAATCAACAACAATCATTTAAAAATTCTAAAAACCCATAATACCATAAAAAACTCATTAAAACTATAAAACCCCAAAAAAACATAAAATCAAAAAAACATCCCTAAAACCCCTAAAAATTTTAAAAAACCATAAAACCCAGAAAACCCTAATAAAACCATAAAAACGTAAAAGCACATAAAACCATTACAAAGCTAAAAACTCTAAAAACCCTAAAATACCTAAAACCCCTCAAAATGGATAAAAATCCTAAATCCCATTAAAATTCGGAAAAAGACTAAAAAATCCATAAATCATAAAAAACACTGAAAACCCTAAAAACCCCTAATAGAACCTTAAAAACCAAGAAAAACATTAAACCCCTAAAATCCTAAAAAACACATAAACCCTCAAAACCCTAAACACACTAAAAAACCCTAAAACCCTTAAAATACCTAAAACCATAAAAATCCTAAAATGCCTTAAAACCCTAACAACATAAAAAAACATAAAACCCTGGAAAACCCTAAGAAAATCATAAAAACATAAAAATGATTTAAACCCCTAAAACACCTAAAAAATATAAAATTCCTAAATCCCTAAAAAGACCCTAAAATCAAAAACCACCCGAAACACATCAAAATCATAATGACTGTAAAAATCTTAAGCACCCTAAAGCCCAGTAAAAACTCTAAAAACGTTTTAAACACCTAAAAATTTAAAAATCTCTAAAGAACCTCAACCCACTAAAAAACCCTAAAACCAAAAAATCTATAAAACACTAAAAAACTAAAAAACACTCAAAATTCCTAAAAAACCATAAATATCCTTAAAACCCTTAAAATACCAAAACAAATAAATACTATAAAACCCCTAAAAACACCAAAGAAAAACATAAAAACCTAAAATCACTTTAAACCCCTAAAAAACTAAAGAGAATAAAAAACCTAAAAAAACTAAAAAACCTAAAACCCTTAAAATCCATAAAACACTAAAAACATAAAAAATCATAATGAGCCCTAAAATCCCTAAAAAATTAAATGTCCCTAAAAACCCTAACAAAAAATAAGAAAACTATAAACAAAATAAAAAAAACTTAAAACCTCTAAAAATAACTTAAAACTTCAAAAACCCCTAGAAACCATAAACCCTCTAAAAACCATAAAACTCCTTAAACCCCCTAAAAACCCTAAAAACTCACTAAAAATTCTAAAACCCCTTTAAACCCTAAGAACATTAATAAAACTCTAAAAAAATTTAAACCCCTAAAAATTCAAAAAAACCATAAAAAAACAAAAACCCACAAATCCATAAAAACCCTCAAAGTGCCAAATAACTATAAAAATCATAAAAAAACCTAAAAAATCCCTAAAATCCTAAAAAATTAAAAAACTTTAAAAACCCTAAACACCCTAATGAAAACCATAAAAACCTACAAAAAATAAAACCCCTAAAAATATACAACCCTGATAAATCCTAAAACCATAAATAACTCTAAACCCCCATAAAATTTGTAAATACCATAAAATACCACTAAAATCCTAAAAAATTCCCCGAAATATAAAAACATAATTAACCCTAAAAAATCAGAAAAATCAAAATAAATCCTTTAAAACCTAAAAACACTTAAATCCAAAAAAACTACAAACACTAAAACCTAAAAAACCCTAAAAACACAAAAAACCATAAAACTCTGAAAAATATAAAAATAAAAAAAACTCCAATAATTCCTAAAACCACAAAAAACTATAAAAACCCTCAAAAATATAAAACCATTAAAATATTTAAAAACATTACAACCCATAAAAACTCAAAAAAAACCCTAAAAAATAAGAAAAACATAAAAAACCTAAAAAATCCTGAAAACCTACAAAATCCCAAAAAAATAAAAAATAAAAATTCTAAAAATACATAAAAACATAAGAAAACCTAAAACCATAAGAAAACATAAAAACATAAACCCCTAAAACATAATAAACTTTTAAAACCCTAAAAACTATAAAACCCTAAAACTATAAAAATACCTAAAACCCCAAAAATCCATAAAATCATAAAAACCACCTAAAAATCCATAATAAATTAATACACACCAAAAACCATAAAAACCCTTAAGAAAAAATTAATAAAATGGAAATAATTAAAAGACTAAAACTCATAAAAATGATAAAAACCATTAAAACTATAAAAACTTAAAACCCATAAAGACCCCCAAACACCCCACAAAAAACACTAAAAGCCCACTAAAACTATAAATACCCAAAAATCTATAAAAACACTAAAATCCTTAAAACTCTAAAAACCATAGAAACTAAAAAAATCCTAAAACATACCTAAAAATACCTAAAAACAAAATTAACTTAAAAACCCAAAAAAACAAAAAATTCATAAAAACCTAAAAATATATAAAACACATAGTTTCTTAAAAAACTAAAAACCATATATAACCCTAAAATCCCTAAAAAACCCCCCAAAACCTTAAATTACCTAACAAATATAAGTTCCATAGAAGCCCAAAAAATCACGAAAAGCGTAAAAACCCAAAAACCCCAAAAACCCATACAAAAACCCAAAAACCAAAATTCACTTTAAATCACGAAAGACCCAAAAATGATAAAATACCTAAAACACCCTAAAAGACTCTAAAAACCCTAAAAACCATAAAACCCTAAAAAAAATAAAATAACCCAAAACCCCATAAAACCCTAAACCACTAAAAAAATTAAAACCAATTAAACAACAAAAAATTAAAACATCTAAAAACATTTTAAACACTAAAAACTCTAAAAACCCTAAAACCCCAATAGAACCATAAAATCCCTAAGAACCCTAAAAATTATAAAAATACATAAAAACTATAAAACACATATAAATCCTAAAAAATCCTTAAAAAACCCAAAAAAATTTAAAAACACTAAGAAAACATTAAAACTAATGAAATAATAAAAAAATTAAAAACACTTCAAACCACTAAAAACCAAAAAAATGGTAAAAACATTAAAAAAACATAAATACACTTTAAATACCTAGAAACCCTAAAAACGAATAATAATGCTAAAAGTTCTAAAAATCCCTAAAAATTTGAAAATCCCTAATAACCTTAAAAACACCTCTGAAAAACATAAAAACACTTAAACACACTAAACACCTAAAAAACCCAAAAAACAAAAAACCTTAAAATCTAAAAAAACCCTAAAAATCAACTAAGAACTATAAAATCCATTTAAACCCCTAGAAAATTAAAAAACTGTAAATTGCCTTAAAAATAGTAAAAAAACCCAAAAAAACCCCTAAAAAATTCAAATTCCCTAAAAACAAAAAAAAATCTATTTTTTTTAAAATCCATAAAAATAATGAAAAATATAAAACCCATAAAAAACCAAAATACCCCTAACAAAACATTAGCAACCTAAAAAAACTTAAAACCTCTCAAATCCTAAATAAATGTAAAAACCCTAAAATCCCTAAATAACCTAAAGACGATAAAAATACTAAAAACCTATAAAAATCCCTAAACACATAAAAAAACCATAAAAACATTAGAACATCCTAAGAAAACTTTAAAGACCAAAAATCAATTAAAAACCTAAAAAACCTAAATCCCCTAAAAAAACCCTAAAAACACAAAGACCCTAAATCCTTAAAACCATAAAAACCATAGAGCCCTGAAAAAATAAAATACTAAAAACATACTAAAAACCATAATTTTCTTTTAACCCATAAAATATATAAATAATCTAAAAACCTTAAAAATCTAAAAAACCTAGAAAAACATAAAAACCATAAAAAACTTGAAAACACTCAAAATCCATAAAAACCCATAAAAATCCTAAAAAATATCTAACAATAAAAACCCTAAAACCCCTTAAGAATACATTAAAAACATAAAACCAATTAAGACACGAAAACACATATATACATCTAAAATCCTCAAATCCTAAAAACATAAAATCCCCTAACCCCTCAAAATCCCTAAAACCCAAAAAAGTACAAAAAACCCTTTAATACCTAAAAATTTAAAAACCCAAAAATCAAGAAAACTGTCAAAAAAACCTTAAAACCCTAAAACACTTAAAAATATAAAAAACCTAAAAAAGATAAAAACTCTAAAAACCACTAAAGACACCCTAAAACCCTAAACCCCCCTAAAAACCATAAAAATACCTAAAATCCTTAAAACCCCTAAAAACCCACCAAAAACTCTAAAAACCCTTTAAAACACTAAATTTTTTAAAAAACTCTAAAAAAACATAAAACCCCTAAAAACTCAAAAAGAACCCTCAAATCCCAAAAAAAAATCAATATAAACTGTAAAAACCCTAAAAAACCACAAATTACCTAAAAAATCTAAAACCCCTCAAAATCCTAAAAAATACCTAAAAAATACCTAAAGAGAAAAAAACCCTAAAATCAGGAAAAACCCTTTGGAAACCGCAAAAAAAAAATAAAAACACTTAAAACCCGTAAAATCCTAAAAACCCCTAAAACACCCTAAAAACCCACAAAATACCTAAAATGTTAAATACTATAAGAATCCAAAAAATAACTAAAAAATTTAAAAACCATAAATAGCCTGACAATGCTAAGAAAACATTAAAAACCTAAAAAATATAAACCCCTAAAAATCTAAAAGCACAAAAACCGCTAACAACCCTAAAACCCCCTAAACCCCATGTTTAATAAAATAGTTCTTATATGAGTTAAGTGTCCTTTAAATTTTCTATTAAAGTCTTTTTTTATGTTCTCTCTTTGTATTAGACCCTAGAGTAGATATGGTGGTCCAATTGGGTTGTTTTGAAACATCAAAGCAGGTGGTTGAAGGCAGCCTGTAGGATAAGTACACGATGTGTGCTTGGAATAATGGGAATGTATTCATTACATGACATTAAATATCTTGGGGAGATCAATTCATAGTGTGTAATGATATTTCTCTAGAAGTAAAAACCCAAGAATTACATGACATGTATAGAATTTACACACCATTTAAATACCGAGGATCAATTTTTAAAATAATATACAAGGCCTCATTTTTTATAGAGTTCTTCCTCTCACTTGTGTAGGATCTCCTAGGGAAGCTCCTTTGTGGCGAAACGTAGGCTTTGATTTCATTTCATCATATATCCTTTCATTCAACTTCTAATCATTTATTTGGATATCCACCAGTAATTAAATCACTCCTTAGGCTCATTTTTTAGTTTTTCTTTCTATCGATGACACTATTTTTGTGCAAGAACTTATGCCATATTTTTAGGGCGTCTTTCCTTTATTCCATTTTCTTAATAGTAGGTCTGAGTTAGGAGCCAATACTAGATAACTATTCTACCATGGGTATACGGTATGTGGTATATACCTTTTATCTTAACGTTTGGTTATTTTATATCTAGTTTTCATTGTTTTGTATGCTAGATCATTCTTAAGTTTCTCTTAATTTGATTTAGTTATTTGATAAAATAGTTGGAACCTGATTAGGTTTCCCACTTAGTACCATTATACATTTGGTGGTTTTTCACCTCAACTTGGACTTCATTTGAGGTGTGTTTTATCATCTTTCTTATGTTATAATACCATTTTGGTTGTGTGTGAGATTTCCTTTGGTGGAGGGAGACTTGTTGAATTCAATGAGATATTAGGAGAGGGTTCTATGCCTCATTTTCAAAGTGATTACATGTTGTTTAAATGGTATAATGAGTTGAATGGAATTGTGAAATTGGTTTTCAAATGATCAATAAATTGTTTTATGATTTAAATTACTTAGGCATTTCTACTCCTTGGATTCTTTTGACTTGGATTCCATGGACACGTCTTCTCTATGGATTTAGATTATGTTGGATAACCAGGAAATTTATAATCCTTAGATCCATCTATCTTGGACCACCTTTATCATTTCTAATCCTTGGAATCTAAGAAATTGTTCAAAAACTCTTCTATGGATGTGCTACATGGAATCAAGGGGATTCCTTGGTCATGGACCATAGATCTGTACTATGTAGGTCTGACATTGTATTACTTTTCATAGACCAAAGGGGATGCCTTGGAGATTTCTAGTCTGTAGATCTAGAAGGGGGTATGAAACTTAATTTTACATCTTAGGATATTTTAGATTGTTTTTCAATGATTTATTGCATTCCCATGTTTATGGTTTATTGATTTTAGTTGACCCTTGTTATGGTTTCTGATTATTTTCGACATACTGGACAACTTAACTTCTATATTTACCACTTTATATCTGATATATATTGTCCACTACTTTAGATTATAAACTTAGACTAGAATTCCTATAAAAACCATTGGTGGTGTCCTAATGAGTGTTATCTCACACCTTGTTCAGAATTCCATTGGGTACCTATATATAATTTAAAGATATAGGTAGGGACTAGGTAAAGTGTCCACTTTATGATGCTTGATTTTCTCATTACTATGGAGCATGGGGAAAAGGACCGATCTATGATCATGATGTTATCTAAAGATATTTATTTTTTTGTCTTTTTTAATTTTGATACTTGTATTGTATTGGATTCATGTTTTCATATATTTTTTTCCATTTTTTATAGAGACATGACATATTCATAGTATTATATTTTACACAAAATTTATCCTTGTTTATTTATACTATCTGGAAGCTATCTTCTATTGTCACTACATGGTATTATTTCTTCAACTATTTTCTATTTTTGTTATAATATTGTGCTAAACTTGTATTATGAGGGTATAGGCTCCCCACTATTACACAACATACCATCACTACTAGTCATCTACCTATAGAGTATGAGTAGGAATTATTGATCCCATGTGACCCACCAACTCAGGGCACTGTTCAGTGGCTCCTGGGTTGGTATGTTACAAAGTGGTATCAAAGGCATGTTTCATTTCATTCCATACTATTTTTAGATAATATATAGGTGAATAGGAATGTATTGGAACTTGGTTATAAGTCATTCAAGGGAGTATCTAACCCACAATAAGGGTAATTACTAGGTTCCCTAAGTGGGAATTGTTGTTCTTTATTGAGGTTTTACAAGAACATCCCTATAGTGGTTATTGAGAGGGTATCGACTCTAACTACAAGTTCAAGAGTATGATTTATAGCTCTATTTTTGGATTGGATCTAGCATAATACCATTCATTTTGGATGAGGGGGATATTCCTGGCTAGGGGAACCTAGTACATGTTTTACCTCAATAGCATAGTGGGACTACTTCAAGTAGTCAGGTTGTTTCGCAGGGCCATAGTTTAGGCTAGATATATTCTGTTAAACCGATACATGGGGAGATGAGTGTCAGTTTGTCTCTGGTGAGATGAGTGATATTAGTATCATCTACTATAATATCTTATCTTTTTTTGATATAGTTTATTCAAATTCGTTAATGTATGTTCCTATTGTAGATTTCCTTGAAATTTCTGTTCAGTTTTATGATGGTGTAACGACACTCGATACTCCTTTAGAGATCAGATAAAAGAGTGTACACTAGTGCATGGAGTGACCCATTGAGTCATGTGGCTATCGCTTCATATAGGACCTATTTTTCCTTGAGATGACAGGTTTTGACATCATTCTCATGATGGGATGGTTGGTCCCATATCATGATTATGATGATTTCTTTCACTTAAGGATGACCTTAACATCACAATATGGAGATGGTTTTATTCAAAATAGTGAATGGGATTTTCGAGATTGTAGATATTGACTATATCACTATGGGATGGAAGGCATGACAACCCAGATTTCTAGCTTATATCTGGATGACTAGGGAACATTTCAGGAATACCTCCCTCTAGTGGTGGATAATTTCACGGATCTTTCCCAAACAACTTTTCTAGTTTACCTCATAATGGAGTGGTGGAGTTCTTTAACAAGCTAGTTCTAAGAGTTGCACCGGTATCTATACCTACTTATGGATGGATACTACTAACCTATATGAGATTAATAGTAATCTATATGGATTGGAGACAAAGGGGTTTCAATGACCCAGTACTTCTCTCTAGTGTTTTTTAGTCCTTTGTTTGAAAAAAGTGGATAGAACCCTCAGAATATGTGTGTATTACCAGATATTTTACCAGTTGATGGTTAATAATTAATATCCCTTTCCATGGATTGATGATCTTTTCAACTAGATCTTAGGAGAATGAATTTTCTCAAAAAATTATTTGAGATCAGGTTATCTCTAGGTGCATGCTAGGCTGATAGACATACTACTTTTAACATTCTAAAGAAAGTATGGACTTTATGAGTATTTGGTTATGCCGTTCGGTCTCATGAATGTACCATTTTTTCCAACGACATGATGTATTAGGTTTTCCATGCATTTTTGGATTCTTTCATGGTGGTTTTTATGGACGATATCTTGGTGTATTATTATACCAGACATGATCATGAAGAACTCCTTGACATGATTCTGAATACACTGAGAGAGAATAAATTTTATTAAAATCTCTCAAAATATCATTTTCAGATATATTAAGTTCACTTCATAGGTCACATCATCTTAGAGACATGAGTGTATATGGATCCAAAGAAGGTGATTCTTTTCATTTAATTGGATAAACCCAATTATGACTTTAATATTTGAAGTTTCTTGTGATTTTATATTTATTACAAGCACTTCATTCAATAATTATCACTTTTTCCTACAACTATCACATGATTGACCAATAAAGGGGTTATATTTGTATGGTTTGAAGAGTGTGAAATAGAGTTTTAGGATGTTAGGAGAATATTGACTTTTGTGTTGATTATGATTCTGCCAAATCCTAGAAGAAGTTATACAGTTTATTGTGATCCATCAGGTATTAGGCAGAGAGATTTCTTGATGCAGGAAAATCAATTCATGGAATACAAGTCACTCTAGTTGAGACCTCATGAGTGTAATTAATCAATTAACATCCTCATGTTTGCTGCAGTTCTTCCCTCTTTACATTGTTAGAGGCACTACTTTCTTGAAGAGCATTTTCTAGTGTTTACAGACCAGAAAATCCTCAAGTATATATTCACATATTGCGAGTTGAATCTTCAATAGAGATGGTGCTTCGAGTATCTTCATTACTTCAATTTTGAGCTATCCTATATTCAAAATAAAGGAAATGAAATAGCACAAGATCTGAGCTAGAAGACTCAGACCTGGGTAGTTTAAAAATCCAATAGTGAGTTTCTTATCATGTTATTATTTCGAAATATGTACTTCGAGGTGAAGGATAAACATGAATGGACTTTCCTCTAATCCTTGGTAGTGACTTACACTCTTTTGGATAGGATTATGATGAGGAAAATATCATATTCTGAGGGCCTAGTCCTATAGAAGAGAGTGAAATTAGAGGAACTGTCACCTAGTTGGAAAGTCAACAAGGATGAAATTATAGGTATTCTTTGTCACAGTTGGGTTCCAAAAAACATATGAAAGGATATGATGTGAGAATGTTATGATTCATCTTGGGTAGTAAACCCTAGTTTCACCAATATGCATCGAGACTTAAACTGTCAATAATGGTGGTTAGGGATGAAATGAGAGGTAGCTGGTTTTGTCACGAGGTGTTCCACCTACCAGTAGGTGAAGGGGGGACACTAGTGACCAGCTAGGATGTTATAGTAGTTTTCCATTCCTAAGTGGAAATGGGATGATGTTGTGATGGATTTCATGACTAGGTTACTAGGTTCAACTCGAGGTAGTAATGTCTTATGGTTCATTTTTTTAGGCTCATAAAGGACTCACATTTATTTCCTATTAGGTATAAATTCTAAGTAAATGATCCTATGATACCTTATATCGAAGATATGGTTTACCTTCATAAGGTTCTGCATACAATTTCTTCAGGTATGGATAACTCGTTCACATCTCAGTTTTGGAAAGTCTCACATAGGGAATTGGGTATATAGGTTCTTCTGATTATGACATACCACTATCAGACTGATGGGAAGTCAGAGTGTACCATATAGGTTCTATAGTACATTCTTCCAAAATGTGTCCTTGATTTTTGGGGGATCCTTAATGTAACGTTTTTATTTTCTGTTGACTTTACTTGCACTTTTCTTTTAATAAATTTGCGGGACCAGGCTTATGTCTGGTTCAAACTTTCCTGGTATCTACGAGGAGACTATACATATGGAAAATTATGAGTATTTTTACACTAGTCCATTTTAATCACCTCTATGATGGTTAATGATTGGAGAGGTAGCATTACTCAGATCTCAACTTATTCAATAGACAATAGATAAGGTCCAGTTTATCAGAAAGAATTTAGCTACATTCGAGTCTAGACAAAAATATAATGTTGATCACTTTTGAGGACATCTAGAGTTAATGGTTGAGGATTGATTATTTTTGTGTATCTCACCAAGGTTGGGGAATAGAAGGATGAAGTTTGTGCCTTGTAGTCAGAGTTATACTCAAAATATGCTTTAACATCCATGAAAGGGAAATTTAGTGACTAATTTATTTGAAGGGGTGGATTGTAAGAACTATATTTTTCTATGTGGTACGAATCCTTTTAGTTTTTGGTTAAAACCCTTTTTCATTTCCTATTTTTGCACATACCTTGGAGCTGAGTCTATAAGTTTGTTTGGTTTTTTTGAAATTTGGAAGTAGGGGTGTCATACCCAATCCATGAAATATTATTTAAATTAATTATTTAATTATTTGTAGCCTTATTGTTGAATTTCTCGCCATTCAAGGTATAGATTTTAATATTTTGGGTTGTTATCATAGGCATACAGTTGGGGCATATTTAGTAGAAATCATGATCATGCCATGTGAGTTTTCTATAGTTTTTTATAGAGTCGAATAGAATGGTTTTCTAAACCATGCAACATGCCCATGTGTGGTGCTCTGGGGGCCCAGTGAATGGCACATGGTTGGTGTACAGTTTGACCAACTATCTGGCCAAACCAGTAACCGCATCCATCCTTTAAAAAGTGTAATAATAATAATAATAATAATTTTATTATTTTTATTAAACACTAAAATTGGTCTCCCCAGATTCTATCTATTCACAACAACCCTCATCCTCCTCTCACTTTACTGATCACTCAGGAGGGCTCCCTCATGTGTATGACCACCCGATCTTGATCCCTTCGATCACCGATTCTCTTTTTGATTTTGGGGGTGATCAACTCTGGTGAGTTTCTTCTCTAATTATCATTCCTTATTCTTCTCATTTTCCTAGTTTTATTTTATCCTGGATGGTGTGTGTGATTTATTATAAAACCTAACCCCCATTTTTTGTACATTTAATTTTTCTCCTTGATGTCTAGGGTCCTTAGGTCCCATGAGTAATAATTCTCATGATGTCCTTTAAAGGAAGCAGATTATATATGGGTTTTAGGTTGGATTTGTTCTATTTTTTAATATTCACAATTTTTAATTAGTTATTTTGTAATTGTTTTGTTTCTGGTATTTCTCTAGTGTGTCTTGAACCACCATTTCTTAAGGCGACTTACACCCATATACATGGGTAAGGTGTATATATATCTTCCTTGTATATATTACTTCATGGAAAATGGAATATCATAATTATTGATAGGGTTATATATATATATATATATATATATATATATATATATATATATATGCGCATATGCATGTAAGAATAAAATGAGGGTCTCTTTGATTGTGTGTCCCTTTTGTGGTCGTTTTGGATTTACATAAAAAATGGAATTTTTTGAAGTACGCTCCCTTTGACCAGACCAAAGTTTGAATTCAATGATTTATTGATTGTTCTAAAATTTTATTTTTACCATTATATGATACTTTTATGCTATAAGAATGGATTTTAATTCTTAGAAACACATTTTCACACACTACCCATGTTTTAACTTAGATTCTAATAGAGGTTCACTTTTCTTTATGCATTTTTTATCTCATTTAAAGACTAGTGCATTATTAATTTTTAATTTGTCTTATAAATGAATAGTGTTTCTCAATTTTAAAGTGATAAGGCTTAGTTGGAACCTTCATTTTTTACAGGAATGAAACCCCCCTTTTAAGACATGCCTCTAGTATTTGAAATGTGATTTTTATTAAATGTGTGACATGTAATGTTTTCTAATAATGGAGGTTGTGATTATGTATGTGTTTTGGAAAGGTAAAATGGGATTCTCTTAAAAAGTGAGTTTGGAGGTGAGATAGTTGATGGTGGTTTTTAATAAAAGTTTTTTAAATGTATATATATTCTAGCTTGATAAAAACTCACCTCTATTTTGAAAGATTACATGGGTGTCCTAGGTATATAGGTGGGTAGAATAGGTATAGTATGATATTTTAGTTAGTAGGTTCAAGGACTAGTCTCCCTAACATTACTATCTTACAAAACTAACTAAACTATGGTGGTGTGGATTAGTTATATTGAGTAGAAGATTGTACCTTCATTTCAATGTCTAAACACTATGATTATGGGGATCCTAGGGCCCCAACTAACCCAATTTATTATGGATTTCACATAGTGATTTCAATCATTTACATAAGTTTTTCAATGGTAATACTTTACTAAATGCTCTATATTCAATTTTACTTTCATTTTAGAAATAATGAAAAATTTATTTTACTTTCAACTGTTTTGTAGAACCTAATAAAATAATTCCTTTACTACATGCTCTTTTATCTAAATTGGTTTTTGGATAAATTAATTTCACTGTTAAAATGCATTTAAAGTTAAAAGAGAAAAAACTGTTTTCAGAAGATCTATCCTACTTCATGTTTTGAAACAAATAACAAAACTCTTTTTTATTTATATTTTAAAACTAGCATGAGTTGGTTTTTTAAAAATAAGGCATATGAAATATTTTATTCATTCATGCCTACCGAGTTTTAATACACACACCTATATCTCTATCTTTGTTTTCTGCTTCTAGTGTTACTTGTAGCTCAGACATGGTCATCGTGTAATGATGTTTTATCAGTGGTTGATGATGAAATGTTAGGTCACATGGTGGTATGTTTGGTTTTAATTAATTATTGCTTCCAATTCAGTATTTATTAATCTATTTTTAATTATTTATTTATTTATTAGTTTTTATGGGATAATTAATTTATAGATGATTATTTCTGATTTGAAACACTAGTTTCCATCTTAGGAGGATCGAGAACACCACTCGAGCCATGTCATAGGCTAGCTTAGATAACCAGTTCCGAGTTCACCCTAGTTTGTTCATGAATTTTTTTATCAAATTAATTATCCCTTTTTATTTTTGGATTTGTGGTAGTTAAAATCTATTCTTTTTGGAAATAAAGTAACATGTCACATGTGGGTGCTTGATCACCACCTATCAAGAAGGATTCTTGAATTTTCAATGTAGTCCGGGATGGTTGTGCCTAAAAATATGAGCTTTTCTCGTGGGTATTTTTGAGGTCCTTGGATTTTTTTGATAGTTTTTGGTTCGTTTTGTGTATTTAGTGGTTTTATGGGAGGGATCTATAGGGTGAATGGTTATCGTTCACGTTCTGGAAAACAATTGGAAGATCATAAAACTACCTCTAATGTTCTTCGTTGTGAGCACTCGGTTGGCACATAGCCAACCAAACAGTGTGGCCAACCCATGGGTAGTGGTTATTACTATAATATTTTGGGATTTTTGAATGAGAATGGGTTTTCTTTTATTTGTTATTGGTGTTTTTTTATTTTATTTTTTGGTGTTTTTAATTATATTTTGAAATGATATTTGGTTTGGAAAAATGTTTATTGATTTTTTAGAAATAGTATTCTTAGAATGAAAGATTTTAATATTTTTCAAATTGAACTGTGTTTTTTTAAAAGGGAGTCATTTTCGAAAATTATTTGTGATTTTGGAATGTTTTATGAAAATTGTGAGGGATTTTTATTATAAATTTGGAAATTTCTCTTTTTTAAATGATAATGGGTGGTTATGAAAAATGATTTTGAATGTTTTAAAAGAAGTTTTGAAAGATATTTTTTCTATTTTATCCTTAGTATTACTATGGATTCTCACATGTATGTATGTATTTGGTGAGTGGATATTTATTTTTATTCATGTAAGTGTTCTTGAGATAGCATGGTAAAGCATATATATGGGGCTTCATTAAATACCATCGTTAAATTACCGAAATTTTTAAATTATTTTTCTCTGTGGATATGACTTTTTGAATGGGGGTTACACTGGTTTGGTAATTAAGTTATTTGGAATGATTTTATTCTAAGAGTATTTGGAAGGGGTAGTGTATTTTGAAATTGGTTTTGATGTTAAAATTATTTTTAAGTGGAAAATGGTTTTGAATTTTGAAAGAAAGTGGTGGTTTAAAAAAGGGTATTTGTGTTCCATTATATGTTGTTTGTTTTTTGAATTAGTGTTTTTTATTGAAATGTTATCTCAGTTATGTTCTGATGGATATTTGTTTTGATATTGACTTGGTTGGTTATTTTTATACCTTTTAGAGTATGCCTCCTAGAAAGTTCCTGAAGGTTTCTAGAGTGTTTTGTCTAGTTATTGGGTTTTTCCAGACTCCCACTAGAGTGGGGGGAGTCAGGTTGTTTTCGTCTATTACCTATTTTTACCGGGTGGTTGAGGATCATTCGAAGTTAAAGGATAGTAGAGATCATGGGTGTTCCTATAGGTCAACATATGGTGAAGGGTTGTGTTATCCATCCTGAATATGCTAGTTTAGTTTCCTCAGAGTTAACATCGAGTGACCAGTTGAAGGATACTCTCTTCATATGAGGTCTCCATACATAGATTAAGGATTGTTTTCTCTTATCTGGGAAATTTTAATTCAATAATTTTTTAAATTTGGTGTCCGTAATTGAGTTGATTTTTAGAGGTTATTTTCTGGGAGTTGGAAGTCTAGTTTCAATGAATTCTCTTGAAGGGTTACCCATCCAGTGGGGAGTGTGAACCAAAGAAACCTATTGTTGGGTTGTATACTTCATTAGATCTCGCTTCTTATTTTTCTAACTACCCACTCATTTGCCTTCAATTTATTTGATTTGGGTACTTTAATCCATTTTCCAAAATCATATGAAATCTTGTTGATGGTGTGGTTGTGTAAAAGTTTTGTACGTTGTGTTGTAAGGAATGAAATCCTCTATTGAAGGTTGTTAGTTACCGAATGTGGGGAGTAGATGTTTCAGGACATTACGGCTCCATCCACTTGTCCTATATTGATGATTTTATTGTATTTTGGGAATTTATAGGTATGAGAAAAAAATAAATATCCAAATTTTTTTCTCTAAGATAAAATAATTGGCAATTTGATTTTTCCCTTCCCGTGGTTGTCTATTTTGGAACGCCATGTTTGTTTTGGTGGTTTTGGTGGATTTTTTTGGAATAGTTTTAAATTTTTAATTTCTTTTTTTGGATATATAATATGAATACTATAAATTTTCTCTTGTTAAGGAGTTTAATTTTAGTCTCTTTCATTGGATCCCCCTTATGTTGGGGGTTCATCCATTATAGTCAGTTCTATAAAGGAAAGGAGACCCACTATGTGTCTCACTGATCTATTCTCTAAAACTGATCTGGTATACTTTTTGAAGTTAAGAGGTCTCACTAGTGTTATTGGTTTTGTTTTTATTTGTGATTTTTTTTTTATTTTGTGAAATATTTTTTTGGACAGAGTCCAAATATGGTTGGGATACCACCATAGGATGAAATCATGGAAAACTCAATCTTCAAGGAGTTCATGATGGGGAAATTCCCTATTACCACCCTTTCCAACCTTGATCATGGTAGTTTATATAAGAATGGTATGTTGATTGTGTGATGAATGATTATGGAAATAATTAATAGACCAATATGGGTTTCACTTGGTGATAATTGTATTATGGTTTAGGTGTTCCTTTTTTTGAGGTTATGTTTGGAGATATGAGTCCCTCAACCATCATCCCTTCATTTTCTAGTTTGAGTCTTTTCACCTCATTAGTTGTTTCTTTATGATGAACAAGTTTGTTGAGAATGACCTTTAAAATTTCTTTTATATCATGATGTTTCATGTTTTTTGTGGAAATAGAGTTTTTAGTTGTCGTTCCTCCAATGGTTGGTTTTTGTTTGGGTTTTGGCTTGTTTTTGACTTAGTTAGTTAAGTCTTTTCGGACATTTTTTGGGGAAGAAAGTGTCATTGTGAGAATAATTTTCATACCCAAACCCTGAAAGATTAATTATATTTGTTATTTAATTATTTTTAGACTCTATTTTGAGTTTCAGGATATTTTGGGTTTCTATATTAAAATGTTGTGTTTTTAGAAAAGGCACATGGTTAACACATAGTTAGTAGAAATTGTGTGCTAACTATTAAAGATGTTTATGGTTTTTTACATGTATTAATCATATGGATGGTTCATGTTTTAAAAAAAATTACCTACTCAAGCATGGTTCTCTAGGGGCCATGTGATGGGGGCACGGTTGGTACACGGTCTGTCCAACTATGCAGCTAAACCATGAATAGTTTTCAACCTTTAGAAAACAAAAAGAACTTTTTTAATAATAATAATAATACTAATAAAATTACTATTATTAAGATTATTATTATTATTATTATTATTATCAAACACTAAAATGGGTCACCCCCACCCCCTATCCACACATGACACACCCATCATTGTCTCGCTCGACTAGCCGCTCGGGAGGGATCCCCCGTGTGCAGGAGCTCCCCCTCCCACTCCCATCAGTAACCAATTTTGCTTCCCATTTTGGGTGTGATCAACTATGGTAAGCTTCATCACTCTATAAAATTCTTTATTCTTCTACTTTTCTGGGATTTCTTTTCTCTTGAGTGGTGTGTGTGATTTAGTCTGAACCCTAACCACCTTTTTTGGGTATTTATCATATTAATCCTTGAGGTCTACATTCCTTAGGTCCTATGGGGACTGATTCTAGGCTTGGAAATGAAAGGATGAGGATTTGCCATGGGTTTCATGTAGGTTTTGTTCCATTCCTCAAATTTGCAAAATTTTTAATTACAAATTTTTTAATTTTTTAGTTTTAGGTATTTTTATAGGGAATTTTGGACAACGGTTTTTTATGGTGACTTACACCCATATGCATGGAAATACAATATTTATATTTATACCTTATTTTTATATATTTCCACATGTATATTTGAATATCTACATTAAAACCATGGGTATTTATTTATATATATATGTATGTGTACATATGCATGTAAGTGTAAAAGGAGGGTCTTTGGATTTTGTGTCACTTTTGGGGTGGTTTTATATTTCCATCATAAAAAAGTGTGTTTTGATGTAGGTTATATATTCCGAAACATTTAATTTTAATTCACGTTTTACCTGATTATTTTAAAATTTTATTTCTACCATTATATGAAATTTATATTCTTTGAAAAGTGGATTTTAATTCTTGGAAATTCATTTTCACTCACTGCCAATTTTTAGCTAAGCTTCCAACCTAGGTTCCCTTTTGATTAGGGTTGTTTTTATCATCTTTTAAAAGTAGTTCATTTTTAACTATTTAATTGGTTTTTTAAATGAAAATAGTTTCCCAATTTTAATTTTATGAGGCCTGATTGAAACCTTCAATTATTTTATAGAAATGAAAACACATTTTTAAGACATTACCCTCACATTTGAAATGTGATGTATGTTAAATGTGTTACATGTAAGGTATTTTGGTAATGGATCTTGTGATTTATTGTTTGTTTTGGAAAGGTAAAAGGTGTTTCACTTAAAAAGGGAGTTTTGAGGTGAGATAGTGGATGATGGATTTTAGTAAAAGTATGTTAAATGTATGTATATACTATCTGAAAAAAAAACTCACCTTAATTTGAAAAAGGAACATGGTAATACTGACTATCTAGGTGGAAAGACTTAGTCTAGTATTCTATGTGAGTCTACAGGGCCAAGGCCTAGTCTCCCAAGCAAGATTACGTTACAAAACTTACTAAACTATGGTGGCGTGGATTGGTTAAATTGATTATGAGAAAAGATCTTCCTGTCTATGGTAGATAAATGAGAGTATGAGGATCTTTTGACCACAAATTGCCATTTTTTTTGCATATTTACCATGGAACTTTCTATTATTTACCCCTTTTTTCTATGGTACTTCATTACTAAATTCTTAATGCTCAGTTTTCCTTTCATTAATGAAAAATATATTTTACTTTCCACTATTTTGTAGCACCTAATGAAATGATTACTTTATTGAATTACATTATTTTTAAATGGTTTTTTGGAAAGCTGAATTCCCCTCTTAAAAAGGTTTTCATTGTAAAAGAGAAGAAATGTTTTCAAAATATCCAGCCTGCTACATTTTTTGAAATGGATAAAAAACCTCTTTTTAATTTATATTTTCCAACTTTCATGAATTGGTTTTATTTTTAATTGTATGGAATAGGTAATAGTTTATTTAGTCACACCAACTATGTTTTAATACTCAAACATGTTTCTCTTTATTTATTTTTAGATTATCTTGATTCTTCTAACTCAGACTCAGTCACCATGGATCGACATCAGTTTAGTAGTTAATGGTGACCTGCAATGTCACATGGAGGCTTGTTTAGTTTAATTTATTTTTTTATTCCAGTAAACTCTCACTATTTATTTATTTATATGATTTTCGTAGTATTAATCATTAAAAACTGAGTTTTCTTGATTCTTGACATTGGTTTCCATAACAGGAGGATAGAGAATTCATCTTAGGCCTTGTCGTGGGCTGGATCAGGTGACTAGTTCAGGGTTGACATGAGTTAGTTCCTGATAGGGGGATGAAGGAATCATCCAGACCAAGTACATGGAATCTACTTGGAATAAATAGTGTATATTCATTATATGACGTGTAATGTCCTAGTAAGTTCAATTCAAAGCATGTAACGAGATTTCTCTAGGAGGGAAATCTTGAGTATTACATGACATGTAATGAATTTGCACACCATGGAAATTCTTAGGTTCAGTTTTTAGAATAAGAGGGAGTGCCTAATTTTTGACTGATTCCCTCCTCTACCTCACACAAGAACTCCAGGAGAAGCTCCTTAGAGTCTTAATCATTGGCTTGGATGTTTTATCATAATTCAATCTCTAATTCGAAGTTAAATCATCTTTTTTCATAGATGTTAGTAATTTCTTCAAAACTTAGGCTTGTTTAGTTTTTTTTCTATTCTATCGATGATGGTGTTTTGGTGTGAGAACTTATGTTCTATTTTAACAGAATTCATATATACATCCATTTTCTTCTGATCAGGGCTTAGTTATGATTCAAAACTATATGAGTATTCTACCAGTGGTATACGGTAGGTGTTATATTCCTTTTTTTGTTTTGGTAGTTTTATAATAAGTTGATGTTGTGCCACATACAGGAATTTATAGTTGTTGTTCTTTAATTGATTAAATGATTTGAATAAATTTTTGGAACCTGATTAGGTTTCCCACTTATTACCATTATTTGGTTTGAAGTTTTTCACCTCAACCCAGACCACTTGTGCGGTGTGTTTGAGTATCTTCCCTATAATATACCACCCATTGGGTGTGTGTGAGATCACCATTATTAGAGGTATTTTTTTGAATAAAATGTGATATTAGGAGAGGGTTTTATGCATCCTTTTCCATGTGATTACATGTTTTTAAAATTCTTGAATGGGTTTAATGGAAATGTGAAATGGGTTTTGAAATGATTCATGAATTATTCTATGATTTGAAAGCCTTGTACATTTCTACTCCTTGTATTTGGTTGCCTTGGATTCCATGGGCATTTTTACTCCATGGATCTAGATTATGTTGGATTATTTGGACATTTCTAATCTTATGATTTGGCTTACATGGACCTCCTTGGACAATTCCACTACTAGGGATCCACCCAATTATTTACCGACTCTATTATGGATGTGATCCATGGACTCGAGGGTATGCCTTGGTCATAGAACTTGGATCCGTCCCATGTAGGTGATACACTGGATTACTCGTCATAGGTGGAAGGGGATTCCTTTCCCATTTATAATCTATAGATCCTACCTATGGGGTCTGACACATGATTACATGGAATGGTCCATTGTGGACTGTTTTTATATGCTTTATAGTTAGTCAGTGTTTACAGATGTGTGATTATAGCAAACCTTGGTTAAGGGTGACTGATTATTATTCACATTTAGTAAAGTTTTACTTCTTCATTTATCAATTTATATATGTTATATATTGAACAATTCATTAGTTTATATACATATACTAGACTTGTTACAGGCACCGTTGGTGGTCGCCTACTAATTGTTATCTGAAACACTGTTTGGGCCACCGTTGGTTACCCAGAAAGAATTCATGGATGCAGGTATGGATTGGGGAAAGAACCATATTTATGATGCTTGATTTTATCAATAATTAGTAAAAGGGGGGAATTTTATAGATATATTCTTGTGATCCTATCTGGAGATATTTCTTTTTGGTCTTATGTACTTTGGATACTTGTATTCCATTGGATGTTTGTTTCCATGTATTGCCTGCCATTTTTTATAGAGACATTACATGTTCATAATATTGTGTATGAAACCTATTTTAGACTTGTTTATTTATTCTATATGGATGTTATCTTCTAATTTTACTACTTGGTATGATTGTTATTGCTATTGAATCTATTTGTTATACCACTGTGCTACACATTGATCATGAGGGTATATTCTCTCTACTATTCCACCATAGACCCTCATAACTTGTTGGCAGCCAATAGAATATGGGGAGGTACACTTGAGTCCATGTGACCCACTTGCTTGGGAACCATTATATAGATCCTAGGTTGGGATGTTACACCCTAAAAACTGTAAAACCCCTAAAACCATAAAAACCTAAAAAACTAAAAAACCCCTAAAACGACCAAAAACTATAAAAACCCATTAAACCCCTAAAAAGGTTAAATAACTCTAAAAATCATAAAATACTTAAAACCACAAAAAAACACCATAAACCCCTAAAAACCAGGAAAACCAAAAAAAATTTTAAACCCCCCAAAATCCATAAAACCCAAAGATCCACTAAAAATTCAAAAAACCCTTTAAACACCTAAAATGTTAAAAAAAACTCTAAAAACATAAAAATATAAAAATATAAAAAAACTATAAAACTTCTAAAAAACCTAAACACCCCTAGAAACCCTCAAAATCCTAAAAACCAGAAAACCCATAAAAATCCTAAAAATCCCTAAGAATTAATAAAAATGAAAAAATCCCTGAAAACCCCTATGAAATTCATAGAAAAATAAAAACACTTAAAACCCGTAAAAGTGCTATAAACCTTAATAACTCTTAAAACCCTAACCCCCCCAACCCTCAAAAATCACTAAAAACCCATAAAAATATGAAAAAACCCCTAAAAATCACAAAAATAGAAAAACATCTAAAATCTCTTAAAAGCCCATATAAAACCATAATAACAAAAAACACTTAAAACCCATAAAACCATAAAAAAGATAAACACCATAAAAGACACCAAATACCCTAAAAACCATAAAAACACCCAAAACTTTAAAAACCATAAAAACCAAAAAAACCCTAAAAATCACTAAAAATTCAAAAAAACATTCAAACCCTAAAAATGTTAAAAAATCCCAAACACCTTAAAAACCCTAAAAAATATATAGAAACCCTAACCCCCCCCAGAACCCATAAAAACTCTTAAATACCTAAAATCCTAAAACCCCCCAAAACCCTTAGAACCATATGAAATCTAAAAAATCTTTAAAATACGAAAAAAAGTTAAAAACCTTAACAACTCATAAGAAAACCTCAAAAACCTAAAACCACTTTACACCCCTAATAAAATAATAATTTTAAAAAACCCTAAAAAATTCCAAAAACCTTAAAAACCCTAAGAAAACCATTTAACCCTAAAAATTCTATAAAACTCTAAGAATATTAAAAAACATAAAAATCCAAAAAAACCATAAAAATCCCTAAAAGCATAAAAAACCCAAAAACTCTAAGAATACCATAAAAAACTAAATAACCTTAAAATCCCTAAAAACCAAAAAAACCCTAAAAACCCTAAAAACCCAAATGACCCAGAAAACCTTAAACCCCTAAGAAACATAAAAACACCTAAAATCCATAAAAACCCTAAAAACCACTAAACTGTCTAAAAAACGTTAAAACCCTTGAAATGTTAAAAAATTATTAAAAACCCATTAAAACCATAAAAAAACTAAAAAACCGTAAAAACCTAAAAAATCCATAACATCCTTAAAATCCCTAAAAACCCATGAAAACTGTTAAAATCCATAAAAATCCTAAAAACCCATAAAAACTCTAATAATCCCTAAAAATATACAAAAAACTAAAAAACCCATGAAAAATTATAAGAAACCCATGAGAAGCCTAAATCCTCAATAAAAACTCTAAAAAACCTTGAAACTGTTAATAAAATTAAAAATCTATGAAAATATTAAAACACTAAAAAAATCTTCGAACCTTAAAACCCAAAAAACCTTAAAACCTCCCCAAAACCCCCGAAATCCCTAAAAATCATAAAACCCATAAAATTTCATAAAAAGAGCATAAAAATTACTAAAATGTAAAACACCATAAAAAAATTGAAAACCCTAAACAAGACCTTTAAAAACATGAATACAATTTAAACAACCAGAAACTTAAAAAAAATAAAAACCAAAAAACAAAAAAAACCCTAAAAACAATAAAACACCTAAAAAAACTTGAACAACCCTAAAAACTGTAAAAACTAAAGAAACCCTCTAAAAAATCTAAAACCCCTATAGACCGTTAAAAACATTAAAAACAATAAAAAACATTAAAAACCAAAAAAAACTCAAAGAAATCCGAAAACCCAAAAAAACCCTAAAACCCAAAAAATATTCCTAAAAACCTTAAATCCATAGAAACCGTAAAAATAGTTAAATTCATAAAAACTCCCTATAAATACCTAAAAACATAAAAACCTCTTAAAACCTAAAAATCCTAAGAAAACATTAAAAACCAAACAAAATGTTAAAACCCTAAAAAATCAAAATAACCCTAAACACCCTAAAAACACTAAAAACCATAAAAAACATAAAAACCCTCAAAACAATTAAAATCCATAAAAACTCATAAAAATGAAAAAACCATCTAAAATTTTTTAAACCTTTTAAACCCCAAAAAATTGTTAAAAACTCTAAAAATAACAAAAACTCTAAAAAACTCAAAAAACCCTTAAAACCCAAATAAAACATAAAAAACCTAAAAACCATATAAAAGCATAAACACGAAAAAAATCACTAAAACACCTAAAAATTTATAATTCCTAAAAAATCAATAAAAATCAATAAAAATGTAAAAACAACCCTAAAACCCCTAAAAACCATAACAAAACAAAAATAAAATTAAAACACTTTAATCCCCTAAAAACCTAAAATAAATGTTAAACCACAAACCCATAAAACAATTATAACCCTAAAACCCATAAGAAAACCTTTAAACCCCTAAATATGTTAAAAAACTATAAAATCCGTAAAGACCCTAAAAACTAAAAAAAATCTCTAAAACCCCAAAAATTCCATAAATTCCCTAAAAATCAATAAAAACATAAAAAACTATAAAAACAATGGAAAAATATAAGAAAAACATAAAAAAATAAAAACACTTTAAACCCTAAAAACCTAAAAAATAATAAAAAATCTTAAAGCCCTAAAAAACATAAAAACCCTAAGAAACATAAAACCCCTAAAAAGTTGAAAAATCCTATAAACTGATAAAAACCCTAAAACCCCACTAAAATATCTAGAACTCATAAATATGTAATAAAACTATAAAAAACCATTTAACCCATCAAAATCCCTAAAATAACAAAACTAAATTCTTAAAAATCCATACAAATAACTAAAAACACTAAAAACCTAAAAACCCTAAAAACCCTTAGAAAATATAAAAACGTAAAATACTTAAAACACAAAAAATCCTAAAAAACGGTAAATAAACTAAAACTACCTAAAAACCCCAACACCCCTAAAACCCCTCAAAATCCCTAAAAACCATAAAAACCAATAACATCCTAAATAACTCAAAAAATATCTAAAAATTTAATAACACCAAAAATCAAGGAAAACCCTAAGAAATACTTTAAAATCTAAAAACACATAAAACCCCTAAAAACCTAAAAAACTATAAAAACCATACATTACCATATAACCCATAAAACCCCCCAAAAACATAAAATCCCCTAATAATAATAAAAACCTGTAAAACCCCATAAGAACCCTAAAAACCAATAAAATCTCTAAAAACTCTTTAAACTCATAAAAATCATAAAAAAATTCATAAAACCATTAAAACCCTAAGGAAGCCTAAAAACCCTAAATACTCTCAAAATCCCTATAAACCCCAAGAAACCAAAAAATAAAAATAAATCTACAAAACCCCAAAAATTTAAGAAACCCTAAAACCCTGAAAACAATAAGAAAACCTAAAAATCCTAAAAACACTTAAAATGCCTAAAAATAAAAAAAGAATACTAAAACCTCTAAAAGGACCTAGAACCATAAAAATGCTTAAAACCATAAAACCCCTAAAGCCCCTAAAACCCCTAAAAAGGTATAAAATAATAAAACTACTAAAACAATTTATACTCCTAAATAAGTTGAAAAACTCAAAAAAAAACCCCAGAAACCCTAAAAACTAAAAAACCCCAAAAAACCCAAAAAGTCCTCAAAAACTCTAGAAACCCTAAAAACCCTAAAAATCCATAAAAACACAAGAACCCATAAAAATCCTAAATCCCTAAAAATCCATAAAAATGTAAAAATACTAAAAAACAAGAAAAACACTATAAAAAAATTAAAAACCTATAAAGACTAAAAACCCCTAAAAACCTTAAAATAATAAAAAACCCTAAAAAACTTTAGAAATCCTTGTAGTTGGGGTTTAGCTTAGTGGTAGGAACTCCATAAACTTACATGAAAAATCGGGGGGTTCAAAACCCATTGGGCGCATGGTACTGTAGCAGTACTGTAGTAGCGGTGGCACTATAACAACGATGGGCACTATAGTGCTGGCATGTCACTGTAGCGGCGACACGGTACTATAGCAGCGGAGGGTAATGTGCAGGACTGTAGCAGCGTGGGGACTGTAGCATTACTATTCACAGAATGGGATTTGGGCCAAAAATTGGGTCTACGGGCCATGTAATGGGTCAAATGCCCACTGGGCCTTCAGGCTATGTAATGGGTCTCCCTTTACCCAATTAAAGAGGTCTTTTATTTTCATTAATAATAAATGAGGCTTTGACCCCAACCTTTTAAAAAAATAAATTAGAAATCCTAAAACCCATAAAAACCATAACATACCCCAAAATCCTTAAAACCCACAAAAACCATAAAAATCCTTTAATCCCCTAAAAAATTTGAAAATAATTAACAACCTTAAATCATATAAAAAACTCAAAAAAACCTTAAACCCCCAAAAAAACCATAAAAACCCAAAAAACCCTAAAATCCCTCAAAATCTCTAAAAACCCTAATCTCCATAAGAATCCTGAAAATAAAAAAAATACCTAAAAAGAAAAATTGCCCTAAGAAAACTGTAATGACCAAAAAACACTTAAAACCCCTAAATTCTCCAAAAAATGGTAAAAACTCCAAAAAACCCCTACCCCCCCCCCCAACCATAAAACCCCATTAAAAACACAAAACCCATAAATAACCATAAAAACCTAAAAAATTATAATACTCTAAAAATCATTTAAACCCATGAAAATTCTAAAAAAACATAAAAACCTTAAAATCCTAAAAAATCAAAAAACACAAAAAACAATAGAAAACCATAAAACCCTCTAAATCCCTAAAAACACTGAATACCATAAAATTCCTAAAAAATCACTAAAAATCCTAAAAATTGTATAAAATTATAAAACCATGAAACCCACTAAGAGAACCTTAAGAAAACTGAAACACATAAATCCCCTAAAAACCTAAAATACACTAAAACCCATAAAAGTCTAGAAAACCCTAAAATCCCCTAAAAACCTAAAAACCATAAAAATCTAGAAACCTATAAAAACCGATAAAAACCCATAAAAACCGTAGAATAACTAAAAACTCTAAAAAATATAAAAAACCATAAATACCCTAAAAAACTCAAAAAAATCATAAAAACCATAAAAACCATAAAAACCATAAAAACCAAAAAAATAATAAAAACCCAAAAAAACCCAAAAACCCCTCAAAATCCTTAAATAACCTAAAAACCTTAAAAATCCAAAAAATCCTTAAAAACATAAAAACCACTAAAAACCCTGAAAAACCATAAGAAAACCTTATGAACCTAAAAACACTTAAAACCCCTAGATACCCTAAACACAATAAAAAACCTTGTAAAAACATAAAAAATTAAAAAAAACCCCATAAAAACCTTAAAAATATAGTAAAAAAATCTAAAACACTTCAAATCACTAAAAATGTATAAAAACTATAAAAAACATAAAATAACCTAAAAAATCAAAAAAAAACCCAAAACCAAAAAAGTATAATAACCTTAGAAACCATAAAGACCCTCAAATCTCTAAAAACATAATAATCACCCAAAACCAAAAAAGACCTAAAAATCTATAAAAATGTAAAAACCCTATAGACATTGAAAAACCAAAACAAAACGAATAAAACATAAAAAATATAATGACCCAAAAAAACTAAAAAACCCAAAAAATCCTTAAACCCCTACTTCAAACCCAATAAAACCCTAATACCCATTAAAAACACTACAAGCCCTTTAAATACTTAAAAATGATAAAAAACTATAAAAATTCATAAAATCCCTAAATACTAAAAAAATCATAAAATCCCTAAATACTCAAAAAAAATCTTCCAAAACACAAAAAACCCATAAAAACCTATAAACCCTACAGACTATCAAAATCCCTAGAAACCGTAAAAACCCTAAAAACCCATAAAAATCATAAAAATCCTTTATAACATAAAAACAACAAACGCATCGAGAACCCCTAAGAATATCTTAAAAACAAAAAAAAACACATTAGACCCCTAAATGACCTAAAAATTTTAAAACCCTAAAAACCCCCAAAAACCTTAGAAAACCCTAAAACACCTCAAAATCCCAAAAAACCCTAAAAATCAATAAAAATTATGAAAAGGACCTAAAAATACCAAAGGACATAAGAAATCTTAAAACCCTTAAGAAAAACTTAAAAAACTAAAAACACAAAGAACCCCTAAATAATATAAAAACACAAAAAACCCGATAACTCTATAAAAACCCTAAAACCCCCTAAAACCCATTAAACACCTAAAACCCTTAAAAACCCCTAAAAACATTTAAAACCCCTAAAATCCAATTAAAACCCTAAAAACCACTAAAAAATCTAAAAGCCAATTAGACCCCTTAACGATATAAAAAACTATAAAACTCCTTTAAAACATGAAAATCCCCAAAAATCCCTAAAAAAACCATAAAATCCCTCAAAAGCATCAAAATAACTAAAAAACATAAAAACCATAAAAATCGCCAATGTCCATAAAAATCCCTAAAAACATAGAAACCCCTAAAAACCTAAAAAAACTAAGAAAAATATAAATTCCTAATAAATTTAGAAAACAAAAAAACCTAAAAATTCTAAAACACCTAAAATCCCTAAAAACCGTAAAACTAATAAAAATCAAAAAATCCCTTCAGAACAATAAAAGACCGTAAAAATCCACTAAAAATATAAAAATCATTTAAACCCATAAAAACATTAAAGAATCTATAAATCCTTAATAACTATAAAAACTAAAAAAACACTAAAATAGAAAAACATAAATAACCTAACAACGTAAAATCCCACAAAATCCATAAAAAACATAAAACCCATAAAAATCCTAAAAAATCCATACAAATGATAAAAATATATTAAAACCCATAAAACCTCAAATAAAAATTTAAAAATATAAACACTCTTAAAACCACCAAAACATAAAAATGAAAAAACCATAAAAGACCCTAAAAAACCCTAAAAACAATAAAAAACCTTAAAACCATAAAATCTCATAAAACCCCAAAACACAACTAAAAACTCAAAAAAACCCTTTAAACCCCAAAGACGTTAAAAAACTATAAAAAATATTAAGATAATAAAAAACTAAAAGAAAACTTGAAATAAAAAGGCCCCTTAAAACCCTAAAAACTCAAAAAACCCTCAAAATCCCTAAAAACCCTAAAACCCAATAAACCCCAACAAATCCCCTAAAATAACTTAAGAAGAAACAATATATAAAAACCCTAAAAATTCTAAGAAACCCTTAAAAAATTAGAAAATATTCAAAACCCTAAAAAAACCAAGAAATGATAATAACCATAAAAATCCAAAAAAAGACCATAAACCCTCGAAAACCATAAAAACCTCTAAAACTTTAAAAACCCTAGAAACCCATAGAAATCCTAAAACCCTTTAAAAACTATAAAAAACTTTAAAGCCATAAAAATATTAAAAAACTCTAAAAAACATAAAACCATAAATGTAAAAAAAAATCCCTAAAACACCTAAGACCCCAAAAATCATTAAAAACCTAACAACCCAAAAAACCCTAAAACACTAAAAATCCCAAAAAAGATAATAATCTAAAATGTCCATAAAAGTCCCTAAAAATTTTAAAACCCCTAAAATCCCAAAAAAACCTAAGAAAACCATAAAAACCTAAAAACACATAAAACCCCAAAAAAACAAAAAATTTCTAAGAAAACTAAAAACCCTTATAATGATAAAAAACATTAAAAATTTATAAACCATAAAAAACCTGAAAACCTAAAATAATAAAAAAAAAAGTACCATGAAAATTTATAAAAAAATTTAAACCACTAAAACATTAAAAATACTAAAAATCCAAAAAAATCCTAGAAACCCCAAAAAAACCCCCAAACCCCCCAAAACATTAAAACCCAAAACCCCCCAAAAACCCTCAAAATCACTAAAAACCCAAAGAACCCAAAAAAACCCTAAAAAATCTATAAAAATCCCTAGAAACACAAAGAACACTAAAAACTCTGGACAACCCTAGGAAAACCATAAAAATAGAAAAACACCTATAACACTTAAAACCACTAAATTATACTAAGAACCCTAAAACAATAATGTCCATAAACCCCTAAAACATTAAAAAACCCACAGAAACCCCAAAACACTTAAAACTCTTAAAACAATTTAAACCCCTAAAACATTAAAAACTCAAAAAACATTAAAAATGGTATGATACTCTAAAATCCACTTTAATGGGGTTTTAATGTTTTTAGTGGGTTTTAGTTTTTTTATAGAGTTTTAGGGTTTTTATGGTTTTTAGGGGATTTATGGTTTTTAAGGGTTTTTGTGTTTTTATGGTCATTTTATAGTTTCCGAGTTTTCATCATTTTTCTTTTTAAAGTTTTTATTTGGGGTTTTCAGGGTTTTGTGTATTGTAAGGGATTTTTTAGTATTTTTATGGTTTTTAGTGTTTTTAGGAATTTTGAGGGGGTTTTAAGGTTTTTATGGTTTTTTGTTTCTTAGGGTTTTAAAGGTTTGTTATAGTTTTTTAATGTTTTTATGGATTTAAAGAGTTTAAATGTTTTAATTTTTTATATTTATTATGTGATTTTGGGGGTTTTAAGGTTTTTTGGGGGTTTTATGGGTTTTAGGGGTGTCAATGTTTTTTAGGGTTTCATTGGTGTGTAGGTTATTTAGTGTTTTTTTATTTCTTTAGTATTTTAGGTGTTTTTAGATTATTATGATTTAATGGGGTTTTTCTGGTTTTTTTGGTTTTTATGTTTTAAGGTATTTTTAAGGATTTTTATTTTTTTAGGGTTTTTAGGGATTTTGGGGGCTTTTAGGGTTATTTAGAATATTAATAATTTTCAGATTATTTATGGAGTTTAAGTGTTTTTAGGTTGTAGTGGTTTTCATAGGAGGTTTTCAGGGTTATAGGGGTTTTTAGATTTTTACATATTTTTAGGATTTTCTACGTATTTTTATTATTTTTCTAGATTTTGAGGCTTTTTATGGATTTTTAATGTTTTATGGATTTTACGCTTTTTTGGTGTTTTTAGGATTTTTATGAGTTTTTAGGAGATTGTAAGGACTTTAGTGTTTTTTAACATTTATATGTGTTTAAATGGGTTTAGAGTTTTTGGTGGATTTTTTGGATTTTTTATGGATTTTAGGATATTTTATGGTTTTTAGGGGTTTATAGTTTTTAAAGGTTTAGGGTATTTAGGGTCTTTTTAGGGGTTTGGGGGTTTTTATTTGTTTTTATGGGATTTAAGTGTTTTTTTTAAAATATAGATCAAGGGGTTTTTTGGGTTTTGGATTTTTTATGTTGTTAGGGATTTTTAGGGATTTTTTAGAATTTTTAGATCATTTTAGGGTTTTTAGGGATTTTGAGGGTTTTAGAGTTTTTTGGGTTTTTTTGGTTTTTTGGGGTCTTTAGGTTTAAATTTTATTTTTCAGGGTTTATAAGGGTTTTTAAATTTTTTTACATTTTTTGTGTTGAAAAGGGTTTTTATATTTTTAGTGGTTTTTATGGATTTTATAGGCTTTTAGAGAATTTTATTGATTTTTCGTGTTTTTTGGTTTTTTTGGGATTTCTAGGTTTTTGGATTATTTTTAGTATTTTAGGGGTTCTAAATCTTGTTTAGGTTTTTGAAGGTTTTAAATATTTTTATGGTTTTTAGGTTTTTTTAGGTTATAAGGTTTTTTTGGGTTTTTAGTGATTTTGACGGTTTCTTCAGGTTTTTAACATTTTTTATATTTTTAGGGGTTTTATATGTTTTTAGTTATTTAAGGTTTTCTTAATTATTTTCATGGATTTTAATGTTTTCAGGGATTTCTTAGGATTTTGATGGTTTTTTGGGTTTCTAGAGATTTTGAGGCTTATTCGGTTTTCTGGGTTTTACATTTTTTTGGATTTTAGTGTTTTTTTAGTTTTTAGGGGTTTAAATGTTTGTAGATTTTTTTAATATTTAAAATGGATTAAAGGGTTTTTATATTTTTTTGGTTTTAGGGTTTTATTAAGTTTTAAGTGGTTTTTAGATTTTTTAAGGGGATTTTAGGGTTTTTTTAGATTTTTTAGGATTTTTATCATTTTTAGGTGTTTAGAGTTTTTTTATTTAGGATTTTAAGGTGGATTTAGGTTTTTTAGTTTCGAGGGGAGGGGGTACGTTTTGATGAATTTTTAGTGGTTTTTTAGTATTTTTATAGTTTTTAGGGTCATAAGGTTTTTAGGAGTTTGAGGTTTTATGGGGTTTTTAATGTTTTTTTGGTTTTTATGGTTTTTAGGGAAGGGTTTTTAAGGGTTTTTAAATTTTTTTAAGATTTTCATGGGTTTAAATGTTTTTTAGAATTTATAGTGGGTTTGAAGGATTTTATTGGTTTGAAGGATTTTATGGGTGGTTATGAGTTTTATAAGTTTTAGGGTTTTAGGTATTTTTAGTGTTTTTAGTGTTTTTAGGTATTTATGGGTTTTTTGTGTTTTTAGGTTTTTAATGTTTACTTAGTTTTAGGGTTTTTAGTGTTTTTTATGTTTTAGGGGTTTTTATAGTTTTTCAGCTTTTATCATTTTTAGGGGTTTTGGGGATTTTATTGTCTTTTAGAGGTTTTATGTTATTTGTATCATTTTTATAAATTTTAAGGGGTTTAAGTGATTTTATGTTTCTAAGGTTTTCTTAGGGATTTTAAGGGTTTTTAGGTGTTTTTATGTTCTGATGGATTTTTTGGGGTTTTTAATATTTTATGGTCTTTTTAATTTTAGAGATTTTGTGGGTTTTTAGGTATTTTGAGGGTTTTATTTTTTTTGGGTTTTAGGGTTTTTTGATTTTTTATAGAACGTAAGTGTTTGTATATTTTTTCTGAAATTTTTTAGGCGTTTTTTTAGTATTTTTAGGGTTTTTATTGTTTTTTCTGTGTTTTTAAAAATTCTAGTGTTTTTTATGGTTTTTCGGGGATTTTATGGTCTTTGGGTTTTTTAAATCTCTTTAGACATTTTTAGGATTTTATGGGTTGTAAGGGATTTGAGGTTTTCAAGGTTTTTTAGTGTTTTTTAGGGTTTCTCTGGTATTTTACATTTTTACTTATTTTATAGGATTTTCATTAATTTTTAGGGACTTTAGAGATTTTGATGGTTTTTGGGTTTTCTGGCTTTTAGGGTTTTTTGCATTTTTTTCTTTTTTGAGTGGATTTAATTGTTTTTAGGTTTTTTAGATTTTTTATGGGATTTCTAGTTTTTAGAGTTTTTTATATTTTATGTATTTTGAAGGATTTTGCTGTATTTTTATGGCTTTTAGAGTTCCTAGAGATTCTGAGGGATTTTAAGGTATTTATGGTTTGTTTTGTTTTTATGGTTTTTGTGTTTTTAATGTATTTAATATTTTTTAGTGTTTTATAACTCTTTTAGGGGTTGAAACTGTTTTTATTGTTTTTAATGTTTTTAGGGTTTATACAGGGTTTTGGTGTTTTAGGGTTTTGAGTATTTTTTATGGGTTTTAGGAAATTTGGGGGGGGGGGGGTTTAGGGTCATTCTAGTGGGTTTTTAGGGTTTTTAGTGTTTTTCTGATGTTAAGGGATTCTAAGTGTTTTAGGTTTTAAAGGTTTTCATAGGATTTTTAAAGGTTTATGGGGTTTTATATTTTTTGGGATTATTATGGAATTTTTAGGTTTTTTTAAATTTGATAGGTTTATTATGGAATTTATGTGTTTTTAGGTTTGTTTAGGGGTTTTCAGTTTTTTCATGGTTTTTTTCGATTTTTAGGGTTTTTTTGAGTTTTTTAGGGTTTTATATGGCTTTTATTTTTTCTAATAATTTTAATGGTTTAACGAGTGATTAGAGTTTTTAGTGGTTAATGGGTTTTAAGGGGTTTAGGGGTTTTTATGGGTTTTAGGGGTTTAAAAGGTTTTCTTGTTCTTTGAGGGTTTTTAGGGTTTTTAATGTTTTTAGGCCTTTTATTTGTTTTTATGGGTTTCTTAGGCATTTTTGGGCCTGTAGGGGTTTTTATGTTTTTAGTAATTTTTAGGGATTTCATTCATTTTATTATTTTTTATATTTATTAGAGATTTTGAGGTTCTTGGGGTTTTTATGGTTTTTTATCATTTTCTATATTTTTTGTGTTTTATGTGTTTTTTAGGATTTTAATAATTTACTATTAGTTTTTTTATTTTTTTAACTTATTATGTATTTTTAGGATTTTTATGGTTTTAAGGGTTTTTAGAAAAATTTTGGGTTTTAGGGTTTTTAGTGTTTAGAGTATTTATAGGGTTTGGTTGGGGGGTTTTGGTTTTTTTGTGTATTTTAGGGTTTTAATGGTTTTTATAATTCTTTAATGTTTTAGTTGTTTAATGTGTTTTTAGAGTTTTTAGTGGTTTTTATGGCTTTTATAGGTTTCTTAAAAAATTAGTTGTTTTATTGTTTTTATTAGTTTTAGGGTATCAGGGTGTTCATAAGGGTTTTTAGGGTTTTTTACAATTTCAAGAATTTTTAGGGCTATTTTAGGAATTTTTTTTAGAGTTTTTATGGATTTTGATGGATTTTAGGGTTTTTTAGTTATTTCTATGTTTTTATGGTTTTTTTTGTCTTTTTAAGGGTATTCATTGTGTTTTTTGGGGGTTTTATGGATTTTAAATTTTTTTAATGTTTTAGGGGTTTTTAAGGGTTTTTGTGTTTTTATGGTTGTTATTGCATTTTAGTGTTTTTTTGTTTTAGGGAGTTTTAGGGTTTTTACAGTTTTTAGTCTTTTTAGGGTCTTTAAAAGTTTTTAGTATGTTTAGGTTTTTACGGGTTGTTAGGGTCTTTTATGATTTTATGGTTTTCTTATAGTTTTAATGGATTTTTACATTTTTTCTCATTTTTAGGGAATTTTAGGAAATTTTATGATTTTTATGGTTTTTGGGGTTTTACGATTTGGAATTATTTAGGGGTTTTAAGATTTTTAGTTTTTTTAATATTTTTATAATTTTCAGTTGTTTTAGGTATTTTTAATGTATTTAGGATTTTATGGTTTTCTTATATTTTTTCATTATTTTATGTCTTTTTAACTTTTTTAAATATTTTTAAAGATTTTGTTTTATTTTTTGGGTTTTAGGGTTATTTAGTTTTTAGGGGTTTATGGTTTCTATATTTTTTTAAAGTTTTTAAGTGTAAACGAGTTTTTAAAGCATTATGTGTTTTTAAAGGTTTTATAGGGTTTTATGAATTTTAAGGGTTTTAATGTTTTTTGGGGTTTTGGGGGGAATTTTGGTGGTTTTAGGGTTTTATTGTTTTTTAGGTGTTTAGGTGTTTTAAGCATTTTTATATTTTTATGGTTTCTTTAGGTTTTAAATTTCAATTTTTTTTTCGAGGGTTTTTTAGGATTTTCAGGATTTTAATGGTTTTTATGGTTTTGAGGGATTTTGAGGGTATTTTCAGGTTTTAGGTTTTTTGGGGGTTTTGGGTTCTTAGGGGTTTTTTGAATTTTTTTATAGATTTTAACGTTATTTAGAGTTTTTAAATATTTTTAGTGATTTAAAGGGATTTTGAGTCAATTTTTTTGTCTGGGTTTATATGATCTTTTATCATTTTTATAGATTTGTGTTTTTTTTGGGTTTTGGAATTTTGAGGGTATTTTTGGGTTTTTAGCCATTTTAGGATTTTTTTAGTTTTTTCGGAGTTTAAGTGATTCTTGTTTTTTGCAGTTTTTATAAAGGTTTTCAACATTTTTTAGGGTTTTTAATTTATTGGGGATATTTTTGAATATTTAGGATTTTTATTAGTTTTTATGTATTTTAGTTATTTCATGGGGTTTCAGGGTTTTTAGGGTTTTTAGTGTTTTTAAGGTTTTTGGTGATTAAAATTTTTTTAGGTGTTTATAGTTTTATTTTTGTTTTTCATGGTTTTATGTTTTTTATGTAATTAATTTATTTAGGTCATTTTTTATATTTTTATGGGTTTTTTGGTTTTTAAGGTTTTTTTTGGTTTTTAGGGTTTTGTAGGGTTTTTGGGTTTTTACGGTATTTTTGTGTTTCTAGGGGTTTTTATATTTTTTACGATTTATAAGCTTATTTAGAGTTTTTTAATTTTTTTAGAGGTTTAAATGATTTTTAGTGTTTTTAGTTGTTTTAAGGGATTTTATGAGTTTTAGTTTTTGCTAATGGTTTTTTGAGGTTTTTATGGTTTATAGGCTTTTTTGGAGCATTTAGGGTCTTTTTTAGGTTTTTAGAGTGTTTATCATTTTTAGGGTTTTTAGGGGTTTTTAGGATTTTAATGCTTTCCTAGTGTGTTCAGGGTTTTTAGGGTTTTTTCAATTTTAGGGATTTTTAAGTATTTTTAGGACATATGGTTTTAAGGATTTTGAGAGATTTTGAGGGTTTTTATGGTTTTTAGGGGTTATATGTTTTTTTTGGTTTTGTGAGCATTTTTTATTTTTTTACAGTTTTAAGGGGTTTTATAGTTTTTTGACATTATTAGTGGTTTAAAGGGTTATTAGAATATTTAGTGGGTTTTAGGGTTTTATTTTTTTTATGGAATTTTAGGTTTTTAGTTGTTTATAGGGATTTTAGGGTTTTGAGCAATTTTTATGTTTTTAGGGGTTTTAAGTGTTTTTAGGTTTTTAATATATTTTGTGGGTATTCTGAGTTTTTAGGGTTTTTATATTTTTTTAGGTATTTTTGGTGATTTTTTGAGATTTCTACGGTTTTTAAGGTTTTAGTGATTTTTAGGGTTTTAAGGGTTTTTCCGGGTTAATAGTTTTTTTGGGGTTTTTAGGGTTTTTAGAGTTTTATGTAATTTTTTGTGTTTTTAGGGTTTTTAAGGTATCTAAGAGTTTTCTAATGTTTTAGGGATGTTAGGGGATTTCTTAATTTTATTGGGTTTTTAGGGTATTTATGTTTTTTTAGGGTTTTTAAGTTTTTTAGGGGTTTTATGATTTTATTGGTTTTAAGGGATTTTAGGGACATTTAGGGTTTTAGTGTTGTTAGGTTTTGTAGGGGTTTTAAGTGTTTTTAGGTTTTTACCGTTTTCTCAAGGTTTTACTGGGATTATTTGTTTTTATGTTTTTTGGTATTTTTAGGGTTTTGTGATTTTTATAGTATTTAGGGTTTTTATGTATTTTTTTGGGTTTTATACTGTTTAGGGTTTTTTAGTTTTTTAGAGTTCTTTTTTCATTTTTTTGATTTATAGGGCCTTTATTATTTTTATGGGTTTTTATTGATTTTTAGAGTTTTATAAATTTTATGGTTTTTAGGAGTTTTAGGGTTTTTATAATTTTTTTAGTTTTTATGGTTTTTAATGTTTTTATACTTTTCTAATGTTTTTATGGGTTTAAAGGGTTATTAAAATTTATAGTGGTTTTGGGGGTTTTATGGTATTATGGTTTTTATGGTTTTTAGTGGTTTTTAAGGATTTTGGGGTTTTTTGGGGTTTTTGGGATTTTTAGGGGTTTTATGTGTTTTCAGGGTTTTTAGGTTTTCATAGGGATTTTATTGGTTTTGGGGTTATTACATTTCTAGGAATTTTAAAAAAATTTGTTTGGATTTTCATGGGTTTTAGGGTTTTTATGGGATTTTAAACGTTTTAGGGGTTTTTTGATTTTTTGGAAGGTTTTTTGGGTTTTAGGGGGTTTACTGTTTTTTAATGTTTTAATAAGAAATTATGATTTTAATGGGTTTTTTGAGTTTTTACTGGTTTTTTTTTGGATTTTTTGGGTTTTAGGGATTCTAAATGTTTTTAGGGGTTTTTTTAGTTTTAGGGGGTTTTGGTGTTTTAGGTTCTTTTATGGTTTTATCATTTTTTAGGTTTTGAATGGGTTTTAGATTTTCTAGGTTTTAATGGTTTTACTATGGTTTTTAGTGGTTTTAGCGATTTTAAAATTTTAGGGATTTATTGGGATTTTATATGTTTTTTATGGTTTTTAGTTTTTAAAGGGAAGAGGAGGTGTGAGGCCAGGCTATTCCCGACCCCTCAGAATTTATTATGAAAAAATAAAAATAGCAGATAAGGGAGGGGAGGGGTCAATCAACCCACACCCAAAAACCATTTACAACCCAAGTCCCAAAAGACCAAAAAAAATTCAAAAAAGTAAAAAAACTGCCGCAACTTTAGCACTCTTCATCCAACAGGTCAACATCTCCATCCCCATAAGGGTCCCCATCAGCACCATAACCAGAAGAAGCATTTGACTCCATTGACTCCCATTGAGATGAATCATATTGCTTTAGGAATGTAGTGTAATACCCTCTGAGACGTTGCTGTTCTGAATTCAACTGTGCCTTGACAGGAAGACCTCCCTTGCCAGAGGAAACTGCCTTTGCAAGAGGCTCTCGTGAACACTATCTTAGGCAAGGTCAAATAGTCCTTCCTCATATTCCTCTTTCAGGGTTCTGAAGAGACCCCTACAGGTTTGTTTTCATTCCCATATTGCATGGCCACCTCAAGCAAAGCCTTCTATTTGATGATCATATTCATATTATGATTCATCATTTTACGATCCTCCTGGAAATAATCTTGGTCAGGGATGAAGGTGTCTTTCTAATTAAGGGAAAAAAGGACCCCACACTGGGGCATCCTAGGAACCACCAGAGTGAGATTCTCCACAGCCAGACAAGGATGGGGCACCACACTAGCTAGGGACGGCTGCAATTGTCCCTCCTCTCTATTCTGCTTGCATTCATCCCCCTGCAACTCAAGCAAACCCATACAGCCAGGCCTATCAACAAGAGTCTCCTCATGTGCCTCCGGGACTGGCCCCATCATCTTCTCTTGTGTGACAACATCCCCCTGCTTGGTATCGTCACACTTCTCAGCTCTCCCCCCATGCCCAAACACCATCCCTGTCGCCAATGGTCCCCCGGAAATTCAAGCAAACTCATAAAGGGATTTTGTTGTTTTTATAGATTTTTACGGTTTTTATGTTTTTTTTGTGTTTTTTAGGTTATTAGATGTTTTAACTGTTTTTATCCTTCTAAAGTTTTACTTGGGAATTTATGGTTGTTAGGTATTTTTTATGTTTTTTGGGATTTTTAGGGAGATTTAGGGATTTTTAGGATTTTTTATGATTTTCTAGGGTTTTTAGAGAAGTTGATGGATTTTGGGGCTTTTAGGGTTTTTTGGATATTATTGTTTTTTGGGGGTTTTGGTATTTTTCTTTGAGTTTTTAAGGGTTTAAAAGGTTTTAGTGTTTTTAACATTTTTTAGGATTTAAAGTGTTTTTAGAGTTTTCAGTTATTTTTTTAGTTTATATTAATTTTTAGTGGTTTTTAAGGGTTTAGTGGTTTTTATTGTTTTTCGAGGGTTTTGGGTTTCATTGGGTATTTTAGGGTGTTTTAGGGATTTTAACATTTTTTAGGTTTTTCGGGGTTTAAAGTGTTTTTAGGTTTTTAATGTTTTCTTAGGGGTTTTTTTTAGGGATTTAGGTTTTTTATGTTTCTAATGATTTTTGGGGCATTCATATAATTTTTATGTTTTTTAGGGTTTCTATGGTTTAGGGGTATTTTAGGGTTTATTTTAATGGTTTTGTTAGGTTTTTACGGTTTTTATGAGTTTTTAGGGATTTATGATTTTTTAGTGTTTTTAGTGGTTTGTAGTGTTTTATGGGGTTTTATGGTTTTTATGTTTTTAGGGTATTTTTTTGGTCTTAGGAGTTTTTTGGGGTTTTAGGGTCCTTTAGGGTTTTCATCATTTTTATGTATTTAAGGGTTTTATGTGTTTTTAAGTTTTTTATTGTTTTCTTAGTGTTTTTTATTTTCTTTATGTTTTTTATTTTCATAGGTATTTTTTCTGATTTTTTAGGATTTATTTTGTTTTTTATTGTTTTTAGGGATTTTGAAAGGGGTTTTTTGGGGTTTTTGTGTTTTAGGGTTTTTAGGGGTTTCAGTTGTTTATTGGTTTTTGTGGTTTTTTATTATTTCTCAAGGTTTTTTATGATTTTCGAGATTCTTTCTAGAATTTTTAATATTTTTATGGGGTTTTAAGGTTTTTAGAGGTTTTAAGGATTTTAATCAGTTTTAGTATTTTAGGTTTTTTTATTGTTTTTTGAGGTTTTTGGGGTTTTTTGAGTTTTTTCGGGTATTGAGGTTTTTTAGAGTGATTAAAAATTTTACAGTTTTAATTTTTTTTTTATATTTTTATTCTTTTTAATGTTTTTATCTGTTTTGTGTTTTTATGGTTTTTTGGGTTTTCTTAATTTTTTAGGGGTCTTAGTATTTATAGTTACTTTTATGGATTTTTAGGGTTTTTTGTTCTTTATTTTGTATGGGTTTTAATAGTTTTTTTGGTTTTTATATATTCATTTACTCTTTTTAGAGTTTTTACTATTTTTTATGCTTTTTGGGATTTTTTTTGGATTTTTAGGAATTTTACAGATTTAGGGTTTTTGATGGTTTTAAGGATTTGATGGTCTTTAATGTGTATTTTTGTGGTTTCAATAATTTTTATCTTTTTAAAGTTTTTATGTTATTTAGTTTTTGAAGTTTTTCTTAGGGGTTTTCATGGTTTTTAGGTTTTTTATGTTCTTATGGAATTTTGGGGAATTTTATTTGTTTTAGGTTTTTAGGGTTTTTATGGATTCTTAGGGTTTTTAGTGCTTTTAGGGTTATTAGGGATTTTTGGTTCTTTTGGGTTTCATATTTTTTTGAATTTTTATGGGTTTTATGTTTTTTATAGTTATTTTACTTTTTAGGGGTATAAAGGGTTTTTATAGTTTCTAGTGGTTTTTAGAGATTTATGGGGTATTAAGGTTTTTAAGGGTTTTAGAGATTTTTATGGTTTTTAGGATTTTTTTGGTTTTTAGGATCTTTTTACGGTTTTAAGAAATTTTATGGTTTTAAGTGTTTTTAGGTTTTTATAATTTCTTATAGTTTTTATGGGTTTTAGGGTTTAAATTTTAAAGTATTTGTATGGATTTTTTTGGATTTTTATGTTTTTTTTGGCATTTTAGGGATTTTGAGGTTATTTTTAGGTTTTTTTGGGATTTTTAGTGTTTTTAAAGTTTATAGGTGTTTAATTGTTTTATTGAATTTTTAGTGTTTTATGGTGTTTTATATTTTTTTAATGTTTTTAGGGGTTTACATGTTTTTTGATTTTTTAGTTGGATTTAGGGTTTTTATGGGGTTTTAGTGCCTTTTATGATTTTAGATCTTTTATGTTTTTAGGAATTTTAGTGTTTTGGGGGTATTTTAGGGTTTTATAATTTTTTTTGGTATTTTAGTGGTTATAATTGTTTTTAGGTTTTTAAGATTTTCTTAGGGCTTTACGGGTATTAAAGTTTTTTAGGGTTTTTTAGAATTTTTATGCTTTTTATAATTTCTATGGATTTTAGGATTTTAATGGCTTTTAAGGGTTTTTAGGGGTTTTTATGGTCTTTAGAGGTTTTTATGGTCTTTAGGGGTTTTATGGTTTTTGTCATTTTTTAGTCTTTTAAGAGTTTTAAGTCTTTTTAGGATATAATGGTTTTCTTAGGGTTTTCAAAGGTTTTTGGGTTTTTTACATTTTTAGAGTTTTTTAGAAGTTTTTCAATTTTATATGGGGTTTAGGTGTTTTTAGGGATTTTGAGGGGTTTTTGGTTTTTGGGGTTATTTTTTGTTTTTTAAGTTTTTTTAGGGTTTTTAGAGTTTTTAAACATTTTTAGGGGCGTAAAGGATATTTTTGTTTTTAGTGGGGTTTTCAAGCTTTCATGGTTTTTTGGGATTTTAGGGTCTTTTTTGGGTATTTTATGGTTTTTAAGTTTTTTGGGGGTTTTATTTGTTTTTTAGTTTTTTAAGTTTTCTTTGTATTTTTCAAGGTTTAAATGGGTTTTTTACATTTTATGGACTTTTAGTGTTTTTTATAATTTTACAGTTATTACGGATTTTAAGGATATTAAGGTTTTTTAGGGTTTTTATGGTTTTATTGTTTTTAGGGGTTTTAGCATTTTACTTTTCTTATTTTTTTAAGTGGTTTTGATTTATTACGTTTTTTATGTGTTTTAGGGTTTTAAGAATTTTTTTTTATTTTATTAAGGATTTTTAGATCTTTTTTGAGATTTATTTTTCGTTTTATGGTATTTTTAGATTTTGAGGGGTTTTAATATTTTTAGGGTATTGTTTAGTTGTTTAGGGTTTTTATGTTTTTAGAGTTATTTTACATTTTTATGGGTTTCATGGGTTTATAGAGTGTATACTGGTTATTTAGGGGATCTTTTCATTTTTAAGGGTTTTTAAGGTTTTAATGGGGTTTATGGTCTTTTAGGGTTTTTAGTGTTTTTATATATTTAAGATTTCAAGTATTCTTTAGCTTTTTTGGTTTTTTTAGGGATTTTGAAGGTTTTTAGTTTTGTTATGTTTTTATAGTTTTTATTAATTTTTTGGTTTTTTTTGTTTTTAAGGTTTTTAGTTATTTTAAGTGTTTTTAGTGTTTTATAATGTTTTTAGGGTTTTTTTGTTGTTTTAGTATTTTACGGTATTTTATTGTTTTTTACATATTTTGGGTTATAAATGGTTTTTGAGTTTTTAGTGGGGTTTTCTGGTTTTTATGGGTTTTTAGGGTTTTTACGGCTTTTAAGGTTTTTAGGCGAGCTTTATGGAATCTTGGGTTTTTATGGTCTTAAGAGCCTTCTATGTTTTTTGTGTGTTTTTAGATTTCATGGGATTTATAGTGTGTTTTAGGTTATTAAATTATTATATTGGTTTTTTGGGTTTTTACGTTTTTTAAAGGTATTTTTAATATTTGGATGGTTTTTAGAGATTATGATGATTTAAAAGGATTTGGGATCTTTATAGGGGGTTTGGGGTTTTAAAATATCTATGGTTTTTGGTGTTTTTAGTTTATTTTGGGTTCTTATATTTTCTTATTGTTTTTAGGGGATTTAGGTGTTTATAGCTTGTAGGTTTTTTATGGTTTTTTTTCTTTTATATGTGTTTCAGGGTTTTTAAATACATTGATGGTTTTATTGCTTTTAGGGTTTTAAGGGATTTTAGGGTTTTATTCATTTTTTTGGGTTTTAAGGGGTGTTTTTTAGTGTTTTAAAGTTTATTTAAAGATTTTTAATGTATTTTGAGGTTTAAAGGGGTTTTAGTGATTTTATTGGTTTTTAGGGTTTTTATGGGGTTTTAAGGTTTTCTACTGTTTATAATATTTTATGTTTTTAGGGGGTTTTACATTTTTTGGGTTATTAGGGTTTTTAGGATTTTTAGTTTTTAGGAGTTTTAGAAGCTCTTAAATTTTTTTTGTTTTAATATGTATTTTTAGGGAATTTTTATTTCGTTATGTTTTTAGGGGTTTTTATTAAAAAATTATCATTTTTAGGTTTTTAGAATTTTTATGGATTTTGAGATTTTTTCAGTTCTTTACGGGTTTTAGGGTTTTTATATTTTATTTTTGTTTTTTATGGGTTTTATGTGTTTTGGTTTTTTAGGTTTTTTTAAGGTTTTTCAGGGTTTTTATGTTTTTTATGTTTTTAGGGATTACATGTCTTTTTTAGAATTGTATTAATTATTTGGGTATTTAAGGATCTTGAGGACTTTTGTGGGATTTAGGGTTTTTATTTATTTTTTTGGGTTTTTGGGGTTTTGTTACTTTTGATGGATTTTCAATTTTTTTAGTGTTTTTAACACTTTTAAGAGTTTATTGGGTTCTTAGAGTTTTTTTCTGTTTTTTGGATTTTTATGGGTTTTATAGTTTTTAGGGGTTTTAGTATTTTTCTGATTTTTAAGGTATTTTAGAGTTTTTAGGTTAGTTTATGGTTTTATTGTTATTATATTTTTTCGGTTTGTTTGGGGTTTTAACCATTTTTTGGTTTTGACTGTTTTCAGGGTTTTTTGGTTCTTTAAATTTTTAGGGATTTTAGTAATTTTTGGGATTTTTATGTTTTTAGGGGATTTAAGGGGGTTTTAAAGTTTTTAGGTGTTTTAGATGTTTTAAGGGATTTACCGTGTTTAGGTTTTTAAGGGTTTTAAGTGTTTTTAGGGTTTTAAGGTGTTCTTTCCTTTTTTATGGGTTTTAGGATTTTTTATGTTTTTAGGATTTATTATGGATTTGTAAATATTTTATGGTTTTTTTCGGTTTTTAGAGATTTGGATCGTTTTAGGATTTTTATGAGGTTTTTTTTTCATTTTTAGGATTTTTTGTGTGTTTTGTAGGTTTTAATGTTTTTAGTGTTTTTTTAGGGGTTTAATGTTTTTTTGAGTTTTTTGAGTTTTTAGGGTTTTTATGATTTTTTTGGGGGTTTTAGGTTTTTAGGGGTTTTGTGGTTTTATGGGTTTTATTTTTTATGAATTTTAGGGATTTTATGGTATTTTATTTTTTGTATCGGTTTTTAGTGTTTTAATATTTTTTGTGGTTTTATGTGTTTTTCGAATTTTATTGGTATTTAGTGTTTTTAGGATTTTAAGGGCTTAATATGGGTTTTATTATTTTTTAATATTTTAGGTATTTTTAGTTAATTTTTATGATATTTATGGTTTTTGGGGTTTTTAGTGATTTTGAGGGGTTTTTGGAATTTTTATGAATTTTTAGGGTTTGTTGGGTTTTATGGTTTCTTGGTTTTTGGTGTTTTTTCTGTTTTTAGGGTTTTTAATGTTTTGAGAGTTTTTTAAAAAATATATGGGTTTAAAAGGATTTTTAATTTTTAGTGGTTTTAGCATTTTTTATAGGGGTTTTCGGGTTTTATTATTTTTAGGGGTTTTATGGTTTTTATGGGATTTTAGGGTTTTTAGGATCTTTTAGCATTTTAGAATTTTTATGATTTTAATGATTTCTTTGAGGTTTTCAAGATTTTTAGCATTTTTTACTTTTTATGGATTTTTAAGTCTTCATTAGGATTTTTATGGGTTTTAGGGGTTTTAATAAATTTTTTTGGGTTTTAGGGTTTTTAGGATCTTTTAGGTTTTTTGGGGTTTTTAGCATTTTTTAGGTTTTTAGGGTTTTTATATATTTTTTATTTTATTTTAGGTTCTCATAGGGTTTAAGGGGTTTTGGGGTTTTTTTAGGGTTTTTTAAGATTTTTATTTTTAGGGGTTTTAGGGATTTTGACGGTGTCTAGGGTCTTCAGGGTTGTTTTTGGGGTTTAACATTTTTATGTTTTTGAGGGTTTTATGTCTATCTCAGGATATTTTTTTGGCTTTTATGGTTTTTACAATTTAATGGATTTTTGGGATTTTCAAAAGAAAAAATATTGATTTTTATGGTTTTTGGGGATTTTGATGGGTTTTATAGTTTTTTGGGTTTTTTGGGTTATTATGTTTTTTTAGTTTTAGGTTGTTTTTTATTTTTTTTAATGATTTAATTATTTAAGTATTTTATTAGCATTTTTAGGTGGTTAAAGGGTTTTTATTGTATTTGTTGGGCGTTTTGGGTTTTATGAGATTTTTGGATTTTTTTGGTTTTTAGGGGTTTTAATGTTTTTAGTGGTCTTTATGGTTTTAGAGGTTTTATAGTTCTTTGGAAATTTTTGGTGTTTAATGGTTTTTAGTGTTTTTAGGTTTCAAAGAGTTTTATTGTTTTATGTTTTTATGGTTTTCATAGGGTTTTTAGTGTATTTTTGTTTTTACATTTTTTTGGTTTCTTAGGGATTTATAATATTTTTAGAGTCTCTAGGGGTTTTATGGTTTTTAGGGTTTTTAAAATTATTAGGTTTTTAGGGGTTTCAAGTGTTATTTGGTTTTGAATTTTTATTAGGGTTTTTTGGGTTTTCTATGTTTTTGGAGATTTTTAGGTATTGTAGTGGTTTTTTTTGGATTTTATAGATTTTGAGGGATTTTAGGTTTTTTAGGTTTTTAATATTTTAATAGTTTTTTTTGAGTTTTGAGGATTTTTTTTTTGAGTTGTTAGGGTTTTAAGGACTTTTAGTGTTTTTGATGTTTTTAGGGGTTTAAAGTGTTTATTTATAGTTTTAGTGTTTTTATGGGTTTTCTGGATTCTTTTATGTTTTTAGGGTTTATATGATTTTTAGGTGTTTTACACTTTTAGGGTCATTAAGGATTTTTTATGTATTTATCATTTTTTTATGTTTTTAGGTATTTTATGTTTTTTAGGTTTTTAATTTTTTTATTTGGATTTAGGGTTTTGGAGGGTTATTATATTTTTACAGATTTTTTGGGATTTGTTTATGATATTTATTGTTTTTTGGGTTTATAGATATTTTGAGGATTTTTAAGGATTTTTAGGGTTTTTATGGTGTTTTATAGTTTTTAATGGTTTAGGGGTTTTATGGCTTCCTAGAGCTTTTTTGGTTTTAAGGGTTTTAGGGTTTTAAGGGTTTTAAGGCTTCTTATGTTCTTTGTATCAGATTTTTAAGTTTTTTTCTTTTTTTAGATTTTAAGGGATTTTAAGGTTTTTTAGGTTTTTAAGGTTTCCTTTAGGCTTTCCATGGTTTTTAGGTTTTTCTTACATTTTAAGGGATTTTTAGGTATTTGTTAGGATTTTTGGGGTTTTTAGGGTTTTTAGGGATTTGAAGGGTTTTAAGGGTTTTAAGGGTTTTTGTGTTATTAATGTTTTTAGGTTTATTTGGGGTTTTAATTGTTTTAATGTTTCTAAGGCTTTATTTTGGTTTTAAAGGTTTCATATTTTTTTGGAATTTTAGGGACTTTTAATGAATTTTATGGTTTTTAGGGGTTTTAGTGATTTTGAGGAGGTTTTATTGTTTTTTTGGGTTTTTGGTTTTTGGTTTTTATGTTTTTTTTGTTTTTAGGGTTTTTAAGTATTTTATAGTATTATAACTTTTTTATGGTTTTAAAGAGTTTTATGAGTATTTAGTGGTTTTAATAGTTTTTATTGATTTTTAAAATTGTTTAGGATTTAAATGGTTATTTTGGGTGTTTAGAATCCTTTAAAGTTGTAGGGTATTCTTACCTTTTCTAGATTTTTAAAAGTTTTTTGTTTTTTAGAATTTTAATGGTTTTTAGGGGTTTTATGTTTTTTTAGAGTTTTTATATAGTAAGGGATTTTTATTACCTTTTAGGATTTTTATTGTTTTAGGGATGTTGATGGTTTTTATCATTTTTTGGTTTTTAGGGGTTTAATGTGTTTTTAGTTTTTAATGATTTTCTTAGGGGTTTTTAGGATTTTTTTGGGGTTATTTAGTTTTTATGGATTTTTAGGATTTTTTTGTGGTTATTTAGTTTTTATGGTTTTTTAAGTTTTTTAGGATTTTTAAGGTTTTTTTAGTTTTTGAAAATATAAAGGTTTTAAAGGGATTTTGGATTTTTTAGTGGTTTTATGGTTTTAATGTTTTTATGTGAAATTAAGTTTTTTATAGTTTTAAGGTATTTAGGGTTTTAGGATATTATGGGTTTTTATGGGGTTTTATGGTTTTTTAGTGTTTTTAGGGTTTTTATCATTTTTAGGTGTTTTAGGGGTTTTAGTGTTTTTAGATTTATATTGTTTTCTTAGGTTTTTCTTGGTTTTTTTACATTTTAGGGACTTTTATGGATTTATTTTGATTTTTATGGGTTTAAGACTTTAGGATTTTGAGGGTTAATTAGGGTTTCAATATTTTTATGATTTCTTAATGTTTATAGTGTTTTTATGTTTTTAGGGGTTTTATGTTTTTGAGGTTTTAAATTTTTTATTTTGTTTTTTGTATTTTTAGTGTTTTCAGTCATTTTTATGGATTTCTATGGCTTTTTGGATTTATATGGTTTTTGGGGTCTTAAGGATGTTGAGGGTTCTCTAGGGTTTTTAATGTTTTTTGGTTTTCTTAGTTTTTATGGGTTTTTTAGGGTTTTAAGGTTTTTTATAGTTTTTTACATTTTTTGGTGTTTAAATAGTATTATAATTTTTAGTGGTTTTAATGATTTTATGGGTTTTAGTTTTTTTATGATTTTTATGGATTTATGGATTTAATGGGTTTTAGTCTTTTTATTTTATTTTTAGGGTCTTTTTAATGTTTTTTTTTATTTTTAGTGTTTTAGGTTTTTAGGGGTTTTATGTGATTTTAGGTTTCTATGGTTTACTTATGAGTTTCTCAAGCTTCTTCATCTTTTTTGTTTTGAGGGATTTTTAGGATAGTTATGGTTTTTATTGTTTTCTGGGATTTTGAGGGATTTTAGTGTTTTATGAGTTTTTATGGTTTTTAGAGTTTTCCAATTTTTAGGGGTTTTATACATTTTTATGTTTTCAAGGTTATTTATAGTTTTTTCATGTTTTAATGGGCTTTTATGTTTATATGCAGTTTGATGGGGTTTTAGGGTTTTTATGGTTTTTAGGTTTTTTTATGATTTTGAGGTTTTTTGGGTATTTTGTTTTTTGTTTGGATTTTATTATTTTTTATGTTTTTTAGGATTTTAAAGTTTTTTGAGTTTTGGAAAATATAATGGTTTTAAAGGGATTTTGGATTTTTTGTGGTTTTATATTTTTATGGTATTTAGTGTTTTATGTTTTTATGGAGTTTTAGGGTTTTTAGTGTTTTTATCATTTTTAGGTGTTTTAGGGGTTTTAGTGTTTTTATATTTATAATGTTTTCGTAGGTTTTTCTTGGTTTTTATGTTTTTTTAAATTTTAGGGACTTTTAGGGATTTTTTATGATTTTTATGGTTTTTAAGATTTTTTGAGATTTTTAGTGTTTATTAGGGTTTCAATATTTTTACGGTTTCTTAGGGTTTTTAGTGTTTTTAGGTTTTTAGGTTTTAAATGTCTTATTTTGGTTTTTTTTGGATTTTTAGTGTTTTCATTCATTTTTATGGATTTTTATGGTTTTTTATGAATTTTATGGTTTTTAGGGGTTTTCAAGGATTTTAAGGGTTTTTATGGTTATTTGTGGGTTTTAGGGTTTTTTTTTGAGTTTTTAGGGGTTTAAAGGTTTTTTAGATATTTTTAGCATTTTAGGGGTTTAAAATATTTTTATAGTTTTTTGTTGGTTATAGGTAATTTATGGGGTTTTATGGGGGGTTTTAAGCTTTTAGTATTTTTTTGGTTTTTTTGTTTTTATGGTTTTTAGGGTTTTTGGAATATTTTATATTTTTAAGGTTTTTAGTTTTTTAGTTTTTTTAAGGGTTTCTAATGAATTTTTAGGTTTTTAGGATTTTTATATTTTAGGTAATTTTTGTGTTTTTAGGATTTTTTATGGGTTTTAGGGTTTTTTGGGTTTTTTTTGTTTTTATTGATTTTATGGTTGTTGGGTTGTTTATGGTTTTTATTCATGATTTATAGTTATTTTGTTTTTTTGGAGTTTTTTGGTGTTTTAAGGGTTTCAATTTTCTTTAGAGTTTTTAGTGGTTGTTTGTTTTTAATATTTTTAGGGGTCTTTATGGTTTTTAGGGGTTTTAAGGATTTTTAGGGGTTTTATAATTTTTATCATTTTTAGGATATTCGATTTTTAATTTTTTTATGTTTTTAAGGTATTCATTAGGTTTTAAGGGTTTTGAGGGTTTTTTATGTTTTTAGGTATTTTTAGGTCTTTTTAAGTTTTTATGCTTCTTTAGTGTTTTTATATAATTTGAGGGTATTTAGGGTTTTTAGGGTTTTTAGGAAATTTAGGGGTGTTGATTTTTTTTAGTTTTTAAGTGTTTTAGTGTTTTTGGGTATTTATGGTTTTGTTAGGGTTATTCTAAAATTTTAGGGGTTTTTTCATTTTGGAAATTTTTACGGATTTTTTAGGATTTTTATAGTCTTTAGGATTTTGTGGGGTTTTATGGATTTTATGGTTTTATGGGGTTTTTAGGGGTTTTAGGGTTTTTATTGACATTTTTAGTTTTTAAGGGTTTTTCGTGTTTTTTTGATGTTTTTTGGGGTTTAAAGGGGTTTTAGAGTTTTTAATGATTTTTAGTGTTTTTATGGGTTTTAGGGGGGTTTTAAGGTTATTAGGTATTTTATGGCTTTATAGATTTTAATGTTTTTTTGGGTTTTTAAGGGTTTTTACATTTTTTTGTATTTTTAGGATATTTTTAGGATTTTTATGTTTTTTAAGGTTTTTAGGAATTTTGAGGGTTATATGTGTTTTAGAATTTTTTGGGTTTTTAGGGGTTTTTGAATTTTTTAGTGTTTTTAGGGTTTTTAGGGTTTTAAAGAGTTTCTAATGTTTTTAGTGGTTTTTTATGAATTTTTAAAGGGTTTTACGAGTTTTTAGGGTTTTTATGGTTTTTTTGGGTTTTTTGGGAATTTATTATTTTTAGGATTTTAGGGGTTTTAAGTGTATTTATGTTTTTAAGGTTTTCTTAGGGTTTTCATGGTCTTTAGTGGTTTGAAGGTTTTAAAGGATTTTAGGGTTTTTTGGATTTTTATTATTTTAAGGGTTTTTGAGTGTTTTTAGGGTTTAGGGTTTTAGGGGGGTTCGAGTATTTTAATCAATTTTTAGGTTTTTAGTGGTTTTATGTGGTTTTAGTTTTTTCATGGTTTTCTTTGGGATTTTAAGTTTTTTATTTATTTTTTATGTTTTTAGTGATTTTTTGGTATTTTTTAAGATTTTTATGGGTTTTGGGATTTTGAGGGATTTTGAGGGGATTTAGGGTTTTTAGGGTTTTTAGGATATTTAGGGGTTTTATATGTTTTTTGGAGGATAATTTTTGACTATTTAGGTATTTAAAATGGTTTTCATGTTTTTTTAATGTTTTCAGAGTTTAAAGTGTTTTTATAGTTTTAAGTGAGTATTTGGGATTTTTATGGGTTTGATGGTTCTTAAGGTTTTTAGGTTTTTGTATGTTTTAAGGATTTTAGTGTTCTTTCAGTGTTTTTAGGGTTTCTAGAATTTTTAGGTTTTAGGGGTTTAATGTTTTTTAGGATTTTAAGGATTTCTTGTGGGATTTTAAGGGTTTTACAGTTTTTATGATTTTTTAATTTTTCTTGGATTCTTAGGGTTTCTTTATAGTTTTTATGATTTTCCATTTTTTACTGATTTTTAGTGGTTTTAGGGTTTTCTTGGTTTTTTGGGGGGTCTTAGTATTTCTTTGAGATTTTTTTGGGTTTTTATGGTTTTTAAATTTTGTAGGGGTTTATATTGTTTTTAGTGTTTTTAGTGGGTTTTATGGTTTTTAGGGGTTTTTAGGGGATTTTATGGGTTTTACGGGATTTTATGGTTTTTAGGGGTTAGGGATATTTTAGGGATTTTAGGGTTTTAGCATTAATTTATGTTTTTATGGGTTTCAAATGTTTTTAGGTTTTATGGTTTTCTTAGCATTTTTTAAATTTTCAGGGATTTTTAGAGGGTTTTTTGTATTTTTATTGTTTTTAGGGTTATTATGGATTTTGAGGGTTTTTAGAGTTTTTTAGGGTTGATGGTTTTAAGGGTTTTTCGGTTTTTCGGTTTTTTAGGGGTTTCAAGTGTTTTAGGATTTAAAAGTTTTCTTAGGGGTTTCCAGTGTTTTTATCTTTTCATGGATTTTTTTGGATTTTATGATTTTTTGGGGTTTTAGAGATTTTTAGAGTTTGAGGGTTTTTTAGTGTTTTATATTTTTTTTTGAATTTTAGGTGTTTTTTGAGTTTCTAGGGTGTTTTAGAGTTTTTAGCTTTTTTAGGTTTTTAAACTGTTTTTTTGGAGTTTTCATTACTTTTAGTGTTTTTTGGTTTTTCATGGGTTTTTATGGTTTTTATGGTTTTTAGCAGTTTTATGGTTTTAGGGGTTTTAAGGAGTTTTTAGGTTTTTTGTTGTTTTTTTAGTTTCTTAAGGGTCTTAATTGTTTTTGTTTTTTAAGGTTTCTTCATGTTTTTCTATGGTCTTAGGGTTTTGTTATGTTTTATTGATTTTTACATATTTTTAGGATTTTTATGGGTTTTAAAAGTTTTAGTGATTTTGCGGGGTTTTAGGGTATTATAGTTTTTATTCTTTTTTGTGATTTCTGGGTTTTTAGAAGATTTTTTAGGTTTTAAAGGGATTTTTACAGTTTTCTAATTTATTTGTCGTTTGAATGGTTTTTATTGTTTTTAGTGGGGTTTTAGGGTTTTTATGGGGTTTTAAGGTTTTTTTGGGTTTTTTGGTTTTTTGGGTTTTTTTAGGGTCTTTAGTGTTTTTATGTTTTTAGGGTTTTAAATGTTTTTAGGTTTTCATGGTTTCCTTACAGGTTTTAACAAATTTATTGTGTTTTTTTAGGTATTTTTGGCGTTTTTTTATTTTTATGATCTTTATGGGTTTTAATGATTCTGTGGGTTTTTAGGGGTTTTTAAGGTTTTTTGGGTTTTTATGTATTTTGGGTTTTTGTTAGGATTTTAATGGGTTTTTAGAGTTTTTAAAATTTTTAGGGGTTTAATGGGGTTTTAGGGATTATATTTCTTTTTAGGGGTTTTTTTCGATTTTTAGGGATTTAAGGGTTTTGGGGTTTTATGGTTTTTAATGTATTTTTAGGGGTTTTAGTGTTTTTTTGTTTTTTATGGAAATGATGGTTTTTGGATAAGCTATCCCTGGTCCCCCTAAAATGTATAAAAAACAAACAACACAAACAAGGGGAGGGGTAGGGTCAAAATATGTACACCCAAAAACCCCAACACACCCCCAACAAACCAAAACCCAAAAAAGCCCATAGACACCAAACAGGAAAAGATCTCCCCTAATCGTCTAGCCTCGTCCTCGAGGGAGAACCTTGGACGTTCCAACACCACCATGTCATGCAAGACCACATAGTGTTCTTCAGCATATGGGACTCCATAAACCACCATGGCCTTCTGCAGCTCTAGGGCCAACCCACCTTCACAAATTCTATTATTAATCTCTGGTAATGGAATTTCAGCCAAGTCCTCTGTATGATCTGCACTGACCTCTTTACTATGTGACACTAGCACAGCCCCCATGCCAGCCCTCCCCTCTTCACCACTTCCATTGTACAATGTCAAGGAATCATATATTATCTGACCAGGGTGTACCTCATCGAGACTGAGGGTCTGCCGCCCTACCAAATTTAGCTCCCGCCCAACCATTATCATCTCCTGCCCAGTCCCAGCTATCGCCTTCTGCCCGGCCACCTCCCCCTGCATGGACACCCCCCATTCATATCTGGCAACTGGCTACTACTATATTTCCCACCTCCCTTCCTCCAGGACACTGCAACTCCATCCAGGGACTACATAAGGGGGATATACACATGCCCAAGCATGACTACAAGTTCATCCATGTTCTCCTGCTCGTCCCCCATTCAACTCACCCCTTTCATCTTGCTCGCTACTTCAATTTAGAGCCATCCCTTCATCTGTGCACACCACTTAAGCCCTAGAACCACTCATTCCACAATAATTCCCATCCAATTTCAGACTCATTAAACCTAAAGCCAACACTTTTACCTCCATATCATACCCAACCTTCAAATCCAACTCCAGAAACTCAAAAACCGAAGCAACTGTTTTTTGGGTGGGAAGAATATTGGGCACCCCCTCTTACACCTCCACCACTTTATAGCTTCTCTCACCACACATTTCCTAAGCCAGACTCATGCCACTACTATCATAGGCACTACAACCACAAGCCTTACCACTATGCCCAAATTTCTAACAATAGGAACATAATTCATCCCATGATTCAAAAACTAGTGGTTGCTTCCAATGTATCTCCTACCCCCACAGAAATCTTCAAAAAATCCACTAGATCCTTAGAAGCATCCACCTCTATAAAATCCCACAGAGCAACGGGATGGAAGAGGGTCGACGTCTTTATATCCATACACAGAAACCTCCCCACCAGATTCTTTAGCATTGATATCATAGAGATATTTTGAAGAGGGGAAGTTTGGGAAATATTACCCAAGTCACAAAAATCGGGGAATCACAATTCAGATGAAGGTTAAAGTTCCTCTAGAAGAGGGGGAAGCGAGCACCATTGCAGCTTCAGGGTTCTACAGACCAAGCATGGATAAGAACCTCCTTATACTCAAAGAGAATCATGATATGATCACTATCAACGAGGCCCATTATTTCTCGGTACTAAATATCCCAATGCTGGAAAAAATACCTATCAAAGATGTCCACTAAGGGGCTCCAATTCATAAATTTCACAACCAAAGTTAGGTGATGTATTTCCAAGGCTTCATTGAACTCTTGGATCGAAAGCGGGAGTTGCATACAACCTTCAAAAAGTTAAGGTACCTTTATTCAACTCCTGGATCAAAAGTGAGATTTGCTAAGAGACTTTATTGAACTGTTGGGGGGGTTAGAGTCTCCTTTGTGGGTTTTTAATATTTTTAGAATTTTTAGGTATTTATGGGTTTTAAGTGGTTTCAGTTTTTTAGGGTTTTGTTAGGCCTTTTGAGGGGTTTTATGGGTTTTTATGTTTTTAGGGACTTTAGGGAATTTTAGGATTTTTATGGTTTTATGGTTTGTAGGGTTTTTAGGTATTTTGAGCTTTTTTAATTGTTTTTAGGGTTTTTATGTTTTTTTTTTGGGTTTTTAGGGCTTTTTGAGTTATTTAGGGTTATAATGTTTTTTCAATTTTTTAAATTGTTAGGGTTTTAAAGTGTTTTTAAAGATTTAGTGGATTTTTTCAGTTTTTTGGGTTTTATTGTTTTATAGTGTTTTTTAATATATTTTGTGGTTTTTATGATTTTTAGGGTCTTTTATATTTTTTAGGATTTTTAGGGATATAACATTTTTTGGTTTTAGGGATTTTATGTGTTTTAGGGTATTAATGTTTTCATAGAGTTTTTCCAGAGTTTTTAGGGGTTTATTTTACATTTTTCGGTATTTTCAGGATTTTTATGGTTTTTAGGGTTTTTAGGGTTTTTAGGGAATTTAAGTGTTTTATGGTTTTTAGAAATTTTATTTTTTAGGGGATTAAAGTGTTTTTAGGTTTTTGAGTTTTTATTTGATTTTTTTACCTTTTTAGGAATTGTTTGGGACTTTTTTGGATTTTTATGGTTTTTTATTATTTTTAGTGATTTTCATAGTTTTTATTAATTTTTAGGGGTTTTAGGATTTTATGTTTTTTGAGTTTTAGGGTCTTTTTGCAAGGAAAATTAAATGAGTATTTTAAAAATGAAAAGGAATTCTAGTAATTGAGGATCACCCTAGGGGATAAACACTTGGCTCGAAGGCCAATAATGATAGAAAATAAGGAAGCGAAACTTAGGCCCAAGCCATCATTCCTCACTCCAGTTCCCCTATCCACATGTAAGAGTCAAAAAAATATCAAAGTCCAATAAAACTCCATGCCATTAAATAGGAAATACCACCAACCATTATGCCCGAAGCAGCTAGATCACAATAAGAAAGCCTTAAGAAAACTAAGAGAACAACATGAGGACACTGAGAAAACCAAAAAAACCCCTCTTACCCCATCACCGCTAAATCCTGAAATATCACTACTAAACTCTATGCTTCAAAAATTCAATCAACAACCATCCCATATCAGAACTAGATCACTCGGAGTAGCGGCAATCTACTCCACACCATCAGAACTCCTCACCACGAAGCATCCCACTTCACTCCATCAACACTATCTACCATCACATGTTCCAGTGAAAACCAATACAACAAATAGTGCTCTAGTATAAACCTACTCAATAGAAAAATCACCAACACCTCCTTTCCAAAAAATGACCAGACACCACCAGACACTAGCAATAGACCCAAACCAACAACACCAGCCGCCCGCACTAACTCGTGCCACTCCCATAGCACACCCCATCAAAGAAGCAGCTTGCACAACACTAACAGAACTAGAATATAGCCCCCACTCTAGCTCACAACCCCCAACAACGTCTAGGCTCCAATAAAAACCCATTCCATAGTAACAAAACCTCTGACACCTTTTATCCAATACTAGCCACACCCGCAGCCCCTACACCCGATGAACACCAACCAACCCTATTCTTATTCCCTCCCAACAACTCTCAGCACCCCTAAATGACATCTCCCAATAGCTACTACAACACAAATCATCACCCAACATCAATAATAAAAAATAGATCCTTAATAGTGATGGCCTTTATCAGTGTTAGAAAAAGAGCCGATAAATGGCACCTTTTAGCAGCACTTTTTTTACACTGACTAATGGTAGCTTTTATATAGGCTTTTCTTTAGCACTAATAAAAGTTTCCCTTTATTAGTGCATTATTTTTAGCACTAATAAAGGGTATATTTTAACAGTGCTAATATGGGTCTCCAATAAAATGAAATAATTAAAGAAATACTAATTAAAAAATGAGTAAATTAAAAAATATATTAATTTTTTTATTAAATAAATAATCATTGTTAAAAATGAATAAATTTAATATATATATGTATATATATATTATAAATATTAATAAATAGTATACATTAAATATATAGATATGTAAAATAAATAAAATGAAATAATTAAACAAATAAAAATTATAATGTGTAAATTAAGAAAAATATGAAACACTTTATTAATTAAATAATTATTGTTAAAAATAAATAAATGTAATAAACATTTATATAGGTTACAAATATTAATAAATAGCACATATCAAATATATATATATATATATAATTAATAAATTTTAATGTCAAAAAATTAAAAATAAATAAATTGTAATAATTAAACAAAAAAATGAATAAATTACAAAATTATTAAAAATTTTATTAATGAAAAAATTATTAATGATAATTAATAAGTCTAATATATATATATATATTATAAGTATTAATAATTATATATATTAAATATAAATAGGGAAAATGAATAAAATGTTATAATTAGAAACTTATTAATGTCTTATTCATTTTTAATTGTTTTAATATGTAATTATTAAATAATACATTTAATATATATATATATATATATATATATATATATATATATCTGTTAATATGAGATATTATAAAATATAATTTAGATAATAAAAAATATTTATGCTTCAATTAAATAATTGATATATTGGGTGGTTTATAATTAAAAATAAATATTAATTAAAAATACTGAATAATTTCATCGAGTAATGGACATAATTTAATATCATTTTATTTTTGAATTTAATATAGATAAATATTTTGTTTCATTTATTACACATAAATATACATAATTAATTCATTTTTATATGAAACATAAACAAATAAGATGGAAGCATGCATTGGCGTTCAATAGCTTCACCTCAATAGTGTTTCTCCTTATTCTTCTAGGATTTAGGGTTACTCTATGAAAATCCCTCCCTAACTATGATATGATATTTTGGTAGGTGGTGTGGAATGGGTTAGGAATGGTGGTGTGTGGATCACTAATGGCAGCACATGATGATCCTAAGTGATTACTGTTGCGGTGGTGGTGAATCATGATGTTTTGTGTAGACCAGATGTACCAAATTCTCAGAAGGGTGTGATGCATACTAGATATGGTGACTTTCATCGATCTAAGATGGTGGTGAATCGTGACATTTCATGTATATTTCATCTTCTAGTTACTCTAAAGGGAATGATACCAACTAGATATGGAGACTTGTATAGATCTGTGGTTAATCTGGTTGTTGTCGTGGTTATTGAACAATATGATTTGTGTAGATTTCATTTTTTAATGGTTTGCTAGTTCTTAATAAGAATATGGTTGTGAATAGATGTCATGATTTGATGTTGGATGGTTCCCAATAAACATTGGATTCTTTCAAGAACTCTTGTACTAGAATAATCCTTTGTAAGGGTTCATCAGCTCATATTGAAGAAAAATCTGAAGAATTCACAAAGAAACTTGTAGTTGGGAAAAAATCCTCGGTTTCATGTATTAGTTCACCTAAAGGTGAGAATCCTTAGAATTTAGATTATTTTATTTACCATATTTCTTTTTTGTGGGGTTTCTCTGACTATAGGTGCATCTCTCATAGTCTCAGTTTTCTTCAATACCTTTTCCACTCGGATGATTCTATGCTTCGGTCGTGGAGCACCGGTTACCTTCTCATGAAGCCTAGAAGGATTCATATAAATGAATAGTATTTGGATTTCATTGTCTCATGGAAAATAAATTCCTTCTATCAGGTCTGGGTTCATCTTCATGGTCTAAATTGGGTCCTTTGGAATCTGAGGATTATTCATGATATCAGTATGGAAATTGGGACACCTATATGTCTTGATAAGGAAACTAAATATGTGCGGTTGTGGAATTTTTCTAGGATATTGGTGGAGATTGGAATCAGTTCCACCATTATTGATAAGGTAACTCTTTCCACTCCCACTAATGATATCGAAATTGAAGTTGAATATGAAATAAAACTGCTTTTCTATAATTATTGTATGGATGGTAGCCACTCAATAAAGCTATTTTGGAGGAATTTATACGATTATAGGTGAGGGATTGAGGTTCATCGTTATCCTATCTTTCACAAGATTCCAAAAATGGAGGATGGTGATGTGTCAATGTCCCTTTATCATTATGGATATGTTCTGAAAAATCCATTGTCTAGTGTGGTTTATGTGTCAGCTTCTAGAAATGAAATTCTCATTTGCCTAATTTGAAGATCAAGGGGATTATATTCGGTGGGTCTCTAATTAGAGTTAAAATTAGATCCTCTAATATTTTGTAAAATACTAAACATGAGAGATTTTTTATAGCTTGGTGGTATCACTACTACTAATTTTCCTTATGGGCCTCCATTCAGTATATGTGAAGGTATTTCTGGTCAAGTTAGTGGTGGTAAGGTCTATCACATCAAGGGGATTTTATTGTACAAGATTGATGCTTCCTCAACTATTATGCTCAGATTGGGAGAGGTTTCCTATGTGGGAACTAAAATCAGTTAAGATCAGGGTCTTATTTATACTGATTATCCTGTCGATAAAGATTTTAGTACTACCTTAAATTATCTACAAGCTTGGAAAGGTAAGGACTTTCATCCTAAGACTAAGGTTTTGTATTTTCTTAAAGCTATTCAGGATCCCTAGGATAATTCCAACTGATCAAAATATGATAAATGGGGAAAAAATTTAGATGAAATAACTGATAACTAATAATAGATGATTTCATTAGACATCACTCGACCATTTGATAGTGGTGGAGCTATTTCCTTTTAGGATTCTGTAATAAATAGAAAGGGGAAAATAAGTTATTTGGCACATCCAAAGATAAGGGCACAAATATATTATTCCACTCTACCAAGGATTTTTTTACCAGATCATCCTCAAAATATTTAAAGATCAATCAAAAATTGGAGTTGGAAAGGTCCAATACATTGATGCTTAGGATTCTCAATCATGCTAACTCACATTCGGAGTGGTAATCTACTGATAACTCTTATTATGGCCATAGAAATGAAATTTAATATTTATAACTCTTAAACTGGATTTTTGGATAAGGGATAGTCTCTTTGTTTCACCCCATATGCTCTCTTGTTATCTACATACTTTTTCTTTAATAAAAGGACATGATATTTTCTTCTTGCTATACCTTCTTTGTACATACAAGGCACAGAAAAATATTTATACAATTAATTAAATCTAATATAGAAATCGAAACACCTAATAGTCATGTAATTTATTCAAATTTTTGTATTCATTTTATAATTTCATTACAACATAATATAGTTAATATATTATGCTTTTAATTGTTAAATTTTTATTATTTGTTTTTAATATTATTACAATTTTTTATTATTTATTAATTTTTAATACTTTTAATATTTTTTGGAATTTAGTGATTTTTTATTAGTTATTTATATATATTTATTTACTAACTTTTAATATTTTCAGTATGTATTGATCTTTATTTTAATATATATCCATATTTGTTTTGATAATTTTTATTTAATTAATAAAACTTATCAACTTATTCCATATTTTTAAAGTGTACTCATTTTTAATTATTAAATTTCATTCATTTTTAACATGAATGCATTTAAGACTATATATTCCATAACAATTTTAAAAATATATTTCTATATAAATATTTATAAAAAAATATATTTATAAATTTATATTTTCTATATTTTTAAATTTATAAATTTATAATTATGAATAAATAAATATTATTTTTTAAAAATTATTTTATATACTTATTAATAAATAAACACATATATTTAAATAATTAAAGGGAAACAAAAAAACTGATGAGATTATGGATTTTTCTACTGTTTCAGACAGATTAGAGTATATATAGAGGGAAGAAGATATGCACAAATGTGGGTATATAGGGGTCCCCACCCAAAGAAGTGGTGGATGATCAAGTTATGCTCAAATGGTTTCCTTAATAATTAAGGGAAAATAAAAAAATAGATGAGATCATGGATGTTTCTGTTTTTTCATAAAAATTGGATTATATTGAGAGGGAAAAACATATGCAAGACAAGACTCAAGTGGATAGTGAAGGCTTCAAATTGGTTCCAAGGAAAACAGGTTTTCAATCTAAGTCACTTAAAGTTTCTGATCAGAAAACTGATAAGTCAAAGAATGTCACTGAGGTTAAGAGTTTTTGGGAAGTTGTATCTCTTTATGATGATGTATCTAATGACATGATTGGTGATGAAAAGGATGGGAATGATGTAATAATGCACTAAAAAACCTAGAGACTGGGTTTGAAGGAGTGGTCGAGATGATGAAACTAGAGGGCATGGGCAAAGTTTGTCTTCTAGATCGGCTCAGATCACTCTAGAGGAGTTGATGATTAAGGAGATGTATATTGAAATCATTAATTAGAGGAATTCACAATCAGAGTAGGAGACTACTAATGATGCTAAATATTCTGGTCATGATTCTGATCATGATTATAGTACTGCATGAGTTGGGTTTTTTCATTTGGATGTTGGCTTTCCCTCATTTGACGCCATCCATATTTCATGAGTTTGTTTTATTTTCCTTATTTTTAAAAATAAGGAGCTTGACCACGGACCTTTTTATTTAATCTATTTATAATTATAAAATTATAATAAATATATTTAAGTAAAGAATATATTTACTATATATATATATATATTTATATTTAAATATATTTATTATATATATTAATATATTAATATATATATAATTATATAAATATATTTATATTTATAAAATTATACTAAATATATTTTCTATATTTATATTTATATATATTTATAAAAAATATATATAATTATGTAAATATATATAATGGTATAAATAAATTTTAAATTATAAATGAATTGTTTACAATATATTTTAAAATATATTTTTTTATAAATATATTTATAAATGTATATTTATAATATTATAAAATTATATATTTATAATTATAAATAAAAAATGTATTATTTTTCAATAAGTATTTATAAAACCAAATATTAATAATTATATATTTAAATAAATAAAAAATTATACTATATATATATATAATTATAAAAATATATTTAAATTTTTCTATTAATAATTATAATTTTAAATATTTTATCAGTGTTGATGTTTTATTACTGATAAATATGCCTTTTATTACTTATTATTTAGCGCTAATATATATAACTTTTATCAGAACTATTTTAGCACTGATAAATATACCTCTTAGCAGTTCTTATTAATTTATCACTGATAAAGGGTATCATTATCATCATTTTTTGGGATCAATTATAAAAGTCTCTCTAGACTATTTAAAGAACCCTAACACACTAATTTCAATCCTAATATCTCAATCTTTCCTGGAATTCCCATGCTATCATCGCTCCTCCTCCTCAATTCCGAAGCTCAAATTAGGGCTCGAACAAAACCAAGGCTCCAATCAAGTCTCAAACTAATGCAATGCTCGATTGAATCCAAGATTTCATGATATTTCTACTTTATCTCAGACGAATCAAAGATCGAATCAATGTATTTTTTTTCTCCTCCACCTAACTTTAATGTGTGCATTTTTTTCCCTTCTTCTTCATGCATTCAACTCTTTATTGCTTAAGATTTTACATCATATATGATATCACTATATAGGTGTGTTTATTCTTTATCTGTTCCCTAATTTTTTTCTTATTATTTGGTGTTCTAAATTGGTTTATGTAAAATTATTATTGTTATTTGGGTTTTATTGAATTTAAATATACTTGTTTCTCTAGGTTTTTAAGGGATTATGGTTTATTTCCAATTGGGTTCTTGTGGATTTGGCCTTGGTATTTATCTTTCTTCAAAGCATAAACTATATTTTTGGGAAATAAATTATTTATAGTGGTTTTCATAAATTAATTTGGTGCTTTGAAATTATTTTATATTTTTTATGATATCTATTTGGGTAATTCATTAGTTCATGAAATTGATTAATTGGGCTTTCCTGGTATGAGAAATTTTCTTCTATTTTATTTTTTTCTTGTGTTATTTATTTATGTCCAAATTTATGGACTTCTCTTTTCATGTTTTATGCTTATAAACATATGTATTGGTATATGTATATATATATATATATATATATATATATATATTAGACACATGAACATATTCACAGGAAAATATGTTAATACTTCTATTAAGATTTATTTAGATATGTATTTTTATAATTTTATATATTTATAACATTTAAATATAATTTTTAAAATATAAACACCTAGATTAAATTTTATTTTCCTATATTGGTTTTTAAATAGGGGTTTTAAATAGGTTTTTTCATTTAAAAATTGTTTTGATCTTACCAAATTTTTTTAAAATGGCCTAAAAAAATTTATTTCATTTATAGTGAGATTTTAAATTGGTTTTCAAAAGGAGGAATGGTTTCAATTTTGTTCTTAATTATTTGTTGTTATTGTTAATGGAATTAATGATTTCTATGTGGATTGTTTTTTGGTTATCAAATGGGATACTGTAGATTGGCTGCTAAATAGATGGGTTATGCTATAATATAATTGAGGTATTAACTAGGTGTTTTTTTCGGTTTCCTAAAGAGGACTGAGTTGCATTACTTGTTTTGGTTATAAAGTCGGATATTATTCTATGAGAAAGTTGGTTTCCTTTAGAAGCTATAGGTCATAGCTCCTCCCCATATTTTGTGGAATATATTTGTGTTATTATATATATTTCTTAGTACCCACTTTCACTTTAATGAATGGTTGTCATCATCACCCCTTTTTAATATTATTTCTTAAATATTCTATACTTTAGTTTCTTATTTGAATTTGTTTTATTTATTTATTTCATTTTAGTTACATTTTGTTATATTGGGTTTTTATTCATATTTCCATTTAATTAAAAAATACCTAAGGGATTTCCAAATTCATGTTTTTAATAAATAATTATTCGATCAAGGAAAATGATTTTCAAGTGATTCTTTTCATATAAAAGGAAAAAATAAATAGTTTAATAAATTTTTCTAAATTCTTGTTTAAAATATTATTCATTTTTCAATATCAATGTCATGAACAGCTCATGGTTGGATTTTCTAAAAAGAATAAATATAAAATATCCACCAATATTTCAATCTTTATTTCATGGTAATTAATAAATGATATCTTTAGTTTATAACAAGGATAGTTTTATAACAATATTTTCATCCATCTTTATATTAAAGACCACTTGTCACTTTATTAAGAAAAAGTCTCATTATGATTTTATCACCCTCATTATGAAACCCTTGGGTAAGTGTTTTCTATATGAAATTTTCCTTTTATGGGATGTGTATTGATTATTATTATGTGATTATTATATGATGTGATAAGTGGATATTTGGTGAAATCTTACTTGGCATGTTCAACTCACACCCTACATACACACCCATATGGGTATATATAACATTTATGTTTTCATATATGTTTTATGGTTATGATCTCAAGATATAAAAGAGAATACCTAACAAGGTGTATTCATACCATTTTAAAACATGACATAAAACTAAATTAAAGTTTAATATAAGTAATAAAGATATCAAAACATAAATATGTACAGAATAGTAATTTACTTTCTTGAACAAATGTCTAAGACATGAGAATATTTAGGTTACATTATCAAAAATAAATTGAGGTAGCATGACCCAAACATATGATATCTACATTACTTTGTGGATATTAAAATGATTTGGAGCTTATATAATTTCTAAGAATGAACTTATTTAGATGAAATAATGTAAATAATTAAAGAAGAAAGGTCTAGTCATTATTTTAATATAATAAATAATTATAAAATAAGTAAACATGTTTAACAAAGTCTACCCAATAAACCAAGCATAAATATATAATGTGAACAACATGTGTGAAGTTGTTTCCATCTCACCACACCCAATCACATGAAGAAACATTATTTGGTCCTCTTATAGCTATATTTTAACTGGAAATACTCATTTTCACTCTTCAAAACGCTATATCATTGCTCTATAATAATTATTAAATAACCAAAATCATCCCATGATCTTATAAACACCAAGAACAATGTAAAAACTCAAATAAAAAGTGTAACTTCATGGTTGGTTCCTTAACAAACAAAAACCAAATCTGATGTTTTTCTCTCACTCTGGGTACTAGAGTTCCTTCTATTCGACTCACACTCAGATAAATTCAAATCAAAACTAAGCCTCATATCACAAAAAGACTTCATCTAACACCTCACGATCTTTTGGGAAATATATTTAATGTCATGAATATTTATAAAACCTCCTTGATTTTGATTATTTAATTAATTTCATGGAATGAGAAAGCATGGATTTGTGTCTTCTTGTTTGATATTTTATGAAACTGATTTTTGATAAATGAATAGTCCCTTGATTTTTTTTGAAGGAATCCCATAGGATCCTCTGTATTTAGGTGGGTATTCCAGGACAAGCATATTAGGATTTAAATTTTTAATTTACTAATGTATTTTAAAAAAAATTTATTCATGTTAGCTTAATAATATTTTTATGAAATGTATAATAATCCTGATTTTCATTAGACTATGATATGGAATATTTATCATTTTTTATGGTCATCCCTATTTGAAATTTCATTTTTGAAAAAGGAAACATTATTTTAAATGATAAAGTTAGTTTTAAAATTTAAAAATAAGGTATTCCCTTAAAATTAACTAAAATTGGTTCATTGTTTTGAAACTCAGAAAGTGATTTAAATGTAAACCTATAATGTTTTAAAAATTTTAAATTGTACATATTTCCTTGGAAATAGTTTAAAAATATCAATTTATTGTTAATTGTTTCTAAAGTGTTTTTAAATGTTTCCACTTAATGCTAAAATTTTTTATAGAAAAGGGGGTTCATATTTGTTTTTTTTTAATTTTCATGTGGAATTAAAAAAATAGATTTCAGCCAGGGTTTTAAAAATCCAAAAATATTATTTTTTAATTTTGAATGTTATTTTGAGATGAGATTTCAAATTTTAAATTAATATGTGTTAATTTAAATTTTTTAGGGAGATAGATATCATCCTCATCAACTTCAACTCCCAAATTGTTATTATTTAATTTTTTTCTTTAGACTCATCCCGCATTTCTTCCGGACATGAGCCTACTTTTCTTGAACTACTCTTTGAAGTAGTTATCCCATACCAGGTACTAGTGATATTTTTGGATGAATTAAAATGATAACACCTACAATAGTTGAGTAATTATTTTTTAAAATTTAATTACCCATTTCTTTCAATGTATACTATGATTATTTGAAACTATCAAATGTTGGGTTCCCCTTATTATAATTATCTATAGATCCCACCTATGATAATGAATATCTTATGTGTATTTATTTATTTTTTACAAAATAAATATTTTATGAACCCAATATGATTTACTTGAATCAAAAATGGATGAAGTATAATCGTATGAAAAATGAATATTAATATGGAGTTAAAGAGTTCATCAGGTTTTCAATATAGCATGAATATGACCCTTATCAAATCATTTTTCCTGTTTACATTGTTTTTATTGAAGAAAAAGTATTCTAGAAGAGTTGGAAGATCATTTTATTTTTCATGGAATAGATCAAATCTCTAACTTTTGGACTAATCATGTGAAAAAAATGAATGTTCACTCCAATTGGGATGATACTATATTTTTTGGATCATTTGATATGAATACTAGTGTAGTTGATGAGAGATATTTCAGTGAAGAAATGACATTGAAAATTGAAGATGAACTTCATGATCATCCATTGTTTTTTGAGAAGTTAAATAACTATTCTAATAGAATATTTTATATAGTTTCTACTAAATACACAAAATTTTCATCTGTATTGAATTTATATAATTTGAAAGCTAGCAGCGGATGGAGTGACATTGGATTTACAGAACTACTTGGTATTCTGAATGATATGCTACCAGAAGAAAAGGAACTTCCATGTAAAACATATGAAGCTAAAAAATAGGCTATTTTCAATGGTCATGGTCACTAAAAAATATATTCTTCTCTAAATGATTCCATATTGTTTCTCAAGGACCATGAATCACACGTAAAATTCCCTATGTGAAGCACATATTGATACAAGAAAAATAAATCTATTACTTAGAAGGATGTATGGTGATTTCAAGTAATTCCATGTTTTAAAAGATTATATGGATGTCAGGAAACCATGAGAAAATTTACATGGCATGAAGAAACAAGAATTAATTATTGTAACCTATGTCATCCAGTAGATTCTCTATAATGGAAGAAAATTGATTATGAGTATCTTGAATCTGGAAATTATCCATCAATATATCATCTTTCCTTATCTACATATGTAATAAATCCTTTTGATTTAAAGATTATCACTCATGGTACATGTCCCTTCTTGTTGTTAAATCATAAATTTTCACCATATTTATACATGAAGGGAAAATAAAATATATTGTGTCTTCTTATATATAGACCAAAGAGACCCGATAAAGATATTGATGCCTATTTGGATCCATTGACCAAAGATATAAAATTGATGCAGGATATAGGTTTTAAAATGTATAATTCTCATAGAAATGAATAATTCACATTGAGGACCATGTTTTATGTGAAGATAAATGAATTACTTTCTTATGGAAATTTTTATGGTACAGAATTAAATGAATATTGGGGTATCCCATTTGTGAAAAATAAACACACTCATTTCGATTGAAAAATTTCATGAAGAATGTGTTTTTATAAAATCATAAAATTTTACCTCAAAAACATAAATATTGATTCTAGATAACAACATTCAATGGTAATATCTAACAAGGTACAACACCGTCTCCTCTAATAGGTTATCAAATGTTTTATAAACCACAATATATTAACACTACTTTTGGTAAACCATTTTTGAAAAACCTTATGTAATATGGTTGGAAAAATAGATCATTTATATTTGAATTATTATATTTGAATTATTCATACAAATAAAATTTTCTTGATGTCAAGCATGTATAAAAAAAATATTTTATAATGTTATTGAAATATTACTAAATTTTCCTTTCAAAAAAAAAATATAGGATCAAATCTAATTTGGAAAATATCGATGTGGGGATAAGGGAAGAGTATTCACTAGTGATGGTTGAAAGGGGGAATTTATTCTTCCAGAAGCTAACTCTCTATTCAGATAATTTTTTTTAAAATTTTTCATCTTTTTTAATGGTTAAAATTATCCATGGGTATTCATTAAAAATCAATAATGTCATGTCAATGAAAAATTTGAAGTTATAGGGACTAAAATCATATGATGGTCATGTTCTAATGCAATATTTGGTGTCTGTTTCATTACATTACATTCTTCCTCAAAATGCATGACATACATTAACCCAAAACTTCTCATTTTTCAAATTCATATGAAGTAAAGTAATAGACCCGGTGATGTTTCCAATAATTAATAAGGAGGATTTAGTCATATTATGTGAATTACAAATGTTATTCCCTCCATAATTCTCTGATATAATGGTCGACCAAACATTTCATATGGTTAGAGAGGTTCAACAATTTAGTCATGTCCAATACATATGGATGTGCCCCATTAAACAATATATGAATCTATTAAAGGGGAATTTCAAGAATCAAAGTCAGGAAAAATTTTGTATTGTAGAATGATATATTATTGAATAATGTGTTTAATTATGTACCAATTACCAATCAAATATTGAATGGTTTGGTCTCCCAAATCCTCAGCACGTAGGACTCATTATGGGTGAAGGGATTTCTAGAAGATTTGTTCTTACAATTGCCATCACATAGCAGGATCAAGTGCACCCTTACATTTTATATAATAGTGAATATGATTATCCATATGTTGAATCCCAAAAATCAATTATTATAGATTCAAATACATCAAGGGATGAAGGATGGAAATAAAATCCACATAATCAATAGTTTATATGATGGTCCTGAGATCAAATTTATAAGGAGTTAACTAAAAATCCAAATTTAATTTCCAAATTACATTGATGGATAGATATGGGACCATATGAAAATGTAATTTTTTACGCTAGTTTTTTAACGAATGTTTACATTTTCAATACAAAAGAACACAATGACTACTGTACTAAGAAAAATAGTGGATTTATTCTTGTTGTAGAAGAAATGCATATATCTAGTTCAAAGGATTGAAATCCAATTTATTAGAATATGTTATATTTTGGAATTATCTAATAGATATAAAATTTTTATTAGACAACATTTCAAGTGATTATTTTCCATTGGAAATGGATTAATAATATAAGTGTAGAGAAAGTTGGTGAAATGAGATTTGTGAAGGTGTGTTTTAGTGTGGAAGGGGAAAAGCATGAGCCATTCATAATGGAATTAGAAAAAGTGCAGGTATATTATGTCTCAGATCTAGAAAACAAAAATAGGATTATTTTCCTACTATTAACTAAAACTACTATAGTGTTAGATGAAAATCCATTCAAGGATGAAAAATTCGTTACAAGATCACAATTAGTTCATATCGGTCCCAATGTAGACAACATATTGTACATTAGATGGGACCACAAAGAGGGGATTTGGATTCTCAATAGAGGATCCAAATCCATTTAATCTTTAAATAATGAAAGATATTTCAGTGATAAGTTTAAAGTGTTTTTATTATGCTATTATTTTACTCAAAATATTATCTGTTCTCTACTACATTGATGGAATCTATGTTAAATTTTTGACAAGTCATGCAGAAAATGTCTTTTGAAGATGATGATGTTACAAATTCCAAAGAATAATTGACTGTTGATACCAAAACTATTGAATTAATGAAGTATTGACATTATGTTGATGAAAAAAACAAGAACAATGTAGTATCACAATTTTTAATACAATTATCAAGGAAATAAGTAAGGGTATAAAATTAATGGTTTGCTGGAATCAACATGGCCAACACATTGACCCCAAAAATTCAATATTAATTAGTTATGTTGGGGCCATAATGAGGATGAATGTGATGATTAATATAGATTTTTGGCACAAAATCCATCATGTAATGAAGGAAACCCTTCGATAATATGTAATGGAAACGTTATGATATACTTTCTCTACTTTACCAAAAAAAATTATATAATGAAATATTGATTTAATTTTTTGTATTCCTTATAGAGTTAATTAATTTTAGAATATTTCCATAAGAAATATGTCTCAATGGCCATAGGAAAATCCCATAGATTCTTCCAAACACTTCTTAACAAGTTGCATTTTATGGATGTTGATGGGAAAGTAAATCCCCACACACCAGTTAGTAATGAACATATTATAAAAAAGGAAATATAGAATGATTTCATCAATCATCCAGATGAGAAATAATTTTAGGGGAGTTTTAGTTAATAATATATTATTTGAAATTATTTATTTTATACAATTTTATTCAAACGCATTAATTTATGAAAAAATGGAATAGTGATGAAAATAAATAATGTGCATCAAAACCAATATACCTCTATTGCAAATAAATGATGAGTACGCGTCACTTGAGAAAATTTTTTATTTATTTTAAATAAATAATAAAAGCATAATGTTATATGAAACAAAATATGTTCATTTTTTTATATTAATATTGATAAATCAAAATTATAATCCACTTTCATCCCACATCATGTGTTATAGAATGAGGATTTTGTAAATAAGGATGGTAATCTAGTTGTTAAAAATAGAAAATTAGTATGGGAAACCTAAGTAAGTGTGACATAATAGTAATTCCTTTTGATTTATAACAATATTAAGTAAAAATATATATTTATGTTCATATGTTTTTATATGGTTTAGACATAAGAATCATCAGTTACCATAATGGAAGAAAAACTACTTTTAGTATATTGGAGTCGGCCAGAATAATATGGTCACCTTATAAGAGTAGGTTTTTGGGCGTTTAATCAAAAATATTTGGAGAATTTAAAACAAAAATAAGATACATAGAATATAATTAAAGGATTTTATCACAAATAGATTATTCTAAAGATATTATTTTTCATCCTGTTTTCGAATACCAATATTTGAGAAAGGATCAAAGAAATATAGAGGTGTAATAATTATCCACACATGAATAACAAAAAAACTACTATCTTTAAGTCCATTCATTCCCATCAACTGCATCCTTATGCAAGGTAATCAATTTTTTCATTTTTATTTCGTCAAAATGTGTATCAAACAACTTCTGATAACTTTATATTAAAAGAATTCTATTGGGTAATGTAGTATGTGATTTCTATCTATCAACTCCCATGGACCACCTTATTGTAAGGGGTATGGTGTATAATATATTGGGATACAAGATATATAATAAATAACTACAAAAACACAACATGAGAGTATGGATTAAGATAGCCTAAGAGTATTCCGTTGAGTTTCCTACTCCATTTGATGATCTGAATATTATGATGACCAATGATGCTATTGAAACTTTCATATCAGGGCTGTATAATCTTATAAAGATACATGAGGTAAGTCTCCAACAAAATTATTCTTATAAAAAACTATAAGAATTAATGTTATTTTTTAAAATGAATTATGGTATTACAGATATATAAGACGATAGGGAAATTAAATGTATGACCAAGATAATATAGTGAATGGACCATGAAATCAAAAACACCTTTAGGGAGTACCTTCTCCATGTCATTTTGAGAGAAAAATTTATTATCATTACAACTTCATTCAGAGACCAAATTCAGATATGAAAGTATTTCTTTCATTCCATATGAAGAATAAATATTTGGAACTATCATTACATAGGTAGTTGGACTCGAGAGTATAAATTAGATTCTCAAGTTTGAATGACTTGGTGTCTTAGTTGTGAATTCATTCATAAGGTACATTTTCATAATTTGTTTGTCCAAAAATTCATCTAATATGTTCATTAAAGTTGATAACTATTCATATTTTCTATATATTTTTATATCACTACTATATAAAGAGAAAACTATGAAAAACATGATTTGGATTCATTAATCTCTATATCATTTATATGAAAAAAACTTATTTAGAGAAGGAAAAAATGATATAAATAAATATGAGTTATATAATGTGTTTGAGAAAAAAAGTTACAGGAAACAAAATCTTTTTTATTCTTACAATGTAGTGGTAAAACTCTACAATCTAACCACAATATATATAAATATATTCATTACTTATTTTTATTAGAAAGCACTGGATGCTGATCTCAGTCAATCTGTATACCCAAAATATTTATTTTTTGGATCCAATTCATGGATATCCAACAAACCAACCACACATGATTTTTACTGTGAATTTTTAATACACAATAATAAAAATTTTATATATAAAATTTAAATTATATGTTTCATTATGTGTTTTAACAAGAGTTTTATTTTAATATGGCAGTCTCTAAATATATTATAAATCATGTGATGAAGTTGGTGAATGAACATAAAAATCATATGGATTACATCAAATGTAAATTGATGAAGTTATATATAAAATTATTTAACTATCAAAACATAATTCAAAACAAGTTACTTATTTTGTTCAATGTTTCTTCTGTGTCTGCAGCAAGATAATGGAAATGATTGGGGATATTTTTTTTTGAAAATTTATGATAGAGACCATAAACCATGGAAATAATGGAGTCCCCAAATAGGTAATTTTCAATGGTAATTACAATTTAATTATAAATATTTCTCAATAATTTTTTTCTCTATAATTTCTCAGTAATAAAAAGATTCCTAAAACCCATCATAATAAAAATAAGAAGTAAATTTTTTTAGAGATGAGTGGGCATCATATATGGTGTCAGAATTGTTTCGGCAACAAATATTAGTAATTACATACTATGTTTGTTATTTGGTATGTGTTATGACATGAGAAATTTTTTGGGGTGTAAATAATTAGTATCATAATACTTATATATTATTTTTTATCTCTTTATCAAGGATAAGTATAATTATGGTAATCAGTTGGTTTAAAAATAAGTAAAAAAACATAGGGTCAAGTTGTATATAGGTATAATGAAGAGATGACTTATTACTACTTATTTAGTTAATTTTTTCTTCATTTTATCTACTTAAAACTTAATTTACTTATCATTTATAGAATAAAATTATACTAATTCCCTCTCTAGGGTTCCATCATGGGTGGTAGTAAATGATTGAAGAAAAGAAAAATACAGAGATTTCACTTTTGTGGGTGGAGGAATTATTTGGGCTATTTCATCATTAGCTATATGCATGATATAATATGAAAAATTCCTCTTAAATACATATAAGTAACACATCAGGTTTACATTAGTGAAATGGATTGACTGAAATTGATTCTTTTAAATGCACATAATGTTAAATTAAATCATCCCACCATTATATCACTTTGAATATCACAATCATTACATTATTATAGGTGTTTAACATATATTTATTATGCATATAGATATTTTTTCACTGGATCATCATCAAAAAATTTGGCCACTGGTTATTTACTATTATGAATATTGACATTCATTATCTAAAATGATCTATAATAACAAGATCATTAATAAAAAAACTCATCATCATTATCAATAAAAAATACATGAGAATATGGATGTTCCAATTATGATGAAATAATAATGATGATGTAATGTGAGAGTTTATTATCGGCCAGAATATTGAAAGGGATATACTAATATATAGAACAATCTAGGAATACTTAATGGATAATCTATATTTTAGTGTCATTTGGATGCTATAAAGGGATATATTGATGTTTAATACTGTCAAAAAGGGGTAAAAAATTTATAATAGAGTTTAGTGTCTTATAAAAATTTATAATGGGTCATACTAAATATTTTTTCATAAAAGAAGGTAAATGGTTTATATTGGAGTTTGTACTCTCTATAATGGTGAAAGGGAAAGATATATTTTATTATGTTCCATAAAAACTAAAATATAAATATTTATTTTATTTCAATAAATGAATGCTAATAGGATTACAAGAATGGTTAATTTTTTATAGGAATAAATAAAGGGATACAATTTTTTTTTATAATTTTGGAATATATAATGAGTTATGAGGGTTTTTTGTAGAAAATAAGAAGTAAAATGTTTATATATGAGTTTTACATAAACATAAAGGATTAAAGTGTTTCTGTGATTTTTGTGTAATATATGAATTCCATGTTATAATAAAGTGGTTAAATATATCTTTTGTTGGGATTGAGATTCTAAAATATCTCATATGTATCCACAATAGGTGAATCAAAAATGTTATAGTTTATAATCATAGTTTAAAATAATGGGACTAGGGATACATTTTTTAATATTTATATTCAATTTATTTATTTATATCATTATTAAAATAATAATTTTTTTATATATGAGGATTATTTTTCTTGAGTTTGGGTGGTTTTTTTGAGGATTTTCAGGGTCATGAGAGATCGTAAAGAATATGTTATTTTCTGAAGGAAAAGGAAACCCCATGCATCCTAAAATGTGAAGTGTTTGAGGAAGCATGATGTAAAACCCTACCACATGGAGATGAGGTATGGTGATGAGGTTCTCAAGAATCCTCTAGAATATTTTCATCTCTATCAGGTTCTAGAATATTCCCAAATTCTACAGAGTATTGCGGAACACCCCCTTGGGACATGAATACTCTGCACGAGATATTTGGGAAGGCGAAGACTAATGATAATGATGTTTCTTCTTACATCAGAATGGAGTATGTTTCCTCATTTCTTACTTTTTATATATAGTTTAAAGAAAAACACATATCACATACTCAATTTTTTACACCTCAATCTGATACACAGTGTGCTCTGTATGACCTAGACTGTATGTTTTTAGTCTATAATATTCATTTTAGTTCAAAACACACATCTCATACTCAAAAATAATAAAACAACATTAATATTATTTTTTTACTTTTGGAAAACCATTCATTAGTAATTTATGACATATAGGAAATTGCTTCACCTCAATTCCGATGAATGTTGTGTCCTGTATGACTCCAAGTGTGTATTTTTATTTAAAAATGCCTTTAATTATAGTAAAAAAGAAAATTGATATACTAAAAAGTAAAAAAATAAATCATACTATTTTGATACTTTAGTTAAATGATCCATAAGTATTTTTTTATATTCAAGAATCAGCTACACATAAATCAAATACATGATGTGCCCGATATGACTCAAAGTATTCATTATCAGTTTAAAATTGACATTTTAGTTCAAAATGTGTGCCACTCACTTAAAATTGAGCTAACACACTTGTATTGTATATGTAATTTATTAAAATGATTCATAATTAATTTTTGACATGTTGGTATAATTCTCATATCAAACCAAAACACGATGTGACCAGTATAACACAAAGTAATAGATTGTTGTTTAAAATGATATTTTATTAAAAAAATAAAAGTGATATGCTCAAAATAGAATAATTGAATTAGGATTGTTTTCATAATTTTTAAAAGGATCCATAAATCATTTTTGAAATGTATGAATTAGCCTCACCTTGGTCCAACAAACAGTGTGATCGGTATAACTCCAAGTGTGTCTATTTATTTAAAATTTACATTAATTTTACTAAAAAAGACAAGTGAAGTACTCAACATCCAGAAAAACCTTCATATTTTTTTTTATAATTTAGGATAACGATCCATATGTCATTTTTGATGTGTGGGAATCATCCATACCACAATCTGACATATTTTATGACTAGTATGACTCCAAGTGTGTGTTTTTATTTAAAATTGACATTAATTTTAGTAAAAAAAAGTGACATACTCAAAACCAAGTAAACATATTCATATTGTGTTTATAATTTATTAAAATGACCTATAAGTTATTTATGATGTGTAGGAATCAGCCTCACCTCAATCAGCCATAGAATGTGATCATAATGACTTAATGTGTGTCTTTTTATTTAAAATCGACATTAATTTTAGTCAAAAAGTCAACTGACATACTCAAAACCAATAAAAACTTTCATATTATTTTGATACTTTAAGAAAATGATCAATAAGTAATTTTTTATGTGTAGAAATCAGCCTCACATCAATATAATACAGTATGTGCCTGGTATGACTCAAAGTATCCATTATCAGTTTAAACATGACATTTTAGTTCAAAAAGACTCACTTATTTAAAATTGAGTAAATTCACTAATATTTTCCTGATAATTTTGGAAAAAAAATCCATAATTCATTTTTGAAATGTAGAAACTAGTCTCATATAAAACTGACACACAATATGACTGGTATGACTGAAAGTGTGTGTTCCTAGTTTAAAATGACATTTTATTAAAAAAATGTGACATCATAAAAACTGAGAAAAAAATTCTGATTGTTTTTGATAATTTTTTCAAATAATTCTTAAGGCAATTTTTATGGGTATTAATGATAATCGCTTAAATCCGATTCATGGTGTGACTGGTATGAATCCATTACTATCTTTTTATTTAAAATTAATATTAATTTTTGTAGAAAAGAAAATTGGAACACTCAAAAACCTTGAAAACACATATAGTTTTTTTTATAATTTAGGAAAATAATCTATATTTCATTTTTTCAGCATAGGAAACATACTCACATAAATCTGATAAATGATGTTGCTGATATGACTCAATGTTTCTGTTATCAATTTAAAATTAAAATTTTAGTTCAAAAAGTTTCAGTCACTAAAAACCAAGAGAACATGGTTGGATTTTCTTGATAATTTAGGAAATAATTTATTAATAATATGTGATGTATAGGAATTATTATCACATCAAACCTAAACACTATGTGACCAACATGACTTAATGTTTAGGTTTCCAATTTAAAATTACATTTTAGTAAAAAAAAAAATGATGTACTCAAAAATGATAAAACACATTCATATTGTTTTGATACAGTATTACAATGATCCATTAAACATTTAAGTTGTGTACGAATCAACCACACCACAATATGATGCATGATTTTACTAGTATGACCTCAAGTGCGTCTTTTTATTTTAAATTGATATCAATTTTAGTAAAAAAGAAAATTAACATACTCAAAAATTTGAAAATGCATCCATATTATTTTGATACTTTTGGAAAATGATTTATAAGTAATTTTTTACATGTAGGGATCAGCCACACTTCAATATGATGCATGATATACCCATTATGACTCCAAGAGTCCATTATCAGTTAGAAAATGGCATTTTAGTTAAAATATTGTTACTCCCTAAAAACTAGGAAAACATGCTGGGATTGTATTGATAATTTAGGAAAATGATTGAGAAGTAATTTTTGACTTGTAGAAATCAGTCACACATCATAATTACACATGTCATGACTGGAATGACTCGAATTTCATGTTTTTAGTTTAAAATGAAATTTTAGTAAAAAAACTAGTCACATATTCAAAACCAAAAAAACACATTCAAATTGTTTTGATTCATTAAGAAAAAAATTCATAAGTCATTTGGGATGTGTAGGAATCATCTTCACCTCAATCTGATGCATATCATGACTAGTATAACTTCAAGTGTGTCTTTTTATTTAAAATTGACATTAATTTTTGTAAAAAAGGATAGTTGACAAAATCAAAACTGAGAAAACACATTACAATTGTTTGGATACTTTAAGACAATAATCCATAAGTCTTTTTTGTTTTGTATGTATTAGCTGCATCTCAATCTGATACACAAAAAGTCTTTTATGAGGCAAAGTGTTTGTTATCAGTTTGAAATAGATAATTTATTTCAAAAAGTTCCACCCATCGGAAACCCATCAAACACACTTGGGTTGTCTTGATAATTTAGGATAATGATTCATAAGTCATTTTTGACATGCATTTATTAGTCTCACATAAAACTGACACATGACATGACCAATGTGACTCAAAGTATGTGTTTCTAGTTTAAAATGACATTTTAATAAAAAATAACAAGTGACATACTAACACCAAGAAAACACATTTGGATTGTTTTGATACTTTAAGATTGTGGTCCATGAGTCATTTGGGATGTTTAGGAATCAACCAGACATCAATCATATTCATGGTGGGACCATTAGGACTCCAAGGGTTTGTTTTCAATATATAAGTTCCATTTTTGTTTAAAACATGCATCACATCTCGAAAACTAAGTGAATAACCTTATATTATTTTCTCATATTTTTATATTATATTACATAATTAGTTTCCTTATAATTTTTATCTTATATCTATTTAGTTAATTTTCAAACAGATAATTCTTGACGTGGAATAAGAAATGGGGTGACAAGAAAGAATCAACTTCAACTCAATCTGATTAACAATTTTCCTATATGAATCATAATTTTTTTTAAAATATTATTTTAAAATTACAAATTTATATTTAATTTATTTCATTATTGTATTACTAACATATGAATTGATTTCTTATATAGGATAATTATTTATCTTGACCTAAGATGGTTAATTTTTCAATAGCATGAGTGTGGGTTAGGGGAAAAATAAAAAGGAACATTGATGTTTTTAAATGTATGTGATAATTTTTACTTACTCATGTAATTGTATAAAACTGTGTTTGAAATGTATATAATATAGTTTTTTTTCTCTTATATTTATGTTTTAAATTTTATTTCATTTATAATTTTTAAATTACTTATTTGTTGTTTCTAGTTCTATATATATTGTACCTATACTATTTGTGGTGTTTTTGTGTGCTTTAAATTTAATAGCACCATATAGTATGCCCCTTTATTATCACTTTTTGAAGCACTGATAAAGGGACACATCATTAGTGCCTCTAAAAGTGCTAATGGCATGTCCCTTTATCAGAACTAAATAAAAGTGATGATACATGGGGTCCTTTATGAGCACTTTTAAAAGCACTGATAAAGGAATCCTTTATCAGTGTTTTTTCTAGTGATAATAAAAGCTTAGGGATTTTAATCACACTCTGATAGTCATCAATTTTTTAACACTGATAATGTCCAATTTTAGCGCTGTTAAATGCCTATTTTGTATTAGTGCCTCTTACATAACCCCCAGTAGCCACACTACCTACTAGAACCCACAACATCACTTGGCACCCAACTACACCAGCTTCATGAAAAACACCAACCCAACACCAAAAGTAGGACCCAAAACCAGAAAAAAAATGATAGCCACCCATTACACACCAGCATCAATCTCAACACTCAAAATCCACAACAAAAACACCCCACTTCCAAATACCTACAGCCAGTGTCCTTGAACCCATATGTAGGTAGCCTCAAGCTACCCCTAAAAACAGCATCAGGCCATGCCATCAAAGACACCAGCATAGACACCCTATAACACCAGCATATCCAAATCAACTCCCAGCAAGCAGTCCACAACCCTCCATCTAAGACATATCTATACCATGCAAGAAATCAGAAATAACCTACACCCCACCGAAATGAATCACAACCACTAGGACAAGCCCACAAGACATCACCTAGCAGAATATAGCCTTTATCCCTACAAAACCTCTGATAATAGATGTCCCAAAATTGCAGAAGCAGTAAATAACCCCAGACAAGAAACCCTCCAAGAGTGAATCCATCATCCATGTATCCAATTCCAAATAAGAAAAAAGATCGGTGAAACTATGTTTTCAGTCACCCGGGTGAAAGAGATGACAAACAAATCAAGCATCCAGAAAATCACTGCTGTCCTCCAATCTAATTATAGAAATTGATGAACCTAGAAACACCAGCCAATAGACCATCACCATCAAAATGAAAATAAGAGTGACATCGATCGATGAACCCTCATCCAGCAAATTGAAGAATATAAAATTCTCAACTCTGAGAGATAATATGATATAGGTAAACAAATCATAAAACCAATTTCAATCAAAATCTGACGAAATCATGTGGAACCACTATAGAATGGGAAGCTAGAAAACCACTACTCTGGGTGGAAAGGATCAATGAACATGAGCATCGATGAACCTAAAGTGTTGATGAAACTTCAGAAACGCCATCAATTAAGGAACCCTGGTGGATGTGATCAACTATACATCACAGATGTTTACATAATAGACTTGCAGTCCCAACTCTGAAAAATAAAATAGAGATGCCTTTGACCACACGACCTCAAACCATGAACCTCTTACATGATACGAACCCCTCATATGTGCCAACATAAGGAAGAATACATCACCAACACAAACCTCACATGCTAACCATGAACCCATGCTCCACTAAGGAACACTAATAGAAAATCCCCACACCAAGATGAAAAAAACCATAAAACCATGAAATCCACCAAACAATAAAACCACCACCAATAACCAACAAAATTCAAACCGGTCAATGAGTGAATGTGAAGCATCGATGAACAACACCTCTAACATGAGATAGGCACAAAACCTACTACATTTTTGTGCTCATTATGGACCACTAGGAAAGAGAATGCATCAAAAAAACCTCAACCCCTAGAAAACCATGAGTAAACCTGAAGAGCTTAACACCACCACAAAAAAAAGATGGAATGAATGTGAATAATGAACCAACAGCCTTCCAAACCTGAGATAACACTGGATAAAGAGCCAAAACCAGTATGAAACCAAGAGTGATAATAGAGCCAATGAAGATTATTAAGGAAAAGCACGAGTACCACTATAGACTGGAAACCATCCCCAAGATTAAACTAGCTTGACCAAAAACCTTTTTCAAAGATACCATTAAGGAACCCTTAAATGAAGGAAAGAAAGACCAATCCACTCAAAAACCTGGTTCTAAAACACTTCAATGAATCCACCATGGACATAGGGCTCCCAATATCTATGAGAGATCAATTGAGAGACCGTTTGGTTTTTATGTTTTTTAAGGTTTGTTATAGTTTTTGAATGTTTCAAGGGTTTAAAGGGTTTCTAGAGTTTTTAGTATTTTAGGGTTTTTATGGGGTTTAAGGGTTTTTAATGTCTTTAGGGTTTTTATTTTTTTTCTGAGGTTTTAGTTACTTTTTATGGGTATTTAGGGTTTTATTGTTTTTAGGTTTTTTGGGGTGTTAGGTGTTTTTGGCTTTTTAAGGTTTTATTAAGGTCTTACATGGTTTTTAGGGGCTTTTATGTTTTTATGGGTTTTTAGGGGGTTTTAGGATTTTTATGGGGTTTTAGGAATTTTGAGGGTTCCTAGAGGTTTTTAGGGGTTTAAGGGGTTTTATAAATTTTTAGGTTTTTTAGGGGTTTTAGTTGATTTTATTTTTTTAAGGTTTACTTAGGGGTTTTCACGGTTTTAAGGGTTTTTACATTTTTAGGGATTTTAGGGCTTTTAGGTTTTTCAAAGTTTTTAGGATGTTTAGGGACTTTTGAGGGGTTTTAGGGTTTTTTGTATTTTTTTATGTTTTTTGGCATTTTATGTTCATTTAGGTTATTATGTTTTTATTATGGGTTCTCATGGTTTTTATCATTTTTTACATTTTTATGTTTTTAGGACTTTTTTAGGATTTTTATGGGTTTTTTCAAAGTAAAAGTATGTATTAAATATGGAGATGATGAATTAAAAATAGAATTACCCAAGGTTGAAATAGAGGAAGATCCAAGACATGAAGTCTCAAGGTCCAACCAAGCACTAAGTCACCAAGACGTAACCCAAAATGACCAAGTTACCAATCATGAACCACCACCATGATAGCATAACAACACACCCACCAAGGAATAAAATAAAAATCATCAGCACGCAATCCCAAAAAATAGCCAAACCCAAAAGAATCTGGCTGTAATGAAAACTAGAACAAGTGCCACCAGTCACCCAACAAGTGTACATGATCCATTAGGAACATCAACCCACATCTAACATCACACGAGCTAATCAGATGAGACCCCCATGAACTAGTAGAAGTAAACAAATGAGCTCTATGAACCAAACCAAAAAGAACTATAATATATAGAACCTACAAGGCCTCAAGATGGCCCAAAAAAGAAACAACAGATCACACCCAAGAATGTACGCACACACCACTAACCACATGCACACACAAAAACACATTTAGAACCAACAGCATACACGCAAACAAAAAAAACACCAACAACACAAACCACCAACATCTCCCACACCATCCGACACCACCCAGCTGCATGAACCTCTTCATGAACCATTATAACATACAAATTACTTGAAACCATCAACCCTTCTCTCCCAGATTAACCCCTAGATCTTGCACAATCCAACCCTTCAAACTACACACCTGAACCAAACACTACCTGGTCCTCTTTCCAGAACAAATAGAGACAAGTACAACCTTCTACATCTCAAATAGAAGAAAACCTACCCAACACCACTCCAGAACATCTTCATCATAGCCCAACCCACACAAAATACATTCCAAAAAGAAAAACAGTATCCCATTAGCAACACCCCAAACCGAACCAGCCCCATCCCCTCCACGACCCAAGAAGTCCACGAAAACCCCTCACCAAAAGGGGATTTTTATGAGTTTTAATGTTTTTAGGACTTTTCAGGTATTTTTGAAGGTTTTTAGGTCATTAATGATTTTTATGGGTTGTTTTTGGTTTTAGGGTTTATTTTTGAGTTTTTAGGGTTTTTAAGGTTTTTAGAGTTTATTTGTGATCCTAGGGGTTGAACGGTTTTTTATAGTTTTTAGTGGGTTTTAGGGTTTTTATGGGTTTTATGGATTTTAATGTTTTTATGTGTTTTATGGGTTTAGGGGGTTTAGGATTTTTAGGGGTTTTAGCATTTTTCAGGGTTTAAATTGATTTTAGGTTTTTATGATTCCTTTGGGGTTTTAGGGTTTTTAGGGGTTTTTACATTTTTTTTGGTATTTTTAGGGATTTTAGTATTTTTATGATTTTTAAGATTTTTAGGGATTTTTAGGATTTTTATGGTTTTAATATTTTTTTGGGTTTTATGGTTTTTTTAGTTTTTAGGGTTTTATATTTTTTTAATGTTTCTAGGGGTTTAAAGGATTTTTAGTGTTTTTAGTGGGATTTAATGTTTTTATGGGTTTTAGGGGTTTTAAGTTTTTATGGTTTGTATTTTTTATGGGTTTTTGGGGTTTTATGGTTTTTGAAGTCTTTTAATTATTTTTAAGTATTTATGGTTTTATTAGCGGTTTACAAGGATTTTAGGGTTATGATTTTTTTTATTTTTTGGGGCTTGTTTAGTATTTTAAAGTAATTTTATATTTCTCTAGATTTTGGGGGGTGGGGTTAGGATTTTTAGGTTTTTTAACTACTGGAAAATTGGGCTATAGCCACGGTCAAAAAACGTGGCTATAGACGTCAAAACAGTAGCTATAACCTATAGCCACTGTTCTAGCTAGCTGTGGCCCTATTGGCATGACTATAGCTAAAATCTATAGCCACAGTTTTATTAGGCTATAGCCACAGTTTTAAACCATGGATATAACACCCATATCTATCCACCGTGGCAGTTGGGCTATAGCCACGGTTTCCCCCCGTGGCAACAGGGTTATAGCCACGGTTTATAACCGTGGCTATAGCCCAAAATTAATTTTCTCCCATCGAGATTTGATCTCTGTACCTTTGCTATGTAGACCAAACACCTTTCCACTACTCTACAGACGTCTTTATATATATATATATATATATATATTGTTAAATATATTAATAAAAACTGTGGCTATAGCATATAAACCCTGGCTATAAACCTTCCCGCCATTTTTTCACGGGTTAATTTTTTTCCCGCACAAGGGCGGGAGATCTATAGGACCCCATAATTATTACCACTAGGGATAGGAAGTAAAATAATATCCCTAATAAAATCCCAAAACTTAGTAGAAACTACCACCAGAGGAATCCAATCCCTATCAGAAATATTATCATAAACTAAGTATGATTTATGGTTCCCAAAGTCATAAATAAAGTGATCATCAATGGAAGATCATATAAGCCCCCCAAGAAGAAAATAATCATACACTATGGAGATACAAAACCTACTTCCAATATAGAATGAAATATGGTTCTTGATAAATTTTTATAGCCCCAATTACATTCAACAAGTCCACAAAAAAATCCAAGCAACGTTTTTTACCCAAAATTTGGAGCAACCAAGTAGAAAAATGTGAGAATAATCTGCCCAAACATAAGAAGAACAAGAGGGTGAAAAAAGGTCCAAAATATGTCTAACCATATCTAGTTTATTTAAATCACCAATAATTATTGTCCCTAATCCTCCATCCTCTTTTGATCTAGCCCCTAAGGCGTAAGACTCTTTGGCCCCAGAAATAGCCATGGAATGGCCCTTCCAAAGGAAGTTCATAACCATAGCTTCAATAAACTCAATAAATTATTTAGAAAATATGAAATGATAGTACCAATAATATTTCATGGAAAAAATAATATATTGAACAAGCAACAAGATTCGTACTAAATAAATAAAAATATTTGTTCAAACATCTCTTAATAATTTTCACTTCCAAAATAGCATAGTCTGTATCTCTTAATCTAGTATTATTAAGATTCATACCAAGACAAAAAATCCTTAATGAACTTACAATAAATCCCAAGGAAGAACCAATATATTACTTAACCTCTAAATACACAGTATCTGATATAATCATAAATTTCGAGAAGTCAATTGACAAACCAAATAAAGAGTAAAAGAGACACAAAGAATACTTTAGGACCAAAACCAAATAAAGATCACCAAAGAAAAACATAATAATATCATCCAAAAATAATATATTAGAAATTTAATATTAACCACATCTCAAATGAAACATTAATGAGTGAGAATCATAAATTAGAGAGTCTAAGATATGAGAAAAAAACATCATACAAATCACAAAAAGAAAGGGTGAAAGGGGATCCGCATTCCTAAATCCTTTATTCATTGGAAAATAACCATTAAAAATTACATTAATATTCACATAAAAAACATTGGAGAAGAGACACACCACTTAATCCATAAAGAGAACTTAACTGGAAAACCAAGAAGTTCTATAGAATTCCAATGGAATTACTATATGACAAAATCAAAGGCCTTAAAAGGTCAAATTAAATGCACACTAGGGAACTCCTAAATTCAAGTGGTAACCACACTTCAAATATTGATCAAGAAAAATATTATCAGAAATAAATATTCCTCTAATGGGGGAATATTGGTCCTTATTGAAAAAAGTTATAAGAAACACTCCCAATGTGGCAACTAAAATTATGGAGATACATATATAAATAGTATTAAAGCATGAAATCTGCTTGGAATTAGGAATAGATCAAACATTCTAAAATTTGGGAATCAAAGAGATAAGAGATTTGTTAGATTCCCGCAACAATTTACCATTTATAAAAAATTCTAAAATGGAATCTAAAACATTAAAAAACATCATCCATGCCTTATTGAGGAAAAATTAATTAAATCAATTGGGTTCTGGATATTTTCTATGGTGAAGAGAGAAAATTTTATGATGAACATCTGCTGACTCCAAATATTTATATAGAAAATTGCAAGATGACTGAGAAAAATAGTGGAATGAAAATGAAACCAAACTCTCTATCCCTGAATAGGATGTAGAATGATAATCCCCAATAAATAAATGAAAAAACCGAATATTTTGACAAATAATATCACCTAGATCCGAAATAATAGAACCATTAGCCTTTTGAATAAGAACCAATTAAGATGAATTCAATATAGTTTTCAATATGATGAAAATGAAGGATGAATTAAGGCCACCACATTAATCAAAATAACCATGTTCTTCTACTTGACTGATAGGGTTTATTTCAAGGTCAAGGATTTAAAATTTTGGTTATTGTAGGGTCCTGAAAAATCCTCAAAGGAGAATGAGAATCCCCTTAATTCAAGAGAGGATTCTACCCAATTTCCTTCGAGGAATTGAGAAAAAATTTGGAGAAGTTGGCACAAGACGAATCGGTCCACAGACCGGTCCAATATTAACGGTACGTAGCTGGTTCAGCGAAGCGCCCCCCTCCGCGGACCTCTGTCATTCATAGAACAGAGGAGGGGATCCTCCGCGGCCGCGAAGCAGGATGGGCACCAGGCTGGTCCACCAACAAAAACTGCCCCAGTCGTGAACCGCTTCAACCAGCCTGCACCGCATACGCTATCGTTCGAGGAATAGAGGCGGAACCCTGCGCGGCCGCGAAGCACCCCTCGAACTGACTTGGTTCACAAGTTAGGTGCATTCAATGCCCCTGAAAGTTGCAAATTGTTGACAGAGTCTTCCATAAACTGGTTTTTCAGTCACGGTCCTCCTCAAAAGGTGTCACATGACCACAATAGACCCCCTTTCCTCCTCTCTATAAAAGGACATCGAAGGGGAGAAAAGGGGGAGATCGATCAGATTCGGGTTGAAGGATTTCGAAGGAAGGATCTTAGGATTTCGCAAACAGCAAAGTTCTAATTCGCAAACCAGAACATGTATAAAGCTGGAAACGAATTAATAAGGAACCAAAAACTCATAACAATTTGGAGAACCGCAAACGTAAAATAACAAAAAAAGACTATGAACCATGGCCCCTACACGGATCCACTCCCCATGGAATAGGGAGTTTATGCCCCTTTTTTGATTCAACGCGCCACGTAGCACCCTCATTCATGGGTGAAGCCCTGACCGATGAACCCCTGACCAGCGTCGCCCTTGGCCACCACTGTCCGCGTGGACTCCCCCACATACCAACCTGGTACGTGGGCCGAACTCAAAGACGAGTACCACCCTGGTATGCGGGATGCCTATCAGTACGCGGAAAACCCTGGTTCACGGACGGCCTCTCCAGCCACGTAGCACACCCCTATGTGAAGGGATCCACTCCTCATACACACATGTGGCCTGTAACCTCCTTTGGTGTTCCCATTCTACGAGTCAGATAAAATCCTTTCAATACTGCCCGATCCTTCGCAACCCCCTCATTGGCCCATTCATCGGCCCCGGGCCAAGGCCTCTACCAAAGCCACCAGACCCGTATGATGCAACATTCATGCGCATCAGAGCACCACCTTGAGTTCACATACCCACAGTAAGCGAGGTAAAATGGGTTGCTCCGACCCTTGAGCAGATTCTCGAAGCGTTCCTGGGTTCACATTCCCACGGTAATGCAGGGTCTGAGCCCGGAGTCCCCTTTTTTCCTCTCCACTCACTAGATTGGCGGACCCCGCTTCCATTTCCCTTCAACTCCAGCGGTTAAAACTTCTCCCCTCTTCTAGGAGTGTATAGGGTAGCCTCCTTGGGGTAATCCCCTAGCCTTTCTTACAGGAGGTAGCACCCATGCACCTCTGTACTTCCCCGGTGCTAAGAACCAAGTGGGGAGATGGACACATGGGTACCCCTTCCCTCTCCCTTTGGGATTTGTCACCATTGGGCCTCCATTATGGATTAAGCCTCGACTTCTCAGGCTTCCCTATGCGTAAGCCCCACTTCGCTTCCCACAGATGCACTTTTTGCGATGTGATCATCAGGTCTCTACTACCTCTTGTTTCCCACAATGAGCATGACTCAAGTGGGCTTAGAGTAAGCACCAACCCTGACCCCAACCACATATGAACTACGAGGAATTTGATCCAGGTAAATTCATGGTACATATTAAGCCTCCATGAAGTTCAAGCCCACCACCCGACCGTTCCAACCCCCTTCACGTTGGTTCGTCCTTCGTCCCGCATGACATTAAACTGTACTCATGAAATACGTGGACTTTGATCCCTATCTCCTAGGCGGGGTATGTAGGAAGCCTCTCAGAGGTTCAAGCCCAACAATCGGTCACTTTGATCCCCCTTTACGTCGGTTTATCCACATCATGGGCCGCCTCAGAGTGTAAGCCCCACCCCAAACCGATCTACGCGGATTCGGATTCATCTTGCAGGGTTACTTAGGAAGCCCATATCACGGGTTCGATCTGAATGCTCAAGTCGTTATCTGTCTCCCCTGGATGAAAATAAACTCCAGAGCGCCCAATTATGAGGCTTCAACCCAGTGCCTTCTCAGTGAGCCCAATGTCCTCTGAGTCATTAATCCAATGAGGGATGGTAAACCTCGGGCCTAGATGATTCTGAATCCCTGTGTTCAGCTGACCATTTCCTACCATGAGTAATCTGTGGATACTGTGCTTGGGTATAAACCAAAGATTTGCGAACATATGAACATGTCTTAAATCTATAAGAGAGTCCCAGAACAGGAAATAATCCCCCGCCAAAAGGGTGCGATGAACCAGACTTCCCATCCTCTCGACCAATGTGAGTTCTTAAGCATCGCTGGCCAAATCACCCAGCGAACACCTACCTTTGGAAATAAGGTCCATGTATCTTTGGACATTGAACTATTGGGCATTTCGAAATGAAGACCGATATACCCAACCTTAGTGATTGAGAGGAGCTCAGCCCTCCGTGAGATCGACAGTCAGGCGTGTCGGTCCACTGCATCTGATTTGTTGCGAAACTAAATAATGGTGAACCTGACGTGAATCTTTAACCAAGCATGAAGGATTAAACATAATCCCACTCTTTTCCCCCTTATACTCACAAGGAGGTCACATAAAGGTCATTAATTATGAATGGGATCATGAGATTCTGCTTTTATGGGTTTGTTGTTTGTATTTGTTAAAATATTTTACAGGTACCAATCAGAACTCCCTTCGATCCAATGGCATCACTGAGGAACTCACAGGTGTGCGCTTAAAACAATGCAATGACCATACATCCTCACCAACGGAGGACCTTTTCACCTACCCATTGTCTTCACCGCTGGGTCTCAGATGCGTTGATCTGAGATTACCACTTAAATGGTACTCTCCCGACGGTGGAGACGACCATGCACACCCTCCAATCCACCAAGACCCTCCGGTCGCCTGCCCAGCAGCGGCTGCTAAAGAAGATCCAGTGAGCTCTTGTTTCCATCTCAAACCATTTCGGAAGTCTACCCCTGGAATGAGACAATGCGTATCTACCTTATCTTAGGGAGGTGGATGAGGTCGACACTGAGGACTTCATCCCCGCTGAACGGGGGTTCCGCTCTAAGGCCCCCACTGGAAGACGTCATCATATTCACGCTACGACTCAACATCCTCATGCTAAGGAGGATGTCTCCCCGAGGATCCATGCCTACGTTCCCCGATATATGGCCCCTCGGACCGCCCGAAGAGGGCGAAAAATGTACAAAGAGGGATAGGTCATCACCCTTGTCCCTGAGGAGGAGCTCCGCTACCGAGTCACGAAGACGTATTGTGAGCAGGCACATACACCTATCCACTCCTCTAAAGTCCACCATCCAGATATGGCGGCATCATACGAGTAGGAGTGCATCCCTGTCGAGATCCATCAAGCTCGTCGCTCACACACGACGGCACCTACCTGGCAGGCACTTCTCCCTACCTAGGGTCGTGAAGCCCACCAACCAGACATGATGGCGACCCAACTCCTATAGGACCAGCACATAGTAGATGCTTCTAATGCCTACCATCTAGATGTGGTGGCGATTAATAAAGTACGTCATCCAGATGTGGCAGAAATTAATAGTCAGGCACGTCTCCCTGCCAAAAAAGGTCACCGACTTGATACGGTGGGGAACCAACATATGCAGGGCCAGCTCCCTGCGGATGCAAGTAAAGTCTGCTATCCTGATGTGGTGGAAAACAGAGAGATAAACCGGCATATCCCAGCATAGGGGTATATTCATTCACCTACACCAACATAGGAGAATTTTCAGTACCCACTGACCACTGAAGGACCAGAGCAGGATATTCCTACTCCAATACCGAAATGGGCCTTAATACCCGTTCCAGCCAAATATCTCTCTCTGCATATCCTGAAAATGATGGAGGAGCAGGTATCGATCCCAGATCATATATTTCAGACTTTCCAGAATGTAATTGCATCAGTGGCAATAGCAAGGACTCAGGCCCATGAGCCCGTCTCCCCACATGAGGCGACTCATCTAATAGAAGAGATAGCTACCTCGATGTAGATCTGCATCCCTGCTTCCTCCCAGGAGGGTTGTCGGCCATATTCCGTGACACAAGGGAAACCAGATCGAGAAGCTTCAATAGTTCCAACTGGGGGACACCCGTCCATCACGGTGGATTCTCCAGAGCAGGCATATATCCCTACTAAAAGTCAATATGTTCGTCAGCATATCTTGGAAGCATCACGAGACCCAATTAGAAAGGGACCCAAAGTTAAAGGTCGTTATAAATAGAAGACGGTCCCCGCTGCTCGCAACAAAGCTCCCCGAACACGCCGAAGGAAGTTGGAAAATGAAGAGGGGGTTCATGACTCCGCTCTGCTGGAAGCTGGGGTTCCCAATGCCGATAAGAACATATCGAAGGCTCAAAACCCTGCCATCCCATTACGATATTATGGGAGTGGCAGTAGCAGTTGCGAAGGTCCACCCCGTAATGTTGCTACCAACACCTCTGAAGGTCCTCCCCAGAGCACCCGCGGGGGCCTCACCCATGGGCATATAATGATCGATCACGAGAGCATCTCTTTTGATGCGAGTCACAGAAGCCCTCTACGTGACCAGAAGATCGATCACCAAGAAGGCCCTCCACTTGTTGTGGTCCACCCTAAAGGTCCTCTCGGGGGTATACACTGCAAGAACTCTTCATGCAGTGGGACCACAGATTATCATAGTAGTCCTCGCTATCGTAGTCACAATTGCGGAGGCCCTCCCTGTAGTGATGTCTCATCACGACAAGAAGGCCCTCCCCTTATAGGGGCCTGCCCTGAAGGTCCTCCCCAAGGGTTACGTTGCAACAACACTTCACGCACCCAGGAATCAGATCATAGTGGTAGTCCTCGCCACTCTGATAACGAAGGTCCTCCCCGTAAAGACGTCAATAAACAATAAGTCCCTCCCCTCGTTGCGGTACATTCTGAAGGCCCTCCCTAGGGTGTACCCTGCAGACATTCTCCCTTTGTCAGTTGTGATGGTATTCCTCTCCATTGTAGCAGCTGTGATGGTATTCCTCGCCACCACGGCTGCCATTGCAAAGGTCCTCCTCGCAATGGCCCCAAGAAACAAGAAGGCCCTCCCCTTGTCGTGGTGTATCTTTAAGGTCCTCCCTAGGATACACATCAAATGTAAAACCTGATGGTCATCCTCACCATGATGGAATTTGTTGCAAAGTCCCTCCCCGTAACAATGCTACGCAGCCAGAAGGTCATCCCCTCGCTGCGATATGCCTTGGAGGTCCTCCCTAGGGTATGCACTGCAAAATTCCTCTATGCAGTGAGGCGTCCAGCTGTGATGGTAGTCCTTGCCATTGCAGCAGCTGTGATGTTAGTCCTCGCCATTACAGCATCTGTTATGGTAGTCCTTTCCATTGCGGCCACCACTACGAAGGTCCTCTCCGTAGTGACATATCATATCGACAGGAAGGTCCTCCCCCTGTGAAATCAAGCACAGAAAAGCCCTCGTATGCCAAGGCACTCAGAAGGACCGGATCAAGCATGTTAGATTCCCAGTTGGTCACCAATGACACCCTTCTTCAATCAAGAGATGGTCCAGGGCCACATTCATCTTCTGAACCACCTTGGAATTGCCTGCATGATAATTCAACACCTACTGGCCCCACTGCCTCTGACCACACTATCGGTGAACGCCTCAGTTGGGCCAACCAAGTAGGGTAATCACTAGCAGAGGAGTGGGCCGACATGTTGCACCTGAGGAAATGACTGGCTATAGATGATATCCCAGTTATGTTTTGGCCCATGGCCACCTCTCAATTTGACATACCCAGAATGTTTTTAGAAGAATGTGCACACGACATCTGCTCCAATATATGGACAACCCTCCACCGGCTGAAATCAAGCTTCCTACCCTACGATGGGTATGTAGATCACATTAAGACAATAGGAGACCACTTGCGTCACATCGAACTAGAATCTCTTCCTTTGGCATGGTGACCGCGACATGAGAGGTGTAAAGGAAACCTTGAGTCAGCTTGCCTCCATGCACTACACCAGTTGCACCGCCTCATTGGTGACGCTCTAACAGGAGTCCATATCAGAGGACGGGGAGAACATGTAGCTCTGCATTTCACTCTGCTCCCCACCCATAAGAACCTATTCGATGTAGTATCTTGTAACATCGTCACAGAAAGACAACAATCGAGTGGTCTCCTTATTTGGGAAAGGCGACACACCCAGCAGAAACATGCCTTTAGTAAGTCCTAGAAGCGTCAGGCCCGACAGGAACAAGCCATTCACGAACTCCTAAATCAGGCCACCGAAATCATACAACAGGCCTCTCGCCTAAGATAGGCCAATCATCAGTCATTTCTTGCCTCTCTAGAGGGGATTGATTCATAGGTGAACTCGGCATCAGATCCAGTTCACCCCCTAATGGGGGCACGCAAGATCAGGAAAGTTGCGATAGTAGCAGCCACTGCCACAATCTAGGTTAAACCCCAGCGTGTAGGGATGGGGGAATTTTTAATGAAAAATTCCCCCGTAAGACCAATAAAAATGGGAAGAGATTAATGTCCAAGGAATGGAGCTAGCCCCAGGCCTCATGGATAGGGGCATTTTTTCCACCTCAACAAAAACCTCCCCCATGAGAATCAGTATTTTCTCGTCTAGGGAGGACAATTAGAAGAGAAGGTTCCTTCCCTATACCATCTTTTGAATCATCATCCCCTTTAAGAGGGTGGCGTATCGTAAGGGCGCATCAAGGAACTCTCCGCAATAACCTTCATCAAGGAGTTCAAAAGCAATCCAGGGACAGGAAGGGGAGGACCAGTAAAAGGCACGGGAGATCCTCTTCCTATTTAAAAAGTTGAAATCTTTGCCACCCCGCGATATGCATCCATCAACACCATAGAGAATAACCCCACGGGTGACACCGGAGATGATTGAAATCCGGATGGATCAGGAGACGATGGTTCTAGTCTGGCTATGAATCACAATGAACCACCAGGTGTGCACACTCGAAACTAGAGAGCCTCCCTCAATATGTCCACCCTTCTAGCTAACCCTCCACCACTTACCCTGTGAGATTATAACAAGGATAAGAAAAAACGACCGGTTACCCTTAACCCGCCTCCTTATCTCGATAAAAACAATCCGCTTACACTCGAAGAGAGATTCTCTTGACAGGAGGAGGAAATGAAAGAATTGAGGCGGCTTAACGCCGAGCTACTTCGGAGGAACTGTCTTATTGAAAGCGCTTCCCAAGAAGAGCCACACCTTCTACTCGCAGAAAGTGCACCTCAAGGACCAATGTTTTCCCCAGAAGATGAAGCACGGTCAAGGTCCCCACCCAATGAGGCACTTGGTCCATCCAAATACCTGAACATGTATTCGTGTGAATACCAAGACTTCCCTCCACTCAGGAAGCAACCGGAGTGAGTACGTCTGAACCCTCCAAAGGTATCAGAAATGGCACATGCATCCTTGGTTCTGAACGAGCTAGAACCTCAATAAATGCCTCATGCTACACCGGCCCAAGACCGGGCCCAACAGGATGAAAACCAGGGTCTCACCCACACCATCGAGGCACTGAAATCTTGATTAGAAGCGATGGAAGTCAATGCGCTCTAATACTGCCAGAGCGAAAGCCCTACCCAGATTGGGTGAGCAACACGCCTCCTCCACCCAATTTTGGGAGCCTTGTATTCCCTATTTTCAATGGATTTGGTGATCTGGAACATCATTTGATGCACTATGCATCTTATTGTGACCCTATGATGGAAAAACCAGAACAATAAGAAGCAGTGAAGCTCAGATTTTTCGTACGAACCTTGCAAGGATCTGCCTTCATCTGGTATACAAGTCTACCAGCCCAGTCAATAAAAAGTTAGGAAGACCATCGGCAGAAGTTCCTGTTCCACTTCAGCTCAACGTTTCCTAAGACAATGGTTAGAGACCTCTTGAATTGCATGTAGAGGGAGAATGAGAGGGTATCAGATTTCATTGCCAGATGGAAAGGTCTGACCTACTATCTGAACAGGCCAATGCCTCAATATGATATGCTGGCCATATGCATCGATAATCTTTGAGAAGAGCTGCGAACACCGCTCATACCAGTGGAGTGAACCACTGGCTTCCGCCATCTCTCGACCATCACCTAGATAATTGAGGACTCCATGCAGCGGGCTAATCTGAAGTCTCAAATAGCCTCACAGGCTCCTACAAAGAGAGAAGTTAGAGCTGAAGCGTCCTCTATCACGCTCAAGCCAGCCCCTACACCTACTCCACCACTCAGGGCTCCACCCAATCATCAAGGGACCCCTGTATATCAGCGACCACCTCCGCCTAAGTGGGGTGATCAGAGAGGATCGAAGTGGAACCGGTCCAAGGAATGAAGACACAAAGTATACTTGTTCTGAGAGGACCAAGTCTGCGGCTATTTCATCGCCGCCATGAATTGAAACCTGCTCCGCCTCCCAGAGCCAAGGAAGCTCGAAGAAGTTGGTCACGATGTCAGGCTAAATTACTATCCCAACCATCTAATGTAGGGTCACAATATCAAGGAATGCTTCGTCTTCAAAGACATCCTGCAGAGGGTGGTAGACTCTAGGCAGGTTGAGCTAAGACTGCCCCCAGAACATGTAACTTATATTTCTTCCACCGAATCTGATAAAGGGGAGGATTGGCAGGAAGTCACCAGAAAGAAGGGGTAGAAATTTGATGACTGGATGACTTAGAAGACTATCAACCGAGCCAATGGAATACTCCGAGCTCAATTAAAGCAGCCAGTGTTGCTACCAACATCCCCTAATTCCGTACAGCCGACAATATCGGCTTCACAACCCTCCATGAGCCGGTCATCTAGCTGTAATCAAAAAGGGAGGAGACAAGCGCAAGAGGAGCAGTCCGCAAAGATGCCAAAGTTAACCCCCACACTATCGGATTTTATGCCCCCAAACTTGGCACCACGGGCACCAACCCACCGAACGGAACCATCAGGGACAACTGACCAGGTACACATGTCACCGGATGAGGAGCTAATCTTTGGTTCCATCAACATCATCCAACTAATGGAATCATTCCCTGACGAAGGGTATGGTTATGAACCTGAGTTCCCGACACAAGGGGCTGGGAGGAGGAATTGCATAAGCAGAGGATACCAAGGGAGATGCATTTGCGGCCGAAACCAACCCTATGGTTTTACCCCAGCCCAAACCCTTAATATCGCAGAACCCCATGGGAGAGCCCTTCAACAGACTCAACAGAGGGAAGAATATCCCTCCACCTCCACAAGAATCCACTCTTGCCCTATCATTCTATGGTACCCACCAGAGGAGGAACAAGCGTCTAGCAGCATAGTGCGCACAAACAGGTCAGCTGGGTCGAGTCCCCAGAACATGGGAACACTGTCAACCTCCAACCCCGTGGTCGGTCCTTCCTCGTCACATACTCCAGATCCCAAGCTGCCTGCTATAACTCTCCTGCCAGCAGAGAAGCGTCGACCATTAGAGCAGAAGTATTATATCCTTAAAGCAGCTGGCATCAGTACCAGCCAAGCTGTCAATCATGTATGCCCTGAGTTTGTCAGAAGATCTTAGGGAGGTTCTTATTGAAGCCTTGTTCAGCCCCTAAGAGTTTCAAGCAGAGGTAGCTGCCGCTGAGATTTACCTGGCGGAGACTGGCCCGGCTGAATGCAATGCGGTGATTTCCTTCATCGATCTGGATAAAGATTCCATCATGCAAGGACATATCAAACCACTAGATGTGTCCGGAACACTAAATGATGTAGGGGCCCTCAAATTCTTTATTGAAAACTGATCGGGAGTTAACCTCCTTTCCCTATGAACACTCTGCAAGTTGAGCTATAGTGAGGATGACCTAATCCCCTCAGCCACAACTCTGTTGGGTTACGATAAGAGTGAACAGAATCCAATGGGACAAATCAAGCTAAAACCCATTTTGGTGACTTTGTGGCCTACTCGGAATTCCTAGTGGTCCGGCAGAACACAACATTCAATGCCCTTCTTGGAAGGTCGTGGCTCCATAAGCACATGGGCGTTCCTTCATCCTACCACCAATGTATCATGTATTTCATAAATGGACAAAGTGGGACATTACACGCTGACAAGGCCCCTTTCGACCTCTCCGAGTCACACTACATTGACGCCAGATTTTATGAGCAAAATAAAAAGAAGCCTTCGCTCGATGGTATTGAATGGATCCCAACTCCAAATGTCATGGAAATGATTCCTAATGACCCCCATAGGTAGCTTGGTGAAGACTATGAACTGCCCATCAACCATGTTGAGAGCAGGGGTTCAAACCCAGACACACACTCAGTTGTCCTCATGACTTCAGCTATAACGGTCGATCGTGATAATGTGGAAGCGACCGTTGACCATCAATTTGGGGGAGTATACTTGAGCGAGGATGCCCATAATGCCTCGCCTCCAGACTCCCAAGATCCCATGCCAAGAACTCTCCCTCCGTTGGATCAAGAGGATGAGGATTTGGGGGAATAGGAGGAGGAATATCTCAAGAATGCACCTCCCGCCTTTGAGGAAGGTATCTCCACCACTGTGGACGAGCTCAGGGAAATAAACTTGGGTACTAAGGAAGACCCAAGTCCCACTCTCATTAGTAAATCCATGTCTTCCAAAGAGCACGAGGTATATACCTCCTTCCTGATGCAACACCAGGATGTTTTTTCCTGGAATTACACGGAAATTCCGAGACTCGATCCCGAAGTGGTGACCCACCACTTAGGTCTGCCAGAAGACCACCATGGCTATAAACAAGACACTAGAAGAACGCACCCCTCACATGCTTCCAAAATAGAGGTTTTGGTTGATAAGTTTATTAAATAAGGCTTCATTCGGGAGGTCCAGTACCCCATCTGGTTGGCCAACATTTTCCCCGTCAAGAAAAAGAGTAGACAAATCTGCGTCTGCATTGATTTCAGAGATCTCAATCGGCATTGTCCGAAAGATGATTTCCCGATCCGGATTACCGAGTTATTAATCAAAACAATGGTCGGGTATGAGGCTTTCTCCTTCATGGACGGTTATTCTAGGTATAATCAAATCTGGATGGCCTGAGAAGATGAAGAAGCCACTACCTTCATAGCCCCTCAAGGAATATTTTGTTACAGGGTCATGCCCTTTGGTCTCAAGAACACTGGTGCCACATATCAACGTGCCATGCATCATATCTTTAAACCATTCCAGGGGATATTCGTCGAATTCTACGTAGATGACTTTGGTGGTCAAATCAAGACAACTCTTAAATCACCTGTCAGACCTTAAAACCGTCTTCAACAAACTTTGACAGCATAGCTTGAAGATGAATCCCTTGAAATTCACCTTTGGGGTTACCTCAGGGAAATTACTTGGCTTCGTCTTATGTCATCATTGCATCGAAGTCGAACTTGAAAAGACAAAGGTTATCCTCAGCCTGCCACCTCCCTACAATATCACTTAGTTTAGAGGATTCCAAGGACACCTGGACTACATTAGGTGGTTCATAGCCAACCTGGCAGGAAAATGCCTGCCCTTTACCAGATTAATGAAAAAGGGGGTTACGTACCAATGGACATATGATTGCCAAGAGGCATTCGACAGCTTAAAGAAGTACCTCTTGAGCCCGCCAGTTCTCATGCCCCCAGTTGAAGGAAGAAATCCCATTATATACGTGATGGCCAAGAGTGGTCACTGGAAGCCTTCCTCGCACAAAAAAATGATGCCGACAGTGAAAACAGTCTCCATTACCTTAGTCGAACCATGATCGATGATGAAACTCGATACTCAAACATAGAGAAGAGTTGTTTGGCCTTGGTCTTCACAGTTCAAAAATTGAGACATTATCTGCAGCATCATGAAGTCCATTTGGTCTCGCGTAGTAACCCACTCAAGTACATCCTCAGCTGCCCAATGCTGACCGGGCACCTATCCCGATGGGCAGTCATTCTGCAACAGTTTGATATCTGGTTTGTGCCTCACAAAGCCATCAAAGGCCAGGAATTAGCAGATTTTCGGGTAGAACACCCCTCAAAAGGGACCACCGAACCAGACATCGAGCTACCTGATGAAGAAATCTTCTCGGTTCAAGAGGAGTTCCCAACATGGGAAATGTACTTTGACGGCGCATCCCGAAGCCTGACAGGGAAAAGTATGGAGGATCCCAAATATAACAAGGTGGGTTTGGGTTTAATACTCATGTCCCTAGAAAAGGCAGTATTTCAATATTCCTTCCTTCTGTCTGAAGGATTTATGAAATATGAGGCAGAATATCAAGCCCTCATTGCAGGCCTAGAGCTTGCACTCCAGGCGCAAGTACAACACCTTAAGGTAAAAGGCGACTCGGAACTGGTCATCAAGCAAGTAAATGGTGACTATGCTATTAAAAAGGAGGACCTGATTCCCCTGTTTGACCATGTGTGAGGGTTAATGGAGGAATTATCCATAGAACCAACATTGACCTATATTCCCCGGTCTCAGACTGCCCAGGCCAATGAATTAGATAATGCAGCCACAACCCTAGCTAACCCAGATTGGGATGAAACAGTTATCAGTATTGCTCATCATTGAATGGTCCTGCCATTTGTTCAAACTAAGATGGAAGAAATTAATAAAGTTAGTCATGTCCCTGAGCCATATGCTCCTTCCACCGGTTGGATGACCCCCATTGCAAACTACCTTCAACGGGGAGAACTTCCATCAGATAGGGCTGAATGAGAGCAAATACAGAGAAGGGCAATCAACTTTTTCCTATACAGTGACACGGGCTAGCAAGAGGTCCTCTACAAATGAGGCCTCGATGGAGTCCTCCTCAGATGCATTAATGGAGAAAAACTGCTGTCGTAATGAATGAAGTGAATGCCGGAGTATGTAGATAACATCATCTGGGGTCTATGCTTTCCCATCAGGTTCGAAGGCTTGGGTACTATTGGCCCACATTGGTGCGAGATTGCGAGCATTTTACCACAAAATGCCACTCATTCCAAATTCATGCCAACTTCATACACCAACCCACAGAGTTAATTCATTAGGCTAAGTACTCATGTCCATTTTCCATCTAGGGAATGGACGTCGTGGGACCATATCCTCCTACCACGTCCAAACAACTGATGTATATCCTCACAGCAACTGACTTCTTTTCCAGATGGGAAGAAGTTGTACCCCTTAAGGAAGTCAGGGCAAGAAACATTTTCAGCTTTGTGAAAGCCAATATCATCACTAGATTTAGCATCCCTCATACCATACTAATGGATAACGACACCAATTTATGATTTTCTGAATTTGAGAAACTATACCAAGAATATTGTATCAAGGCTAACCACTCATCCCGCTACCATGCAGTGGCCAATGGATAGGTAGAGGCTTTCAAAAAGACCATGTCCAATATTCTCTATAAAATGGTGGAAAATGACAAGAAATCATGGCTGGATAAACTTCTTCATGCATTGTGGGCTTATCGAACCACAATCTGCACCGCTACTCGGGCTACTCCGTACTCATTAGTATACAGAACTGAAGCGGTCCTGCCCATTGAGCTCCAATTTCCCTCACTCCGTGTTGCCATTTGTAATCAATTATCCAATGATGAGCAATCAGAAAAATGGCTAGGTGAATTGGAACAGCTAGATGATAAGCGGTTGCACACTTTGCACTATCTGGTAGTATATAAAAACCGGATCACACGATCCATAAATAAAAAGGTCACTCTTCGGTCTTTCTTGGAAGGTGAATTGGTGTTGGTCCTACGAACCCCAATGATACCCGGAAAGAAACCTCCAAAGAGGGAGCCCATTTGAGAGGGACCATATGTAATACACAAGGTCTACTCCAACGGAGCATATGACCTAATCTCCATGGACGGGTAGGTCACTACCGCTCCTACGAATGCGAGATTTCTGAAGAAGTATTTTGCATAACCAAAAGCAATTTTCGTCCGAGCTACAGGACGTTAAACTGCCAAGCGCCTTTAGTCCGAGCTGCAGGATGTTAAACTACCAAGCCTCAAAGGTCCAAAATCTATGACCCTAAACTAAGAGTACCCCGTCCTCACAGCACGACGGTAAACTGCATGGACTTTATAGAACCACATATGGCTTGATTCCTGCCTTTGCAAGATACGTCGCGATGCCAGGATCCCCCATCCTGGCCTAGCCATCCCCAAATAAAGTTAAAAATGCTCTCTTCCCCCGTGTATGGACCAGACCTACACGGGGTTTATTATCTTTTAAATAACTATGTACGACTTGATTCCTGCCCTCGCAGGATACATAGTGATGCCCGGATCCCCCATCTTGGCCCAACCATCCCCAAATAAAGTTAAAAATGCCCTTTCCCCCCGTGTATGGATCATACCTACATGGGGTGTATTATCTTTTAAATAACTACATACAACTTGATTCCTTCCCTCGCAGGATACGTAGTGACGCCATGATACCCCATCGTAGCCCAGCCATCCCAAAATAAAGTCAAAAATGCCCTTTTCCCCCATGTATAGACCAACCCTGCATGGGGTATATTCCTCGTCATTACCACATGACGTTAAATTGCATGGATAAGAAGGATTAAAAATGCCCCCCCCCCCGTGTACGGACCAACCCTGCACGGGGTGTACCCCTTTTAGAGAACTATGTACGGCTTGATTCCTACCCTTGCAGGATACGTAGTGATTCCAGGAACCCCCATCCTGGCCCATCCACCCCCCGAATATAGATTAAAAAAATGCCCTTTTCCCTCGTGTCTAGACCGGACCTGCATGGGGTGTATTATCTTTTAAATAATTATGTACAACTTGATTCTTGCCTTCGCAGGATACGTAGTGATGCCAGAATCCCCCATCCTAGCCCAACCATCCCCAAATGAAGCTAAAAATACCCTCCTTCCCCCCTGTGTAAGGACCAAACCTGCACAGGGTGTGTCCCTCGTCCTTGCTGCACGACGTTAAACTGCACGGATAAGAAAAATAAATATGCCCCTTCCCCCCATGTAAGGACTAGACCTGCACGGGGTGTACTCCAAAAAGAACTACATGTGTCTTGATTCTTTCCCTCGCATGATACGTAGCGATTCTTGAGATCTTATATCCTTTCCCAGCCACAGAGAAAAGAAAACAGAGGTATATATACCTCTCATCCTCACCGCATGATGTTAAACTGCACGGACTTCGTCCTCATCGCATGAAATTAAAACTGCACGGACTTCGTCGTGACCCACCCATGATATATAGAGAAATTATATGAGAATACTCCTTGCACGTTTGGATGCATCCTCTCCATACATCATACTCCACGACCCAGATAATCATGGATCCTCATAATCATTCATGGCCATCGAAAGTGGAAAGTTATCGACCCGGGGACACCTTTTTATGACTATGCATACCATGCCCTCAGCAGCTCTGCATATTGATAGCCTCTGGCTCATCTACAAAAGGCAATATTTCCTCAGGCGATACTCTTCCTAGCTCCGTATGCTTACCGGCCTCAGAGCCCCTATGTCATATCTCTCGATCCAAATATTTATGGAGCAGTGGTTTACAAATTCATTCCCCTCTCACATCCAAATGTTACCAGGGAATCACTAATTGGTAAGCCTATGTATCTGCCCGTGGTTCACAAGACGATCTACACCAACAAACATCAAGTCAGGGCTAGGCTACATTGACTGGATGAGCAATTCTCGTGAAGATGTTTCTTGTATGATTGGATACCATTATCCCCGTATGCCGAACTCCGTATTGTGAGCAATATCAGATCTTCATAATCATCCATGGCCATCGGAAGTAGAAATTTATCGACCCATGGACACCTTTTCATGACTATGCATACCATACCCTCAGCGGCTCTGCATATTGATAGCCCCTAGACCATCTCCCAAAGGAAAGATTTCCTTAGGCGATACTCTTCCTAGCTCCGTACACTTACCGGCCTCAGAGCCCCCATACCATACCTTCTGATTTGAGAAACCCCAGAGTTACAGTTTACACCCTCATTCCCTCACACTTGTTCAATGTATACCAGAGCCTCCTAACTCAGTTGCCTTATGAGTAATTGTAGCAGTAGTCACCCAATGGTCTGAACTCTACAACCGTTAAACTAAGAGTACTTTGTCCTTATAGCATGACGTTAAACTACATGGAGTAAATGTACACCCCCATGTGAAAGATAAATTAGTGCGGTAAACTCTTCATGTTTTAATGACAACCAGGGACGAACATCCCCGTCATGTCCAGATATTTCCTTACCAAACGACAGACTTCATGGCTCAGACAATTGCGGATCCTTATAATCATTCATGGCCATCGGAAGTGGAAAGTTATCAACCTGGGGACACCTTTGTAAGACTATGGATACCATTCCCTCCATGGCTCTGCATATTGATATCCCCTGGCCCATCTACCAAAGGCAAGATTTCCTTAGGAGATACTCTTCCTAGCTCTGTACGCTTACCGGCTTCAGAGCCCCCATATCATCTCTCCTGATCCAAGAAGCCCCGGAACCACAATTTACACCCTCAACACCTCTCCACGTCTTGAACATGGCAAGATGTTCAAGCCCAGTTACATTCTGATTAAGAGTGGCCGTTGAAACTTCATCCTTACCGCATGATGATTAAAACTGCATGGAACATGTCTTTGCCACTTGGTGTGAAACTGCAATGACCGAGCATTAAACAACCATAGAAATGCCTCCAATAACAAGAATGTTCATGGATCTAAAAATCCCCCCCCCCGTCCTCGTGGCACGATGTTAAACTGCACAATATTTTTAACAATTCTCCTCGTCTTTACCACATGACATTAAACTGTACGGAAGTCATCCTTACCGCATGATGTTAAACTGCACGGAATTTAAAATGCCCCCATCCTCGCCGCATGACGTTAAACTACACGAACTTGATAATAATAATAATTCCTTCATCCTTAACACATGAAGTTAAACTACACAGTGAAACCTGTAATGGGTTCAGTATGGAACGGAGGCTTCCCTCTGTCCCTCATTGCACGGGCCAGACCTTCACAAACCACCATCTCACACCAGCGTGAGAAGGTATGAATTCACCCATTCCCGGGAAGTTTAGACTAGATGTTTCTCCTGTATCCAGGCACCCTCTTTTCATAAACCATACTCTGTACTCATAAAAAAGCCTAACTCTCACAAGACACCCTTGGGGGTCCCGAATCTCAACTTCCCTGAAGTTGCTCGGCTATCGGGAGAATAAAATCATTGACTTAAGGACACCTTTTCATGACTATGCATACCATGCGCCCAGCGGCTCTGCATATTGATAGCCCCTGGCCCATCTAACAAAGTCAAGATTTCCTTAGGCAATGCTTCTCTCTGTATGCCTCTTGGCCTCTAAGCCCCGATGTCCATCCCGGGGTTCGGAAGCCCTCTGAGCTACAGTTTACCAACCTCTTTCACAACCCTTCCTCAATATGATGGAACGTCTCTGACAAGATTACCGAGAACCAGGAGAAACAATTCCATTCTAATGAATGTCCCAGCTGCACAACTTTAAACTATGCCAAGATCCAAACATCCTTTACGCTAGATAAATGTGTAAGACAGGGACCCTGGGTCCACACTCCTAATTAATACAGATGTTCTCAAACCCTTTCAGACGTCACACACCCTGTCTGAGCCACCTATGGTGATTTCCTTAAGCCGGACTTCCATGGAGTCCTCTAGCCATCAGAAATGGATAGTCATTGACTTAAGGACACCTCTGCACGACTATGCATACCATTCCCTTAGCGGCTCTGCATATTGATTTCCCCTGGCCCATCTAACAAAGGAAAGTCTTCCTTAGGCAATGCTCTTCCTACCTCTGCCCACCGATACGGCTCCCATGCCTTGAGACATGCCCTGCATGTTGTTCAAATCTAGACGTGTTCCCTCCACGTGAATCTGGAAGGTATTGATACATCTTTTAATCAACCAAACCTCGTCGGGTCCCTTGACCCACCATATATGGTCAAATCTGTTCGGCCTAAAACATCAGTAATGATAGTCTTGTCGGTGAGACTTTAAACCGCTCACAAAAAGAGGCGCAAAGCATGTTAAGACGAAAACCCGAAAAGGGAGACCGAAGAAAAAGCCGAGCCATACCCGCTGGGTCCACACCGAGTGTTCCTAGGCCAAATTAGGGTATTAACAGAAGAGACAAAAAATTTGTGGGTTTTTTCTACAAAACCCCAAAAATAGTCAAACTATTCTCTCTGGATCTCATGGTCCACGCAAAAATTAGAGCCTGTTTCTATTTTATCATTTTCCTGAATTATGATCAATTCTGATTCAGTAAGTTGTTATTCACGCAACAATTATTCGAGTAACAATCAAATTCTACAGTAAGGATGGATCGACATAGATTGTATTCCACTTGGAAAAAAAGGGAGGATGTCCACAAGCTAGGGCCTCTCCCTCACAACAACAAAAGAGGTAAAACAGAGTGTACAGAAATGGCTCTGACAGTCACAAAGGAGCCTGGCTTTCTCTCTCCATTAGATCGGTAATGGTGCGGCGAAGGTTGTTGCAAGTCTTCTCCAGAAGAACCTTCTCCCTGGCCACAACTTCAACCACCGAACGAGTATGCTTCACTGTCGTTTGGAGGTCATTGATCCCTTTCCTGGTGGCTTCAAGGTTACCAGTCAGAGTTGTCAACTGATCCCTCAGCATTATTGCTCGATCTTCGCATTCACGCAACTCTGTAGATAGGGCGATCGCCTGATCTTGAGAGCCCGCCTCCTATGCTATCAGATGATGGATCTTTATCATGGCCTCCTCAAAGGCTCGAGTCCGGCAATGAGAGGCAACGAGGTGAGAGAGTTTGTGTTTACTAGTGGAAACTTCCCCATGGTCAATGACAACCTGGAAAGAGAGAAAATAAAACTAACGATAGCCAAATCCACCTGACTAAAAACCCAGGAAGAGTTATCGGAGGGCGTCAGTTTTAGTCACCATCTCTGCCATAGGAGTTTCGGAAACAATCTTGCAAATTCAGGGCCAGGCCCACCTTCGCACTTCTCGGTGGTCCTCCATGACATAGGGATCTTTGGTATCCTCTCTAGATAGCACATGAATGATGTCTGGCATTGTGACCAGCGTTGAAATTTGCACGCTAGATGATGCTTCCGAATCTGAAAGGTCTGAAGCTTCTAACCCTAGTTCAGGCTTGGGAATCAGGTTTCTAATTCCGGTATCGACCAGAAAAGATTCAGGATTAGTCTCGTTGGGACCTAAAGCCATAGGGTCATCCTCATCCACATCCAAGAAGGTTGGGTCCGTCTGAACTTCGGCCGTAGAGGGGTTGGAAAAGGAAAGTACCCCGAGTCACTTTGACCTAAGAGCCATCAGTCGGTCCTCCCTCAGAGCCGATGAGGTAGGAGCGGTAGGCACAGTAGCCGCAATAACTCCTGATTTGGGAACCTTCCGGTAGCCTTCCCCAATATCCCATTGGGATAATGCTTAATCCACATTCTTGCATCCTCCAAAGATAGGCTGGCAGCCTCTCATATGCCAAGAAAGGTAATGCTTGTTTCACATCCCTCCCGCTTCAACATCAACCACCATTGACGAAGAGTGGCCGGGTGCAGTCCTCGAGCCTGAGGATGGGGAAGGGAAACTTGGAGTTGCATACATCCAAACTGGCGAGAAAATAAATATGGGGCGTACAACTCACATAGAGATACCTCATCAATCCGCACAGACAAAAACCAGTCCCGTAGTGAAATCATGTAAGAACGCTCCTCTAGGAACCCCCTGCGGTAGTCAACCACAATGCCGGAAGGGGTGGGGTAGGGAGTGAAAGAGATCTGGGAGAAGTCACTCAGAATCTTGATGACTTCATCAGAGCTGAGGGACTTCAAGCGAACTCCAGCTACATCGAGCAGGGTTGGCCGAAAGGTAGGAAGCGAGATGACTGTGTTATGACGATACTCATAATAGCAACAATGATCTTCTACCCAACCATATAATAATTCAAATGGCCCACTTATATGGTAGGGGTACCCGCCCATCTGCATGTGGCTCAGTAGTTTGTAAATACAAGCCAATGTGGGCACGACCAAATTCACCGGGTGGCAGTCTGCCAGCTTAGATGCCATAATCAAGGTGCAAGCCCTGACACCTGGGTTGATATTCCAAGATGGGAATAGCCACCCACTCAAAAACACGGCGAATAGACCTTCCAGCCTGAGCATAGGAATCACATAGGGGAGCACCTCATAACCCCATGAAAGGTAGTCGCCCGCCTCCAGAACCCCCAGTAAAAACCTGGGATAGTTCATGATTGTTGAGAAGGATGAGTCCTGGGGTGCTTGATCTTAGTCACAGGACCGGTGGACTCCAGAAATAACCCTATCCAATTACTATAGGGCATAAGATTGCGGGCACGCAAGGGCTGATCCAGTGACCGCTCTTCCATAACCAGTAGATCCCTCGCTAACGAAGGCACCCGTTCGGCATCGTCCCATGAGTCAGGAGTGGGAAGAAACTCGTCATACATCTCACCAATTATTGGAAGCCCTCCCATTCGGTATCTATCCTATAAACTAATACCAACATCACCATGGGAAATGTGGAAAGTATTAGTGCTCGAACACCAACGACTAAGCAGGTTAGGTAGGACCGAAGATGGTGGGTAAATGGAAAACAGGGAAGCCCACACTGCGAAGTATAGGTTGACTGCTTCCAGTGACTCGGGAAATTCCTAGCAATGATAATGGACCCATAAGGCCTAGGCCCAGTCATTTGAGAAAATCCCACCAGACCGAAGATCCCACCTGGGAATCCACCCTGTGTCGGGATCCACTTGAGAAAGGTTGATCGTGGAGGGGTAACTCTTGGGGACGTCCTCTTGGGAGAAGTATTGATTATACCGATCACTCTGGGTCCAAACAGAGCCTCTCAAAATGAATTCTTCTTTCAGATCAGAATTATAAATCATCTCCCCCGATTGGGCGAGGTTCGCCTGAATGCACTTTGCCGACACTTTCAAGCAAGGAGACAGAAGACCTGAGAAGGTAGGAGGGATAGGGACGTCGTCTTGAAGACTGAATCCATAAAGAGGAAGCCGATTTGATATCGGATAACCCAGGAGCTCAAGAGAGAGAAAGCCTTTCAAGACACCATCATCGGGAATGATGGATCTACTATTGTCCTCTTGGATGATCTCAGCTCTACGAATCATAGATAGACATCTCCTTGGACCGATTGGGAGAGGCTCGGCAGCAGGCCTGGGTGCAGGGTGAGGAGGAACCATATTTTATCCCTACATTATGAAAACTAGACAGATGGCTAGTCCAAAATAATATAATCTGGACAAAAATACCTGGTATTTGGCAAAGGACTCCGTCAAGGGCCTTCATGACGAGTTCCACGAGCAAGCCTCCAAAGGTGGTTCACGACAGCTGCATCCCACAAACCCACCCTACGTGAAAGAAGTCCACAGTACTCTTGCCCACATAACATCAGCCAGAGAACTGCAAACCAGTCTACTCCGCGGAATCTCAATCCCATATTTAAATGTTTAAGTTTAGAGGACTTCAAAGAAATTTTCAGAGCCTGTATTATTCCAGTCCGTGGACCATCGAAAACCGCGTAGCTAGTTCATACGACTCCAATTGTAACTTACATTTTAATTGATTAAAAATGTTAGTTCATGGTTGGTAGGTTGGTTCACGGGTGAAGACATGCCGAAATGTGGAATGGTTCACAGAAATGGAAGCTTGTTTGCGGACGAGGAGTTTCGCAAAGGAGATATCACGCGGAGACGAAAGGAAAAATCTCCGAGAGGAATCTAGTAAAAGACAAAGGGTAGGGGCCTCCATATTTATAGGTGTGGTCCCCTACTGGGTCCACCCCTCTACCATAAACCATACACATTTCAGGAACACTCTACATCGGAATAGTCTCATTTTCGTTCTGATCGGACCCCATTCAGATGGGGGGCATTTGTAGGGTCCAAAAAAATCCGCAAAGGAGAATGAGAATACCCTTAATTAAATATAGGATTATACCCAATTTCTTTCGAGGAATTGGGAAAAAATGTGGAGAATTTGGCACAAGACGAACCGGTCTGCGGACCGGTCCAATATTAACGGTACGTGGTCGGTTCCGCGAAGCGCCTCCCCTCTGCGGACCGCTGTCGTTCGCGAAACAGAGGCGAGGATCCTCCGCGGGTGCGAAGCAGAACGGGCGCCAGGCCGGTCCACCAACACAAACCGCCCCAACCGTGAACCGCTTCAATCGGGTCGGACCGCGTACACTGTCGTTTGCAGAATAGAGGCAGAACCCTGCGTGGCCACGACCCACCCCTCGAGCCGACTTGGTTCACAGGTGAGGTGTATTCAATGCCCCCGAAAGTTGCGGATTGCTGACCGAGTCATCTGTAAACCGGGTTTTCTGTCATGGGACTCCGTAAAAGGTGTCGCGTGACCACAATAGACCCCTTTTCTTCCCCTCAATAAAAGGACCTTGAAGGGAAGAAAAGGGGGAGATTGATCAGATTCGGGTGGAAGGATTTTGAAGGAAGGATCTTAGGTTTTCAAAAACAGCGAAGTTCCAATTCACGAACCAGAACACGTATGAAGCTGGAAACAAATTAATAAGGAACCGAACATGCATAACAATTTGGTGATACACGAACTTAAAATAACAAAAAGAAGAAGACTGTGAACAATGGCTCCTCCGCGGATGCACTCCCCGCAGACCATGAATTTTATGCCCCTTTTTCGATCTGACGCACCGTGTAACACCCTCCTACCCGGGCGAAGCCCTGACCGACGATCCCCCGACCGACATCCCCCCTAGCCGCAACTGCCCACATGGACTCCCCCACGTACCAACCTAGTACATAGGCTGAAACCAAATACACGTACCACCCTAGTATACGGGATGCCTATCAGTCCGTGGACCACCCTGGTTCGCAAACGACCTCTCCAGCTACGTAGCACCCCCTACATGAAGGGCGCCACTCCTCATACACCCATGTGGCCCACCAACTCCTTTGGTGTTCCCATTCTCCGAGTCAGATAAAATCCTTCCAATCTGGCCCGATCCGTCGCTACCCCCTCATTGGCCCATTCATCAGGCCGGAGCCAAGGCCTCCACCAAAGCCACCGGACCCATATGATACAACCTTCAGGCACATCAACGCGCCGCCTTGAGTTTACATACTGACGGTAAGAGAGGGAAAAGGGGTTTCTATGGCCCTCGAGTGGATTCCCGAAGCGTTCATGGGTTCACATTCCCACTGTAATGTTGGGTCCGAGCCTGGAGTCCCCTTTTTGCCTCTCCACTCGCCAGATTTGGGGACCCCACTTCCATTTCCATTTAACTCTGGTGGTGAGCAATTATCCCCTCTTCTGGGAGGGAACACGGCAGCCTCCTTGGTGTAATCCTCTATACTTTCTTGCAGAAGGTAGCACCCATGCACCTTTGTACTTCCCCGGTGGCAAGAACCAAGAGGGGAGATGGACACAAGGGTTCCCCTTCCCTCTCCCTCTGGGATTTCTCACAACCGGGCCTCCATTATAGAGTAAGCACCGACTTCTCGGGCCGCCCTATGCGTAAGACCCACTTCGCTTCCCAGAGACACACCTTTCGCGACGTGATAGTTAGGTCTCTGCTACCTCTTGTTTCCAACACCAAGCATGACTCACGTGGGCTTACAGTAAGCACTGACCCTGACCCTAACCTCATGCGAACTATGAGTACTCTGATCCATGTCAATTAATGGTATGTAGGAAGCCTCCATGAGGTTCAAGCCCACCGCCCAGTCATTCCAACCCCCTTCAAGTCGGTTTATCCTTCATCCTGCATGTTGCTAAACCGTACTCCAGAACTACGTGGACTTTGATCCCTGTCTTTTAGGCAGGGTATGTAGGAAGCCTCTCTAAGGTTCAAGCCCAACAATCGGTCAATCAGACCCCATTTACATCAGTTTACCCACATCTTGGGCCACCCTCAGAGTGTAAGACCCACCCCAAACCAAACTAAAAGGATTCTGATTCCTCTCGTAGGGATACATAGGAATCCCGTATCACGGGTTCGATCTGAACTCCCAAGTCATTATCTTTTCCCCCTTGACAACAATAAACTTCAGAGCGCCTAGTTATGAGGCTTCAAACCATCACCATCTCAGCGAGTCTAAATTCCTTGGATTCATTAATCCAATGAGGGATGGTAATCCTCGGGCCTAAATTAGTCTTAATCCCTGTGTTCAACTAACCATTTCCTACTAGGAGTAATCCGTGGATACTGTGCTTGGGTATAAACCAATGATTCACGAACATATAAACACATATTAAATCTATAAGAGAGTCCCGAAAGAGGCAATAATCCCCCCCCAAAAGAGTGTGATGAGCCAGACTTCCCATCCTCCTGACCAATGTTAGTTCTTAAGCATCGCTGGCCAAATCACCCAGCGAACACCTGCCTTTGGAAAGCAGGTCCACATATCGTTGGATATGGAACCATTGGGAATTTCAAAATGAATACCGATATACCAGACCTTAGTGATTGAGTGAAGCTCAGCCCTCCACTATATCGACAGTCGGGCGCATCGGTTCACTCCATCTGATTCTTCATGAAACAGGTATAGATGACTTCCTTTTGAATCTTAAAATTAGAAAGTCCATTAAGAAAAAAAGATGATTACCAGTCAAGTAATTCTTTCCTTATCATGTAAATTTTAGCATAATGCTTATCAAACACCTGGGTATACAAGGATTGGGGAGACTGATTGACCTTCAAATTTTGGTAAACTTGGAATATCTAACACCTTGATATCCCTACAATCCAAGTATTACATATAGGAGACAAGAAGAAGTCATAATATTTTAAATGATTAAAAAAATTTAACATCAACTTCTCAGAGTGAAGAACCTATCCATATATGATAATAATTTGGGTATGATCAAAAATACCAAAAGGAAGAAAATCTACTATCAAAGATGGGATCATAGACATCCAATAAGAATTTTCCACACCACTTTCCGGCTTCCTTAGAACCCTTGAATATCCCTTACTCCAAGAAAACCTTATCCCAAAGCAACTATGATTATCCCGACTAGCATTAATAATTACCATATTTTTGTTCTCTATAATAGAGGTCCAATCCAAGAATCCACCACAACTATCCCATAGGAATATTACCATATTAAAATTACCAAGAAAGATAAGAGGAGACTCAATGTCAAATAAAGCTCAGTATCCAATGTCATACCAAATAATATTTTGATTAGTAATCAAATTGGAACCATAAACAAAAGAAATAAAGTATGAAACATCTAATTTAACAACACTAATAAAGAACTACATAATCTAAAATTATTTAAAATGAGGCTCAATAGACAGTAAGATAGAATTCCATTCCACTAAAGGGAACCTGGAAATGGAAGAATAAAAGTTATAAAAATTATTCAAATTTGTAGAAATATTCATTATAATAGAATCACTGTTTCCCATTTTAACCTTAATTCCAAAAATCCCCAAAAGAGAAAATTTATTATAGAAAATGAATTCCCAAAACTCTCTTTTCATACGAGTAGAATTGATACATCTAATGTTACAAACTTCGATGATAAACATTTGGAACGAAGGGAGTATGAGAACAATTATCCTTGGGTCCATTATTTAATTAAACCCTCTTTAGATCACATTGATCAACCTTAATAATCTTATTCCTAAGGAGTTCATAATTTAATGTAGAATATTGGGGACTAATATTTTCCAAAGAGATAGTTCCAAGTGAATAATACCCAACTATCTTAATTCTGTAGGTCAGAAGAAGACCTGTACTATATAATTCTGACCTAAAACCAGTACTAGATCCATCAAAATCCTTAAAAATAGAAGAAGTACTGTATAAAATAGATTCTTTTATCACATCAATAAAATAAAATGATCTAGGAACTAAAACAACAGAATCTTGACTTGGAGATTTAGGTCATATTGAATGAGATCCCAATTCCTAGGCACCTAGGGACCAAAGCAGACCCAAGTTAGAAATTCCAGAAACCAAAACAAAAATGGATCCATTATAATTTTCATACAAACCAAAATCAAGATTAGGATCATCATAGGTCTGTATCTGAATAGAATAAGGGCCAACTACCAGTCTAGAACACGAACCATAACCAATCTAGTGAATTTCCTCTGATAACCAGTAAAGGGAATTATGAATATGAAAATAAACATCAAATCTAGTAGTCTTAAACAATTTAGGAGGAACCTTCACAATAAGATCCAATTTCAATGGAGCTTCCACAATGAAAGGAAAAACCACCATAGGGAAATAAGACTTACTTGATGTGGAGGCAATATTAGTGGTAGTCATAATCCTCATAGAAATACAAGAAGTTAGTTTACCTTTTTATTTAAAATAAGAAACATTGTTTGATTCCTTCTTCCTATAAACGTTATTATTTGGAGTAACCATAATCCAATACAAATGATACTCATCCGTAGGGTTTTTAGGGGTTTTAATATTTTTAGGTTTTTTGGGGTTTTTAGTGTTTTTTGGTTTTGATGATTTTCCTTGTAGTTTTTTAGGGTTTTTAGGTTTTTTATGTTTTAAAATATTTTTAGGACATTCATATGATATTCATGATTTTTAGGGTTATTAGGTTTCTTGTGGGTTTTAGGTTTTTTATTTTTTTGGGGTTTTAGGGGTTTTTTATTTTTTGAGGTTTAATGGTTTTTTAGAGTTTTTATATGTTTTTAGGGGTTTAAAGGGTTTTTAGAGTTTTTAGTGAGTATATAGGGATATTATTGGTTTTTATGTTTTTTTTATGATTTTATTGGTTTTAGGGTTTTTAGGGTTTTTAGGTTTTTTAGTGTTTCCTATGGGTTTTTTGCAGTTTTTATAATTTTTTAGATTTTTTACGGTTTGAAGTGTTTTTTTTGGGATTAAAGGGTTTCTCTTAAATTTTCATGGGATTTAGTGTCTTTTAAGTTTTATATATTTTTAGGTATTTTTAGGATATTTATGGTTTTAGGGATTTTAGTGATTTTGAAGGTTTTAACGGTGTTTAGGTTTTTATGGTGTCTATGTTTTTTGGGATTTTAGGGTTTTTTGGAGATTTTTAGGTTTTTAATGGTTTTAGTGTTTTTTATCATTTTAGTGGTTTAATAGGTTTTTAGAGACTTAGTGGTTTTTAGGGTGTTTATGTGTTTTTAGGGTTTTGATGGTTTTGATGTTCTTTTATTGTTTATATGGGTTTTCATGTTTTTTATGGTTCTTTGGGTATTAAATTTTTTTGGGGGTTTTATGTTTTTTATATGTTTTATAATGATTTCTTACTAACTTATAGGATTTTTATGAATTTTTCTGTTTTAGTTTTTTTCAGTTTTTTTTATATTTTTTTGGGTTTTTAGGGATTTGGAGGATTTTAATGATTTTTTGGGGATTTTTTGGATTTTTATGAGTTTTTAGGTTTTTATGTTTTTTTACAGTTTCATACTTTTTAGGGGTTTAAAGGTTTTTATATCTTTATTAGTATTTAGGGTTTTTATAGGTTTTTAGGGGTTTTTAAATTTTTTAGAGTTTTTAGGGTTTAATGGTTTTTAGCATTTTTTAGGTTTTCAGGGGGTTTAAGAGTTTTTAGGTCTTATTAGGGATTTTTGGGGTTTTTAGGAATTTTTACGTTTTATGGGATTTTTTGGGTTCTTGGGATTTTTTTGGTTTTTAGTGTTTTTAGTGATTTTAAGGGGTTTTAGTTTTTATGGTTTTAAGGTTTGTTTTGGTTTTTAGGGTTTGTTTTTGAGGATTTAGCGGTATTAAGGATTTTTAGGGTTTTTTATGTTTTTTGGGTATCAAAGGGTCATTACGGTTTTTAGCGGGGTTTTTGGGTTTTCTTGGGGTTTTAATGTTTTTAATGTTTTTAGGGGTTTTTATGGATTTTATGGTCTTTCATTTTTTTTGGTTTCTTAGAGGTTTTCAGTGTTTTTAAGTTTTTGAAGTTTTCATACATATTTTAGGGTTTTAGGGGTTTTTTACATTATTAGGTGTTTTTAATAATTTTTTAGGTTTTTTATATTTTTATGGTTTTTAAGAATTTCGAGGGGTTTTATGGGTGTTTTATTGTTATTATAATTTTTATGGGTTTTTTCAGTTTTTTAGGGTGTTTTGAGTTTTTTGGGTTTTTATTTTTTTTTTTAGGTTTTTACATTTTAATGGTTTTAAATGTGTTTTAGAGTTTTTATTGGTTTTGTAGGGGTATTATGAGTTTTTAGTGTTTTTTATGGTTTTAGGTGTTTTTATGGGTTTTACGGTTTTTAGGGTGTTTAGAGTTGTTTGCTATTTTTAGGGTTTTAAGGGTCTTGAGTGTTTTACGTTTTTATGGTTTTCTTAGGGATTTTAGGGGTTTTAGGGTTTTTAATATTTTTAATGATTTTTATAGACTATAATGTATTTTTATTGTTCTTATGGTTTTATGGATTTGGATGGTTTATAGGGTTTGTTTGTGTGTTTTTAGGGTTTTTAATATTTTTATAGTTTTTCAAAATTTTAGAGGATTAATGGGTTTTTAGATTTTTTGTTGATTTTAGGGGTTTTAAGGGGTTTTATGGTATTTAAGTTTTTTATGGGTTTTATGGTTTTTATGGATTACAACGATTTTCAAAATCTTTTTAGGATTTTATGGGTATTGAATATAATTTATGTTTTTATGGGTTTCATGTTTTTTTAGTTATTTATGGTTTCTTAGGGTTTTCCATGGTTTTTCGGGTTTTTTATTTTTACGGTATTTTTAGTGATTTTTTTGGATTTTTTGATCTTTAAGGGTTTTAATGGTATTTTAGGGTTTTAACTTTTTTTAGTTTTTGGAGGGTTTTATTTGTTTTTATGTTTCTATGGTTTTCTTATGGGTTTCAAGGTTATTTATGTTTTTATGGATTTTTATAGAATTTTTAGAATTTTAATTTTTTTGTAGGGTTTTTGGGATTTGGAGGGTTATTAGGGTTTATTAAGGGGGTTTTATGGTTTTTTTGGGTTTTAATTATTTTTTTTTGGTTTTAGTGGTATTTTAGATTTTTTAATGTTTTTAGGTGTCTAATGGGTTTTTAGGGTTTTTAGTGGGTTTTTCAGGTCATTGTGGGTTTTAAGGGTTTTTTATGGTTTTTAGGGTCTTTGGGGGTTTTATGGTTTTTAGGGTTTGGGGGGGGGGGTTAGCAGTTTTTTGGGTATGTAGCATATTTATGTTTTTAGCTGTTTTTAGCTTTTGAAGTTTTTCTTATAGATTTTTATGGTTTTTAGAACCTTTTACACTTTTACAAATTTTCAGTATTTTTTAGATTTTTATGGGTTTTATGGTTTTTAGGGATTTTGAGGGGTTTTAGGGTTTTTAGGGTTTTTATTATTTTTTGGGTATTAAGGGATCTTTGGGGTTTTATGGGTTTTGAGGGGTTTTAGAGTTTTTTATTATTTTTAAGGGTTTAAATGGGTTTTAGAGTTTTTATTGGTTTTATGGTTATTATGGGGTTTTAGGGGGTTTTAAATTTTTATGGGTTTTTATGGTGTACATGGTTTTTTTATTTTTTAGGGATTTTATGGGTTTTAATCATCTTTAGGGGTTTTAGGGGTTAAAAGTGTTTTTTATGTTTTTATAATTCTCTTATTTATTTTTAGGGTTTTTAGGGTCTTTAATTTTTTGGATATTTTTAGAACCTTTCAAGATTTTTATGGGTTTTAGAATTTTTTTTCGATTTTTTGGGGGTTTTATGATATTTAGTTTTTTATGATTTTTTTGGTTTTCCGAAGATCTAGGGATATTTTTTAAATTTTTTTTGTTTTATACATTTATATTTGTTTAATGGGGTTTTAGTCATTTTTATGATTTTATGTGATTTTATGGTTTATATGGTTTTAGGGGATTTTATGGGTTTTATGGATTTTTAGGTCTTATAAGGTCTCTTAGGGGTTTTTGTATTTTGTAGGTTTTTAGGGGTTTTAAGTGTTATTATGTTTTTTAGTTTTTGTTAGGGGGTTTCAGTGTTTTTTATGTTCTTAGTTATTTTTTGAGATTTTAGATATTTTTATGGTTTTTTACAAGTTTTAGGGATTTTGTGGGTTTTTAGCATTTTAGGGGTTTGGGAATTTTAGGTTTAAAATTGTATTTAGGTTTTATGGTTTTAATATAGGTTTTTAGTGTGTTTAAGTGTTGTTATGTTTTTCTGTATTTTTAGGTATTTTTTAGTATTTTTGTGATTTTTTTTGATTTTTAGGGATTTCGAGGGATATTATATGTTCTATGGGTTTTTATGGTTTTATAGTATTGTATACTTTTCTTAATGTTTTTATATTTCTAAGGAATTCATATTTTATGAATATTTTTTGGCATTTAAAGGGGTTTAAGTGTTTTTTGTGGGTTTTCATGGTTTTTATGGGATTTTAGGAATTTCTTAATGTTTTAGGGGTTTTTTATGATTTCACATTTTTAGGGTTTTTAGGGTTTTTAGGGGTTTTAGGGTTTTATAATTTTTAGGTTTTTAGGGGTTTTAAGTGTTTTTAGGTTTTAAGGATTTCTTAGTCATTTTCACAGTTTTTTAGTTTTTTTACATTTTAGGAATTTTTAGTTCTTTTTTAAATCTAATATGTTTTAGAGTTTTAGATATTTTAAGGGGTTTAATGGTTTAATGGTTTTAACGGTTTATGGGATTTTTTGGGTTTTAGGGGTTTTTTTAAGTTTTTTAGGGCTTCTATGGGTTTTAGAGTTTTTTTACATTTTTTAGGGTTTTAATGGGTTTTTAGATTTTTTAGTGGGTATTTTGGGGATTTATAGATTTTTAGTTTTTTAATGTTTTTTTGTGGGTTTATGGTATTTAGGTTGTTTTTAGGGTTTTAGGGTCATTTGGGGTTTTATTTTATTTTTTTGTTTTTAGGGGTTTTTAAGGGTTTTTTCGATTTTGAGGTATTCATAGTTTTTAGGGGTTTTAGGTGTTTTTGTGTTTTTAGATATTTTTAGGGTTTTTTTTGGATTTTGTCGGGTTCTAGTTATTTTAAGGGGTTTTAGGGTATTTAGGGTTTTAGTGTTTAAGCTGTTTTAGGGTGTAAAACATTTGTTAGGTTTTTTATGGGATTTAAATATTTTTGGGTTTTTAATATTTTTATGGGTTTTCAGGGTTTTTACGGTGTTTTATGTTTTTAGGGATTTTTAATGTATTTAGGATTTTATGTTTTTAGGGTGTTTATGTATTTTGGTGGTTTTTATGGGTTTTAGGATCTTTATGGTTTTTGGGGGGTTTATGGTTTTCGGGGTTTTTGGGTTTTTAAGAATTTTTAGTGTTTTAAGCTTTTTAGTTGTTTAAAGGGTTCTTAGAGTTTTAGTATTTTTTAAGGTATATGTGGGTTTTTAGGTTATTTATGGTTTTGGTGGTTTTTATGGGGTTTTGGGGGGCTTTAGGGTTTTTAGGTTTTTAGGGTTTTTTTCATTTTTAGGGATTTTTATGGGTTTTAGGTGTTTTCAGGTTTTTAAGGTTAACTTGGGGGTTTTCAAGGTTTTTGCGTTTTTTTTATTTTTATTGATTTTGACTGAATTATTATGATTTTATAGTTTGTAGGGGTCTTAGATATATTTAGGGTTAGTATGGTTTTTAGGGGGTTTATGGTCTTTTGGGTTTTTTTTGGTTTTTAGTTTTTATTGAGTTTTTAAGGTTTCAAAGAGTTGTATAATGTTTTTAGGGGTTTAAATGTTATTTAGAGTTTTTAGTTGGTTTTAGGGTTTTTATGTTGTTTTATTGTTTTTATTGTTTTAGTGGTTTTTATGGTTTTTAGGGGTTTTAGGGTTTTATGTGATTTTTAAGGTTTTAGGGTTTTTAGCATATTTTTTGTTTTTTAGGGGTTTAAAGGGTTTTTATGTTTTAAGGATTTCTTAGTGTTTTTCATGTTTTTAGATGTTTTTATATTTTTAAAGATATATTGGGGTTTTTTAATATTTTTATGGGTTTTAGGGTTTTTAGGGGTTGTGAGTGTTTTTTGGAGTTTTAGCCGTTTTTAGGTTTTTAGGGGCAAGGAAGATGTGAGGATCAAGCTATTCCCGACCCCCCAACAATTTATTAGAAAAAAAGACGCAACCGACAACAAGCAGACAAGGGAGGGGAGGGGTCAATCAACCACCACCCAAAACCCCTTAACAAACCAAACCAAATACCAAAGAAGAAAACCCAAAATAAAAAAAATCAGTCAACATAACCACTAATGTCCGAAAAAGAAGCCACACCAAAAGGGTCACCATCCGCACCATATCCAGAAGCCGCATCATCAAAGTAGGAGTTAGAGTAATCCCATCCTAACTCGTAATCATCATTAAGTTTGAGGAGCGTCAGAAACTTCTCCATGCGCTTTTCTTGTTCTGGGGAATGCTGCTACTCTCGATGATTCATTTGACTTTCGGCTTAGCCATCTTTGATGACACCCGGGTAGCCATAAGTCTTGGAAGAGTGGAGTAATCCTGCTTCATCCTCCTCTATGAGGAGGAACAGGTGGAACCATCATCCTTTCCTTTCACATTCTTGAACTTATTTGACCGCTACTCCACCTCCATGCATTGATCCCGGATAAAGGAGTCTTCCTGATTTAGGGGACACTCATCAAAGTCTTCATACTGCGTCAAGATTGGAGCCATTAAGGCAGGTAGTTCTGCACTCCCAACGACATAAACCGGAGACCCTTTCCAGTCAGGCCCATCATCCAGAGACTCTTCATGCACCTCCATGACCAGCCCTATCATCTCCTCCCTTGCAGCATCTTCTCCCTTTTTGTGATCATACCCTTACCCAGCCCCCTCCCCTTGACCATACATGCTCCCTTCCTTAGGCACTCCCCCCCTGATAAGCTACCTACTCCCACCAATCCATTTCCCCCTCCTCCTCCATTGTCCCCTTCTCAGTCACATGGTAAGAAACGTCACTGGCATCCCCTTCAAGCCCCTCCTCAGGCGTACTCGAACAAAGTCCATAACTCCGGCAACCAGCCACACCCTCTGTTCCATCCTCCCCAACGGCCACATTGACCACCACTAGGAGGACCTATCCCTTTTCTGAAAACACCCTCTGCTCCACCATAAGCCCCTATGCAGCTACTTCTACCTCGGTCGCAGCACATACCGAATGTTCAATCCCAGCACTAGCATCACTGCCAGGCATGTGAGATTGCACATTAGCACCTGGGGATCCATATACAGCAACACTAACATCATGAAAAATACCAAAATCCTCACCCCCCATACCATCTAACATAACATCACCACAATCTTCCTTCAATACCTTACCACTATCAGCACAGGAAGCTAATGGAACACCGAGTAATAGTTCTGCCCAGCTTGCTCATCAAATCCTCCAGCCAACTGTGCCTGCACAAACTGTTTCTCCTGATGCAAATCCACTGAAATAAAATTACCAAACTGATTGTGCAGGGGAACACCATCACACCCCCCATGAATTGCAAATTGTTTTGGATAAAATCCTTTCTCTTCCAGTCCTGGAGCAGCAGCCAGCCCAGACAGCTCCATATGTCACAACTCCTCCATTCTAAGACTAATGCCTCCTTCCACAGATTCCATCACCTCCCTACCGGCCACAATTTCCAGGTCACCTTTCAGCCTATAAAATACATAACAGACCCTCAGAGTAGAAAGGGGATATCGATCAACCTTCAATGGAACATCCCCAACTACAACAACATCATGATCCTCAGCCAGAGGCATATTAACCTATCTAGTAAGATGACTTGCATCATTAAAACCATGGCCTCCCAGGTGAGGCACATCTGTTTTCAAACAAGAAGATGTAACAATTGGCCTTTGAAGTAGAGGCTTGAAATAACCATCACACGTACAAGTAGAGGCATAGTGGCCCAGTCTATGGCAGGACGAGCAAAGAGGAACCCAGGTTTCAAAGCAGATTATCTAGTGCCATCGAAGCTCACCCTCAATTGCAACACAGACAGAAGTAACTGGATCTTTAGACACATCAACCTCAATGAAAATCTTCGGCATGACAGGCTGGCAGGAAACATCATTCCTCACATCCATACGAAGATATCTACCAATTAGGTTACCAATGATGCATAGGATGGCCGAATTTTGGAAGGGAAGAGAAAGACCAGGAAGGGTTACCCATAAAGCCACATTCGTGGGATCACTATGCAGATGGAAATAAAAATTACAACGAAATAATTAAAACCAAAGACAATCAAAAGATCGTGGCAGAAAATCCCAAGCCGAAATCATATCCTCTTCATTTCTAAACCGAATCATAAAGTGTTGAGTGTCCAACAACCCAATGATTGCATGTTCATGGAGATCCCATGAAGAAGCGACAAGCCTACCAAAATCAGTCACAAAGGGCTAAATCCTCCCAAAAAGAGACACCAGCGAATGTTCCAGGAGAACAGAAGCCATCGAGAACTCCTGAGAAGAGATCTAAAATGAAGGCATACCATTCTCCAAGAGGGGAACTTTGGGTCCAACGTCAATCTCTGGAAAACAAGGGAGTAGAGCAGGATCAGAAATAGGTGGAGAGGGATTCTGCATCTCATTCTCCACTTCCCCTATCTAGTAAGAAGATTTTTTAGGTTTTTATGGTTTTTAATTATTTTAAGTCTTTTGAGGGTTTTTGGTGTTTTTAGGGGTTTTATAGTTTTTTTTGGGTTTTTGGGGGGTTTTTAGTTTATAAGTTTTAATGGGTTTTATAGTTTTTATAATAATTTTAGGTGGTTAAATGGTTTTGATATTTATTTTGTGGTTTTTAGGGGTTTTTATTTTATTTATTATTTTTAGAGTTTTTTTTCATTCTTTAGGTTATTAGGTGTTTTATGTGTATTTATTTTTTTAATGTTTTCAAATGGGTTTTCATTGCTTTTAGGTATTTTTATGTTTATAGGGATTTTTTGGTCATTTTTAGGATATTAATGTGATTTTTGGGTATTTTGCAATTTTGGGTTTTTTTCTATTTTTTTGGGTTTTATGTGGGTTTATGGTTTTTTTGGTTTTTAGGGATTTTTATTATTTTTTTTGGTGATTTGATGTTTTAAGAGGGTTTATGGTTTTTTTTGGTTTTTTTGGGTTTTAATCAGGTTTATGGTTTTTTGGGTTTTTTATGGTTTTCAGTTTTTTGGGGTTTCTAGGTTTTTTTGAGTTTTTGGGGTTTAAAGGGTTTTTAGAATTATTTGACGTTTTTAGGGGATTAAAGTGGTTTTATAGTTTTTAGTGTGTTTTTATGATTTTAATGATTTTTAGGGTTTTGAAAGGTTTTTATGGGTTATTAAGGTTTTTAGAGTTTTTAGGGGTTTTTATGATTTTTATGATTTTATAATTTTTAGGTTTTTACTGGTTTTAATTGTTTTTATGTTTTAGGGTTTTTAGGGGTTTTAAATGTTTTTATGTTTTTTGGTGATTTTTAGGACTTTTAGGATTTTTATGAGTTTTTAGGGTTTCTAATGACTTTGAGGGTTTTATGGTCTATTAGGGTTTTTAGGGATTTATTAATTGTTTTAGGTTTTTAGGGTTTGTTGACTTTTTTAGGATTTTTAGGGTATTTTAATATTTTAAATCGTTTAAAGGGGTTTTAGTGTTTTTAGTGGGTTTTTAGGGTTTTATGTGTTTTAGGGTTTTACTAGGATATTGATGGTTTTTTGGTTTTTTAAGGGATCTTTTGGGGTTTTCAGGTTTTTTGAGTTTTTTAGGCTTTTTAATGTTTTAGAGTTTATAAAAAATTTATGGGTTTAAAGGGTATTTAGAGTTTTCGTCGGTATATAGGTATTTTTTGGGGTTTTAGGGGTTTTTATTGTTTTTATTGGTTTTTATAGTTTTAGGTGTTTTAGTTTCTTTTTGGGTTTTTATGGTTTTTAGAATGTCTTAGGGTTTTAGGGGTTTAAATTGCATTATGTTTTGAATGTTTTCTTGGTGGTTTACTATATTTTAATCATTTTAGGGATTTTTTTTTGTATTTTTATGTGTTTTTAGGGTTTTATGGATTTTGGGGGTTTTAGGTTTTTTATGATTTCTTGCAATTTTTAGGTTTTTTGGGGATTTTATGTGTTTTTTATTTTTTTAATGTTTTCTTAGGGGTTTTATAGATTTATTAGGGTATTTATAGTTTTGATGGATTTTATAGCTTTCTATGTTTTTATGTTTTTTGGGGTTTTTTTATTTTTAGGGTTTTGAGTGGTTTTGTGGTCTTTTAGGGTTTTATGGTTTTTTTATTTTTAGTGGTTTCAAAGGTTTTGTAGTTTTTAGTGGTTTTAGGGATTTAAAGGGTTTTTTTTATTTTTTTCATTGGGGTTTATGGTTTTTATGTGGTTTTAAGGGGTTTATGGTGTTTAGGGGTTTTGTGGATTTTTGAGGATTTTAAGGTTTTTAGGGGGTTTATGGTTTTTTGATTATTTGGGTTTCTTTGGGTTTTTAGCATATTTAGGTTTTTAGTTTTGTTCATTGTTTTAGGGATTTTATGATTTTCTTTGGGTTTCATAGGGTTATTAAGGGTTTTTATGTTTTTATGGATTTCTTTGTATTTTTAGTATTTTAATTATTTTTTAGGGTTTTAAGAATTTTGAGGTGTTTTGGTGTTTTGTAAGGTTTTAGGTTTTTTATTGTTTTTTGGTTTTTAGGGTTTTTTTTTGAGTTTTCAAGGGGATTTATGGTTTTTAGATCATTTCATCATTTTTGGGGGTTTAAATAATTGTTTGAATTTTTTTCTTTTTATGTTTTTTATTTTATGAGGCTTTTAGGGGTTTTGAGGTGTTTTAGGTGTTTTTTGGGTTCTTAGGGTCATTTGGGGTTTTATAATTTTTTATATTTTTTAGGGGTTTATGTGTTTTTATGTTTTTAATATTTTTTATGGTTATTTTGAGTTTTTAGGGTTTTTAATTTTTTTAGGGATTTTTATTGATTTTGTTAGGATTTTAATGGATATTACGGATTTTTTAGGGTTTTATTGTTGAAGGTTTTTTCTTTCTTCAGGTTTTAGTGGTTTTAAGTGTTTTTAGGTTTTTATGGTTTTATTTGGGTTTTTATGGGTTTTTATGGGTTTTACGGTTCCTAATGGGTTTTAGGGGTTTTTATGGGTTTTTGGGTTTTTAGGGGTTTTTAGGTGTTTTAGGATTTTTAGGGGTTTTATAGTTTTAACGTTTCTTGGGGTTTAAGTGTTTTATGGTTTTATGTTTTTCATGGTTTTTAGGAGTTTATACCTTTTTTTTATATGTTGTGATTTTATAAGATTTTTGTGGCATTTAGTTTTTTAGAGATTTTGATGGGTTTTAGGGGTTTTAGGGTTTAATGGTTTGTTTGGGATTATGTTTTTTGAGTTTTTTAGGGTTTTAAGGTTTTTAGTGTTTTTAATATTTTTTAGGGTTTAAGGGTTATTTATTTTTTTAGTGGATTTTTAGGTTTTTTACATATTATTGCGGTTTTTATGTGTTTCAAGGTTTTTATGGTTTTTAATGATTTTTGGATTTTTGGGGTATAAGTGATTTTAGGTTTTTATGGTTTTCGTAGTGGTTTTTAGGTTTCTAAGGTTTGTTATTTTTTTAGTTATTTTTTGTGTATTTGTCAAATTTTTATTTTTTTTATGGATTTTTTGAATTTTTCAGTGGTTTTAGTCTTTTAGGGTTTTATGGATTTTATGGATCTTTTGGGTATTAATGGTTTTTTATGATATTTTTGGTGTTTTTAAATTTTTAGATTTTTTAAATATTTTAGATCTTTTATCAGTTTTTATAGTTTTTAGTGGTTTAGGGGGTTTATGGGTTCTTATGGGTTTTAAGGGTTTTGGTGGGTTATATGTTTTTTAGTGTTTTTAGGGTTTTTAGTATTTTTATGGTTTTTAAGGGGTAAATGTTTTTTTATAGTTTTATAGTTTTCTTATGGGTTTTCTAGGTTTTTATGTTTTTTATGTCTTTAGGGAATATAAAGGATTTGTTAGTATTTTTATAGAGTTTTTGGGATTTTAGGTATTTTGAGGGTTTTTAGTTTTTTTGGCCTTTTTATGTTTTTTGGGTAATTTAAGTTTTTTATGGGTTTTGATGTTTTTTAGAGAATTTTAACATTTTAGGTGTTTAGAGGGTTATTATAGTTTGTATTGGGTTTTAGGGTTTTTATGGGTCACTAGGGTTTTATGGTTTTTTGTGTTTTTTATTGTATTTTGGGTTTTTAGTTCTTTTTATGTTTTTTTATTTTTAGTGTTTTTAGGTTTATTAAGGGTTTTAATTACATTTTGGTTTTTAAGGTTTTCTTAGGGGTTTTATGTTTTTTAGTTATTTTTATATTTTTTGGGATTTTTAAGGATTTTTTAATATTGTTATTTTTTTAGGGTTATAGGGATTTTGAAGGGTTTTTTAGGTTTTTATATTTTCTTGGATTTTTATGTTTTTTTTTGGGATTATCAGGGTTTTTGAGTTTTTAGTGGTTTAAAGTTTTTTTAGAGTTCTTAACGCTTTAGAGGTTTAAAATGTTTTTTAAATTTTTAGTGGTTTTTTGGTTTTTTGGATTTTAAGGTTTTTTGGGTTTTTATGTTTTGTAAGATTTTTTAAAATTTTAGGATTTTTGGTGTCTTTATGTTTCTTTGGGGATTTAAGTGTTTACATTTTTTTAGAGATTTATTAGGATAATTCAAAGGTTTTTATGATTTTTATGGGTTTTTTACATTTTCAGGGATTTTTAGGGATTTTTTTAATATTTTGATGTTTTTAGGGGTTTTAGTGAATTTGAGGGTTTTATGGGGTTTTATGGTTTTAGGGATGTTCTTAATATTTTTTAGGGTTTTATGGTTTTTAGAGTTTTTTTATCTTTTTATTTTTTTAAAGGGTTTTTTGAGTTTTTAGTGGGTTTCTAGAGGTTTTATAGTGTTTAGGGGGTATTTAAGGTTTCTTTGGGGTTTTATGGTTTAAATGAGTTTTTAGGTTCTTTTTAGGGTTTTTTGGGGTTTTCTAATTTTTTTTGGTTTTTAGGAGATTTATGTTTTTATAGGTTTTTAATGTTTTCTTTGGGATTTTAAGGGTTTTGGGTTTTTTATGTTTTTAGGGACTTTTAGATCATTTTAGGTTTTTTATTATTTTTAGGGTTTTTTCAATATTTTTATGATTATTTGGGGTTTTATGGATTTTGGGGGTTCTATGGTTTTATGGGGTTTAAATATATTTTGGTTTATTTAGGTATTTTGTGCATTTTTAGGTTTTTTATGTGTTGTAAAATTTTTATGGTTTTTATGGTTTTTTAGTTTATTTATCTTTTTTAGGAGTTTAAAAGATTTTTATAATTTTTTTGGGTTTTATGTATTTTTATGGGGTTTAAGGATTATTGGGATTTTATGGTTTTATGTTTTTTGGGGATTTCTTAGGTTTTTGGGTTTTTTAGATTTTTTAGGGTTTTCATCATTTTTCATATTTTTAGGGTTTTTTATGTTTTTAGAGATTTTTTGGGCATTATTTGTATTTTTATGATTTTTAGGTTATTTATGGATTTTGTGGATTTTTAGTCTTTTTTATTAGGGTTTTTATGGATTTTTCGAGAGTTAGGTTTTTTCTAATTTTCTAGATTTTGTAAGTATTTTTGACATTTTTTAACATTTTTTGGGGTGTAAAGGGTATTTATATTTTTTAAATGTTTTATAGGGTTTTTATGTGGGTTTTTGGGTTTTAAAGGTTTTATGGATTTTATGGTTTTTAGGGTTTTATAGATTTTAGGGTTTTTTTAGGTTTTGGGTTTTTTTTGGTTTTCTAGTTGTTTAAATGCTTTTATGTTTTATGGGTTATCTAAGTATTTTTTAGGGATTTTATGGTTTTTATATTTTTTTGTATTTTTTGGCATTTTAGGATTTTTATTGGTTTTTGGGATTTTAGGGATATAAAGGGGTTTTAGGGTTTTAGTCAATTTATAGGTTTTTGGGGGTTTTAGGTCTTTTAATGTTTTTTAGATTTTCTGAGGATTTTTCATGGTTTATTATGTTTTTAAGGATTTTTGGAATTTTTAAAGATTATTATAGCTTTTCTGGTTTTTTGGGATTTTCAAGGTGTTTAGGGTTTTTTAGTTTTTTGTGTTTTTTATAGTTTTTTAGGTTTTTAGGGTTTATAATTTTTTTAATGTGTTAATTTTTTTTAGTTTTTAAACATTTTTAGGGGTTTAAAGGGGTTTTATCATTTTTAATGGTTTTAATGGATTTTGTGGTTTTTAGGGTTTTTAATATTTTTTAGGTTCTCATGTTTTTTAAGTGTTTTTAAAATATTAACGCTTTCTTAGGGGTTTTTAGTGGTTTTAAGTGTTTTTACATTATTTGTGATTTTTAGGGATTTCATAGGATTTTTATGGGCTTTCGGGGGTTTCGTGATTTTTAGGTTTATAAGGATTTTTTCGGTTTTTGGGGTTTTAATTTTTTTATGTTTTTAATGTTTCCTAAGGATTTTTCATGGTTTTTTGGGTTTCTTACATTTTAGGGTTTTATGGATTTTTTATTATTTTTATAGTTCTAAGGGTTTTAGGGATTTTAAATATTTTTACAAGGTTTTAGGGTTTTTTTTGGTTTTTTGGGGGTTTTAGTGTTTTTTTATGTTATTTAGATTTTACGAAGGTTTTTTGGGTTTTAGAGTGTTTTTAGTGTTTTTATTTTTTTTAAGGTGTTTTTGGGTTTTGGGGGGGTTTTAATGTTTTTAGGGGGTTTATGTTTTTATTGGTTTCTTAGGGTGTTTTGTATTTTTAGGTTTTTAGGGGTTTTAATTGTTTTGGGTCTTTACGGTTTTCATTGGGTTTCTTAGGGTTTTAGGGTTTTTGTGTGTTTAGGGATTTCAATAATTTTTTATATTTTTATGATTTTGAGGGGTTTTACGGATTTTTAGGGGTTTATAGTTTTAAGGGTTCTTTTTTTTAGTTTTTTTTCAAGGGGTTGTAAAAAATTTTGTAGTTTTTTATCACTTTTAGGGTCTTAAAGAGTTTTTATTTTTTTAGGTTTTTATGTTATAAGGGGTATTGAGGTTTTTTTATGGGTTTTAGGTTTTTTAAGTTTCTTAAGAACATTTAGGGGTTTTTGGTTTTTTATTACTTTTTAGGGGTTTTAGGTGTTTTAGGGGTTTTATGTGTTATTATCGTTTTAAGGTTTTATTACCGGTTTTTAGTGTATTTTTAGGGATTTTTATGTATTTATATATTTATGGATTTTATGTTTTTTTATTTTAATGGTTATTAAGGAATTTTTAGGGTTTTAGTGTTTTTATCTTTTTTTATGTTTTTGGTGTTTTAAGTGTTTTTAGGTATTTATGCTTTTCTTAGGGTTAATAGGATATTTAGGGTTTTAATGTTTTTTGGGATTTTTAAGGAATTTTTAATATTTTTGTGGTTTTCTAGGGTTTTTTGAGATTTTGAGGGGTTTTAGGGTATTTATGGTATTTATTTGGGGGGTGGGAGTTAGGGTTTTTTTTAGTTTTCTTTGGATTTTATGGTTTTTGATAGTTTTTATCATTTTTATGGCTTTAATTATTTTTGAAAGTTTTGGTGTTTAGAGTTTTTATGGGGTTTTAGGGTTTTAAATGGTTTTTTGGGGTTTTTTGGTTTTTTGGGATTTTAGTTTCTTTTAGTCGTTTTTTTGTTTTAAAGTTATTTATGGGTTTCAACTGTTTTAATATTTTTGAGTTTTCTTATGGGTTTTCATTATTTCTTAGGTTTTTTAGGATTCCAATTATTTTAAGGTTGTTTTTGGATTTTTATGGTGTATAGGGTTTTTAGGGATTTTGAGTGTTTTTTGTGTTTTTTATGATTTTTACTATTTTTATCATTTTTTTAAGTTTTTAGGGATTTTTTGTTTTTTAGACTTTTATGGGTTTCCTATATTTTTTCCAGGTTTTTAGGTTTTTTTACTTTTTATAGTTTTTTAGGGATTTTAAGGTTTTTTATTCTTTAATGTTATTAGGGATTATGAGGGTTTTAAGGAGGTTTTTTAATTTTTTTAGTGTTTTTTATGTTTTTATGGGTTTTATGGTTTTTAGAGTTTCCTAATGTTTTTAGGTGTTTAATTGGTTTTTGAGTTTTAGTGTTTTTTAGTGTTTTTAGGATTTTCTATGGTTTTTATTGGGGTTTTGGGATTTTAAGTGTTTTAGGGGTTTTAGTGATTTTAGGGATTTTGGGGTTTTTAGAGGTTTTAGGGTTTTTACATTTTTACATTTTTACGTTTTTAGTGGTTTTAGGTGTTTTTATGTTTTTACGATTCTTATGGTTTTTATGTATTTTTTATTTTTTACATTATTGTTGATATTTATGGATTTTTTTGGATTTTTATAGTTTTTTGGGGGTTTATGGATTCTGATGTTTTTAAGGGGTTTGTTGGGTTTTTATCCTTTTTTGGGGTTTATTGGTTTTTTGAGGTTTTTAACATTTTTAGGGGTTTAAATGGTTTTTATGGTTTTTTAGTAGTTTAAAGTGGGTTTTGTATTTTTAGGGGTTTTAAGGATTTTAAATATTTTTATAGTTTTAGTGGGATTTAGGGTATTTCTAGGATTTGTTTCGTGTTTTAATCATTTTATATGTTTTTAGGGGTTTTATTTGTTTTTAGGTTTTTATGTATTTCATATGGATTTTAGTGGTTTCAGGGTTTTTTATGATTTTATGAAAATTTATATCTATTTAGGATTTTATGGTTTTTTGGTTTTTTAGGGATTGTGAGTGGTTTTAGGGATTTTTAGTTTTTTTGGGTTTTTAAAATTTTTATAATTTTTATGGGGTTTAGTGTTTTTAGGTTTTTATGTTTTTCTAAGGGTTTTTAGAGTTTTTATGTTTTTTAGTTATTAGGAATTCTGAGGGGGTTTGAGTATTTCTATGGTTTTATTTTTGTTTCTAGGTATTATGAGGGTTTTTATGTCTTTTAGGGGTTTTTATGGGTTTTTAGGGGTTTTAGGCCGTTTGTGGTGTTTTAGGTTTTTAGGGTTTTTTCAGTTATTTATGGTTTTTTAGGGTTTTAGTGTTATTTAACGTTTTTAGGGGATTAAAGTATTATTAGTGTTATAGTGGATTTTATGGGTTTTATGGGTTTTTCGGGTTTTTATGTTTTTAGGGGTTTTCATGGTTTTTATGTTTTTTGGGTTTTATGAGTTTTTGGGTTTTTAGTGTTTTTTAGGTTTTTAGGTTTTTTATGATTTTTTTTTCTAAGGTTTTCTTAGGGTTTAAATTTTTTTAGTGTTTTAATGCATTTATATATTTAAGTATTTTTCTGATTTTTTAGGGTTCTTATGGATTTTCGAGGATTTTGGGGTTTTCATGGTTTTATGGTTTATTTTTGTTTTTTTGGGGTTTTTTGGGTTTTTGAGTTTTACATTTTTTAAGTGTTCTACAGTTTTTTTACCTTATTCAGGGATTAATTATTTTTATATTATTAGTGGCTTTTAGTGTTTTCTTGGGTTTCGAGGGTTTTATGGTTTTTAGGGATTTTAAGGGTTTTCAGTGTTTTTATGTTTTTAGGGGGTGTATATATGTTTAGGTTTTTCGGCTTTATAGGGGTTTTCATGGTTTTTGGTTTTTTGGAATTTTTAGGTCATTTTAGGGATTTTTTGGATTTTTTTTGGGTTTTAGTGATTTGGAGGGTTTTTTGGGGTTTTTTGGGATTTTATGTTTCTTATGGTTTTTTGGGGGGTTTTTTTGGTAAATTACGTTTTTTAGAGTTTTTTAAGGTTTTTATGGGTTTATAAGATTTTTAGAGTTTTAGTGGTTTTAAGGTTTATATGGATTTTATGGGCTTTTATAGTATTTTCTATTTTTTTAGGGTTTTTCGGTTTTTATAGTTTTTAGGCTTTTTAGTGGTTTGAAATGTTTTTAGGTTTTATGGTTTTATTAATGGTTTTAAAAAATAATATGTTTTCTTATATTTTCATGTATTTTAGGGATTTTGTATTTTTTATGGTTTTTAGTGTTTTTATGGTTTTAGATGTTTAAATTATTTTTAGAATATTTAGCGTATTTTTTGGGTTTTGGGGTTTTTTTAGGTTATTAGTGGTTTTTTATGTTTTTAGAGGGTTTTAGGGTTTATAGGCTGTTTTAGGGTTTTTAGGGTTTTTATATCTTCTTAGTTTTAGGGGTTTTAAGTGTTTTATTTTTTTTAAATTTTCACAGAATTTTTTTCAAGTTTTAGGGTTTTTCATTTTTAGGGATTTTTTTGACGTTATTATGGTTTATAGGTTTTTTTAGCGGTTTAGGTTTTTCGGTTTTTAAGGGTTTTTGTGTTTTTTGAGCTTTTTATGTTTTTTAGAGTTTTTAAATTTTCTATGAATTTAAATTGATTTTAATGTTTTTAGTATTTTGGAGGGGATTTAGGGGTTTTTAGTGTTTTTAAGGTTTTTATGGGTTTTTATGCTTTGTTGGGTTTTTAGGGTATTTTAGGGTTTTTAGCAATTTTTAAGTTTTTTAGGGTTTTGATTGTTTTTAGTTTTTTATGTTTTTCTTTGGGGTTTTCATTTTTAGGTTTTTTAATCTTTAGAGTTTTTTGAGGGATTTTTTATTATTTTTATGGTCTTTGGGGTTTTTTTGGATTTTTATGATTTTGAGGGTTATTTTGGATTTTTATGGTTTTTCTGGTTTTTCTGGTTTTTATTAGTTTTAAGTGTTTTTAGGGGTTTCAACATTTTTATGGTTTTTATGGATTTTGTTGTTTTTAGCATTTTATCGACTTCATAGGTTATTTCTGGGTTTCCTGTTTTTTTTGCTTTCTAAGGTTTTTTGGGGGGTTTTAGTGTTTTAGGGCTTTTTATGATTTCATGTATTTTTTATGTTTTTAGTCTTTTTATTACTTTAAGTGGTTTATATATTCGAAGTTTTTTAAAATATTATAATGGATTTTAGGGTTTTTATGGTTTTAGTTGGGTTTATGGTTTCTTTAGTTTATTTATATTTTTAGTTTTTTTTCTGAATTTTTTTAAATTTTTATGGGTTTGATGGGTTTTTAGACTTTTTAATGGGGTTTTAAGGATTTAATGGGGTTTTAGGATCCATTAATTTTTTTAGCAGTTTTATGGTTATAGGGGTTTTTTCGTTTTTTATTATCTTTTTAACTTTTTAGGGTTTTTAATTTTTTTTTGTTTTTATGGGTTTTAATTGTTTTTATGTTTTCATGTTTTTATTAGTTTTTTTTCTGATATTTTATTGTTTTCTACGTTTTTAGGTTTGTAGGGGTTTTTAGGATTTCTAGGGATCATTTGGGTTTTTTGGTAAATTGAGGGTTTTAGGGTTTTCAACAATTTTTTATGATTTTTAGTGGTTCTATTTGTTTTCAGGTTTTGAGGTTTTCATAGGTGTTTTCATAATTTTAATGGTTTTCTAGGTTTTATGGGATTTTAGGGCCTTTTTAATATTTTTATGTTTTCTAGGGTATTTAGGGATTTTAATGGTTTTTAGGTGTTTTTTGGTTTTTTTGGTTTTTTGGGGTATTTTTTGTTTTTTAGGGTTTTTAGAGTTTCTTAATTGTTTAGGGGTTTAAAGGGGTTTTAGAGTTTTTAGTTTGTTTATATGGGATTTATGGGTTTTTATAGGTTTTATGGTTTTTAAGGTTTTTAATAGGTTTTAGGGGTTTTAGGGTTTTAATGGTTTTTTGGATTTTTTAGGCTTTAAGTGTCTTTTAGTTTTTAATGATTTTTAATTGTTTCTAGGTTTTAAAGGTTTTCATTGGGGTTTTCAGGGATTTTTTTTTGGTTTTATGCTTTAATAGATTTTTAAGGATTTTTAAGGATTTTTATGGTTTATTAGGGGTTTTAGAGATTTTGAAGGTTTTTTTTGGTAATTTAGGGTTTTTTGGAATTTATGGTTCTTTTTAGTTTTTAGTGTTTTTTTTAGATTCTATGGTCTTAAGTTTTTTTATATTTTTAATATTTTATTATTTTAAAGGGGTTTTATAATTTTTTGTGTTTTTAGGTTGTTGTGGGGTTTTATGGTTTTTAAGGTTTTTAGGGGTTATATGGTTCTTAGTGTTTTTAGATTGTTTTGGGGGTTTTGATAGTTTTTAGGATTTTTTGGTTTTTTGGGTGTTTTTTTTTGTGTTTTTATGTTTTTAATGTTTTCTTAGGGTTTTCAGGCTTTTTATAATTTATAAAAATTTTATTGGTTTTTTAGAATATCGTGGTCTTTTACAGATTTTTGGGATTTTGACGGTTTTAGGTATTTTATGGATTTTAGGGTTTATATGTTTTTTTTTTGGGTTTTTCGGTGTTTTTTTTCATTTTTAGGGGTTTTATGATTTTTTAGAGTTTTATAACATTTTTAATGGATTAAAGGGTTTTTAGAGTTTTTAGTGATTTTTAGGGGTTTTTACGGTTTTTACGGTTTTGGTTGGTCTTAAGGTTTTTAGGGTTTTTTGGGTTTGAGGTTTTTATGGTGTTTTAGGTTTTTTAGATTTTTCAGGAGTTTTAATTTTTTTAAGGTTTTAATGGTTTTCATAGAGTTTTTAAGGTATTGTGGGTATTTTACATTTTTAAGGCTTTTGGGATTTTTTGTATTTTTATGGTTTCCAATGCTTTTAAAGAATTTTTGAAGGTTTTGGTTTTTTTGGGTATTTAGGGTATTTTAGTTTTTAGGGTTATTTTGAATTTTTTTGGGTTTTTAAGGTTTTTGAGTTTATAACCTTTTTGAGGGGTTTAGTGGGTTTTTACAGTTGTGAGTGGTTTTAGGTTTTTTATGTGGTTTTATGTTTTTTAAGGTTTTAAGGGTTTTATTAATTTTATGGTTTTAAGGGTTTTAGTGGTTTTATGATAGTGTTTTTTGGTTTATAGTGGTTTTATGTGTTTTTACATTTTTATAGTTTACTTATGGGGTTTCAAGGTTTTTACAGATTTTTACATTTTTAGGGATTTTTATGTTTTTTATTAATTTTTGGGATTTTTGGGTTTTTAGTGTTTTTATGGTTTTTTGGGGTTTTAGAAAAAAAATTTGGGTTCTCATGTTTTTCTAGTGTTTCTAGTTTTTTCAGTGGTTTAAAGTGTATTTATACTTTTTTGGGTTTTAAGGTTTTTTGTGTGTTTTCAGGGTTTTTCTGTTTTTTCAGGGGGTTAGGGTTTTTAGCGGTTTTTTTAATTTTAAGCATTTTAATTATTTCTTTATTTTTAATTTTTTCTTATGTTTTTAGGGGTTTTATTGTTTTTATGGTTTTAGAATATTTTATGTGTTTTTTATGATTTTTATGGGGTTTTAGGGTTTTTAGTGATTTTGAGGGGTTTCGGTGTTTTTAGGGATTTTATGGTTTTTTAGTTTTTTAGGGTCATTTTCATTTTTTTAGGGTTTAATTTTTTTAGAGTTTATTTATTATTTAGGGGATTAATGGGATTTTTTTAGTCTATATATTTTTTTATTGTGTTTGTGGGGTTTTATGTTTTATATGGTATTTTAAGGTTGTTAGGGGTTGTTAGGAATTTAAAGGTTTTTTTTGTGTTTTCAATATTTTTTTTTTGTTTTAGTAGTTTTAAGTGTACTTTAGGTTTTTAGGGTTTTCTTATGTATTTTTAAATTTTTTAGGGTTATTTAGGATTATAGGGATTTTTAGGGACTTTTAGGATTTTTATGGTTTTCAGGGATTTGTAGGGGTTGTTGGGTTTTTAAAATTTTTGTTGTATTTTTAGGGTTTTTTTCTGATTTTTTTCCTTTTGAGGTTTTTAGAGATATTTAATATTTTTTAGGGGTTGAAAGGTTTTTAGCATATTTAGTGATTTTTATGGTTTTATGGGGTTTTTTATTTTTTATAGTTTTTAGGGGTTTTATGGTTTTTTCGTTTTAGGGTATTTAGGGTTTTTAGAATATTTATGTTTTTAGGAGTTGTATGTGTTTTCAGGTTTTTAAGGGTTTCATAAGGGTTTTTAGGGTTTTTAGGGGTTTTTAAAATTTTAGGTATTTTCTAGGATTTTTATAATGTTTAGGGGTTTTAAGAATTTCAACCTTTTTTTGGTTTTTTAGGGTTCTTAGTGTTTTTATGGTTTTCTTGTGTTTCTATTGTTGTTTTAGTTTAGTGGGTGTTTGATTGTTGTTAGTTTTTTCATGTTTATAGGGTTTCAAATGGGTTTTAGTGTTTTTAATGGTCTTATTGGTTTTATGGTTTTTATTTTTTTATGGTTTTAGATTTTTTAATTTGTTTTATGGGATTTTTTATTTTTAGGTTTTTTCGGGTTTTGAGTTTTTTGGGATTTTGATTTTTTTTTTCAAATGGTTATTATGTTTTTAGGAATTTTAGGATTTATAGTAATATTATTGTTTTTTATGGTTTTTATGGATTTTTAGGGGTTTAAATATTTTTTAAGGGATTATGGTTTTTATTGTTTTTTTGGTTTTTAATGTTTTTTGATATTTTTTTTTGTATTTAAGGATTTAAGAGTTTTTAAAATTTTGAGTGGTTTTAAGGGTTTTTAGTGTTTTTGAGGTTTTTTAGTGTTTATTGGTTTTTAGGCGTTTTAATCGTTTTTAGGGGTTTTCGGGATTTTAGTGTTTTTAGAGTTTTTTTAGAATTGTAGGTGTTTTTAGTGGTATTATGTTTTTATAGTTTTCCTAGGGGTTTTAGGGGTTTTTACATTTTAGGGATTTTTAGGGCCTTTTTAGCTTTTTTTGTGTTTTATGGTTTTTAGTGATTTTGAGGTTTTTAATTTTTTTGTGGATTTTATGGTTTTTATGAGTTTTATGTGTTTATTGAGTTTTTTAGGAATTTAAATATTTTTTAGAGTTTTTTGGCATTTGTTTCGTTTGGTTTCGGCCTCGAAATGCCCAATGGCTCTGTATCCGATGATGGATGGACCTGATTTCCAAAGGCAAGCATTCACCGGATGGTCTGACCAGCGACTCTTAAGAACTCACATTGGTCGAGAGGATGGGAATTCAGGCTCATCGCACCCTTTTTGGGGGGAATTATTGCCTGTTCCAGGACTCTCTTATAGATTTAAGACGTATTCAGATGTTCATGAATCTTTGGTTTATACCCAAACATAGTATCCATGGATTCAACCTTGGTGGTCAATGGTCAAATGGACGCAGGGATTCAGAATCATTTATGACCGAGGTTTACCATCCCTCATTGGATTAATGACCCCAAAGAGTCGGAACTCACTTGAGGTGACACTAGGAGTGGCGCGGTAAACCGATGTGAAGATAATCGGATCGACCGATTATTGGGATTTAACCTCAGGGAGGCTTCCTATTTACCCTGCCTAGGAAGAAGGGATCAAAGTCCATGTAGTTCGCATTGGGGCGTCGGAGAACTGACATGGATGTGGACCCGGGGGTCTGATGGGGATTGGGCTTGAACCTCTTGGAGGATTCCTACGTACCCTACATAAGAGGCAGGGATCAAAGTCCTCGTAGTTCGCATGCACAGTTTATCGTCATGTGGGACAAAGGCGAACCGACATGAAAGTTGTCGAAACAACCGTGTGGTGGGCTTGAACGTCTTGGAGGCTTCCTACGTACCCTACCTAGGAGGCAGGGATCAAAGTCCACGTATTTTGCATTGGGGAGTCGGAGAACCGACATGGATGTGGACCCGGGGGTCCGATGGGGATTGGGCTTGAACCTCTTGGAGGCTTCCTACGTACCCTACTTAAGAGGCAGGGATCAAAGTCCTCATAGTTCTCATTGGCTTGGGACTTGCGCTCTGAGGCAGCCTGGAATGATGGATTGGGGATTACACTCTGAGGAGTCCCATAAGAGGATTTCATGGTCGATGCATACTCTAAGCCCATGTGAGTCATGCTCGGTGTGAGAAAAAAGAGGCAGAAAGGACCAGAGGATCACGCCGCGAAAGGTGCGTTCGTGAGAAGTAGAGTGGGGATTACGCATGAGGGAGGCCCATAAGGTCGGGGCTTACTCCTAGGTGGATTCCCAGGGTGATGGATTGGGGCTTACACTATAAAGAGGCATGTGAGGTCGGAGCTTACTCTGAGATGGACGCCCATGGCGACAAAGTGCAGCGGGAGAGGGAAAGGGGGGGGGGGTGCTCCTATGCCCGTCTCCTCTCTTGCAGTTCATGAGGGCTTCCTTCTGAGGGATATTTTACTACCCCTGAGGAGCCCTTAACAAGTGGAGGGGCAGAAAGGGAACTACCGAGCTTAGACTCTACATTACTGTGAGAATGTGAACCCAGGAATGCTTCGGGAATATTCTCAAGGGCCGGGGAAACCCCTTCGCCTCAACTTACCATCATTATGTGAACTCAAAGCGGCACGCTGATGCACCTGAAGGTTACATCACACGGGTCCGGCAGCTCTGGTGGAGGCTTCGGCTCGGGGCCGATGAATAGGCCAATGAGGGAGTCACGGAGGATCAGGCCAGACTGGAAGGATTTTATATGGCTCAGGGAATGGGAACTCGGAAGGCTCTGATGGGCCACACGTATGAAGGAGTGGTGGTGCCCTTCGCGTAGGAAGGTTCTACGCGGCTGGAGAAGTCGTCCGCGAACCGGGGTGGTCTATGGATTGAAGGGCATCCCACGAACCAGGGCGGTTCGCGGCTTCGGGTTCGGCCGGCGTACCAGGGGGGTACGCGGAGGGGTCCACGTGAGCAGCGGCGGCCAAGGGCGGCACCGATCAGGGGTTCGTCAGTTGAGGCTTCGCTCGCGTAGGAGGTTGCTACGCGGTGCGGCAGATCGGAAAAGAGGCATAAACACCCTGGTCTGCGAGAATTGCATCTGTGGAGTGGTTATGGTTCACGGTCTTCACTTTTTATGTTATTTTAAGTTCGCGGTTCACCAAATTATTAGGAATTTTCGGTTCCTTATTAGTTAATTCCCAGGTTTATACCTCCTCTGGTTCGCGAACTGGAACTTCGCTGTTTGAGAAATCCTAAGCCTTCCTTCGAAATCCTTCCACCCGATTCTGATTGCTCTTCTCTTCTTCCACCTTTGAATCGTCCGAATCCGAATCTCTGAATCCCATCCTCCTTTCCCCCTCGGTCTCCTTTTGTAGAGTGGGGAAAGAGATGTATCTGCGGTCATGTGTCACCTTTTGCGGAGTCCCATAATGGAATACCCGGTTTACAGCTAACTTGGTCAATTCGTAATTCGTGTTGGGTATTTGAACGCTCCCCCCCCCCCCCCCCCCCCGTGAACCGAACCCAAGGAGTGCTTCGTGGCCATGGAGGGTTCCACCTCCATTCTGTGAACGACAGCGGATGCGGCTTGAACCAGTCGACGCGGTCCGCGGTTGGGGCAGTTTATGACGGTGAACCGGATCAGCGCCCATCCTGCCTTGCGACCGCGGAGGAACTCCACCTCCATTTCACGAACGATGACGGATCGCAGAGGGGGCACTTCGCGAGGCCTGGCCACATTGCGTTTTCATGAGACCGGTCCACGGACCGGTCCTACTTGTGTCCCTTCTTTGAATTTTCTCCATTCTTTTTTCCCAATTCTTTGGGGGATTTGGGTAGAATCTCCTTTGAAGATCTTTCAGGACCCTACAAATGCCCCCAATCGGAATGGGGTCCGATCGGAACGAAGAGGAGGCCATTCCAATGCAGAGTGGTCCTGAAAATCGATGAGTGATTGAACAATGCTCTAAATTTTTCCTGAGCCAAGGGACCTAGTGAGCACAGTTCGACTATTTCTAGGATTTTTTTAGAAAAGCCCCACAAAATTTTTGTATTTTATTGTTAATGCCCTAATTTTTCCTGGGCCCATTTTGTGTGGACTCAGCGGGTATGGCCTGAATTTTGCTTAGGTCGCCCTTTTCAGGTTTTCGGCCTAACATGCTTTGTGCCTCTTTTCTTGGGCGGTTTAATGTCCCGCCATCAAGACTATTATTACTGATGTTTTAGGTCGAAAAGATTTGACCAAATATGGTGGGGCAAGGGCCCCAATGGGGTTCAACTGATTAAAAGATGTCTCAATACTCTTCAGATGTACGTGGGGGGAACATGTTTAAATTTGAACATCATGCAGGGCATGCCTCAAGGCATGGGAGTCGTGTCAGCGTACAGAGGTAGGAAGAGCGCCGCCTAAGGAAAACTTGCCTTTGGTAAACGGGCCAGGGGCGATCAATATGCAGAGCCACTGAGGGCATGGTATGCATAGTCGTACAAAGGTTTCCTCAAGTCAATGACTATCCATTTCTGATGGCCAGGGGACTTCATGGAAGTCTGGATCATGGAAACCATGATCGGTGGCTTGTAAAATTATGAAAACTAGTAGGGGCGGCTCAGAAGGGGAGTGTGACATCTGAAAGGGTTCTGGGAAAATCCATACTGATCATGAGCATGGTCAGGAGACCAATTCCCTATGCATTTAGCTAGCGTAAGGGATGGTTGAGGCTTGGTGCAGTTTAAAGTCATGTAGCTGGGACATCATTTAAAATGGAACGACTTCTCCTGGTTCTCAGTAATTTTTTCAAAGACGTCCCACCATATTCAGGAAGGGTTGTGAAGGAGGTTGGTAAACTCTAACTTGGAGGGTTTTTGAATCCCAGGATAGACATGGGGGTTAGAGGCCAAGAGGCATATGGAGAGAAGCATTGCCTAAGGAAATATTGCCTTTGGTAGATGGGCTAGGGGCGATCAATATGCAGAGCCGCTGAGGGAATGGTATGTATAGTCATGCAAAGGTGTCCTTAGGTCAATGATTGTATTCCCCCGATAGACAAGCAACTTCAGGGAAGTTGAGATTTGGGACCACCAGGGGTGGCTTATGAGACTCTGGATTTTTTTGAGTAAATAGTATGGTTTATGATGAGAGGGTTCCTGGATACAAGGGAAACATCTAGACAAAATTTCCCGAGAATGGGTTTAGTAATCCCTTCTCACGCGGGTGTGAGACGGTGGCTTGTGCCGGTCTGACCCGTGCACTGAGGGACAGAGAAAATCCATTGTTCTTCACTGAATCCATGATGAGTTTGACCGTGTAGTTTATTGTCATGTGGTTAGGACATATTCCGTGCAGTTTAGCGTTATACGGTAAGAATGAGGGGAATTATTTAAAGGTTGTTGTGCAGTTTAACATCATGTAGTGAGGATAGCTTATGTACAGTTTAACGTCATGTGGTAAGGACGTAATTACAAAGGTTGCTCTTCATTAGAATGTAACTGGGCCTGAGTATCCGGCATGTCCAAGACGTGGAGGGGGTTGATGGTGTAAATCATGGTTCCAGGGCTTCTTAGATCAGGAGGGATGTCACGGAGGCTCTGAGGATGGTAAGCGTACGGAGCTAGGAAGAGTATCACCCGGGGAAATCTTGCCTTTGGTGGACGAGCCAGGGGCTATCATTATGCAGAGCCGCTGAGGGCATGGTATGCATAGTCGTACAAAGGTGTCCTCAGGTTGATGACTTTCCACTTCCGATATCCATGAATGGTTATGATGTTCCACAATTATCCAGGCCACAAAGTCTGTCATTAGGGAAGAAAATGTTTGAACATGTCGGGCATACTCGGCCCTGGTTGCTGTTAAAGCTTAAGGAGCTCCATGCGCTGATTTATCTTGCTCGTGGGGATGTTCCTTCACTCTATGCAGTTTAAATTCATGTGGGAAAGAAGAAGTACTCCTAGTTTATCGGCCATAGAGCTCAGACCATTGGGTGACTATTACTGCAGTCACTCGAAGGATAACTGGTTCAACATGCTCTGATATACTTGGAACAAGGTGGGGGATGAAGTTTGTAAACTTCAACTTTGATATTTCCCCGATCAGGAGGTGTGGTGTGGGGGTTCTGAGGCCGATAAGCTTACAGAGCTTGGAAGAGTACCACCCGAGGAAATATTGCCTTTCATGGATGAGCCAGGGGTATCATTATGCAGAGTTGTTGAGGGTATGGTATGAATAGTCATACAAATGTGTCCCCATGTTAATAACTTTCCACTTCCAATGTCCATGAATGATTATAAGAATCTGCGATTGTTCAGAGTGTAGAGTTTGGCATGTGGGGATAATGGCGTCTGAGTATACAAGAAACATCTTCACTGTAATTTTCCATTGAGTCAAAGTATCATAGTCCTGGCTTGATGTTTGTTGATGTAGGTCGTTATGTGAACCACCAGCGAACACATAGGCTAGCCAAATAGGGATACCCTGGCAGCACTTGGATGTGAAAAGGGGAATGAACTTGTAAACCACTGCTCCATAAATTTTTGGATCGGGAGACATGATACGGGGGCTCTGAGGCTGGTGGGCGTACATAGCTAGGAAGAGTACCGCCTGAGGAAATCTTGCCTTTGGTAGACGGGCTAGGGGATATTAATATGCATAGCCGCTGAGGGAATGGTATGCATAGTCATGCAAAGGTGTCCACGGGTCGATGAATTTCCACTTCCGATGGCCATGAGTGTTTATGAAGATCCATAATTATCTGGGTTGTGGAGTCTGATGTATGGAAAGGATGCATCCAAATGTGCAAGGATTATCTCCATCTCGTATCTCCAGGTGTCTTGGGTGGGTCGCGACGAAGTCCGTGCAGTTTAACGTCATGCGGTGAGGACAGAGTCCGTGCAGTTTATTGTAATGCGGTGAGGACAAAGTCCGTGCAGTTTATTATCATGCGGTAAGGATGAAGTCTGTGCAGTTTATCGTCATGCGGTTAGGATGAAGTTCACACCCCATGCAGGTCTGGTCCGTACATAGGGGAAGGGGGAATTTTTAACATGATTGTTCGTGCAGTTTAACATCATGCAGAAAAGACGCAAAAATACACCCCATACAGGTCTAGTCCGTACATGGGTAAAGGGGAGCATTTTTAAATCTTGCTATCCGTGTAGTTTTACGTCATGCGGTAAGGACGAGAAGTACACCCCGTGCCGGTCTAGTCCGTACACGGGGTGAAAGGGACTTTTTTATCTTTTATTCAGGGGGCTGGGCCAGGATGGGGAACCCTGGCATCACTACGTATCCTGCGAGGGAAGGAATCAAACCGTGCATAGTTCTCTAGAAGAAGTCCACCCCGTGTAGGTTTGGTCCGTACACGGGGGAAGGCGAAATTGCCTAACTTCTATTTTATTTCATTTGGAGGTGGCTGGGCTAGGATGAGGAACCCTGGTGTCACTACGTATCCTACGAGGGAAGGAATCAAGCTATACGTAGTTCTCTGAAAGAAATACACCCCATGCAGGTCTGGTCCATACACGGGGGGAGAGGGAATTTTTAACTTCTTGAACGTGAAGTTTAACATCGTGCGGTGAGGATGAGGGATACACCTTGTGCCGATCTGGTCCATACATGGGGGAAGAAGGCATTTTAATTTTTATTTGGGAGTGTATGGGCCAGGATAGGGGATACCGGCGTCACTACGTATCCTGCTAGGGAAGGAATCAGTCCATACGTAGTTCTCTAAAATCAGTGCAGTTTAACGTCATGCGGTAAAGACAAGGTATACACCCCATCCAGGTCTGTTCCATACACAGGGGGAGAGGGGCACTGTTAAAACTTCGTTTTTATGAAATTTAACGTCGTTTGGTGAGGATGATTGATACACCCCGTGCAGGTCTGGTCAGTACACATAGGGGAGAAGACATTTTTAACTTTAATTCAGTGGGCTAGTCTATGATAGTGGATCCTGACATCGCTACGTATCCTGCGAGGGCAAGAATCAAGCCGTAAATAGTTCTCTACAATCCGTGCAGTTTAACGTCATGCGGTGAGGACAAGGTTCATAAATTTTAACGTCATGTGGTTAGGACGAGGGTATTATTAGATTCCATGCAGTTTAAAGTCATGCGGTGAGGACGTGATACTCATAGTTTATGTTCATAGAGTTTGGACCGTTGGGTGCTCGGCAGTTTAATGTCACGCAGCTTGGACGATGAATACACCCCCTGCAGGTTTGGTCTGTACACGGGGGGATGGAGAATTCTTGACTCTTATTATCCGTTCAGTTTAACGTCATGCGGTGAGGATGAACTCCATACAGTTTAACTTCATGTGGTGAGGATGTACTCCATGCAGTTTAACGTCATGTCATGAGGACGTACTCCATGCAGTTTAACATCATACGGTGAGGATATACTCCATGCAGTTTAACGTCATGCGGTGATGAAATACTCCTTGCAGTTTAATGTCATGCAGTGAGTACGTACTTCATGTAGTTTAACGTCATGCGGTGAGGACGTGAAGCACACTTGGTCTCTATGCGAAATACTTCTTTAGGAATCTCACATTTGTAGGAGCGGTTGAAAATTGTTCGTCCATGGAGATCAGGGTATATGTTCTGTTGGAGTATACCTTGTGTACAATGTATGGTCCCTCCCACTTTGGCTCCAACTTTGGAGGTTTCCTCCCAGGTATCATTGGGGTCCGGAGGACCAATAATAATTCTACTTCCAAGAATGGCCGGAGGCGGACCTTTTTGTTGAAGGCTCGTGCAATCCGGTTCTGGTATACCTCCAGATGGTGCAAAGTGTGAAACCGCTTCTTGTCTAGCTGTTCCAATTCACCTAGCCACTTTTATGACTGCTCATCATCAGATAATTGATCCCAGATGGAAACAAGGAGTGGGGGTAGTTGGAGTTCAATGGGCAGGACTACCTCTGTGTCGTACACCAATGAGTACGGCGTAGCCTGAGTAGCGGTGCAGATTGTGGTTCGATAAGCCCACAATGCATGGAGGAGTTTTTCTGGCCATGACTTCTTGTATTTGTTCAACATTTTCTAGAGAATGTTGGACATGGTCTTATTGAAAGCCTCTATCTGTCCGTTGGCCGCTGCATGGTAGCGGGATGAGTGGTTAGCCTTGATACCATATTCGTGGTATAGTTTCTCCAATTTAGCAGAGCAGAAGTTGGTGTTGTTGTCCGTCAGTATGGTATGAGGTATGCGAAATCTAGTGATGATATTAGTCTTCACAAAGCTGACAATATTTCTTGCCCCGACTTCCTTGAGGGGTATGGATTCTACCTATTTGGAAAAAAAGTCGGTTTCCGTGAGGATAAACTTCAGCTGTTTGGCCGTGGCGGGAGGATATGGTCCCACGACATCCATTCCCTAGACGAAAAATGACCAGGATTACTTGGATTGATGAAGTAACTTTGGGGATGGTGTATGAAGTTGGCATTAATCTGGCATGAGTGGTATTTTGCGGTAAAATGCTCATAGTCTCGTGATATTGTGGGCCAGTAGTACCCAAGCCTTCGAACCTGATAAGAAAGCTTGGTCCCTGGTTGATGTGCTCCACATGCTCCTGCATGTACTTCATTCATTACGGTGACAGTTTCTTCTCCATCAATGCATCTGAGGAGCACTCCTTCGAGACCTCGTTTGTAGAGGACCTCTTGCTGACCCGTGCCGCCATATAGGACAACATTGATTTCCCTTCTCCGTATTTTCTCTCATTCAACCATGTCTGATGGAAGCTCTCCCCATTGAAGGTAATTTGCAATGGGGGTCATCCAGCCGGTGGAAGGAGCATATGGCTCAGTGATAGGACTGAATTTGTGGATTTCTTCCATCTTAGTCTGAACAAATGTAAATACAATGCAACGGTGAGCAATACTGATAACCATTTCATCCCATCCTGGGTCAGCTAGGGTTGTGGCCGCGTTGCCTAATGCATCAGCCTGGGCGTTCTGAGACCGGGGAAAATCGGAGAATGTTGGTTTTGTGGAGAATTCCACCATTAACCTTCATATATGGTCAAACAGGGGGATTAGCTCCTCCTTTTTAATAGCATAGTCACCATTGACTTCTTGATGACCAGCTCCGAGTCATCTTTTACCTTAACGTGCTGTACTTGTGCCTGGAGTGCGAGCTCCAGGCCTGAAATGAGAGCTTGATATTCTGCTTCATTGTTTGTACATCCCTCTGATAGAAGGAAGGAATATGGAAAGACTGCCTTCTCTGGGGACATGAGTATTATCCCCAAACCCACTTTGTTTAATCTGGGATCCTCCATCCTCATCCCGGTGGGGCTTCAGGATGCACCGTTGAAGTACATTTCCCATGCCGAGAAAACCTATTGAACCGAGAATATGTCTTCATCAGGTAGCTCGGCGTCCGGTGCAGTGGTCCCTGTCAAAGGGTGCTCTTCCAGAAAGTCTTCTAATTCCTGACCCTTGATGGCTTTCTGAGGCACAAACCGGATGTCAAATTGTTGCAGTATGACCACCCATCGGGATAGGCATCCAGTTAACATCGGGCGACTGAGGATGTACTTGAGCAGGTTACTCCGCGAGATCAAATGGACTTCATGATGCTGCAGATAATGTCACAGCTTTTGAACTGCGAAGACTAAGGCCAAACAACTCTTTTCGATATTTGAGTATCGAGTCTCAGCATCAATCATGGTTCGACTGAGATAATAGAGACTATTTTCGCTGTCGGCATCATTCTTTTGTGCGAGGAAGGCTCCCAGTGACCGCTCTAAGGGTGTCACGTACAAGATGAAAGATCTTCCTTCAACCGGGGGCATGAGCACCGGTGGGCTTAAGAGGTACTTCTTCAAGTTGTTGAATGCCTCTTGGCAGTCATCCGTCCATTGGTACGTGACCCCCTTATTCATTAACCTGGTGAAGGGAAACCTTTTTCCTACCAGGTTGGCTATGAACCACCTAATATAGGCTAGGTGTCCTTGGAATCCCCTCAACTCAGTGAGGTTGTGGGGAGGTGGCAGGCCAAGGATAGCCTTTTTCTTCTCAGGGCCGAATTTGATGCCATGATGGCATACGACGAAGCCAAGTAATTTCCCTGAGGTAACCCCGAAGGCGCATTTCAAGGGGTTCATCTTCAATCTATGCTGTCAGAGCTTGTTGAAGATGGTATCAAGGTCTGACAGGTGATCTGCGCGCTGTCTGGACTTGACCACTAGGTCATCCATGTAACATTCAACGAATTTTCCCAGGAACGGTTTAAAGATCCGATGCATGGCACGCTAATACGTGGAGCCAGCATTCTTGAGACCAAAAGGCATGAACCTGTAACAAAATACCCCTTGAGGGGCCCCGAAGGCAGTGGCTTCTTCGTCTTCTTGGGCCATACTAATTTGATTATATCCAGAATAGATGTCCATGAAGGATAGATCCTCTTACCCAGCCATTTCATCGATTAAGAACTTGGTGATTGGAACCGGGAATTCATCTTTCGGACAATGCCGATTAAGATCTCTAAAGTCAATGTAGACACGGATTTGTCCGTTATTTTTCTTCACAGGGACGATGTTTTCCAACTAAATGGGGTACTGGACCTCTCAAATGAAGCCTGCATTAATGAGATTATCAACTTCAGCCTCTATTTTGGTGGCATGTGAGGGATTCGTCATTCTGGCAGCCTGTTTATAGCCCTGGTGGTCTTCTGGAAGACCTAGGTGGTGTGTTGCTACTTCGGGATCAAGTCCCAACATTTCTATTTAATTCTAAGTGAAAATGTCCTGATGTTGCCTCAGGAAAGAGGTATATACCTCATTCTCATCGGGGGACATGGATGCACTAATGAGAGTAGGCCTCGGATCCTCCACAGTACCCAGGTTTATTTCCCTGAGGTCATCCACAGTGGTGGAGATATCTTCCTCAAATGCAGGAGGTGCGTCCCTGAGATCTTCCCCCTCTTCTTCACCCAAGTCCCCATTTTCTTGATCTGATGAGGAGAGAGCTTCTAGTATGAGCCTTCAAGGGTTTGAGGGAGAGGCATTGTGGGATCCCTGCTTGAGTATTCGTCCCCAAATCGAGGGTTTGTGGACATTCCCGCATTGTCATGCTCAACCATCATGGCTGAAGTCATGAGGACATCTGAATGCATGTCCGTACTTGAACTCCTACTCTCAACATGGTTGATGGGCAGGACATAATCTCTACCAAGATTCCTGAGGGGGTCATCAGGAACCATTTCCAGGCTATTTGGAGTGAAGATCTAGTCAACACCATCGACCAAAGGCTTCTTTTTCTTTTTTTCATTAAACCCAACGTCGATGTAATGTGACTCGGAGAGCTCTAAAGGGGCCTTGTCGGTATGAAATTTCCCACTTTGTCCATTGACACAGTACTTGTTACACTGGTGATAGGATGAAAGAATGACCAAGTGCTTATGGAGCCACAGCCTTCCCAGCAGGGCATTGAATGTCATGCTCTGTCGGACCACCAGGAATTCCATGTAGGCTACCAGGTCACTAAAATGGGTCTTTAGCTTGATTTTTCCCATTGTTTTCTGCTCACTCTTTGCATAACCCAATAGAGTTGTGTCTGAAGTAATTAAGTCATCCTCATTGTAGCCAACTTACACAGTGTCCATAGGGTAAAGAGGTTAACTCCAGATCCATTGTCTATAAAGAATTTCCGGATCTCAATTCCATTCAGTGTGCTGGACACATATAGTGGTCTGATGTGTCCTTACATGATGGCATCTTCATCCTGATCAGTGAAGGAAACCACCGCATTGCATTCAGCCGGGTCAGTCTCCATCTGGTAAATTTCGGCAGCAGCTACCTCGGCTTGAATCTCCTAGGGGCTGATCAAAGCTTATATAAGCGCCTCCCAGAGGCCTGCTGATAGAATTAAGGCTTCGAGGATTGAAATCTTGGCTGGTACCGATGCCAGCTGCTTAAGGATATTGTATTTCTACTCCAGCGGCCGACGCTTCTCCATTGGAGGGAGAGTCCTAGCGGGTGCTTTGGGAGCTGGAGCATTTGACGAGGAGGGACCGGCCGCGGGGTTGGATATCGATGGCGCTCCCGCGTATTGAGGACTTGGCCCGGCCGGTCTGTTTGTGCACACTAGGCGGCCAAACACATCCTCCTCCTCTGGTGGGTATCACAGAACAATAAGGCCAGAGTGGATTCTTGTGGAGGTGGAGGGGCATTCTTTCTCCTGCTGAGTCCATTGAAGGGATATCCCACGGGTTTCTGCGATACTAACGGTTTGTGCCGGGGTCCAACCGTAGGGCTGGTTTTGGTCGTGGCTGCGCCTCCCCTGGTATCCCCTACCTCCGCGATTCCTCCTCCCGGGTCCTCGTGCAGGGAACTTGGGTTCATAACCATACCCCTCATCAGGGAATGATTCCATAAGATGGATGACGTTAATAGAACCAAAGATTGGTTCTTCATCCTCTGACAGGTCAACCTGGTCGGTTGCCCCTGATGGTACCGTTTGGTGGGTCGGTGCCCGTGGTGCCATATTCGAGGGCATATAATCTACCAGGGTCAGAACTAACTTTGCCCCCATCGTGGACTACTCCTCTTGTGATTGTTTCCTCCTACTTTGATTACACCCGGATGACCGTCTTGTGGAGAGTTTTGAGGTCAATATTGTCGGCTCTGCGGCTTCAGAGGCTATTGGTGGAAACACCGACTGCTGTATTTGAGTTCGGAGTATTCCCTGGGCTCGGTTGATAGTATTCTGAGTCATCCAGTTGCCAAATTTCTGCCCCTTCTTGCTGGTGACTTTCTTCCACCCCTCCTCTTTGTTGGATTCAGTGGTAGAGATATATGCCACATGTGCTGGGGGTGGTCCCTACTTGACCTATCTGGAGTCTAAAATCCTCTACAGGAGGTATTTGAAGACGAAGCATTCTCGGATATTGTGCCCCAACATTCTATGGTAGGGGCAGTAATTAGGCCTATCCTCATGGACGACTTCTTCAGGTTTCCTTGGCTCCGGGTGGTGGAGCAAGTTGCAGTTAATGGCGGCAATGAAGTAGTTGTGGACTTGATCGTCATGAAACAAGTATACTTTTTGTCTTTGATCCTAAAATTGGTTCCACTTTAGTCCTTTTTGATCGTCCCGTTTAGGCGGAGGTGGCCGCTGATATGCAGGAGGCCCTTGATGATTATGTGGAGGCCTGAGCAGTGGAGCGGGCATGGGGGTCATCTTGAGTGTGACAACGGATGCTTCAGCTCTAGGGGCTCTTTTCACAAGAGCATGCGAGGCTATTCGGGACTTTGAATTAGTCTGTTGCAGGGATTCCTCAATTCTCTGGGCAATGGTCGAGAGTTGGCGGAATCCAGTGGTGCACTCCACTGGTATGAGCAGTGTTCGCAGTTCATCTCTATGATTATTGATGCATATGGCTAGAATCTCAGCTTAAGTCATTGGATTGTTCAAAGAATAGGTCAGAACTTTCCATCTGGCGATGAAATCTAAGACCCTCTTGTTTTTCCTCTACTTACAGTTCATGAGATCGTTGAACTTTTTTTTAGGCAGCGTTGAGTTGAAGTGAAACAGGAACTGCTGCTAGAGGTCTTCCCAGCTCTTTATTGACTGGGCTAGCAGACTCGTGTACCAGACGAAGGCGGATCCTTGAAAGGTCCGTATGAAGCATCTGAGTTTCATTGCTTCCTGTTGTTCCAAAGTTCCCATCATAGGGTCGCAATAGGACACGTAGCGCATCAAATGCTACTCCGGATCACCTGATCCATTGAAGATGGGGAATACAGGGATCCCAAAATTGGGTGGAGGTGGTGTGTTTCTCACCCAATCCGGGTAGGGTTTCTTCTTTGGCTGTATCGGAATGTGTTGTCCTTCTATCGCTTCCAATCGAGTTGTTAGTGCCTCGATAGTGTTGGTGAGACCCTGGTTTACATATTGTTGGGTCCGGTCCTGGGCAGGCGTAGCCCGTGGCATTGCCTGAGGATCCGGATTGGCCGGCACCAAGAGTGCATATTCTGTTCAGGGCACCCTCAGAGGGTTCATGCGTACTTTCTCTGGTATCTGCCTAAGTGGAGGGAAATCTTTGTATTCATCATCCACATTTAGGTAGTTGGATGGACCAGGCACCTCATTGGGCAAGAGCCCTGATCGTGCTTCGTTTACCGGGGCAAGCGTTAGCCTTCTAGGTGCACTTTCTGGGAGTCCATGAGGTGGCTCCTCCTGGGACGCACATTCAATAAGGAGGTTCCTCTGGAGTATCTCGACATTAATCCGCCTCAATTCCTTCATCTCCTATTCCTGTCGAGTGAATCTCTCTTCGAGCGTGACTGGCTCATTTTTGTCGAGAGAAAAAGGCAGGTTAAGGGTAACCAGTCCTTTATTCTTATCCCTGTTGGATGCTCACTAGGTAGGCGGAGGAGGGTTGGCTAGAAGGATGGCCATATTTAGGGTGGCCCTCGGGTTCTGGGTGTGCATACATGGTGGTTCGTTGTGAGTCACAACCTGACCGGAACCGTCGTCTCCCGATCCGTCCGGATTTGCATTTTTTCGGTGTCACTCGTGGGGTTAGCCTCTATGGAATTGATGAATGCATACTGCGGGGTGGAGGGGATGTCATATTCCAAATAGGAAGAGTATCTCCCACATCTTCTGCTGGACATCCCTTTCATGACTTGGGATTGCCTTGGGACTTCTTGACGAAGGGTGACGCGGAGAGTTCTTTGATGCGACCTTACGGTGTGCCTTCCTCTCAGAGGGGATGATGATTCAAATGATGGGACAGGATGGGAACCTCCTCTTCTGACTGTCCTCCCTAGATGAGAGAACACTAATTCTCATGGGGGAGGTTCTTGTTGAGGGGGTAATAATTCCCCAAGCCCTGAGGGATGGGGTTGGCTCCGTTCCTTGGACATTGAGTCTCTTCCCAGTTTATTTGGTCTTACGGGGGCATTTTTTGTTAAAAATTCCCCCAACCCTGTAGGATGGGGTTGAAACTATATTGCAGTAGTCGCTGCGGCTATCGCTACCTGCCTAATCTTGCGTGCCCCCATTCGGGGGTGAACTGGGTTTGATGACGAGTTCTTCTGTGAAACTATCCTTTCTAGGGAGGCAGAAAAAGATCGTTGATTGGCCTCTCTTAGGAGAGAGGCCTATTGTATGCTATCAATGGCCTAATTCCTGAGTTCTTGAATGGATTTTTCCTATCGGGCCGGACGCTTATGGGACTCATTGAAGGCCTGACTCTGTTGGGTGTGTTGCCTTTCTTGAATAGGGGGACCACTCGATTTCCGTCTTGACGTGATGATGTTGTAAGACACCATACCGAACGGGTTCCTCTGGATGGGGAGTGGAGGGAAATGCAGAGCTCCATGTTCTCCCCATCCCCTGATATGGACTCCCGTTGGAGCTTCACCGATGAGGCGGCGCAGTTGGTGCAGCGCACGGAGGCAAGTTATCTCCATGTTTCCTTTACGACTCTCGCGTCGCTGTTGCCATGCTGAAGGAAGAGCTTCCAGGTCGATGTGATGCAGGAGGTCTACTATTGTCTTGATGTGGTCTATATACCCATAGTAGGGCTGAAATCTTGATTTTAGTTGGTGGAGGGTTGTCCATATATTATGGCGGATGTCGTGCACGCATTCTTCCGAAAACTCTCTGGGTATATCGAACTGAGAGGTTGTCGTAGGACGAAACAGAACTGGTATATCATCCCAAGCCAGTTGTTTCCTTAGGTGCAGCATATCGACATACACCTCCACTAGTGATTCCTCTACCTGGACAACCCAACTGAGATTCTCACTTTTAATGTGGTCGGAGGCAGTGGGACCGGTAGGTGCCGAGTCATTATGTGGGCGATTCCGAGGTGGTTCAGAGGATGAACGCATCCCTAGACCATCTCCGGATTTCATAAGGATGTCGTCGGTGACTATCTGGGAATCTAACATGCTTGATCCCATCCTTCTGAGTGCCTCGGCATACAAGGGCTTTTCAGTGCTTGATTCGGCAGGGGGAGGACCATCCTGTCGATATGATATGCCATCGCGGGGAGGACCTTCGGAATGGCGGTCGTAATGGCTGGGACTATGATTACTGCTTGATGCTTCACTACATAGAGGACTTTTTCAGTGCACACCCTGGGGAGGACCTCCAAGTCGTGTCGCAGTAAGGGGAGGACCTTCTAGCTATGTAGCGTCGTTATGGGGAGGACCTTCGCAACAACTACCATCATGGTGAGAATGACCATCATGGATTGACGTTCGATGTTCATCGTAGGGAGGACCTTCAAAACACACGGCGACAAGGGGAGGACCTTCTTTTCGCTTGGGGCCAATGCGGGGAGGACCTTTGTAATGGCGGTCGTGGTGCCGAGGACTACCATTACAGTTGCGGCAATGGTGAGGACTACCATTACTACTGCCGCAGGGAGAATATCTGCGGGATACATCCTGGGGAGGGCCTCTAGAATGTACCGCAATGAGGGGAGGGCCTTCTCATTGCTTGAAGTCTCTACGGAGAGGACCTCCATTATCAGGGTGGTGAGGACTACCATCGTGATCTGATGCCCGGCTGCGTGGAGTGTTGTTGTAGCATAACCCCCAGGGAGGACCTTCAGGGCAGGTGACGACAAGGGGAGGAACTTCTTGTCATAATGATACGTCACTGCGGGGAGGGCCTCCCCAGTTGTGACTATGATAGCGAGGACTACTATCATAATCTGTGGTCCCACTACATGGAGAGTGATTACAGTGTATACCCCGAGGAGGACCTTCAGGGTGGACTGCAGCAACTGGAGGACCTTCTTGCTGCTTGATCTTCTGGTCATGTGGAGGGTTTCTGTGACTCACATCAAAAGAGGGGCTCTCATGATCGATCGTCATATGCACGTGGGGGAGGCCCCCACAGGTGCTCTGGGGAGGACCTTCAGAGTTGCTGGTAGCAAAATTGTGGGGAGGATTGTCACAATTGCTACTGCCACTCCCATAATATGGTAATGGGTAGGTAGGTTTATGAGCCTGCAATGTGTGTTTAGTGGCGTTGGGAACCCCAACTTCCAGCAGAGCGGAGTCATGAAATACCCCTTTATTTTTTGACTCCCTTTGGCGCGTTCAGGGTACTTTCTTGTGGTTAGCCGGGACCGTCTACTGTTGATAATGGCCTTCACCTTTGTTTCCCTGTCTAATTGGGTCCCGTGGTGTTTTTGGGATACGTCGATGAACATCTTGACTTTTATCAGGGTTATATGCCTGCTCTGGAGCATCCACCATGATGGACGGGTGTCCCCCAATTGGAACGAGTGAAGCCGCTCAATCCGGTTTCCCTTGCGTCACGGAATATGGCCGACGAACTTCCTAGGTAGAAGAAGGGATGCAGATCTACTCCGAGGTAGCTATCTCGTCTCATAGATGAGTCGCCTCAATTAGGTAGACATGCTCACGGTTCTGAGTCCTTGATGTTTCCACTGAGGCAATTACATTCTGGAAAGTCTGCAAGATATGATCTGGGATCGATACCTGCTCCTCCATCATTGCCAGGATATATAGAGAGACATCTTTGGCTTGAATAGGTATAAAGGCCCATTACGGTATCGGAGTAGGAATATCCTACTCCGGTCCTCCGGTGGTCAGTGGGTACTGAAAATTCTTCTGTGTCGGTGCAGGTGAACAAATCTTCCCCTGTACCAGGATACACTGGTTTATCTCTCTGTTTGTAGCCACATCGGGGTGGCAGACTTTACTTGAATCCGCATGGAGCTGGCCCTGTATATATTGGTTTCCAACCGTATCAATTTGGTGGCCTTTGTTGGTGGGGAGACATGCCCGCCTATGAGTTGCCGCCACTTCTGGGTGGATGGATTTGTTGATTGCCACCATATCAGGATGGGGGCGTCAGAAGCATCTACTAGGAGCTGGTCCTGCAGGCACCGGGTCACTACCACGTCTGGTTGGTGGGCTTCACGACCCTAGGCATAGAGAGGTGTCTGCCTGGTAAGTTTCATCCTGTGTGAGTGATGGGCTTGGTGGAGCTTGGAGGGGATGCACGCCGGCTTGTATGAGGCCGCCACATCTAGATGGTGGGCTCAGGAGGAGCGAATAGGTGTAGGTTCCTGTTCGTCGTATGTCTCCATGGCTAGGCATCAGAGCTCCTCCTCAGGGACTAGGGTGATGACCGGTCCCTGATTGTATGTCTTCCGCCCTCGTCGGGCGGTCCGAGGGGCTGGAGGTCAGGGAGCATGGGCCTGAATCCTCGGGGACACATCCTACTTGGCGTGAGGATATTGGGTCGCGGCGTGACCCCGATGACGTCTGTCGGTGGGGGCCTTGGAGCGGAACCCCCGTTCGGTGGGGATGAAGTCCTCAACGTCGACCTCATCTGCCTCCCTAAGATAAGGGAGGTACGCATTGTCCCCTTCCGGGGAGAGACTCCCGAAATGGTTTGAGACGGCAACAGGGGTCGTATGGATCTTCTTCTATGGCTGCTGCTGGGCAGGCGACCGGCGAGTTCTGACAGATTTCAGGGCATGCATGGCTGCCTCCACCATTGGGAGAGTACCATTCACGTGGTACTCTCGAATCAGCGCATCTGAGACCCAGCGTTGAAGACGTTGGGTGGGTGACAGGGTCCTCCGTAGGTGAGGATGTCCGGTCCTTGCGTTGTTGGAAGTGCGCACTTGTGAGTTCCTTTGCGATGCCATTGGATCGAAGGGAGTTCTGAAGGTACCTGTAAAACATTTTAACAAATACAAACATCAAACCCGTCAAAGAAGCATCTTATGATCCCATGTGTATTTAATGACCTTGCTCGGCCCTCCTTGTGAGTAAAAGCAGGCACATGGTGGGATTAAGTTGAATCCGTCATGCTTGGTTAAATATTCACGTCAGGTTCACCATTTTTGTTTCGTGGTTTCAGCCTCAAAACGCCCAATGGCTCCGTATCCGATGATGGATGGACCTGCTTTCCAAAGGAAAGCGTTCACCGGATGGTCTGACCAGCGACTCTTAAGAACTCGCATTGGTCGAGAGGATGGGATGTCGGGCTTATCGCACCCTTTTTGGGGGGAATTATTGCCTGTTCCAGGACTCTCTTATATATTTAAGACGTATTCATTTGTTCGCGAATCTTTGGTTTATACCCAAACATAGTATCCACATATTCAACCTTGGTAGGAAATTGTCAACTGGACGTAGGAATTCAGAATCATTTATGCCCGACGTTTACCATCCCTCGTTGGATTAATGACCCCGAAGAGTCAGAACTCGATTGAGGCAGCACTAGGAGTGGTGCAGTGAACCGATTTGAAGATAATCATATCGACTAGTTGTTGGGCTTGAACCTCAGGGAGGCTTCCTACGTACCCTGCCTAGGAGGCAGGGATCAATGTCCACGTAGTTCACATTGGGGTGTTAGAGAACCAATATGGATGTGGACTCGGGGGTCTGATGGGGATAGGGCTTGAACCTCTTGGAGGCTTCCTACGTACCCTACTTAAGAGGCAGTGATCAAAGTCCTCGTAGTTCGCATGCACAGTTTATCGTCCTGTGGGACAAAGGAGAACTGATGTGAATGTTTTCGGAACAACCGGTTGGTGGTCTTGAACCTCTTGGAGGCTTCCTACGTACCCTGCCTAAGAGGAAGGGATGAAAGTCTACGGAGTTTTCATTGGGGTGTCGGAGAACCGACATGGATGTGGACCCGAGGGTCTGATGGGGATTGGGCTTGAACCTCTTGGAGGCTTCCTACATACCCTACTTAAGAGGTAGAGATCAAAGTCTTTGTAATTAGCATTGGCTTGGGACTTACACTCTGAGGTATCCTGGAATGATGGATTGGGGATTACACTCTGAGGAGGCCCATAAGAGGATGTCCTGGTCGATGCATACTCTAAGCCCATGTGAGTCATCCTCGGTGTGAGAAACCAGAGGCAGCAATGACCATAGGATCCCACCTCGAAAGGTGTGTTCATGAGAAGTAGAGTGGGGCTTACGCATGAGGGCGGCCCATAAGGTCGAGGATTACTCCTAGGTGGATGCCCTGGGTGATGGATTGCAGATTACACTCTAAGGAGTCCCGTGAGGTCGGGGCTTACTCCGAGATGGATGCACGTGGCGACAATGCGCAACGGGAGATGGAAAGGGAGGTTCTCTTGTGCCCATATCCTCTATTGTAGTGCATGTGGGATTCCTTATGATGGATATTTTACTACCCCTGAGGAGCCCTTAACAAGTGGAGGGGGCTGAAAGGGAACTCCCGAACTCAAACTCCACATTACCATGGGATTGTGAACCCAGGAATGCTTCGGGAATCTGCTCAAGGGTCAGTGAAACCCCTTAGCCTCCACTTACTATGGGTATGCGAACTCAAAGTGGCACACTGATGCTTCTGAAGGATACATCACACGGGTCCGGAGGCTCTGGTGGAGGCCTCGGCTCGGGGACGATGAATAGGCCAATGAGGGAGTCACGGAGGATCAGGCCGGATGGGAAGGATTTTATCTAGCTCATGGAATACAAACTCTAAAGGCTCTGATGGGCCACACATCTGAAAGAGTGGTTGTGCCCTTCGCGTAGAATGGTGCTACGCTGCTAGAGAGGTCGTCCGCGAACCAGGGTGGTCCGCGGACTGAGGGGCATCCCACGAACCAGGGTGGTTCGCGGTCTGGCGAGCATCCCACGAACTAAGGTGGTTTGCGGCTTCGGGTTCGGCCCGTATACTAGGGGGGTATGCGGAGGGGTCCACACGAGCAGCGATGGCCAAGGGCGGCGCCGATCAAGGGTTCATCGGTTGAGGCTTCACCCGCGTAGGAGGGTGTTAAACGATGTGGCAGATCAGAAAAGAGGCATAAACACCCTGGTCCACGGGGAGTGCATCCACGGAGGGGATATGTTTCACGGTTTTCTCTTTTTATGTTATTCTAAGTTCATGGTTCACCAAATTATTATGCATTTTCAGTTCCTTATTAGTTCGTTCCCAGGTTTATACCTGCTCTGGTTCGCGAACTAGAACTTCGCTATTTTCAAAATCCTAAGCCTTCCTTCGAAATCCTTTCACCCTAGTCTGATCGCTCTTCTCTTCTTCCGCATTCGAATCGTCTGAATCTGAATCTCCAAATCACCTCCTCCTTTTCCCCTTGGTCTCCATTTATAGAGTGGGGAAAGAGATGTATCTGCGATAACGTGGCACCTTTGCGGAGGTCCATTACCGAATACCCGGTTTACAACTAACTTGGTCAATCCGTAATTCACAGTGGGTATTTAAATGCTTCTCCCCCTCACCCCCCCATGAACCGAACTCAAGGAGTGCTTCGCGGCCGCGGAGGGTTCCGCCTCCATTCCGCGAACGACAGCGGATGCGGCTTGAACCAGTCGACACGGTCCACAACTAGGGAAGTTCATGATGGTGAACCAGATCCGTGCCCATCCTGCCTCGTGACCGCGGAGGATCTCTACCTCCATTTCATGAACGACGACGGTTCGCGGAGGGGGCGCTTCACCGGGCCTAGCCACGTTGTGTTTTCATGGGACCGGTCCACAGATAGGTTCTACTTGTGTCCCTTCTTTGAATTTTCTCCATTATTTTTTCCCAATTCTTTGGGGGATTTGGATAGAATCTCCTTTGTGGATTTTTTAGAACCCTACTGCGTTTTGAGGGGTTTAATGTTTTTTTAAATTCTTAGTGGTTTTTAAGGGGTTTTATGGTTTTAAGGATTTTATGGTTTTTAATTGTTTTTATCTTCTTTTTAGGAATTTTAGATATTTTTAGGATTTTGAGGTTTTAAGAGAGTTTAGGTTTCTATGATCTTCGTATGGTTTTTCATGTTTTTATAGGTTTTTACATTTTTTGGGATTTGTAGGTATTTTTTAAGATTTTTATCGGTTTTAAGGGTTTTAGGGATTTTGAGGGTTTCTAAAAGTTTTTTATGATTTATGGGATTTAGGGGTCTTATGTGTTTTATGTTTTTAATTTTTAATGTGGTTTTCAGGGTTTTTATGGGTTTTTAAATTTTTTGGATTTTTAGGGATTTATTTTTATTCTTATTATTTTTATGGTTTTTATAGATTTTTTAGGATTTTAGGGTTTTTATGGTTTTAGGTTTTTTTATGGTTTTAGAGTTTATTTGGTTATATTGGGTTTTTAGGGTTCTTTTCAGTTTTTTAGTTTTTTATTGTTTTTTAGTGTTTTTAAGGATTTTTCGGGTTTAATGGGTTTTAGAGTTTTCATTGGGTTTTACCCTTTTTACATGTTTTTAGGTTTCTTTGGTTTTATGGGTTTTTATTGTTTTTAGAGGTTTTTAGTTTCTTTTTTATATTTTTTAGTGTTTTTATCAATTATTATGACTTTAAGGTTTTTATGTGTTCTAGGTTATTATGTTTTGTAAGATTTGTTTTTTAAAAAATATAGTTTTTGTATGTTTTTAGGGATTTTAATGATTTTTTCTTGGGTTTTAGGGTTTTTAGGGATTTTAAGGGTTTGTAGGGTTTTAGAATTTTTTTGGGTATTTAGCGGTTTTATTTGTTTTTAGTATTATAAGGATTTTATAGGGGTTTTAAGGGTTTTAAGGGTTTTTATGTTTTTTATTATTTTTATGGATTTTTTAGGATACTTATGGGGTTTCATAGATTTTGGATATTTTGAAGGGTTTTACGGTTTTATGGGTTTTTTGGGTTTTTATGGGTTTTTATTTATTTACAATTTTTATGGTTTTTTGAATTTTTAATGTTTTTATGGGTTTAAAGGGTTTTTTTGTTTTAGCACTTTTTCTTTTTTTATGGGTTTTTAGGGGTTTTAAGGTTTTAGGGTTTTGTGGTACTTATGGGTTTTTATTTTTTTAGGGTCTTTTGTGGTTTTTATCAATTTTTAGTTTTCTTAGGGTTTTAATTGTTTTTAGGATTTTGAGGTTTTATAGGGTATTAAAGGTTTTTAATTTTTTTTACATTTTTGGTGTTTTATTGATTTTTTGGGGTTTTATGGATTTTTAGGGTTCTTTAATATTTTTAGGGGGTTTAGGATTTATTTGTGTTTTTATATTTTCTAGGGTTTTAGGGGTTTTAAGTGTTTTTTAGGTTTTAATGTCTTCTTAGGGTCTTCAGGGTTATTAGGTATTTTTAAATTTTAATGGTTTTTAGTGATTTTAGGATTTTAAGGGTTTTTAGAGTTTTTTTTTTGAATTTTGAGGTTTCTTAGGTTTTTTTTTATTTTTTGGGGTTTTAGAGTTTTATTTTTTATTTTTTGGGGTTTTAGAGTTTTTTTTTATTTTTATGGTTTTAAATTTTTTTAGGGGTTTTAACCCTTTTAGTGGTTTAAATGGTTTTGGTTTTTATATTGGGTTTTAGGGGTTATTATGGTTTTTAGTATTTTTATGGATTTTTAGGGGTTTTTTGGGTTTTAACATTTTTAGGTTTTTAGGGGTTTTATTTATTTTTATGTTTTTTTTTTCTTATTGTCTTAGGTTGTTTAAGTATTTATTTAGGATATTTATAGTTTTTAGGGTTTTTGGGATTCTGAGGGTTTTTAGGGTTTTCAGTTTTGTTTTTGGTTTATGGGTTTTTTGGGGTTTTAAGGGTTTTTTTGAGCTTTTTTGGGGTTTTATGATAATTAGAGTTCTTTAACATTTTAAGTTGTTTAAAGGGTTATAAGTATTTTTATATTTTTTATTTTTTATTGGAATTAAGGTGTTTCAAGGTTTTTAGGGGGGTTTATGGTTTCTGGGGGTTTTTTTGGGTTTTTAGTATAGGTTATGTTTTTAGGGGTCTTAATTGATTTTAGGGATTTAAGGTCTTCTTAGGGGTTTTCAAGGTTATTTTTTGTGTTTTTTACATTTTTTTGTATTTTTAGGGCTCCTTTGGATTTTTATGGCTTTTAGGATTTGTAAATATTTTTATGGGTTTCATGGGTTTTTAGTGTCTTTAGGGTTTTAATGGGGTTTTTTTGCGTTTTTTGGGGTTTTTTGATTTTTAGAGATTTTTTAATATTTTTTGGGGTTTAAAGGGTTATAGTTTTTCGTGGTTAATGGGGTTTTAAAGATTTTATGTTTTTTAGAGTTTCTCATTGTTTTTTAGTATTTAGGGATTTTGGGTTTTGGGTTTTTTTAGCTTTTTTTTATGTTTTTGGGGTTTAAATTGTTTTTATAGTTGTTTATGGTTTATTGGGTTTTTTTGGGTTTTATGAATTCTAAGGGATTTTAAGGATTTTAATAGTTTTTAGCGGTTTTAGTGATTTTGAGTGTTTTTACGGTTTTAGGGTTTTTATGTTTTCTTTTGGATTTAGGGGTTTTTTTAGGGTTTTAAATATTTTTTTATGGTTTTTTATGATTTTTAGGGGTTTAAAGGTTATATATATATATATTTATTTTTTTAGCGTTTTTTGGGGTTTCAGGGTTTTTAAATGTTTTTTGGGGTTCTAGGGATTTTATGTTTTTTTATAGTTTTTAGGGTTTCTTGAAATTTTAGTTTTTTATGAGTTTTATGTAGTTCTGGGTTTCTGAGGTTTTCATAGGGTTTTTTATTTTTTATATTTTTTTGGATTTTTAGGATTTTTATGATTTTTAGGGTTTTTAGGGTTTTTGGGGTTTTAGTGTTTTCATTGATATTTTAGGGGTTTAAGGTTTTTTATATTTTTATCCTTCTAGGGATTTAAAGTGTTTTTATATTTTTAGTGGTTTTTTACTGTTTTAATTTGTTTTAAGAATTTTTTAGTTTTCTAGGCTTTTAGTAGTTTTTTTTATTTGGGTTTTTAGGGGTTTTTTTATTATTTTAGGCTATTTTTAGGGTTTTATACGTTTTTAGGTTTTTATGATTTTCTTCAGTTTTTTTTGGCATTTTTTGGGTTTTTACATATTTATGGTTTTTAGGGATTTCTGGTGTTTTTTGGGTTTTTTTGAAGTTCCTTTTAGTTTTCAATATTTTTTAGTTCTTTAATGTTTTAGGGGTTTTAATGTGTTTTATAATTTTATAGTTTTTATGGGGTTTATGGTTTGTAGGGGTTTTATGGTTTTAGGGGTTTTAAAGGGTTTAGGATTTTTTATGTTTTGAGCGTTATTTAGGTTTTTAAGGGTTTTATGCCTTTTATGGATTTTAATAATTTCTTATGGTCTTTAGGGTTTTTAATTTTTTTTTGGATTTTTAGTGATTTTCAAGGGATTTTATGGGTTTTTAGGGATTGGGGGGGGGGGGTAGGTATTTTTTAGTGTTTTTTGGGTTTTATAGTTTTTTGGGTTTTTATTGATTTTTTAGAATTTTTTGTTTTTTTAAGATATTTTATATTTAGTAAATTTTTATAGGGTTTTAAAGAGTTTTTAGTTTTTTTAGTATGGTTTTAGGATATTTAATGGTTTTTAGGTGTTTTATGTTTTTATGGACTTTAGGGTTTTAGGGTTTTTAGGTGTTTTTGCAATTTTGTTGTGTTCTTATGGGTTTTAATTATTTTTAGTTTTTTAAGGTTTTCTTAGGAATATTCAGGGTTTTAGAGTTTTAATTTTTTTTATTTTTATAGAATTTTTAGAATTTTTTTTACTTTTAGGGTTTTTAGGGATTTTTACAGCTATTATGGTTTTTATGGTTTTAATTTTTTTTTGTTTTTTGGGTTTCTTGATTCTTTATGGTTTAAAAGTTTTTTTTATATTTTTTTGACATTTTCAGGGGTTACATTTTTTTAGAGTTTATTGTGGGTTTTTAGGGTTTTATGGGTTTTAGCTATTTTTAGGTTTGTTAAGGGTTTTTAATATTTTAGGGGTTTTGGGGGATTTAAGTATTTTAGTATTTTTTTTGTTTTTAGGGGTTTTATGTGTTTTAGGATTTTAAGTTTTATTGTGGGTTTTAGAGTATTTAGTGTTTTTTATGTTTTTTTGGATTTTTAGGGATTTTAAGGATTCTTATTGTTTTTTACGATTTTGAGGAATATTAGGGGTTTTATGGTTTATTTTGTTTTATGGTTTCTGTTGGATATTTAGGGGTTTTTTGAGTTTTTTATCATTTAAATGTTTTTATTATTTTATAAAATTATTAGGGGTTTAAAGGGTTGTTATAGTTTTTAGTGGTCTTATAGGGTTTCTATGGTTATTTTGTTATTTTAGGGTTTTTAGTGGTTTTGTGGTTCGTTGGGTTTTTAGAGGTTTTTAGGGATTTTTAGCATTTTTAACAGTCTTTTGTATTTTTAGGTGTTTTAAATATTATTAGTTTTTTAAGGTTCTCGTAGGGGTTTTCACGTTTTTTTTTGGGTTTTCTAGTTTTTTAATGATTTTTAGGTTTTTTTTGTGAATTTTTAACGGTTTAGGATTCTTAGGGATTTTGATGGTTTTTAGGGAATTTAGGGTTTTTATGTTTTTTTTTGCATTGTTATGTTTTTTGAGTTTTTTTAGTGTTTTTAAGAATTTTTAGAGTTTTTAAAACCTTTTTAGTTATTTAAAGGGTTGTTATAGTTTTTAAAGGTTTATAGGTTTTTAAAGGTTTTTACAGTTTTTATGGGGTTTTGGGGGTTTTATAGTTTTATAGTGTTTTTGGTTTTTTAGATTTTTTAATTTTTTTGGGGTCCAATAGATTTTCAGTGTTTTTTTTGCGAGTTTCAGGGGTTTGTTTCGAGTTTTTGGTGTTTTATGGTTTTTAAGGGTTTTTATGGGGTTTGCGGTTTTTGGGTTTTAGTGAGTTTTTACATTTTCTATGTTTTTATTGGTTTAATGTTTTCAGGTTTCTAAGGTTTTATTAGGGGTTTTAGTGTCTCCTGTGTCTTTTTTTTTATTTTAGTAATTTTATGATTTTTTTTTATTTTTAGGGGTTTATAGATTTTTTGGGTTTTTTAGTGTTTTTAGTGTTTTTGTTGTTTTTATTATTTTTTGTTTTTTCTGATATTTTAGAGTTTTCTTGAGTACTAGTGTTTTAATTTATTTTAGAGTATTTAAAATTTTAAGGTTTTAAAGGGTTTATAGAGTATTTAGTAGTTTATAGGGTTTTATTGGTTTTTAGGGTATTTTACGGTTTTTTGGAATTTATGGTTTTAAGGGTTTTTTCATTTTTTGTGTTTTTAGGCATTTTAGGGGGTTTTATAATTTTCAGGTTTTTATGGGTTTTTATGGTTTTTAAGATTTTTAGGGGTTTTTATGGTTTTTAGGGATTTTTAGCCTTGTTTGAATTTGTTACGTTTTTAGGGGGTTTAAGTGTTTTTAGATTTGTAAGATTTTCATAGGGTGTTTCTAGGTTATTATCACTTTTTGTTTTTTTCGAGATTTCAGGGTTTTTTATGTTTTCTTGGTTTTTTTCACTTTTTTAGGCTTGTAAATTGTTTTCAATGGGTTTTTTGGGTTATTTGGGTTATTTGGGGTTTTTTTGATTTTTTAGGGTTTTTAATGTTTTTTTTAATTTTTATTATTTTTTGGGTTTAAATGGGTAATAGAGTTTTAGTGGATTTTTAGATTTTTTATGGTTTTTAGTATGTTTAGGGGTTTTATAGTCTTTTTAGGGTTTTTTATTTTTTAATGGGTTTCACATGGTTATAGTTTCATAAGGTTTTTTGGGTTTTTTATGCTCTTATAAATTTTTGTGGATTTTAGGAATTTTATGGTTTTTAAGATTTTTAGGGGTTTTGAGGGTTTTAGGGTTTTTTAGGGATTTTAGGGTTTTTATGGTTTTTTTCAATTTTTTAGGTGTATTTGTGTTTTAAGTGTTTTTAGGGTTTTAAGGTTTTCTTATGTGTTTTCATGGTTTTTTTTGGATTTTTAGGGTTTTATTTATTTTAGGGATATTTTAGGATTTTTAAAGGTTTTATGGTTTTTAGGGATTTTGAGGGGTTTTATGGTAATTATGGATTTTAGGGGTTTTTTGGTTTTTTGGATTTCTTAGGATTTTATATATTTTTAGGGGATTAAAGGGGTTTTAGAATTTTTTAATGTTTTTTGGGATATAAACGGTTTTACTATTTTTAGTGGTTTTAGGGTTTTAAATGTTTTTAGGGGTATTTAAAATCTTTTGGGTTTTTAGGGTTTTTTTGGGTTTTCACAGTTTTTAGGTTTTTAGGGGTTTTCAGATTTTTTAGGTTTTAACGGTTTCGTTCGAGTTTTTCAGGGTTTTAATTTTTTTTTAATTTTAAGGGATTATTTAAAAAAAAAATTAGTATGTTTTTGGGGATTAGTGGTTTTTAGGGGTTTTCAGGGTTTTTTGGGGTTTTATGGTTATTAGGGTTCTTATGTTTTTTTACGGTTTCTTACGGTCTTTTGAGTTTTTTATGATTTTTATGTTTTTTAGGGTTTTTAATTTTTTAGGGGTTTCAAGGGTTTTAGGGTTCTTAGTGGTTTTAGTGTTTTTATGGGTTTTTAGGGGATTTTATGGTTTTAGGGTTTTAGGGTTTTTAGTGTATTCTATGGTTTTTTGTGTTTCTTATGTGTTTAGGGTATTTAGGTGTTTTAGGGTTTTAAGGTTTTACTGGGGATTTTCATGGTTTTTATGGGTTTTAAGGTTTTATTGAGGATTTTCATGGTTTTTATGAATTTTTACAATTTTATGGATTCCTTAGGCTTTTTAGATCTTTTATGGATTTTAGGAATTTTAGGGATATTGAGGGTTTTTAGGGTTTTTAGGAATTAGATGGTTTTTTTAGTTTTTAGGCATTTTTAGAGTTTTTAGGATTAGTTTGTTTCTTTATATTTTGTTAACATTTTAAGGTGTTTAAAGTGTTTTAGATTATTTTAGTGGTTTTTGTGGTTTTATTTCTCTTTATGGTTTTTTATGGATTTTATGTGTTTTTATGGTTTTTAGGGGTTTTTAAAATTTTCATCATTGTTTGTTTTTATGTGTTTTAATTTTTTTATGGTTTTAAGGATTTATTTGAGTTTTTCATAGTTTTTATACATTTTTATGGTTTTTAGGTTTTTTAGGGGTTTTTGGATTCTTAATGTTTTTTTGGGGTTTTAAGGGTTTTTTGGATTTTATGGTTTTTATATTGTTTTTTAGGGATGTTATGGTTTTTTATTTTTTGAGGATTTTTAGGTTATTTTTTGAGTTTTTTTGGATTTTATGGTTTTTTATAGTTTTTAATGTTTTAGGTGTTTAAATGGATTGTAGTTTTATTTGAAATTTCTATTGTTTTTTTGGTATTGTGATTTTTTATGGTTTTAGGGTTTTATGGTTTTTTCTGTTTTTAGGGTATTCTATTTTTGTAGATTTTTTTAGGTTTTTAGGGGTTTTATGTTTTTTAAGTCATAAAGGATTTCTTAGGGATTTTTTGGTTTTTACGGGTTTTTACCATTTTATGTATTTTTTCTTATTTTTTATGTTTTTGTGGGTTTTTAGGTTTTTAGGGATTTTAGGATTTTTTTGGGGTTTTACGGTCTTTATGTATTTTCGTTTGTTTAAGGTTTTCTTTAAATTTTTAGGGTTTATAAGGGTTTTTCGTTGATTTTTAACATTTTAGGGGTTTAAGGGGATTTAAGATTTTTTATTGGGTTTTTTGTGGTTTTAGAGGTTTTTATGGGTTTTTAATCATTTTAGGGTTTTTTGGTACATATGTTATTCGATTTTTAGGGGTTTAACCTTTTTTAGGTATTTTAGGGGTTCTATGTTTTGTTATGTCCTTAACGTTTTCCTAGGGTTTTAAGGGATTTTTGGGATTTTTTTTGTTTTAAGGGATTCTTAGGGATTTGTTTAGGATTCTTTTAGTTTTTATAGTTTTTATGGATATAAATGGTGGTTAGGGTTTTTTAAGGTTTTTAATTTTTTGGGGTTTTATGGGTTTTTATTATTTTTTATATTTTTAAGGGTTTTTGGATTTTTTTACATTTTTACGGGTTTAAAGGTTTTTTATAGTTTTTGGTGGCTATTTATTGTTTTTTTGAATATTTAGGGGTTTAAAGGTTTTTAGAAGTTTTATGGTTTTAATTTGTTTTAATGTTTTTTCAGGTTTCTATTGTTTATTAAGTTTTTTATTAGTTTTAAGTGTTTTTAGGTATTTAAGGTTTTCATAGGGGTTTTCCGGTTTTTATGGGGGGTTTTTTATTTTTAGTTATATTTTGGGATTTTTATGATTTAATGGGCTTTTAAGGTTTTATGGGTTTTAGGGTTATAAATCTTTCTTGTGTTATTATGGTTTTGATTTACTTTTATGGGTTTTTATTATTTTTTATGTAGTTTTTAGATTTATTAAAATTATAGGGTATTAATGGGACTTTAGAGTTTTTGGTGTGTTTTTTTTTGTTTTTTCAGGCTTTTAATTTTTTTAGGGATTTTAATTGAATTTTGGGTTTCTAGGGTTTTAAGGGGTTTTATGGGTTTTTAGTATTTTTTTTGGGTTTTTATTGGTTTTAAGTGTTTTTAGAAATTTAAATTTTTTATAGGGATTTGCAATGTTTTTAAGGGTTATTTATATTTTAGAGTTTTTAAGGATTCTTAGGAATTTTATGGGTGTTTTGGGTTTTTAGGTATTTTGAGGGGTTTTATAATTGTTAGGGTTTTTAGGGGATTTATATGCTTTTAGGTTTCTATGGTTTTATTAGGGTTTTTCAGGGGTTTTTAGGGGCTTTAGAGTTTTTTTAAATTTTTAAGGATTTTAAATATTTTTGTAGTTTTTTATAATTTTTAAGTATTTTGAGGGCTTTATGGGTTTTTATGTTTTTAGTTTTTTTTATTTTTAGTGTTTAATATTTTTTTTAACATTTTTATGTGTTTAAATCGTTTTTATAGTTTTTGTGGTTTTTAGAGTTTTATGGGTTTTTTAATGTTTTTTTGGGTTTTATGGTTTTTATAGGTTTAGGGTTTTATGGTTTTAAGTATTTTTAGGTATTTTAGAATGTTTAGGTTTTTAAGGGTTTCAAGTGTTTTAGGATTTTACAGTTTTCTTAGGGGTTTTAGGTTTTTTACATTTTTAGGTATTTTTAATGATTTTTTAAGGATTTTGATTATTTTTTGGCAATGTAGTGATTTAGTGGGATTTTAGGGTTTATGTATTTTTTTACGTTTTTAGGGGTTTAAGATTTAATAGGTTTTTATGGTTTTCATAGAGTTTTTCATGGTTTTAGGGTTTTGTATATTTTTAGATATTATTTAGGATTTTTCTGTTTTGGTGGATTTTAGGGGTTTTAGGGATTTTTTTGTTTTTTAGTGTTTCATAGTTTTTTGGGATTTTAAGGTTTTTTTAGTTTTTATGGGTTTGAAGGGTTTTAGAGTTTTTTGTGGCATTTTAGTGTTTTGTTGTTTTTTTGGGGTTTTTTTGGTGTTTTCAAGGTTTTAGGGGTGTTAATCATTTTTATGGATTTTGGGGTTTTACGGGTTTTACGGGTTTTTCCTATTTATAGTTTTTTTGGGGATTTATGTGTTCTTTGGTTTTATGGTTTTCTTAAGGTTTTTCATGATTTTCATGTTTTTTTATTTCAGTGACATTTAATCCTTTTTAATATTTTTATGGTTTTAAGGTTTTTGGTGGATTTTGAATGTTTCTAGGGTTCTTAGTGTTTTTTTTGTTTATTTGGGTTTTATGTTTTTTTGGGTTTTTAGGGGTTTTAGTGTATTTTTATTTTTATGGTTTTCTTTAGGAATTTCAGGTTTTATGAGTTTTTATGTTTTTAGGGAATTTTTTTTCATTTTTAGTAGTTTTTAGGGTTTTAGATATTTTGAGGGGTTTTTTGGGGGTTTTAGAGATTTTATAGTTTTTTTTGGATTTTAGGGTTTTTTATGAGTTTTAGGTTTTTAAATGGGTTTTAGTGTATTTTAAAATTTTAGTGGTTTTAATTATATTCATATTTTTAGTAGTTTTTAGTGGTTTTTGGGTTTTTATTGGTCTTTTGGGATTCTATGTTTTTAGGGGTTTTATGGATCTATGGTTTTTAGGTTTTTTAGAGGATTTTTATGATTTTCCGTGTTTTTAGGTTTTTTAAATGATTTTTATGTTTTTTAGGGTTTTGTTATGTTTTTTATGTATTTAGGGATTTTAGGTATTTTAAGATTATTTTTGGGGTTTTAGGATTGTTAGGGATTTTAAGGGGTTTTTAGATTTTTTTGGGGGGTTTTATATTTTTTTGGGTTTTTAAGGATTTAAGAGATTTTAAATTTTTAGTGGTTGCAAGGGGTTTTAGGTTTCTTGGATGGTTTTTGGCTTTTTATATGATTTTAGGGGTCTTAATTTTTTTTGTATTTTTATGAATTTTTGGGTTTTTCGGGTTTTATGCTTTTCTTTGGTTTTTTGGGGTTTTTAGGGATTTTATGTTTTATATATTTGTATATCTTTTTTAAAAAATTAGGTTTTTAGTATTTTTAGTGAATTTTAGAGGATTCTGGGTTTTTATTGGGATTTAATGTTTTTTTGTGGTTTTTTGAGTTTTTAACACTTTTAATGGTTTAATGGTATTTTTTTTATTTTTATGGTTTTTATGGATTTTTTTAGTTTTTTGGGGTTTTAGGTTTTTCTAGGGTTTTTGATTTTTTTTTTAGTTTTTATCGATTTTAATTGTTTTAATTTCTTAAGGTTTTCTTAAGTCTTTCATGGTTTTTTTGGTTTTTTTGTTTTTGTGACATTTAGTGATTTTTAGTATTTTTATGGTTTTTTAGGTTTTTAGGGATTATGAGGTTTTTTATGGTTTTCTAGGTATCTTAGATATTTTGTGGGTTTTGGGGTTTTTAGGAACTTTTTGGACTTTTTAGAGGTTTTTATAGTTTTTATATTTTTTTAAATATTTATTAGTTTAATTGGGTTTTATGATATATTAGTGGTTTAGAGTATTTATGAGTTTTGTTGTTTTGTATGGGTTTTATTGGTTTCTATGGTTTTATGAATTTTTAGTGGTTTGGGTCTTTTAGGATTTTTAGGGTTTTTAGCGGTTTTTGGGGTTTTAGCAGTTTTAATTATTTTTAGGTTTTTATGATTTTCTTATAGTTTTTTAGGATATTTAGGGTTATATATGTTTTTTGGGGTCTTTATGCGTTTTTAGGATTTTTATGGGGGTTATTTTGAATTTTATGGATTTTAAGGGTTTAGGGTTTTAAGCAATTTTAGATATTTATGTGTTTTAAGTGTTGTTTTGTTTTAAGGATTTAATAAGTTTGTCATGGTTTTTACTAGTTTTTAAATTTTTTTGTAGGTATTTGATGTTATTTTATTTTTTTAGGGTTTTTAGGGATTTAGAAGAAGTTTTGTATTTTTTATGATTCTAGAGTTTTAGGTTTTTCAACATTTTTTATTTTTTTAGGGGTTTTAAGTGTTTTAAGGTGTTTATGTTTTCCTTTTGGGTTTTAAAGGTTTTTAGAGTTATTTATATTTTTATATATATTCAGGGATTTTTTGGTATTTTTTAATTTTTTAGGATTTGTATTTATTTTGAGTTATTTTATGGTTTTATGGTTTTTAATTTTTTAATTATTTTTTAGGTTTTTAGGTATTTTAAGTGTTTTTAGGTTTTTAACGCTTTCTTAGGGCTTTTCAGGGTTTTTTTGGGGTAGTATATTTTTAGGCTCTTTTAGGGAATTTTTAGGATTGTTATGTTTTTTAGGGTTTTAGGGATTTTGTGGGGTTTTATGGCTTTATGGTTTGGGGTGTTAGGGTTTTTTAGTTTTTTAGTGATTATATGGTTTTTATAGTTTTTTGCTGTTTTTAGGTGTTTAAATAGATTTTAGTGTTTTGTAGTGGGGTTTTTTTCGGTTTCTATAGGTTGTTATGGTTTTTGGATATTTTATGGGTTTTAGGAGTTTTTTATGTTTTTAGGACTCTAGTGTATTTTAGGGGTGTTAAGATATTTTTCCTTTTTAGGGTTTTAGGGGTTTTAAGTGTTTTTAAGTTTTTATTTTTTTCTTAGGGGTTTTTATTGTTTTTAGGGTTTATTTTTTTTTTTATTTTTTTAATGGAGTTTTAAGTTTTTTACTGTTTTTATGGGTATTTTTTGTTTTTAATAATTTTTAAGTGTTTTAGTGTTTTTATGGTTTTTAGGGTTATGAGTGTTTTTTTATGTTTTTAGGGGTTTTATGTGTTTTTAGGTTTTTATAGTTTTCTGAGGGGTTCTATATGTTTTTGGGGTTTTTTTACATTTTTATGGATTTTTATTGATATTTTAGGATTCATAATGTTTTTAGGGATTTTAGAGTCTAGGTGTTTTTTTGTATTTTTAAGGGGTTTTATGTTTTTTTTAGTTTTTAGTGTTTTTTTTAATTTTTAGCGTCTTTATGGTTTTAGAGTTTTTTCAAAAAAAAAACATTATGTGTTTAAACGGTTTTAGAGATTGTATTTTCTTTAGGGTTTTTAGGAGCTATTAAGGTTTTTAGGGTTTTTTAAGTTTTATCGTGGTTTTTATAGTTTTTATAGTTTTTTAGGGTTTTCAGGGTTTTTATCATTTTTTTGGGTTTCTACTAGTTTGAAGTGTTTTTAGTTTTTAATGGATTCATAGGGATTTTTTTATTTTTTACGATTTTAACATTTTTAGGGCTTTATAGTTCTTTTTTACGATTTTTATGGGTTTTTAGTGTTTTTAGGGATTCTGAGGGCTTTAGGGTTTTTTAGGGTTCTTAGGGTTTTTAGTGTTTTTGATTATTTATAGGGGTTTTAATTATTTTTATGTTTTTATGTTTTTTTTAATTTTATTTGGATTTTTTGGGGTTTTTAGGGTTTTTATGTTTTCAAGGATTTTTAGGGAATTTTTAGGGATTTAGGGTTTTTAAGGTTTTTTGGTTTTTTTGGATTTTATTGTTTTTTAGAATTTTTAATGTTTTAGGGGTTTAAACAGTTTTCATCGTATTTTTGGGTTTTTATGGGGTTTTTGTCTTTCGTGTTTTTAGGGGTTTTAGGTTATTTTAGATTTTTTAGGGGTTTTAGAATTTTTAGGTTTCTTAGGTGTTTTTAGGGTTTTAGGATTTTCTGGTTTTCTAACAGGATTTCAGGGGTTTTATGGGTTTGTATGTTTTTATGGAATTTTTTGGTTTTTAGGATCATTATTGTTTTTATGGTTTTTCATGTTTTTAGGGTTTTTGGGTTTTTGGGTTTTAAGGGGTTTTATTCTTTTTAGTGTTTTAAGGATTTTTATAAGTTTTATGTTTTTTAGGATTTAAATTTTTTCATAAGTTTTTATGTTGTTTTACCTTTTTATAGATTTTTAAAGGTTTTTTGAGTATTTTTATGGTGTTTATTGATTTTGAGAGTTTTTACTTTTTTTTTTTGGTTTTTTGGGTTATTTTTGAGTTCTTTATGGGTTTTATGATTTTTTTATTTTTTTAATGTATTTAGTGTTTTAATGAGTTTTTAATGTTTTTAGTAGTTTTTGATTGTTTTTAAGGGATTAGGGTTTTTATGGTTATTAGAGGTTTTATGTTTTTTACGGATTTAGGTGTTTTATCATTGTAGGGTTTTTTGGTGTTTTAGGGGTTTTCATGTTTTTTGTGTCTTTAAGGGTTTCTAGAGTTTTTTTTAGATTTTTAGATGTTTTAAGTGTTTTTAGGTTTTTATTGTATTCCTAGGGTTTTAAGGGTTTTTTTAAGTTATTGATGATTTTTAGGGATTTTCTTGGATTTTTTTCCCGATTTTTAGGATTTTAGTGATTTTTAGGGATTTTAGAGTTTTTTTGGGTTTTAGTGTTTTTTGGGTATTAGAAGATTTATGATTTTTTTTTGTTTTTATGGTTTTTTATCATATTAAATTATTTAGATTTTCAAGGTTTTCTTATTCTTTTTAGGGGTTTATGGTTTTAATGTTTTTAAAGATTTCATGTGTTTTTTATGATATTTATGGTTTTTAGGGTTTTCTGATTTTGAGGGGTTTTTACTATTTTTATGGGGTTTATAGTCTTTTTGGTTCTTTCGTTTTTTTCGAGTTTTTAGGGGTTAAAAGGTTTTTTTGAGTTTATTTTACATTTTTAGTGGTTTAATGGGTTTTTAGAGTTTTTAGTGGTTTTAGGGATTTTAGGTGTTTTTATGAGTTTTGGAGAATTTTATGCTTTTTATGTGATTTTAGAGTTTTTATGGTCTTTTACGATTTTTCTGGTTTTTAGTGTTTTTTATGTTTTTTCAGGTTTTAAGTGTTTTTATGTTTTTAAGGTTTTATTAGATTTTTCATTGTTTTTAAGTTTTTTTTGTTTTAAGGATTTCTAGGTCATTTTTAGGTTTTTTGGTTTTTAAGAGTTTTAGTGATTTTAGGGATTTCATGGTTTTTAGGGATTTGGGGTTTTTAATGGTTTTTAGAGTTTTTTATTTTACTAGTGGTTTGAATTATTTTAATGATTTTATGGTTTTTTTAAAAAATTTAAGGTTTTAATGGTTTAATATCATTTTTTTGGGATTAAAGGGTTTTCATATATTTTACTGCGTTTTTAGAGTTTTATCAATTTTAGGGGTTCTAGTTATTTATAAGAGTTTTTATGGTTTTAGGGGTATTTAGGGTTGTTGGATCTTTTAGGGTTTTTTGAGGTTTATATAGTTTTTTAGGGTTTTAAATGGTTTTAGGTGTTTAAGGGATTTTTTGGTTTTTCTAGAGTTTTTATATTTTTATGTATTTTTAATTATTTTTTGTATTTTTACTATTTTAAGGGTTTCTAGATATATTGAAAGGTTTTCGGGTTTTTTTAGGATTTTTAAGGTTTTTATCATTTTTTGGGTTTTTTGGGGTTTTACATTTTTAAGGTTTTTAGGCTTTATTCGAGTTCCTTCAGGGTTTGTTATGCTTTTATGTATTTTTAGGGAATTATTAGGCTTTTAATGGATTTTATGATTTTTAGGTATTTCTACGGTTTAAAGGGTTTTTTGTTTTGGTTTTCTTTGGGTTTTTAGGGATTTTTTTGAGTTTTTAGTTTTTTAAGGGTTTTAATAGTTTTCTAACATTTTGGGGATTTGAATGTTATTAGTGGTTTTAGTGGGTTTGTGATTTTAATTTGTTCTTATGGTTTTTAACATTTTTATGAATTTTATATATATATGGGTTTTTAGTGTTTTTTGGGGTTTTAAGTGTTTTTAGGTTTTTAAGGTTTTATTATGGTTTTCCGTTGTTTTTTTAAGATTTTTACATTTTTAGGGTTTTAGGGACTTTATGAATTTTTATGGTATTTTAGGTTTTTACGGATTTTGAGGGTTTCGATCATATTTAGGTTTTTAGGTGTTTTAAGTGTTTTAGGGTTTTAAGGATTTATTAGTGTATATCAGGGTTTTTAAGGGTTTTATTTTTTATTTATTTTTAGGAAATTTTTATAATTGTAATGTTTTTAGGTTATTAGGGTTTTTAACTGGGTTTAAGGGATATTTTTCTTTTTTAGGTTTTTTTGGGTTTAGGGTTTTTTTAGTTTTTAGGTCTTTTACGGGTTTTATAGTTTTTAATGTTTTTAGGGGTTTAACGCGTTTTTAGATTTTTTTCATGGATTTTGAGGTTTTTATGGGATTTTAGGGTTTTTGTGCTTAATAGGGCTATTTTCTATTTTAAGGATATTTGGGTTTTTACGGTATTTTAGGGTTTTTACGGTATTTTAGTGTTTTTAGGGGTTTTAAGTGTTTTTAGGTTTTAAATGTTTTCATAAGTGTTTTCAGGGTTTTGTAGGGTTTTTTACTTTTTTTAGGATGTTTTTAGGATGTTTTTAGGATGTTTTTGGGGTTTTTTAGTTTTTTGGGATTCAAGGGGCTTTTAGGGTTTTTATGGTTTTTTCGGGTTTTTTGGTGTTTTTGTTTTTTTATATTTTTTAAGGGTTTTAAGTGTTCAATTTTTTTAATGTTTTATAAGGGTTATTTAGGGTTTTTAGTTTTTTTATGTTTTAGTATTTTTAGGGATTTATTTTTTGTTTTTTCTGTTTTTAGAGAATTTTTGGGTTTTTAGGTTTATTTGGGATTTTAGTTTTTATGATTATTTTGGTTTTTTTTTTGAGTGTTTAAGGGTTTAAATGTTGTTTTATATTTTTTAACCATTTTAGGGGTTTAGTGGTTTTTTAGAGTTTTTAGTTGTTTTATGGTTTTTTGGGTTTTCAGGGATTTATGGTTTTTTGGGGGATTATGGGTTTTTAGAGTGTTTAGTGTTTTTACCTATTTTTTAGGGTTATTTGGGATTTTTGGGGTTTTTTGGAACTTTTTCCTTTTTCTAGGGGTTTTAAGTGATTTTATGTTTCTAAGGTTTTCTTAAGGGTTTTCATGGATTTTATCGGTTTTTACATTTTTAGTATTTTTAGGGATTTTTTGTGGTTTGAGGAATAATTTAGGTTGTTTACGGGTTTTATAGTTTTGGGGGGTTATAGGGTTTTTTTAGAGTTTTTATGGTTTTGAGCGTTTTTAGATTTTGTTTATGTTTTTTTGGGTTTAAAGTGTTTTTTGAGTTTTTAGTGTTTTGTTAGGGTTTACGGGTTATTTTGGTTTTAATGTATTTAGGGGTTTTATAGATTTTATGAGTTTTAGGTGTTTTTAGGTATTTTGGGATCTTAGCATTTTTTGGTTTTTTAGTGGTTTTAAGTGTTTTAGGGTTATAAGTTTTTTTGAGTTTTTTCAGGGAATTTCAGTTTTTTATGTTTTTAGAGATTTTTAATGATTTTTAGGATTTTTATGGGTTTTCAGGGATTCTATGGGTTTATTTGAGTTTTGTAAGGTTCTGAGGGATTTTAGAGTTTTTTAATGTTTTTAGGTGTTTAAAGGTGTTTTAGAGTTTGTAGTTGTTTTTAGAGTTTTTATGGGATTTTTCTTATTTTTATCGTTTTTAGGGGTTTTTATGATATTATGGGGTTTAGGGTCACTTTTCGGTTTTTTAGGTTTATTTTCAATTTTTTAATTTTTTGGGTTTCTTTGTTATTTTAGTTTTTATGATATTTTAAGGTTTTTCAGGGTTTTTTAATTTTTATGGATATTAGGGATTTTTTTTTATTTTTTTATGGTATTTTCGGATTTTTAATGTCTTGGAAGTGTTTTTTTGGGTTTTAGGTTTTTAGGGTTTTTTAGCATTTTCAGTGTTTATCTTTTTTTAGGGGTTTTAGGGGTTTTTTGTTTTTTAATGTTTTCTATTGGGTTTTCAGTTTTTTTAGAGGTTTTTAAATTTTTTGTGATTTTTATAGCTATTTAGGATTTTTATTATTCTCAGGTCTTATAGATTTTGATGATATTTTTGGGTTTTATTTTTTTTAATTTTATTTTTGGTTTTTTAGATGTTATTGAGTTTTTTATGGTTTTTACTGTTATTTAGAGTTTTTAACATTTTTAGGGGTTTAAAGGGTTTTTAGAGATTTAGTGATTTTTTAGAGTTTTTAGGGCATGGAAGATGCGAGAGTCGAGCTATTCCCGACCCCCCCCCCCAAATTTATTATAAATAAAAAAGAGTCACAACAGACAAGGGAGGAGAGGGGTCAATCACCCCACACCCAAAAACCCCTTACAATCTAAGACACAGAAGACCCCAAAAAAAGAAAAGTCAAAAAAGACAAAAAAAACGGAAGACCAAACACAACATTAGATTGAGAATCACCAACATCATCATCCAACGCCTCTTTGTCATGAATATTCCCCACCAGTATCATAGAACCACCAACTTCATTACCAACCAAACATCACCCAGAAGCACAATTTTCATCAGCCAACTCCCCTTTGCCAAACATATCCAACACTAGAATCGCAGAACCACATCCCTTCCGCACCTCCAAGCTAAGCAGTAACCAGATTCCAGAAAAACAACTTCCAGCACCCAGAAACTTCCCACAAAAAATACTTACAGCCAACAACATAAATCCACCAGCACCAAAATCACCAGCCTCCACAACAGCCAAAACCTCCACACCAGTCAGATCCATAACCAGCAGCACAGAACCATCCGCATTAGAAGAAAAACTAACATCATCACATTCTAGCCAAAAAATAACCAAAGTTCCATCATCCCGCACCCAGCAGCACAACCAGGGGAAAAGAACCACCATCATCCAAGGTAAGAGCTAGTCCACAACCCAAATAGCCCTTCCGGCAACCTAGAAATCGCAACACATAGCGAGCAGAAAATACCTCATACCAATCCCAGCAAACATCACCAACATCAAACCATAACCAAACCATATATCATCACAGAAGATCCAGCCAAAGCCTTCTGCAAGATGCGCAGAACCAAAGAGACCGCTTTGGCACCACAAGAAAGCATAGACTGAAACCAGACCGCATCAAAACACAAATAGGCTAGAAGTAGCAGCAAGATTCCAGAACATGACCGAGGAACAAACCTGAGCCCCCCGTGCAGACCACAAACAAGCAGATCCGAAAACCCAAAAAGCCAGATCAATCGCACCACCAAGCCGGCACCACGCCTCCCGCATCCACCAGGAGTTGTCCATCACGTTGCATCGATGAAGATTCCAGAGCCCAAGCCACCATTGAAACACCCTACACCATTGAGAAGATTGAGGTCATTGATCCATCCGGCGAGGACTCATCGCTGTGAACACAAACCAGAACTGCATCCGAGAGCCAAAAAGGTATCCAAAGTCTAGAGAGTTATCCGCCTCGCCTCTAGCCTAAGAGACCCCCCTCCACCGATGAGAAAATTGAAGCCGTTGACCTGCCTAAGGAGGGCCCATTTCATCAAACCCGATCCAGAGCCCCTTCCGAAGCCCAAAAGGGTTTCCAAACTCTATAATGCCATCCACATCATCTTCTGTCGAGGCGATCTGATCCAGAACCACATCGCGCCTCACAAGTTCTATTAATGGGTTTTTGGGTCTTTTGGGATTTTTAGGGTATCTAGTGTTTTTTAGGATTTTTAGTTGTTTTATGTGTTTTATGTTTTTCTAGTTTTCAGTGTCTTTTTTAGGGTTTTTTATGGTTTTTAACATTTTTAGAGATTTTTTTGAATTTTTATGGTTTTTATGGTTTTTAGAGATTTTGAGGTTATTTAGGTATTTTTAGGGCTTTTATGGTTTTTATGGTTTTTACCCTTTTTTATGTTCTTGGGGGTTTTAGGTGTTTTTAGGTTTTCAAGGTTTTCTTAGCGGTTTTTGGGTTTTTTACATTTTTAGAGGGTTTTTAGGATTTTTATAGTTTTTAATGTTTTATGGATTTTGAGGATCTCTAGGATTTTTATGGTTTTTTTGGTTTTTAAAGATTTATAAATTTTATGTGTTTTGTGATTTTTTAGAGTTTTTATCATTTTTATGATTTTAAAGGGTTTTTAGTGTTTTTAATGGGTTTTTAGCTGTTTTATGGGTAATTAGAGTTTTTAAGGATTTAGGGGTTTTAGGGTGTTTAGGGGAATTTTACTATTTTTAGGGGATGTAATTTTTCATGTTTTTTGAGGTTTTAAGTGATTTTAGTTTTTTATGGTATTCTTAGTATTTTTCAATGTATTTAGGGGTTTTTTCATTTCTAGGTATTTTTATGGATTTTTAGGTTTTTTATCATTTTTATGGGTTTTAAGTATTTTTATATATTTTTAAATTTTTAGGGGTTTATACGGTTTTTATAGATTTAAGTGTTTCTTAGGGTTTTATAGGGTTTTAGTGTTTTTAGGGGTTTTTTGATTTTAGAGGTTTTTAGGGTCTTTTATATTTCTGTAGGGTTTTAGCGTTTTTTAGGTTTAATAGTTGTTTTTTGTGTTTTTTAGATTATAAGGGTTTTTTATTTATTTTCATTATTTTTAGGGTATTTTATAATTTTTGGATTTTTATGGTATTTTTATGATTTTTAATGCATTTTATATTTTTAGTGATTTTCAGGGTATGAGGTTTTTATGGGTTTTATGGTTTTTTATGTTTTAGGTGTTTTTTTAGTTTTTTATGTTTTTGATGTGTTTTTAGAGTTTTTATCATTTTAAGGGTTTACAGGGTTTTTATAGTTTTTATTGGGTTTTAGTGTCTATATTGGTTTTAGGGTTTTTGAAGGATCTTATGCTTTTTATGGTTTTTAAAGGGTTTGGGGGCCTTTTATGGATTTAGGGGTTTGAGTGTTTTCTATGTTCTATGGGGTTTTTAACTATTTTTTTATGTTTTTAAGGTTCTCTTAGGGGTGTTCTAGGTTTTTAGGGTTTTTTTCATTATTAGAGATTTTAGAGTTTTTTAGGATTTTTATCCTGCTTAGGTATTTTTAGGGGTTTTAGTGTTGTTTGGGTTTATTGTTGGTTTTATCATTTTTAGGGTTTTTTTGGATTTTAAGTGTTTTTGGTTTTCAAGGTTTTCTTAGGGGTTTTTAGGGTTTTAAGGGTTTTTATATTTTTAGGGATTTTTAGGGATTTTTAAGGATTTTTATGATTTTCTATGATATTTATGGATTTTGATGGGTTTTAAGGTGCTTTACAGTTTTTAGGGGTTTTATGATTTTTAGGGTTTTAAATGTTTTTTAGATTTTTTAGTTATTTTTAGGTTTTTTAGGTGTTTTATTTTTTTTTAATATTTATAGGGTTTTATGGGTTTGTAGGGGTTTTAGTGTTTTTTTCATTTTTAAGGGGATTTAGGGTTTTTTATGGATTATAAGTGTTTTTAAGTTCTAGGTTTTTCATGTTTTCATAGGGGTTTTAGGGTTTTCTATATTTTAAATAATTTTTAAGGATTTTTTTTATATTATTTTTGTTTTTTGGGTTATTAGATATTGTAAAGGGTTTTTTTTCAGCGTTTCGTGGTTTTTTTATCTTTTTAGAGTTTTTTAGAGTTTTTGGGGATCATTGAGTTTTTAGTTGTTTTTAGCGTGTTGATGAGTTTTTAGGTTTTTAGGTTCTTATATATTTTTATGGTCTTTATGGGTTTTTAGGGGTTTAGCATTTTTTATAAATTTTAGGGGTTTTAAGTATTATTAGGTTTTTAAGGTTTTCTTATTGGATTTTAGGTTTTTAGTGTTTTTATTCTTTTAGGGGTTTTATGGCTTTTTATGATTTTTGTGGGATTTTAGGGATTTTAGGGATTCAGAGGGTTTTTAGGGGTTTTAGTGTTTTAATGGGTTTTTTTGGTTTTGGGGTATTTTTTTAGTCTTTATGGGTTTTAAGAGTTTTTAATGTTTTTTAATGCCTTTAGGGGTTTAATGTGTTTTTAATAATTTTAGTATTTTTAGGGGTTTATGGGTTTTTATGATTTTTTGGGTTTCTATAGTTTTTTTATGATTTAGTATTTTTATGGCCATTTTAGGGTTATTTTTGGTTTTTATAAATTTTACGGTTTTTTGTAAGGAAAAAAGAAATATATATATCAAAGGAATTTGAATGCTTATACTTGTTTAGGGTTTTAATTGAATTTATACTTTTATGGTTTTCTTAGGGGTCTCTTGGGTTTTTAGTATTTTTTACACTTTTTAGATTGTATGGGCATTTTAAAGATTTTTATAGTTTTTAGGTATTTTAGGGTTTTTAGATATTTTTTAGGTTTTTAGTGATTTTAGGGTTTGTAGTGTTTTTTGGGATTTTAGCATTTTTCGGTTTTTTGTAGAATTAAGTTTTTTTATATTTTCTTAGGGGTATTCATAGTTTTTTGGGATTTTATGTTTTTTGGGATTGTTTTGGGATTTTTTTGGATTTTTTGGTTTTTAGGATTTTTTGAGATTTTAAGGAGGTTTATGGTTTTTAGGCTATTTAGGGTTTTTTATTTTTTTACTTTATAATTATTCTCTGATTATTTTTTGGTTTTCAATGTTTTTTATATTTTTTAATGTTTTTAGTGGATTATAGGTATTTAGAGTTTTTAGTGGTTCTTAAGGGTTTTTATGGGTTTTTTGGTTTTAATTGTTTTATTGTTTTATGGGTTTTTTGGGTCTTTAGGGTCTTTTTAAGGGTTTTAACTTTTTTTATTTCGTAGAGGCTCTAGGTGTTTTTTTGGGTTTTTAAAGTTTCCAATGGGTTTTAGTGTTTTTATGGAATTTTAGAGAACTTTTTACTATTTTTCTGGGTTTTTAGGGTTTTAAGTCTTTTTAGGGGTAATAGTGTTTTTCAAGTTTTTTATGGATTTTTTTGTTTTTAGGTTTTAATGGTTTTCTTAGTTTTTTTCATGGTTTTACGGTTTTTATGTTTTAAGGGATTTATATAGTTTTATTTGTATTTTTATGGTATTTATGTTTTTTAGGTATTTTGAGGGTTTTTAGGTTTTTTTATGATCGTTTGGGTTTTGAAGATTATTACAATTTTATAATATTTTTCAGGAATTAAAGGATTTTTAGAGTTTTAGTGGTTTTTTGGTGTTTTTATTGTTTTTTTGGTTTTTTAATGTTTTTATGGGTTTTTGGGGTTTTGGGTTTTTTTTGGTTTTTTAGGGTTTTTATGGTTGTTTCGGGTTTTAGTAATTTTTGTGGTTTCTAGGGGGTTAAATTTGTAAGGTTTTCATAGGGGTTTCCACTGAATTTTGGGGTTTTTATGTTTATAGATATTTTTAGGCATTTTTTTGGATTTTTATAGTTTTTTGGTATTTTTATGGTTTTTAGGGGTTTTAAGGGTTTTTATGGTTTTATGGTTTTGATTATTTTTTTGGGGTTTATGGATATTTTTGGTGTTTTCATGATATTTAATTTTTTTTTCATTTTTAACAATTTTTGTAGTTTAAAGGGTTTTTAGAGTTTATAGTAGTTTTTTACGGTTTTAATGGTTTTTAGGGTTTTTAATGTTTTTAGGCGGTTTCTGGGTTTCTGGGTTTTTAGTTTTTTTAGTGTATTTTGGAATTTATTGTTTTCTAGGGTTCTTAAGTGTTTTTTTGGTATTTAAGGTATTATTTTGGGTTTTAAGGGTTTTTATGATTTTTTACATTTTTGGTGATTTATTCCTTTTTTTTTTGTTTTTTAGGGATTTTAGAGGTATTTGGGTTTTTGGGTTTTTAGGGGTTTTGGGGGGGGGGGGTTGGGTTGTTAGATATTTATGAGTTTTTTTATTTTTTGTCTTTTTTAAAATTTTAAGGTTTTAAAGGGGGTTTATAGTTTTTAGTTGTTTTATATATTTTTCATGCGTTTTTATAATATTTTATGGTTTTTGGGGTTTTTAGGTTGTTTATAATTTTATAGTATATTTTGGATTTTGTAGTTATTTTAGATATTTTTTATTTCTTTATGGGTTTTAAGTGTTTAACGTTTTTAAGATCATCTAAAGGATTTTAGGATATTTTTTACATTTTAGCGATTTTTAGGGTTTTCTTTGGATTTTTATGGTTTTTTAGTTTTTAGGGATTTTGATGGGGTTTAGGGGTTTTAGGGATATTTAGGGGTTTTTAACATTTTTAGGTTTTTTAGGGTTTTTATGTGTTATTATGTTTTTAAGATTTTTTAAGGTATTTCAAGAGTTTTTTATATATTTATGTATTTTTAGGGATTTTTAGCGTTTTTATGGGTTTTTATGTTTTTAGGTATTTTATGTGCTTTTAGGTTTTTTAGGGGTTTTATAGTTTTTATGATTTTTTGGGATTTTTTGGTTTTTTAGATTTTATGGGTTTTACGGTTTGTTGTTGTTTATAACATTTTTTGTGGTTTAAAGTGTTTTTTTGGAGTTCATAGGGATTTTTAAGATTTTTATAGGGATTTCATGTTTTTAGGCATTTTAGATGTTCTTTTGGGTTTTTAAGGGTTTTCATGGGTTTTAATGCATTTACATTTTTATGGATTTTTATTGCTTTTTTAGGACTTTATGGGTTTTAGTGATTTTAGGGATTTCAGGTATTTTAATGGTTTATCTAGGATCTGATGTTTTTTTGGTTTTGTTGGGTTATGAATGTTTTTTTGAGTTTTTTTTTGTTTTTAATTTTTATTAGGATTTTTATCATTTTTTGGGGTTTCAGGGTTTTAGAGATTTTAGTTGTTTTAGGTATTTTATAGTTTTTTTGTTTTTATGTTTTTTTGGGTTTATGGTTTTTTGGGTTTTTAGTATTTTCTAGCATTTTTGGGGTTTTTATAATTTTCTAGGTTTTTTGAAGTTTTAAGTGTTTTTAGGTTTTTTAGGTTTTTTACTGTTTTTCGGGTTTTAGGGCTTTTATTGTTTTAATTTTTTTTTAGAGTTTTAAAGGTTTTTAGATTTTTATAGATTTTGATGGTGTTTAGGGTTTTAAGGGATGTCAGGGTTTTTTGGTTTTTTTGGTTTTAGGGTTTTTTGTGTTTTTAGGGGTTTTATAGTTTTTATAGGATTTAATTATTTTATGGGTTTAAATGGTGTTTAGTTTTTTTAGTGGTTTTAGGGGTTTGATGAGTTTTTAGGGTTTTGTATGGTTTTATGGGTTTTATGGTTTTTATGGGATTCTTCGGTTCTTTTGGGTCTTTTAGTGTTTTTAGTTTTTCAGTATTTTCTATGATTTTTAGGGGGTTTTGTGTTTATAAGATTTTTTTGGTTTTCATATAGTTTTTAATGTTCTTGGTTTTTTTTATTTTAGGGATTTTCAGGGTTTTTTTAGTATTGTTATGTTTTTTAGGATTATATGGATCTTGTGGATTTTATGGTTTTTATCATTTTATAATTTTTAAAAAGCTTTCAGTGTATTTTGGTTTTTATGTTTTTCTTATGATTTTTCAATATTTTTTTAGGTTTTTATGTTTTTAGGTATTTTTATGTCTTTTTAAGATTTTTATGGGTTTTAGGGTTTTCTACGGATTTTGAGGGGTTTTAGTGTTTTTTAGTGTTTTACGTCTTTCATGTTTTCTTAGGTTTTAGAGTTTTTATGAGTTTTTTAAGGTTTTTAAGGTTTTGTAGTCTTTTTTAACATTTTTAGTGGATTAATGTATTTTTTATAGTTCATAGTTATTTGAGGGGTTTTATGGGTTTTTATGTTTTTACGGTATTTTGGGTCCTTATGGTTTTTTGGGATTTTATGGTTTTTAACATTTTTAATGGTTTTTAAATTTTTAGTTTTTCAAGGTGTTTTAAGTGTTTTCAGGATTCTATGGTTCTCTTAGGTGGTTTCATGGATTTCATGATTTTTTAAATTTTGAAGGATTTTTTGGATTTTTTGGATTTTTATTGTTTTTAAGGTTTTGAGGTTTTGAGTTTTCTGGGTTTCTTTGGTTTTTAGGGTTCTATATCTTTGGAATATTCAGTGGTTTTGTATGTTTTTATTCATTTTTTTTGGATTTTTATAGTATTTTACTGTTTTTACGGGTTTAATGGGGTTTTCATGTTTTTTGATCTTTTTTAGGATTTTTTTTGGTTTTTAGAATATCCATGTATTTTGAGGGTTTATAGAGTTTTCAGAGTTTTTTAGGCTTTTTATCGTTTTTAGGTTTTTTCAGGTTTTTATGTGTTCTTATATTTTTAAGGTATTTTGTGGGGGATTAAGGGTTTTATGGTTTTTTACATTTTTAGTTATTTTTAGGGTTATTTAGGATATTAATATTTTTTAGTTTTTTTAGTGATTTTGAGGGGTTTTAGGGGTTTATGGTTTTTTACAGGACCTATGGATTTGTATGTTTTTTTATGGATTTTATATATTTTTTGAGTTTTTTATGTTTTTTGGGTTTGAAGAGTTGTATAAGTTTTAGGGGTGTTAGATATTTTATGGGGTTTTGGGATTTTATAGTTTTTAGGGGCTTATTATTTTTAGGGGCATTTAGGTTTTTAGGGTCTTTAGCATTTTTTAGGTTTTTTAGACATTTTAAATGTTGTTAGGATTTTAAGGATTTCTTATGGTTGTTCATGGTTTTAGGGCTTTTTACCTTTTTAGTGATTTTGAGGGATTTTTTGGTTTGTTTGTTTCTTTAGTGTTTTAGGGATTTTGAGGGTTTTGGGGTAATTAGAGTTTTATTTTTTTAGGGGTTTAATGTGTTTTTTTTATTGTTTTCTTAAGATATTTCAGTGATTTTATGTTTTTTTACATTTTAGGGAATTTTATCACATTTTTTAGGATTTTTATGGTTTCTTATGATTTTAGGGATTTTGGGAGGTTTTGGGTTATTTAGGTTTATAATGTTTTTGTAGTTTTTTTGGGTATTTTGGGTTTTCGTAGTTATTAAGGATTTTAACCCTTTCAAGAGTTTTTAATGTTTTTAAAGGTTTAAAGGGTTTTTATAGTATTTAGTTTATTTTTTGGGTTTTTAAATTTTTTTTGGATTTGTAAGGTTCTTAGGGGTGTTTATGGTTTTCAGGGATTTTTATTATTTTACGGGGTCTTCAGGTTATTGTCATCTCTTTAGGCTTTCATAAGGTTTTGGTCATTTTTATGATTTTAGGGGTTTTAAGAGTTTTAACGTTTTAAAATATTTTTTAGAGTTTTTCAATGTTTTAAGGGGTTTCTCATTACTAAGGAATCTTATAGATTTTTAGGAATTTTATGATTATTTGGTTTTTTGGGGATTTTGAGGGGTTTTAGGGTTCTTTATTCTTTGTGGGTTTTTAGCATTTACACCGTTCTTTTATTATTTTTACAACTTTTAAATTTTTTTAGGTTTCTAAAGTTTTCATGGAATTCTTTAGGGTTTGTTGGGTTTTTATGTTTTTAGGTATTTTTGGGATTTTTTAAGATTGTTATGGTTGTTTAGGGTTTTAAGGGATATAAAGGTTATTTTGGATTTTTGAGGGTTTTTATTATTTTTTGGGTTTTAAAAGTATTTGGAGTTTTTAAGGTTTTATTGGGTTTTTAAATATTTTCAATGTTTTTAGGTGTTTAAATGTTTTTTAGAGTTTTAGTGGGTTTTAGGGTTTTCATGGGTTTATAGATTTTTTGAAGGTTTTATGGGGTTTTTGTGGTATTTATGTTGTTTTAGGGGTTTTAAGGTCTTTTAGGGTTTTTTGAGTTTTTAGGTTCTTATGGGTTGTAAGAGATTCAAGGTTTTAAATATCTTTATAGGTTTTTCTAGATTTTTAGGTTTTATAATGTTTTTAGGAATTTTTAGGGATTTTAATATTTTTATGGGTTTATATTTTTTTGCGGAGTTTTAGGGGTTTTTGCGTTTATTGATTTTTTTTAGATTTTTTTATGGGTTTTAACTACTTTAGGTTTTTATGTTTTTCTTACGGTTTTTCAGGTTTTTATTTTTGTTTTTTACTTTTTTAGGGTTTTTTAGTTTTTTTAGGATTTTTATGGCTTTTAAGAATTTTATGGATTTTGAGGGATTTTTGGGTTATTTGTATTTTTATGTTTATTTATGTTATTAGGGGTTTTTTGAGTTTTTATGGTTTTTAGGTTTTTTGTAGTTTCTATATTATTAGGGTTTTAACATCATTTAGAGTTTTTAGTGGTTTATGGTTATAATGATGTTTAGGGGTCTTAATGTTTTTAAGTGGTTTTATGGTTTTTAGGGTTTTTAAGTTTTTTAGGGTTTTTAGTGTTTTATATGATTTTTTAGGGCTTTATTTGTTTTTTTAATTTTTTTTGTTTTTGTTAGGATTTTTCAATATTTTAGGGTTTAATTGCATTTTTAGGAATTTTTTGTTTTTTTTGTATTTTTGTGGGTTTTTAATGTTTTTAGGGGTTTTAGGGTGTTTAATATTATTAGGGTATTTAGAGTTTTAGGGTTCTTTTTGGTTTTTAGGGATTTTATAATTTTAGTGTTTTATGGGTTTTTAGAGTTTTTATCATTTTTTTGGATTTAAAAGGTTTTTTAGTATTTAAAGGTTTTTATGGTTTTTAGGGGGTTTTAGGGTTTTTATGGTTTCTAGGGGGTTTTTATGGTTTCTAGAGGGTTTTATAGTTTTTAGGGTTAGGTGTTTTTTATGATTTTTTATAATTTTTTATGTTTTTAGGGGTTTTAATTGTATTTGAATTTTATGGTTTTCAAGGAGTGTTCATGGTTTTTAGGGGGTTTTATGTTTTTAGGATTTTTAGTGATTTTTAAAACTTTTCTTTGTATTTATGATTTTTAGAGTTTTAATGTTTTTTGGGGGTTTGGGGTTTTTTTTGTTTTTTTTTTGTTTTTTAAGGTACTTATAGTTTTTTTATCTATTTTATGGGTTTAAAGTATTTTTAGATTTTTATTAGTTTTTAGGGTTTTTGGGTTTATGGTATTTAATGTTTTAGGGGTTTTATATTTATAAGAGTTTTTAGGATTTCTATGGTCTTTCAGGGTTTTATTGTTTTTAATTTTTTAAGGGTTTTAAGTATTTTATGATTTTATGGTTTTCTTATGTTTTTTCAGAGTTTTTTCCATTTTAACGTTTTTATGTATTTTTAGGGATTTTTAAGGATTTTTATGGATTTTTCTGCTTTTTGTTATTTTGGGGGTTTGGGGGGGGGGGGTTAAGGTTTTTGTGGTTTTTATGGTTTTCGAGTTTTTAGCCTTTTGAGGGTTTTTATTTATTTTAAGTGTTTTTAGTTTTTTAAGGTTTTCATAGGATATTTTTTTTGGGTTTTCAGTGCTTTTTTAGGTTTTTAGGGCATTTTTTATGTTTTTATGTTTTTTTTATGTTTTTAAGGATTTTGACGGTTTTCAAGGTTTTTAGGTTATTTTGGGTTTCTTGCTTCTTATGAGTATTTTGAGTTCTTATGATTTTTTTAGGATTTTAAGAGTTTTTTAAATTTTTAGGGGTTTAAAGGGTTTTAGAGTTTTGAGTGTATTTTTGTATTTTTATGGGTTCTAAAACTTTTTAGGGGTTTTTTATGTATTTTAGTCTTTTTAGTGTTTTTAGTATTTTTATGATTTTTATAGTTTTAATTGTTTTTTTTATTTTAAATATTTTCTTCATGTATTTTTGGGTTCTTAGGATTTTTTACATTTTTAGGGATCTTATGTATTTTTAATCTTTTAGGAATAGTTATGGATTTTAGGACACTTTATGGTTTTAGGTTTTTTTATTGGTTTTGGTTTTTAGGTTTTCTTAATCTTTAGGGTTTTTATGGTTTTTAACATTTTTTAATCTTTGTTATGAATTTTCAAGGAATTTTAGTGTTTGTAGTGGTTTCATATGGTTTTTAGGGAATTTTTGGCAGTTTTGGGTTTTTTCGCGGTTTAATTGTTTTTAGGGGATTTAAGTGTTTTTAGGTTTTTAAGATTTTTTTGGGAGGTTTTAGGGTTTTTAGGGGTCTTTACATTTTTTTGGGATTTTTTGACGTTTTTTAGGATTATTATCAGTTTTATGATATTTTTATTATAAGGGGTTTTGGGGTTTTTTAGGAGATTTAGGGTTTTGGTATTTTTTTACTATTTTTATAGTTTTTAAGGGGTTTGAGGTTTTGTAGGTTTTATTCTGGGGTTTTCAGGGGTTTTTGGTTTTTTTACATTTTAAATGATTTTTATGGGTTTTTTAGTATTTTATGGTTTTTAGGGGTTTTAGGGATTTTGAGGGGTTTTGGAGTTTTAGAGTTTTTATGTTTTTTATTGTTTTTTTTTTGTTTTTTGATATATTTTGGTTTTTAAGGTTTTTTGATTTTTTATGGTTTTTAATAGTTTTTAAGGGATTTAGGGTTTTTTTTTTGTTTTTAGTGTGAATTTACCATTTTTGTGGGTTTTAGATGTTTTTAATGTTTTTATTAATTTTAGGGTTCTTAAGGTTTTTAGTTTTTTACAATTTTATGTATTCTCAAATAGAATTTATAATGTTTATGGGTTTTTAGGGTTTTTATTGATTTTCTGTAGTTTTACATTTTTTTTCTTTCAGGAGATTTTTTATTTTTTAGGGTTTTTAGAGTTTTTTTTAACATTTTTTGGGTTTTAAAAATTCTTTTTGTGTTTTTTGGTAGTTTTTATGGATTTTATGTGTTTTTATGGATTTATATAATTTAGGGGTTTTATGGTTTTATGGGTTTTTATGGTTTTAAAGTCTGTTTTGGGTTTTTTAGGATTTTTAGAGTTGTTTTGGGTTTTTAGGGTTTGTATCTTTGTTTTTGGTTTTAAGGATTTCTTAGGGTTATGTTGGGTTTTTCACATTTTAAAGACTTTTTAGGGTGTTTATGATTTTTATTTGTTTAGGGGATTTGGGGGATTTGGGGGATTTTAGTTGTTTTTAGGTTTTCTATGTTTTTAGGGTTTTTTATTTTTTAGGTTTTTAGGGGTTTTACATGTTTTTAGGTTTCTAATGTTTTATTATAGTTTTTCTAGGTTTTAGGGTTTATAAAAGTGAGGTATTTTTAGGGATTTTTTTTTATTTTTATGGGTTTTTAGGGTTTTAGGAGTTTTGAAGGTTTTTTGGTAGTTCAAGGGTTGTTTAGGATTTTTTGGTTTTTTTGAGTTTTTAGGGTTTTTTGAGATTTTAGGGTTTTAAAGGGTTTTTAGATTTTTTAAACATTTTTAAGAGTTTAATGGGGTTTTAGAGTTTTAATGGTTTTTAGTGTTTTAGTGATTAATTAGGTTTTAGGGTATTTTATCTGTATTGTAGTTTTTTTTCATTTTTAATGGTTTTTAGGGTTTTAAGAATTTTTTCAGGTTTTTGGGAGCTTAATTTTTTTTCTATGTTTTTAAGGTTTTATTAGGATTTTTCCATGTATTTAGGGTTTTTTATGTTTTTTTGTTTTTTGGGGATTTTTTTATGATTTATACTGTTTTAAGGGTTTTAATGATTTTCCGGGTTTTAGGGCATTCAGGGATTTGAATTTTTTTAATGTTTTAGATGTTTTTATGTTTTTATACATTTTAAGTATTATAGGTTTTTAATTTTTTCTTAGGGGTTTTCAATATTGTTTGGGATTTTTATTCTTTTAGGTACCTTTAGGCATTTTTTAGTATTTTTATGGTTTTTTAGTTTTTTAAGAATTTGGAGGGTTTTTAGTGTTTTCAAGGTTTTAATGGTAATTTTGGGTTTTTTGGGTTTTTTTTATTGTTAGTGTTACTATGTGTTTTTAGAGTTTTTTTAATGATTTTATGTGTTTGAAGGGTTTTAATGAGGTTTTGGGGTTTTAGGGTTTTTATGGGTTTTAGGGCTAATTACGGGTTTTAAGGTCGTTTTGGTGTTTTTAGGTGGTTTATGTATTTTTAGATTTTTAGGGGTTTTAATTATTTTTATGTTTTTAATGTTTTCTTTGGGGTTTTTAGGGATTTTATCGTTTTTTACATTTTTGGGGGTTTTAGTTATTATTTAGTATATATTTTTGATATTTTTTGGATTTTATAGTTTTTATGGTTTTTATGGTTTTTAGGGTTTTCATGAGGTTTTAGGGTTTTTATGGTTTTTATATATTTTTAATTTCTTGATGGGTTTAATGGGTTTTTAGATTTTTTACTACTTTTTACTGTTTTCATGGGATTTTGGGTTTTTATGTATTTAGGGGTTTTATGGTTTCATGGGATTTTAATGTTTTAGGGACTTTTTAGGTTTTTAGGGTTTTTAGTATATTTTTTATATTTTTAGGTATTTTTAGGATTTAAACATTTTCTAAGGGTTTTTTTATTTTTAGTGTGTCTTACATTTTTAGGGGTTTTAAGGATTTCAGTAATTTTATGCATTTTTAGGCTTTTTAGGTATTTTTAGGGTCTGGTGGGGGTTCTAGGGCTTTTATAGTGTTTATGATTTTTTTGGGGTTTTATGGTTTTTCTAAGTTTATTATGGGTTTTAAGTGTTTTTAATTTTTTTATCATTTTAGTGAATTATAGGGGTTTAAGATTACTAAGTTGGTTTTTAGAGTTTTATGGTTTTTATAATGTTTTTAGGTTTTTACGGTTTTTAGGTGGTTCAAGGTTTTTAGGATCTTTTATATTTTGTAGTGTTTTTAGATATTGTTAGATTTTTAGGGGTTTTAATTGTTTTTAGGTTTTTAATATTTTCTTATGGGATTTTCTAGATTTTATGGTTTTTTACATTTTAGGTATTTTTATTAATTTTTTAGGATTTTTATTGTTTTGAAGAATTAAAGGGTTTTTTAGGATTTTTGGTGTTTTGGATTTTAATAGCTTTTTAGGGTTTTGGGGGTTTATGTTTTATAGGGTTTTAAGGTTTTCATAGAGGTTTTTTAAATTTTTTTGGGTTTTTTATGTTTTTAGGGATTTTAGGTTTTTTAATATTTTCATGGTATTAGGTTTTTAGGGATTTTGAGAGTTTTTATAAATTTATATGTTTTTAGGGTTTTTAGGGATTTTTGGATTTTTAAATTTTCATCAGTTTTTAGGTTTTTAAGATTATTTAGAGTATTTTATCATTTTTAGCGGGATAAATTCTTTTTTAAGTATTTTGTTTATTTTTAGGATTTTTATTGGGGTTTTGGGATTTTTTATTGTTTTAGGGGTTCATATGGTTTTCCGGGGTTTTTTGGGTTTTGGGGTATTATTATGTTTTTTTGATTTTTAGTGTTTTTAGGGTTTTTATTGGTTTTAAATTTTTCGGGTTTTTAATGTTTTCTTAGTATTTTTTAGGGTTTTTAGGATTTTTTTACAATTTTGTAGATTTGAGTGATATTTTCATATTTTTATGGATTTTTATGATTTTTATGTGTTTTAAAGTTTTATCATTTTTAGGGGATTTAGAGTTTTTATCATTTTTGGTATTTTTAGGGTTTTAATGTGTTTTTTGAATTTTAATGTTTTTATATAATTTTTTAGGTTTTTAGGGTTTTTTGGAATTTTTATGTCCTTTTAGGATTTTTATTGTTATTAGGGTTTTTGGGGATTTTGAGGGGATTAGGGGTTTTTTAGGTTATTGAGGTTTTATGAATTTTTTGGATTTCTAGGGTTTTTTGAGTTTTTTTATGGTTTTTTGGTTTTTTAAAATTTTCTAATGTTTTTAGGGGTTTAATTTTTTTTAGATTTTTAGTGGTTTTTTGGGTTTTTATGGTTTTTAACGATTTTTCAATGGTTTTTAGGGATTCTATGGTTTTAAGTATGTCTTAGGTTTTTTATGATCATATAGTGTTTTTAGAGTTTTTAGATTTTTCTAGGTTTTTAGCGGTTTTATGTGATTTTAGTTTTTAATGATTTTCTTTGGGGTTTTCATGGTTTTAGTGTGTTTATGTTTTTAATTATTTTTTAGTATTTCTATGGTTTTTTAGTTTTTTAAGATATTTGGGGCTTCTTAGGGTTTTTTTAGTTTATTGGGTTTTTTAGTTAATCCAATTTTAGGGGTTTTTTTATTTTTTCAGGGGTTATTATTTTTTTTTGCGTTTTTAATGTTTTTAATGGTTTTAAGGGTGTTTAGTATATTTATTGGATTTAAGAGGTTTATGTGTTTTAGGGGTTTTATATTTCTTGGTTGGATTTATTGGTTTTAATGGTTTTTGGGAATTTTTGGGTCACTTTATGGGTTTTAAGGTTTTAAATTTTATTAGGTTTTTAGAGTTTTTAAGTATATTTTGATTTTTAAGGATTTTTTAGAGGTTTTCATGGTTTTTAGCATTTTTTTATGTCTTATATATTTGTAGAGGTTTTTTAGGATTTTTATGGTTTGGGGGTTTTTAGTGATTTTGAGGTTTCTTATGGTTTTCAGGGGATTCAACATTTTTTTAATTTTTATAATGGGTTTTAATTTTTTTTTTGGTTTTTAAGGATTTCATAGGGGTTTTCAGGGATTGAGGGTTTTTTTGGGATTTTTAGGAAATTTTATTCTTTTTATAGTTTTTTCGTGATTTTAGATATTTTGATTGTTTTTTTCGATTTTTATCGATATTAGGGTTTTTAGAGTTTTTAGTGGTTTAGGGTTTTTTGAGTTTTTAGGGTTTTAATGATTTTTTATTTATTTTTTATTTTTTTAGTTGTTAAGATATTTCTTATAATTTTTAGTATTTTTTTAGAGTTTTAATGAGTTTTATGGATTCTGAAGGATTTAGGGGGTTTATGGGTTTTTTTGGGTTTTTTTTGGGATTTTAGGAATTTTTTGGGTTTTTAGTGTTTTTAGGTTTATTAGGGGTTTTTAGAGTTTTTATTTATTAATGATTTATTAGGGATTATCTATGTTGTTAGGGATTTTTTTGGAATTTTTTAGGATTTTTAATTTTATAGGGTTTTTTAGGATATTGAGGGTTTTGGTGGAGTTAGGGTTTTAGGGTTTTATAATATTTATTTTCGTTTTTAGGCCTTATAGGGGTTTAAGTGTTTTTAGGATTTATATGTTTTTTTGAGTGTTTTTCCATATTTTTATGGTTTTTATATTTTTAGGGGTTTTATGACTTTTTTATTCTATTAGTTTTTTTTGGTTTTTTGAGATATTGAGGTGTTTTGGGGTTTTTTGTGTTTTTTAGGGTTTTATGGGATTTTTAGATTTTTTTAACTTTTTGGGGTTGAAGGGTTTTTAGAGATTTTGGTGGTTTGGGGTTTTTATGTTTTTTAGGGTTTTTAATGTTTTTAGGGGGTTTTGTGGTTTCAGGGGTCTTTATGTTTTTATGGTCTTTCTGTGGATTTTATGGTTTTATGTATTTTTTAGATTTTGGGGGGTTTATGTGCATTTTGGTTTTTATAGTTTTCTTAAGGGTTTCAAGGTGTTTAGGTTTTTTATGTTTTTAGCGATTTTTAGGGATTTTTTTTGTATTTTTATAGTTTCTTACAGTTTGTAGGGATTTTGAGTGTTTTTAGGGTTTTTTTAGAGTTTGCATATTTTTATCATTATTTATGTTTTTTATGGGTTTAGATTAATTTTAGGTTTTTAAGGTATTCTAAACATTTTTCATTATTTTTTAAGGCTTCATATTTTTTAGGGATTTTTAAGGACTTTTAAGTATTTTAATGTTTTTTTGGTTTTTTGTAATTTTGAGGGGGATTTAGGCTTTTATGATTTTTACCGATTTGTGTTTTTTTGGGGGGTTTTAGGTTTTTTTTAGTTTTTTTTTGAATTTATGATTCAAAAAAAGTAACCTTTTTGGAGGATTAAAGTGTTTTAGATTTTTTTTGTTTTATAGTTTTTTCTGGGTTTTATTATTCTTTAACATGGGGAGGGGGGGGTTTAAAGGTGTTTTGGTGGTTTTAGAATCTTTTGAGGTTTTTTAGTTTTTTAGGGTTTTTACGTTTTAGGGGTTTTAATTGTTTTAAAATTTTAAGGTTTTCTTAGGGGTTTAAAGGATTTTGTGGGTTTTTCATGTTTTTATGGATTTCTAATGAATTTAATAATTTTTAAGGTTTTTATGGTTTTAGAGATTTTGAGGGGTTTTGGGGTTTGTAAATATGTATAATATTTTTAGGGGTTTTAGGGGTTTAAATTTTTTTATTCTTTTAATGTTTTTAAGTGTTTAAGGATTTTTATGTTTTAAGGATTTTTTGGGTTTTTACGTTTTTTATGTTTTTTAGGGGTTTTATGAATTTTGATAGGTTTAGGGATTTTTCAGAAATTTTATTTTGGGTTTTAGTTTTTTATTGATTTTTTTGGGATGTGAATTTTTTTAGATTATTTAATGATTTTATGGTTTTAAAGGGTTTTTATATTTTTTTGTGGTTTATAGGATTTTATGGTTTTCTTTGTGTTTTTTAAGAATTTAGGGTTTTTTATGTTTTTTGGGATATTTAGGGATTTAAATAATTATAAATTTTTTTTATGGTTTTTAGAGATTTGGAGGGTTTTAAGGGTTTTTTAAATATTTTTACTATTTTTAGGGGTTTTAGGTGATTTACGTGTTTATAGGTTTTTAAGATTTTCTTAGGGTTTTTTGGGTTTTTAAGGAGTTTTATGGTTTTTGGGATTTTTTGGGTTTTTGAAGATTTTTATGTTTTTTGGGGTTTTAGAAATTTTGAGAGGTTTAGGTTTTTTTTAGGGATTTTATGGTTAATATGGTTTTTTTTGTATTTTTAGGTTTTTTGAGTTTCTTATGGTTTTGAAGGTTTTTATATATTTTTAGCATTTTTTGGGTTTTAAATGGTTTTTATAGTTTTTCATGGTTTTTAAGGGTTTTAGGGTTTTTATGGTTTTTAAGATTTTTAGTGGTTTTTATGGTTTTTAGTGTTTTTATGATCTTTGTTGGGGTTTTAATTTCTTTTGGCTTTTAGTGGCTTGAAGTGTTTTTAGGGTTTTCAGGAATTTTTAGTGTTCAAATGGATTTTATTGTTTTATATGTTTTTAGGGATTTTTTAGGATTTTTTATTATTTATATGATTGCATAGGTTTTTGAGTGATTTCTAAATTTTTAGGGGTTTTATGGTTTTTAGGGTATTTAACAAATTTTATCCTTTTTAGGTGTTTTAATTATATTAGCTTTTTAAATTTTCTTAGGGTTCTTAGGGTTTTTAGGGGGTCATATTTTAGAGATATTTTAAAGCAATTTTTAGGATTTTGATGCATGTTTTGGTTTTTTAAGGATATTGTAGAGTTCTTATATTTTTTGGGATTTTTGGGATTTTGTTATTTTGTGGATTTTTTAGTTTTTTAGAGTTTTTAAATTTTTAATAGTTTTTTTAAAAAAAATAGGCTTTTAATGAGGATTTAGAATTTTAGTTTAGTTTTTATGGATTTTTAGGGTTATTTAAGGTACTTAGGGGTTTTTATGGGTTTTAGGGTTTTAGGGTTTTAATGGACTTTTAGGGTTTTTAGCATTTTTAGGTTTTTTTTAAGGAAAAAAGAAATATTTATGAAAACAATTTGTATTACTAGGTTTTTTGGGGTTTTAATTTTTTTATGTTTTTAAAGTTTCCTTATGGTTTCTCACGTTTTTTAGGTTTTTTCACATTTTTAGAGATTATAAGGATATTTATTATTTTTAGGGGTTTTTAGTTTTTTTCAGGGTTTTAGGGTTTTTAGGGGTTTCTGTGTTTTTTTATATTTTTTAGGTATTTTATGTTTTTTTAAGTTTATAAGGATTTCATAGAGGTTTTGGGTATTTTTATGTTCTTTAATGTTTTTAGGGACATTTATGGATAATTTAGTATTTTTATGGTTTTTTGGATTTTTATGGATTTTGATGGTTTTTAGGGGTTTTTGGTTTTTTATGGGTTTTTTAGGTTTTTACAGTTTTTAATGTTATTTTGGCTTTTAATGTTTTTTATAATTTTATGAAATTTCTTGGTGTTTAATGTGTTTTTAGAGTTTTTGGTTTTTTTTTGTTTTTTCAGTTTTTAGGGACTTTTAATATTTTAGGGGTTTTATGGGTTTTAGGGTTTTTTAGGGTTTTTATGGTTTTGGGGTGTTTTAGGATTTTATATGGAGTTTGTTTGGTTTTAAAAGGTTTGTAGAGTTTTTAACTTTTATAGGATTTTTTGGGTTTTTTTAGTTTTTTAGTTTTATAGGGGTTTTAAGTATTTTTAGGTTTTTAAATTTTTATTTGTGTTTTTCAGGGTTTCTAGGGTTTTTTTATGTTTTTAGGGATTTCAAAGGATATTATAGTATTTTTATGATTTTTTATTCTTTTTATGGGTTTTTAGGTTTTTAAGGAATTTTTTTTATTTTTTAGGTTTTTTTATTTTTATTTATTTTAGAAGTTTTATATTTTTTATGGTTTTTAAATATTTTCATTGTTTTTTATATTTTTAGGTGTGTAAACGGGTTTTAGAGTTATTTGGGGTTTTCAGGATTTTTCACATTTTTTAGATTTTTAGAGGCTTTTAGTTTTTTTATGTTTTAATGGTTTTCTTATGTTTTATGGTTTTTAGGTTCTTTTACATTTTTAAATTATTAGGGTATTTTAAGGATTATTAGGTTTTTAGGGTTTTTAGGGACTTAGGGATTTTAGGGTTTTCATTATTTTTAGTTTTTTTAGGGGTTTTAAATATTTTGTGGTTTTAAGTTTTTCTTCTTATTTTTCATTGGTTTCATGGTTTTTACATTTTTAGAGAAATTTAAGTATTTTTAAGATTTTTATTATTTTTAGGGTTTATAGGGATTTTGATGGTTGTTAAAGGTTTTATCTGTTATAGGGTTTTATGGGTTTTATGGTTTTTTATGTTTTAAGGCTTTAATGGACTTTTAGTGTTTTCTGAAGTTTTTAGGGGTCTAATAGGTTTTTAGAGTATTAGTGGGTTTTTTGTGTTTTTATGTTATTTGTGGTTTTTATAATATTTAGGCTTTTATGGGTTTTTAGGTATTTTCAGTTTTTTGGGGTGTTATTTATGGGTTTTTAGGGTTTTTAGTGTTTTTTGGGTTTTGTGGGGTATTAAGTGTTTTTAGGTTTTTAACTATTTCTTATAGTTTTTCAATTTTTTTTGGGTTATTTATATTTTTAGGGATTTTAATGATTTTGATGATTTTTATTGTTTTTAGGGTTTCAGGGAATTTGAATGTTTTTAAGGTTTTCTAGGGTTTTTTGAGTTTTTACCATTTTTAGAATTTTTAAAGTTTTTAGGGGTTTTATGTATTTTTAGGTTTTTAATGTTTTCTTAGGGGTTTTCAAGGATTTTAGGGATTTTAATATTTTTAGTGGTTTTAGGTATTTTTTAATATTTTAATTTTTTAATGTTTTTATGGATTTTGAGGGTTTTTAGGGTTTTTAGGGTTTTTAGCAGTTTAAATAGTTCTTATAGTTTTTAGCAGATTCATGGTTTTTTTTGTTTTTTAAGGTTTTTAATGATTTTTAAGGGATTCCGGGTTTTTAAGGGTTTTTGAGTTTTTTAATGCTCTTAGGGTTTTAAAAGGTTTTAATTTTTTTAGGTTTATATGGATTTCCTAGGGTTTCTAAGGTTTTAAGGGTATTTTCTTTTTTCGTTATTTTTGGGATTTTTAGGATTTTTATAGCTTTTTGGGTTTATATGTATTTTGATGGATTTTACGGTTTTCTAGGGTTTGTAGAGTTTTTAATGCAATTTTAAGGTTTTAAGGTTTTTTTTTGTTTTTTGGTGTTTTATGTTTTTAGAGTTTTTTAATGCTTTAGAGGTTCACAAGTTTTTTCGGGTTTTAAGTGGTTTTTTGGGTTTTTTGGGTTTTTTGGGTTTTTTGGTATCGGGGAATTCTATAGTTTTTATGGTTTTTAGTGGTTTAGTCGTTTTAGTGTCTTTTAAGGTATTTATTATCATTGAGGTTTTTAAGGGTTTTATGTGTTTTTAAGATTTTAATGTTTTCTTAGTTTTTTCAGGGTATTTAGTGTTTTTTACATATTTTGGTTTCTTTTGTTATTTTTTTAGATTTTTATCATTTTTAGGTATTTTTAGGGGTTTTATGGTTTTTAGGGTTTATTGGGTTATTATATTTTTTGGGGTGCTTTATGGTTTGTTTGTGGATTTTAAGGTTTTAATGGTTCTATAGTTGTTTTCAACGTTTTAGTGGTTAAAGGGATTTTTATATTTTTTATTGGGTGTTTTTGTTTTTACGAGGTTTTAGGGGTTTAAAGGTTTTTAGGGGGTTTTTTTGGACTGTACGGGTTTTTATAGATTTTAGGGGTTTGGGGATTTTTCAGTTTTTAAGGGTTTTTATAAATTTTTAGGGGATTTAATGGTTTTAGGTGTTTTAGTTTTTTATGGTTTTCATAGATTTTATGGATTTTTATGTTTATAGGTATTTTTAAGTGTTATTTAGAATTTTCATGTGTTTTTATGGGTTTAATGGATTTTGATGGCTTTTTACGGATTTTAGGGTTTTATAGTTTTTTGGTTTTTTGGGTTATTTTGTGTTTTTAGGTCTTTTATGGTCATTTTAGAGTTTTTTTGGGTTTTATGGGTTTAAATATTTCTAGATTTTTGGGTGGTTTTATATTTTTTATATGGTTTTTTATGATTTCAATGGTTTTTATAGATTTTAACAGGTTTCAGGGGATTTATGGTCTTTTAGGGTATTTAGGTTTTTTTGATTTTTTTGGTTTTTTTGGGGTTTGAAGGGTTTTTAAATTTTTATTATTTTCATAAGGATTTTAAGGGTTTTAGGCTTTTATTAATTTTAGTTATTTTTAGGGGTTTTTTTGCATTTGTATGTATTTTTAGGAGTTTTCTGTGATTTTAGGGGTTTTAGGGTTTTTAGGTATTTCATGTTTTCTTATTCTTTTTAGTGTTTTTAGTGGGGTTTTATGGAATTTTAGGATGTTTCTAGGATGTCTATTATTTTTAGTGTTTTGTGGATTTTGAAGGTTTTTTGGTTTTAGGGTTTTTAGGTATTTTTAGTTTTTTGGAGTGTTTATGGAATTTTCAGGTTTTGTGATATTTATGGTTTTTATATTTTCTTAATTTTTTAGGGGATTAAAGGTTTTTTAGATTTTTTTTGTTTTTTTTTCTGGTTTTTATGGGATTTTCAGTTTTTTTAATATTTTTAGAGGATTTTACGGTTGTATAGTTTTTAGGGTTTTTTCATTTTTAGGGTTTTTATCATTACATTTATTTTTAGGGGGATTAATATTTTAAATTATTTCTTATGGTTTTAAGGTACTTTTTTGTTTTTTATGTTTTTATTTATTTTATGGATAGTTACGGATTTTATGGGTTTTTATGGTTCTTATGGATTTTTTTTTGAGTTTTTAAGGGTTTTTATGTTTTTTGGGTTTTGATTGATCTTTTGTGTTTTTCAGGTTTTCTTTGAGTTTTTATGGTTTTTAATAGTTTTTAGAGTTTTTTTAATGTTTTTAGTGTTTTTAAGATTTTTTAGAGTTATTTTAGGATTTGTATAGTTTTTAGGGATTTTTAAAGTTTTTTGGGGTTTTATGGTGTTTAGTGGTTTATGTTTTTTACAGTATTTTAGGTTTTTAGGGTTTTTATATATCATTAGATTTTTAAGTGTTCTATGTATTATTATTCTTTTAAGGGATTCTTAAAGGTTTTTAATGTTTTTATGGTGTTTTACATTTTTAGGGATTTTTAGGGATTTTTATGATTTTTTTGGGTTTTTATGATTTTTTTGGGTTTTTTTGGTTTTTGAGGGGTTTAGGATTGGTATGTTTTTTAGAATTTTTAGGGTTTTATAATTTTTAATATTTTTAGGGGTCTTATTGTTTTTTATATTTTTAATGTTTTCTTATGGGGTTTCAGGGTTTTTTTTGGGTATTTGATATTTTTTCATTTTTATGGTTTTTAGTTTTTTAGTTATTTTGAGGGTTATTATGGTTTCTAGGGGTTTTATGGCTTTTATGGTTTTTCATATTTTAGTGTTCTATATGTTTTTATGGTTTTGAAGGTTTTTATAGATTTTTGAACATTTTATTTATTTGAAGGGTTTTTATATTTTTTGTTATTTTTTATATTTTAGGTTATTTCAGGTTTTAGGGGGGTTTTAGGTTTTAAGGGATCATTATGGTTTTTAGCGGATTTAGGGTTTTTATGGAATTATTAGGTTTTGGAGGGTTTTTACTATTTTTGGGGGTATTTAGAGGTTTTAATTGTTTTTGGGTTTTTTAGGATTTTGTAGAGTATTTTATGGATTTTTGGGTTTGGTGCATTTTTAAAGATTTGTAGGGATTTTTAAGATTATTATGGTTTTTGGGGTTTTTATATATTTTTAGGGTTTTTATAGATTTTTAGGGTTTTAGGGTTTTTTAACTTTTAGTATTTTTAGGGGTCCTATGTGTTTTTAGGGTTTTATGGTTTTTCTAGGTCTTTCAAGATTTTTGGTATTTTTACTTTTTTAAGGGTTTTATGTATTTTTTTTATATTTTTATGGTTTTCATGGTTTTAGGGATTTTGAGGGTTTTTAGAGTTGTTTAGGGTTTGAAGGTTTTTAGGGGTTTTTAGGACTGTTTGGTGTTTTTTTTAGTTTTTAGGGTTTCAAGTTTATTTTCATCTTTTTAATAATTTTTATGTTTTTAAGGTTTTTTAGAATTTTTAGTGGTTTTATAGGGATTTAATGTGTTTTTAGTGGGTTTTTAGGTTTTTAGGTCTTTTTAGGGTTCTCTAGGGGTTTAAGTGATTTACTGGTTTTATGGGATATATTTGTTTTAGGTTTCTATGGTTTTCATATGATTTTTCTGGGTATTTAAGATTTTTGTACATATTTGGGGATTTTAGGGATTTTTTTGGTTTTTTGGGTTTTTTGATTTTTTAGGGATTTTTAGGGTTTTAGGGTTTTTTATAATTTTTATGGTTTTATAGGTTTTATAAATATTTTAACTTTTTTTTATTTGTCTAAAGGATTTTTATAGTTCATAGTGGGTGTATGGTTTTTATGCGTTTTTAGGGGTTTTATTATTTATAGTGGTTTTATGGTTTTAGGGGTTTTATGGTTTTCAGGGTTTTTTAGGTTTTTAGAATTTTTAGGTTTTTAGGGGTTTAAAGGGTTTTTAGGTTATTATTGTATTGTTATCATTTTTTAATGTATTTAGGGTTTTTATAGGCTTAGGTATTTTTAAGGTATTTTTAGGATTTTTATGGGTTTGTAGGTATTCTCAGTGTTTTTAGGGTCTTTTAGTGTTTTTATGGTTTTTAATGTTTTTAGGGATCTTAATGTCTTAAGAGTTTTTTAACATTTTTTGGTGTTCAATGGGTTTTTTGAGTTGTTGTGGTTTTTAGGGATTTTTAAGGTGTTTAGTGGTTCTTTTGGTTTAATGGGGGTTTAGGAATTTTAAGGTCAATTAGGGTTTCTAAGGTCTTGATTATTTCTTAGGGTTTTTATGGGTTTTAATTGTTTTTAGTTTTTTAAGGTTTTCTTAGTGTTTTTCAAGTTTGGCAAGGTTTTTTATATTTTTTTGGTTTTAGGGATTCTTTATAAATCTTATGGGTTTTGAGGGTTTTTAGGATTTAAGGGTTTTTTGGGTTTTCATGGTTTTAATGGTTTTTAAGATTTTTAGTGTTCTTAGGTTTTTTGTGGGTTTAAGTGTTTTTATTTTTTTAAGGTTTTCTTAGGGGTTTTTAGTGTTTTTAGTATTTTTTTCAATTCTAGGTATTTATATGGAATTTTTTATGATTTTTGTGGTTTTTAGGGTTTTTAGGGATTTTTAGGGTTTTGAGGGGTTTTTAGTGAATTTTTTTTGGGTTTTTGGTATTTTTTGGATTTTACTGCTTTTCTGATTTTTTAGGGTTCTTAAGCGTTTTTATATTTTTTTAATGTTTTTATAGGTATAATGGGTTTTAGATTATTTAGGGGATTTTTAGGGTCTTCTGTTTTTTAGTGATTTTTGAGGTTTTTAGTGGTTTTTATGTGTTTTATGGGTTTATCAGGTTTTTATATTATTTTTAGGATTTTTTGGGGGTTTAGTGTTTTTAGGTTTTAGTGGTATTAATTGTTATTAGGTTTTTATGTTTTTTTTGGGATTTTCATTAATTTTAGGGGTTTTTGTGTTTTTAGATATTTTTACAAATTTTTTGGATTTTTATAGGTTTTTACGGTTTTGGGTTTTTAGTGTTTTTATCAATTTTAAGTGTTTTAAAGGGTTTTTGGTTTTTTAGGGTTTTTAAAGATTTTAAGATTTTATGTTATTTAAGGGAAATTTTGTTTTTTTATGATTTTTATAGTTTTTAGGTATTTTAGGGTTTTAAGAGGTTTTATGTTTTTAGGGTTTTTTAGAATTTTTTAGGGTTTTAAGGTTTTTAGATTTTTAAATGCTTTAGGGGTTTATAGGGTTTTTATAGTTTTAGTGTTTTTTTGGGTTTTTTGGTTCTTTTAAGATTTTTATGGTTTTTAACAGTTTTTAGATTTTTTAGGGGTTTTATATGTTTTTAGGTTTTAAAGGTTTTCTTATGGGTTTTCTAGGTTTTTAGGGTTTTTTATGATTTTACAGTTTTTTAAGGCCTTTTTATGATTTTTATGCCTTTTTACGTTTTTAGGGATTGGGGGGTTAAGGGATTTTTTATTTTATATGGTTTTAGGGTTTTTATAATATTTTAGGTAATTTTGGGTTTTGAAGTGCTTTTAGGTTTTTAAGGTTTTAATGGGGTTTCAGGGTTTCATGGTTTTTTGAGTTTTTAGGTATTTTAGGGTTTTTTAGGAATTTTATGTTTTTAAGGGTTTTAGGAAATTTAAGGATTTTGGGGTTTTTTTTTTGAGTTTTTAGGGTTTTTAGGGTTTCTTATATTTTTCAACAGTTATAGGGGTTTAAAGTGTTTATTGAATTTTTAGTGGGTTTTTTGGGTCTTTTATGGAATTTTGGGGATATATCGGTTTTTATGGATTTTATGTTTTTGTAGGTTTTTAATGTTTTTTCAGGGATTTTCATAGTTTTTTGGATATTTTAAATTTTTAGGTATTTTTAGTGTTTTTTATAATTTTTATGGTTTTTGGGGTTTTTCTTTATTTAGAGTGGTTTTAGGTTATTTTATGATTTTATGGTTTTTAGAATTTTTATCTTTCTTACTTATTTTAAGTTATTTTATGTTTCTAAAGTATTGTTTGGTTTTTTTACAATTTTATGGATTTTAGGGTGTATTATATTTGAGGTTTTTTGGGTTTTAGGGACATTGATGAGTTTTAGGAATTTTACAGTTTTTTAGTTTTTTTGGGATTTTATTATTTTCTAATATTTTAGGGTATTGATGTTTTTGAGAGTTGTTTAACATTTTTAGCATTTTTGATGGAATTCATTGTTTTAGTGGTTTTTAAGATTTTATGGGTTTTAGGGTTTTTTAAGGATTTTAGGGGGTTTAAAGGTTTTTAGAAGTCTTATGTTTTTTACATTATTAGGGATTTTGGTTCTTTTTTAGGATTTAAAGGGGATTTACGGTTTTCATGTATTTTTTGGGTTTTATGGTTTTTAGGGGGTTTTAGGGTTTTTAGAATTTTTAGGTTATTAGGGGTTTTAAGTGATTTTATGTTCTAAAGGTTTTCTTCGGGGTTTTCATGTTTTTATAGGTTTTATATGTTTTTTGGGATTTTAAGGGATTTTTTACGATTTATATGGGTTTTTCTGTTATTAGGGATTTCATGGAGTTTTGGGGGTTTTATGGTTTTAATGTTTTTTAGGGTGTATAGTGTGTTTTTGGTTTTTTGGGGTTTTAATTTTTTAGGTTTTTGATACTTTCTTTGGGTTTTTGTTTTGTTAGTGTTTTGTACATTTTTAGTAGTTGTTAGGGATTTTTTAGAATTTTTATTGGTTTTTTTAGTCTGAGGGATTTTGAGTGGTTTTAGGATTTTTAGGGATTTTATGATTTTTGGGGTTTTAGGTATTTTTTTTAGTTTTTAGGTGCCTTAATGTTTTTAGAGTTTTTATCAATTTTAGGGGTTTGAACTGTTTTATATTTTTAGTGGGTTTTTAGGATTTTTATTGGTTTTTAGTATTTTTATGGTTTTTAGGGTTTTTTATTATTTTTTAGGCTTTTTAGGGTTTTTTAGGGTTTGTATTGTTTTTTTGTCTTTTTTATGTTTTTATGGGTTTTACGTTTTTTAGGTTTTTAAGGTTTTCTTTGGTGTTTTCAAGGTTTTAAGGGGTTTTACACTTTTTATAATTTTTAGGGATTTTATGATTTTAATGGGTTTTAGGGTTTTTCGGGAATTATAGGGGTTTCATGGATTTTTGGGGTGTTTAGGAATTTTATGGATTTTTGGGTTTTTTGTGTTTTTTTATTTTTTATCATTTTTAAGGGTTTTCTTGGATTTTTAAGATTTTTCAGCTTTTTAAGGGTTTTAGTGGTTTTAGTGGGTTTTAAGGTTTTTATGGGTTTTTATGGATTTTATGGTTTTTAAGGAGGTTTTACTATTTTTAATATTTTAGGGGTTTTAGGGTTTTATAGGTTTTTAGAATTTTTAGGTTATTTTAGGTTATTTAAGGTTTTTAGGTTTTTATAGTTTTATTAGGCATTTTTATGGTTTTTACATTATTTTATGTTTTTTTGGATTTTTAGGTTTTTTTGGATTTTTATGGTTTTTAGGATTTTTTGGGATTTGGATTGTTTTTAGGGTTTCAAGGGTTTTTATTGTTTTTTGGGGGTTTTAGGGTTTTTTTGAGTTTTTTAAGGTTTTTTTGTCTTTTATAGTTTTTTAATGTTTTTAGGGGTTTAAAATGGGTTTTATTGTTTTTTGTGGTTTTGTAGGGGTTTTTTTTCATTTTTAGGGTTTTTAAGGTTTTTAGGGGTTTTATGGTTTTTAGAAGCTTTTAAGGGATTTTAGTGGGTTTTAGTGTTTTTTAGGGTTTTTAGGGTTTTTAGGGTCTTTTAGGTGTTTTTATGGTTTTTTAGTGATTCTTATGTTTTTTAGGGGTTTAAACACTTTTTATGATTTTATGGGTTTCTTAGGGTTTTTTAGGGTTTTTAGGGATTTATGTTTTTAAGGATTTTTATGTTTTTTATGATTTTTATGAATTTTTAGGTTATAGGGATTTTGAGGTGGTTTAGGGGTTTTTGGGGTTTTTATTGTTTTATTATTTTTTAGTTTTTTTAGGGATTTTTAGTCTTTTTAGATATTTAAGGGTTTCTTAGGGATCTTCCTAGTTTTAATGTTTTTTATGTTTTTAGGGATTTTTAGGGAATTTTTAGGGTTTTTATGGAATTTATGGGTTTTAGGAGTTTTCGTATTTTTAGGGGTTTTTAGATTTCTATAGTTCTTTTCGGGGGGTTATGTTATTTTTTCATTTTTAAGGGTTTTATGGTTTCTTGGAGTTTTTTAATGTTTTTAGTCATTTGATGGGTTTTTATAGTTTTTACTTGTTTTAGGGTTTTCATGTGTTTTAGGGTTTTAATGTTTTTTAGGGTTTTTTTCATTTTTAGTGGTTTTTAGTGATTTTATAGTCTTTTAAGGGATTTATCTTTTTTATGTTTTTAGGGGTTATAAGTGTTTTTAGGTTTTTATGGTTTTCCTTGGGGTTTTTAGGGTTTTATCTTTTTTTAGGGGTTATAAGTGTTTTTAGGTTTTTAGGGATTTTTATTTCTTTTTTATGATTTTGATGGTTTTAGGGGTTTTTATGGATTATAGGTTTTTAATGGGTTTTTAGGGGTTTATGGTTTTTAGATTTTTTAAGGTTTTAGGGGTTTTTAGTTTTTTTTATTTTTTAATGGATTTCTTAGGAGTTTTAAAGGATTTTAGTTTTTTTTAATTTTAAGGGATTTTTAGATATTTTTAAGGAGTATTATGGTTTTTAGGGATTTTAGGGAATTTGATACCTCCATAAGTAATTTATCTAAAATATTTCTATCATCGTGAACTCAAATAACGCACTTAACTCACCTTTTCAATTTCAAATTCTAGTACAAGTTGCGACGGTGACACCTCCAGATTATCCACCATAGGTTCCTTCACCTTACTCACACCTCTACCCATAAAACATCCAAACATCTTTTAGGTGCCACTCACCTCCTCTTTACAGCACCCCGCCAACAACCCCCTCTCTCAAGGTTGTTCTTATTCGGCACTCGCCTCCACATCCATTAGATCCCATTTCATTTCCTCATTTTTCTTTGGAGGAGGTCTGATCTTATTCACAAGATGTATCACCAGTGATTGAATTCCCTATTGAGGCATTTGCAGAAGCTTCAACCTTGCTCTGGTGTATGCTTGTGGCCTAATTTTGGATGTAGAAACATTTTCTTTCCTCTTACCGATCTATGGTGGCCTCATTGGGGACTCTCTTCTCCTTTGAGGGTTTCTGGCCTCAACAGAAAATCGTTCTATATTGTGCTTACTTAAAAATAGGGTTTCATTAAGCTAGGGGCTTCTAAATACTGATCTCATGGCAATAAACATTTCCATCTATTCTAACAGTTGAAGGATGTTCACCTAGGCAGGTACCCTCCAATAGAGGCCTCTTAGATCAACCTAATAGGGATCCCACTCCCACTATACAATTATTTCATCCTTCAAAATATCGTTGAAGCTTTTGGATCCTTTTTATGTTTTTATGAATGCACTCTTCATATATTGGATGTGTCCGCAACTTGTATCTTCATTGAGATGGGTATTTCCCTCCCTCTTCTGGAAAGAATTATACATAGAGTAGGTGACTCATTTTATTGGTGGAAAACCCTAGTGTTCCCTCTTCTATTGTGCTACTATGTGGTCTTCTAGCTTTAGGGTCATTCAACTTTGGCGTGCAAGAAGAATTGACCTAGTTTTCATCCAAATAAAAAATCGGATTCTAACACCTTTAAGAGGTTTTATAAGTCCCTGGTTAAGGTTATTCATTGGTTCGAAAACCACTATTTTCATCCAATGTCGATTGCTTCTACTTCTAGCACTGTTCCCTATAAGGATCTCCCTCCTCTATCCCCCTTGATCTCAGTTTCCTCCCAACCCTACCTAGATATAGTATGCTTCATACCATGGAAATTATCTAGTCCATAAAATCAGGATTCTCAGAATCCTCAGGATCCCCCCTGAATCATCAATCCACAACTTCAGAATCTTCACTTCTAGTACCTTTAGCCTCTATAGAACCCTAATGTGTATCCCCCAATAATTAACCAATGGATTCTTTCTTCTCAGAGAGATATTAGTAGGTCAGTTAGATTCAACGTGTATTTCCAATTCATGTCCCCCTTCAACTCTAGGAATCCAAATCAGATCCTATAAGAATAAAGAGTTGAATCATAGTTTTAACAACCCCCTTCGAACTTCGTTGTCCTGTGATAATACTAGGCACCCTGACTCTCAAGGATATCCTTCACATTTTGGAATTATCATGGTTTGGGATAATGGGTAAAGAAAAATTACATTACTAACAAGTGTTGTAATAGTAACATTTCTCATTTTTTAGTGTTGGAACACAAATAATGCTACTCTTGAATAAACTAGTTTTCTCGAAGGATAGGAATATGTGAATGAATGCATAATCATCCTGGTAATCGGTATATCTGGATTTCTTTTTCAACCCAACATCATTGTGGAGATGGTTGATATTTTAGATCAATACATCACAATAGAGGTCAGTAAAGGACTCTTTAGCTATTTAACATCATTTTTCTATGGTAATTTTCATTCTTCCAAGTGAGAGGAGATTTGGAAAGGCCTCAGATCCTTCAACACATGTGATAAGGCTTGACTAGTTTTTTTGTGAATGTAGCATTATACTGGATAAAAAATATAATAATGGTGGTAACCTATCCCCCAAAAAGGAGATACAATATTTTTTCTCATACATGGATCAAACAGGTCTCTTAGACCTGGGCTACGAAGGTGATAAATACACTTATTTAATTAAACAAAAGAGAGTTAATTTCACTTTGTTATACTTAGATCATTACCTAGAAAACCTATATGCCATATCATCTTATCCCTCCATTGAGGTGACACACCTTTTTAGATATTTATCTTATCATTCTCTGATAATGGTGTCACTTCTCAGAAGTAGGTACCGCACTAGATGTTTTTTATTTTCCAAACATTGGACAACAATTATGTGTTACACAATGTTAGTTAGTGAATCCTGGAACAAACTGATGCACGGTAATAGTTTTATGAGTTTCTATAATAAAATAAGTGGATTAAAGGGGGACTTGATTCAATGGCCTGAGAGTCAATATCTCAGTGTTAATGACCTTTCCTCCCTCAAAACCGAGATAGATCAAATGGAGTCTTCCCTTGAATAAACATGGAATGGAGATCTCTTATGTTATCAGGTCCAAAAAATAAACATATTATCTGAGCTTATTTGGTCATAAGATTGTGTGGTCTATGAGAAATCAAAGGTTACTTGGATGAAATAAGCAGATAAAAATATGAGCTACTTCCATTCATACATCAAGGAGAAAAATATGACCTCTCGACCCAATATTCTAATGGAAAATGGGTATTTTAACAATGAAATTGATGTGGTGGTAGGTATGGAAAATACTTTTATTTATTTTATTATTAACGACCTTATCCACAATATGTATGAAGGGTACGAGAGTGGACATGAAAATATTTTTGGTAACATTCCCTAGGTGGTCTATGACTCTTATAATGCCACCATTGGCTCCTTATTAGTAGAGAACGAAATTAGGGAGGTTGTTCTATCTCTAAATTAGGATAGATCCCTAAGTCATGATGGCTTTCCTGAATCATTTTATGTGTCTTTTTTGAATATGGTGAAGGACGAGCTTTTACAGGTGATACATGACTTCTTTCATAAGGGTCATCTTCCTAGAGTTTCTTAAACTACCCCCTAGATATTATTCCAAAGGGGAAATACCCCTCTTCCCTAAGGAAATATTTAACTATCATCATGTGTATATTTCCCTACTAGGTGCTATCTAGTGTGATAAATAGTAGACTTACCTCTTACTTATCATCTTGGATCTCTAGTGAGTAGAATTATTTCATCTAACAATGGTCCATCCATTGTGCTATTGGTATTCCTCTGGATTTGATTTCAAATATCAATAATAAATCTCATAGATCCAATATTGTAGTCAATATTGACATGGATAAGAAATATGATAGAATTAAATAGTGTTTTATTCTAAGGGTTTTATCAGGTATTGTATTCTCATCATGGAATTCTAACTTATTCTATATATTCTTTAGTTATTCTTGTATGTCTATTATTTTAATGGGCAAAAGATGTGGCTTATTTAAATATTTTTAGGGGCTTAGACAAGAGGATCCCCTATCACCAAGTATCTTTATTCTAGCCCAATATTCTCTAGTCATTATTATTAACAATAATAAGGTGCAAAGAATTATCACTCCTTATAAATGCAGGTATCGTTCCCATGGGGTCTCAAATATCTTGTTTATAGATGATGTGATTATTTTTTTATAGAAATAATAGATCCATAGTATTTATTAATGAAACCTTGTATAATTGATTTAAATTGAGTTGGAAATACATCAACCACAATAAAAATGGCATTTTTATTTCAAAAAATTGTGTGGAGTGTCTGGTACACTATTGAATTGATTTGGGGCATTTAAATAAGGAACATTCCATTGGAATACTTAGGAGATACTATTTCATTGGGTTTCATGTGTGTTCATCATTATGATAAAGTGGCAGGAAAAATTGTCAATCATATAAACTATTGGAAGAACATATTTATATCCTTTTGTGGAATACTTAATTTGTTAAATTGTTTTTTATCCTCGATCCAAATGCATATTTACTCACTCTTAAAGGTGTCTAATCTTGTTTTCAATGAGATTGAATCTCTCATGTTCTATTTCATATGGTATGCCTACTCATTGGTGGGGATTCCATTGGGCATCATGGGGAAAATGGTGAGACCCTACAATGATGGTGGTATCAATATCAATTGTGTGAATGAGGTGATGAATATCTTGTATGCAAGAATAGCTTGGGAACATATTGAAGGAAAGTCCTTTTGGGAAACCTTCACTCCTAATAGATATGTACATTATTCTCTTTTCTCCAGTGACAGTTCTTTAGTACATTTGGTAACACATGAAAATATAATTCCAAAAATGAAGTGCTATGCATAGTGTATAATAGCCAAGGGTGATATTATGTTTTGGGATAACAATTGGGCTAGTTCCAAACATGGTTTTCCAATTTTCTTTATACCTATCATTTCCTTTAATCATGTTTTTGATTACCCTGATTTTATCCAAGTGGTCCTTAGTGATGATCAAAATAATTTGTTTAATAAAATTTCCATAACCCATGAACTGGATAGATTTATATTCATATGTTCTTCTTCTAAGGTCTTCACAGACAATGTGTATCACATAATCGTGATTTCCAATGACAATATTTATACATGGGGAGTATTTTTTTAGTGAAAGGGGGTCCCGTTGAAGTAAAACATTCTAATATAGAGTGTGTGAATCAATGAATTTACTACTGATTATGTTACCCAATGCTATGGTATTCTCATGGCCTCTAAATTCTTATACTACACCAACCCTAATAAAGAAAAAAGTCTCCACATATTTTTTTACAGAGGATTGGGCAGTGAAAATTTGGTGCTCAGCTGGTGTTTTTGCACCAATGGAGACAAATGCCTCCAATAGTAATGGCTTCAAACAAAAATGGATCCAAGGCACTGATAATAATATATAGTAAATGCAGGTGAGTATTATCATACTCACTATTGGGTGCTGGTGCTTATTTAATGCTAGGAACATGGCATATTCAATTGTCTTAAAAAGCTTGAGTCTGGCTTTGGTTGTGGGGACTTGGTGTGTGATGGTAGACCTTTCCCTATTTCTCAAGCAAAAGGATATTTTTACATCCCTCTAAATCCTAATTTCTAGTAAGAAAAAAGATGCTAACACTATCATTTCCTTTTCTCAGGGATGATGGTTATGTTTAAGGCCTCCAAAAAATGGTCTAAAACTTAATGCGGATGGTTCTTATTATACGAGGGATATGCGTGGAGGAGGCCTTGTTCAGGATAATAATGGTTCTGTGGTATAAACATTATCTTTATCATTTTTAAGAGGAAATTCACTTAGGGTGGAGGATAGTTTTATACTCTATGGTTTGTAACTCTTCAGATCAAATAACATCATAGTGGAGGTAGTAGAGACTAACACCCTTGTCCTCCATGAGTATCTATATGGGTAGATCATCCCTCCCAGGAAAATTATTTATCTCATTCGATAAAAGATGTGTCTAATCAATGGTTTAATCGAGATTCTTCATGATTGGTGTGAAGAGAATCAAGAAACAGACTACCTCGCCTCCAAGGTTGTTTAGAACCACTCTTTACAAACCATTTCCAACATTGGGTCACTAACCATTGAGTGTGTGAACATTGTGAGGGTTGGTGCAAGTGGACTTCATATTTATAGATACCCTTGAAATGATTTTCCTCTACTTGTATTTTTATTGTTTATATCTAACCTTCATGAAGAAATAAAATCATTTATGGTGAGGGTTTTTAGGGGTTTTAAGGATTTTTTTGTATTTTTATGGTTTTTTAGTTTTTATAGTTTTGTAAAGCTTTAAGGCAGTTTTATGGGTTTTGGGGGTTTTTAGGGCTTTATTTTCTCTTAGAGTTTTCTCCATTTATTAGGTTTTTATGGGGTTTAAGTGTTTCTAGTTTTTAAGGTTTTCTTAGGGGTTTATAGGGTTTTCGGGTTTTGTTTACTTTTTTAGGGATTTCAAGGTCTTTTTTATGATTTTTATGATTTATTATGGTTTTTAGGTATTTTGATTTTTTTTAGGGTTCTTAGGGTTTTAGGGTTTTTAACATTATTTATGTTTTTAGTTTTTTTTAGTTTTTTTTAATGGTTTTTAGTGGGTTTCAGGGTTTTTAGGATTTTTTTATATTTTTAGGGATCTTTATGGATTTTTTTATGATTTTTATGATTTTTATAATTTTATAGGGGTTTTAGGGATTTTTAGGGGTTTTGTGTTTTTTAGGGTTTGTAGGTTTTCTTTTTATTTTTGGGAGTGTTTAGGGTTTTTTGATAATTTTAGGGTATTTAAGGATTGTTTGAGTTTATTAATGTTTTTAGAGGTATATAGGGTATTTATAATAATTACTTCTTTTGGGGGTATTATGGGGCTTTAGGGTTTTTGAATGTTTTTTGGAATTTTTATGGTTTTTAGGGGGTTTTAGGGTTTTTTTTATTTTAGTATTTTTTAGGATTTTAAGTGATTTTTAGTGTTTTACGTTTTTAGGGTTTTTATATGGCTTTTCAGGGTTTTTAGGATATTTATGGTTTTTAGGTTGTTTTAGGTATTTTTAGGGTTTTTATGGGTTTTAGGTGTTTTAGGGATTTTTAGGGTTGTCATCGTTTTTAGGTTTTTTGGGTTTTAGGTGTTTTTTAAGTTTATATGTTTTTCTTTTGAGTTTTCTGGGGTTTTTTTTCTTTTAGGCATTTTTAGGGATTTTTTTTAGAATTATTGTGTTTTTAGTGTTTTTAGGAATTTGAGGGGTTTACGGTTTTTTTAGTTTTACTGTTTTTTTTGTTTTAGTGGGTTTTTTAGGTTTTTAGGGTTTTTATAGTTTTTAATATTTTTTTAGTTTTTTTAGGGTATTGAAGTGTTTTTATATTTTTTAGTGTGTTTTTAAGTTTTTAATTTTTTAGGGGTTATTATGTTTTAGGGGTTTCTGAGGGTTTTAATCATTTTTACGGATTTTATAGTCTTTTAGGGTATTTTGATGTTTTTAGAAATTTTAGAGTTTTTAGGGGTTTTATGATCTTTTAGGTTTTTTAGGGGTTTTCAGGGATTTTAGTTCTCTTTATGTTTTCATGGATTACTAGGGTTTTCGAAATAATTTTATGGTTTCTAGTGAATTTAGGGATTTTGATGGGTTTTAGGTTTCTTTATGGTTTTATGGTTATTATGTTTCTATCTCTTATAGGATTTTAAGAAAATTTATGTGTTTTTATATTTTTAAGATTTTCTTGGGATCTTAGTTGGTTTTTTTGGTTTTAATGTTTTTAGTGATATTTAGGTATTTTTTATGGATTTTATGTTTTTTATGGTTTGTATAAATTTTGAGAATTTTGAAGGATTGTAGTGTTTTTTGGTTTTTTTCGGTTTTGAGGTATTTATTTATATTTTTAGGGGCTTTATGGTTTTTATAGTTTTTTAATGGTTTCAAGGATTTAAAAGGTCTTTAGAGTTTTTAGTGGTTTTTATGGGGGTTTGTAGGTTTTTTCTGGTTTTTAATATATTTAGGGGGTTTTAGGATATTAGGTTTTTTAAGGATTTTAGATTTTTAGTTTTTTAGGGTTTTTAGTATTTTTAGGTTTTTATGTTTTTCTTAATGTTTCTTAAGGTTTTAGGTTTTTTATATTGATAGGGATTTTTAATAACTTTTTATGGTTTTTATGGGTTTTTAGGGTGTTTATGGATTTTGAGGGGTGTTAGGGTTTTATAGGGTTTCATGGTTTTTATTGTTTTTTGTGTTTTTGGTTATTTTTTGAGTGTTTTAGGGTTTTTAATAATTTTGAGGTTTTTTAATGTTTTAGTGGTTTAATGGGTTTTTAGAGTTTTTTTGTGGGTTTTAGGGGTTTTTTGGGTTTTTAGCAGTTTTAAGGTTTTCTGAGGTTTTATGGTATAAAGGGTTTTTTAGGTTCTTTTAGGGTTTTTATCTTTCTTTAGGTTTTTTTCGGGTTGAAGTGTTTTTAGGTTTTTAGGTTTTTCTGAGGGTTTTCCAAGGTTTTTTGGGTTTTTTTATGTTTTCACAGATTTTTGGGTATTTTTTAGGAATTTTCTTAGTTTTAGAGTTTATAGGGATTTTTAGGGGGTTTAAGGTTTTTATGGGTTTTAATGCTTTTGGGGGTTTTTAGTGTTTTTAGGGGTTTTTAAATTTTTTTGGATTTTTTAATTTTTTGGGTTTTTAGAGTTTTTAGGTATTTTGTGGTGTTTATGGTTATTTAATTTTTAATTTTTTATAGTTTTTTTTGTTTTTAGATTTTTTTTGTTTTCTAGGTTTTTAGGGGTTTAAATTGTTTTTTATATATTTGGTGGTTTTACAGGTTTTTGGTTTTTTATGGGGTTCAAAGGTTTTAGGGGTTTTATAGTTTTTGGGAATTTATGGTTTTTTGGGTCTTTTAAGAGTTTATAGATTTTTAAGTGTGTTTTAAGTTTTTAGGGGTTATAAGTGTTTTTAGGTTTTAATGTTTTTCTTATGGGTTTTTAGGATTTTTAATGTTTATTATGTTTTAAGACTCTTTAGGCCTTTATAATATTTTTATAGTTTTTTGGGTTTTATGGGTTTTTGGGTTTTTAAGGAATTTAGGGTTTTTTTGTTTTTTAGGTTTTTTGGGGTCCTAAGTGTATTTAGGTTTTTATGATTTTATTAGGGTTTTTAAGGGTTTATGGGTTTTAGTGTTTTTAGGGTTTTTTTGAGGTTTTTTGGGGTCCTATGTGTTTTTAGGTTTTTATTATTTTATTGGGGGGTTTTATGGGTTTTAAGGGTTTTATGTTTTTAGGTATTTTAGGGATATTTTTGATTTTATGGTTCTTAGGATTTTTAAAGAATTTGAGGATTTTTTGGGATTTTTGGGTTTTTTATGGTGTTTTAGGTTTTTTATAGTTTTTAAACGTTTTTAGGATTTAAATGTTTTTTATAGCTTTTAGTGTGTTTTTATGTTTTGGTGGGGTTTTAGGGGTTTTTAGGGGGTTTATGGTGTTTTATTATTTTTTTAGGCGAGTTTAGGGTTTTTAGTGTATTTTAGGGTTTTATGGGTTTTATATTTTTTAGTGTTTTAGGTTTTTTTAGTGTTTTTTGGTTTTTAAGTTTATCTTAGGTTTTTTGGGGTTTTTATGGGTTTTTACATTTTAAGGTATTTTGTAGGATTTTTATGTTTTCTTGGTTTTGGGGATATTAATGGGTTTTTGTGTTTTCAATGGTTTTTAGGTTTATTTAGGGTTTTTTATTTTTCATTTTTATGAATTTTTAGTGTCTTTATGTTTTTATGGATTTCATAGGGATTTTCAAGGTTTTAGTGTTATTTACATTTTTTGGGATATTTATGAATTTTTTAGGATTTTTATTATTTTTTAATGTTTGGATGGATATTGATGGTTTTTATTTATTTTTAGGTTTTTACGGTTTTTATGTTTTTTTTGTTGTTTTAGTGTTTTTTGAGTTTTTTTTGGGGTTTAATGGTTTTTAGAGGTTTTTAATATTTTTATGGGTTCAAAGGGATTTTATAGATTTTATTGGTTTTTTGGGTTTTATGGGGCTTTAGGGGTTTTAATAGTTTTTAGGGTTTTTTTTTGAGTTTATAGGGTCTTTAATGTCTTTTTAGGGTTTTTATGGTTTTATCCTTTTTATGTTTTTAGTGGTTTAAATTGTTTTTATATTTAAATGGGTTTCTTAGTTTTTTCATGGTTTTATGGTTTATTTAGATTTTTATATATTTTTATGGATTCTTAGGATTTTTATGGGTTTTAGGGTGTTTAGGAATTTTGTGGGTTTTTAGGGTTTTTTACGGTTTCTGTGATTTTTACTATTTTTAGCATGTTTAGTTTTTTGGGGAATATAAGTAGCTTAAGTTTTTATGGTTTTATTTGGGGTTTTCTATATTTTTAATGATTTTTTTTGTTTTTATGGATTTTAGAGTTTTTTTAGGATTTTTATAGCTTTTAGGGTTTTTAGAGATTTTATGGGTTTTAGAGATTCTATTGGTTTTGGGGTTTAAGGGGTTTTTTTTGAATTTTTAGGGTTTTAATGGTTTTTTAATGTTTTTATAAGTTTTTAGAGGTTTAATGGGTTTTCATTGTTTTTAGTTGTTTTAGGTTTTTATCGGTTTCTATGGTGTTTTATGGTTTTTAGGGGTTTTATGGTTTTGAGGGTTTTAAAGTCGTTTCAGGGTTTTTTTTTGGGTTTTTAGCATTTCTTAGGTTTCTTATGTGTTATCAGTGTTTTTTTATTTTAAATTTTTATAGGGGTTTTCAAGGATTGAGGTTTTTTTATGTTTATAGGTATTTTAGGTATTTTTTAGTATTTTTATGGTTTTTAGCATTTTTAAGGATTTTGAATATTTTTATCGTTCTAAGGGTTTTTTAGGTTTTTTATCATTTTTTTAGTTTTTTAAGGGTTTTAACCATTTTTAGGTTTTTAATGTTTTGTTATGGGTTTTTAGATTTATTCACAGCCATTTTTTCACATGGGGGTGAAAAGGTTTAATAAGAAATACCCTGAGAAATAAAGAGGTGAAGAACCCCATGAAGGACCAAGGGAACTCACCCAAATCATCCTGCACGCACTAGCCCTAAATGCAAAGAGACTCACGCATGCCCTACATATGCTATCTAAAAGTGAAAGTCACCCCTGGGTGATATACCAATGCTGGAAGCCAATGTTTTGTATCTTAATGAGAAACATCCTTCACCCAGGGTCCCATGTTTTCTTATAAATAGGACCCTAAAGCTCATCATTTTATGAACTAGAAAGATGGAAGAATCCATAGAGATTTGATCATAAAGCCCATTCTCCCATGCCCTCAAAGCCTTTTAGGAAGCTCTACAAAACCTTAGAGAAGAGGGAACTATGTAGGATAGTGGGATCAATGTCGCTCAAGGATGTGAAACACAAGACACCTACGCGAGGGACCCCTCCCAATATTTGACAAGAACTAGTGTAAAGGTCCCTCCCTAAACCCTGGACCTTCACGAGACCCTTCCATGGATACATGAGGAAACCCTTGGCGCCTAGGGAATGGCCTCTTCCAAGTTTTTCCTTCCCATGTTTTCAATCCCCCATGGCATCTTCAGATTATCTAGGCTTACCCTCTATGAAGCACTTCCAGTTCCTCCCAGGTCTACCCTCCACGAAGCACCATTGCTCACCCAACCCTGACCTAAACAAGCCAACTTTTAATCCCTATTTCAAGAAACTAATGATAGGTATCCTCTTTATTTGGATCCCTTATATGAACATGGACATATTGAATCCTCCACTAAATATTATAGACTTGGACAACCATGGTGAGGGACACACCAGCATGTCTCCCATTTGGTTATGCAGTCCTTTGGTCAGAGGTGTCCTTCACTTTTCCAACCTGATGGGTAAGGTCCTTATGGTATGTGAATATATAAATTCATGTTTTCACGAGGACCCCAACCTGGGGGGGGGGAGTTCCATGTAACTCTCAATATATGATTTGAGGGTTATGATGTTATCCCCTTCTCGTCTCTAAGATTAGGGACCTCACGTCCAAGTGGGGAACACATGAAGCATCTCTATGGTCTAATCCCAAAACCTCAAATTCACCATAATATTCTATTAGAAACATTCCCAATAGGGTCTTCACCAACCAAGGAGGACACACTCCCTATGAGTTCCTTCGGTTCCTTTTGAATAAGTTCCACACCAAACCTTGGATAGGAATATTTTACCTATTAATATTTTCCATATAAGGTTAAACTACATAGTTTAGTCCTATCACATGACCTTAGAAGGTATGATGTTTTCCATTAAGTGGAACCGAACAATGTGGGTTTTGTTTCCTTTCACAAGAATACATATGAATCTCATCTCATGGGTGCGATCCTGATATCAAAACAACTTGTGCTCCCTATATGATGATAAATTCCAGAGAACCCCACTATGTGGCTTAAAACAATCACTATAATAAAAAATGACTAATTAATCTCTAGTCCAAATTAGAAAGGATAATATTGATGAAGAACCTCAAATACATACATGTATTCTCATTTATAGAGAACCTCAAGTACATACTGATGATTCTATAATCAATACATGCTAATAATTTGTTTTTAATTTAGGGAGACCTGAGTTATACTTGGTACTTAATAAATGATTCCTGAATATATCTTAAATCTATAAGTGAATCCTAGAGTAGGCAACAATTACCCCCCCCCCCAAATGGTGTGATGATCCTAAACTCCCATCCTCACGCCTAATGTGACTCCCTGATAATTTTTGGACCATATACAAACAATCACCTACATTTGGAAAGTGGGTTCATGGAACATCTCGAATAAGGGAACCGTTGGGTGTTTTTAGTTCCACAAACAAAACCCATTGGAAATAGTCTAGAGATTGTTAACCTATCATGGATTATTGTGCAAAGATCAAACCTAAAAAATCAATCACAAGGTCACAAACATTTCTATGGGGAAAAATGGTAAACTCGACATTAATCTGTAACCAACATTACTATGTCACACACTTGTTAGGACCCTTTGCGCTCTTACAAATTCGAGTGGCCCAAACATGGATCCAAAAAATGAACCATGAATGATTTTTGTATTTATATTATTCTTTGAGAGGGTTTAATTTTTTTTTGTCACTTATATTTTAGGATTTTTCTCTTAGATCTCCCTTTAATCAAATGTCATCTCACCGGTTCAATAAGATGTATTACTCAAGTACCATTCAAGCTAGATCCTCGACTAAACAGTGGAAATCATCATCGACCTAAAATCTTCAACACTAGGTATCAAATTCACTAGTTCTGAAGTACCAAAAAAATTGTTCCATCATTACTATGGTGATATATCTACGACCCCTCTAGCTAATGAATCCCCACCAATCATCCTCCCAATGGTGGATGGTTGTCTAGAAGTAGATGGCATCAATTTCCATGTCCATCCATTTCAGGAGATTATCTTTGTAACAAACTATCAAATACTACTTTATCATAGGGATTTATATTAAGAGTCCAAAAATGACCTCATATAGATGACATAGTGGTCCCCAAAATGGATCCTTCCAGTAGATATCGATGCCAACGCCACGTGACAGTGTACCCTCATCATGAAGATCCTGGCATCCACAGAAGTCCAGCCCCGCTCCCCCAGAATCAAGAATGAAATATGGCCCATTTAGGTTAATAATTAATCAACCAGGAACATGGCTACAAATATTTCCCCTCAATAAAATTCCATCAAAAAATTTTGGTAGCAAACAGGGAGTAGGCACATACTCCATCCCGCACCAACCAAGCATTCCAGCAGACTCATATAGTATCGTATGGGGAAGCCCACCAACAAATTATAGTGGAAAATTTTGGGGAAGAAAAAACACCTTCATGTACCCTAAAATCACACCAATAAAATTAGACAACACACTGAAAGTAAGCAAACACACCCATCTGTATCAATCAATCCTGACGACAGTCTTATTTGGCAGCAATCGGAGAAACCAGTGGAAAATGCTTACAAATAATATGGGTAAACCAACATATTATCCCTTGTACTTGAGTACTCTTAGATTATAACATCCTAAAATATAATACATTATTATGCACACAACCTTCCTCCATCCATATAATAGGCATATATCCCCATTCCAACTACTAAAGTTATCGAGAACATCTTAATAATGGTGAAGGGGTAGAAAAAAATATTATTTATATCCTAAAACATTCTAGGTCATAATAATGGAAATGGAATTATTAGGGGAGAAGACACAACTCTACCCCCATAATTGGGTAGAATCATCCGCGTATCAATTTAGAGTATACACACACATCTGCTCCTATCCAGGAGGGTCGTGGGACAAACTTTCACATTTTATACATACAACCAGATCCAGACCATTATCCCATTCATACTCTAGGTCATAGGTCAACCTCAATTGATGATCCATAAAATAAACACATCCCTAATAATATTCTAGAGAGTTGTTGGGAAATTCCACAGTAATAAGGGAGTTAAAAAAATAATCTTCCTCTTGTGAAAATGGATTTCCCCACCAAGAGGGTGTAGTCACTTACAAGAAGGCATCCAAAAATAATCATTGTAAAAGGTTATTAGAAAATGTATATTCAGACTCCAATACCACTCTTCTTATTAATAGAGTTATTGAAGCCCTCCTATGTTTATATTTGGTGGCTCAGGATCCTACTTTTGTGTCACAAAATTATTGAAATAGTAGAAATAGTTCTATTGGTCCACCATAGAAATCATACCATCAAGGATTGCTTTATGACCTGATCAATCTAGAGATCTCATCTCCTGATGAGATCCAAAACACCCCTCCATGTGTCCATAATATTAAACAAAAAAGTCCCTCCCCTTATTGTATTCCTCCTTGAAAGTCATTCTCAAGGTATATGCTGCAGGAACTCTCCTTAGAGTCATATTTCAATCTATAATTGTGTTCTTCCCCACGATGAAATTATTTTTTATGTTCCTCCCTACAGTACTGTCTCACTTTAATAATATTATACTCCCCTTATTAATTTAATGATGAAATACCCCCTACTATGAGGTAGTTGAGAAAATGAGTCCATTCATGCCTGAGGCCTCAAAATTGACAAGTTACATCCTTCCTTAGCTGGAAGAAAACATAAGGAAAAGTTCATTCTCTGAACCAACTTTGGATCACTTTCTTTCTGGTGTGATAGAAGAATCAGTCCTTACCAATCCTTCTATTTACAATAAAGTAAAAGTTAAATGTCTACATTGGTTGGGCTAAATTGAGGAGCCTCTGAAAAAATATAAAGAAGAAATGTTGAACTTGGTTTGATAGTTTCCCAAGGAAAATATACCAATAATTATCTAATATTTATCCACTCTCAAATATAGCCTTCCAGAGGAATTTCTTGAAAATATGTGCATGAAATCCACCTCAATGTATGGAATACACTTAATAAATTGAAATTAGAAGTATATCTTTATGATGGTTATCAAAACCACATCAAGGTAATTTAAGGGATACACCATCAAATCAAATTGGTTTCCATCCAAGTCTCATGACACTTTAAATTGGGAAAACAACAAGGATCCCTTCAATGCGCATGTCTCGACCCTTTAATATATTTGTGTCAACTAATCAAAAATTCCACATATGGTATTCACATCAGAGGATGGGGAGGGAATGGGTGGTTTCACTTAACTTCTATCCAATATTATAAAATCCCACTAAAGTAGACATCATGCAATTCCATATCTTTAGGCCAGATTCAACAACTGGAAACAATCGATGAAATTGGGAGCACTCAACAAAAACTATCCTTAACATACTCTTAAAAACATCAATATAGAAGATAGAGAGATCAATAGAAATAATTTTTTCATCATACATCATAAAATATCAATAAATCCTCCAAACATATGGAATTAAACCATTAAATATCACAAATTTCATCAATGTCACAAATGTCTTCAGCAGTAGGTAGATCATGTGTAGGTCGCACCATGTATCTAGCCCCTATTCGGACATGAATCCATAAATTTAAGAAAGAAGTCATGGTAGTAGCATCTAAGATGATCCAAGAGAAACTCTAGCTCATAGGGTTGGGTGATTTGTTACCAAAAGCTTCAAGGTCAAAAAAATAGGCTTGAAAGATTGTGAAGAAAGAACATGAACAACTCTAGACTACAGGGTTGGCGGATTTTTTACCTCAACAACCTCCTCTTTAGTGAACATCAATCTTCTCTCGATTAGGGGGAACAACACAAAATAGAACTTCATAGATCATCATATCCTTTGAATTAGAGACCTCACATGGATATTAAATGAACAAATTATCTAGAGATTCCCTTCGGATCACCATTAGTCCGACAAACCCAAGAGGATACGGAGAGAGAAGGATGAGGCCTTAAGTAGGATACAAAAAAAATAAATCTCTCAAAGAAGATATTAAAATTCCTATAATATTTTATGCATTGGTGAATGTTCATAAAAAATCCCTTACAAATGTTACAGAACATTAGTCCAATACAAAGGAGAAGGAGGAGGAAGTTTCGGTTCAAAATACGGTCCACACCTAATAGATTGAAGGATGTGTGCATACCTAGAACCAGATGCTGATTATGAATTCGATAAATCCTTTGAATGTTCTAGTGCCTCTACATTATTGAGCATCGAATAAGGAATAGGGTAATGGAAATGAAGTACCTATCCCACATACTAAAGAGTTTTAATTCCTAACACAGGAGGAAATATTTTCTCAGAAAGAGGATGAAAAAAGGATTTGAGAATGATCAATGAAGACCACACGATGGAAACTTCCCTACCAGATATATTCCACAAGTAAAACCTCATATCACTCTCTCAACTGGTGTACCCCAAAAAAGAGTCTTTTTCCCTATAATTAACATATATCTTCAATATCTTATCAATTTGGGGTTCAGAAAATAAATATATTTGGATCCCATGGCTGCATATCAGTAGTTCCCTCTATTGGGTACACAACTAAAATAGGACTAGGCGCATCATCATATACCTTCCCCTAGAGGTTTCCCATGACAGATACCATCAGATCCCCGATAGTTAACCCTAAATATTACATTACCTATTCATGATCCAGCTCAACCATACATTCTTCAAGGGATCATCAATATTATTGAGTGACTAACGACTCGATTGAATTCTATGGAGTAGTATCATGAACCAGTACAGTCGGAAAAGAATCCTTACCTTGAATTGGTTGATCAAACCCCTCCCCCAAAAAATTTTGATGTCCCTAAATTTCTAATTTTCAATGGATCTAGGGACCTAATTCAAAATTTGATACAAATAATTTCCCACTGTGATCCAATAATGGGGACCCCCGCACAATAAGATGTTGTGAGACTTAGGTACTTCATGCCTAAACTATAAGGACTAGCCTTTATGTGGTACATCATTTTTCCAGCTCGGTTAATTATAGGATGGGAAGATCATCACTGTAAGTTTCTCTTCCAATCCAACTCAATTCTATAGAAGACAACAGTCCTCAAACTCTCAAACCAAAAATAGTAGGCTAATGATAGGGTCTTAGATTTAATTTCCTGGTGGGAGGGGTTAACATACTCTGTAAGCCTATATCTTCCTTAGGAAAGTTTACTGTCCATCTACATAGAGAATATTTGTGAGGAGTTCCATAAAGGACTCATACCTATTGTATATACAAGTGTATTCTGAGATATTTCTACAATTGATTAAATATTGGAACACTCCATCTCACGAACCAAGTCTAAGTTCCGAGTAGTTCCATTAACTCAAGGGAAATTAATATGGAAAGAAGAGGCTACAACTGTCACACTTAAAAAAGCCCCTACACCCAATCCATGTTCAAAGGCCATGCCACATCATGTGATGCCCCCTCATGAGAATCAACAAAAAGGCCTGCTTCATTGGGTTGATCAAAAGGAGAAAATTAGAGAACAATTTGAGGATTTTAAAAACAAATATTATTCTTTCTGAGATGGACAAGCCTCTAGATACTTCATCTAGACTCTAGATAACAACATTTCTCAAGTTGTTGAAGACCGAGATGCATGAACAAGATGGTCTTGAAGATCTATCAAACAATTTCCCCTTCCACCAAAAATTGGGGCACATAATTCGTGAATTCTTTTTTTCAAATACATCTTACAAAAAATTGTAGACTATGTGCAAGTGAAGTTGGGGAAACCACCCGCACAATTAGCGTACATTTCTTAAGATATTCCAGAGGGGGGAGTGAATGGAAGGGAGTTAAAAAAAGGTATAGAAAATTTTAGTCACTGAATGGTCAGAAAGAAAATCAACCAGATTCATACTATTATCAGATAACAACTGAAGCAACCAACTATGCCCCCATCTGCATCTACTATGGCATAGCCAACTCAATCGGAACAAAATCCCTCTATAGGATAATCTTATAAAAAAATACATATCCATAATAGTAGAAATAAAACATTGGAAGATGAATCTTTTACTAGTTAAGAGTTGGATTTGACTCTCTTAGACTTTATTCTTATAATCCAAAGAGAACGTGCATCACCCTACTAAATGGTACACTAAGAGTCAGCCCACCATATGGAATCCTCATCATATGATGAGTTAATCTCTAGTTCCAATAACATCATTCACTTAATGGAACCATTATCTAACAACACTACTACCAAACTAGGTATATCCAGCATTAGGGCCTTAACAATGATTATTTTAGAACTGTTAAATGGGGTCTTTAATAGTGATAAAAAATGTTACTAAAGGGGGACCTTTATCAGTGATTTTTTACAATCACTAATAAAGGCTCACCCTTTATCGTTGCTTTTAAAAAATTACTGATAAATGATGTCATTTATCAGCCCTTGTAAAAAAGCGCTGATAAAATTATACGACAAAAATATTATATTTCATTTAGAATAATATGTTAATATATAAATATATTTATTCTCATACTAATATAGTATATATTTTTTAAAAATATTCTTTAGATAAGGAAAATAGGCATTTACATTTAATTTATTATATATTCAGCGATAATTTCTTATTAAATAATTAAAAAAATATTTTTAATTAATATTTTTCTTATTATCACTGAGTAATAGTCATGTAATATAAATTTAAATATAAAAAATAAATAAAATAAATAAAAGAACTAAAATAAGTTGAACACGTAACTCGATCTTCAAACGACGATAACTTTTGATTCAAGTGTCTATTTGGGATCTAACACATATCAAACCATATCCTATGATGAGATCTATACTGTGTAGGTTTAGGACTAACTCTCCAATAAAATTCCCTCATTTTTCTCAAGAAAGGCCCAAAAGGCCTCCAAAATAGAGTTTTTAGTTATCCTCCCTGATTTCATAAAATTCAAACTGTTATAACATCTGATACATGTGTCTCTTCGGCCTTTATAAAAGATCATATCGAAGATTGTTTCATGATCTTTGATTTGACTGGTTGTGGTACTAAAAAAGGACCCCCAGATCAGATTTTATGTTCATTTCATTGTCTTTACAATTTTTAGAGTTTCTCAACATTTTAGGGTCTGTTTATTTATTTATTATTAATTTATTAATTAATTATTTAATATTTACTTATTAATTAATTATTAATCATTTATTAATCAATCAATTAATTATTTATTTATCTATATATTATCTATTAGTTGTTATATATTATATATTATATATTATATATTATATATTATATATTATATATTTATTTTATTAAATATATTTGTATTATACTCTAGTATATGTAAATGAATATAATATATAATATATTTAAAAAAAATATAAGTATATATATATCACACACACATATATATATATTTTATAAATGCAATTAAAAATAACTATAGAAATATTTGTAAATATATATAAATAAAATAATATATCATTAAACATTACATAAAATAACATGGTATTGTGGTGAAGGCATTTCCTTTTTGAAGGAGAGGTGCACGGTTTGAATCTAGGCAGGCGTGAATGAGGCTGGAAATTCACAATCAGTGACAAGGGGTTAAAAGCATTGATAATGGGGGTGGAGCTCTATTTAAGAGGTTGTGGATGTTCTGATAAAGGGGTCAGATGCTCATGGATGTTTGAATTTTTTACCCCCTTTAACAATGTTGCTTTTACCAGTGCTAAAAAACATTGTCAAAAGACCCCTTTAACATCACTAAAAAACACTATTAAAAGGGACCTTTAACAACCCTAAAAAATAACTGTTATAGGACCCTTTTAACAGTGCTCTCTTTAGCTCTATTAAAGAGGGACTTTAATAGCGGGTTTTTATCATTGGAAAACGTTTCCGATTTTTAAATGTTCTCAAATTATCATCACTTTTTAAAACTAATGAAGGAATATTATAGTGTTTTTTGAGCACTTTTTTGTAGTAGTGTGGTGAGTATGGCCATGAAATTGAATCCCCTAAATATGATTAAGGAATTAGAGGAATAGGTCTCTAGATCTGAGGATACATGGGAAGATGCATCTGCAACATAAATCAACACTCATACGATATTCCCATTCAGACTATCTACGATGCAGAAACTCATGGGAGAGCCCTAAAGCAGGCCCAAATGGAGTAAGAAATTTCCCCCACCAGTGTAGATAGTTTACTTAACCCTGTTATCCTAAAATACCGACTAGGGGGCACAATTTCCTGATCAACATTAGCGAGTAGGTTGACCTACTCAGCTTAATCTATGAAATACATGAATGTCTTAAAATCATATTTGAAGGGATAATCTACCCACATCAAGTACTTTTTCACTGAAAGTGAGAGTATCCTCATATTGGAAGATGTAGACCTCTAGCTCAAAGGTATATTCTTCTAATGTAATTATCCCTGGTACCAGCCAAACTATCAATTTGGGATACTTCTAGTTTGTTGAAAGACCTCCACAAATCACTCATAGAGGCTTTGTTGAGCCCTCTGGAGTTTGAAGTTGAGGTTTCCAATACTTAAGTATATCATAAATAGATTGATCTTACATAATTCCACTTGATCAACTCAGTCACAAAGAAATACCATGACTCTATTATATAGGGAAACATTAGACCCTTGTATTTATCTGGGAGGATAATCGATGTTTATATCTGGTGGGATTTTATTGATAATTTCTCAGGAGTCAACCTCATTCTATTCCAAACACTATTTGGATGGGTTATAGTAAGGAAAAATTTTCATCCTCCACTATAATTCTACAGGGTTACTAAAATAATGACAAAATGTATCTCAGAAGAATAATCCTCATGACCTAGTTAGAGGACCACATATCTGACTCTAAATTTTGGTTTGTTTGGATAGATATACCCTACAATGTTATGCTATGAAGGACCTAGTTAATCATCACATGGAAATCACATTATCATAAAACCAATGTCTTAGTTACTTCATTAATGGTCAAATTGGGAAATTTCATAGTGATAAATCCCAATTCAACTCTTTTAAATTGCAATACAACGATTCAGGATTCTACTACAGGGAAGAGAATTATCCTACGACTGATCAAGTTGCTCAAATCAATTCCTCAAATGGTCTATAAATGAACCTGTTAAACCCCTTCAAGTATCTTAGTGAATATTATGTGCTACCCATAAATCATATTGATATCATAAGACCAAATTTAGGCACATGTTCAGTGAATTTTATGATATCAATTATGACAACTAAACCCAATAGTTCTAAAGAAGTCATAAACTCTTCAAAAAGTGGTAGTATTTCAAATTATAATGTTATCATTCCATATCTCGAGCTTCAATGACTACCTACATCATTATATGAATATGAAATATCTATCAGGTTACTAAGAGAGAGTGAATATACTCATTCTATACCTCTCATCTCCCCTTCTATGCTTCAAAGAGACCCTATATCATAAGTCAGGTTTGAAGAAGCTTCTTCATCTCCTTGATGTCAAAATATTGTATCCTCTGCTAAATATAAGAAATTTTCTTTATCATAGAATTACCCTCAGGACAAGGAAGTGGTAGAAGATGAAGATAATGAGTAATAATAATAGAATAAATAACTCAAGGATTTCCTATCCACCAATTGAGGAAGGCGTCTCTATCACTACTAATGAGCTTAGGCAAATAGATCTTGGTACAAAGGAGGACCCATAGACCAAATGGATCAGTTTGGTCATGTATTTCAAGTAAAAATAGTTTAATAACTTCTTTCTAAAGAAGCATCGAGACATATTTTCTTGGAATTACAAAGAAATACTATGTCTCAATCCTAAGGTGGCCACTCACCACCTAGTCTTAACAGAAAATTGTTGGGGCTACAAAAATCCAGATAGAATTCACACCAGACCCATACTATGAAAATTGAGGAAAACGTGGAAAAAATTATCAAATAAAATTTCATTTTTTATGTTTTTATCTGAAATTTCTAGCCAACATAGTCCCATTAAATAATAATAAAGGGAACATTAGGGCATGCATGGATTCTAACCATATCAGCCGACACTGTCCAAAGGAAAACTTCCTGACTCCAATCATGAAACTACTAATTGATGCTACAACAAAATATCAATCCCTTTCATTAATGTATGGCTATTCAGGGTATAACCAAATATTAATGGCCTAAATAAAAAAATAATCCACCACTTTCAAATACCTGGAGGGAGTATTCTTCTATCAGGTAATTCCATTTTTCAAGAAGACTTTTGGTGCCATATTCAAAAAATAAATGCATCACATCTTCAAAACCATCCGGGGTAAATTATTTGAATTCTATATTGATTATTTGGTGGTTAAGTCTCTACATTTTTTGATCACCTAGCTAATCCTGAGACAATCATCAATGAAATGAGGTAGTATTTCCTGAAGATGAATCTTTTAAATGTTCTTTTGAGGTAAATTTAAGAAATTTCCTTAGCCTTTTAAAACTCTATAAATTAATAGAAGTTAGACCTAATATGAACTTGGTTTTTCTTACTATGTCACATTTTAGAAACGTTAAATTTGTGAGAGTATTTTATGGAAATATTTCCTACATTTGGACCTTTTTTGAAAACATCACATGTAAATGTTTTCCCATCACTAGGTTGATGTAAAAGGGAGTCATATATTAGTGGGTTGATGACTATGAAGAAAAATTTTATAGTCTCATGAAATATATCTTGATTACACTAGTGATGATGATACCTATTGAAGGGAAACCAATTTTTTATTTGAAACCCATGGAATGGTCAATGTGTACTTTTCTCACACAAAATAATGGTGATGGGAAAGAAAACTGGTTTTATTATCTCATTCAAACTATATTTGACATTGAGACTCATTATTTAAACATCGAGAAGAGTTGTATGAGATTAATCTTCACAAATGAGAAAATGAGGCACTACCTCTCGCACTATATAGTCTGTCTGGTCTCTCGAAAAAACCCGGTCAAATACATCCTCAGTTTTCCTATGTTGGCAAGACTTTTTGAATGGTGAGCAATGATATTGAAGAAGTTTGACACTCATTTTGTGCCTAAAAAAAGCTATGAAAGTCCAAGCATAGAAGACTTCCTTATAGAACATCCGCCTGTAGAATCATAATTGTCAAATACTAAATTTATTTATGAAGTGGTATTATCAATTCAACATAACCCCCATACATGGGAAATTTATTTTTATGGAACATCCATAATCCTAACAAGGAAGATAATAGAAGTCCTCTATCTCAACAAATTTAGGTTGGGAGTCATGCATATCTCTTTGCAAAAGGAAGTCATTCCTTACTCATTTCTATTATCTAAAGGTTTTGATAAACAATGAGGCAGAGTATCAGGCCCTCATTACATTACTAGAACTAAAACTTAAAATACCAATATGCTTCTTAACGGTGAATGGTGATTCATATTTAGTAATAAATTATATAAGAGAGGATTATTCCATTATAAAATTGGATTTAATCCCCCTTCTTGACTATGTCATAGAGTCAATGAAAAGAATTCCTCGGATCCAGCATTTATTCACATACAAATACTTAAAAAACCCTAGAATATGCATTGGAACATTCAACCACAATGTTGGTAGATCCATATCATGATAAAACATTCATTAGCACTACAAACCGCTGAATAATGTCACTTTTTCTCATGTCGGCATGGGAGAAATAAATAAGATTAACTCTTTCCCCAAACCAAATGGTCTTAAAATGGGTTGGATGATTCCCATTGTGGATTAATTTTAAAAGGGAGTTATCTCATCAAATTGATTTAGAAATTAGAAAACCTGAGGGTGAGTGACCAAATTTACTCTCTGTGATGACCTAAATAATAGGATGTTCCTCTATAAAAGTGTATTTGATGGTGTATTTATCAGATTCATTTACAGAGAAGAGGCATTCATTTTCATGAAATAAGTACACATTTAGGCCTATTATTCCCACTAGTCAGGGTTCATTTTTTCCCATAAAATATAGAGGTTGAGATATTCTGGCATTTAATGACAAAATAATTCACAAAATTCACCATGAAATTTCATTCCTTCCATGTTATCACCAACCTCATCGATCGACCCCTGAAATTACTACAAACTATGAAATATTCTTAGACATTATTTGGATTGGGAATGACTATCATAGGGTCATATCCCTTATTTACAAACCAAAAGATGAAGTACATCCTTATTACTACTAAATTTTTCTCCAGGTGGGCTGAGGCAGTACCCTTTAATGAATTCAGGACCCAAATCATTATCATCTTCATGAAGGCCAACACCATTTCTAGATTCAGTTCCCCATATACAATACTGATAGAAAAGCGAACCAATTTCTCTTTCATTGAGTTGCAGAAACTGTGTTAGGATTACAATATCAAATCCAACCATTCCTCCCACTATCATAATTTCTAGTGGATATATGGGGCCCTTTAAAAATACCCTATTAAACATACTCTATAATATGGAGGATAAGGATAATAGTTATTGTCCTACAAAACTATTGCATGTCTTTGGGTCTTACTGGACTACAATCGGGACAAACACTTGAAAAACCTTGTATTAAGTGGTATATGGGACTAAATTAGTATTACCCATCGAAGTCCAATTTCCCTCTCTACATTTCCCTCTTGATATGCTATCCCCAGTTGGAAAATCAGAAAAATGGGTGGATGAATTGCATTGACTCGATGATAAAAGACTATATACCTTGCATCACATGGAAGTCTTCCAAAATAGGATATCACGTGATTTTAACAATAAATCCTTCCTCTTATTGTTCCTCCAAATAGAATTGGTATTGTTCCTCCGACCTTTGTTAATTCCAGTGAAGAAACCTCCAAAGCATGAGAAAAAGTGTGAGGTACCATATGTCATACACAAGGCCCACTATAATGGATATTATTATTTGATTTATATGAATGTATATCATGTCCCGGTCCTTACCAATTCAATTTTTCACAATAAATATGTTTCCTAACAAAGAAGACACACATTCATGTTGAACGACGTTAAACTACATAGCATCTTCATCCTTGTCGAACGAAAATAAAGTGCATGACATACACATCCTCTCAACACGATGTAAAATTGAATGGTCCCTCATCCTTTTTGTATGACATAAAACTACATGACACCAACATCAATTTCACATGATGCAAAATTTTATGATATACATGTCCTCACCAAATGATGTAAAACTACATGGTCCCTCGTCCTTATTATATGACATAAAACTATACGACACCAGCATACCTTCCATATGATTCTTAATAGTATGGTTCCCTTCGTCATGGATGCATGATGTAAAACTCATTTTCATCATGGTTCTAGATGTGTTACCTTAAAAGGAACAATGGATTGTCCTAGCTATACGACCTAAAACTACAACACACCAAAGTCTGTGTTGTAAGACTCTAAACTACATATCCCAATGTTAAAGTAACAAGAGGATAAATTTTACAAGAAAATCCTTAATGCATGACCTAAAACTGTATATTTTACATCCTTGTTTCATAACATAAAACTACATAGCATTTCGATCCAAGATTAAATGGATCACAACTCTGGGTGATGATCTCCTACCACACCTCAATTTAGAACAATGTGTGGCTTTATTTTCATTCTGATTTCATACGTAGTGACTCCTAGAATATATGAATTTGACCCATAACTCATTTAAAAAAATAAGAATTCCCATTTTACCCCCATCTAAAACTAATTAATTTAGTGAACTAATTAAATAACTACATGTGGCTTGTTTCATGTCATTACATGATATATAGTGATGCTCATATCTCCAGTCCTAGGTCTAGCTACAATATCCATTCTTCCCACAAAATCAACTATATCCATAACACAAGATGTTAAACTTCACAAGTTTCATTCCACTAATTATATGCTAAGGATTCCTAGAACTACTTATGGATTGATTCTCATTCCGATGATATACATAGAAATGACAGGATCCTATATCTTGGTCTATCCACGATAAGATCAATATTCCCCGATCCATTTATCTAATCACTTATGTGTGTTAAAATAAAACTTTACAATGCTTGATTCTCACACTAAGCATAAATCATGCGGCTTAGAAGTTTTTGTAAAAGGCGTCCCCCCATGATCAAGGTGTATCAATTAATGATAGGTTTAATATGGTCCTGGTTTCAAGACCCTAAAATAAACACCAAAATATTCTTATCATGTGACAAAATGATTCATGGTTTATATCCTTGTTTCATGATGTAAAAGTATGTTACATTTCAGTATATACTTTAGAAGATCATAATCCTCGATGTTTTTCTCCCACCACAGCTCCTTTCAAGAACTACATTTGGATTGATTCTCATTTAAATGAGATATATAGTGATTTGTAGACCTCATGTCCTAGGCCCAAGCACATGGAAAGGAAAAAATCACCCATATACTGTATAAAAACAATGATCTATGTTAGATATATTAATCTGGGTTCCCAAATTCAGGATTCCATCTAGGAAATAGAAATATCTCCTCCCACATATGACTAAACTTTTGGCAGGTGACTTCACAATCTATGAAAAATTATAGTCTAAATGCTTCCTTTGTACATAGACATATTCCTTTCACATTTCATATTCATAATCCCTCAGAAATTTCTAATCTTCATAAACTTCCTTTAGCTATCGAAAATGGAATTTCTGATACCTGGGGACACCTTTGTCTGATTATCCAGTAACATACCCCAATTGGGTTTGCATAAAGTTTCCAAAAAAATGGCATGTCAGTCAGAGGATGTATTTGTTTGACTATGAAATAATAATTCCTACTATATTTTCATAATGTATCCCCAAAAAATATTTTTTCAACCAGTGACATGTTCAGCCTCATGAGAATCCCCTTCTATCTCTATAATCCCCAATGACATTGTGTTGGAACCCACTTTTTGAACATGGTTTTTGTTCATTCCATGCATGATTTCCCCATGTCACTTCTCCTAAAACAAGAACCCAAACAATATTGGTTTAAAATTTCCTCACCCACATCCAATGTATGTTGGAATATCCTTGGTCTGGTAGGCATCATATTACACATCATTTCCATAATATCATGTTCTCTATCGTATGACCTAGAAATACAAGGAACAATATCATCCTAGTCACATGAAATAAAATTTCATGATTAGTTATTTTCATATGATTTTATGTTGCATGGTTGACATTCCACTTATTAGATGTTAAAACTCATCCTTGTCCTCATTACACGACGTTAAAATGCATGGTAAGTCCTAGTAGGAAGACTTTAAACTTCATGGTTTCAATGAACTATGTTTGGATGGATTATTTAATGGATGAGACATATAGTGATTCCTGGATCATATGTCTCAGGCCTAACCATAATAATGAAAAAGATCATCTTCTCTATACAAGAATTCAAACAATGCGGGGAGTTTAATTCAAAAACAATGTATGGATTGTTTCTCACTTTGAATCAATACATAGTGATGATCATATCCTATATCATGGTCCCAAATGAAATGAATAAAATTATTCTTCCTTTTATATGGGTCAAAACAGAATAGAAAACATTCCTCTCCATTATTAATTGATTTTGACATGAAATTAAACTTCCATAACTCTGGAAAATTCCTTACACAAACCAAACTTTATGTCTGGGGAAATTTGAATCTCTATAAAATTTCTTTGGCCATCGAAAATAGAATGTCAGATTCCAAGGGAAATTTTTTCCTACTATATAGTAATAATCCTCAAATTTCCTTTCATAATGTTTCCCACAAAAAGGTCATGTCATTAAGAGGATGCTATTTTTTTACTATGCAGTAATACACACTAGTTGGCTTTGCATAAAGTCTACCAAAAAAAGGTTTTTCAAATATTGAAACATTCATACTTAGGAGATATGCACTCTATCATTATAAGACTCAATGAAATTATGTTGGAACCCTATATTAAAATGTGGTCTACGACGACTCCTTTCATATTTTTCCCATATCACCTTTTGGATATGAAAACCCTCATATTACAACTTAAAACCTTCCACATTCATACCTGAAGATGGTGGAACATTCTTAGTCAGATCACCATGAAATGTCCAAATATTAATCCTTAGGTCATAGCTAAATGACCTTAAATTATATCCCTCAATATCTTCAGCATGTGACATTAAACAGCATGGTCCATGTCATGGTCACATGAAATTAAACAACAATATGATTCTCCCCTCTCTAGGGAGGAGGATTTCTCTTGATGTTGGTAATCATACTCGTCACCCCAAATAATTGTATGTGACATGATTCTCATTCCATAAAGACATATAGTGACAAATAGATCCCCTATTCTAGGCCTCACTCCCACAATATCCAAAACAAGTTCATTTCTCCATTCATGGAAACAACCTCGATCGGGGTGGGAGTTTTTTGAATTCTTCTAGGACCCATCCCTTTCAAATTTTTGATGAAAAAAAATAATTTAACCTCCTATAAACATAAAAAATTTGTGTAGGATAATATTCCCCATTCATGGAAAATTCTAACAAAGATGTTACCTTTATTCTCAGACACCTTCCCTTTATGGTATTGATAAATTTGAATCTCCATAATATATATTCATCCATCAACAATATAATTTCAAAATACTTATGAATCCTTTACCTGAATATATAGTAATACAACCTGGTTTTATTTTCATATGTTTCCCACTGAAAGGGATTGTTAGTAGGTGATGTTGTTTCTTGACTATAGAGTAATATTCCCCAGTTTTCTTTTCATAAATTCACCCAAAAAGGGGTTTTCAACTAGTGATAAATTCATCCCCATGGGAGACCTAATATATTCACATAATCCATGACAATATCATTCTAGAAAAGGATTTTAGAACATGGTATGTGACCATTCCTCACATAATTGTCTCACATCATGTTTGAGGTCTAGGAATCAAAAAATCATGACTTGAAATCCCCTTTTGTGTATATAGAGAATGTCAAAACACTATCATACCAAAAGAATTTTTTGGTTAATAATTCTAAAACTCATGGTCAAATTTGTTCAACATAAAACACCAGTCACATTATTCCATCTTGCATGAATCTAAATTGCCTACAAAAAGAGGCCCAATACTCACCAAGTTGAATAACCCCAAAAGTAACCTTAGATAAAACTCGAGACTCAGATTTCTAGATCTCCACTCTGCATGGTTTATGAAAAAATTTAGAAATTAAAAGTAAAAGTCACAAAATATATTAGGAATAAAACCCACAAAGGGAGGCCTAGGAAAAATAAAATTCTCTAATGGTAATTCTCCTTCATATCATACATAGGAAAAAATTAGTCTGATAAAAAAAGACACAAAGTTTTTTGGGTCTACCAGATAACCATATAAATAGTCAAATGACTATTGCTAGCTCCAAATACCATGGAAACAATTAGACCAATATCTCACCCATATAGTTTCAATTATTACAAAATGACATTCAACTAATTGATTAATTTTCAATATTATATTATAATTATTATAAATATAAGAATACAGGAACAAATTATTGGAAAAAAATACATTTCATTCATGTTCTATGAAGGGAATAAAAACCCACATTATGGATCCTTTCCATCAAGTTTTACATGTGATCCTCAACATAGTCTTTGAGTTATTCGACTAAGGTTAAATCATTTTCTATAGTTTTTTGAATCTTGACCAATTGTGTAGAAATGAACCCCTCAGCATTATAGAGCATCCCTTGCTCCATAGAAACAAAATATCTTCTTTGTTCTAAGGCCCCCATCAAAGATTATTGGAGTTGGACTATATATTAGATAACTATATTTAAATATTTTTGAGGGATCACAATTTTGATATATTTATCTTTAATATAATTTTTATAATCATGCATATCCATGTCAAGGTTGATTCTATATTGAGATATAGTATCTTTGAGACATTCAAACTGGCCTGCAAGCTGCGCCATGGATTGTTCTAATATTTTCTCATCCTCTTGATGTTGATTGATTGAATTCACCACATTATGGATCATGTGGTAATCAAATAATCCATATCCCAACATGAAAAAAATGATTGTATGTCGACAAAGTCATGAGGGTAGGTCTTTAAGAGGAATCTCAGAGACTTTCTTCAAATTGTCCCATCAGAAAAAACATCCTCTGGTGTTGTGGTCATCCAGTGTGTCCAAGTATGAATCCAAACTGGCTTCAGATAGAGAAATATATTCTACGATTAGTGTATTTAATGAGGCATCCTTATCTACTCCCTCTGAAGTAGTTCCAGATTTTCATTCCAATGTAGGAATAATGGGCATGGAATCTCCCCTCTCATGATAAGTCACTAAAGTAGTTGACACTAGAAAATAGAAGACACCACTCATTAACATATGAGAGTTAATAGAAAAAAAAGGTAGTGAAACAACTAGATAATTTGGAAACACTCACTCATTGTTAGATTAATAGTTGGAATTTATTCCTCTTTAACATCCTAGTATTGATGTTCTGTGTGGGGGTCTACTGGGAAGGAATGTTCCCCTAGATTTTTTATAAAAACCAAGATGGAGGGCTCTTGGGAATATCCCACTTAAGGGCTCTTAGCTATTTTTAACTCATCAATGGGAGTATGATAGACTTACATGCCTTGGTCATGAATTTCCATAGAAATGTTTTCTATAGAAAAAAGTTTCACAACCCAATCTTCGTTGCAAGACATCAAATGTAAGGAAGTTGACTACCTTTGAAAATTAAATAAAGAGAAAACTAACATCCATAAAATAACCTATAAAAGTCTCAGAACTCCTCCAAAGAGGCGTGGATATTAATTTTTTTCAATATTTACTTAATATTAGTAAGTTTTTCTTTTAGTTTATTGTATAAGATCTCATATATTGTAGCATTATTGCCAGTAGGGGTATCTGAGGATAGTGGTTAAGGACCCAAATTGGCTCCAATGTCGATTTCACTCACCAGTATCTAAACATGCATGAACTCTTTGAACCCTATGGAGTTATGATCAGCACTGTCACATTAATAAGTCTATCCAAGGTTCCTTCTAGCCCCTTTCATAATGAAAATAGGGTTGGTGTTGACTATTGTAAGGTCCTATAGTGTAGTGGATGGATTTTAAATTTATCTACGAAAGAAAGTCAAATACTGATTCATGACACATTATGATATGAATCTAATATTAATAGGTGCCTCATACCTATCTACAATAATTGGAGAAGGCGTGTCTTCATCTCTCATCACTTCTTCTATCAAAGGGATATATTCATCAATATGAATATGTGACTAATTCATTATATCCCCATTAGTACTCAAAGGATCAATGAAAGACGCCTTAAGGGAGGAAGGTGATGCATACCTTGAAAAATGTAGACATTGTCAAATTGGTATATTAGGGGAGTCATGAGATTAACTGACATTGAAATGGTTTATTGTTTTGATTATTACTGACTAACATCTTCACCGTATTTTTTTCTTATCATGAGATGGTGAGGGGCCGATGTTGGTCCTCTCAGTTATGGGTATTGGAGTTGGAATTTTAGAATTCCCTCTCGATATCTAATTCAACATCATCCTTTGACTTGAAGACATTTCTATGGACTCAGGAGACTCAACCCCCACTCCAGTGGGGGTGCTTCTAGGCCCATATTTTAGTGACTCGAGCATCACCCTTGTCTATTATCCTTTTCCTCTATCCAATTATAATATAAATATATTCATTGTTAATGATTTTGAATGAGGGAGGAATGGAAAGGGAAAATGGATAGAAAAATCTCTAACATCACTGTAGTCATCCCATTCCTCTTCATCTCAACCAGATATCTCTTCAATAGTAGCTTAATCCATCATATCAGATACCTACTTAGTGGGAAAGATCTGATCTATAGTCACATATATTAGCATCTCTAGCTCTTGAATATATTTCCCCATCCCAAAATTTTTGATTTTAGGTGAAGATCAAAGGGTTCTCAAATATCTCCAGGCTCTGGGAATTGCATGTCATCAGAGATAAATACACAAATGTGTTTCAGATTATGAGTCATTCCTTTCAAGGATTGAATTTACAAAATAAATACATACTACTATGCTAATGAATATAACTATGATGAATACCCAACATATATTGAATTTTAATCCCTTTTAGGCCTCTCTTCTCTCACAAAATCCTGGGTGACTGGATCTTGAGTATCCTACAAACAGTGAAAACTAGACCACCTTGGCCTAGAATATTTGGTCTAAAATCTGACCTACTCCATGGCCCTTTCCTGGGATCTCCTTGAAGACTCTAAAGAATTATCATCATCACCCTCAGGTTAAACCTTCTTTCCATTCTTACCACAACTAGTAGGCATCATATATGTGACTCGATTAATGCCTTTTGTCAACACCCTTGATGGTATGTAGAAATATAAGCACTGACATACCTAGATTCTAGTCATATCAATTCACCCAATGGAGGTAGATTGATTGAAATTTGGGGAACCTCCAATTCCATCAGGATAAAAGATTGTTGAGACACCATCTAGTGTTTCTCAAGTTTAATGTGTGTGGGGGGAGAGACACTTGTCTATTGTAGATACTTGAATTGCTGGTTAAATCAATATGGATCCTTGGATTAACATATTATCTCACTGTCAATACAATATTTTAGTACATTGTATCTTAATGTAATCATATTTGACCTCGTAATGTCATCAACTTTTCCACTATTAGTGAACATACCTGTAGACATGTCACTATATAGGAAGAAGTTGAACTCTCTTTACATGATCAAACACCTCAGATGTCTATCATTCCTTAGGGATAATGGTTGGATACTGGAAACAACTTTAATTAATGGGAGAAATAGGCCATTAGGATCTTGAAATCCACTTAGCATAACATAATAACTTAAGTGTGATTATAGAAATCCTCAAAGCACATCAAATGACATTAATATTCAGAATGAAGCCTTCCTAGTGTACCCATTCAATAAACACAAGTAGATCTTAACTGAAATAGTGGAATCCAACCCTATGTATATCCCATATTCTAGTTTTGATACAATAAAAAATGTTCATAGTCTCATGCCACCATTGGATTCACAAAACAGAAGAAAGTGGGTTCTTAGTCACATTATATGAAATATGGCTAACTTGGTGATCACATAAACCATATTCTTCACATTATATCCCCACTGGTGATACTGGAATTACTCCAAGGAAAGATATAATATTCCAGGAATGATCTGGTTCTCTAATGAAGAAAATCTTATTGGGAATTGGAATGTAAGAACTTCTCATTTTGGCTTATGGAAGGCCTTTATCCATGATTAAAATGAATGTTTCCCATCATATGGGGGACTCCCTTTTTAATTTTCCAAGAAATATTCAATAGATCATGGGACAGGGCCGACATCCTTTTGGTTTTATTCTACATCACCTTCGGTGGGATAAAATCGTCATAAATTTATCAATGTATAGGGGCTCTGAAGATTTTGTAAACATCCCACAGGATTATTCCAACTTCACAATCCATGAGATGGAATGAATTTTTCTGAAGGATCCATTACCTTAGTAGTTCAGGAATGATGTTGGGATTCTTGTAAACATAATTATACACCACCCCAATGGACACATAAATACTGAAATATTGAATCATAGTCTTAATCTCTACATAGGTTTGGTGCACCCTGTATGGCCACATCCATTGAGTCATGACTCCCCCTCTAGAGAGGAAGTCCACATCCTTCTTCATGCCTTGTGATTGGTCTATCTTGGAATTATAAATGGTTTAAAAATAGTAGAGAGACTTTTATTATTGGGTGTGAAGCTTCAAATCTAGGGAAACGGGTTTTGATACATGATACTAATGATAATAACCATTCCATTATTAATGGATACAACCTTGAAAGAGATATTGGAAATCAGACATTTAGCGTGTTATATAAACCAAGATTTTGGAATGTAACTCTGGATATTTTATATGAATGCATCTAATATAATCCCATTTTCTTAGAGTGGTAGATAATCAGTTCATTGGTACTATCATTTGTACTGCTTCAGATGATTCTCTATGTCTATGAGGCTGGGGTCGCACTTATCATATTAGTCTGCCTAATGGTTTTGATCAAGTATAAAACATGTGCATAAGCTTTTTCATGGGAATCCACTATACGTATGGAAGGGCACATTGAGAAGTCAAAATGTTAGTGTCAGAAAATTCATAAATGTTGGAAAAGGAGAGGGCCTAACATAATTGAATCATATAGGTCACTGGACTGAGTAACTCACATAGGTCACTCTCCCAAGTGACTCACATAGGTCACTCCCCAAAGTGACATTTCAAAAGTCACTCACTCAAGGTTCTTTGATGTGTTGAAAAATTCATATCAAGCACTTGAGTGAAGGTGGTCCCCTGGAAGGCTTACACAATTGAAAACCATGAGAACACAATTATGAATACCTATGTGATGATATCATTAGAAACAAAAATTGTAAGGAAGAATTTTTTATATCGCCACCCCTATTTATATTTTTAGTTGACCTATATGTCATACTTTCATGGATGACCTCCATGGATGACCTAGGTGGAATACCTACATCACCACAAGAATATTTTCCTCCCTCTAAATCATGACTAGATGCTCTTCTTCAGATTAAATCCAATCTAGATGGGGATATTTTTTTCACAATCATTTTTATCACATGAGGATGAAAATATGTAATGAGAAATACCTCAATAAATAATTATGTCTAGATACCTAATAAGGATAAAGGGGACTCTCCCAAATAGGCCTACGTTTACTAGGCTTGTATTCCAAGAGGCTCACACATGCCCTACTTGCGTGATCCAGAAGGTGAAACCACCCCTGTATAATGTACCCATGTGGGAAACCTATGCAAGGAACCAATACGAGAAACTTCCTTCACCTAGGGTCTCATTTGTTCCAATAAAAAGGACCCCAGGGATCCTGAATTGAAAAACTACAAAACCAAAGTAATCCTCATTGCTCTAATCACGCAACCCCGTCACCTAGGCCCTAAAAACCTTTCAGGGAGCTCTCCAAAACCTAATATAATTTGTAAATATGAGGGATAGTGGGATAGAAGTACCTCTAGGGTCAATAACATGATACACCTACATGAGGAACCCCTCCCCTAGATGACAGGAACTAGTGTGAATGCCCCTTCCTAAACCCAAGACCTATGTAAGACCCTTCTAAGGACACCTTGTGAAACCCTTGTTTCCTAGGGTTAGGCGTCACCCAATTTTTTCTTCATATGATTTCAATCGTCCATGATATATACCTCTTTCATAAGCCGACCCTATGTGAAGTACTTCCAGTTCCTCATGGGTCTACTCTACACAAATCACCATCTACTCACTAAACCATGTCATACACGATCCACCTTTAAATACCTATTTCAGTACACTAATTAAATTTATCATATTTTTCTAGATCCCTATTATAAGGGAGGACAAATTTAAGCCTCCATCGAAACCTCCAAAATTTGACAGCCATGGTGAGAGACACACCATCTTTTCTCCCATTCGGTTATGTAACTGTTCGATCAGAGGTGTCCCACACTTGTCATGACTGATGGGTAGGATCCTATGGGTGTGTTCAGTTATGAATACCATCGGTCATGAATACCCCAACCCCAGGGGAAGTTATAAGGATCTCCCAATCTCATAAGTGAGGGTGATTATGTTCTCCCCTTCTCATCTCTAAGACTATGTACCTCTCATTTTTTTTAGTGACGGTGGGGGGATCATTCTTTATTTTCACTTTGATGAGGATTAATGACTAATTATTTTCTCTTCCTCTAGAAATAGAAGTATGGAATCCCTCTTAGAGTAAATTCATGGCCTTTCTTATGATCCATATCTAGAATATTTGTCAGATGAAACTATCTTGGTTATAATCATAGGAAATGATATGGTAAAATCGATGCCCTTTATTCTTCTCCAATAGCCCGACCTATTCCACTATTAAAATAAGGATCATGTTGTTTTCCAAATCATCCACTTAATATTTTTTTCTCACATCCAATCATAAATATTGTGGTCTTAGTGGATAGCGATTATCATTACATCCTGATAGTCATATTATTGTCTCAGAAGAGAATCCTTTTACGAATCATCCTCTCTCCTTCCATTAGAGGGCATTTATAAACGTGGGTCCTCAAAGATATGTATCCATATTGTTGGACTCTAATTAAATATAATCCCCAACTATCCTCATCAAAACCTTTTGAATCCTCCTATGTGTAATACCAGGACAAACCTCTAAATAACCATGAGTGAAAACATCCCTCCTGGTTCCAAACACATGGGCCTCATCCTAGGTGTATGCCTAGAAAAATGTCATATACTTTAGAAGGTACACATTACCCTTTGAGAAAAACCTTTAGAGAGAATCCATATGTGTGGTTCCTAGATTTCATCTAACCATGAGGGATTTTATTCCCATCCAAGTGGGATATGCAGGAAGCCTCTCTGAGGTCCAAAACCAAAACCCCAAATTCACCATAATCTTCTTCGGGATAGATTCACAGTAGGGTCTTCACCAACCTAGGAGGGAAAACTACATCTAGGTTATTTGGGATTTTTTGACATAAGTCCCACACCAACCCTTCTTTTGGAATATTTTCCTATATTTCCTTTCTATATAATTATAAGTTGCATGGTTTTATCCACATCACATGACCTTAAAAGGTATGATGAGTCCCATTAATTGGCACTAAACTATGTGGGTTCCAATTACACTAATAAGGATACATAGGAATCCCATCTCATAGATCTGATCCTGATATCAAAATAACTTCTATATCAATAGATGATGATAAATTTTAGAGCACCCCATTGTCTATCCTAAAACTAGAATCATAATAATAAATTACTAAAGAATCTCTAGTCCACATTCAAAATTGTAACATTAATGGAGAACCTCAAATACATATATATATATATCCATAGGTGGAGGATATCATATACATACAGATGATTTTAGAATTAATACATTCTAATAATTGATTTTTAATATAGGGAAACATGAGTTATACTTTGGATTTATCAAAGGATTCATGAATATGTCTTAAATCTATAAGAGTGTCCCAGAGTAGGAAAAAATTCCCCCAAAAAGGATGTTATGAGCCTGACCTCCCATCCTCATTGCAAATGTGATTCCCTAATCATTTTTTGGGAAATTACTAATAATTTATTTCCTTTATAAATACATTTTATCAAATATCTTGAATAATGGAACCATTGGATGTTTCCGATTACCAGAAAAAACCCATTGGAAACCATCCATAGATAGTAAAATTGATGTGAAAGATTTTATAAAGCTCAAACCCCCACAATCAATCAATAGGGTTCCAAAATTTTCATGGGCAAACAAGTGTATTTATGATTTTTTTCATATTTTTAGGATTTTTAGTATTTTAAGGTTTTATGGTTTTTATGAATTCTGATGGTTTTTAGGTCTTTTCTAGCTTTTTGGGGTGTTATGTTTTTTTTTGAGTTTTTTAGTGTTTTATGATTTTTTAGAATTGTTAAAATATTAGGGGTTTAAAAGTTTTTTAGAGTTTTTAGTGGGTTTCTTGGAGTTTTATGGGTTTTTAATGTTTTTATTGGTTTTTATGGGTTTTTGGGGTTTTATTGTTTTTTAGGGTTTTTATCATTTTTTAGGTTTTTAGCGGTTTTAATTGTTTTAGGTTTTTATTGTTTTTATGGATTTTTAGGGTTTTTTATGTTTTTATGAATTTTTAGGTAATTTTCAGGTTTTATGGGTTTTTATTAATTTTTTGGTTTTATATGGGTTTTAGTCTTTTATGGTTTTTTTGGTTTTTTATGTTTTTTGGGTTTCTATGTTTTTATAGATTTTAACGTTTTTAGGTGTTTAAATGGTATTGAGTGTTTTGTTTTGGTTTTTAGGTTTTTATGAGGATCTCGGTCTTTTTACAGTTTTTGGTGTTTTATGTTCTTTAAGGGGTTGAGGATCTTTTTATTGGTTTTTTGGGTTTTTAGAACACTTTAGGTTTTTAGGGGTTTTAGGTGTTTTTGGGGTTTTACATACTTCTTATATTTTATTTGGGTGTAGGGTTTTTTACAATTTTTTGGATTTTTAGGGTTTTTTATTTTATTGGTTTTTAGGGTTTTTCAGCATTTTTGGGGTTTTCATGGGGTTTTTTTGGTTTTTTTGGTTTTTTTGGTTTTGTTAGGTTTTTAAGGGTTTTTTGTGTTTTATATGGTTTTAAACATTTTTTAGAGTTCATTAATGTTTTTAGGGGTCAAAAGGGTTGTTAGTGTTTTTAATGGTGTATATGGTTTGTATGGGTTTGTATAGGTATTCAGGGGTTTTATGGTTTTTAGGGGTTTTAGGGTTTTTATAAATTTGATGGGTTTTAGGGGTTATATGTGTTTTATCTGTTTAAAGGGTTTTTAGGAGTTTAGGGGATTTTATGTTTTTGAGGATTTTTATATTTTTAGGATTTTAATAGTTTTTTAGGGATTCAGTTATTTTTAGGATTTATTGGGTTTTTATGGGTTTTATGGTTTTGTTGTTTTTAAAGGTTTTTTAATGTATTTTAGTGTTTTAATATTTTTTTAAATTTTATGGGGTTTAAATGGATTTTAGTGTTTTTATTTGGATTTTTTGTTTTTATAGGTTTTAGGGTTTTTTATGTTTTAGGGGTTTTCATGGTTTTTAGTGGTTTTAGGGTTTTTAGGTTCTTTTGGTGTTCTATAAGTTTTTTATCGTATTTTGGGATTCTAGAGGCTTTAAGTGTTTTTAGGTTTTTAAGGTTTTCTTAAGGGTTTTTAGGAATTTAATGTTTTGAAGTATTTTTTGGTCCTTTTTAGGATTTTTATGGTCTTAGGTTTTTTATGGATTTTACGATTTTATAGGTTTTTAAGGATTTTTACAGTTTTTATGGGTTTAATGGGTTTTATGGTTTTTATAGTTATTTAATGTTTTTATGGTTCTTAGAGTTCTTTATGAAATTTCATTGTTGAATTGGTTTTTATATTTTTAGTAGGTTTTTAGAGTTTTTATTCAATTTTAAATATTTTTAGGGACTTTTAGGTTTTTAGGGGGTTTAAGTGTTTTTAGGTTTTTAAGGTTTTATAAGGATTTTTTCATGGGTTTTAATGGTTCTTACACATTTCAGAATTTTGAATGATTTATTATAATTTTTATGGTTTTTAGGGGCTTTATGGATTTTCAGGGTTTTATGGGTTTTAGTGTTTTTGTTTGTGTTTTTTAGGTTTTTGAGGGGATTAGCTGTCTTGTTTGTTTTAAAGGTTTTCTTAGGGATTTTAAGGGGTTTTAGTGTTCTTAATTTACTTAGGTACTATTATATATTTTTAGGATTTTTATTTTTTATATATATTTTTAAGGTTTTTGAGATGTTTTACTGTTTTATGGTTTTTTAAGTTTTTAAGGGTTTTTTAGATTTTTTTGGTTTTTATGAATTTTTTGATTTTTTATCGTTTTAGTGGGTCAAAGGGGTTTTTGAATTTTTATAGGTTTTGTATGAGTTTTTTGAGTTTTTAGGTTTTTTTATGATTTAGTGGTTTTTATTGTTTTTAGGGGTTATAGGGTTTTTAGAGTCTTTTAGGGTTTTAAGTGTTTTTGAGGTATTTAGGGGTTTTTTTATTTTTAAGTTTTTCCTATGTATTTTCAGTTTTTTAGGGTTTTTTCATTTTTATGTATTTTTATGTATTTTTTAGGATTTTTTAGGATTTTTTGGATTTTTTAGGGTTTTTATCATTATTAGGTTTTTAGGGGTTCTAAGTGTTTTTAGGTTTTAATTTTTTTCTTATATTTTTTTAGGGATTTTAGGGTTTTTATATGTCTATGTACTTTTTGGTCTTTTTTAAGATATTTACTCTTTTTATGGGTTCTAATGATTTTAAGGGTATTATGGGTTTTTAGGTTTTTAGGGATTTTATGGGGTTATATGGATTTTTTTAATTTTTAGTGTTTAAATATTTTTAAATTTTTTACCATTTTTGGGGTTTAATGGTTTTTAGGGTTTTAGTGTGGTTTAGGGGTTTATGGGTTTTCAAGAATTTTTAATATTTTTGGGTTTTTTTTGTTTTTAGTGGTTTTTAGGGTCTTTTAAAGGGTTTTACGATTTATGTGATTTTAGGTTTTTAAGGTTTTTATAGGGGTTTTCAGGGTTTTAGGGATTGTTATGTTTTATGAATTTTAGGTATTTTTTAAGATTTAAAAGATTTTTAGAGATTTTGTGGGTTTATTGGGTCTTTAGGGGTTTTTATAATTTTTAGGTTTTTTGGGGTTTTATGTTTTTTATGTTTTTTAGGTTTTTTGGGGATTTTTAGGGTTTTATGGTTTTTTTATTTTTATGTATTTTTTTTTAATTTTTTGGAGTTTTTATGTTTTTAGGATTTTTAGGGTGTTTTGAGTTTTTAGGGGTTTATGGTTTCCTTGGGGTTTTCATGTAATTTGTTTTTATTTTTAGGGTTTTTAAGGTTTTTAGAGTTTTTAATCATTTTTATGGGTTTAAAAGGTTTTTAGAGTTTTTAGTGATGTTTTAGGGTTTCTATGGGGTTTTAGGGGTTTTAAGGGTTTTTGTGGTTTTTATGGTTTTTATGAGTTTTTAGGGGTTTTAAGGGGTTTTGGGTCTTTTAGTGTTATTCAGGTTTTTATCTTTTTTATATTTTTTAGGGGTTTTAAGTGTTTTTAGTTTTTTATGGTTTTCCTAGGTTCATTTAGGGGTTTTAAGGTGTTCTATGTTTTACATAATTTTAGGGATTTCAGGATTTTTATTTTTTGGGGGGGTTTATTATAGATTTTTAGGGTTTTGTTGGTTTTAGGGTTTTATGTGTTTTAGCGTAGTATATGTTTTTAGGGGTTTTAATAGTTTTTATGTTTTCAAGGTTTTTAGGGATTTTTAGGATATTTAGGGATTTTTATGGATTTTATAGGATTTTATGGTTTCTTATGGTTTGTATAGATTTTGAGAGGTTGTAGGTTTTTTAGGTTTTTAGGGTTTTTTTGGTTTTTAATATTTTTGTTTGAGTTTTTAAGGATTTTATGGTTTTAGAGTTTTTTTATGATTTTTTGGGGTGTAAAGGGTTTTTAGAGTTTTTAGCGGATTTAGGGATTTTATGGATTTTATGGTTTTAATGTTTTAGGGTGTTTTATGGTTTTTAGAGTTTTAGGTTTTTAGGGTCTTTTAAGGATTTTGGGGGGTTTAGATGTTTTAGATTATTATGTGTTATAATTTATTTAGGTTTTGAAGGATTTCATGGGGGTTTTAGGGGTTTTAGGGTTGTTATGTTTTTAGATATTTTAGGTATTTTAACATTTCAATGACATTGTTTTGTTTTTTAGAGGTTTTTAAGGTTTTAATATTTTTTAGGTTTTTAAGGGCATAATGTTCTTAGGTTTTAAGGATTCCGTAGGGGTTTTCAAGGTTTTGTAGGCCTTTTATATTTTTTGGGATTTATTTGTATTTTTTAGGTTTTTATGGTTTTTAGGGTTTTTAGAGATATTGAGGGGTTTTATAATTTTTTGGGGTTTTATGTTTTTTTTTTGAGTTTTTAGGGTTCTATGATTTTAAGAGTTTTTTTAACATTTTTAGTTGTTTAAATGGTTTTTAGAGTTTTTGGTGGTTTTAGGGTTTTTATGTATTATTAGTTTCATTTAAGGTTTTAGGGGTTTTTATCATTTTTAAGGGGTTTATGGTTTTTAGGGTCTTTTTTGAGCTATTTATAGGTTTTTGTGTTTTTAGGATTGTTGACGCTCCTTTCGTCACAGAATCTAGAAATCAGAAAAGGGGAATATCTGAGCTCAAAGTGATTCAACCTTTGAAAAAAAATATCAAAAATTGAGAAAGGCATGAACAAAGGATCAAAAGAAACTTCACCGCGCAAGTTATATCACTGTCGTGCAAGCTAATGAGCGCCTACCTTTGGAAAGTAAGTCCAAACGGATGTGGAATCATTGGATGTTTCCGGTTCTATGAACAACCCCGTTAGAAACCGATCGGAACGTTTGAATCTCCCATCCAGGAGGTCATCCTCGAATTCCGTGAGAAACAAAAAGTGGTGAACCCGACGTGAATCCTTAACCAAGTTAAAGTGATGTTCTTATTATTTGCTAGGCCCCTTGGGCCAACAAAGAAATCATTGACATGTGCTCATCCAAAAGAGGCAGTGGCTGGATTCATCTTGATTATGTCTGTTATATGGAACAGGCACTCTTTTCTCAAGATCTTATGCAAAATGGATTTCCTTAAATTCACCCCTGTGAATACTGCAGCTGTGAACACCTCTACTCTGAGGTCCGCTGCTGTGAAAACCAATACTGCTACTCCTGCTGGAACGTCATCCGCTCTGAGGATGACATCACCAACTCAGCGTCTTCAACGCTGGGTTTCTAATGCACTGGTTAAGGAGTACCGTCGCAACGGTACTATCCCAACTCTGGAGGCCACTCGTCAAGCCCTCCATGTTAACAACTCTACCTGGTCGTCCGGACAACGGCGGCCAGCGATCAAGAAGCAGGCGGTGCTGACTACCGTCTCCAACCGTTTCGGGTCGTTATCCCCGGAACGCAATTTCCATTCACTCCCTGACTCTGAGGAAGTGAATGAGCAGGTCCCACAGGGCCTTAATTAAAAAAAACAGGAGTCCTTCCCGAGGGCTCCCATCAACAATCGCCGCCAGACTCGTGCGGTAGTGCGCCCTCAACATGATGAGGGTACCGACTCTAGGCATTCAGCTCAGGTTCCTCGATCCCGAGCAGGCAAGATGAACCGCCAGAGATGGAATCCGGTTAATAATGGGCAGGTTATCATCCCTGCCATCTCCGGAGAAGTCCACCAACCTGACTTGGTGGAAAACCATGAGCAGGCACACACACCTGCCCGTTTTAATTTTGCTGACCAGCAGACTCGTCTGGCAGCATCAAGCCAATCCCGCTAGGCAATTCTGGCGGTGTACTATAGGCAGGAACATGCACCTGCTTATGCATCATCAGTTAGTCAACAGGCTCGCCTGACTACATATGATGGATTCCACCAACCTAACTTGGTGGCGAACAACGAACAGGCACACACAACTGTCCGTTTTAATTCCGCTGTCCAGCAGACTCGTCTGGCAGCATCAAGCCAATCCCGCCAGGAAATTCCGGCGGAGTAATATAGGCAGGAACTTGCACCTGCTTATGCATCACCAGTTAGTCAGCAGGCTCGTCTGACTACATATGATGGATCTCATCAACCGCGTTTGGCGAAGTGTAATCAGCAGGCACATACACCTGCTAATACTAATCAAGACTACCAACAGTCTTGCTTGGTAACGCATGGAGAAGTCAGTCGGAAAGCCCCGACGACAAACAAGAGGTAGACTCAGCTCTCTGCCTCCACACTTGAGTACTGTCAGGATTCACTGACAGGAAAAGGAGGACAGGAGAAGGCACATACACCTACTCAAAACCCGGAATGGACGTATATTCCCATTTCGGCAGCTGAAGTCACCAAGCATATTTTGTCAATGGTGAAAGAGCAGAAGCAAATTCCTGCTCATATTCTGGATGCTTGCCAAGATATCATAACTACTTCAGCATCATCTTAGGGACAGACACATAAATCTATCCCTAGCAGTGGAGTGACACATCAACGATTCACTCCGGAACAGACACACACATCTGTTCTTGTCCAAGAGGGTTATGGGGCATACTCCCCCATATCATACGGACAACCAAGTCAGGCACATACACCTGATTTGAGTGGAGATCGTCAGCATAACCTGACCATATTTCTTGATCAGGCACATACACCTACTCAGAGTAACCACTTTTGTCAACAAGTGGTTTCCAAAGCGAGTAAGAAGGAATCTAAGAAAAAGATCCGCCCAAGACAGTCAGGAGATCAAAGGCCAATCTACAACAAGGCCTTGCTCGATGCTGGAGTTCTTGAAGCCCTCAGACATTTATCTGTCGGAATTCAAGATTCTACTCCCTCAGCTCCCAATAACAGGAACATTAATTTTGAAGGTCCTCAACAGACACTTCCTCATGAAGGCTTGCTTCATGAAAATTCGGTCAATCTTGAAGTTTCTTCTTCAGATAAGAGCCACAGGAACCCTCTATGTGGTCAGAAGACCAAGGAGCAAGAGATCTCATCTTTTGCTGTAACCCATTATGGTAGTCCTCCCCATGATGATGAACTTCTCTGCGAAAGTCCTCTCCGCAGTAGTGATTCACATTGCCAGGAAAATACTCCAGTGGACAATGTAGTGCCGAGAAAACCCTCTTATCTTGAGGCACTTGCAAATGCGAAACCAGTCATGTCTGATGCTTTATCGCTAGCAAGTGAAATACTTTCTCAATCAGAAGATAGCCCAGGGTGTAGGTCATTCTCCGAACCACCCCTAAGTCATGCATCTTCTAGTTTGATCAATGACATCTCTACCAATCTTGTTGAATCCGATGAAGCAACAAGGAAACACTAACTCTGGTCAAAACAGGTAGAAGAATATTCATTTAATGATAAAGAGGAAATTCTTAACATGAGGAAGAAACTGGAAAAAGGTGAGGTACCAGACATGTTTTGGCCTTTGGCTGACTCCCAGTACGACATTCCAAAGATGTTGACGGATGATGGAATCCATGATATTCGTCTCAACATATGGAAAACTCTTTGTCAATTAAATAAGAAGGTATTATCTTATGATGAATATGAATATCATCTTAAGATAATAGAAGGGCTACAACGTCAGATTGATTTGGCATCTCTATCAGTCTCTCGGTATTCGAAGGCTGAAAAGCAACAGAGAACCCTTCAACGTTCATGCCTTGGCGCACTAAGAAAATTGCGTCAGTTAATTGTCAATGCTCCATCTGATGTTCATATCAGAGGATGAGGTGTTCACGGAGCACTACATTTCACAGTGCTTTCCAGTCAGCAAAGCCCGCCGAAAATGGTCTCATGCAATGTTATTGCCCATGGCCGGCCACAGTCAATGGGCTTTGTTCATAATCAAAAGCTTGTTCAAGAACATGCTTCAACTAGTTCCTCTCAAAATCAAGCATATAGAGAACAAGATGTTGAATTTCTCCTACATCAAGCAGGCAAGAATATTGCACAAGCCTCTCGTATGGAGCAAACAAATCATCAAATGACAGAAGTCTCAGAAATCATCCAACGGTTTGTTGAACCAGGTGATAAAAGTGGATACAGGCTAATGCATCCAGCTAATTTCCGAACTAAGATTTGCAAGATCAAGAGATCTTTTAAGAAGATCTCAGACGTAGCATGTCAAGAGCCACCCCGTCTTGTCAGACTGAGGACTCCTTTAATCCAACCCTCAGAGTGAACAAATGAGATTCGAGGAGTTGAGAGGAATCAGCAGTAACATCCCTAGTTCACGAGACTGGGGACTCTTTCAAATCATCAATCCCCTTCTCAGAGAATATCGGTCTTTTCTCGATTGGGGAAGAAGCCCCAAGAGGAATGAAGATCCAAATTATCAGGAGATTCCCTCCAAGTTATAGCTCATCAAGAAGTTCCTAAAGGATTGAATCAACAAAAGGCAATGTCTCATAAAAGATATGAAAGAAGACAATATCACAGAAATGTTGATAGAAGGGATGCGATGCATTATGCATCAATCAATGTCATCAATGCCGTTGTTTCTAATCATCCAGAGGAGACTCACTCAGGGGACTCAGATGAAGAGCGTCCTGCTCAAGAAAATGTACGCACCAATACAAATGAAGAAAGGTGTGCGTACACGAAGTCAAAGGATTATTCAGAACTTAGGTAATCCACTTCCTTCTCTCCAAAAAGTATCCAAAAAAGGGAGGGGAAAGAATCAGGTTACATATCCTTCCTCTGTAGAAGGTCAATCGCTCTCATTAGAGCAAAGGTTTTCACAACAGGAGGAAGAAATGAAAGAATTAAGAAGAATGAATGCAGAACTATTTCAGAGTAGTCTTCTTCTTAAGAATGCTGAAGTTCGACAGCCGAAGGAATTTGTTGCAGTTACTGAGATGGATCAAGAATATCCTCCTTTATCAGTACACCCTCAGAGGTCTAATCTCATGGGTCAAGTGCAACAACGGTTGGTAGTGCTACCATCAGTTGCAGCACCAACCACCACGTCTGTCCAAGCTCCATTCATTGCGCCTACTCAAGACCAGGTTCAACCGGATGTTTCTCAAAAGTTAATAACTACTATTGAGTCATTAACAGCCCGGTTAGAAACTATGGAAGGGAAACAGGCGCAAGTTCAACCAGAAAAGAAAGTTTACCCTGAATGGGTAGATTCAATTTCTCCTCCATCTAGTTTTGGAAACCCTGTTTTCCCTACTTTCAATGGATCAGGCGACCCTGAACAACATTTGACGCATTACGTGTCTTGTTGTGATCCTATGATGGGAACTCCAGAGCAGCAAGAAGTAGTGAAACTCAGATGCTTCGTGCGAACCTTGCAAGGACCAGCTTTTGTCTGGTATACAAGCTTGCAATCCAGGTCAATCATCGGATGGGAGGATCTTCGTTAAAAATTCCTTCTTCAGTTCAGCTCAACTTTGCCAAAAATGACAGTTTTCGATCTTAAAAACTGCAAGCAAAGGGAGAATGAAAGAGTCTCTGATTTCATTGCTCGCTGGAAGGGATTAACATATTCCCTGAGTTTAGCACTCCCTCAGGAAGAGCTGTTTCCAATCTGTGTGGCAAATTTGCATGACGAATTTACGCACGCCATTGATCCCTGTGAAATACACAGGAGGGTTTCGAGACCTTACTTCAATCGCTCAGCAGATTGAAGATTCCCTTATACAGGCTAAGGTTAAATCTCGTGTAATTCCGTCAGCTCCAAGAAGGAGAATGGGTAAAGCTGAAACTGCTACAGTTATGCTTAAACAAGCACCTGTACCTATTTCTACTTCAAAACCTTCATCTTCTCGAAGGGCTCCACCTCCTGAACGCCAACAACAAAGGCTGTTTCGTCCAAATGATCAAAGAGATCAACGACAAAAACAATTTGAGGATTTGAAGAGTAAAACATACTCTTTCCAAATTGAGCAAGTTCCTGGTTACTTCATTTCAGCTCTGGAAAATAATTTGGTTCAATTACCAGTGCCCAAGAGGCCAAACAAGGAAGGAGATGAAGACTGTCCCAATTATTGTCCCTTTCATCAAATGTTGGGGCATCCCATCCAGGAGTGTTTTTTCTTTAAAGACCTCCTGCAAAAGATGGTCGACTTGGGACAAGTCAAATTGAAGGGTTCTTCAGCACATGTAGCATGTGGTACCGCTACAGATCCAGAGGAAAGAGGTGAGTGCAGGAAGTCAAAAGAAAAACTGCGCAAAAATATGATGATTGGATGGTCAGAAAGACAATCAATCAGACCCATGCTATTTTGCGAACACAATTGTAGAAGCCAATTGTGTCTCCTACAAAAGCTGCAGTGAAGCCTCAATCAAAAGACAAATCCTCAAAAGGGCAGCGCAATTCAAAGAAGAAAGAGGAATCAGAAGAAGATGAGTATGTATTGAGGCCTAAGTTGTCTTTGAATCTGGCAGATTTCATGCCATCTACTTCAAAGCCACGGGCATCGCCCCATCAAACGGCACAACCTAAACATGCTAGTCAGGCAGGGTCTTTATCAGACGAAGAGTTAATCTTCAGTTCTGTTAATATGATTCAATTAACAGATCCATATTCCAGTCTTGATGAGCCTGAATTCCCTGTATCAAATAAGGGAATCCGAGGAAGTTCTAGAGGTTCAGGATACAGGGGAAGACGTGGATCTTTCCGAAGCCACTACTCCAATTCTACCCCTACTAGCACTGTGTATGCAGCAGAAACTCGTGTTAGAGCCCTTCAGCGAGCTCAAAAAGAACAAGCAAGTTCTTCTGTCAATGGCCAACTCAGTTTTGGCACAGTTATTTTGGAAGAACGATTAAAGATTCCATCTTCTTTATCTCAGCAAGTAAATGGACCTAATTGGTCTAATCTTCCAAAACCAAGGATGTTTCCAACTTCTATCCCTATACAAGATGCATCAGCTTCCAAAGCATCTACTTCCAAGGTACCTGCTAAACCACATGTTCCTGTTGGGAAACGCAGACCTCTAGATCGAAAGTATGACATATTTAAACACTTGGCCCAAGTACCAGCCATGTTATCAATTTTGGATGCTTTGAATCTGTCAAAAGATCTTCGGGAATCACTCATCGAAGCTTTGTCAAGTCCTCAGAAGTTTGAAGCTGAAATTGCTGCAGCTGAAGTCTATCACATAGAGAATAATCCTGCAGAATGCCATGTAGTGATATCTTTTACTGATAAAGATGAAGATGATGTTGTGCATGGGCACATAAAACCTTTGTACTTATCTAGAAAAGTCAATGGTATAGATATCCGAAGAGTTTTCATTGACAATGGTTCGGGAGTCAACCTCATGCCCATTCGTACACTTCATCGATTGGGCCTCACGGAATCTGATTTATCTCCTTCTACCATGATGTTACAAGGATATGATAAAAATGAACAAGAACCACTGGGCAAAGTTACACTCAGAACCCAGTTTGGAGATCTTGTATCCAATTCGGATTTCATGATTGTTGATCAAGACTCAGCTTTCAACGTCTTGCTTGGAAGACCCTGGGTACATCAGCATGCAATTATTCCTTCATCATACCATCAATGTCTCAAATAATGTTTCAATGGTCAAGTTGGAACATTGTATGGTGATAAGGCCTCGTTCAAGACATGTGAGTCTCAATACATTGAGGCAGAATTTTATCACATGAAGGGAAGAGAAAAATCTATAATGAAGGAAATTACTAAAATTAATGCTCCATATGGTTTGGAGAAAATTCCAATAAATCCATTTAAACATGTGAGTATAGATTATGTGTTACCTATCAATCAAATTGTCAAAATAGGCCCAAATCGAAATAATCTTATGGAAAGATACATAATGTCAATTACGGCAATTGAGCCAGACAACATGGGAGAAATTGGTAACCTACCAAACAGTGATGACAGCATAAGTGGTGACGTTTTCTTTTCATCTGCTGAAGTCCAACAAGTCTATACTTCGCCAATCAGGCCAGAAGAAGTTATAGCAACACCAGAGGTGAATAATGATGTTGATTCTCAATCCATCATCTCCCCTTTATTTCCCAAAGAAGGACCTTTATCATCAATAGGGTCGGAAATGGAAGCTTCTTCTTCAAAATGTGAAATTTTTGACATCTCTTATGATCATGAGAATTTCGTTTTGTCATCTAATATGCAAGTAGAAACGGAAGAAATATCACATAATGAAGAGGAAGAGGAAGGTCTTAGAGATGCTCCTCCAGCATTTGAAGAGGGTATCTCTACCACTGTGGATGAACTCAGAGAAATAAATCTGGGTACAGAGAAAGATCCACACCCCACTTTAATTAGTGCGGCAATGACCCTTGAAGTGCAAGAGATGTATATTTCTTTTCTAAAGAAAAATAAAGATATTTTTGCTTGGAACTATACAGAAATGTCTGGGCTTGATCATGATGTTGCTACTCATCATTTGGGTTTACCAAAAGAACATCGAGGATTTAAGCAAGTCGCGAGAAGAACACACCCAACTTATGCTTCCAAAATTGAAGCTGAAGTGGATAAACTGATCAAATCTAACTTCGTCAGAGAAGTTCAGTATCCCAAGTGGTTGGCTAATATTGTCCCTGTAAATAAAAAGAACTGACAAATTAGGGTTTGCATCGATTTCAGAGATCTTAATCGGTATTGTCCTGAAGATGATTTCCCAGTTCCGATTACATAACTCTTAATTGATGCGACCGCTGGCTATGAAGTACTTTCCTTCATGGATGGATATTCCGCATATAATCAGATCCGAATAGCCTCATAAGATGAGGAATCTACAGCTTTCAGAGCTCCTCAAGGTGTGTTTTGTTACCGGGTGATGCCCTTTGGTTTAAAGAATGTAGGTGCAACATATCAACGCGCCACGAATCGTATCTTCAAACCTTTCTTAGGGAAGTTTGTTGAATGTTATGTGGATGATTTGGTGGTTAAATCCAAACAACGTTCTAATCACTTGACTAATTTGGAAGTCATATTCCACAAACTTCAACAACATAATTTGAAGATGAACCCCTTAAAATGTGCTTTTGGGGTAACCTCAGGAAAATTCCTCGTCTTTGTTGTACGCCATCGTGGTATTGAAGTCGATCCTGAGAAGACCAAATCAATCCTTGGTATGTCACCTCCTCATAATTCGAAAGAATTAAGAGGACTTCAAGGACACTTAGCCTATATTCGGCGTTTCATCGCCAATTTGGCAGGCAAAAGTTTACCCTTTACCAAATTATTGAAAAAATGAGTCACTTACCAGTGGACTGAAGAATGTCAAGAAGCATTTGATGTTCTCAAGAAATACCTCTTGATTCCACCAGTACTCATGCCACCTGTTGAAGGTAGACCACTTATCCTCTATGTGACAGCTCTAGAGCGATCATTGGGTGTCTTTCTCGCTCAAAAGAATGATGCTGGGAATGAAAATAGCCTCTACTATCTCAGTAGAACTATTCTTGAAGTAGAAACCAGGTATTCAAGTATTGAGAAGTGCTGCCTAGCATTAATCTTTGAAGTCCAGAAACTAAGACACTACTTGCAACATCACGAGGTCCAATTGGTATCTCGTAATAATCCGCTCAAATTCATCCTTAGTCATCCAATGCTTACAGGACGTCTAGCAAGGTGGGAAGTTATTTTGCAGCAGTTCGACATTCAGTATGTATCTCAAAAGGCAATTAAGGGCCAAGCTCTGGCTGATTTCCTGGCTGAACATCCTTCAGTGGAAGACACATCTTCAGATATTGAACTCCCTGATGAGGAAGTTTTCTCTATTCAAGATAATCATCAAACATGGGAAATGTATTTTGATGGTGCTTCCAGAAGTCCCACAGGGAAGAAAATAGAAAATCCTAAATTCAAAAAAGTGGGTTTAGGAATTGTGCTCATTTCTCCAGAAAGAGCAGTGTTACCTTATTCCTTTTTATTGTGGGAAGGTGGTACCAATAATGAAGCTGAATACCAAGCTCTCATTACAGGCTTGGAGTTAGCGCTCCAAGCACAAGTGAATCACTTAAAGGTGAAAGGTGATTCGGACCTGGTAATCAAACAAGTCAATGGGGATTATGCCATCAGAAGAGAAGAATTAATCCCTTTGTATGATTATGTCAGAGAGTTAATGGAGGAATTCCCTTCAGAACCGACATTTTCTTATGTCCCAAGATCACAAAATGCTCAAGCTGATGCATTGTCTAATATAGCCATAGCTTTAGCAGATCCAAATCGGGACGAGATAACCATCAGTATTGCCCACCGTCGTGCAATTTCACCTTATGTTCAAGCCAAAACTGAAGAAATTAATGAAATTAGTCCCATTCCTGAACCATATGGTCATACTACAGGATGGATGTCACCTATCAGGGAATACCTTCAAAATGGAACACTTCCACCTGATAGAGCCGAGAAAGAACAAATCCGGCGACTTGTGGTCAATTTTACTCTTTATGATAGCCCAAACCACCTAGAGAAAATTCTCTACAAACGTGGTTTTGATGGAGTTCTCTTCAGATGCATTGATGGTGAAGAGACAATGGTTGTCATGAAAGAAGTGCATGTAGGAGTCTGTGGTGCCCACCAGTCTGGACATAGATTGTCTGATCAAATTCGAAGGTTTGGATACTTTTGGCCTTCAATGATACAAGATTGTGTTGATTTCACAAAGAAGTGTCATTCATGTCAAGTACATGACAACTTCATTCATCAACCTCCAGAGTTTCTTCATACAACTAAATACTCATGGCCATTTTCCACATGGGGAATGGATGTGGTGGGACCTTACCCTTCAGCTACGGCCAAGCAGTTTAAGTACATTCTTACTGCTACTGATTTCTTTTCCAAATGGGCAGAGGTAGTACCTCTCAAAGAAGTCAGTTCTAAATGTATTGTTAGCTTCATCAAGTCTAACATCATTACTAGATTTGGTGTCCCTCATACCATATTGATGGATAACGGCACCAACTTCTGTTCTTCTGAGGTGAAGAAATTGTATCAAGAATACAACATTAAATCCAACTATTCATCTCGGTATCATGCGGCGGCCAATAGCCAAATAGAAGCATTTAACAAGACTGTTTCAAATATACTGCAAAAGATGGTGGATAAAGATAAGAGGTTATGGCCTGATAAACTCTTTCATGCTTTATGGTCTTATCGGACTACCACCCGCAATGCAATGCGGTCAACTCCATATTCGTTGGTATATGGAACAGAAGTAGTCTTGCCAATTTAAGTTCAATTTCCCTCACTTAGAGTATCCATTTGTGATCAGTTATCTACAAATGAGAAATCCCAAAAGCGATTGAATGAATTGGAACAGTTAGATGAGAAAATATTGTGCACTTGGCACCACTTGGAAATCTATCATAATCGAATAGCACGAGCTTTTAACAAAAAAGTTCGTCTTCGTTCATTCATTCAGGGAGAATTAGTATTGGTTCTCAGAACACCAATGATACCAAGAAAGAAGCCTCCCAAGCTTGAACCAAAATGGGAAGGACCTTATTCAATACATAAGGTCTACTCCAATGGAGCTTATTCATTAATCTCAATGGATAGAGAACTCATCACGACTCCAACCAATGCCAGATTTCTGAAGAAATATTTTTTATAAACACAAAATATGGTCCCCAAAACCAAGATTCTTACAATTGGTTCATACAACAATAGTCCAGTATGACTTTAAACTGCATCATCCACGGTCTATGCATATGACCTTAAACTATTTTCACTTTCGTCCAACATGACGTTAAACTGTAGAAAAGAAGATGTCCCTACAACATGACACTAAACTGTGCAGCACCATTTTGTCCTTGCTATATGACATTAAACTATACAGCAATGGTCTTGTATGACCTTAAACTGCAACTTCGTCTCACACGACGTTAAACTGTGAAAAAGTTCCCTCAATTGTCCTGTATGACCTTAAACTACAACTTCGTCCAACATGGCGTTAAACTGTAGAAAAAAGAACTTGTCCCCGCAACATGACACTAAACTGTGCAGCACCATTTCATCCTTGCTATATGACGTTAAACTATACAGCAATGGCCCAGTATGACCTTAAATTGCAACTTCGTCCAACATGACGTTAAACTGTAGGAAAGTCCCTTATGTCCAGCAAGACGTTAAACTGTGACGTCCTAACTACATGACGCTAAACTGTATAAAAGTCCCTTACGTCTGGAAAGACGTTAAACTACATAATCATCAAAGGTCCTGTATGACCTTAATCTACACCACCGTCCAGCATGACATTAAACTACACCATCCATGGTCCATGCATATGACCTTAAACTATTCGCACTTTCGTCCAACATGACGTTAAACTGTGGAAAAAAATCCCCAATGCGTCCAACATGACGTAAATGGTGTGTTATTTTGTCCTTGCTATATGACATTAAACTATACAGCAATGGTCCTGTATGACCTTAAACTGCAACTTTGTCCCACACGACGTTAAACTGTGGAAAAGTTCCCTCAATGGTCCTGTATGACCTTAAACTGCAACTTCGTCCAACATGACGTTAAACTGTAGAAAAAAGAACTTGTCCCCACAACATGACACTAAACTGTGCAGAACCATTTCGTCCTTTCTATATGACGTTAAACTATACAGAAATGGTCCAGTATGACCTTAAATTGCAACTTCGTCCAACATGACGTTAAACTGTAGGAAAGTCCCTTATGTCCAGCAAGACGTTAAACTGTGACGTCCTAACTACTTGACATTAAACTGTATAAAAGTCCCTTAAGTCCGGAAAGACGTTAAACTACATAATCATCAAAGGTCCTGTATGACCTTAAACTACACCACCGTCCAGCATGACATTAAACTGCACCATCCATGGTCCATGCATATGACCTTAAACTATTCGCACATTCGTCCAACATGATGTTAAACTGTGGGAAAAAAATCCCCAATGCGTCCAACATGACGTAAATGGTGTGTTATTTTGTCCTTACTGCATGAAATTAAACTGCGCAGTCCCCCTTTCATCCAAAATGATGTTAAACTCTATTGTCCTCATCATCCTAACTACATGACGCTAAACTGTACATAAAATTCATGATACGTCCTAAATGACATTAAACTGTATTTTGTCTCTGCTACATGACACTAAACTGTGCAGCACCAATAGTCCTAACTGCAAGACTTTAAACTGCATAGTCCCTTGATTTGTCCTACATGACATTAAACTATGCATCGTTAAGGTTGTTGTTACCTCTTGTTTCTCACACCGAGTATGACTCACATGAGCTTAGAGAAAACCTCAACCGTAACACTCTCTTTGGGCTGCTAACCATGTATAAGTCCCAACAAAATTATTTTTTATTTTCTTAGATCCTTGTCCCCAAGAACAACTTGATCATTAATTCATTCTTTAATTGAACTACACAGACTTTGATCATTTCCCTCCAGGCTGGGTATGTAGGCAACCTCCCAAGGTTCAATCCCAAAAACAATCTCTTCACATCGGTTCACCACCATCTCATATGATGTTGATTCGTGAAACCGCCCCTGGAATCAATATCTATACATTGATTCACTTTCGTCCTTGTTATATGACGTTAAACTATACAACACTTTTTTCTGGTACGACAATAAACTACAATATTCTTTGATTTCCCCATTTGAGAGAGAACTATTACTGACATTGTTTTTTTCAATCATGTTTCATTCCAAAGACTACGTGCATACATGGTAATGCCTAATTTTTTTTCTTAGTTTAAACCATCATTGCACTAAAGTCCCCTTTCACCCTTCACATGTACGAACCAAATTTGTACAAAGGGTAGTTCTAGAACTACATGGACTTGATTCCCATCCTTATGGGATACGTAGGAACATTCAAGTGTCCCTCGAATCCAGTCCCAAGTCTTTTGGGCCTAACCCCAAATTTCACTTTCAGTCCCTTAGCTGAAAATTCCTCATGAAAACACACACTGTGTATTCATTATTATGGTCTGAATTCTATGACCCTAAACTAAGATCTCCCATAATTTCGTCCTGCACGACGTTAAACTGCATTTCAAGAACTACGTATGGCTTGATTCTCATTCTTATGAGATACGTAGTGAAGTCCAAAATTTCAATTCAGGACCCAGCCACAACATGATTATGGTTATCATTGACCTATGTATCTCTATATATATTGGACAATACCCATCTTTATTTGTTATAATCCTAACCTTAAATATTTTCAGATCTTCATAACCCTTTTTTTCATGACTTCTAATAACAAAAATGTCAATCTTCTGAGAATTCTTTTTTCCTGACTATGCAGCACGTGCCCATAGGTGGCCTTGCATAAACAGTCCACATAACAGACTTTTCAGCCAAAAGATGCTATTTATTTGACCATGCATCCAATGACCTTAGGTGGCCCTGCATATTTCAACCCCCCAACGGGTTTTTTGTCAAATAATAGTAACTTCATTCTTGGGAAGAATGCCTCTTTTGTCCTTATTTGTCTTAAATGACGGTATGTAGGGATCTGCAAAAAATATTCATCCTTAACATATTTGTCCCATATCCTTTTTCATGATCTGAAAGTATTCAAGTCTATGGTTTATTCTTCTTCCCTACGTTTGGGTCAGACCTTCGTAGGAGTGATATTCATCCAGTTCTTCGATAATCTTGTCTGAAAATATCTTCTCCATATTCAAGTACCTCTTTCCATACAAAAAACTCTATACTTTAGAAAATTTGAATCTCCATAAAATTTCACTGGCTTTTAGCACTAGGAAAGAAAATTTATGAGAGTTCTTTTGCCTGACTATGCAACATGTGCCCATAGGTGGCCTTGCATAAACAGTCCACATAACAGACTTGTCAGCCGAAAGATGCTATTTATTTGACCATGTAGCCAATGCCCTTAGGTGGCCCTGCATATTTCAACCCCCTAACGGGTTTTTTTAAATAATAGTAACTTCATTCTTGGAAACTACTTCTTCTAATTCCTTTTAGCTCTTTTTCATATCATTCCTCAGATTCAAATATTCTTAAGCCATAGTTTACATATTTTTCCTCATACTTGAGTATGGTAATATGTTTTCAGATAAATTGTCAAGGAATTGAATCAATTTTAATCCATTTTGGTCAAAGCTATTTTGACCTTAAACATTAGCCCCTTTATGTCCGGCGTGCATGACTTTAAACTGCCCACAAAAGACAAAGGAACTCTGAATAAAAGTCAAGTTCCAGCTCACTAAATATACATTTTTGTATTATTTAGGTAATATTGAGAAATTAAAAGATTCAATGTTTGTAGGGTTATTTGTAATTATCCTAGTAAAAATAAAACTATGCTTACTAGGACAATTGGCTTAAGTAAATTTGAAGCGGGTAATGAAAGAATGCAGGTACAAATGATTGAAGACGAAAGTGTTTTTCATTGATACAAAGGAGATAGAAAGACACCCACAGACTGGAGTCTCTTCTCTTTTTCAAGAATTACAGAAGATTGTAAACATAAGTCTTCATTTGATGTATAGCATCCTGAGCCTTATCAGCAGTTACTTGAAGCTCGTGCACTTGACCAACTTCACTCTTTTCAGCTTACTGAAGTGCCTTCTTAGCATCTGCGATGGCTTTCATGCCATTCATATGAGTTTCATCCAATGATTTATTAAGCTGATCAAGTTCCCCAGTAACAACATCTAACTGTTGCTGGAGTTGCACCTGCTGGACGACCTTTTCTTTGATTTTTTGCTTCAGATCCTTCATCTTGGCAGCATAATCAGCTTCATCTTGGGATACCTCAGCCTCAAATTCCCCTATGTTGACTGAAAATTTCACTCTGGTCAAATCTTCACGACTTGTCTGCGCTTGCTCCCTCCTGAAAATGATCTATTTCACCGCGGCATGGATCTTTTCATACCCAAAACCACCAAGTCCCAGTATAACAAATTGGGATGACAATCGAGGAATTTTCAATGGTAGCTCTTCTAAAGGCACCCCAGATATAATGTTCCATAAGTTGTTCAATGCCTTATGTTGTGAAAAGCTGAACGCTTTAAGAATCTCTGGATCTGATTCAATATCATCGTCAGAGGGGGGGGGGGTATGTAATATGGAATTAGTGCACTTAAAGAAGTTCCCTGTCCTGCTTTTTCCCCCTGATTTGTGCTTCTTCACTTTCAATTCCTGTTGGGACAGAGGCTGAGGCCTCACCTCCGGATCTAGTCATTGCAGTTGATGGTCCGGCATGATTAATTGAAAGATTTAGTCAGTTTCAAAGGATAAAAAAAGAATACATTGTCTTGCGAATAAATTACAATCACAAATATTGTTATCCCTTACCCAAGGATGGTTCAGCAACCTGAGAAGACTTCTCCCCATCTTTCCCGGTCTCAACAGGATTTTCAAGATGGGTCTCAGGAGGGTTTATTGGGTTTAGCTCTACTTGAGCTAATGTTTCTGCAATGGTAGGGTTGACATCAATGTCCACACCCTCTTCAGGCATTGGCAGTTCAGCAGCTTCTACGGAAGAAACTGCATATTGTTTTCAGTCATGGTTAGAAGTGTAATTTTTAAAAAAAATTTGGGCGAAGGTAGCACTCACGCCCAAGGTCTTCTAAATCACATGACAACTTAGCATGATCATAAAATTCTTCGAAATTCATTCCTTGATTCACCATTTAATCCAATGATATTTCAGAATCCTGGTTAGTCTCACTAGTGGGAGCATTTGCAACATCTTCTTGCCGACTTATGTCCTGCAACCCCTGAACCTGGACAACATCTTCAACAGTAGGAGGGATACTGGGAATAGATTCTAGCTCTTCTCCAGGAGCAACCAAGTCAGCTTGGGTCTGTGATTGTTCTACAACACCCTCCAAGGCCTTTGAAGGAGGATCAGTCCCTTCCCTCAAGGGGGAAATTGAAGAAGCCCCTGCAATCCTCAGAAATATGAGTAACCATATGAGTATGGGTATAAGTTCATGATTGTTCGAATTACTTACCGCTGCTAATGAAACGTTTAGCTATGGATTTCCTCCTTCGTTACCTTTGCTTCTTTTGTTTTTTTGGAGTATCAGTGGTCTCCATTATAGGCACTTGGATTGGTGAATGGAAGGCTATGTCCAGCGCCTCATTCATGGCCTGCTGGCCTGGAGATATCTCGCCAGGTTTGCGAGGAGAATCAGCAGCAGCCCTGATAGCAGTACCACCAGGGCTATACTGTGGCGAAGGAACCCCAGTTCCTTTATTTGCAAGCTGCAAGATGAAGAAAATAACTTCCTTAAGTAACAAAGCTTCAACTGAAATCAAGTTGCAAAGAAAATAAGGAAAGAAAACTTACATCTTCAGGAGCCACGTACTCTTGCCATTCCTCATCTCCAGAACCACCAGCCCCCTCAGTGGCGCCACGATCAATCATTTCCTTCACCCGCCTGGTGATAGGAACTGAGTCATCAGTGGCATATATGAGCATTTCCAGCTCTCTGATGTAAGCTCTCACTTCATTGGGGTTATATCTGTATTGAAGATTTTTAGAAGCTACAAGATTTCCTATTCTAGGAAGTTGTATGCCCTCACACAAATCCAGCCAGGCGGTCTCAGTACCACATTATAAGCTCTGCCATAGCTGAACAGCCTCTGGTCTTAGATATAAGGCTGTGAGGAAGGTCCTATAATTTTTTATTTTAATTTCTTCCCAGCTCCTGCAGCTACAGATAAAGAATAAGAAAATAAGACTTATTACTTTATAAAGTAGCAGTGATTGAAATTACTACAATGAAATAACTCACCAAGAGTTGATGGAGTGGGTCTTTCAATTCTGGCCGGAGGATTATATCGGGCACGAAACCGCTTTGCTGCCGGTTGTGCCTCATCATCCCCATCATGATAATCTGATGAATCAGTTCTAGAAGAGGAGTCTGTTGAATCTATATCAGGTGGGGAAGCGTCACCTTCATGAGGAAGGGTTTCTTTCTCTACAGTCCTCTTCCTCTTTCCCACTTGATATACTGGGTGATTCAATATCCCATTTGGGGTATGATGCTATCCAGTGTTCGGCATAAAATGTAGTCAAATTATGTGCCGCTTTTTCAACTGGTAGATCAAATACTGCCCTAGTCTTCTCTCTTGATGTCAGCAGCCATAGTTGTCGAGAAACCATCGGATGTTGCTCTAACCTGACATGTACCAGAGGGGATACAACAATCAGTTGCAAACATTTGAATTGGCGTGCAAATCTATATGGAGAATAGTCCTCATATATGATTTCTACATCAATCCTGGCTACTGACACACCATCCCTGCAAGCTAGCATGTATGCCCTCAAATCCAAATGGGTTGTCCCATCGTCAACAAACCGCCCAGATGGCGGACTTCCATAGGGAAAGAAGTTGAATTCCTTAAACATGCTCAGCCTTACTTTCATGTCATAACCATTAACATCTAATGGAGCAATACCAGAGAATGCTTGCACTGACGGTCTGAAAAAGCTTCCAGGAATTTATAATCCATTCTGTACATTGTAAGTCCTGAAGTGAGTGGCGATCCATCCCCACAAAACCTGGAATGGTCCCACTATTCATAAAGGAGATTTACCTAGGAAGACATGAAGTAAACTCCTGTGAATCTTTGCTAAAATGGGAGTAGCTAACCCAACCATTTTTCCCTCAGCCAACTTTTCCGCAATGACGAAGGTCCCTGGCCTGATGCCTCCCTTCGAATCCCTGACCAGCAAGAGATAAACACTGAATCACATTACCAAGAAACCCGCCAGATGATTTTTCTTTGGAATTCTTTGATTCACTTCATATCCCCACTTTTCAAACTCTCCGGCTTCTAGAGTTGGCCAGAATGTGCCAGGAGCTCCTCTCTTCTCAGGTTTTGGATAGGTGGTAGGACGTCTGGGCCTGGTATCCTTGGATTTCTTTTTCTTGGATCCTTTTTCATTTGGCTCCATCCCTTTCTTCTCAGTAAGAAACACATTCATCCATTCTTCTGGTTGAATATCTTTTCTAAAATGCGTTAATGAGGTCTCTGAACTCTTGAGCCTGTGGATGATCTTAAATAATTCTCGAGCTATAGCAGGAGTCTTCTCTGAATCATTCCAAGTCACCTTGGGAGGAATGAATTCATCATACATATCGCCCAAATTTGGAGCCCCTGAGATCTTGTGTACATCCCACAAAATGATACCTACTTCTCCATGAGTCAAATGGAAAGAATTAGTTGCTGGGCTCCAGTGGCTGGGTATCTCTGGCACAAAGTTATCATGTCTGTAAACATATGTTTGCCCAACCCAGACAGCCTCATATATTGCAGCTCTCTTCAGGTCCTCGATAAACTCTGCGCAAGTCTGTCGCACCCAGTATGCCCACATCCAAGTTGGCTTCACACCTCCCCCAAGACGGAAATCCCAACTTTTCTTCCAGGCTTTGGATTGATCCATCTGAGCATTTCGGAAGATTGAATGATGACAATGTGGTTGAAGCTCGGGTGTATGATTTTTTAGATCTGGTGTGCAAGGGCTATGATGCACCACATAAGCCTTCTCCACTATTCCAGCAGTTAGAAATACTCTTCCACCTGAGATATTTGCTGAAGCAAAGTTGGTATAATTCTGAAACCATGAAAATGGAAGATAATTCTTTATTTCTGGAATAATGACTTCTTGTAGATGACAATAGCCATACAAAGGTAGATAAGTGCTTTGAGGAAAGTTGCGATGATATTTCTTCAGATACTTATCCAAATCTGGAAGAGTACTATCTTTGACAGTATAGTAATCATGGCCAATGATGTTCATCATATCATCTATCTGCTTGCTAGCCAGTTCATCAATTAATCTGGGTCTAAGAGCCATTAATTCTGCACACAGATTTGAATAAGTTAATTTATAAATGAATTAATTTTTCACAAACTTTGTGAAAGAATTCAAAAAAATGGCTAAGGCATTAAGGCGCGCAAGTATGGAGATGTCGCGCAAGTGTTACATGTGCCGTGCAAGTTTCTGTCGCGCATGTATCACCGCGCAAGCCCTATTACCTTGAGAGTGGCGCGACAGAGAGGAAACAGTGGAAAAAGAGACTTGCGCGGCGAGGAAGACTTGCGTGGCGAGAGCTCGAGAAATTCGAGACCAGATGTTATACACGGCCAAAAGCTATGTATTTATAGGCCAGGAGGCCTATCTGCGCGCCGTATCCCTGCGTGATGCTCACTTGCACGCCGACCTCTGTGCCCCTGAAGACTTGCGCGCCCCCTTTTCCTTGGGATGGATTCAATTTACTCAGAGTCAAATCCTCATTTCTCTCTGGATCCAACTCAGAGGGGGGACTTTTGTTGACGCTCCTTTCGTCACAGAATCTAAAAATCAGAAAAGGGGAATATCTGAGCTCAATGTGATTCAACCTTTGAAGAAAATATCAAAAATCGAGAAAGGCATGAACAAAGGATCAAAAGAAACTTCACCGCGCAAGTTATATCACTGTCACGCAAGTCCACTTGCGCGACGCCCTTGGTCACGCAAGTGACTTGCATGACCTAAGTGGTAACTGCCCGGTGTCTTCTCCTACCTTTAAATAGACCCTGTGGGCCCCCCATTCGAGAGGATCTTTTTCCAGAAACTCGGATTGAAGCTCCCGACGCCCAAGTCTCTTCTCAAAGCTTCCGGAACACTTCTAAGGTAATTTCTTACCTAGAACGGAAGATCTAAAGAGAGGGAGGAAGGACTAAGTGTTGAAACTCATCAACACTTGCGCGCCTGAGTGGCCAACCCTTAAGGGAAGTGGTCCCACTTGCACGCCACCTTATTCCTTCGATATAACTTGCGCGTCCCTTTTCTGGAAGAACCTCAAGAGGATTCTAAAGTGATTAATAAAGAGTCTCTCAATTATTCAAATGCTGGTTGAAAATCGCGCAAGTACCCCACATGTCGCACATGTATACCTGCGCGACCAATACTTGCGCGCCCACGTAAGACTTTCGCGCCTTTCAAGACTTGTGCGACCCTACCTTTTTGGGTGCCCATCTTTCCCATTTTACCTCTCTTAAGCCATTTCACCTTTCCTATTCAAGATTCAGTCTTCAAGATACTCTTCAAAGCCATTTATGGAATGATTTCTTGACTTGACTTCCTTATTTGAAAGGAATTCTGTAGAATATCTCTCAAAACCTAGTGATTTAAATATTCATATGTCACTAAATATGGAGAGTTCATTCATTCAACCTCATCCTTTAAAATGAGAGAATCCTTAACCTGGGTCTCCTTTTCAGGAATAATCCCCAGTCATAAGTCCTCTAATTTGGGCATCCTTTTCAGGAGTAAGCCCCAAATCCTCTAATTTTTGGGCATCCTTCTTAGGAGTAAGCCCCAAGTCCCTTAATTTGGGCATCATTCTTAGTAGTAAGCCCCAATATCAAATATGGGCATCCTTTTCAGGAGTAAGCCCCAAACCTTAATCCTTAACCTGGGCTTCCTTTTCAGGAATAAGTCCCAGTCCTAATCTTGGGCTTCCTTCTCAGGAGTTAGCCCTAAGTCCTTTAAATTCTCTTTAACCAGTCCTAATGTACATTTGATCTGGGATTCCCTCTCAGGAGTAAAACCCAGTTATCAATCCTCTCCTAATTTGGGATTCCTTTTCAGGAATAAGTCCCAAGTTAGAGTATTCAAATCTCCATGAAGCACATATACCTTTATGGACCCTGTTCTTGGATTTTCTCCCTAAAGTAAATCCTCTGGGAAGTCATAAATACATAATCCCCAAACCATTTCTTATGATTGCATCTTTCATGGCATAATTGTCTAATTTTTACTAATACCTCTTGTTTCTCACACCGAGCATGACTCATGTGAGCTTAGAGTGTAAAAGTAATTGTGACATCCTTCTTTGAGCCATCAATCATAAACATCATACCCTTTACTAGAACTACGTGGGTTCTGATTCCTTTTCCAAAACAAAGGATACGTAGGTAGCCCATTTATGGGTTCGATCCCAACTTTGAAATAATCCATGTCCTTCTGAATGACGATAAACTTCAAGTGCCCCACTGAGTGGCTTTAAAACCAGCCTGGTCATCATAATGACCAAGAGACTTTTATAAATGTTTTTGAAGGATACCATTGACTAAGAATCTCTAAATAAATATAGATGATTCTCTATTGATGAAGAACCTCGAATACATATAAAAGATCCTCTAAATTTCTTACATATTTAATCATTGATTGTTAAACTGAAGGAAAGCTCATTTTATACTTGGTAATGTAATAAGGATTCACGAACATAACTTAAATCTATAAAGAGAGTCCCGGAGTAGAAAATAATTCCCCTCAAAAAGGTGTGATGAGTCCGACCTCCCATCCTCTCGACCAATGAAAATTCCTAAGCCTCATTAGCCCACAAGCTAATGAGCGCCTACCTTTGGAAAGTAGGTCCAAATGGATGTGAAATCATTGGATGTTTCCGGTTCTACGAACAAACCCGTTAGAAACCAATTGGAACGTTTGAATCTCCCATCCAGGAGGTCATCCCCGAATTCTGTGCGAAACAAGGATTTTAGGGGTTTTATAAATTTTAAGGTTTTAATGGTTTTTGTAGGGATTTTTAAGGTTTTGGGGGTGTTTTATGTTTTTAGGGATTTTTATGTATTTTTAGTATTTTATGGTTTTTAGAGATTTTTAGGGGGTTTGGGGTTTTAGGGGTTTTAGGGTTTTTAATGTTTTCTTGGGTTTAAGTATTTCTTGGTTTTTATGGTTTTCTTCGGGTTTTTAGGGTTTTTTGTTTTTATAATATTTTAGGGTATTTAGGGATTTTATGGTTTTTTAGTGTTTTATTATTTTTAGGGGTTTTTAGGTTTTTATATTTTTTCCATTTAAGGGGTTTGAAGGGTTTTTTGAGTTTTTAGTGGATTTTTTTGTTTTTATGGGATTTTTGGGATTTTTAATGTTTTTAGGGGGTTGTTAATGTTTTTAGGGGTTTTATGGGATTTTTTTAATATTCTTAATTTTTTTAGGTTTTCAGAGGTTTCAATTGTTTTATATTTTTATGTTTTAATTAGCGATTTTATAGGTATTTAGTGTTTTTTAATTTTTTAGGGATTTTTAGGCTATTTTATGGAATTTTACAGTTTTTAGGGGTCATGTGGGATTTTAGGGGTTTTTTGGGTTTTTGGGTTTTTAACATTTTTTAGGTTTTTATGGGTTTTATGTGTTTCTTGTTTTGTAAAAATTTCTTCTGGTATTTCTGGGTTTTTAGGGTTCTTTACCTTTTCAGGTAATTTTATGGATTTTTTAATATTTTTATAGTTTTTAGAGTTTTTAGGGATTTTATGGGGTTATGTTTTTTAGGGGTTTTATTATTTTTTGGTGGTTTCCTAAATTTTTTGAGTTTTTAGTGGTTTAAAGTGCTTTCAGAGTTTTTAATTTGTTTTTATGGTTTTTATTATATTTTAGGTCTTGTTTTGATTTTTTGGGTTTTTAGGATTTTAGGAGGTTTTATGGTGGTTTAGGTATTTTAGGGGTTAAGTGTTTGTTTCGTTCTTGGTTTTTCTGCCACGAAACGCCCAACAACTCCATATCCAATTATTGATGGACCTGCTTTCCAAAGGCATGCGTTCACCAGATGGTATGACCAGCGACTCTTAAGAACTCACATTGGTTGAGAGGATGGGAATTCGGGCTCATCGCACCCTTTTTGGGGGGAATTATTGCCTGTTACGGGACTCTCTTATAGATTTAAGACATATTAATATGTTCACGAATCTTTGGTTTATACCCAAACATAGTATCCACGAATTTGACCTTGGTGGGAAACGGTCAATTGGGCGCAGGGGTTAGGAATCATTTATGCATGAGGTTTACCATCCCCCGTTTGATTAATGACCCAGAAGGGCTGGAACTTTCTTGAGGCGGCACTAGGAGCGGCACAGTGAACCGATGTGGGGATGATCGGATCGACCGGTTTTTGGGATTGAACCTCAGAGAGGCTTCCTACGTACCCCGCCTAGGAAACAGGGATCAAAGTCCACATAGTTCGAATTGGCTTGGGGCTTACGCTCTGGGGTAACCCAAGATGTTAGATTGGGCCTTACACTATGAGGAGGCCCAATATGTTGGTAAACCGATTTGAAAGGGTGTCGGAATGACCCGTTGTTTGACTTGAACCTCGGAGAGGCTTCCTACGTACCCCACCTAGGAAATAGGGATCAAAGTCTACGTATTTAGAATTGGCTTGGGACTTATGCTCTGGGGTAGCCCAAGATGTTAGATTGGGGCTTACACTCTGAGGAGGCCTATAGGAGGATGTCATGGTCGATGCTTACTCTAAGCCCACGTGAGTCATGCTCGTTGTGAGAAACAAGAGGCAGTAGAGACCAGAGGATCACGTCGCAAAAGGTGCATCCGTGGGAAGCAGAGTGGGGCTTACGCATGAAGGCGGCCTAGGGTGATGGATTGGGGCTTACACTGTGAGGAGGCCCAGAAGGTCGGAGCTTACTCCGAGATGGATGCCCATGGTGTCTTCCTCATGTCTGGCCATGAGGGAATCCCAACCCATTGGTGGGTTCAGGTATATAATGGGGGCCGACGCCTATGCACAAGTGCACAAGAGGGATAACTCCAAAGGCGTTGGAATCAGTCCAAACAAAGGGAGATGAAAAGTGTGAATTACATGCCCGACATTCGGAACACAATGAGGGTGGCATGGTGACAGAGGATAACTGCTGACTATGTTTGAAACACAACATTCATATAACGTTATCCTGAAATGGAGACGAACAAATGAGGGTTGATTTCTGACCGTATTCGAAACACAAGACCTATCTCGAAGTGTTGTCCAAAGTCTTCCGGGGCATTGGCCCAGGATGGTAGGTGAGCCGAGGCGGCATGGGACCAGACCGTTAGGGGGTCCCTTCTGACATGCAAGAGGATGAAGATCCGAATGAAAAACATGCAAAGCGTGGGGTGGAGTGATGGAATGTTTGAATGGATTCCAGTGCTCTTGAAGTTATGCCACTATAAACATGGAATGAGGCATCTTATGCTTGGAGCGTAAAGAATCTCTTGTTTGGGACAAAGGGTGTGCTACAGTTTATAGTTATGTAGAGAGGACTGTTTCCGTGTAGTTTAACGTCATATAGATAGGACAAAGTCCATACAGTTTAACGTCATGTGGTCAAAACAACTAGGTAGGAGATACCTAGCAATGGTTGGTGTGGGACTTACACAAGGGCGGCACTTTCTGGATGAACCTAGCAAAAGGAGCTAGGAAATGGGTTGTAGGAGAGTCATGAGGAGTAGCTCGACTCATGGAATGTATAGGACGGATGATGGAGTGGCATAAGGGTGCAGTGGAAAATACTATTGACCCTGCCCGAAAAGTTTGCGGTGCGACTCTCCATTTTTCATGGGGGTCATTGACTGTAGAGAAGCAACCGGCCTGGAGGGGTGTGGGGGCGCAGCCCCTGCGGTATGGATGAACGAGTGCATGGGGTTTTCGCATGGGGCTGGCCACGAAGGAGATGGCCGCGAGGTGCGAGCCGCGAGGGACTGTCCACGCAGGACTGGTCATGAGGGAGCCGCATGTGGCTTGCAGTTTGATTGTCCGCGAAGGGTGTCCGTGAAGGAGCTGGCCGTGAAGGACTAGGCCATGAAGGAAGCTATCCGCGAAAGAGGCTCTCCGTGAAGAATGATTTCCGCGAAGGATGGCTACCCGCAAAGGGTGTCCATGGAGGAACTGGCCGCGGAGGAGATGAACGTCCTCAAAGGAGGGCCGTCCGTGAAGGATGGCCGTCCGCGAAGGATGCTGGCGCCCGTCCTGCTTCGTTCCTGCAGAGGGGTTTTCGCTTCCATTTCGCGAACGACATTGGTCCACGGAGGAGATGGACGTCCGCGAAGGAGATGGACACTAAGGGCTGTCCATTTAGGAGTTTTCCGCATGTAGTTCGCGGACTGTTTTCTCCTCTCGGCGGAAGAGTTCTTCCGCAGATGAAATGGGGTCCACGGATGGTCGCAGACCGCTGGGAGCGATTTCTCCAGCGTCTCCCCATAGGTTTTCACCCGTCCTTCCTCTTTTCTCCTTTGTTGCCCCTCGGTGAATATTTATAGAGTCGCGAGGAGGTAATATTGATGGGCTCATGACATGTTTTGCGGAAGCCCATGAGGGAACCCCCACACCTGCGAATGACTCGGTCAACCGATATATGATGAGTCGTGGTGGGGTTGCTTCGCGGCGGCACACCAATCCACCTCTATTCCATGAACGACGGTGGTCCGCGGTCGCATAGGCCCTCCGCCTCCATTTCGCGAACGACGGAGCGCGCAGCGTGGGCCGGTCGGAGGAGTTCGCGGCGGTGGGCCGGCCTAGACTCATCAGCGGTCTTCATAGTTCACGCCCGTGGAGGTGCCCCGCCCTCATTTTGTGAACGACGGTGTCTGCGAAAGGGTGGTCCGCCAAACTGGCCGCGTTCTATTGCTGGGAGCTGGTGCGCGGACCGGTACTGTAACGACCCTAGAATTCTTGTTTCGGGTAATGTTATGTTTTTTTAATTGGACCATCTTTCTCTAAAAAGAAAATGAAAATAAATGAAAACTCGTAGCAACAAGCATGAATGAAATACTTCTTTATTAAGAAACACCGTGACGATTACAACTTCCCACGATCAAAACATCACTAACCAAAGATCCCAACCAAGAACCCAATTACAACGATGGGAAGACTGCTTAGAACTACTAGGAGCCCGAGTATGTGGTAGGGATTTCGAGCATCCATCATAAGGAACATAAGTATGGCTGACGCCACCGCGACCGTGCTCAACACCAAGGGGATCACACGAACCATCTTCCGTTCTTCTTCGATCACTTGGAGTAAGGGACACCCAAGACCAAACCCTTTTTTTAAGCATCCCGATATGACTGTTATACACCAATGGATAAAAATGTAGTCGTTGGCTCTCTCCTAACTTGTTTTACTTTTTAAAGTTTTAATTAGCAAAACAATGGTATTTGACACTAAGTTTCCACTATTATATATATATATATACATTTAACTTAAGAAAGTAATTATTTGTTTAATTTATTTTTCTTTTTTCAAAATGGTGGACTATACTGATTTTGGTGAGGTTTTACTTCTTTTACAAATATATATGTGCACACTCTCGGTTTGTAGATGTACCTGTATATATATTTATGTTGTGGCAAACTGTAGGTTAAATGAATTATACCTATTTTCTAGATTATATATATATGTAATAATAATACAAATGTTTATAACTTGCTTTTATATTTAATATTTTGAAATTATGTCAACGTTTCGGTTTCTTGCTGTACAAATTTTGTGGTATAATGTTGAAATTTACTTTAATGCACATTAAATTTGCCATTTTTGGAAATAACTAATAATGTTAAAATGTTAATATCTAATAGAATAATTAACTTTTCTTGCTTGCAACAATAATTGGTGATCTTGAATCTTTAAAACAATAATAATGTTTGTAATTATCACTTTGGAAATAATTTCAAAACTTTAGTTTCTTTTGCTGCTTAATATGAACATTTAATGGTGTAGTTTATTTAATACTTTTTTTGTTGATTGTGTAATTGTGTAACCAATATTAATGTAAATAGGGTGGGATGAACTAATTAATATACAATCATATTAAATGACCCATGACTTTTTAAATAATAAAAGTTAAAAATAATTGATGGTTAAATAAGAATAATAATCGCTTATAAATCACCAAAGAATCTTGACTATCCTTAAAATAATTAAAGGTGTAAATAATTGAATGTTAGATAATGATAAAATTTAATAGTAATTTAAAACCCAGAAAATGGGAGGGAGAAGATCGCGCGATTTTTTTTATGCCGCGGTGGATTTCCAGCCGTCCGATCTTCTTCTCCTCTGATCTTGGCCGTCGTTTTTTTTAAAACTGCATCAGTTCCAGCCGCTGGATCGGTCCGTTTTAATCTCAGCCGTCGATTGTCTTCTCCTTTTCCACGTCGCGCTTTCTTCTACCTCGCGCTGCAACCTCTTCATCCACCGACGCAGCCCTCCCTCTTCCTCACGTCGCCATCCCAGTAGACTAGGGTTTTGTTTTTCTTCTCTAGGCTGGCGAAGAAGACCGGGCTGCCTCCTCCTTTCCACAAGTTGACGCCGACACCCCACCTCCCCCGAAGTCCTTCTTCTTCTTCTCTTTTTTTTTTCTTTTTTTAACCCCCTTTGCACCGAGGACCGAAGGATCGGCTCCTGATCTCTCCGACCTTCAGGCGACGCTGGCACAGCTCCGGTCTTCCTCCTCCTCGTCGAGTTTAGGTAAGGGTGAAGTTTTGAGGTTTGTCATGGTTCATGTTTTAGTTTCGTTTTTATACATATACCCATATATATATATGTGTGTGTGTTATGTATATATACATCCTGTGGCTATGCACCTGATTCCACTGGATTCGTTGTCTTCCTCTCCTCCTCTCCGTACTGGCGAGGGTGATATTTTGAAGCTCGGTTTGGGTTCATGTTTGTATTTCGTTTTTATATTTTCATATATATATATATATATGTTATGTATATATATATATGTATATACATCTTATGGTTATGCACCGGATTTCATTGCTGCATCTTCTCCTCTCTGTACTGGTAAGGGTGGAACCATGTTTTTAAAATTATACCTCGGTTTTCATATATATATGAGCATATTCGGGTTATATATATATATATATACATGTGCATACCTTCTATGTTTATACCCTCAGATTCTTTTGCCTCAACTGCATCCCCTCTCCAAGCAAGGAAAAAGTCCTGTTTTAATTTCGGTTGTTTTTTTTACAAGAATCAGTTTTTATATAAATTTGTATATATTTATATATATATGTTATATATATATATATACATTTATATACACATAAGTATAAAAGGATATGTGCAAATATACAATTCTTCTTTCGTGTTTATAACCCTGATTTTTATTTTTCCTATAAACATGGAGGTTTTGGGTAATTGTACGAACATGCAAAATCATGCAAGTATATGAAGTATATTGGTAAATACATACATGCGATTATATCGATGTGTACGTACACCAATGTGTACTTGGTTTTCTTATCTTTTTGTAATGTATTACGATATTGCATGATGGATTTATGGGTTGGTTGGATTTCAAAATCGTTCTCGAAACTGAGAATTTTCATTTATCACTGCTTCGGATAATCAGGATTTTTCTTAAAATGGATAGTATGGGCTTCTTGAACTTTTATAAATGCATTCATGTATTAGTAGGTGTGTTCTCAGGTGATAATGGAAGAGTTTACACAAATATACATGATAAACTTGATTATGCACTTTGTAACCTCAACTGCCTGTATTAAACGTCTAGGATATCCATTTATCATCACATGTGTAATTAATGAGTGACCATGCTTTAATTTGAAATTTTTGATGTATGGAATGTTAAGTGTTATGTTTACTTTCTTAAAACCCATGTTTTCGAATGTTAACTTTTTATATGCACAAAGCATGAGCATGCATGTCTTAATGTTTTTAATGAAAGAACTGTTTTCATGTTATGTATGTGAAAATGGGGTTGAAGTAAGAATGCATGGAACCCCATTAACGAATGACCATGTCAAGATATGTGAGGGATGTATAGGACTTACATGTGACGGGTGCGCCTGGAATTATATAGCGCAACAAGAATGATGTGACGGGTGCGCCCAGAATTATATAGCGCTCCAATGCATTGGGTAAAGCAAGAGTCTCATGAGACGAACATGTGCGGCAGTCTTGGCAGTTAGCCTTGACTTGTGCTAAAGGAAACAGGGTGGGCAGTGAGCCTTGACCTGTTAAGTATGTTATACGGTCATGATGAAAAGTCATGACAAAGTCCAGGATTATACATTCCCTCTGCATGTAATGATAAAGGTTAACCAGGGGTTAGTTCAACTAACAGGACAACCCCTAGTTGAAAGCTCCCAAGATTATGAAAATGCAGTTTATGTGACAAGAACTATTTTTCATATGGTAAACTGTTAGATGATCTGCTTTTCTACTCATGAACCATGATATGCATGTCTTTCCCTGCTTAGCCATAGAATTTTTTTAGAATTAAAGTAACCTTGTTCTAACTTTATGCATTTCTTATATTGCGCACTCTGATCATGTTTACATTAGAGCTCATTTCAAGTACGTGCTTCTTTGTGCAAGTGGTTTCAAAGAAAGATGGATTTCATGTTTTTAAGAAATGATAATGTTTTAGCAAAGTATTTTTATTCTTTTCAAAATGACTTATTTAAGAAAGGTTTTTCTTAAAAAATGTTTTTTTTAAACCCCTTACTGGGCATTTTTGCTCACCCTACGTTTTGTTTAAAATTTTTCAGGCACGGTTGATACTAATGAAGCTAATCAGAAGCAGCAGGTTTTCCCAGAATCCTGAGCCTCGCGATCTTCTGTAGAAATGAGACATGATATTTAATTTTGTAATGATGTAATGTAAAGTATATCATGTCTCATTAAGCACCCCAGTTTTGGGGGTCGCTACAGTTGGTATCAGAGGATGGGTTCAGGAAACTCTGGAAAACCAGGTGATATAAATATATTGCTAAGACTAACTAAGTAAAAATAATTTTCAGATGGCTGATGTACCTACCGACCTTTTGTCACTCCCCACCGAGGCTCTAGAGAACATTATATCTCTAGCTAGCCATGAAAACTTCCTGAATTATGCCCAAATTCGCATGACGTGTAAGCACCTATCCGATGTGTTAAACTCATCTAGGGTGCTTAGTCTCCACCGGGGAATGGGGATGGATTATCTCCTAATGATGATGACCCAGTTTCCCTCGTATGCACGTCGGGGAAGGTATCACGAAGGACTCTTCCGAGTGTTTACAACTGGCGAGGAATTTGGCACAATGCTAGATAACCCTTTCCAAGAAGCTGCTGCTGCCGGAGACCTCCGAGCAGCTTATCTGTGCCAGGTCCTGCACTATGGCTTCTGGGGCCAGTTAATGGACTTCGGAGCGTTGGAGAATGAGTCCACACGTGTGTCTCTTAGGCAAGAAGTGTACACCGACGTTTCCCAACTCCACACCCCTCACGCGAAACTCAAGAGGCGTTATAAATGTTCCCATGAGTTTAGTCATGTATGTCCATCTTGTGTGTGGTTTGTGGAGTTAGAGAGTTTCGCCTCTCTTTGTGGTGTCCTTCTGGAAAACTCAGACTTAAATGTGTAAACTTTCTTAATTAAAAAGTTTATGATCCCTATCTTCTTAGTGTTGTTAAGTGACCTCTCTTTTATACCTTTTCTTCCAGATGGCAGGTCGGATGAACCTCTCATCTCTACCTAACGAGTTAGTAGAGATTATCTTGATCAGAACTTGTATGGTGGACTTTCCCTCTTTTCTCCACTTACGAGGGTCCTGTCAACGTCTTCTGGACATAGCGAATAGTCCGGAAATTCTCCGCGCATGTCAGGAGAATGAACATGTGATCCACCTCCTCGCCACCTCCCAGCTTCCCTTCTATAGGCGAAGGGGGAAATACCATGAAGGGCTTTTTCAATGTTTTTCTATGGCACGGAACTTCTCCACCAGAGCCTGCTTTCTCATAGCAGCTCAGGACGGCAACCTCAGAGCCGCCTACATGTTCCAGATCCTGAACGTTATCCTTCTCAATCGTGTCGTTCCCCTCGACTACCTAGAGCATGATGAAGTTCGAAGGTTTACTAGGGGATTCGTCCGCTCGGACGTCTCAGAGCTGTTTATTGCACGGGCCTCCCTGTGGAAGCCTGTGTGTAGTGCCCATGAGCAGGAGTACAAGTCTTATTGCTCAAAGTGTATCTGGGTCAGGGAAACAGCGGAGTTGTGTACCAGTTTAGGGGTCCCGTTAACCGAGCCAGGCCTTCAGTTTTGGTAATGTTCTACAACCGAGGTCTTTTCTTGTCCTTTATGAATAGAATTGCGAGGACGCAATTCTTTGAAGGGGGAGATGATGTAACGACCCGAGAATTCTTGTTTCGGGCAATGTTATGTTTTTCTTTAATTGGACCATCTTTCTCTAAAAAGAAAATGAAAATAAATGAAAACTCGTAACAACAAGCATGAATGAAATACTTCTTTATTAAGAAACACCGTGACGATTACAACTTCCCACGATCAAAACATCACTAACCAAAGATCCCAACCAAGAACCCAATTACAACGATGGGAAGACTGCTTAGAACTACTAGGAGCCCAAGTATGTGGTAGGGATTTCGAGCATCCATCATAAGGAACATAAGTATGGCTGACGCCACCGCGACCGTGCTCAACACCAAGGGGATCACACGAACCATCTTCCGTTCTTCTTCGGTCACTTGGATTAAGGGACACCCGAGACCAAACCCTTTTTTTAAGCATCCCGATATGACCGTTATACACCAACGGATAAAAATGTAGTCGTTGGCTCTCTCCTAACTTGTTTTACTTTTTAAAGTTTTAATTAGAAAAACAAAGGTATTTGACACTAAGTTTCTACTATTTGTTATATATATATATATATACATTTAACTTAATAAAGTAATTATTTGTTTAATTTATTTTTCTTTTTTCAAAATGGTGGACTATACTGATTTTGGTGAGGTTTTACTTCTTTTACAAATATATATGTGCACACTCTCGGTTTGTAGATGTACCTGTATATATATTTATGTTGTGGAAAAGTGTAGGTTAAATGAATTATACCTATTTTCTGGATTATATATATAAGTAATAATAATACAAATGTTTATAACTTGCTTTTATATTTAATATTTTGAAATTATGTCAACGTTTCGGTTTCTTGCTGTAAAAATTTTGTGGTATAATGTTGAAATTTACTTTAATGCACATTAAATTTGCCATTTTGGAAATAACTAATAATGTTAAAATGTTAATATCTAATAGAATAATTAACTTTTCTTGCTTGCAACAATAATTGGTGATCTTGAATCTTTAAAACAATAATAATGTTTGTAATTATCACTTTGGAAATAATTTAAAAACTTTAGTTTCTTTTGCTGCTTAATATGAATATTTAATGGTGTAGTTTATTTAATACTTTTTTTTTGTTGATTGTGTAATTGTGTAACCAATGTTAATGTAAATAGGGTGGGATGAACTAATTAATATACAATCATATTAAATGACCCATGACTTTTTAAATAATAAAAGTTAAAAATAATTGAAGGTTAAATAAGAATAATAATCGCTTATAAATCACCAAAGAATCTTTACTATCCTTAAAATAATTAAAGGTGTAAATAATTGAATGTTAGATAATGATAAAATTTAATAGTAATTTAAAACGCGGAAAAGGGGAGGGAGAAGATCGCGCGTTTTTTTATGCCGCGGTGGATTTCCAGCCGTCTGATCTTCTACTCCTCTGATCTTGGCCGTCGTTTTTTTTAAAACCGCATCAGTTCCAGCCGCTGGATCGGGCCGTTTTAATCTCATCCGTCGATTGTCTTCTCCTTTTCCACGTCGCGCTTTCTTCTACCTCGCGCTGCAACCTCTTCATCCACCGACGCAGCCCTCCCTCTTCCTCACGTCGCCATCCCAGTAGACTAGGGTTTTGTTTTTCTTCTCTAGGCTGGCGAAGAAGACCGGGCTGCCTCCTCCTTTCCACAAGTTGACGCTGACACCCCACCTCCCCCGAAGTCCTTCTTCTTCTTCTCTTTTTTTTTCTTTTTTTAACCCCCTTTGCACCGAGGACCGAAGAATCGGCTCCAGATCTCTCCGACCTTCAGGCGATGCTGACACAGCTCCGGTCTTCCTCCTCCTCGTCGAGTTTAGGTAAGGGTGAAGTTTTGAGGTTTGTCATGGTTCATGTTTTAGTTTCGTTTTTATACATATACCCATATATATATATATATATGTGTGTGTTATGTATATATACATCTTGTGGCTATGCACCTGATTCCACTGGCTTCGTTTTCTTCCTCTCCTCCTCTCCGTACTGGTGAGGGTGATGTTTTGAAGCTCGGTTTGGGTTCATGTTTGTATTTCGTTTTTATATTTTCATATATATATATATATGTTATGTATATATATATATATATATGTATATACATCTTATGGTTATGCATCGGATTTCATTTCTGCATCTTCTCCTCTCTGTACTGGTAAGGGTGGAACCATGTTTTTAAAATTATACCTCAGTTTTCATATATATATGAGCATATTCGGGTTATATATATATATACATGTGCATACCTTCTATGTTTATACCCTCAGATTCTTTTGCCTCAATTGCATCCCCTCTCCAAGCAAGGAAAGAGTCTTGTTTTAATTTCGGTTGTTTTTTTTACAAGAATCAGTTTTTATATAAATTTGTATATATTTATATATATATGTTATATATATATATACATTTATATGCACATAAGTATAAAATGATATGTGCAAATATACAATTCTTCTTTCGTGTTTATAACCCTGATTTTTATTTTGCCTATAAACATGGAGGTTTTGGGTAATTGTACGAACATGCAAAATCATGAAAGTATACGAAGTATATTGGTAAATACATACATGCGATTATATCGATGTGTATGTACACCAACGTGTACTTGGTTTTCTTATCTTTTTGTAATGTATTACGGTATTGCATGATGGATTTATGGGTTGGTTGGATTTCAAAATCGTTCTCGAAACTGAGAATTTTCATTTATCACTGCTTCGGATAATCAGGATTTTTCTTAAAATGGATAGTATGGGCTTCTTGAACTTTTATAAATGCATTCATGTATTAGTAGGTGTGTTCTCAGGTGATAATGGAAGAGTTTACACAAATATACATGATAAACTTGATTATGCACTTTGTAACCTCATCTGCCTTTATTAAACGTCTAGGATATCCATTTATCATCACATGTGTAATTAATGAGTGACCATGCTTTAATTGGAAATTTTTGATGTATGGAATGTTAAGTGTTATGTTTACTTTCTTAAAACCCATGTTTTCGAATGTTAACTTTTTATATGCACAAAGCATGAGCATGCATGTCTTAATGTTTTTAATGAAAGAACTGTTTTCATGTTATGTATGTGAAAATGGGGTTGAAGTAAGAATGCATGGAACCCCATTAACGAATGACCATGTCAAGATATGTGAGGGATGTATAGGACTTACATGTGACGGGTGCGCCCGGAATTATATAGCGCAACAAGAATGATGTGACGGGTGCGCCCAGAATTATATAGCACTCCAATGCATTGGGTAAAGCAAGAGTCTCATGAGACGAACATGTGCGGCGGTCTTGGCAGTTAGCCTTGACTTGTGCTAAAGGAAACAGGGTGGGCAGTGAGCCTTGACCTGTTAAGTATGTTATACGGTCATGATGAAAAGTCATGACAAAGTCCAGGATTATACATTCCCTCTGCATGTAATGATAAAGGTTAACCAGGGGTTAGTTCAACTAACAGGACAACCCCTAGTTGAAAGCTCCCAAGATTATGAAAATGCACTTTATGTGACAAGAACTATTTTTCATATGGTAAACTGTTAGATGATCTGCTTTTCTACTCATGAACCATGATATGCATGTCTTTCCCTGCTTAGCCATAGAATTTTTTTAGAATTAAAGTAACCTTGTTCTAACTTTATGCATTGCTTATATTGCGCACTCTGATCATGTTTACATTAGAGCTCATTTCAAGTACGTGCTTCTTTGTGCAAGTGGTTTCAAAGAAAGATGGATTTCATGTTTTTAAGAAATGATAATGTTTTAGCAAAGTATTTTTATTCTTTTCAAAAGGACTTATTTAAGAAAGGTTTTTCTTAAAAAATGTTTTTTTTAAAACCCCTTACTGGGCATTTTTGCTCACCCTACGTTTTGTTTAAAATTTTTCAGGCACGGTTGATACTAATGAAGCTAATCAGAAGCAACTGGTTTTCCCAGAATCCTGAGCCTCGCGATCTTCTGTAGAAATGAGACATGATATTTAATTTTGTAATGATGTAATGTAAAGTATATCATGTCTCATTAAGCACCCCGGTTTTGGGGGTCGCTACAGGTTCGGTCCTTTTCCATGTTTTGGGGTAATTAGATTTCCCCCTTGCCGAATTTTTAGGACCCTACAAATGCCCCCCATCGGAATGGGGTTCGATCGAAATGAAGAGGAGGATATTCTGATGTGGTGTGGTCCTGAAAATCGAGGAGTGATTGTACAATGCTCTAAATTTTTCCGGAGCCAAGGGACTCAGCGAGAACAGTTCGACTTTTTCTAGGGTTTTATAGGAAAACCCTACAAATTTTTTGTCCTTTTCTTCTTTTAATGCCCTGATTTTGCCTGGGCCCATTCAGTATGGACCCAGCGGGTATAACCCAACTTTTTTTTAGGTCTCCCTTTTCAGGTTTCCGACCTAACAGGCTTTGTGCCTCTTTATTCTGTGAGAGGTTTAAAGTCCCGCCAACAAGACTATCATTACTGATGTTTTAGGTCGAAAAAATTTTACCAAATATGGTGGGCCGAGGGCCCCAATGGGGTTCAACTGATTAAAAGATGTATTAATACCCTTCAAATGCACGTGGGGGCAAACATGTTTGAATTTGAGCGGCATGCAGGGCATGTCTCAAGGCATGGGAGTCGTGTCGGCGTACAGAGGTAGGAAGAGCATTGCCTAAGGAAAACTTGCCTTTGGTAGATGGGCCAGGGGCAATCAATATGCAGAGTCGCTGCGGGAATGGTATGCATAGTCATACAAAGGTGTGGAATGCCTGGACATGTCGGGGATATTCGTCCCTGGCTGTTATTAATGCTTAAAGATCCCCCCTGCGCTGATTTATCTTGCTCGTGGGGGTGTGCCTTCATTCCATGCAGTTTAACGTCATGCGGTAAAGATGAAGTACTCCTAGTTTATCGGTCATAGAACTCGGACCATTGGGTGACTATTGCTGCAGTCACTCGAAGGATAACTGGGTCAACATGTTCTGATATACTTAGACAGGGCGGGGATGAAGGTCGTAAACTGGAACATTGAGCTTTCACATATTAGGAGGTATGGTTTTGGTGCTCTGAGGCCAGTAAGCGTACGGAGCTAGGAGAAGTACCGCCTAAGGAAATCTTGCCTTTGATGGACGAGCCATGGGCTATCATTATGCAGAGCCGCTAAGGGAATGGTATGCATAGTCGTACAAAGGTGTCCTTGGGTCGATAACTTTCCACGTCCGATGGCCATGAATGATTATGAGAATCTGTGATTGCTCCCAGTGTAGAGTTCGGCATGTGGGGATAATAGTGTCCGGGTATACAGAAAACATCTTCACTGCAATTGTCCGTTGAGTCAAAGTAGCCTAGTCTTGGCTTGATGTTTGTTGATGCAGGTCGCTATGTGAACCACTGACAGGCACATAGGCTAGCCAGATAAGGATACCTTGGAAACATATGGATGTGAAAAGGGGAATGAACATGAAAACCACTTCTCCATAAACTTCAAGATCAAGAGGTATGGTATGAGGGCTTTGAGGCCGGTAAGCGTACAGAGCTAGGAAGAGTGTCTCATGTGGAAATATTTCCTTTGGTAGAAGGGCCAGGGGCAATAAATATGTAGAGCCGGTGAGGGCATGATATTCATAGTCATACAAAGGTCTCAACGGGTCGATAAATTTCCACCTCTGATGGCCATGATTGGTTATGAAGATCCATAATTATCCGGGTCATGGTGCCTGATGTATGGAAAGGCTGTATCTAAATGTGCAAGGAGTATCTCCATCTCGTATCACCATGTGTCCTGGTAGGGTCGCGACGAAGTCTATGAAATTTAATGTCATGCGGTGAGGACAAAATCCATGCAGTTTATCGTCATGCGGTAAGGACAAAGGTGACCCAATGTGAAAGAAAAAGAGGGGTCATCTCAGTTTAACGTCGTGCGGTGGGGACAACTTCCGTGCAGTTTAACCTCATGCGGTAAGGACAAAGATATACACCCCGTGCAGGACTGGTCCATACATGGGGGGAGGGGAATTTTTAACATCACCATCCGTGAATTTTAACGTCATGTAGTAAGGAAGAGAAGTACACCCCGTGCAGGTCTGGTCCATACACGGGGGAAAGAAGGCACTTTATTTTTTGAATGTACTGGGCCAAGACTGGGGATCCGGGCGTCGCTACATATCATGTGAGGGAAGTAATCAAGCCGTACGCAATTCTCCAGAATCCGTACACCCCATGAAGGTCTGGTCCATACATGGAGGGATGGGCATTCTTAATTCTTCTTCTTTCGTGCAGTTTATTGTCATGCGGTAAGGATGAACTCCATGTAGTTTTAACGTCATTAGGTGAGGACGTGAATACACCCCTTGTAAGTCTGGTCCATACACGGGGGAATGGGAACTTTTATTTTTCTTTTTGAGGTGGTTGGGCCAGGGTGTGGAATTCTGGCGTCACTACATATCCTGCAAGGGCAGGAATCAAGCCTCACGTAGTTCTCTGAAAGACGATACACCCTGTGCAGGTCTGGTCTGTACATAGGGGAAGAGGGATTTTTTTGAAGTGGCTGGGCCAGGATAGGGAATCCCAGCGTCACTACGTATCTTACAAGGGTAGGAATCAAGCCATACGTAGTTCTGTAAAAAGATGATACACCCCGTGCAGGTCTGGTCCGTACATGGGGGAAAGGGGAATTTTTTTTTGAAGTGGCTGGGCCAGGATAGGGAGTCCTGGCATTGCTACGTATCCTGCAACTGTAGGAATCAAGCCATACATAGTTATGTGAAATCCTTTCAGTTTAACATCATACGGTGAGGACGAATTCCATGCAGTTTAACGTCATGCGGTAAGGAAGAAGATATACACCCCATGCAGGTCTGGTCTGTACATGGGGGAAGGGGCATTTTTAACATCATCGTCTGTGCAGTTTAACGTCGTGCGGTAAGGGAAATAAGTACACCCCGTGAAGGTCTGGTCCATACACGGGGGAAAGAAGGCACTTTTTTTGAAGTGGTTGGGCCAGGATAGGGAATCTCGGCATCGCTACGTATCCTGATAGGGCATGAATCAAGCCGTACGTAGTTCTGTGACATCCCTGTAGTTTAACGTCATGCGGTGAGGACGAGGTCCATATAGTTTAACGTCTTGTGGTTAGGATGAGGGGGGATTATTAGATTCCATGCAGTTTAACGTCATTCGGTGAGGATGAGGTGCTTGGCAGTTTAATGTCATACAGCTCGTATGATGTCCATACAGTTTAACGTCATGTCGTCAGGACGAGGTGCTTGGCAGTTTAGTTTCATACAGCTCGGATGATGTACATACAGTTTAACGTCATGTGGTTAGGACGAGGTGCTTGGAAGTTTAGTGTCATAGATCTCAGATGATGTCCATACAGTTTAACATCATGTGGTCAGGACGAGGTACTTGGCAGTTTAGTGTCATACAGCTCGGACGATGTGTACATCTCATTTTTTTCTTCATCCGTGCAGTTTATCATCATGCGGTAAGGATGAACTCCATGCAGATTAATGTCATGTGGTGAGGAAGTGAATACTTCTTGGTCTCTATGAGAAATACTTCTTCAGGAATCTCGCATTGGTAGGAGCTATAGTGAATTATACGTCCATGGAGATCAGGGCGTATGCTCCATTAGAGTAGACCTTGTGTATAGAATATGGTCCCTCCCACTTGGGATCCAGAATTGAAGGCTTCTTTCTATGTATCATTGGGGTCCGGAGGACCAGCACGAATTCTCCTTTCAAGTAAGACCGGAGGAAGACCTTTTTGTTGAAGGCTTGTGCGATCCGGTTCTGGTACACTTCCATGTGTTGTAGAGTGTGCAGCCGCTTCTCGTCTAGCTGTTCTAATTCACCTAACCGCTTTTCTGACTTCTCATCATCAGATAATCGATCACATATGGAAATACAGAGTGAGGGAAGTTGGAGTTCAATGGGAAGTTCTGCCTCCGTGCCGTACACCAATGAGTACGGGGTAGACCGAGTATTGGTGCTGATTATGGTTCAATATGCCCACAATGCATGGAGGAGTTTATCTGGACATGACTTCTTGTCTTTGTCCACCATTTTTTGGAGGATGTCAGACAGGGTCTTGTTGAAAGCTTCTATCTGTCTATTGGCTGCTTTATGGTAGTGGGATGAGTGGTTATCCTTGATACCATACTCGTGGTATAGCTTTTCCAACTCAACAGAGCAGAAATTGGTGTCGTTGTCCGTTAGTATGGTATGAGGGAAACCAAATCTGGTGATGATATTGTTCTTCACGAATCTGACAATATTTCTTTCCCCGAATTCCTTGAGGGGTATGGACTCTGCCCATTTGGAAAAGAAGTCGGTCATCGTGACGATATACTTCAGTTGTTTGGCTGTGGCAGGAGGATATGGTCCCACGACGTTCATCCCCCAGGCAGAAAATGGCCATGATTACTTAGCTTGATGAAGTAACTCCAGGGGCTGGTGTATGAAGTTGGCATGAATCTATCATGAGTGGAATTTTGTGGTAAAATGCTCGCAGTCTCGTGCCACTGTGGGCCAGTAGTACCCAAGCCTTCAAACCTGATGAGAAAGCTTGGTCCCTAGTTTTTGTGCTCCACATGCTCCCACATGTACATCAGTCATGACGACATCGGTTTCTTCTCCGTAAATTCATCTGAGGAGCACTCCATCGAGGCCTTGTTTTTAGAGGGCCTCTTGCTAACCTATTCCACCATATAGGACAAAATTGATTTCCCTTCTCTGTATTTACTCTCGTTTAGCCCTGTCTGATGGAATCTCTCCCCGTTGAAGGTAGTTCATGATGGGGGTCATCCAGCCGGTATTAGGAGCATATGGCTCAGGGACAGAACTGACTTCGTGGATCTCTTCCATCTTTTCTTGAACAAATGGAAATACCATTCGATGGTGAGCAATACTGATAACCATTTCATCCCAGTCTGGGTTGGCTAGGGCTATGGCCGCGTTGGCTAATGCATCATCCTGAGCATTCTGGGACCGAGGAATATAAGTCAATTTTGTTTTTGTGGAGAACATGGCCATTATCCCTCGGACATGGTCAAACAAGGGGATCATCACCTCTTTTTTAATAGCATAGTCACCATTGACTTGCTTGATGACCAGCTCTGAGTCACCTTTTACCTTAGGGTGTTTTACTTGTGCCTGGAGTGCGAGTTACAGGCCTGTAATGAGGGCTTGATATTCCTCTTCATTGTTCATACATCCCTATGACAGGAGGAAGGAATACGGAAAAACCTCCTTTTATGGGGACACAAGTATTATCCCCAGACCCACTTTGTTGAATCTGGGATCCTCCATCCTCTTCCCAGTGGGGCTTTGGGACGAGCCGTCAAAGTACATTTCCCATGCTGAGACATCCTCTTGAACTGAGAAGATATCTTCATCAGGTAGTTCAGTGTCCGGTGCAGTGGTCCCTGTTGAAGTGTGATCTGCTAGAAAGTCTGCTAATTCCTGGCCCTTGATTTCTTTTTGAGGCACGAACCAGATGTCGAACTGTTGCAAGATGACCGCCCATCAGGATAGGCGCCTGGTTAGCATCGGGTAACTGAGGATGTACTTGAGCGGGTTACTTTGTGAGATCAAATGGACCTGATGATGCAGCAGATAATGTCGTAGCTTTTGAACCATGAAGACCAAGGCCAGACAACTCTTCTCGATATTTGAGTATCGAGTCTTAGCATCAATCATGGTTCAACTAAGGTAATAGAGACTGTTTTCACTGCCGACGTCGTTCTTCTGTGCAAGGAAGGCTCCCAATGACCATTCTAGGGCCTTCACATATAGAATGAGAGGCCTTCCTTCGACCGGGGGCATGAGCACTGATGGGCTTAAGAGGTAATTCTTCAAGATGTCGAACGCCTCATGGTAGTCATTCGTCCATTGGTACATGACCCCCTTCTTCATCAACCTGGTGAAGGGAAAACATTTGCCTTCCAGGTTGGCTATGAACTGCCTAATATAGGCTAGGTTCCCTTGGAATCCCCTCAGCTCAGTGAGATTTCGAGGGGGTGGCAGGCTCAGGATAGCCTTCGTCTTCTTAGGGTCGACTTCGATGTCGTGTTGGCATACGACGAAGCCAAGGAATTTCCCTGAGGTAACCCCAAAGGCGCATTTCAAGGGGTTCATCTTCAAGCTATATTGTCGGAGCATGTTGAAGACAGTCTCAAGGCTCGACAAGTGATCCAAGCGCTGTCTGGACTTGGACACTAGGTCATCCACATAACATTCAACGAATTTCCCTAGTAACGGCTTAAAGATCCAATGCATGGCATGCTGATACGTGGCGCCGGCATTCCAGAGACCAAAGGGCATGACCCTATAACAGAATACCCCTTGAGGGACCCTGAAGGCAGTGGATTCTTCGTCTTCTCGGGCCATCCTGATTTGATTATATATGGAATTGCTGTCCATGAAGGATAGAGCCTCATACCCGGCCGTCACATCAATTAAAAACTCAGTGATTGGAACCGGTAAGTCACCTTTCAAAAAACGACAATTAAGGTCTCTGAAGTCAATGAAAACGCGGATTTGACCATTATTTTTCTTGATAGGGACAATGTTGGCCAACCAATTGGGGTACTGGATCTCCCTAATGAAGCCTGCTTTAATGATCTTATCGACTTCAGCCTCTATCTTGGCAGCATGTGAGGGGTGTGTCCTAGCGGCCTATTTTTAGCCCCGGTGGTCTTCTGGAAGACCTAGGTTATGCGTTTCTACCTCGGGACCGAGTCCTACCATTTCCATGTAATTCCATGCAAATACATCCCGATATTTCCTTAGGAAGGAGATGTATACCTCATGTTCCTCGGGAGACATGGCCGTGCTAATGAGAGTGGGCCTCGGGTCTTATTTGGTACCCAGGTTTATTTCCCTGAGTTCGTCCACAGTGGTGGAGATACCCTCCTCAAATGTGGGAGGTGCATCTCTGAGATCTTTCCCCTCTTCTTCTCCAGAGTCCTCATCTTCTTGATCTGACAAGGTGAGAGTTTCCAGTATGAGCCTTCGAGGGTTTGAGGGAGATGCATCATGGGCATCCCTGCTTGAGTATTCATCCCCAAATCGAGGTTTGGTAGATTTTCCCGTGTTGTCATGCTCGTCCATCATGGCTGAAGTCATGAGGACATCTGCATGCGTGTCTGGACTTAAACTCTTACTCTCAACACGGTTGATGGGAAGGACATAATCTCTTCCAAGCTACCTAAGGGGGTCATCGGGGACTATTTCCAGGCTATTTGGAGTGGGGATCCAGTCGACGCCATCGATCAAAGGCTTCTTCTTCTTTTTCTCATAGAACCCGATGTCGATGTAATGTGACTCGGAGAGATCGAAAGGGGCCTTGTCGGCATGCAACGTCCCGCTTTGTCCATTTATGCAGTACTTGATACACTGGTGGTAGGATGAAGGAATGGGCATGTGCTAATGGAGCCATGGCCTTCCCAGTAGGGCATTTAATGTTGTGCTCTGCCAGACCACCAGGAATTCTGTGTAGGCTACCAGGTCACCAAAATGGATCTTTAGCTTAATCTGTCCCATTGGTTTCTGCTCACTCTTGTCGTAACCTAACAAAGTTGTGGCTGAGGGAATTAGATCATCCTCACTGTAACCCAACTTACGGAGTGTTCGTAGGGGAAGGAGGTCAACTCCATAGCCATTGTCTATAAATAATTTTCGGATCTCAATACCATTTAGTGTGCCGAACACATATAGTGGTCAGATGTGTCCATGCATGATGGCATCTTCGTTCTGATCGGTGAAGGAAATCACCGCATCGAATTCAGCTGGGCCAGTCTCCATCCGGTAAATCTCGGCAGCAGCTACCTCAGCTTGGAATTCTTGGGGGATGATCAAAGCTTCAGTAAGCGCCTCCCCAAGGTCGGCTGACAAACTCAGGGCATCCAGGATTGACAACATGGCTGGTACTGACGCCAGCTGCTTAAGGATGTCGTATTTTTGCTCCAGCGGTCGATGCTTCTCGGTTGGCGGGAGAGTCTTAGCGGGTGCTTGGGAGATGGAGCATTTGATGAGGAGGGACCGGCTGTGGGGACTGATGTCGATGGTGTTCCTACACTTTGAGGACTTAGCCTGACTGGTCTGTTTGTGCGCACTAGGCGACTAGACACTTGCTCCTCCTTTGGTGGGTATCGCAGAACAACAGGGCCATAGTGGCTACTTGTGGAGGTGGAGGGGCATTCCCTCTCCTGTTGAGTCCGCTGAAGGGCTCTCCCACGGGTTTCTGCAATATTGATGGTATGGGACGGGGTCCAACCGTAGGGTTGGTTTCAGCCGCGGCTGCACCTCCCCTAGTATGCTTTGCCTATGTGATTCCTCCTCCCAGCTCCTCGTGTAGGGAACTCGAGTTCATAATCATACCCTTCGTCAGGGAATGGTTCCATGAGATGAATGACATTGATAGAACCAAAGATTGGCTCTTCATCCTTTGACAGTTCAACTTGGCCAGTTGTCTCGGATGGTGCCGTTTGGTGGGTCGGTGCCCGTTGTGCCAGATTCGAGGGCATGAAATCTGCCAGGGTCAAGACTAACATTGGCCCCATCGCAGACTGCTCTTCTTGTGATTGTTTCCTCCTTCAACTCCGTCCAAATGACCGGCTTGTGGAGGGTTGTGAGGCCGATGTGTTCGGCTTTGCGGCTCCAGGGGCTACTGGTGGCAACACCAGCTACTGTAGTTGAGCTCAGAGTATGCCCTGGGCTCAGTTGATAGTCTTCTGAGTCATCCAATTGTCAAATATTTTCCCTTGCTTGCTGGTGACTTTCTGCCACCCCTCCTCTTTGTCAGAGTCGGTGGTAGAGATACATGCCACGTGTGCTGGGGGTGGTCCCCGCTCGACTTGTCTAGAATCTACCATCCTTTGTATGAGTTCTTTGAAAAAAAATCACTCTCAGATACTGTGCCCCAACATCCGATGGTAGGGGCAGTAATCTAGCCTGTCATTGTAGCCGACTTCTTCAGGTCTCCTCGGCTTCGGGAGGCGGAGCAAGTTGCAGTTCATGGCAGCAATGAAGAAGCCACGAACCTGATCATCTTATAACGAGTATACTTCTTGTCTCAGCTCATCAAACTAGTTCCACTTCGGTCCTCACTGATCGTCCCGTTTAGGCGGGGGCGGCCGCTGATATGAAGGGGGGCCTTGACGATTTGGTGGACGCCTGAGCGGTGGAGCGGGCATAGGGGCCGGCTTGAGTGTGACAGTGGATGATTCAGCTCTAGGAGCTCTCTTCACCGGAGCTTGCGAGGCTATTAGGGACATTGAATTTTTCACCTGCAGGGAGTCCTCAATTCTCTTGGCAATGGCTGAGAGAAGGCGGAATCCATTGGTGCACTCCACTGGTATGAGCGACGTTCGCAGCTCATCTCTAAGATTGTCGATGCATATAGCTAGCATCTCATCTTGAGGCATTGACCTGTTCAGAGAAGAGGCCAGACCTTTCCATATGGCAATGAAATCTTAGACCCTCTCATTCTCCATCTTCTTGTAGTTCATGAGATCACTGACCGTCATTTTAGGAAGCGTTGAGCTGAAGTGGAATAGGAACTGCTGCCGGAGGTCCTCCCATCACTTTATCGGCTGGGCTGGTAGACTCATATACCAGACAAAGGCGGATCCTTACAAGGTCCACAGGAAGCATCTGAGTTTCACTGCTTCTTGTTATTCTGGATTCCCCATCATAGGGTCTCAATTGGATGCGTAGTGCATCAAATGCTACTAAGGATCGCCTGATCCATTGAAGATAGGGAATACAGGGCTCCCAAAATTGGTTGGAGGTGGTGTATTGGTCACCAAATCTAGGTAGGGGTTCCTCTCCGGATGTATCGGAGCGCGTTGACCTTCCATCGCTTCCAATCGAGCTGTTAGTGCCTCGATAGTGTTGGTGAGTCCCTGGTTTACATCATGTTGGGCCCGGTCCTGGGCAGGCGTAGCCCGAGGCATTGCCTAAGGATCCGGATTGGCCATCACCAATGGTTCATATTTCGTTTGTGGTACCCTTGGAGGGTTCGGGCGTACTTGCTCCGGTTTCCACCTAAGTGGAGGGAAATCCTAGTATTCATCATCCACGTTTATGTAGTTGGACGAACCAGGTACCTCATTGGACAGGAGCCCTGATCGTGCTCCGTTTTCCGAGGCCAGCCTTAGCCTTTGAAGTGAACTTGCCGAGAGTGAGTGACGTGGATCTTCTTGGGACGCACCTTCAATAAGGCGGTTCCTCTGGAGCAGCTCGGTGTTAAGCTGCCTCAACTCTTTCATCTCTTCTTCCTGTCGAGTGAACCTCTCCTCGAGCATGAGCTGCTCATATTTATTGAGAGAGGGGGACGGGTTAAGGGTAACCGTTCCTTTATTCTTATCCTTGTTGGAAGCTTGCAGGGTAGGTAGAGGGAGGTTATATGAAGGGGCGACCATATTTAAAGCGCCCCTCTGGTTCCGGGTGTGCACACCTAGGGATTCATGGTGAGCCACAGCCTGACCGGAACCATCATCTCCCGATCCGTCTGGATTTTCATTTTCTCCGGTGTCACCCGTGGGGTTAGCCTCTATGGCGTTGATGAACTCATATTGCAGGGTGGAGGAGATGTCATCTTCCAAATAGGAAGGGGATCTCCCGCGTCTTCGGTTGGCCTTCCCTTTTATGACCTGGGATTGCCCTTGGACTTCCTAACGAAGGGTGACGTGGAGAGTTCTTTAATGCGACCTTACGGTGCGCCTTCCTCTCAGAGGGGATGATGATTCAAATGACGGGATAGGACAAGAACCTCCTCTTCTGACTATCCTCCCTAGACAAGAAAATACCGACTCTCATGGGGGAGGTTGTTGTTTAGGGGGTAATAATGACCCCAGCTCTGAGGGCTGGGGCTGGCTCCATTCCCTGGACATTGAGTCTCTTCTTGGTTTTATTGGTCTTACAGGGGAATTTGTTGTTAAAAATGCCCCCAGCCCTACAGGCTGAGTTGACCCTGGATTGCGGTAGTAGCTGCGGCTATCGCGACCTGCCTGATCTGATGTGCCCCCATCCGGGGCTGAACTAGATCTGGTGCTGAATTCACCTGTGGATCAGTCCCTTTTGGGGAGGTAGGTAGAGATCGTTGATTGGACTCTCTTAGGCGAGAGGCCTAATGTATTCTCTCGGTGGCCAGATTTAGGAGTTTTTGAATGGCTCATTGCCGCCAGGCCTGACGCTTCTGGGGCTTACTCGAGGCCTGAATCTATTGGGTGTGTTGCCCTTCCTGAATAGGGGGTCCACCCGATTTCCATCTCGATGTGACAACGTTACATAATACCATTCCGAATGGGTTCTTCTAGGTAGGGAGCGGAGTGAAATGCAGAGCTCCTTGTTCCCCCCATCCCCTGATATGGACCCCCGTTAGAGCGTCACCGATGAGGCAGCGCAGTTCGTGCAGTGCACGGAGGCAAGCTACCTTCATATTCTCTTTGCGCCTCTCGGGGCATTGTTTTCGCGTTGAGGAAAGGGCCTCCAGGTCGATGTGACGCAAGAGGTCCCCTATCATATTGACGTGGTCTACATACCCGTCATAGGGCAGGAAGATTGACTTCAGCCAGTAGAGGGTCGTCCATATATTATGGCGGATGTCGTGCATGCATTCTTCCGACAAGTCTCTGCGTATATCGAACTGAGAGGTGGTCGTGGGCCAAAACATGACTGGTATATCATTCCTGGCCAGTCGTTTCCTCAGGTGCAACATATCGGCATATTCCTCTGCCAGTGATTCCTCTACCTGGTCAGCCCAGCTAAGGCTCTCACTGTAGTCGGAGGCAGTGGGACCAGTAGTAATCAAATTGTCTTGTGGGCGATTCCGAGGTGGTTCAGAAGATGAATGCGGCCTTGGAACGACTCTTGATCGAAGAAGGGAGTCGTTAGAGACAAGCTGGGAATATGACATGCTCGATCCCATCCATCTGAGTGCCTCGGCATACGAGGTCTTTTCGGTGCTTGACTCAACAGGAGGAGGACCTTCCTGTTGATATAATATTTCATCGCGGGGAGGACCTTCACAATGACGACTATAATGGCGAGGAATACCACTACTACTTGATTCTTCACTGCATAGAGGACTTTTGCAGTGCACATCCTGGGGAGGACCTCCAAGGCATGTTGCAGCAAGGGGAGGACCTTCTGGCTGCGTAGCTTCGTTATGGGGAGGACCTTCGCAACAACTGTCATCCTGGTGAGGATGACCATCATGGCTTGACGTTCGACGCACATCCTGGGGAGGACCTTCAGGACATGCCACGACAAGGGGAGGACCTTCTTGTTGCTTGCGGCCATTGCGGGGAGGAACTTCACAATGGCGGCCATGGTGGCGAGGACTACTATCACAGCTGCGGTAATGGAGAGGACTACCATTACTGCTGCCGTAGGGAGAATATCCATGGGATACATCCTGAGGAGGGCCTCCAGAATGTACCGCAACGAGGGGAGGGCCTTCTTGTTGCTCGATGTCTCTACGAGGAGGACCTATGTTATCAAGGTGGCGAGGACTATCACCGTGACCTGATGCCTGGCTGCGTGGAGTTCCGTTGCAGCGTAACCTCTGGGCAGGACCTTCAAGGCAGGCTACGACAAGGGGAGGACCTTCTTGTCATAATGAGACGTCACTACGAGGAGGGCCTCCATAGTTGCGACTATGATAGCGGGGACTACCATCACAATCTGTGGTCCCGCTACATGGAGAGTGATTGCAGCGTATACCCCGGGGAGGACCTTCAGGGTGGACCGCAGCAAGTGGAGGACCTTCATACTGCTCGATATTCTGGTCATGTAGAGGGTTTCCGTGACTTGCATCAAGAGAGAAGCTCTCGTGACTGATCGTTATATGCCCGCGGGGGAGGCCCCCACGAGTGCTCTGGGGAGGACCTTTAGAGCTGCTGGTAGCGACATTGTGGGGAGGACCTTCGCAACTGCTACTGCCACTCCCATAATATGGTAATGGGTGGACAGGTTTTTGTGCCTTTGTGGTGTGCTTAGTGGCGTTAGAGACCCCATCTTCTAGCAGAGCGGAGTCATGAACCCGCTCTTTATTTTCCGTCTTCCTTCGGTGCGTTCAGGAATCTCTTTTGCGAGCATCGGGGAACATCTGTTGTTGACAACGACCTTCACCTTTGGGTCCCTCTCTAATTGGGTCCCGTGATGTTGTTGGGATACGCCGACGAACATATTGACTTTTAGCAGGGATATATGCCTACTCTGGAGCATCCAACATGATGGATGGGTGTCCCCTAGTTGGAACGAGTGAAGCTGCTTGATTTGGTTTCCCTTGCATCGTAGAATATAGCCGGCGAACTTACTGGGCCGAAGAAGGGATGAAAATCTACTCTGAGGCGGCTATCTCGTCTCTTAGATGAGTCGCCTCAAATGGGGAGATGGGCTCACGAGCTCGAGTCCTTCCTGTTGCCGCCGATGCAATTACATGCTGGAAAGTCTGCAAGATCTGATCTGGGATCGATACCTGCTCCCCCATCATTGCCATGATATGTAAAGAGACATCTTTGGATGGAATGGGTATGAAGGCCCATTCCGATATCGGAGTAGGAATATCCTTCTCCCGTCTTCCAGTGGTCAGTGGGTGCTGACAATTCTCCTATGTCGGGGCTGGTGAACGAGTCTGCCCCTGTACCAGGATACGCTGGTTTCTCTCTCCATTTTCCTCCACATCGGGGTGGCGGACATTACTTGCATCCGCAGGGAGCTAGCCCTGCATATATTGATTTCCCACTATATCAAGTCTGTGGCCTTTGTGGGCGTTGAGACGTAACCACCTTTGATTTTCCGCCACATCTGGGTGGCAGGATTTGTTGATCGCCACCATATCAGGATGGCGGGTGTCTGAAGCAACTGTCGGAAGCTGGTCCTGCAGGTGCCGAGTCGCCACCATGTCGAGATGGTGGGCTTCACGACCCTGGGCAGAGAGAGCTGCCTGCCTGATAAGTGCTGTCCTGCGTGAGCGATGGGCTTGATGGAGCTCGGCGAGGTTGCGCGCCGGCTTGTATGATGCCGCCATGTGTGGATGGCGGGCTGAGGAGGATCGAACAGGTGTAGGTGCCTATTCGTGGTACGTCTCCGTGGCTGAGCAGTGGAGCTCCTCCTCAGGGACCAGGGTGATGACCGGTCCCCGATTGTACATCTGCCGCCCTCTTCAAGCGGTCCGAGGGGTTGGAGCTCAGGGAGCGTGGGCCTGAATCCTCAGGGAAACATCCTCCTCAACGCGAGGATGTTGAGTCATAGCATGACCACGATGACGCCTTTTGGAGGGGGCCTTAGAGAGGAACCCCCATTCGACAGGTATGAAGTCCTCAATGTCGACCTCATCCACCTCCCTAAGATATGGGAGGTACGCATTGTCCCATTCCGTGGATAGGCTCCCGAAATGGTTGGAGACAGTGACATGGGCAATTTGAGTTTGCCTTTGCGGTCGCTACTGGGCAGGCGACCGGTGAGTGTTGACGGATTGGAGGGCGTGCATGGCTGCCTCCACCATCGGGAGAGTACCATTCGTGTGGCACTCTCAGATCAACGCGTCCGAAACCCACAGTTGAAGACGATGGGTGGGTGACGGGGTCCTCCGTTGTTGAGGAAGTCTCGTCCTTGCGTCGTTGGAAGCGCGCACTTGTGAGTTCCTTTGCGATGTCATTGGATCGAAGGGAGTTCTGAAAGTAGTGCCTGTGAAACATTTTAGCAAATATAAGAAGAAAACCCATCAAAGCAGCATCTCATAATCCCATGCATAATTAATGACCATGCTTGGCCCTCCTTTGGAGCAAAAGGGGGCACTGGGTGAGATTAGGTTAAATCCGCCATGTTTGGTTAAATATTCACATCGGGTTCACTATTTTTTGTTTTGTTCTTGGTTTTTCAGCCATTAAACGCCCAATGGATCCGTATCCAATGATTTATGGGCCTGATTTTCGAAGGCAGGCATTCGCCGGATGGTCTGACCAGCGACTCTTAAGAACTCACATTAGTAGAGAGGATGGGAAGTCTGGCTCATCGCACCCTTTTTGGGGGGAATTATTGCCTGTTCTGGGACTCTCTTATGAATTTAAGACGTATTCATATATTCACGAATCTTTGGATTATACCCAAACATAGTATCCACAGATTTGACCTTGGTGGGCAACGGTCAATTGGGCGGAGGGGTTCAGAATCATTTATGCCCGTCGTTTACCATCCCCCATTGGATCAATGACCCAGAAGGGCTGGAACTTGCTTGAGGCGGCACTAGGAGTGGTGGAGTGAACCGATGTGGGGATGATCTGATCAACCGGTCGTTGGGTTTGAACCACAGAGAGGCTTCCTACGTACCCCTCTTAGGAAACAGGGATCAAAGTCCACGTAGTTCGAATTGGCTTGGGGCTTATGCTCTAGGGTAGCCCAAGATGTTAGATTGGGGCTTACACTCTGAGGAGGACCAAGATGTTGGTAAACCGATGTGAAAGGGGGTTTTAATGACCTGTTGTTGGGCTTGAACCTCGGAGAGGCTTCCTACGTACCCCGCCTAGGAAACAGGGATCAAAGTCCACGTAGTTCGAATTGGATTGGGGCTTACGCTATGGGGTAGCCCAAGAGGTTAGATTGGGGAATACACTCTGAGGAGGCCCATAAAAGGATGTCAAGGTCGATGCTTACTCTAATCCCATGTGAGTTATGCTCAGTGGGAGAAACAAGAGGCAGCAGAGACCAGAGGATCACATCTCCCAAGGTGTGTCCGTGAGAAGCGGAGTGGGGCTTACGCATAAAGGCGGCCCAGGGTGATGGATTGGGGCTTCCACTCTGAGGAGGCCCAGAAGGTCGGGGCTTACTCCGAGATAGATGCCCGTGGTGTCTTCGTCATGTCTGGACATGAGGGAATCCCAACCCATTAGTTGGTTTAGGTATATAATGGGGGCTGACGCCTATGTGCAAGTGCACAAGCGGGATAACGCCAAGGGCGTTGGAATCAGTCCATACAAAGGGAGATGAAATGTTTGAATTATATGCCCGACATTCGGAATAAAATGAGGGTGGCATGGTGACAGAGGATAACTACTGACCATGTTCGAAACACAGAATTCATATCACATTAACCTGAAATGGAGACAAACAAATGAGGGTTGACTGTTGACCGTGTTCGAAACACATGACCTATCTTGAAGTGTTGTCCAAAGTCTTCTGGGGCGTTGGCCCAGGATGGTAGGTGAGCCGAGGCGGCATGAGACCAGGCCTTTAGGGGGTCCCTTCAGACATACAAGAGGATGAAGATCCGAATGAAAAACATGCAAAGTGTGGGGTGGAGTGATGGAATGTTTGAATGGATTCTAGAACTATTGAAGTTATGCCACTGTAAACATGGCATGAGGCATCTTATGCATGGATCCTAAGGAATCTCTTGTTTGGGACAAAGGGTGTGCTACTGTTTATAGTCATGTAGAGAGGACTATTTTCATGTAGTTTAACATCATATGGATAGGACGAAGGCCATACAGTTTAACGTCATGTGGTCAGGATGACTAGGTAGGAGATACCTAGCAATGGTTGGTGTGGGACTTACGCAAGGGTGGCCCTTTCTGGATGAACCTATCAAAAGGAGCTAGGAAATGGGGTTGTAGGAGAGTCATGAGGAGTAGCTCGACTCATGGAATGTATAGGATGGATGATGGAGCGGCATAAGGGTGAAGTGGAAAATATTGTTGACCCTACCTTAAAGTTTTGCGGTGCGAATCTCCATTTTTCATGGGGGTAAGTGACAGTAGCGAAGTGACCGGCCCGGAGGGGTACGGGGGAAAAACCCCCACGGTATGAACCAATGAGTGCATGGGGTTTTCTACATAGGGCTGGCCACGAAGGAGGTGGCCGCGAGGTGCCGGCCATGAGGGACTGTCCGCGAAAGGACTGGCCGCGAGGGATCCACATGTGGTATACAGTTTGATTGTCCGTGAAGGGTGTCCGTGGAGGAGCTGGCCACGAAGGACTAGGTCACGAAGAAATCTATTCACGAAGAAGGCTCTTCGTGAAGGATGATTTCCGCGAAGGATGGCTGCCCGCGAAGGGTGTCTGTGGAGGAGCTGGCCGCGGAGGAGATGAATGTCGGTGAAGGAGGGCCATCCGAAAAGGATGGCCGTCCGTGAAGGATTCTGGCACCCGTCCTGCTTCGCACCCGTTGAGGGTTTTCCGCCTCCATTTCGTGAATGACATTGGTCTATGGAAGAGATGGCCTTCCGCGAAGGAGATGGCCACTAAGGGCTGGACGCGGTGGATTTTTCCGCATGTAGTTCGCGGACTGGTTTCTCCTCTCCGCGGAAGAGTTCATCCACATACGATATGGGGTCCGCGGATGGTCGCGGACCGCTGGGAGAAATTTCTACAGCGTCTCCCCATGGGTTTTCACCCGTCCATCCTATTTTATCCTTTGGTGACCATCGGTGAATATTTATAGAGTCGCGAGGAGGTAATATTGATGGGCTCACGACACGTTTTGCGAAAGCCCATGGGGGAACCCCCACACCCATGAATGACTCGGTCAACTGATATTTGATGAGTCGCGGTGGGGTTGCTTCGTAGTGACACACCAATCCGCCTCTATTCCGCAGACGATGGTGGTCCGCAGCTGCATAGGCCCTCCGCCTCCATTTTGCGAATGACGGCGCGCGCGGCGTGGGTTGGTCGGCGTGGTTCGCGGCGGTGGGATGACCTGGATTCATCAGCGGTCTTCCTAGTTCGCGCCCGTGGAGGCGCCCCGCCCTCATTTCGCGAACGACGGCGTCTGCGAAAGGGCGGTCTGCCGAACCGGCCGCGTACTATTGCTGGGAGCCGGTGCATAGACCGGTTCGGTCCTTTTCCATGTTTTGGGGTAATTGGGTTTCCCCCTTGCGGAATTTTTAGGACCCTACAGTGTTTTTAGGTATTTATGGGTTTTAAATTTTTTTAGGTTTTTAAGGTTTTCTTAGTGGGGTATTGGGGTTTTATGGTTTTTTATATTTTTATAGATTATTAGGTATTTTTTAGGATTTTATGGTTATTAGAGATTTTCAGGGTATTTAAGGTTTTTAGTGTTTTTAGCTTTTTAGGGGTTTAAAGCATTTTTAGGATTTTATGGTTTCCTTATGTTTTTTAGGGTTTCAAGGTTCTTTATTTTTTTTATGGACTTCTTGGTATTTTTGGATTTTTATTATTTTTTAGTGTTTTTAGATATTTTGAGGGATTTTATGGTTTTTAGGGGTTTTAGGGGTTTTTAGTGTTTTTGGAATCTTTTATGTTTTAGGGGTTTAATGTTTTTTATGGTTTTAAGGTTTTTTTGTGGTTTTTTAGGTTTTTAGAATTTTTAATGTTTTATGGAGATTTAGGATATTTTAGGAATTTTAATGGTTTTTTTGGGTTTTTATAAATTTTTTGTTGTATTTTTTTTCTATTTTGAATTTTATATTAGATTTAAATGGTATTTAAATTTTGTTATGGTTTTTATGGGTTTTTAGGGTTTTTATGGTTTTTAAGGTTTTTTTGGGATTTCTATGGGTTTCCAGGGTTTTAGGGTCTTTTATTGGTTTTTATGTTTTTTTTATCATTTTTAGGTATTTAGGTGATTAAAGTGTTTTCAGGTTTAAAGGATTTCATATGGTTTTTTGGAGGTCTTATGATTTTATTTATTTTCAGGATTATTAAGGAGTTTTATGGTTTTTATATTTTTTATGGACTTTGAGGGTTTTTAAGGGTTTATAGGTTTTTATTGATTTTTTTTGGGTTTTAGGTTTATTTTGAGTTTATTAATTTTTTAAGGGGTTTTAGAGTTTTTTAATCATTTTTAGGTGTATAATGGGCTTTTAAATTATTTATTGGGTTTTAAGGCATTTTATGGGTTTTCTGTTTTTCATGGTTTTCAGGGGTTTTATAGTTTTTAAGGTTTTGAGGACTTTTATGGTTTTTTAAGGTTTTTATAATTTTTAGATTTCTTTGGGGATTTCAGTGATTTTAGGTATTTAATGTTTTCATATGTTTTTTCATGATTTTTTGAGTTCTTTATATTTTAAGAAGTTTTAAGGTTTTTTGGTTTTTAATTTTTTTAGGGATTTAAGGGGTTTTATGGATATTTACGATTATTTATGGTTTTAAAAATTTTAGATATTTTAGGGGTTTTAATCATTTTTATGTTTTTAATAATTTCATAGGGTAGAGGACGGTTCGGGCCAGACTATTCTTGTCCCCCCAATTTTTTTTATTAAAACAAAGATGCGGCAGACAAGGGAGGAGAGGGGTCAAACGAACCGCACCCAAAATCCCTTAATGACCCCAAAAAATGAAAGTTCAAGGAAAAAAACAGAAAAGCTACAAAAGAAAGGGAACACACAAAAGAGCACATTAGTCAATATCCCCACCGAAGTCATCCAACTCCATGCCGTGGAAACCGAAGCTCGCACCAAGGTCAGCACCCAAACCAGTAAAGTAGAAGTCTGATTCAGCACCCGTATCCATAGAATCCCATCCCGACCTGTACTCCTCTTGCATTCTGAGCATCGACAAAAGATTCCCTCTGGCCCTCTTCTATTCTGCAATTTGTGTTCGCTCCCGCGAATTGACTTTGAGATTTAGCTTGGCCTTCTTGGATGTGGCCCGAGTCACCATAGGTCACAGGAGGGAAGAGTAATCCTTCTGCAGCCTACGCTTCGGTGGAGTAGAGGTAGAACCATCCTCATGCCTTTCTTTCTCACGAATTACTCCATCACTCACCGCACTTGAGAACTTTTTGCGCCCTTTTTTCTGCCAGAGCCGAAAATTTTATCACCCCCTTCTAACATCTTATTATTTTCTTCCTTTGACCTGGCCATAGCAGCATTTATCCTGCAGTCATCCTCAGAAAATCTCTCTCTGAGTCTCTTAGCTCCCCCCCCCCCCGAGGGGAAGCCTTTCCCATTCAACAATCATCATATCATGCAGCAACACACAATGATCTTCTGCAGATGGGGCACCAAAAACAACCATTTATCTTTGCAGGTTTGGGGTCATATCGCCTCAAATAGTAGTGAGTCGCGGTGGAGAAAGTTTTGTCAGGGCCACACCAGGAGCACATGACTGGTCCTTTACTTTGCTGGTCCCTTCCTCAAGAGGAGGTGAGCCTGCCTCCAAGAGAGTACTCCCCATATCATCACACCTCACAAGCACCAGGGGGTTATCACGCCAATCAGTGCATCACACCCTGGGACTCCATGACATCCCTTCTATCACAAACCTCTCCTTCTCATCCAATGACATTTTCTACTCATCCCCATCTCGCACGCCTTATGCTTCCAAATCCCCTTGCTCATGCTCACCCCTTAACACATCATCATCCACTTGTTTAGCCGAGGAAAAATCCTGAAACTTGTTATGAAGATCCACAGCATATCCCTCTGGGAGTCTGCTTCTGCTAGCACCCCCACTACCCATCTTGAAAACCGTGTTATCTTCTCCTAGTGTTGACTTCAGGGGGGCCACCAACTGGTCATTCCCGTGCTCCTCCTCCATTGTGGCCACTTTCCCTTTGTCCAACTGTATCCCCGAAGATTCACCACATCCAAAGACAACTTCAGCACGAGCCTGCTCCTCCCCTTCAGTCATTAGAACATTCTCAGCAATGACATCTCTAGAAAAATAAGCATATCCAGCTAGACGAATGCTAAAACCACCCGAGTCCATCAAAGAAACTTTCCTAATCAGTCCCAGGCATATGGTTTGTCGAATGGGAAACTTCATAAAACTGGGGTTTGGACGAGGTCTCAATCACCCTTGCTCCCTCTTCCTCCACCTGAGTGAGGCTGGTCTCCCCAAAACTCATCTGAACCAGAGATGGACAAATCCTTCCAGGGACAACACATCCGCCAAACTGAGAATTATGCCCAAAGCTCAAACAGTTAGAACAGAAGACCAGCCATGACTCAAAAATGACTGGTTTCCTCCAACGGAGCTCCTCCCCTATAACAATCCAGACAGCATCTAACGGGTCTTTTGAAACATTAACCTCAATAAAGGCCCTTGGCGAAAAGGGGTGGCGAAGGGCCATAGTCCTACTATCCACACAGAGGAACCTCCGAACCAGATTTCCAAGCATCGAAAGAATAGATAAATTCTGAAAGGGAAGGGGGAGTTTTGGAAATCTAACCCTAGTCGCAACCATCGGAGAGTCCTTCTTTAGATGAAAGTCAAAGCTCCACTGAAAAAGAGAAAAGTGAGCGCCATTACTTATCCGAGGAGCCGCCGACCAGGCCAGAACAAAATCCTCCTCAGACGCGAAGCGTATCATGATGTGGGAGCTATCAACCAGACCCACCATCGTGCAATCCCTAAGCTTCCAGAAATAAGAAACAAACCTATCAAAGGAGGCCACCGAGGGACGCTGCATCGGTAACCTCGTAATAAGAGTTAGGCGGTGCAGATCTGAGGCTTTAGTGAACTCTCGAATCAAGAGGGGAAGCAGCAGAAGTCGTTCAAAGAGCTCTGGAACCTTGGTAGAAAGCACCATTTCTGAGAAACAGGGTAGAAAATAGGGGAAGAGAAAGCCAAGGAAGGGAAATCCTCAGAGGGAGGGTTTTTAGGGGTTTTAGGTTATTAAGGTATTTTTTGGATTTTAGGGGGTTTCTTTAGTTTTTTGGGAGGGTTTTGAGGTTATGTAGTGTTTTTAACATTTTTTTGGTGTTTAATGGGTTTTTATAGTTTCCAGGGGGTTTATATGGCTTTTATATCTTTTAGGGGGTTTATGGATTTTGGGTTTTGTTTTTGTTTTTAGTGTTTATTAGGGTTTTTAAAGAAGTTTTAGGGGTTTTCAGGGTTTAGCATTTTTATTTGATTTTTAGGGTTTTAATTTTTTTTAAATTTTAAGGTTTTCTTAGGTTTTTAGAGGTTTCATTATTTTTTACATTTTTGTAATTTTTTAGGATTTTTAGGGATTTGGGGGTTTTTTGGGGTTTTTAGGGGTTTTAATGTTTTATGGGTTTTTTTATCACTTTTTAGGGATTTTAATTATTTTATTTGTTTTTAGGTTTTTAACATTTTATTAGGGTTTTCATGATTTTTAGGTATTATTACGTTTTTAGGGATTTTAGGGATTTTTTTAGAATTTTTTGGGTCTACGATTTTTAGAGATTTGGAGGGTTTTTTTGGGTTTTTTGTTTTTGTTGAGTTTTTTAGTGTTTTTAATATTTTTAATGATTTTAATTTTTTTAGGGGTTTAATGGTTTTTATATTTTTTTAGTGGGATTTAATGGTTTTTTATTGGGTTTATGGGTTTTTATGGTTTATAGTGAGTTTTGGTTAATTTTTGGATTTTTTAGGTTTTTGGAGTTTTTAGTATTTAGGTGTTTTATGTGTTAAAAGTTTATTAAGGTTTTCTTAGGTTTTTAGTGTTTTTTACATTTTTAGGAACTTTTAGATGTTTTTATAGTTTTTACATTTTTTTTGGATTTTGAGGCTTTTAGGGTTTTATGGTTTTTAGAATTTTTATGGGTTTTAGAGGGTTTATGTGGTTTTAGTGTGTTAATGTTTTATTAGGGGTTTTTAAATTTTTATGGATTTTTAGGGATATATAAATTGTTTTAGTTTTTTGGTTTTTAGGGATTTTGTGGGTTTTTGGGGTTTTAGTGTTTTGTGTTTTTTATGGTTTTTAGTTTTCTTTTGAGTTTATAGGGGTTTTATTTGTTTGGATTTTTTAACATTTTTATGGTTTTGATGGATTTTTGTAGTTTTTATTAGTCTTTAGGTGTTTTATAGGTTTTTAGGATTTCTAATGGTTTTTAGGGGTTTATAAGTTTTTATGGTTTTTAACATTCTTATGTTTTTTACGGGTTTTAAGTGTTTTAGGGGTTTTAATATTTTCATGGGTGTTTTCAGGTTTTTTAGAGATTTTTATGATTCTCTATATTTTTATGGATTTTTTTTTGAGTTGTAGGGTTTTTATGGACTTTGATGGGATTTAGGGTTATTTTTGGGTTTTTAGGGGTTTTTTGAATTTTTTAGGGATTTAATGGCTTTTTTGAGTTTTTAATGTTTTAGGGGGTTTAAAAGGTTTTTATATATTTATTATTTTTTAAGGTTTAAATGTGGTTTTACGGTTTTTCTTGGTTTTTAGTGGTTTTTAGGGTTTTAGCATTTTTTTTGGTTTTTTGGTTTTTTAAATATATTTGGGTTTTTAAGGTTTTCTTAGGATTTTTCATGGTATTTAGGGTTTTTATAATTTTTGGTAATTTAGGGGTTTTTTATTAATTTTATGGTTTATAATATTTTTATGGATTTTGAAGGTTTTTGGGTTTTTATGTCTGTAAGGGGTTTCAATGTTTTTTGGGGGTTTTTTATGGTCTTTTAGTATTTTAGAGCTTTAATGGTTTTTAGAGTTTTTTATTTTTTTTATGGTTTTAAAGTATTTTTAATGTTTTTAATTGTTTTTAAGGGATATTTTTATTTTTTTAGGGTTTTATGATAATTAGGTATTCTTATGGTTTTAAGGGGTTTTTGGTCTTTTTAGGGTCTTTTTAGGATTTTTTATTTTTTTTCATTTTGAGGTAATTTATGGATTTTATGTTTTTTTATATTTTTAGTGTTCTCTTTGAGGTTTTTAGAGTTTTTAATGGGTTTTATGGATTTTTATGTTTTTATGGTTATTTATTTTTTAGGGTTTTTATATTTTTTTGGGTTTTTAGGTTTTTTGAGTTTTTAGGGTTTCAGGGTTTTCTTATAGTTTTTAACGTTTTTAAGTGTTTAAATATATTTTAGAATTTTTACTTCTTTCAGGTTTTTATGGGTTCTTATGGGTTTTAAGGATTATAGTGGTTTTATGGTTTTTAGGGATTTCTTAGGTTTGTTAGGCTCATTTAGGATTTTAGAATTTTTTGGTTTTAGGGGATGAAAGTGTTTTTAGGTTTTCATAGGGGTTTTCAGAGTTCTAGGGTTTTTTACATTTTTAGTAAAATATTTCTATTTTAATGGATTTTAATGGTTCATTTAGTTTTTAAGTATCTTTAGTTTTTTTATTTTTTTGATTGTTTTATTGTTTTAATCTGTTTTATGTTTTTTTTTTTGAGTTTTATAGGTTTTTTATGGTTTTTCGAGTGTTTTAAAAAAATTTGGGGTTCAAAGGGTTTTTAGTGCTTTTAGTTTTTTATGGTTTTTAAGGGGTTTTATGGTTTTTAGTGTTTTTCTGGTTTTTAAGGGGTTTTAGCCTTTTTTGGTTTTTTGGGGTTTTCAGTTTTTATTTTCTTATAGTTTTCTTTGGGTTTTTTGGGTTTTTTGGGATTTTATGTGTTTAGGGATTATTATTTATTTTTTATAATTTTTATGGTATTTTATGGGTTTTGGGATATTGACGGGTTTTATGGTTTTATGTGTTTTTATGGTTTTTAGCATTTCTAGGGATTTTAGCATTTCTAAGAGTTTTGGGGGTTTTATGTGTTTTTTGTTTTTTAATGTTTTCGTAGGGTTTTTCGAGTTTTTTCTATTTTTAGGAAATTTTAAGGCAATTTTTAGGATTTTATGGTATTTAGGTGCTTTAGGGATTGTAATGATTTTTATGATTGGGGGGGGGGGGTTAAGGTTTTTTTTGTGTTTTTATGATTTTTAAGTATTTTTAGAGTTTTTAACATTTGGAGGCATTTCAAGGAGATTTAGATTTTTCAGTGGGTTTTGATATTTTTATAGGTTTTATGCTTTTTTTGGTTTTTAGGGGTTTATTTATTTTTAGGGTTTTAGGTTCTTTTGTGTCTTTTTTGAGTTTTAATGTGTTTAATGCCAATAATTTTTTAAAAGTTTGAAGTGATGTTAGGTTTTTAAGGTTTTCGTAGCAGTTTTAATGGTTTTTTTAGTTTTTTACGATTTCAGGGATTTTTAGGGATTTTTAGGATTTTTATGGTTTTTAGATATTTTAAGGGTTTTTTGGGTTTTTAGGGTTTTAATGGTTTCTAGGGTTTATGGATGTTATTTGGTTTCATAAGTGTTTTATGTGTTTTTAGGTTTTAAGGTATTTTTAGGGATTTTCAGGTTTTTTAGGGTTTTTTACATTTTTAGTTATTTTTTGGAGATTTTTAAGGATTATAATGGTTTTTGGGTTTTTATGAATTTTAAGGGGTTTTATAGTTTTTATGGTTTTTTGGGTTTTAGGGTATTTTTAATGTTTTTATCATTTTTATGGTTTTTAGAGGTTTTAGAAATTTTTAAGGGTTTAAATTGTTTTTAGAGTTTTTGTGAATTTTATAGTTTTTATGGGGTTTTTATTGTTTTTAATGTTTTTAGGGGTTTTAGGGGTTTTCGGCTATTTTTAGGGTTTTAACATTTTTTGGATTTTTAGGGGTCTTAGTGTTTTTTTGATTTTATGGTTTGATTTCAATTTTTCATGGTATTTGCGATTTTACGTTATTAGGGATTTTTAGGTATTTTTTGAAATTATAGTGATTTTGAGGGTTTTTGGAATTTGGGGTTTTCACATTTTTTAGTTTTTAGGTCTTTTAGTTGTTTTAAGTGTTTTTAGGTTTATAATGTTTTTATCAGATTTATCATGTTATTTAAGCATTTTTATTTTTTTATGAATTTTTAGGGCTCCTTTAGCATTTTTATGTATTTTTAGGATTTTTAGGGATTTTGAGCGTTTTTTGGGTTTTTATGGTTTTCAGTGTTTTTTGGGTTTTTAGGGGTTTTAAGTGTTTTCTGTTATTTATGGGTTTTTAATTTTTTCTAGGGGTTTTAGGGGTTTCTACAATTCTGGGGATGTTAGGGATTTTTAGGATTTTTATGGTTTTTAGAGGTTTTATGGATTTTGAGGGTTTTTAGGGGTTTTGTGTTAACTTACGATTTTAGTGTGTTTTTATTTTTTTAAGATATTAAACGTTTTTAGAGTTTTTAAATTTTTTTATAAAATATTTAATGTGTTTTTAGATTATCTAGTGGTGTTTAGGGTTCTTATGGGGTTTTAGAGAATTCTAATGTTTTTAGGGGTTTTAGGGTTTTAGTGGGTTTATGGATTTTTTTTTGTTTTATTGTTTTTATCATTTTTAGTTTTTTTGGGCTTTGAGTGTATTTAGATTTTTAGAGGTTTTAATTTTTTTTACGGTTTCACGGTTTTCATAGGTTTTTAGGGTTTTTATGTTTTTATTGATTTTAGTGATATTTATTGATTTTAATGGGTTTTTAGGGGTTTTAGGGATTATGAGGGGTTTTAGGGTTTTTATTGTTTTAATTGTTTTAATTGCTCTTATATTTATAAGGGTTTTATGTGTTTTTAGGTTTTTAAGGTTTTCTTAGGGGTTTTAAGTGATTTTTGTGATTTTACATTTTTACAGAATTTTAGTTATTTTTTAGTATTTTTACGCCTATTTAGGATTCTTTGGGACTTTGAGGGTTTCAATGGTTTTAAGTTTTTGGGATTTTTTTGGGGTTTTTAGGGTATTTTTGAGTTTTTTATGGTTTTAAGATTTTCTTTATAAATATATTTTGTTTTTAGGATTTGTATGTGGTTTTATGGGGTTTTTTATTTTTAAGGGATTTATGTTATCTATCGGTTGTCGTGTTTTTAGGGTCCTTTTAGGGTTTTGGCATTTTTTAGGTTTTTTGTGGATTTAAACATTTTTAGGTTTGTAGTATATTTCTAGGGGATTTTGGCTTTTTTTACGTTTTTAGGGATTTTTATCGTATCTTTGGATTTTTAAGGGGATTTTAGGGTTCTTAGGGATTTTTTAGAGGTTTTGGTGGGGGGGGGGGGTTTAGTGTTTTTTCATTTTTTCGTTTTATATTTTTCAAGAGGGTTTTATGTGTTTTTGTGTTTTTAATATTTTCATAGGGGTGTTCAATTTTTATTTGGTTTTATAAGTTTTAGGGATTTTAGTGTTTTTTGGTTTTTAGGGTTTTTAGGTATTTTGAAAGGTATTATAGTTTTTAGGGTTTATATGTTTTTTTGGAGTTTTTGATTTTTAGGGACATAAAGGTACTATTTATTAACAAATTTAGCTGTCTAAATTGGTTTTAAGTGTTTTTGGTCTTTTTAGGGGGTTTTATGGGTTTTCTGGTTTTATTGAAGGTTTTAGGGGTTTTGGGGTCTTTCATGTTTTTAGGGTTTTTTTGTGATGTTAGGTTCTTTTATGGTTTTTATGGTATTTAAGTGTTTTCAGTTTTTATGGTTTTATTAAGTTTTGGGTTTTTACATTTTTAAGGATTTTTAGTAAATTTTAATTATTTTTATAGTTTTTGGGTTTTAGAGATTTTGTGTGTTCTTAAGGGTTTTTAAGGTTTTAATGGGTCATAGTGTTTTTTGTGTTTTTAGTGGGGTTTGATGTGTTTTATGGTTTTTAGGATTTTTAGGTGTTTTATGTGATATTAGTTTTTTAATTTTTTATTAGTTATTTCAGGGGTTTTAATTTTTTTATGTTTTTAGGGATTTTTAGGGATTTTAGGATTTTTATTGGTTTTTAGGAATTTTAGGGATTTTTATGGGTTTTTAATGTTTTTAGAATTTTTGTGTTTTTAGGGGTTTTAACTGTTTTTGGATTTTTAAGTTTTTCTCCATGCTTTCAGGGTTTCTATGGCTCTTTACTCTTTTAGGCCATTTATGGTTTTTTGGGTTCTTAGGGATTTTTAGGGTTTTAACACTTTTTATGGTATTTTGTGTTTTTTGGGGTTTTAAGGTTTTAGAGTGTTTTAATGTTTTCAGTGGGTTAACAGGGTTTTACAATTTTTAGTGGTTTTTTATGTTTTATGGGTTTTTAGGGTTTTAAGATCTTTTGGGTGTTTTAGGGTTTTTTTGGTTTTTTAGGTTTTTAGGGGTTCCATGTATTTTTAAGATTTTAAGGTTTTCTTAGGGTTTTTCATGGTTTTTAGGGTTTCTTATGATTTTAAAGCATTTTATTATTTTTTGGATTTTATGGGATTTTGAATTTTTAGGGTTTTTTAGGTTTATAGGGTTTCTTCATGGTTTTAGGTTTTTTTTGTGTTTTTAGTGTTTTTATGGTTTATTGGGGGTTTTGTGTTTTTAGGTTTTTCTTATGGGATTTCAGGGTTTTAAGGTTTTTTATGTCTTTAGTGATTTTTAGATATTTTTTATGATTTTTTTGGTTTAAGGTTTTTAGAGATTTCTAGGGGTTTTAGGTTTTTAGGGTTTTAAGTGTCTTAGGGTCTTTTGGGCTTTAGGTTTTTTTTTCTATTTTTAGTTTTTTAAGGTTTTAAAGAGTTTTTAAGCATTTTTAGGGATTTAATGTTTTTATAATTTTTAGTGGGTTTGTAGGATTTTTAGGATTTTATGGTTTTTAGTGGTTTTATGGTTTTAAAGGGGTTTTAATGTTTTTATCATTTTTTTATTTTTTGGGGGTTTTAAATTTTGTTGGGTCTTTATGGTTTTCATAAGTGGTTTTATGGTTTCTTTATGTTTTATGGTATTTTTGGAGACATTTTATGAATTTTATGGGGTTTTAGTATTTTTATGTAAATTATGGGGTTTTAAGTGGTTGTTATTGTTTTCAGGGGTTGTCCAGGTTTTTTGGGTTTTTCACATTTTTAGGCATTTTTAAGTCTTTTATAGTTTTTTTATTGTTTTTAGGGTTTTTAGGGATTGTAGGGATTTACAGAGTTTTAATGATTTTTATGGTTTGTAGGGATTTATGGGTTTTTCCTTTTTAGGTGTTTATAGGTTTTTTAGGATATTATTCATATTGTTTTGGGTTTTTATGCATTCTTAAGGTTTTTTTACATTTTTAGGGGTTTTTTGGTATATGGTTTTATTAGGGTCTTTTAGGGTTTTTAGGGGTCTTAGTGTTTTTAGGTGCTCTGGGGGTTTTATGTGCTTTAAGGATTTTAAGTATTTCATATGTTCTTTCTTGGGTTTAAGGTTTTATTATGTTTTTTATAGTTTTTAGTTCTTTTTAATGATTTTTATGGGTGTTTAGAGTTTTTTGAGATTTTTAGGATTTTTAGGTTTTTTGGGTTTTCAGGTTTTTATGGATTTTTATCATTTTTTAGGGTTTTATGGGTTTTAAGTGTTTTTATCTTTTTAATGATTTCATAGGGTTTTTAATTTTTTTGTTTTCTAGTATTATAGGACTTTTTAGTTTTTACGGGTTTTTATGGTTTTTAGGGATTTGAGGGTTTTCAGGGTTTTAGGGTTTTTAGAGTTTGTATGGTTTTTTGGGATTATTTGGGCTTTTTAGTTTTTGGGTTTTAAGGTATTTTTGGAGTCTTTTAAAAATTTTAGGGGTCTAAAGGGTTTCTATAATTTTTAATGGATTTAGGGTTTAATTTATTTTATGATTTTAAGGTATTTAGTTATTTTATGGGTTTGATGGTGTTTTGGGGGTTATAAATACTTTTTAGGGGTTTTTTTCATTTTTGGATTTTTAGGGGTTTTAATTTTTAATTTTTTTTGGCTTCATTAGGGGTTTTTAGTGTTTTTAGGGGGTTTTTAAATTTATAAGGATTTTTAGAGATTTTGAGGGTTTTTTTTTTCTATTTTAGTGTTTTTAGGGATTTTGAGGGTTTTATGGTTTGTTGTGTTTTTAACATTATTTATGTTTTTAGGGGTTTTATTTTCTTATAGGTGTTAATGGTTTTTAGGGTGTTTTAGTGTATTTAGGGTTTTTTACATTATTTGGGATTTTAAGGGATTTTTAGGATTTTTAGGATTTTTCTAGTTTTTAGGTATTTTGAGGGTTTTTAATATTTTAGGGGTTTTATGTATTTTTTGGGGTTTAGGGTTTTTAGGGTTTCTTAAGTCCTTAAGGGTTTTATGGGTTTTATCATTTTTAACATTTTTAGGGTTTTAAATGGTTTTTAGAGTTTTTAGTTGTGTTTAGGGGTTTTTAATGATTTTATGTGTTTTATGGTTTTTTTGGGGTTTTGGGATTTTTATTATCATTTATTTTTTTTATTTCTCTTAGAGTTTATAGGTATTTAGGGTTAGTATAAATTTTTAGGGTTATAAAGTTTTCTTTGGTGTTTTTAGGGTTTTTAGGGTTTTTTTTATGTTTTTAGTGATTTTTAGTATTTCTATTGTTTTTTGGGATTTTAGGGATTTTTAATGTTTTTATTATTTTAGGGTTTTTAGGGGTTTTAGCATTTTATCATTTTATGTTTTAATTCATTCTAATTGTTTTTAAATTTTTATGATTTTCTTAGGGGGTTTCATGGGTTATAGGGTTTTTTATATTTTTTGGGATTTTCAGGGCTTTTAAGTATTTTTATGTGTTTTTAAGATATTGATGGTTCTTTTAGGTTTTTTGAGATTTTTATGGTTTCTAAGGTTTTTAGAATTTTTAACGATTTTAGGGGTTTACTGGGTTTTTATAGTATTTATATTTTTAGTCATTTTTTGGGTTTTCAAGAGTTTTTAGGGTTTTTTAATGCCTTTAGGTTTTCTAGATTTATAGGGGTTTTATCATTTTAGGTTTTATGGGTTTTATGTGTTTTTTAGTTTGTAATGTTTCCTTAGCGTTTTCAGGGGTTTTAGAGGATTTTATGTTTTTAGAGGTTTTAATGTTCATAATGGGTTTTCAGTCTTTTTTCTGGAATTTATGGTTTTAGGGTTTTTGTGGATTTTGAGGGTTTTTTGGGTTTTTTCTTTTTTTAGTATTTTATGGTTCTATTGGGTTTTTATAGTTTTAGTGTGTTTTAAGGTTTTTATGGGTTTTTCGTGTTTTTTAGGGACATAATGATTTATATATTCTTTTGGGGTTTTATCCTCTTTAGGGCATTAAAATGTTTTTAATTTTTTGTATTTTTTAATATTTTTATATTTTATTGTGGGTTTTTAGTGATTATGAGGTTAATTAGGGTTTTTAGGGTTTTATGGGGTTTTTTTGTATTTTTGGGTTTTAATTACTTTGAGGTTTTTATGGTTTAATTAGGTTTTTTTCAGGGTTTTAAATTTTTTTAAGTATTTTTAGAATTTTTTACGATTTTTATGGATTTTTGGGGTTTCAGGTATTTTGAGGGTTTTTAGTATTTTTAAGGGCTTTTATTGTTTTCAACGGTTTTAGGGTTTTACTGTTTTTTGGGGTTTTTATTTTTTTTAGGTTTTAGAGTTCTTATGGGTTGTATAGTTTTTTAGAAATTCTAGGGGTTGAATGTTTTTTAGATTTTTGGTGGGTTTTTAGTAGTATTATGTGGTTTTAGGGGTATTAAGTTATTTTAGGGGTTCTATGGTTTTAATATCGTTTTATGGTTTTTAGGGCCTTCTAGGGTTATTTTCATTTTTAGGTTTTTAGGGGTTTTTTTGTTCTTTCTGTTTTTATGTTTTTTTAGTATTGTTCAAGGTTTCTGTGGTTCCCTACATTTTTTAGTTATTTTTAGTGCTAATTTAAAATTCTGATGGGGTTTTATGGGTTTTTAGGAATTTTCCGGGTTTTTATGGTTTTTAGGGGTTTTAGTTTTTTTTTTGATTTTAGGGGTTTTATGTGTTTTTCAGTTTTAAGGGTGTCTATGGGGTTTTCAGGTTTTTTTGGGATTTTATGTTTATAGGGATTTTTGGAACTTTTTAGTAATTTTATGGTTTTTAGTATTTTTAATGATTTTGAGTGTTCTCAGGGATTTTTTTGTGCTTTTATGGGTTTATGGTTTTTTTCATTTTTTTAGTTTTTCTAATGTTTCAATGTTTTTATAGTTTTATAATTTTTTTAGTGATTTAAATTGGTTTTAGTGTTTTTATTTTTTTTGGGTTTATGCATTTTAGGGTTTTATGGTTTAAAATATTAATATTTTTAGTGTGTTTTTAAGGTTTCTAGGTTTTTTTTACCATTTTTAGTATTTTAGGGGTTTGTGTCTTTTAGATTTTTAAGGTTTAGTTTGGAATTTTCTAGGTTTTAGTGTTTTTTTCATCTTTAGGGTTTTTAAGTTATTTTTATGGTTTTTGTGTTTTAGGGGTTTTAGTTATATTGAGGGTTTTTAGTGTTTTTATGGGTTTTATCTTTTGTTAGGTTTTTAGGGGGTTTATGTTTTTTAGAATTTTATGGTTTACTTAAGGGTTTTAAGGTTTTGGCGGTTTTTATGTTTATATAGTTTTTTTGGGATTTTAATACTTTTTATGTTTTTAGGGATTTTCAAGGTTTTAGGGGTTTTTTGGTTTTTTTGCGGTTTTAGGATTTTTTGAGTTTTAAAGGTTTTTAATAATATTTAATGTTTTTAACATTTTTATAGGCTAAAATAGTATTTATTGTTTTTAGTTGTTTTAGGGTTTATATGGTTTTTAAGGGTTTTAAAATTATTTAGGGGATTTTATATTTCTTAGGGTTTTTAGGGTTTTAGCATATTTTTTAGATGTTTTGGTGTTTTTAGGGTTTCATGGTTTTCTTTAGGTTTTTCCTGGTTTTTTGAGTTTTAATGTTTGTAAGGATTTTTAAATATTTTTCCATTTTTATGGTTTTTAAGGGTTTTTAGGGTTATCAAAGTCATTATATTTTTTAGGGTTTTTGATGTTTTTTATGTTTTTATGGGTTTTATGGTTTTTTTGAGTTTTTAACATTTTAAGGGTTTTGAAGTGTTTTTAAAATTTTTAGTGGTTTTTTAGGATTTTATTGGGTTTTAGGGAGTTGAGGGTTTTTAGTGTGTTAGAATTTTTAGGTTTTTATGTGTTTTAAGTGTCTTCTAGGATAATATGGTTTTCATAAGTGTTTTCAAGGTTTTTATGATTTTGTTTTTTGTTTTTTGGTATTTTTAGGGATTTTTTATGATTTTGGAGGTTTTTATGGTCTTTAGGGATTGGGGGGGGGGAGGGTTAGGGTTTTTACCAGTTTTGGGGTATATGGGTTTATTTTGAGTTTTTATAGCTTTTATGGGTTTTTTTTTTGCATTTTAATGGGTTTAAAGGGTTTTTATATTTTTTATGGGTTTTATGGGTATTTAGGGTTTTAAGGTCTTTTTTGGGTTTTTAGCGTTTTTTAGGTATTGGAGGGGTTTTAATTGTTTTATATTTTTATCTTTCTATTTATTTTTTCCAAAGAATTTACGGTTTTTTTATGTTTTTATAAATTTTTAGGGATTTTTTTGGATTTCTATTGTTTTTAGGGTTTGTAGTTATTTTTGAGGGATTTGAACGTTTTTCAGCGTTTTAGGGTTTTTATGGGTTTTAGTGTTTTTGGGTTCTTATATTTTTTTATCTTTTTGAGGTTTATAAGAATTTCATAGGGGTTTTTTGGGGTTCTAGGGTTGTTAATGTTTTTTTGAGGATTTTTAATGATTTTTAGGATATTTATGGTTTTTGGGTTTTTTGTGATTCTGAGGGGTTTTAGTGTTTTTGGGGTTTAAAATATTTATAGTTTTCTAGGGTTTTAGGGTCTATTTTAAGTTTTCAATGTTTTATAGTATTTATAGACTTATAGCATTTAACATTCTTAGGGGTTTAAAGGGTTTTTAGCATTTTTAGTAGTTTTTTTTTGAATTTTTATGGGGGTTAAGGGTTTTAATTATCTTAGAGATTTTTTTTGGTTTTTAGGTGCTTTATGGGTTTTTTTGGTTTTTATGGTTTTTATAGGGGTCTTCTGGGTTTTTTACTTTTTAGGTATTTTTAGGGATTTTGTTAATTTTAATGGGGTTTTAGAATTTCTAGGCATTTTGAGGGTTTTTAAGGTTTGTGAGGGTTTTTACAGTTTTTTAGTGATTTAGCTTTTTTATATTTTTTTGGGGTTTTATGTTTTTTAGGATTTGAATGTTTTTAGTGGTTTTCCGAGTATTTATGGTTTTTTATGGATAAATAGATTATTAGTTATTTTTTAGGATTTTTATTATTTTTCGGTTTTTTGGTGATTTTTATGGTTTTTTGGGGTTTTAGGGTTTTTAAGGTGTTTTGGGTGTTTCGGTTTTTTTTTTGAGTTTTTAGGGGTTTTAAGTGTTTTTATTGTTTTTAATGTTTTAAGGGTTTAAAGTGTATTTATACTTTTTAGTGGTTTTTAAGGTACTTATGGGTAATTTGGGTTTTTAAGGATTTTAGATGTTTTATGGTTTTTAGGTGTTTTTATGGTTATTATGTATTTTTGGGGTTTTTTGAGTTTTATTAATTTTGTGTTGTGTTTTAAGTGTTTTTTATATTTATGTGTTTCATTGGATTTTTAGGATTTTAGGGTATTTTCATTTTAGCGACATTTAGTATTTTAAAATTATTTTTTTGGGTTTTAGTGTTTTTAGGGATTTTGAGGGTACCTAAGGTATTTTCGGGTTTTTAGGGGTTTAAACATTTTTTAGGTTTTTTGACGATTTATGTGTTTTGAGGTTTTAAAGGTTTTCTTAGAAATTTTCAGGGTTTTTAGGGTTTCAAGATTTTTAGGGATTTTATAGTTTTTTGATGAATTTCATAGTTTTTAGGGTTTTTAGGGTCTTCAGGGATTTTGAGGGATTTGAGGATTTTGCGGATAATTTAGAGTTTTTGGATTTTTTTAGTTTTTTTGGTTTTTAAGAGTTTTTTTGTTTTAATGTATTTTGAAGGATTTTTAGAGTTTTTATGTTTTTAGGAATTTGTATGCCTTTTTAAATATTTTTACGGGTTTTAGGGGTTTTAGTGATTTTAGGGGTTTTAGGGTTTTTAGGGTTTTTATGGTTTTAGGTTTTTTAGAGTTTTTTATAGTTTTTTATCATTTTAGTTGTTTAAAGAATTTTATATTTTTAGTCCGTCTTTTTGTTTTAATCATATTTTTGTATTTTTAATGTTTTTATGGGTTTTTATGGGTTTTAGTTGTTTTTAGTGTCTTTCAGTTTTTTTTGGGGTTTAGGAATTTTTTTTGGTTTTTAGGGATTTTAAGTGTTTTTAGGTGTTTATCATTTTATTAGGGGTTTCAGGGTTTATAGAATTTATTTTATCATTTAATGTATTTTCATGATTTTTGGGTTTTTAATTATTTTTGGGTTTTTATGGATTTTTAGGGTTTTTAGGTTTTTAGGGTTTTTTTGTTTTTTAGTTTTTCTTAAGGGGTTTTCAGGGTTTTTAGGGTTTTTTATGATTTTAAGGATTTTTAGGGATTTTAGGGGATTTTAATTGGTTTTAGGGTTTTTTCTAGATTTTAATGTGATTTAGGGTATTTATAGTTTTGAGGGGATTTATGGTTTTCTTGGGATTTCAGTTTTTTGTGTGTGTTTATTTTGGTCTTTAGGGTTTTTAGAGTTCTTGAATATTTTTAAGAGTTTAAAGGGGTTTTAGAATTTTTATTGGTTTTTTCGGTTTTTAAGGATTTTTAGGGATTTTAAGGTTTTTAGGGGTTTTATGATTTTTAGGGGGTCTTAGGGCCCTTTTAAGGTCTTTTAGGGTTTTATTGTTTTTAGGGTTTTTAGGGATTTTAGGTATTTCTAGTTTTTTAAGGTTTTCTTAGGGGTGTTTAGGGTTTTATGGTTTTTATGTTTTTAGGTATTTTAGGGATTTTTTTTTCGATTTTTAGGAGTTTAAGGGATATTGAGGGGTTTTGGGGTTTTAGGGGGGGGGGGGGGGTTGGTTTTTTTAGCAACCATAGTTTTTTTAGATTTTATGTATTTTTCATGTTTTTAAGGTTTTATCATGGGGTATTTTTGGTTTTTATGTTTTTTTTAGTTTTTTAGTGATTTGAGGTTTTTTATTTTATTTTGGGTTTTAGAGATCTTGAGTGTTTTTATATCTTAAGGGTTATTATATATTTTTTTTTATTTTTAGGGTTTTTGTGGGTTTTAGGGTTTAAAAGGGTTTTTAGAGTGTTTTGAAATTTTTATGGGTTTAAAGAGTTTTTAATGATTTTCTTCGGTTTTATGTCGTGTTTTCGTGTTTTCAAGGATTTATGTGTTTTTTTCGTTTTCTAGGTTTTTAGTGTTTTTGTGTTTTTTTGTGTTTTTGGGTGGTTTTATGTGTTTATAAATTAATTTTTTCTTGGGGTTTTTTAGGGTTTTATGGTATTTTATGTTTTTATGGTTTTCTATGGTTTTTTAGGTTTTTATGTGTTTTAGGGTTTTTAGGGTTTTTTGTGTTTTTATGTTTTTTTGAGTTTTCAAGGACGTAAGGATTTTTAGAGATTTTAAACATTTTTATTTATTCAAAGGGGTTTTGTTGTTTTTATAAGCTGTTTGGGGTTTTTATTATTTTTATGGTTCTTATGTTTTTTAGGGGTTTTAGTGCCCTTTTAGTTTTTTAGCAGTTTTTAGGGGTTTTAGGGTTTTAATTATTTTATGTTTTTGTTGTTTTCTTATGGTTTTTTCTGGGTTTTTGGGGTTTTTTATTTTTTATATTTTTTATGTCTTATAAGATTTTAATGGTTTTTAGTGTTTTTATGGATTTTGAGGGTTTTTAATAGTTTTTATAAATTTTAAATTTTTCGGGGGTTTATTTGTTCTTATGTTTTTATGGGCTTGCTAGTGTTTTTCTTGGTGTTTAGGGGTTTAATATTTCTAGGGAATTTTATGGATTTTAATTATATTTATGGTTTTTTAGGATTTCAAGGATATTGAGGGTTTTTAGATTTTTTTTAGGGTTTTAGGATTTTTTTTGGTTTTTTTGGTATTTTAGTTTTTTTAGTTTTTTTATGGTTTTTGGGTTTTTTATCTTTTTAATTTTATTAGTGGGTTTTAATGTTTTTAGATGATTTAGTGCTCTCAGGTTATTTTAGGGGATTAGGGTTTTTAGAGTTTTGTATATTATTTGGGTTTTTATGTGTTTTAGTTTTTTACGGTTTTCTTATAGGTTTTAGGCGGTTTTATGTTGTTTGGGATTTATAAGGTTTAAAAGGATTTCATGGGTCTTTAGTACTTTATGGATTTTTTATACTTTAGAGTTTTTTGATTTTTTAAGGTTTTAAAGGGTTTTTTGAATTTTATAATTTTTAAGGATTTAAAGGGGTTTTAGTGTTTTAGAGGGGTTTTGGGTTTTTATAGGTTTCTTGGGTTTTTTGAATCATTTGAGGTTATAAGTGTGTTTAGGTTTTAATTTTATTCTTAGAGGTTTTCATGGATTTAGGGTTTTTTATATTTTAGTGATTTGTTCATGATTTTTAGGGTATTTATGGTTTTTTGGTTTTTAGGTATTTTGAGGGTTTTTAGGTGTTTTGGGGTATTAATCATTTCTAGTTTTTATGGGTTTTAAATTTTTTATGGTTTTTAGGGGGTTTTAGGGTTTTTAGGATTTTAGAGTATTTGAGGAATTTTATAGGATTTTATGGCTTTTGTGGGGTTTTTGGGATTTTTAGGTTTTTTGGGTTTTTTGGGGTTTTATGAGTTTTTTGAGTTTTTTTAGTGTCTTAAGAGGTCTTAATGTTTTTAATGTTTTACGTGTTTAAATGGGTTTTTAGGTTTTTATTGTTTCTTTTTTATTTTTAGGGTTTCTAATGGTTTTAGGGGTTTTTTATGATTTTTAGGGGCTTTAGGTTTTTAGGGTATTTTAGGTTTTTAAAGATTGTTATCATTCTATATGTTTTTAAGAGTTTTAATATTTTTGGGACTTTAATGTTTTCTTTCAATTTTTGAGGGTTTTAATAGTTTTTTACGTTTTTTTGGATTTTTAGAGGTTTTTATGATTTTTATAGTTTTAGGGTTATTATGGATTTTGAGGGTTTTTAGTATTTTTTAGGATTTTTTGGGTTTCTATGGTTTTTTTATATATTTTTAGGGGTTTTATGTGTTTTTAGGGTTTTAAAGTTTATTATAGTTTTTAGGGTTTTTAGAATTTTTTTATGTTTTTAGTTTTGATTATGGATTTTTTGAATTTTTATGGGTTTTATGGGGATTTGGGATTTTTAGGGTTTTAGGGTATTTTAATGTTTTCATGGGGGTTTTTGGTTTATTTTGATTTTTTATCATTTTAATTTTATTTAATATTTTTAGTTGTTTAATGGTTTCTAGAGATTTTGTTGGTTTTCATGGTTCCTATGGATTTTTAAGGTTTTTTAGCGTTTTATGGTTTTAAGAGTTTGTAGGGATTTTGGGGGTTTTTTGGGTGTTTTTCATTGTTAGGTTTTTACGGGATTTTTGTTTTTTAGGTTTTTATGGTTTTCTTAGGTTTTTTATTATTTTTTATGTTTTTATAAAATTTAAGGGGTTTTTATGATTGTTTTGATGTTTAGGGATTTTAGGTATTTTGATGGTTTGGATGGATTTTAGGCATTTTAGGGTTTTTTTAGGGTTTTTAGCTCTTTTTAGGTTTTTAGGGGTTTTAAGGGTTTTTATGTTTTCATGGTTTTCTTATGGTTTTATAGGGTTTTTAGGGTATTTTATTTTTTAAGGCAATTTAGTTATATATTGTATTTTTTGGGTTTTTTTATGGATTTTGAGGCGTTTTTTGGGTTTAGGGGGATTTTTTGGGGTTTTAAGAGATTTCATGTTTTTAATGATTTTAAGGTTTTTTAAAGTTTTCTAAAATTTTTAGGGTTTTAAAGATTTTTTTTAGTTCTAGTGGCGTTTTATGGGTTTTTTGGGTTTTTTTAGTTTTTAGGGGTTTTTATTGTTTTTAATGGTTTTTAGAATCTTTTTACACTTTTTAGGGGTTTTTAACCTTTTAAGGTTTTCTAGGGGTTTAATGTATTTTTAGGTTTTTAAGGTTTTTTTTGAAATTTAAGGGTTTTTCATGTTTTTAGGGGTTTTAGATATTTTTTAGGATTTTTTTGGTGTTTTGGGTTTTTTTGAATTTTAAGGGGTTTTAGGGTTTTTAGGATTTTTAGGGATTTTATGAATTTTAGCTATGTTTAGGTTTTTAGGGTTTTAAGTGTTTTTATATTTTTAAAATTTTCCTATGGTTTTTAGGGTTTTTAATATTTTTTTTATGTTTTTAGGGATTTTTTTTCGTTTTTATTGGTTTTATAAGTTCTTAGGGATTTTGAGGGATTTTGGGGTTTTACTGGTTTCAGTGTTTTTTTGGGGTTTTATGGATTTTTAGTTTTTTAGGGTTTTAAATGTTTTTTTTATTTTTAGTGTTTCGGGGGAAAGGAAAATGCAGGTCCAGGCTTCTCCTGGTCCCTCCAAAATGTATAAAAAATAAAGGCAAAGCAAACAAAGGGAGGGGTAGGGTCAAATGATCTACACCAAAAACCCCAAATACCCCCCAAACCCTTTACCCAAAACCATCCAAAAATAAAAAGAGACACAAAAATTAACAAATTAGTCAATGTCTCTGCCAAATTCAAGCACCAGGCCTGCAATATAAGGATCATCATCTGAGTCCAGTCTAACAGCCACTTCAGCAAAGCAGTAGTCTGAGTCAATCCCTGTGTCCATGGATTCCCATCCGGACACAAAATACTCCCATAGTCTAAGCAGCGATAGGTAATTCTCTCTAAGCCTCTTTTTTTTGTAGAGCATGAAGGCCTCTCCCCTATTGACTTTCTATTTTAGCTACGCCACCCTAGAGGTCACCCTGGTTTCCATGGGCCTCATAAGGGATGAATAGTCCCTCCTCCACCTCCGTTTGGGGGGGCATATATGAAACTATCTTCAGAATCTTCTCTCTCAAATAGAACTCCGTCACTGGTCACACCATCCTTGCACCCTTAATAGGACACGCCAGAGGCATCCCCATGCTAAAACCTTTCTCTAAACTAGGACATTTTGGTTTTTATCCTACTTTCGTCCTCAGCAAATCTCTCCCCTAATATTCGAACCTCATCCTATATGGGGAACGCTTTGCATTCCACTATCACCATGTCATGTAGAAAAAAAACAATGGTCTCTAGGAGAAGGGAATTTGTGGACCACCATGGCCTTTAGTATGGCCGGGACTAGGCCTCCTTCACCAATTCTATGATCCATCCCTGACAGAGGACACCTACCCAGGTCCTCCGCACAATCTACAACTACCTCCTCACCATGGGGTAGTGACGAGATCCCATTTCCACCCCGCCTAGAAACACCACTCTTAGCATGAAGTACAACCGAGTCATCCACACTCCCACCAGGGGATCCCTCCTTGAACTACCACCCCACCAAAATCATCTCCTACCCAACCAAAAACATCTCTTGACCAGTCCCGGTTATTGTAGGTCCTGGGTATAGCGGAAGCTCATGGGTGGATGTTCCCACTTGACTTTTTGTCTTTAGAAATTATCAATCCAAGATCAATACGATGATAAATGTCAGACTCCACAGAATGAATCACGAAAATAGACAAAGAAGAAGAATATTCCCGGAACCACAAAGGAGGATCATCAGAGGTTGATTATAATTAATTTAATTAATTGACAAGAAGTACCTTTTATGGCGTTCTTTCTTCGTTGATATTTTTGATCATGTTATGATGTGATTCATCATTGCGTCGTAGAAGCCAAGTATAGACTTCCTCTAGTGGTGATCTGCAAATGCACCACGTATCTCTGGATGTCGCCAAAGAAATCTTTGGGTGCTAGCATGGAGAAGCCTCTTCTTGCGTTGTCCATCTTAGATCGCCTTGATCCAAGGGAGGAGGATCTCTCTCAGTCTTGAGAGCGTTCTTGGAGGAAGGAGTTCTTTTGGCCTTAAGATAATTTTCTAGAATTGTTGTTCACAACCATTAACGAAAGGTTTTGGGGTTGTGAGGATATTTATAATCAGGTTTTAGGTTATAGAGTTATGACAATAAATAAAGGTATTACGTGTTTTATTTATTTCATTAACTCTTATTGAAAACCCCCACGTCGAATCGTTAAATCCTTGACATGCGCCCACACCGATTTTAAAAAATATCATTTAATAAAATGATATTATTTCATCAAAATCCCGACTGGAAAAACTACACAGCGTGTAATCATTAATACGCGGCATGTAATCGTTTTTCATTTCCTTTCCAAAATGAAAACTAAACGCCCTGTACATTCAATGTACACGGCATGTATATATTGTTTTAATTTTATTCTTCCTCCAAAATTAAAATTATTTAGGCTTCCTTGAATAATTATTAAACCACATATGGGAATAATCTTTATTCTAATTGAGATACTTGGATAAACTTAGTGTTTGACCCTCTTGGCCTCTTTCTCACTGGCATTAAGCAGGCTTGCCTAAAGTCCAAGATTACTATCTATAAACATGTCAAGGCACCCAAGATAAATAAGTTGACACTGCATTGACGTGTCACATAAAACAAACACTTACCGTGTAATTCAATCCCTTTGTCTCAATATCTCATCTTGCAGGTTTCATGGTAGTGTCATAAACCTATATGCTTCATTCTTCATTATTTGACCTCCATAAATAAATTCATCGTGACACCATGGCCATGGAATTTGGGTGATGGTTCTATTTCACTCAAAGGGCCTGAGATATCTACTTCCATAAATATAGAATGGACAAATCCTTCTTCGATATATCCATTAACAACATGTCATTTGTGATGCACCCAATGTACCCTACTTCCCGCCAACTGTCTTTGTGATGGTTTTCGTCAGTAAATCTAAGTGTGTGAGTCATGACAAGAGTTAATGATATTCTTATAGTCTAATGACCATTACACACACTCGTATATTGCAATATCCGATTACATAAAGACATGCAGAATTGCTACTGGTGGGTCTGTTCTCATAATCTCCCATCTTGAATATTACCAAGTGTGAACTCTATGAGAGAGAGTCTTGTATTCTTACGAGTACTCACACATGACGGTCTGTATAATATGTGTCATTTCATAATATGTCATCTAACTGTAGAACATTATTTAAGAATATTGTTATAGCATTTCAACGTTCACATCATATTAGGGATCTGCCATGACCTTATTAATGCAACAAATATTCCCGGACATTATTATATTATAGTCATGCAGAACCATGAACAATATATAATAAGTGTACATTCATGTAATCAAAGTAAAACAAGTTGGTTCTCAGGACACCAAATCTAATAAACTCCCACTTGGACTAGATCCAACTGCCTATGACTTTTAGTCCTCTAGACCTCACATGATGATCATATTTCTATTGAGTCAAAGATTTAATCAAGGGGTCTGCAATGTATTATTCTGTGGAAATACTACTCACTGCAACTTCACCTCTCTAAGAAAAATACCTCAAGAGATGATACTTACAAAGTATGTTCTTTATCCACTGATGTGACCTTGTGTCTCTGGCAAGTTCCACCGCTGTAGTATTATCACAATAGAGTGTGATAGGATCTTTACTGCTAGGTACTACATCTATCTCTTATATTATGCTTCACATCCATACTACTTCTTTAGATTCTATAGAAGCTACGATATTCATGGAATCTGTTGTATAATCTACGACCACACCTTTCTTTGAGCTCTTCCAGCTCACTGCACATCCATTCAAACTGAAGATGTATCCATTCCGTGACTTCATGTCATCTTGATCAGTATGGAAACTAGTTTCTACATGTCCTATGATGACTATTTCCTCTTCTCCTCCATAAACCAGGAACATATCCTTAGTATGCCTCAGATACTTAAGGACACTCTTGACTGCCATCCAATGGTGGTCTGCTGCATCAGCTTGATATCTACATACCGCACTTAATGTGTAAGAAACATCTAGCCTTGTACATATCATAACATACATGACATACCCAATCACGGATGCTTAATGGATCCTTTCTATTTTCTTTCTTTCCTCATGTGTCTAATGACACATTTTCTTGGAAAGATGAATGCCGTGTGACACTGGAAAAAATCCCCTCTTATACTGTTCCATACTGAATCTCTTCAGTATCTTTTCAATGTATGTACATTGACTCGGGCCCAACATTCTCTTTGATCTATCACGATGGATATTGATCCCATGAATATATGCTACCTCACCCAAGTATTTCATAGAGAATCCTTTATCCAACCAGGCCTTAACTGACTATTAGACAGCTAATTCATTTCCAATTAGTAATATTTCATCAACATATACAATTAGGAAAAGGAATACACTTCCTCTAAACCTTTTTTAGACACAAGGCTCACATTCATTCTTAAAAAGTCCAAATTCCATTACAGATTGATCAAAAAAAAATGTTCCAGGACCTTGATGCTTGCTTTAATCTATAAATGGATTTATGTAACTTGGATACCTTGTTGGAATCCTTTAGAGTCACAAACCCTTCAGGTTGTTCCATGTAGACATCTTCCTGGAGGTTCCTATTAAGGAATGATATTTTGACATCCATTTTAAAAAGTTCATATTCTTGTTAAGTGGAAATGGCCAATTGGATTATGATGGATTTCAACATCACAACCGGTGAAAAGGTTTAATCATAGAAAATTCCTTGATGATGTCTAAAACCTTTTGCAACCAGTAATGCCTTATAGGTGCTGACTTGTCTCTCCATGTCCAGTTTCATCTTGAATAGCAATTTATTACCAAAATCTTTTACATAAATTGGAGGATCTACCAAAATATAGACTTGGTTTTGTTACATAGAATCCATTTCTGAATTCAAGGTTTCTTGCCCCTTGGCAACGTCTGTGCCTTCGACTACTTCCTTGTAGGTAAGAGGATCATCATTTTAAACCAACAATGAATCACCATCCTCGGCAACAAGAAAGACATATCGTTCTGGTTCTCATACCTTTCTCATGCTCCTAAACAGTTCTTATGTCTCTAATAGATTGTTCATCCACGGGGCTTTGTGGAATCTATTCTTGTACTGACTCTTTTGTATCTTGAGCCTCGAATTCATCGAAATCTATCTCTCTCCCACAATCTCTTTTGGAGATGTGCTCCCTCTCAAGGAATATGGAGTGTATTTTCACTGTAGCCTTTTTTATCTTAGGGGTTGTATAGGTAATATCCCCTTGTTTCCTTGGGATATCCTATAAAGGTACACTTTGTGCCTCGGGGTGCAAATACGTTACCTGAATAGGCCTTAACAAATGTTTCGCTACCCCACACATGTTAATTTGATAACATCTCTTTGATTCCACTCCATAACTTGTATGGAATACCATTTATTGATTTAGATGTTACTTGGTTTAGTATGTATACTGATGTTTGTAATGCATATCCCCAAAAAGAAAATAGAATACTATCATGAATCATCATTGATCTCACCATGTCCAACAGGGTGCAATTCCTCCTTTCCCTTACACCATTCCACTGAGGTGTGTAAGGAGGAGTGAGTTGAGATAGAATCCCAAACTCATGTAAGAAATCAATGAAGTACTGATTAAGATATTCTCCACCTCTGTCTAAGTAGAGTTTCTTAATCTTCTTACCAAGCTGGTTCTCAAATTCATTCTTGTATTCTTCGAACCGATCAATTGAATCTGACATATACCTCACTAAGTAAATATATCCATATCTACTAAAATCATTAGTAAAAGTTTTGATGTACAAGAACCCACCACTTTATTCAACTGGAAATGGTCCACACATATCTATGTGAACTAATTTTAGAATCCCTTTAGCCCTTCCACCTTTCCCACTAAATGGGGATTTGGTCATTTTTCCTTATAGACAGACATGGCATACACCAAGTGGTTTTAGTTCAAAAGAATCTAAATACCCATCTTGATGTAATTGTGTCAAATGATCCTCATTGACATGACCTAGCTGGTGATACCAAATTTTTGTGTGTTATGAGTCATGTGAATTGACTTTGTCATCGATTTCCACTACTTGGTTTGTGTAGTCTAAAACGTAAAAGCTGTTATATAAATGTTCCCTACCAAAAAATGCTATCTTTATAAAATTAGCAAAATTAATTTCCAAACATGAAGAGGAATCCATAAGTATCTAATATAGATAATAAAATAATGTTTTTGGTTACAGAGGGTACATAATAATATCCTTTTAATGTGAGTTTTTAGTCTCTGACAGCTACAACAACGAGTCTATCTCTATTGGCTACTCGCAAATCCACCTCACCAAGGTAAATCCTTCTAAATCTACTTGGTTCCTGTATTTGGATATAGATGTGATCACCACAAGAATTATCTAATACCCAATTGGTATAAATAAATAGAAATAATTTGATCAAACAATGCACCTAAAGCTTCCCCTTTCTTCCTTGGCTGGATGCAGTTTTTCTTCCAGAGGCCCTTCTTGCCACATGTGAAACAAACAACATTCTATTCTATTGCCTCCCCTTTGACCTTCCTTTTCTTGGAAGGCCTTGAAGAATCTTTGGGATTAAATCTCTTTTCCACCCCCTTCCTTTTATTCACCATAATGACATAAGGATTTTCACACTTCATATAATTTTCCACTTGGCGAACGAGGATAAGAAGAACAAATAGAGACTTCTCAATGTTGTTTATATTGAAATTTACAACAATTTAATAGAATCTTCGGGGAAGTGATGCAAGAATGAGATTGGTACCTAGTTCTTCAAGGAGTTTAAACCCTAAAACCTCCATGCGCTCAATGTAGCCACTAAGCATGACTACATGAGGCCCACCTAGGGAACCCTCTCCATGATTTCTCTGAAATAGAGCCTTGGAGATCTCTAACCTTTCCTATCTTTCTCTCTCCTAGTTTAGACCATGGAGGTTCTCAAGAATGCTATAGGCATCCATGTATTCATGAGACTTCATGAGCCTACTAGACATTGATGACAACAACAAACATTTAACATCGAGTGCATCATTAAAATGTTGATCATAGACCATGAAATCTTCATCACTCACCCCTTGGGCAGGCGAATCAGGATATGAAGACTCTAGCACATAAAACTTTCATTCGTGGTGTAAGAAAACCTGAAGGCGCCTAAAACATTTCTAAAAGTTACAATCAGTGAGGATATTGTCTTTATCCATAATTGATCGTAGAGAAAATGTGGTTGATGAGTATGTCATATTGATTCTACAAATTAAAAGAGAATATTTATCAGTGCCTTTGGATTAAATTTTATGAAAAATAATAAATTAATTTATTAATTATCACACTATTTTATCATGTCCTAATGGCCTACACCATTGAACTTGGAATGCCTAGTTTCTATGACATTTTAGTGTCAAGGATCCATATTCCCCTTCGCATAACCCCAAAAAGGGTTGGTCAAGCTATTTAAAGGTATTTAGGTAGGAAGGCCTTTGCCAACAAGGAGCTTACAGTTCCTTGATCTATTGAGTGGACTCCCCAATCCTAAAATCCTGACATGGATATCCTCAACACTTGCCTCCATTTTACAACAAGTTTAGCAAGGGCTACTCCTCTTGATGTAAAATGTTTATGTCAACCCGAAACTTTTATAAGAGCTTCCTTTATAAAAGTAAGTGTCCCAACAAGGGTCGGTCAAACACATTGTTTTATTGAGTCTTTCCCTTAATCAAGTAACGGAAGTCTTAGTCTGACTTAATAGGGTATTTAAGGGATTTCAATCCTTAATGAGTAGTTTCTCATTATCACATGCTTGTTAATATTAATTTTTTAGTGACCCGAAGCTTGACGTACATGGACATTAAATTACTTTTGCGGAATTCTTAGTACATTACAAAAACACACACACAAGGACCGTAATAGTTTAGTGTCTTTGGAAACTCGGAACGTAATCTTCTAATCATGGTGAAATATATTCTACATCTCCCATAAAGATCTTCCCTTTTTTTTTCTTACCTAAAACCTTTCTTTATATCCTGGGGAAAAGAAAACATAAAAGGGTGAGCTCAAATGCTCAGTAAGGGTAAACAAAAGAAATATCAATAAGAACATAACATTTTGGAAATCTTAACCTGAAAAAGAGATCATAATATCATAACATGGGATAAATCATAGTAGTGAAATGTAATCCCAATAATCATAACTTAAAACATGAAACTTTGTGGAATACACAAATAATCATAGAGAATCATATCTTGTTAGTCAAGACTCATTGCCAAGACTATCTTAGTGGACAAAGTCCCTTTCTTAACCGAGTTCATTCCTCGTTTCAGTCCTGTTTCACTGAACCGGTATAACCTACCGTTCCAGCCATGTCTATCTCATGATATATAAAATTTTTACCCAATGAATTGGAGGGAGATATAGGTCCCACCCATCTCGTAATGATACCATTCTTATACGTGTCACAAAATCATAAATCATACATCATTGCATAACCCATGTAATAAAAATGGGAATCTTAAACATCATGACATCATAAAACAATTCATATAAGATAAAGGAATTCATAAAAATAATTCCATCACAACATAATCAAATAAATGTAAAAATAGGGATAGAAATAGAACCCTTTATTATCTTAGATGGAAAATAATTTTGATAAAACACTTGAACTCCATTCTTGAGGAAAATACCCTTTATACTTCAAAAACACTTTTCCTTTCTTAACATGTCTTACAATTTTAAACTAAAAGTAGTTTATTAAAAATAAACTTGAAAACTTGTAAAGGAATCTTTTTGGAAATAATGTTTTAAAAATCCATTCATTTCATATAAGTTAAAAGAAAACATTCTTCTCATACTTTTGTCGGAAAAGTCAAAAAGTACCTCGTACGAAAAACGACAAAAGATTCCTTTGATATCCTTTAATAAAAACTCACCGAAGGGTAAAATTGGATTTAAACAATTTTAGGTGGATGGGAATAATATTACATATTGAGGAAACATGGATTTGGATGATAAAATACACCCCAGTAAATGCCAAAGTATAAACAATCTCGGATAAAAATGAGATTGTGATATTTTCCTTACCTTAGGTCTGATTTGCTTCATAAGTGTCTGAACCTCCTGTATAATGATTTAACTAATGTAATTGACTTATTCCAGAATCATAATCATTGTTATGATATCATATATGGTTCAATTAGGACTTTATATTACCCATTCTTTTGTAAATTCCATGTTAAAGAGTGTTTTGGGTAAAATTGTTTCATTTATCGTCCGTGATTTGACTTGTAATTATTCATATGATTACTTAGATCATGATTACTTAATTCCATAATATAAAACTTGATTTATATATAATATATATTCAGAATATACATATATATAATAAATCAGTAAATGGAAAGAAATACACCATTCATGGAGACGGTAGGTCGTACGTACGCATGAACGCTGTTTTCGTTTCCTTATTGAGTTGAATGGAATTAAGTTGATGACATACATATATATACACATAAATCCAGTATCATTATTATGTCATATATTTCATGATTACTTATTATATATACTTTATAATCATTCATGAATGGTTAAAGTGGAGAATGAATTTCATCGCGTCGTGGAGACGGTAGTCCGTACGTACGCACGAGCGATGATATCGTTCTCATGATCGTGAACATGTGTTGAAGTGTATGTATACTATTTCAGTATCAATATCACTTTATAATAATAATATATAGTTACTCATTACACCATTATACCCATCCAATTAAGGTGATGGCGGAAAATAGATTACACCACGGCGTGGAGACGGTATTCCGTACGTACACACGCGCGGTGATTTGTTTTTCCATAGGATGGATAGATGGTGAAATAGGGTTGTTTCATACTTATAATAACATATCAGTATATGAGTGATACTGATGTTATTACTTAATAATGAAACAACTAAAGAAGAAGAAGTGGAAGAAGAAATAAAGATGAAAGAATTGGTAACGGACATTACCTCTTCTTTGAAGTGCTTCTTTGAGACCTCCTTTTAGGGCACTATAATGGGTCTTTGAAGAAGACCAGAAACTCTAGGATGTTTCTAGGGAAGTGGAGAGAAGAAATTGTCAGGGGTTGTCCGAGCGTGAATGCTCAAAGTGGTGTGAGGAAGAGAGGGAGGAGGAGCCCTTTTATAAGGGAGGAGAGGGGCACCTTTGGAATAACTAAAAATATTATTTTATTATAAAGTCAAGTTCGGTTTTAAATAGCTCCAAATTGATTTATTTCGAGGCTAAGGTGTGGATGGGTCGAAAGCCTCTCATCTAATAGAATTTATACAAGTTTAGGTTCCTATTTTAACCTTATCATTTAGATTTAACATTAAGTTAAATAATTTTACTTTTACCGTGTCTTCTTGTGTTCTTACACTATAAGGTTAATAAACATACTATAACGAGCCAAAAGAACCCCAAGTTGTTTATTATTAATATATATAACCTTATCTAAGTCATTTGGCCGTACCATAGATTTTTAGGAATAAAACAACAATTAATAATATAATATTTGTTTTAAAAACTATTTTATGTCAATTTTGACACTATTTAGTAATTCATTTTTTTTAAAATCATAAAAGAATGATTAGTTCGAACAAAGTTAATTAAATCAATAATAACATGTCATATTAACCTAGAAAATTAGTGTAATTCATAAAAAGCCTCAAATTACATTTATTTGGGTATTTATAACATCAATTATGTCAATATTTCATTAATAAGATAATTATTGCATCATCGTTGTGTCATAAATAAATTAAATTATTTAATGTCTAAAAATTAAAAATAAAATACCATTATGTATGAAATCTTTTTGGAATTCTAAATAATATTTATAGTCCAATTTATCTTATTTATAACCCTATATTAAAAAAGATTTACTTATTAAAATTTGATTTTAACTATTTTAACCCTTCTTTAAATAAATTAATAATAAATGTCCTAATCTAATCCAAGTGGGCCTAAATGATCATATTTTATTCCTAAGGTTGTTTTTGGTCGAATTACATTTATCAAATAGAATTAGGACATGTGTTAGGGTAATAATAATAACATTTTTACCATTAATTACCCTATTTACTTTTAACCGTGGTAAAAAATAAAAAGTTACTATTCACCAAAAATTATTTTCATCTCATTGAACCACATTTTACTTACTAACATCAACCGTGTCTCTTAGATTTTTGAAATTCCACTCACAGAAGTGGTAAAATTACGTTTTATGAAAAATTCATTTTTTTAACTACCACTTAGTGGTTTCACTATTCATCAAAAATGAAAGTTTCTAGAAAAATACAAAAAATTAGGCCTAAGCTATATTTGATATTATGAACTCAAAAATGATGTCTATTTTACCAAATTCAAAACATATCAGTTGCATTAATTAATTTAAGAATTAATTCCCGTCGTCAAAGCAAATAGCGTGTTCTTAAGAGATAATAACTATCAAAAGATTGACACTTCTTTATGTCTGGTTTAAATGTGAAGTTACATCCAATGAACAACATTGTATTAAATTGTAAAAATATATTCTAAATATACTTTAAAACCACTCAAATTAATAATTTATCACTATTAATTATTTCTATTAAAAAAGTTGTTTTTAATTAAAATTTAGTAATTTTCACTATTCATCAGAATATGAAAGTTATCCGAAAAGTACCAAAATTTCACACTAAGCTAATTTCGATATTCCGAATCCAAAAATGAAGTCCATTTTGAAAAATAAAATTTACAAAATTTCAAAAAGTGGTTATTACTATTCATAACGGCTAGTTTTAATAATATTTTAATAGCATATTGTTGTTTAGTGAAACTCGTTATTGCGTACTACACACGCTATCGAGGAAGGTCGCGATTGCATGTAATGAAAGGCATGTCAAGGATGTGTGTTGTGCAAGCTCCTTTTGGTGTAGCGTACAACACAAGACATTAATGAAATCAAAAAGAATATTTTTCATAAAATCTCGGGGTGTTACATTCTACCCCCCTTAAAATGAATTTCGCCCTCGAAATTCGTCGGGGTTATAAATGGTTTACTACTCGAAAGTTTCTTTAATAGAAACCCACATCGTAAAAAGGAATACCAAAACCAATCTTTAAAAACAAAATTATGAAATGTAACGGTTACCCAAATAAACTAATCACGAGGTTTCCACATAGGTGAAAATATGGATATGGAAGAGAAATATAACCATCATGTTCTGATTGAGAGTGGTAGAGAAAATGGATATGGAAAAGCCAGCAATCACAAAGCCATAAATTTGTGACGATCTAAGGTACCATCTGATTCATCAGATATAAGAGCACTAGGACTACATTTTTGGTTTTCAAGATCGTTTCCTTAAAGTTGATGAAATTGGAATTAGAAGAAATACTTTCATGATTTCGGTATAGTCTCACCGTTGGTCGTTCTTTGGATAATTTCCACTTCATCTCTTAAAGAAATGAAGTTGAATTTGTCATTCGTGATGTGTTAGTAGATCATGTGATAGAATGATGGGTCATTCCATCTGTCTCAAACAAAAGGTTAGAAATGTTATCAAAAAATACATAAGTCCATCTATAGTGAGAATAATGATATATGGTTCCTAAAATGGACTTATACTTCATATATCATACTTATTAATGTAATAAAACTAGTTTCTACTAAACATGGACTTCCTGTAGGCCAGTGGTAGGCGATAAAGGCCAGTCGTACTTCGGTTGTGGGTTCGATTCCCACAGCCTTGTCCGACGCGATGGGCTGTCCCCATCCTGCAGGTTGTCCTTTTTCTAAAACTACATTACTATAACATCCCAGAAATAATATCGAAAAAAAACTTCTATCCTTAAACAATACTAACTTATGTCCAACATAATCCATTCCAATCTTTAGGCTGATCCATAATACAGCAGTCCACTCTCATAATATAGTGAAAATGATTACCAGATATTTAATACCATCGTTGATCACCATATATCATAAGATATGTCTTGTTGGTCAAATTACAAACATGTGAATACCTTAATCATGTATTCTCTTGAAGAATGAATACCCATTGAACCTTAGTGAAAACATGAATGCAGTCAAAAGTTAACTCTTTCCACATACCAAAATCCGAAAATTCTATATATTCAAACCATGATATAACCTTCTCCTTATATCAGTCATGAGCTCATGAATACGGTCAAAAATTTCATTTTCTCGTTTCCCATTCATTATGCGCATATCATCTTTTTTCAAAAAATATCTCAATCACATTCCATGGTTACCGGTACCATGGAAAACCACAATATACCAATACATAAATATTCCAATATTCTACGATACTATATACAACATTATTTTTGAATCCCATTACATAAACACTTAATCATTCCACCACATTGTTGTCATATTCAACATCACCAATAGTGATCGCATGTGACTTCCCTTTGTCCTTTACCTTAAGTGGTTGCTCATGTCGATCATCACTAACCCTTGTATTAGGGCATTTATTAGCATAATGCCCCATTTCCTTGCTCTTGAGGCATTGAAGTGTTGGTGGTGCGTTCTCTGTAGTCTTTTCTTTATTCACATCACTAGAAACCCTTTTTCTATTACTTCGACACTCAGTTGCTCGATGACCTTCTTTTCCACACTTAAAACATTTTCTAGTCCCTTTAAAACAATCTCCACCATGCTTCTTTCCACACTTTGAGCATAAAGAAGCATTCATCTTCTTTTCACCATTATTCTGAGATTTCTCATTGAACTCCATCTTTCGTTTCTTGTCAAAACAATGAGATGGATAAGTAACACCAACTTCCATTTATACCTTGATAGCACAAAGCACAATTTCTTCATAGCTATGGAAGTCTCTTATAGCTAATTCCATTCGAAGATTTGGTTTTAAGCCACTGAAAAATCGATCAACTTTACTTTCAGGTTGGATGATAAGTTCAGATGCATACCTTGCAAGCCTTTTAAAATTCGCTTCGTATATACCAACAGATTAACCATCCTTTTTCTTTAGTTCAAGAAACTCCTTCTCCATCATTGTTCGAAGAATATAAGGGAAGTACTTATTGAAAAATAAGTTCTTGAACTCGTCCCATTCCATGGACTCAATTTCATCTCTTGGCCTCGTATTCTTGATAAGATTCCACCATTGATCAGCATCACCTTCCAAACGATACACTGCTAAGATGACATTATCATGTTCAGAACATTGAAGAACTGAAAATATCTTTTCAGTAGTACTGATCCATTGTTCAGAAACAAATGGATCATAAGACCCACTGAAAGAAGGTGGACGTTGCCTCATGAAGGACTCAATAGAATATTGTTCCCTTCTCTTCTCATTTGGAAGTCCAGAATGATTCATAGCTTGTGTAAGTATAACAATAAGATTTTTCACTCCATCTCCCATAACATTTGTTTGTTCAGGAGGACAATCATTGGATTGTCCATTACATTGCTAAACACGGTTCCTTCGGGTTCCAGCCATCTTCTAAAACCCAAAAAGAATAGTGTGAGAGGTAAAAATCATGCTAGGGAAAACAATATAATAAAGGGGGAGTACCTTCAATATCTAACATCTTAGGTTAAATAATAAGATCGTTACCGTAGTTCTAGGACTATATCCTATACGTATAATTATCCTTTGGGACATCCCTAGACATACCTTAGAAATATCTCTAGGGATCTCACTAACGTTTTCGCATCCTAGTTTCCAAAGGTTGACTAAACCTTTCCTCTGATACCAACTGTAGAGACCCGAAGCTTGACGTACATGGACATTACATTACTTTTGCGAAATACTTAGTACATTACAAAAACACACACACAAGGACCATAATAGTTTAGTGTCATTGGAAACTCGGAACGTAATCTTCTAATCATGGTGAAAGATCTTCAACATCTCCCATAAAGATCTTCCCTTTTTTTTCTTACCTAAAACCTTTCTTTATATCCTGGGGAAAAGAAAACATAAAAGGGTGAGCTCAAATTCTCAGTAAGGGTAAACAAAAGAAATATCAATAAGAACATAACATTTTGGAAATCTTAACCTGCAAAAGAGATCATAATATCATAACATGGGATAAATCATAGTAGTGAAATGTAATCCCAATAATCATAACTTAAAACATGAAACTTTGTGGCATACACACATAATCATAGAGAATCATTTCTTTTTAGTCAAGACTCATTGCCAAGACTATCTTAGTGGACAAAGTCCCTTTCTGAACCAAGTTCATTCCTCGTTTCCGTCCTGTTTCACTGAACCAGTATAACCTACCGTTCCATCCATTTCTATCTCATGAGATATAAAATCTTTACCCAATGCATTGGATGGAGATATAGGTCCCACCAATCTCATAATGATACCATTCTTATGTGTGCCAAAAAATCATAAATCATACATCATTGCAAAACCCATGTAATAAAAATGGGAATCTTAAACATCATGACATCATAAAACAATTCATATAAGATAAAGGAATTCATAAAAATAATTCCATCACAACATAATCAAATCAATGTAAAAATAGGGATAGAAACAGAACCCTTTATTATCTTAGATGGAAAATAATTTTGATAAAACACTTGAACTCCATTCTTGAGGAAAATATCCTTTATACTTCAAAAACACTTTTCCTTTCTTAACATGTATTACAATTTTAAACTAAAAGAAGTTTATTAAAAATAAACTTGAAAACTTGTAAAGGAATCTTTTTGGAAATAATGTTTTAAAAATCCATTCATGTCATATAATTTAAAAGAAAACATTCTTCTCATACTTTTGTCAGAAAAGTAAAAAAGTACCTCGTACGAAAAACAACAAAAGATTCCTTTCATATCCTTTACTAAAAACTCACCGAAGGGTAAAATTGAATTTAAAAAATTGTTGGTGGATGGAAATAATATTACATATTGAAGAAACATGGATTTGGATGATAAAATACACCCCAGTAAATGCCCACGTATAAACAATCTCGGATAAAAATGAGATTGTGATATTTTCTTTACCTTAGGTCCGATTTTCTTCGTAAGTGTCCGAACCTCCTGTATAATGATTTAAATAATGTCATTGACTTATTACAGAATCATAATAATTGTTATGATATCATATATGGTTCACTTATGACTTTATATTACCCTTTCTTTTGTAAATTCCATGTTAAAGAGCGTTTTGGGTAAAATTGTTTCATTTATCGTCTGTGTTTTGACTTGTAATTATTCATATGATTACTTAGATCATGATTACTTAATTCCAGAATATAAAACATGATTTATATATAATATATATTCATAATATACATATATATAATAAATCTGTAAATGGAAATAAATACACCGTTCATGGAGACAGTAGGTCGTACGTACGCATGAACGATGTTTTCGTTTCCTTATTGAGTTGAATGGAATTAAGTAGATGACATACATATATATACACATAAATACAGTATCATTATTATGTCATATATTTCATGATTACTTATTATATATACTTTATAATCATTCATAAATGGTTAAAGTGGAGAATGAATCTCATCGCGTTGTAGAGACGATAGTCCGTACGTACGCACGATCGATGATATCGTTATCATGATCATGAACTTTTTTTAAGTGTATGTATAATATTTCAGTATCAATATCAATTTATAATAATCATATATAGTTACTCATTACACCATTATACCCATCCAATTAAGGTGGTGGCAGAAAATAGATTACACCACGGCGTGGAGACGGTATTCCGTACGTACGCACGCGTGGTGATTTCTTTTTCCATAGGATGGATAGATGGTGAAATTGGGTTGTTTCATACTTATAATAACATATCAGTATATGAGTGATACTGATGTTATTACTTCATAATGAAACAACTAAAGAAGAAGAAGTGGAAGAAGAAATAAAGATGAATGAATCGGTAACGGACATTACCTCTTCTTTGAAGTGCTTCTTTGAGACCTCATTTTAGGGCACTAAAATGGGTCTTTGAAGAAGACCAGAACCTCTAGGATGTTTCTAGGGAAGTGGAGAGAAGAAATTGGTAGGGGTTGGCCGATCTGGAAGGCTCAAAGTGGTGTGAGTAAGAGAGGGAGGAGGTGCCCTTTTATAAGGGAGGAGAGGGGCACCTTTGGAATAACTAAAAATATTATTTTATTATAAAGTCATGTTCGGTTTTAAATAGCTTCAAATTGATTTATTTCGAGGATAAGGTGGGGATGGGTCGAAATATTCTCATACAATATAATTTAAACAAGTTTAGGTTCATATTTTAACCTTATCATTTAGATTTAACATTAAGTTAAATAATTTTACTTTTACCATGTCTTCTTGTGTTCTTACACTATAAGGTTAATAAACTTACTATAACAAGCCAAAAGAACCCCAAGTTGTTTATTATTAATATATATATCCTTATCTAAGTCATTTGGCAGAACCCTATATTTTTTGGAATAAAATAACAATTAATAATATAATATTTGTTTTAAAAACTATTTTATGTCAATTTTGACACTATTTAGTAATTGATTTTTGTGGAAATCATAACAGAACGATTAGTTCGAAAAAAGTTAATTAAATCAATACTAACATTTCATTTTAACCTAGAAAATTAGTTGAATTCATAAAAATCCTCAAATTACATTTATTTGGGTATTTATAACATCAATTATGTCAATATTTCATTAATAAGATAATTACTGCATCATCGTTGTGTCGTAAATAAATTGAATTATTTAATGTCTAAAAATTAAAAATAATATAACATTATGTAAGAAATCTTTTTAGATTTCTAATGAATATTTATAGTCGAATTTATCTTATGTATAACCCTATATTAAAAATGATTTACTTATTAAACTTTGATTTTAACTATTTTAACCCTTCTTTAAATAAATTAATAATAAATGTCCTAATCTAATCCAAGTAGGCCTAAATGATCATATTTTATTCCTAAGGTTGTTTTTTGTCGAATTAAACTTATCCAATAGAATTAGGACATGTGTCAGCGTAATAACAATAACATTTTTACCCTTAATTACCCCATTTACTTTTAACCGTGGTAAAAAATAAAAAGTTACTATTCACCAAAAATTATTTTCATCTCATTGAACCACATTTTACTTACTAACATCAACCTTGTCTCTCGGATTTTTGAAATTACACTCACAGAAGCGGTAAAATTACGTTTTATGAAAAATTCATTTTTTAACTACCACTTAGTGGTTTCACTATTCATCAAAAAATGAAAGTTTCTAGAAAAATAACAAAAATTAGGCCTAAGATATATTTGATATTATGAACTCAAAAATGATGTCTATTGTACCAAATTAAAAACATATCAATTTCATTAATTAATTTAAAAATTAATTCCCGTCGTCAAAACAAATAGCGTGTTCTTAAGAGATAATAACTATCAAAAGATTGACACTTGTTTATGTCTGGTTTAAATGTGAAATTACATCCAATGACTAACATTGTATTAAATTGTAAAAATATATTCTAAATATACTTTAAAACCACTCAAATTAATAATTTATCACAATTAATTATTTCAATTAAAAAAGTTGTTTTTAATTAAAATTTAGTAATTTTCACTATTCATCAGAATATGAAAGTTATCCGGAAAGTACCAAAATTTCACCCTAAGATAATTTCGATATTCCGAATCCAAAAATGAAGTACATTTTGAAAAATAAAATTTACAAAATTTCAAAAAGTGGTTATTACTATTCATAATGGCTAGTTTTAATAATATTTTAATAGCATATTGTTGTTTAGTGAAACTCGTTATTGCGTACTACACACGCTATCGAGGAAGGTCGTGATTGTGTGTAATGCAAGGCAAGTCAAGGATTCATGTTGTGCAAGCTCCTTTTTGTGTAGCGTAAAACACAATAAATTAATGAAATAAAAAAGAATATTTTTCATAAAATTTTGGGGTGTTACAAATTGATGCTTGCTTAAGTGAATAACCATGTTCTGATAATGTTTACGCATAGTCTAGTTTTTATTTTTTTTCCATATTATCATGATTATTTATTTCATTAACTATGTGACCGCAACAACACATACATAATAAATAAACCATGCAATCAGACATAAATAAAATAAGATGGCATGATCATGAGCTTCTATTTTTTAGCTTATCTAGTGGTTTTGATAAGCTAGCCCTGACCTAGGGAAAAACACCTTGAACCTGATTGTTTGTGTTTTTTAGCTCCCACCAATCCACCTTAGTATCATCTTGGGTTGGTTTCGCCTCATCTTCATATTTTTGACCGTCTCCTATGGCTTGGGAGATCCTCCATTACATGGGGTCTACATTAAAGAAACCATGGGAACACAATCCCTACATTTTATTAGAAGAAGGCTCGTAGGCTAATGAATTTAAATTAAATAAATTTAAATAAAACCATACAAAAAAAGGGTCTTTGGTCTATCTCATGATCACCCATAGCATGAAATGAAATTTCCCGCATATTTAGTATTCAAATACTTTTAATCATTATTTTATTCCAGATATGCCACGCTTGAATTAAATTAATTATGATCTTATAATTCATCAATTATTTACATTAAATTCATTTCTGAATATTCTTGAGATTCTTTTCATCCATATTCCCTGTACGTGTCTTTTTACATTGGAGGAAACCTGGTGAAATTCCATTTCTGAAAAGTACAAGTTGTGTAGCCTATATTACATGGTATGTATCAGTTTTCACCCTTTATCCAAATTACACGCTGGGGGATTTAGTGTGTTTTCTGTACATTGGAAATTTTGGAGTACACGGTGTGTAGATTTGTCTAACATGGCATGCACTTCCTTGTTATGTGTTTATCGTCTTGGAAATCTCATTTACATGGTTATATGGCTTCTCCTTGTACACGGTTTCACCTGGGCCGGATCAGACTACATGACACGGTGACTCAACATACACGCCGTGTATCCGGGTTTCCACAAGCCGTTCAGTTCTGGTCAACATAATGTATTTAAAAACATATGTATGCTCAATTCACATAGCGTGGTTTTATGGAGTAGTAACGGTTCATTAAACCTAAGTAAATGGCGTGTATATTTATCTACATGCCATGTATTCCTGTGTTGTACAGTCCGAATGAGTGGATCCTCCGGATGAGTTATTTGTTTTTATTTTAATCAAAATTAAAATTAAAAGGTCATTTCTATTATGTGAATTGAGAAATGAAAGAGGAAGAACTGATCTCACTCATTCAGTTTTATATAATTATTTATCTTGAATTGAGCCAAATACAAATGCGCAAATTACCAATGAAAATTAAATAACTATAATCAATGTTGTGACCCCTCTGATACCACTTTTAGGTCCCAGGAATAGTGGAATCTCATGGGTGGATGTGCCCACTTGACTTTTTGTAATTAGAAATGATTAGTCCGGGATAAATATGATGATAAACGCCATACTCCATGGATCGAATCATAGAAATAGACAAAGAAGAAGAATAATCCCAGAATGACAAAAGAGGATCATCAGAGGTTGATTATAATTAATTTAATTAATTGAAAAGAAGTACCATTTATGTCGTTCTTTCATCATTGATATTTCTAATCATTTCCCAATGTGATTCACCATAGCGTCGCAAAAGGAAAGTGTATACTTCCTCTAGGGTTGATCCACACATGCACTACGTATCTCTGGACTTCGCCAAAGGAATCTCCGGGTGCTAGTGTGGTGAAGCCTTTACTTGCGTTGTCCACCTTAGATCCCCCTGATCCGATGGAGGAGGATCTCTCTCGGTCATTAGAGCATTATTGGAGGAAGGAGTTCTTTCGGCCTTGAGAGAATTCTCCAGAATTTTTGTGCACAACCATTAGGGAAAAGTGTTGGGGTTTTGAGGATATTTATAATTAGGTTTGAGGTTATAGTGTTATGAAAATAAATAAATGCGTTATGGATTTTATTTATTTCATTAACTCTTATTGAAAACCCCCATGTCGAATCATTAATTTCTTTACATACGCCCACAATGATTATAATAACTACTATTTAATAAAACGATATCATTCCCTCAAAATCCTGACAGGAAAAACTACACGGCATGTAATCATTAATACACGGTGTGTACTCATTTTTCATTTCCTTTCCAAAATGGAAACTACACAGCGTGTACATTCGATGCACACAGCTTGTAAATCTTGTTTTTATTTTATTATTCCTCCTACATTAAAAAAATTTAGGCTTCCTTGAATAATTATTAAACCATATACAGAAATAATCATTATTCTACTTGAGATACTTGGATACACTTAGTGTGTGACCCTCTAGGAATCTTTCTCGTTGGCATTAAGCGGGCTTGCCTAAAGTCCAAGATTACTGTCTAGAAATGTGTCAAGACACCTAAGAGAAAGAATTTGACACCGTATTGATGTGTCACCTCATACAAATTCTTACTGTGTAATTTAATCCCTTTGTCTCAATATCTCATCTAGTAGGTTTCCTGGCAGTGTCATAAACCTATATGCTTGATCCATCATTCTTTGACTTCCAGAAATAAACTCATCATGAATCAATGGCCATGGAATTTGGGTGAAAGTTATATTTCAATAAAAGGTCCAGATATATCATCTTCCATAAATATAGAGGGGACAAATCCTTCCTCGTCTTATCCATTAACAACATGTCATTCATGACGCACCCAATGTACCCTACTTTCCGCCAACTGCCTTCTTGACAGTTTTCATCAGAAAATCTAAGTGCGTGAGTGATGAAATGAGTTAATGATAATCTTCCAGTCTAAGGAACATTACACACACTCATATATAGCAATTTTCAATGACACCAAGACATATGGAATTACTATTGGTGGGTCGGTTCTCATAATCTCTCATCTTAGAGATTACCAAGTGCGAACTCCTTGAGAGAGAGTGAGGTCTTCTTACGAGTACTCACACATGACGGTCTCTATACTATGTGTGCTATAATTGTATGTCATCCAATTGTAGAACTTTATTTAAGAATATTATTATAGAATTTCAAGGTTATCATCATATCGGGGTTCTCCCATGACCTTATTAATACAACAAATATTCCAGGACATTATTATATTATAGTCATGTAGAACATTGAACAATCTATAACAAGTGTACATTCATGTAATCAAAGGAAAACTAGTTGGTTCTCAGGACACCAACTCCAACAGTTAACTCCACCTACCCCGCTACCTCCCCTTGCTCAGACACCCCCTGCTCAGCCTCACAACCATCTAACTCAGCCAAGGCCAATTCATCAAACCTATTATTTCATTCAACATCAGAAAAAACCAGTAACTGGTTTCCACCTACCATACCACTTCTCCTCCTCCAGTCCACAACAACGCAATCCAAATATTTCCTTAGAGGGATCCCCTTGTGCCTAGTCCCTGTCATGCCACCCTTTTCGGTATCCCCCCAACTTTTTCCCTCCCCCTATAAACTCACCACTTTCATCTCCCCCACCCCCGCTGCAAATCATAGCCACCCCTTAATCCGTGGACACCAACTCAGCACTATCACCCCCTAATCACATTAATTCCTAGCCAAATTCAAACTCAATCCATTTAAATGGAATTTATAGTTTTTAGTGATTTTTAGGGATCTTATGGGTTTTTAGGTTTTTAAGGATTTAATGTTCTTTAGTGTGTTTTAAGGTTTGAAGTTGTTTGGTTTTTAGGGGTTTTAAGTGTTTTTAGCATTTAAAAGGTTTATTTAGGTTTTTTATGATTTTAAGGCTTTTTACATTTTTAGTGATTTTTGGTATTTTGGTGGATTTTTTGTATTTTTTTGGGTTTTAGGTTTTTACGGGTTTGATGGGTTTAATCATTTTTTTTGTTTTTTGGGTATTATGTTTTTAGGGATTTCAATGTATTTTATGGTTTTTACCATTTTTTTGGGGTTTAAATGGTTTTTATAGGTTATAGTAATTTTTATAGTTTTTATGGCCTTTTAGGATTTTTATGGTTTTAGGGGTTTTTATGGTTTTTAGAGGGTTTAGGGTTTTCATGGTTTATAGTTTTTTTAGGTTTTATGGGTTTTAAGTAATTTTATGTTTTTATGGTTTTCATAGGTGTTTTTAGAGTTTTTATTTTTTAAAAATTTTTATGGATTTTTAGGATTTTTGTAGGTTTTTATGGTTTTGGTATTTTATGGGTTTTTATGGATTTTTTTAGTGTTTTTAGATTTTATTGGGTTTAATTGTTTTTGATGTTTTTATTTTTTTATTAGGTTTTTTCAGGGTTTTGAAGGTTTTTAAAATTTTTACATATTTTTACATCTTTTTTAGGATTTTTATGGTTTTAGTGTTTTAGGGTCTTTAATGGTCTTAAGGTATTTCAGGTTATTTATTGGATATGGGGTTTTAATGTTTTTTAGGGTTTGTATGTATTTATATATTATTTCTATTTTTTGGGGATTGAATGGTTTTAGTGTTTTTTAGAGTTTTATTGGTTTTTCAGGGTTATATAGTTTTTTAGGGTTTTAGAGTTTTTATGGATTTTTTGGTTTTTTTTGTTTTAAGGGTTATTAGGTTCTTTTATGGTTTTTAGGGATTTTATCATTTTTTAGGGTTTTAGGGGTTTTATGTTTTTTTATTTTTTAAAAATTTTATTTGGGTTTTTTAGTTTTCTAGTTTTTTCAACGTTTTTTTGGATTTTTTTGGGCTTTTAATGATTTTTATGATTTTAAGGGTTTTTAGGGATTTTGGGAATTTTTATGTTTTTAGGGGTTTTATGGTTTTTATGGGTTTTAAAATTTTTAATTTTTTATGGTTTTAAGAGTTTTTTGGTTTTTACGGTTTTCTTTGGGTTTTTAGGGTTTTTAGGGTTTTTATGTTTTTAGAGTTTTTTAGATCTTTTTTTAGAATTTGCATTATTTTTAGTTTTTTTATATATTTTGAGGGTTTTTTATGTTTTTTGGGTATTTATATTTTTTTTGGTTATTTATGGGGGATTAGAGTGTTTTCATATTTTTAGGAATTTAATGGGTTTTTAGAGTTTAATAGGTTTTGGGGTTTTTATGTGCTTTTAGGGTTTTTTTTTCAGTTTTAGGGGTGTTATGGTTTCTAGGGGTTTTAGGGTTTTAGGATTTTATGGGGTTTTTTGGGATTATATATTTTTTAGGTTTTTATGGTTCTTAAATATTTTTAGGGTTTAAAGGTTTTCTTAGGGGTTTTTTGGGATTCTATGAATTTTATATATTTAGGGTATTTTTATGTATTTTTATCAGGTTTTAGGGTTTTTAAGGATTTTTAACAGTTTTAGGCATTTTAGGATTTTATGGGTTTTTAGGGTTATGGGGTTTTAGGGGGGGGGGGGGGGGTTAGTGTATTCAAATATTTTAGTGTTTTTTTTATCATTTTTAGGGTTTAAAGGGTTTTTTAGAGTTGTTTGTAGTCTTTATGGTTTCTATCGATTTTAAAAGGGTTTTGTAGGTTTTTATGGTTTTTAGGGGTTTTAAGGAATTTTTAGGGTTTTTATCATTATATAGGTTATTAGAGGTTTGTAGTGCTTTTACTTTTTACTGTTTTCTTATGGGTATTTGGGTTTTTTTTCATTTTTAAGAATTATTTTTGGGATTTTTGGGTTATTTATCAGTTTTAGGGTTTTTATGGATTTGAGTATTTTTTTTTTATTTTTTTTCATTTTTAGGTTGTTAGGGTATATATGTTTTTTTTTGTTTTTATGGTTTTATAATGGGTTTTCAAGGTTATTATGTTTTTCATGTTTTTTAAAAAAATTAGGGGTTTTTAGGTTCTTATGGGATTTTTGGATTTCATAGATTTTGAGGGATTTTAGGGTTTTTTTATATTTTTAGTATTTTTAAGTTTTTTAGGGGTTTCAAGTGTTTTTACTTTTTTTGGGGTTTTTAATGGGTTTTTAGGTTTTAGCCATTTTTATGAATTTAGGTATTTTAATGGATTTTTATGGTTTTTTGGGTTTTTATAGATTTTTCGTGTTTAAGAGTTTTTGAGGGGTTTTAGTGTTTTTAGGATTTTTAGTGTTTTAATGAATTTTTTTAAGGTTTTATTAGGTCATTAAGGGTTTTTTTGGATTTTTTTTTATATTTTTTGATATTTTTTATGATTTTTATGGGTTATCATGATTTTTAGGGATTTCTAGGATTTGTAGGGTTTCTAAGGTTTTAGGGGTTTTTTGGTTTTTTGGGGGTTTATGGTTTTTTAGGGTTTAATTATTTTGTAGTGTTTTTAATATTTTTTGGGGTTTAAAAGGGTTTTATAGTTTTTAATGGATTTTTTGGGTTTTTATTGGTTATTTTTTAATGTTTATAGTGTTTGTAAATTTTTAGGATTTTTTAGGCTTTTTAGGTTTTAGGTGTTTTTTTGTTTTAAGGTATTCTTAGTATTTTTTTCTAGTTTCTTGGGAGTTTTATGTTTTTAGTAATATTTAGGGAATTTTAGGAATTTATTTGTTTTTTTTGTGGTTTTTAGGGATTTTGTTAGATTTTAGAGATTTTAGGGTCATTTGGTTGTTTAACATTATTTAAGGTTTTTTGAGTTTTAATTGTTTCTATTTTTAAGGTTTTATTAGGGGGTTTCTGGGTTTTTATGATATTTTATATTTCGAGACATAATTTTTTTCTTGATTATGATATTTATTGTTTTTTTGGATTTTAGGTATTGTTGAGGGTTTGTTGGGTTTTAGGGTTTTTAGGGTTTTTATGGGTTTTTGGGTTTTTTGGGTTTATTTTGAGTTTTATGGGTTTTACGGTTTTTTGTGTTTTGTACCATTTTTAGGGGTATACATGATTTTTTAGATTTAGTGGGTTTTAGGGTTTTCATGTGTTTTTATTGGTTTTATGGTTTTTTGGGATTTTTATTGTGTTTATGGTTTTTATGGTCATTTACGGTTTGTAGGATTTATTATGTTTTTAGGGTTATTTAGAGTTTTTAGGTATTTAAATACTTCTTATGGTTTTTTCAGTTTTTGAGTGATTTCTATGTTTTAAAGGAATTTTTTTTGTTTTTTATTTTTTTAGTATTTTTAGGGATTTTAAGAATTTTTAGGGTTTTCTGTGGTTTTATAATTTTTAGGGTTTTTATCATTTTTTAGAATTTTTATTGGTTTTAAGTGTTTCCGATTTTTATTATTTACTTAGGGATTTCATGGTTTTATGGGGGTTTTATGGTCATAACATATTTTTAGAATTTTTATTATTTTTTGGGTTTTGAGGTATTTTAAAGGGTTTTATGGGTTTTATGTTTTTTTGGATTTTAGTGTTTTTATAGTTTTTTAGGATTTTTATTGTTTTTTGATTGTTTTAACGTTTTTGGGTTTTAAAAGTTTTTTAGAGTTTTTAGCATTTTTTATGGTTTTTAGTAAGCTAACAATTTTTGGTAGTTTTTATGGTTTTTAGTGGGTTATATAGTTTTTAGCTCATTTTTGGTGTTTTTAGTATTTTAATGGTTTTAGGTTTTTCAGGGGTTTTAAGTGTTTTTTGGTTTTTATGGTATTCTTATGGTTTTTAGGGTTTTTTGTGTTTTTAGGAATTTTTAGTGATTTTTATGGATTTTTGTGGACTTTTAAAATCTTTAGGGATTTTAAGGGGTTTTAGGGTTTTAGGGATTTTATTGTTTTTATTGGTTTTTATAAACTTTTTATGGGTTTTATGTTTTTCTAGAGTTTATTAACATTTTTAAAGGTTTATAGGGTTTTTAGAGTTTTTAGTTGTTTTGTAGTGTTTTTTGGGTTTTATGAATTTTTATTGTCCTTATGGTTTGTATGGGTTTTTATGGGTTTTAGGGAGTTTTATGGTTTTTAGCGTTTTCTTGGTGTGTTTAGGGTATTAAATTTGTTATGGGTTTCTTACGTTTTATAGGGTTTTTTGGGTTTTTACAATTTTAGGGATTTTTTGGTAATTTTTGGGATTTTTATAGTTTTTGGGGTTTTAAGGATTTTTTATGGGTTTTAGGCATTTTAATAATTTTTTAAGGTTATTAACTTTTTTATGTTTCTTATAGTTTTTAAGTTCCTTTTGGATTTTAATTTTTTCGTAGGGTTTTTCCGGGTTTTGATATTTTTTTATATTTTTATTGGTTTTTATAGATTTTAGGATTTTAAGGATTTTTTAGTTTTTTATCGATTTTGAGGTTTTAATGGGTTTTATGGTTTTGAGGTTCTTATGATTTTTTGGGGGTTTTATATTTTTTTTATTTTTTGAGTTTTTATGGTTTGTTAGAGTTTTTAACGTTTTTATATTTTTAAAGGCTTTTTAGCATTTTTTGTCGGTTTTTGGTCTTTATTGGTTTTGGAGTGCTTTTTAAGGTTTTGAGTTGTTATTATGGTTCAGGGTTGTATTGTTTTTAGTGTTTTGTATATTTTTAGGGGTTTTAATTATTTTTAGGTTTTAAGGTTTTATTAAGATTTTTCTACATTTTTACGGTTTTATGTTTTTTGGGTTTTAGTTATTTTTTAGTATTTTTATGGTTTTTATGTTTTTTGGAAATTTTGAGGGGGTTTAGGGTTTCTTCGAGTATTTTATTTTTTTAGGTTTTTAGGGTTTTTATGCTTTTAGGTATTTTGAGTGATTTTTAGTATTTTTATGGTAATTTAGGTTTTTAGCATTTTTGATTTTTTTTGGTTTTTAGAGTATTTTGGTGTTTTTTGGATTTAGTGATTTTTTTGTATTTTTTAGGGTCTTTAAGGTATTCATGGTTTTTAACGTTTCTTAGGGATTTAAATTATTTTTAGAGTTTATAGTGGTTTTAGGGTATTTTACGAATTTCATGGGGTTTTATGGTTTTTAGGTTTTTAGGATTTTTTAGTATTTTAAGGATTTTTAGGTGTTTTAAGTGTTTTTAGGTTTTTATGTTTTTTATAGGGTTTTTTAGTTTTATTATGTTTTTTACATTTTAGGCATTTTATGGTTTTATGGGTTTTAAAGAGTTTTTAAGGGAACTATGGGTTTTAGGGGGTTTTTTTTTGGTTTTTTTTTGGTTTTTACGGTTTTTAAGTTTTTAAGGTTTTTAGAATTTTTTAGAGTTTTTCAACAGTTTTAGGTGTTTAATGATTTTTAATGTTTTTAATTATTTTTGTTGGTTTTTATGGTTTTTAGTTCATTTTGGGTTTTATGGTTTTTAGGGGGTTTATGGTCTTTTAGTATTTTTAGCATTTTTAGGTTTTTAGGGGTTTTATCTGTTTTTATGATTTTAAGGATTTCTTAGATTTTTTAAGGGGTTTTAGAGTTATTTAAAATTTTATGGATTTTGAGTGATTTTAATGATTTTTATGGTTGTTTGTTGTTTTGATGGATTTTTGGGGTTTTCAGGGGTTTTCAGGGGTTTAGGGTTTTTATTGTTTTTAGAGATTTTAGGTGTTTTAACTATTTTTATGTTTTTATGTATTTCTTAGGGGTTTTATGTTTTTGTAATAATTTAATTATTTTTATGGTTTTTATATTTTTTAGCGATTTATGGGTTTTGAGGGTTTTTCTAGTTTTTTAAATCTTTAGTTTTTTTAGTTTTTAGGGGGTTTCAATATTTTTAAAGAAATTTTAAATGTTTTTAGGGGTTTGAAATGTATTTGGTGTTTTTATAGGTTTTAGGGTTTATATGGGATGTTATTGGTTTTTATGTTTTTTTTTGGGTTTTATTTTTTTTATATTTTTAGGGTTTTATTGGGTTTTTAGTATTTTTTAGGTTTTTAGGGGTATAAATACTTCTAAAAAATTTAATGCTTTATTAGGGTTTTTCATAGATTTTTTGGTTTTTATATATTATTTCAGATTCTTAGAGTTTTTTTATGAATTTTAATGTTTTTAGTTTTGTAAGGATATTGAAGGTTTTGGGGGTTTATATTATATTTAAGGTCTTTTGGGTTTTTCGGAGGTTTTTAGTTTTTATTGGTTTTTATAACATTTAAATGTTTTTTGGGTTTTATGAATTTTTAGATTTTTTGTTTGGTTTTAACAGTTTTATGGATTTTTAAGGTTTTTAGGGGTGTTTATGTTTTTTCTTGGTTTTAGGGTTTTTATGTTCTTTTTGTGTGCTTAGTGATTTTTAGGTTTTTAGGGATTCTATGATTTTTTTATGTTTTTAAGTTTGTCTTAGGGTATTTCATGAATTTTTTGGTTTTTTAAATTTTTCTGTATTTTCAGCTCTTTTTTAATATTTTTTATGGTTTTTAGGGGTTTTAATGAGTCTTAGGGTTTCGTGGTTTTTACATTTTTTAGATTTTAGGGGTTTTGAGTTTTTTTAGTTTTCTATGTTTTTCTTATGGGTTTTCAGGGTTTTTATGGTTTTTTTACTTTTTTCTAGATTTTTTTGGATTTTATAGTATTTTTATAATTTTTAGTTTTTCTAGGGATTTTATGAGGTTTTAGGGGTTTTTAAAATTTTTAAGGGTTTTTATAGTTTTTCTCATTTTTATGGGTTTAAAGGGTTTTTAGAGTATTTAGTGGGGTTTTTGGGTTTAATGTTTTTTTTATTTTTAATGTTTAATTGGGGTTTGTATGGTTTTTAATGATTTTAGGGGGGTGGGTTATGGTTTTTAGAATTTTTTATGTTTTTTAGGCAATATAAATATTTCTAGGTTTATTTGAAGTTTTAATAATTTTAGGTGTTGAAACGGTTTTTAGAGTTTTTAGTGGATTTTAAGGCATTTTTTCAGATTTTTTATGTTTTTTAGGCAATTATAGTTTTTAGGATGTGTATGATTTATAGTGTTTTAGAGTATTTTTAGTTTCTTAGAGGTTTTAAGTTTTTTTTGGTTCTCAATTTTTTCATTGGGGTTTTCATGTTTTTATGGTTATTTAGGTTTTAAGAGATTTTTAGGAATTATATGGTTTTTAGGGTTTTTTGGGATTTAGTTTTATTTTTATTTTTATGGGTATGTGGTTTTTTTGAGTTTTTTATGTTTCTAGGGGTTTTAGTGTTTTTTTTATCATTTTTAGGGTTTTAAAAGGACATTATATTTTTTAGTGGGATTTTGGGTTTTTTGGGTTTTTTGATTTTAAGTATATTATGTGTTTTTATTTTTTCAGAGGGTTTTCTGGTTTTATGGTCTTTTTAATGGTTTATGGAATCTACCATTTTTAGGTGTTTTATGTATTTTAAGTGTTTTAGGATTTAATTTTTTTAGGGTTTTCAAGGTTTTAAGAGTTTTTTACATTTTTAGGGATTTTAAGACTTTTTTGGTTTTTTGGGTTTCTTAGGGATTTTTCGGGGATTAAAGGATTTTAGGGTTTTTGTAGATGTTTTAGTGTTCTCTGTATTTTTTAGTGTTTTAGGTGTTTAAACTATTTTTAGTTCTTTATGGTTTTCTTAGTGACATTCACGGTTTTTCGGGTTATTAGATTTTTAGGTATCTTTGGGAATTTTTTATGTTTTTTATGATTTTTTGTATTTTTAGGTTTTTTGAATGTTTTTTGGGGTTTTCAAGTTTTAAGGGGTTTTATGATTTTTATGTGGTTTATATTTTTTTTTTGTTTTTAGGTGTTTTATGTTTTTTATAGTTTTTTAACATTTTTAGGTGTTTAAATGGTATTTAGAGTTTTTTTGTGGTTTTTAGGGGTTTTATGGGTTTTTTGTATTTTTATGGTTTTTAGAGGAGATTTATGTTTTTTATGGTTTTTATGGTTTTTATTAATTTTTAGGTTTTTTAGGGGTTTTATGTGTTTTTATATTTTATGGTTTTCTTCGAGGTTTTATAATTTTTATTTTTTATGGATTTTTTGTGATTTTTTTTGGAATTTGATGGATTCTTGGGGTTTTTATGGATTTTGAGGGTTTTAGGTATTCTTAGGGTTTTAGGTATTTTATCATATTTTATATTTTATATTTATTTTTAAGGTTTTTATCATTTTAAGATGTTTAGTGTTTTTAACATTTTGGGGGTTTTAAGGGGTTCTAGAGATTTTTGTAGTTTTTTGGGTTTTCTTGGTTTTTAGGTTTATTTATTCTTTTAATGGTTTTTATTATTTTTAGGGGGTTTTAGAGGTTTAAGGGTCTTTTGTAGATTTTAATGTTTTTTACAATTCTAAGGGTTTTTCATTTTTTTAGTTTTTTAAGGATTTTAGGGTTTTTAGGGTTTTTAGGGTTTTTTAAATTTTTAGTGATTTTTAGGGATATTTTAAGTTTTTTGTGGTTTTTATGGATTTGAAGGGTATTTAGGGTTTTGGAATTTTTTTTTGTTTTTTGGTATTTTTAGGGATTTTTAGTAATTCTATGGGTTTTCAGGGTTTTTATGGACAATGAGGGTTTATTGGGTTTTTAATCTTTTTTAATTTTTTTATGTTTTAGGTGTTTAAAGGGGTTTTTAGGGTTTTTAGGGGTTTTAATGGTTTTTACGGCTTTATGGTTTTTAGGGTTTTTATGGTTTTTTGGTTTTTTATGGTTTTAAGGTATTTTATGTTTTTCTGGGGATTTATGGGTTTTTATGTTTTCTAGTGTTTTTATCATTTTTACAGATTTGATGGGTTTTTAGAGTTTTTAGTGGGTTTAGGGGTTTTATGGGGTTTTACTATTTTTAAGGTTATTTCATGTTTTTATCGTTTTAATGCTTTTCATGTTTTTTGGGGGTTTTTAGGTTTTTAGCATTTTTTAGGTTTTGGGGATTTTAATAGTTTTCTGGTTTTATGTTTTTCTTTTTGGGTTTTCATGGTATTTACAAATTTTTTTCATTTTTTGGGATTTTTAGGGATACTTAAGATTTTTATGGATTTTTAGAGTTTTTAGGATTTTGAGGGGTTTATAGTTTTGAGGGGTTTTAGTGTTTTTATTGTTTTTTAATTTTAGTGGGGAAATTTGATTTTTTAGGGGTTTTATGTTTTTTAGAGTTAGTCCATATTTTTTGGGCATTTCAAGGATTTTTTGGTTTTTAGGGTTTTGGGTTTTAAATGGGTTTTTGAGTTCTTAGGATTTTTAGGTTTTATAGTGTTCTTGTGTTTTTAGTGGTTTTTAGTGTTTTTAGTTTTTTAAGTTTTTCTTAGGGGTTTTCAGTGTTTTTTATTTAAGGTATTTTTATGTTTGTTATGATTATTATGTGTTTTATGGTTTTAGGTATTTTGAGGGTCGTTAGTTTATTTAGAGTTTTTAAGATGTTTTTATTTGTAGTATTGTATTGATTTTAAATTTTTTTTATGGTTTTATGTGTTTAAAATGTTTTTAGGGTTTTAAATCATTTTATGAGTTTTTAGTGATTTTTACATTTTCATGGGTTTTTTTGGTTTTTAATATTCAAGGGGTTTTATGGTGTTCAGGGTTTATAGGTTTTTAAGGATTTTTACGTTGTTATAGTTTTTAGGGGTTTTAAGTGTTTTTAGGGTTTTAGTGTTTTCTAAGGGGGTTTTCAGGGTTTTTGTGGTTATATTGTTTTTAGAAATTTTTATAAAATTTTTAGGATTTTTTGGTTTTTAGGGTTTTTAGGAATTTTGATTGTTTTTAGTGTTTTTAGGGTATTTTATGATTTTTAGGGGTTTTAATTAATTTTAGGGTTTTATGGGGGTTTAATGGGGTTATTTTCGGTTTTTAAGGTTTTTATGTTTTTATGGATTTATGGTTTCTTAGGATTTTTTTTGGGATTTGGGGGTTTTTTGGGTTTTTTTTGGTTTTTTGGGGTTATTATGGATTTTTTTAGGGTTTTATGAATTTTTTGATATTTTAGGGTTTTATGGTTTTTAGAGTTTTTTAATGTATTTAACGGTTTAAAGGGTTTTTAGAGTATTTAATAGTTTTTATGAGTTTTTTGTATTTTATAGTTTTTTGGGTTTTAGGGTTTTTAAGGTGTTGGGGGGGGGGGGGTTAGGTTTTTAGTGTTTTTTTATTTTTTGGGGTTTTTAAGTGTTTTTATGTTTTTAGTGTTTTTGATGGATTTTCTGGGATTTTATGGGTTTTTAGGTTTTTCGGAATTTTTAGGGATGTTTTAGGATTATTATGGATTTTTACGGTTTTTAGGGATTTTGGGCTGTTTTTTTGGTTTTTTGGGTTTTATATTTTTTTGTTTTTAGGGTTTTTTAGGTTTTTTAGGATTTTATTACTTTTTAGTGTTTAAAAAAAATCGTTTATATGGGTTTTAGGGTTTTTAGTGGTTTTAGTGTTTTATAGGTTTTTAGTTTTTATTATGGTTTTTTGGGAGGTTTTGGTTTTTTGGATTTTTACAGTTTTTAGGGTTTTAGCATTTTTTAGGGTTTTAAGGGTTTTAAGTGTCTTTCAGTTTTAATGGTTTTATTATGTATTTTCAAGGGTTTTTATATTATGAGGGATTTTTAGGGGTTTTAGTATTTTTATGGTTTTCAAGGCATTTATGGATTTTGAGGGGTTTTTATGGGTTTTAGGGTATTTATGATTTTCTTTGGGGTATTAGGGTTTTTTAGATTTTAGAGTTGTTTTATGTTTTTAGAGTTTTTTTACTATTTTGAGAGTTTTAAATTGTATTTAAAGTTTTAGTGGGGTTTTTGGGTTTTTTGGGTTTTTGAGGTTTTTTGGGGTGATATGGCTTTTCGTTTTTTGGGGCTTTAAGAGGTTTTTTGGGTTTTCAGGTTTTTTCGGTTTTTATAGGTCATAAATGTTTTTAGTTATATAAGGTTTTCTTATCGATTTCTGGGTGTTATAGGTTTTTACATTTTTAGTGTTTTTTATGAATTTGTTAGGATTTTAAGGGGTTTTAGTGTTTTTAGGGATTTGAGGGTTTTTATAATTTTTATGTTTTTTATCATTTTTTAGGATTTTTAGGGATTAAAGTGTTTTTTAGATTTTTACATTTTTCTTAGGGGTTCTAAGGGGTATTATGGTTTTTATCATTTTCTGGTAATTTTAGGGTTTTTTGGATTTTAATGGTTTTTACTGTTTATACGGTTTTTGAGGTTTTTATTGTTTTTTTTGGGGTTTTATGATTTTTTGGGGTTTTAGGGTTTTTGATTTTTTAGGGGGTTTTAGGTTTTTAGTGGTTTATTTATTTTTTTAGGGGATTAAAGGGTTTTTAGAGTTTTTAGTGGTTTTATGGTTTTTATGGTTTTTATGTTTTTTAGGGTTATTTAAGGTTTTTAGGGGTTTATGTTTTCAAGGTTTATATTGTTTTTTGGGTTTTTTGTTTTTGGTGTTTTTAGTTTTTCTAGGGGTTTTAAGAGACTTTAGGTTTTTATTATTTTTTAGGGGTTTCCAGAGGGTTTCAGGATTAATTTAATTTTTAGGGATTTTTATGGATTTTGTTAGTATTTTTATGGGTTTTTAGGGTTTTATGGGGTTTTTGGGTCTTTTAGGGTTTTGGGGTTTTTTTGGGTATTTTGGGATTTTAGGGTTGATTTTAGTTTTTTTTATGGTTTAATGGTATTTTTATCATTTTTAGGGACTAACAGGTTTTTAGAGTTTTTAGTAGTTTTTATTGTTTTTATGGGGTTTTAAGGTTATTTATGGTTTTTGGTGTTTTATGGTTTTTTGGGTCTTTAGGGTCCTTTAGGGTTTCTTTCGTTTCTAGGTTTTCTATTGTTTTTATGTGTTTATATTTTTCTATGGGTTTCTTACGGGTTTTTAGAGTTTTTAGGGGTTTTTTCATTTTCATGGATTTTTAGGGATATCAAATGTTTTTGGGGTTTTTTGTTTTTTGCTTTTTTGGGTTTGTAGTGTTTTTTTAGTTTTTAGGAGCTTTAAGTAATTTTAGATTTTTAAGGTTTTATTTGGGATTTTAGGGTTTTTAGATTTTTTATATTATAATAGATTTTAGGGATTTTTAAGGGTTTTAGGGGTTTTTATGAATCTTGAGGGGTTTTAGGGTTATTTATTAATTTAGGAGGCCTTTTTTTGTTTGGGTTTTGGATGTTTTTTTGGGTTTTATAGTTTTTAATGTTTTTATATATTTTTAACTTTTTTAGTGTTTTAATGGTGTTTTATAGGTTTTAGTGGTTTTAGGGATTTTAGGGTTTTATGGATTTTATGGGTTTTTATGATTTTTTGGGATTTTGGCATTTTTAAATTTTTTGGGGTTTTAAGTGTTTTTTGGTATTTAAGGATTTCATAGGTGTTTTCAGGGTTTTTTTGGTTTTTATGTTTTTAGGGAAATTTAGTTCTTTTTTATGATTTTTATGTTTTTTTGGGTATTACGGATTTTGAGGGGGTTTAGAGTTTTTAGGGGTTTTAGGGGCTTTTTATATTTAGTGTTTTTATGATTTTTATTATTTTAATGTTGATAATAGTTCTAGGCGTTTAAAGAGTTTTAGATTGTTTATTATTTTTTAAGGGATTATGGGTTGTTAGTATTTTTTAAGGGTTTTATGGTCTTTATGGTTTTTTGGGTTTATATGGATTTTTTCATTTTTTCAGTTTTTGCGGGATTTAAGAGTTTTTATTGTTTTAAGTTTTTCATTGGGGTTTTAGTGATTTTTTAGGAAATTAATGGTTTTTATGGTTTCTAGGGATTTTGAGGGGTTTTAAACTTTCTAGGTGTTTCTAGGGTTTTTAGCATTTGTATGTTTTTTTGGGTTTTGAGTATTTTAGGTTTTATTTCTTTCTTAGGGGTTTTCAGGGTTTCTAGGCGTTTTAATGTTATTAGGTAATTTTTAGAATTTTTTTTTTGTATTTCAAGGTTTTTATGGGGTTTAATGTTTTTAGTGTTTTTAGGATTTTATGGTTTTTTGGGGTTTTAGGGGATTTTTGAGTTTTTAAGGGTTTTTATTGTTTATCAGAGTTTGTTAACATATTTAAGGGTTTCAAGGGGTGTAGAGTTTTTAGTGTTTTAGGGTTTTTAGGGGTTTTATGGGGTTTAGGGGGTTTTTATGGTTTTTAGGGTTTTATGGTTTTTTGTGTTGGTATGGTTTTTATGGTTTTTAGTGTTTTTAGCGTGTTTTAGCTTTTTAGGGGATTTAGGTGTTTTTAAAAGTTTTATTAGTGGTTTTCAGGGTTTATTGGGGTTTTCTTGTTTTTAGTGAATTTTAGGGCATTTTTTCAATTTTTAGGTTTTTTATGGTTTGGGGGGATTCTAAGGGGTATAGGGTTTTAGTATTTTAGAGTTTTTAGGGTTTTAGTGGTTTTAGGGTTTTAGTGGTTTTAGGGTTTTTAGGTTTCTTATTTATTCTTATGGTTTTTATATTGTTTATGCTTTTAGGTATTTTCAGAGTTTCTTAGGATTTTTAAGGTTTTTACTATTTTAGGGTTTTAGGGGTTTTGAGGGTTTTAAATGGTTTTATGGGTTTTATGGTTTTTTTGGGTTTTAGGGGGTTTATTTAGTTTTTTACATTTTTATAATTTTTTTCATGTTCTTTATAATTTTCATAAGTGTAAATAATTTTTTGAATTTTTAGTGATTTTTATGGGTTTTATAGTTTTTTAGGTTTTTTATAGTTTTAAGGGGGTTTTATAGTTTTTTGGGGTTTTAGGTTTTTTTAGATTTTTATCAATTTTTAGACTTTTCAAGGGTTTTATGTGTTTTTATGTTTTAATGATTTTATATGGGTTTTTAGGGTTTTAGGGTTTTTTATGTTTTAGGAATTTTTGTGATTTTTTGGTTTTTTATGGTTTTCGGTTTTTAAGGGTTTTGAGGGGTTTTACAGTTTTTTTTTGGTTTTTAGGGCTTTTTGAGTTATTATGGGTTTAATATTTTTATAGTTTTTTAATTTTTTAGGGATTTAAAGTGTTTTTGGAGTTTTTAATGGTTTTAGGGTTATTATGGGATTTAGGGTTTTTTAAAAAAAAATTGGGGATTTATGGTTTTAGGGTTTTTAGTTTTTATGGTTTTGGGGATTTATTAAGGTTTTTAACATTTTTTATGTTATAGGGGCTTTAATTGTTTTAGGTTTTTAATTTTTTCATATGGGTTTTCATAACTTTTTTACGTTTTTTGGATTTTTAGGGATTTATTAGGATTGTTATGTTTTTTTAGTGTTTTTTGGGGTTTTTAAGGTTTTATGAGTTTTTAATGATTTTAGGGTTTTTCAGGGTCTTGGGGGTTTTTATAATATGTGAATTAGAAATGTTCTTCCAACCAAAATTCTTTGATATTAAGGATCATTTTATTGTTCACTTGTTGAGAGAGATTTGACTATGTGGTCAACTATATTATATATGGATGTGCCCCATTAAACAGTATATGAATATTTTGAAAGCATGTGTCAAAAATCAATGTCGGACAAAGGGTTGTATTACAGAGCAATATATTATTGAGGAAGCCATTGAATTTTATACCAAAAACCCATCTGGTGTGGAAATCATTGGTCTACCAAAATATTTTCACTCTTGGCATCTTACAAGTGAAAGCATTTCTAGATGAGAGGTTGTCACAATCAATAAGACAGATCGGGAGCATTCTCACCTTTACGTTTTTCATAATATTTTGGAGGTTGAACTATATGTTGAAACCCACGAAGAAATTTTTAGGCATTTGAATCCACCAAGGGATGTAAAATGGATATCAAATACACATAATCGATAGTTTATATGATGGTTTTGGGAACATATATTTAAGGATTCATATAAAAATATAGACTCAATTTCAGAATGAATTCGATGTCTAGTTGGAGGACCAAGTGTGTATGTATTATCTTATAATGAATATGTAATTAATGGTTATACATTTTATACTAATGTACGTGATGAAGACTATACCATGAAGAATAGTGGAGTTACACTTGTGGATGAAGCGATTCATGTTTCTAGTGATAAGGAGAGAAATCCAATTTATGAAAATATGTCATAATTTGGTATCATCAAACAAATATGGAAGTTGGATTATACGAACATCCAAGTGATAATTTTTTCAATAAATGTTGGTTGATAATCGGAGTGTTGTTAAAATAAAGAAGTTGGGATTTTTGAAAGTTGATTTTAGTAAGGAAGGGTACAAATACAAACCATTTATAATGGAATCATAGGCAGTAGAAGTATTTTATGTTACAGATCCCACAAACCAAAAGTTGTAAACAGTTTTGTTATCGACCAAAACCACTGACGGGTAAGATGAAAATTCAACAAAGGATGACCCTTTCCTTAGGACATCGCAATAATTTTATAGTTGTCCCAATGTAGATGAAATTTTTTATGTCAGAGGAGACCGCAATAAATGGATTTGGATAGTCGATAGAGGGGTCAAATCCCCACATCCATTAAAAATGATAGATTTCAATAATCAGGTAATATTTTTTTCTAATATGCATTATGTTACTTTATGTTATTATCTATTTTCTGCCGATTTTATACAATCTAAATTAAATGTTAAACCACCTCTGTAGATAATGAATTCTACACATGATGATTCTCCCAATCCCAAGGCACAACTGGCCTCTCAACCAGTTGCTAATCGCAAAGCAGAGGAACAAAAGGTATCTCAAACTATTGATACTGCTTCTCCCAATGCAGAGGAACAACCACCATCTTTAGATACCAATTATAGCACTCCATAGGAACATATTGATGATGTTGAAATCGAGTAAATAGTAAGAAATGAAACACTATCGTCACAGAAAAAATAAGATCACCATAGTTTGATGGTGTCAGAAAAATTACTTAAGGAAAAAGCTCAAGGTATCAAATAGAAGGTTGAATGGAATAAGCGAGGCCATCATGTTAACCCCGATAAGGCCATGTTCAATATGTACAATGGAATCATCCCTCGAAAAAACCTTCCATTTGATGTACAGTCATGGAACCATGTTGTCACTATGCTTAATACACTGATACGGGGAGATATTATGGTAACATTATGATATCATTTCTTTAATTTACTAAAAAAATAAAATAATAAAACATTGACTTACTCTTCATTATCACTTGTAGAGTTCATTTATAGTGTATGTATCACATAAGGAATATGTATTAAGGGTTTCTAATAGGACTCATAGAGTCTTTCTTACAATTTTAATGAAATTTTATCTTAAATATACTGAATAGAAAATAAATCTACACCCACCTCCTTTTTATGCAAACCTGATAACCCGAGAGTGTGGGATGCATTTACTAGTCGTCGTATGGAGTATTATTTTACTGTATATTGTGTTTTTCAATACTTTGTTTAAAGATATGTGTATTAATCAATTTTATTGATAGTTTTTTATTTATGAAACATTAAATGGATGGTAAAAATATGGAATGCGAAGAAAAACTAGTGTACCCCTACGTAAAACAAGAATGGGGTACACTTCACTTGAAAAAATTTGATATGTATTTTAAATATACCATAATACATTTATGTGACATAAAATAACACCATAACTATGTTTATCTGTTTATATAGATTGATGAATCCAAATCCAAAGTTACTTCCACCCCATGCCATGTGCTATAGAAGGAGGAGCGTGCAAGTAACGATGAGATACTAATAGATGAAAACACCAAAAAGTTTGGTAATCATGTTTCAGTAGGACATAATACATATTTTTTTTATTTAAATCGATATTACATATAATGATTACTTATTTTCCTATATTTTTATCTAACATAGTCACAAGAATTAGTAACACCCAAATCAGATGCCGACATACTTTCAGTGGCCTTGAAGCAACCAGAAAAAAATTGTCGTGTCATAGGTGCGGGTTTGGGGGTGACACCTCAAACATTTATTATGGAAAAAAGAGGAGGATCAATGAGAAGAAATAAAAATTATGAGAGAATGAATAGATATCATTGAACAATATATAAAATTTTAGGGAGATTTAATGGAAAATATGATGGTAGAGGGGAAAATAGAAGAAACAACTCATGAACAACCAACGCGTAAAGATCCCGCCCCACCCACACTAGCATTGAGGAAAGTCATTCCCCTAAAATGCCTTTTTTAGATGAGGTAATAAATTCTATAATAATTGTCTCTATTAATTGTGAATCAGATAGGCATTGATACATTTCCTATACTGATATTGTACAGGGTGAAAATTATTGTGATTTATATCTATCAACACCCACCCATAGCATTGTAGCGAGGGTTACAGTGTTCGATATTTAGAACGACATACTAAAAAATAGACCACTTCAAATAGATCATGTCAATGTGTTGATTAATGTAGCCCATGATCCAATTATTGAGCTACCTATATCAATTGATTATGAATATATTCATAATCTCGAACAGGCTCTTGAAACTTTTGTTGCTTGGCCATCACAACTTTTAAAAAACATGTAGATGGGGAGGTTTTCATTTTCAATTTATTTTTCAAGATAAACCATTAAAATTTAATGAAAAAATGTCAAAAACAAAAAAATTTATTGCATATGGACATAGGGAAGGGGTGAAAAGAAATATCAACTCAAAACCATCTCAAGAATCAACCAAACTTTCAAAACGATCTACCGAAAGCACCTTAAACCCACCCGTTCTATATCTGCATTTATTATCACCGCAATATCATGTGAATACAAAGATGAAAGACATTTGGTTCACACAATTATTTTTGATGAAAATATATATGAAGGAGAAGATCTAAATTTCCTTAGTGTTGACTATGTAAGTGAAATACTGAAGTGTGATTGGCAAGGTGGCTCTATTATAAATGTATACATGAGGTATGTTTTCATGAATTAATTTTCCAAAAGATGATATACAATGATAATGATGAATGAATGAATTTCATATTTTTCATAGGCGTATATATAAAAAATATATGGGATTTCCCCATGAACAAAAATTTGGACTCATTAGTCATCATGTCACCTCTATAGAACAAAGAGAAATAGAATATGAGAAAGAGACTAAAATAGTGGAAGGATTACTCAAATTGTTTAAAAGAAAAATTATGTATGATAGACTCTTAATAATACCAATGATTCAGGGGTAAAACTCTACAATTTATTCGTATCTAATATATTTTAATTTCTTTCGTTACTTATTCCGTTTTGTGTTTTTTGGCAGCATTTGATGCACATTGTGGTCAATTTGGATACTCTAAAGATTTATTTCTTGGATTCAATGCATTTATATCCATCCAAACAACCACACAAGATGGTGTTTTTCAATTTGTAATACAAAATATCCAACATTTTAGAACTAAACATCTAGTTATATAATTTATATAATATTTTAATGGGGATTTTATTATAATAGGTCAGTGTATGAATATCATCTACATCATGGAATGAGGCCAGGGGAAAAGGACAAGGAACATCACAAGTACTAAGACTAGATACAAATCAAGGTATATATAATAATATTTCACTATCCAAACATATATAAAAAATAACTAATTTTTCTCAATATTTCTATATTGTATAGAATAAACAAACAAAAAATAATGTGGTTATTATGTATTTAAATTTATGAAAGAGATTATATTCGATGAAGAAACCAACATCCCTTAAGAGTTATTTTTTAAGATAATTACTATTTCATTTAAAATTTTTATTAATCCTTTGTGTATTTAAATTTTTTCAGTAATACTATGATTGTCAAAATGAATCATATTCACAAGGTGATATATATTTGTTTAGAAATAAATGGACAGCGCACCTGATGGGTGAATGTTTAGAAATAACATAAAGATGTCATCGATATGACTCGAAGTTTCTATTCTTATTTTAAACTATCAGTATTTTTAGTAAAAAGAATAATTTAAATAATTAAATATGAGAAAAATCCTTAGGATTGATTTGAGACTTTAGTAAGATGATCTATAAGTCATTTCTGAAATGTAGGACTCAACCGAACTTAAATCTGACACATGTTGTGACCATTATGCCTTTGAGTGTGTATTTTAATAATAAATTATCAATAAATATAGCAAAGAAAAACAAGTGAGATACTAAAAACATGGAAAATTCATTCCTATTTTTTTTATACTTTAGTAAAATGATCCATATATCAATTGTGATGTGTAGGAATCAACCACACCTCAAACCGATGAACTATGTGACCGATATGACTAAAAGTGTCTGTTATTAGTTTAAAATTGACATTTTAGATCAAAACACATCAGTCACTTAAAACCAAGAAAACTCTATCTGATTATCTTTATAATTTATGATATTGATTCATATATTCTTTGTGATTTGTATGCAGTATTATCATGTCAAACTGATGCACTATGCGACTGATATGACTCAAAATGAATGTTTTAGTTTGAAATGATATTTTTGTAAAAAGACACAAATGACATACTAAAAACTAATAAAACACATTATTATTGTTTTTATACTTTATGAAAATGATCTATATGTCATTTTAGATGTTTATAAATCAACCGAACCTCAATCCAATGAACGATATGACCAAAATGACTCAATGTTTCTCTTTTTATTTTAAATTGACATCATTTTTAGTAAAAAAACACATCAAGAAAACTTAAAACTGAGAAAAATCATTATTATTATTTTGATAATTTAGGAAAACGATCCACAAGACATTTTTGATGAGTAATAATCAACCCCACCTCAATACAATGCATGATGTGACCGGTATAAATCCAAAGGTGTATTTTTATTTTAAATTTCAATTAATTTTTGTAAAAAAGAACAAATGACATACTGAAAACTGAGAAAACACATTTTTATTGATTTTATACGTTAATAAAATGATGCATAAGTAATTTTTGATGTGTAGGAATCAACCTCTCCTAAATCTGATGCACAGTGTCATCACTATGACTAAAAGTGTATGTTATCAGTTTAAAATTTACATTTTAGCTCAAAATGAATGACTCACTAAAAACCAATGAAATTCATTCTGATTCTCTTCATTATTTAGGGAATTAATTATTAAGTCCTTTCTGATATGTATGAATTATTTTCACATCAAATCAATACATTATGTGACTGGTATGACTCAAAATCATGTTTCTAGTTTGAAATGATATTTTTGAAAAAAAATAGTCATTTTGAAATCCAAAATAACACATTTGTATTGTTTTGATACAATATAAAAATTATCCATGAGTCAATTTTGATGTGTATAAATCAACCACACCTCCATTTGATGAATTATGTGACCGGTATAAATCCAAATGTGTTTTTATTGAAAATTTACATTAATTTATGTAAAAAGAACAAGTGACATACTCAAAACTAAGAAAACACAATAAAATTGTTTTGATACATTATGAAAATGATCCATGAGTCATTGTTGATGTGTAGTAATCAACCACAGCTGAATATGACGTAAAGTGTGACTAATATGACTAAATATGTCTCTTATCAGTTTAAAATTGACATTTTAGCTCAAATATTTAACGCACTGAAAACCAATCATACACCCTCTTATTGACTTTATAATTTTTGATAGTTTTTTGTCAGTCATTTGTGACGTGTATAAATTAGTTTCACCTCAAACTGACACATGATGTGACTGGTATGACTCAAATTGTGTTTTTTCAGTTGAAATTATATTTTATAAAAAAACACAACTGTCAAACAAAAAACAAAGAAACCCCATTCTTATTTTTTGATACTTTAGAAAAATGATCCATGAGTCATTTATGATGTGTAGAAATCAACCAAACCTCAATATGACAAATGATGTGACCTGTATAGATCCAAATATGTCATTTAAATTTTATATTAATTTTAGTAAAAAAAATAAGGTACATACTCAAAACCAAAAAAAACCATTCTGACTATTTTTATATTTTAGGAAAATAATCCATACCTAATTTGTGACATGTAGGAACAAACCCCACCTCAATATGACACATGGTGTGACCTGTATGACTCCTAATGTGTGTTTTTTTTATTAAAAATTGATATTTTATTAATGTATTATTTGATATTAATGTTTAATTTATTTCCTTACAGAATTACTAACATAATAGTTATTTTCATATATAGTTGGAACCTTTTTCTTGAGTTGGGATGGTTTTTTTAGCAACTAATACCATGGATGGAAAATTTTGAGAGGGGGTAATAGATGTCATAGGATAAAACATTAATGTTTTTAACTATTTGTTGGATATTTGTAAATGTAATTATATAAAACACTGGTTGAAATGCTTATTTAATTGTTTCACAAAACCTTGTGTGTGTTTATTTGTTCTTGTGTTAATTGTTGTCTGCACTTCTTAGTTATTGTGTGAATTGTGTATATTCTCTTTTATGTAGGCGGTGTCTGTGTTGTGCAGGTATTACTGGTGGGTGTGCTATTAATATGTGCAGGTGATACTATAGGGTGTGTTGTTATATAAATAGCACATCACCGATATCTAGGCCTTTACCAACTATATTTTAGTGTTGATAAAGTCCCCCATTATCAGCTCTATTTATAGTGCTGATAAATTCCCCCTTTATAAGCACTAATTAAAGCATTGATAACGTGGTTCTTTCTTAGTGGTAAAAATAGTACTGATAAAAAGTGTCCTTTATCCGCACTAAAATAGCATAGATAAATGGGGGAAATTATCAGCGTTTTTTTAGTGCAGATAAAGGACACCCTTTATCAACACTTTATAGTGATGTAAAAGGTGACCCCCTTTATCTTCACTAAGATTAACAATGCATTTATAGCATGGTTAAAAGTATTTTCTAGCACTGATAAAAGCACTATCTGTTGTAGTAGAAGTATCACTGTCAATGGTAACACCAAGACTATGTGTGTATTTGTGTTGAGTATGTGTGTGGATATTGAAATGTTTATTAAAATTCATAATTTGGGAAATTATTAAAGGCTTTTTTGTTGTTATGTGAAAAATGATTGTGTTATTTGTTGATGTATTCCTTCAAAAATGTTTTTTAAGGATTATTAGATTATTTTCATTGGAAAATTGTTTTGTATTGATATAAAATACATTAAATTGTTCTTAAACTATTTTATATAAATTTTATAACAAGTTAAATCCTAGTGGCGTGAGTTATGAAGTCAATGGGTAAATAATACTGAGTATTATACTCACCATTTTCTTGGGAACTATGGTGTGTTTTCATATGTTATATATAAAGCCATAGGTAAAGGATTGGTTTCCATTTTTTAGTGATTATTTTTGATACCATAGGTGGGAATGTGGATTTGGAGCTTAGAGAAGACTATGAGTTATTGACGGTGTCTTTTGGTTTTGTTACCATTTGGTTCCATGAGTTTTTTCACATTAATTCTTCTTGTACTCTGATATTTTCTTCTGTTTTACACTAAAAATATTTTGTTGTTAGAAGGGGTTGTTTTTTCATTTAGTGGCAGTTATAACCCCCTATAAAGGTTTTAGTAGAGGTTTTGATGAACCACCTCTAATGTGGCCACAATATAGCGTTAGCAGTGGTTTTCGTAATCCACTAGTATATCTAGATGAATGTTGGAGGCAGTTTTATTAGAAGGGGTTTAAACCCCTTCTAATTTCACCATAAGTGTACCAGAAATAGATACATAAAAAGGGGTTTAAACACCCTCTTAATAATGTATCAAATTAGGGGTGGTTATAACCACCCCTAATTGATTTGCAGGAAAAAATTTCAGGGTATTTTTTCAACATTCCCTAATCAGTACATTATTTAAGGGCTATTTTATAACCACCCCTAAAATTTTCACCATTTTTTAAAAACATTTCCACACTCGCTTTCTAGTTCCCCCCACACTCTCTTCCCCTCACGATCCCCACACCCCTCTAGATTTCTCTTTCATACCCTATCCCACCTCGACACCCTCTATTTCTCTCTAGTTCACCCTTCACCCCCTCCCTTTACACCTACATGCACTAACCACCCATGCCCCTAGGCCCCAATGCGCCAGCTTGCATAATCCCTAAAAGCAGGCTCCCATACCCACTACCACACAACTCAAGTGACCCCACAATACCCATGAAATTTTTTTCTTCAGTGGGATTTGAACCTCATATCAGTAGGCCATCACTACCCACACACTTTTCCCTCCACCACTACTATAATTTTTTTGATCATATATGTATACACATAATTGTTTTTATACATATTTGGTTTTCTATTCTAATAAATATTATTTACATAAAATATTTAAATACATTTAAACATATAACCAATATATAAGTTTAAATAAAATATATATTTATATGTATGTACACACATGTTTATATATTTATAAATATATTTATATAAATTATCTACATACTTAAATACGTATTTATATATTCTATACCGGTTATTCATATAATATAAATATTTATAAATACAATTATATATGTGTGTGTATGTTTATGTTTTTATATAATATTTATAGATATAATATAATTATAATATATATTTAATTAATTATTTTTATATACATATATATATGTGTGTGTGTGTATGATAAAAATAATATTATTAATTATTATTATTGTTATTACACCTGTTTTTTAGCTATAAAAATTATATGTTGGTTTTATAAATACTATACATTCATTTTATAATTTATATCATACAGAAATTAAATTAAATATATTTATATTATATATTTATGTTAATTAGTGATGTACTTAAATACATGTTTATTTAATGAATATATATAACTATTTATTAATATTTTTATATAAGGTATTAAAAAATATATTTATATAACATATTTCAATACATATATTTGTTATTATTTACATTAATATATATGTCTATTTTTTAAAACTGTATAATATTATATATAATTAATATATAATTATTATTATATGAAATAAAATTTTAAAAAATATTTAGATTATATATAATTAATATTATATGAAATATGATTTATACATATATTTATATGATGTTATATGAAATACAAATTTATTTTATATATAATCAATATTATATGAAATACAATTTATTCAAATTTATACTTAATATTATATGAATTAAAATTTATACAAATATTTATATAATGTATTTCAATACATATACTTATTATTTTGTACATTAATATATTTTTATTTCCATAAATATAATTGTATAATATTTTTTAAATTAATATATATTTATTTTTATAAGTTCTATTTCGTATGATATTAATTAAATATAACATAAAAGCATAAACATGTTATTTAAAAATAATTTTATTATTTTATAATATAAATTATAAAAACTATAAGCCTGATTTTTTATATGATATACTTTTTAAATAAATTTTATTCATGAATATATTTATATACCATGGTTATTATTATATATTATAAATAATTAATATAATATGAAATACAATTTATATAAATAAATTGATATATTAATATACATAATATTATACAATTATATTTATGTATACATATAAATACAATTAAAAAAATCATATAATTATTTTATAAAATATGTCCATATAATGTGTTTAAATACATTTATGAATTTTGTTTTAATTATATATATGTATATATATATATATATATTATCTAAGTGTCTTCAAACAAATAGTGGGGGCTCACAACCCCCTTTAATCAATTAAATTTGACGGGATTTTGAACTCACTCAAATTTCAAGACATTAGAGTGGGGTTTGAACCCCCTCCAATTAAAATACATTTTAGGGGGTTTTGAACCCCCTTTAATTTAATAAATTAGTGGTTGGTTTTGAACCACCACGAATTTAAGAAATTAGTGGTGAGTTTTGAATCCCCTATAATATTATATATTAGATGGATTTTTGAACCGCATCTAAAATGAAACTATATATTAAAAAACATTTTTAATATTTTTAGGGGGTTTAAAACCCCCTATAATTTAAGAAATTAGAGTGAGTTAATAACCCCCTCTAAATTCAATGATTGATAAGGGTTATACATAAAACCACTATAATTTATATAAAAAAGGAATTTAAGGGGGGGGGGGGGGTTTATAAACCCCTCTATATTCGATGATTATAGGAGGTTGTGCAGAACCCCCACTAATTATACTAAAAATGAATTTAGAGGGGGTTGTGAGGAACCCCTCTAATCTATTGTTTTTTTGTAGTGTTAGTCATGTATTGGAGTGCATTTTGGTATACAATAATTGTTAAGAAGTTTGGATGTTTATCATTGGTTTGGACATTTAACCTTAAAAAGAAAATTTTACTCTAAGCATTTATGAGGCCCTAGGTATTTATTTCTATCCATTGGTGTCTTGGGGATGTCACCTAAGGGCTAGTAGGTCCCCATCACTTCTCAAGATAATGATTAGGGTCGGGATGTTACAATATATATCTCACTTTGATTCTATTTGATGTTTCAAATAATTTATTCTCTTACATTTAAATACTAAAAATTAGTCTTCTTAATACTAAATTTATTCAAATAAAGATCCCAAAAATAAAAAAAATAATTAAATAATGAAAAAATTACAATATATTGAGTCCTACATACATTTATCATTTTTCTTCATCCTCTATCTTCCACATCACACATTTTACTCATGAATCCATTTTTAATTTTATCTTTTAATTATAGTTAAGTATTTTTACACTCTAAAAATCCTTTATATTTATTGTAATTGGGTAAGAACACAATATGAAACAAGTTTAGTGGAAAAAGGAAGGTGTGTTACATTTTTCTAAAAAAACCAAAATTGAGTAAAACATGAGTGAAAATAATATTCTTCAGTGTAATCACATGAGGGAGTGTGTGGGGTCCATATTCCTTTCTGTTTAAATTTTATTTTAGGAATCTTAAATGGAAGAGGTGAGTAACACTAATTAAATAGACATTAAGTTGTCCATGAGTTCTATACAAGAAAAATTATAACGTTTGTATGTGAGGATGAATGAATTTCCATCCCCTTCCAATTATAGAGCACCACCACAGAGGTTGGTCATTGAAGAAGTGTAAGAGTTATCTAATTTTTAAGAGTCACGAATTCGGAGAATGAAACCACCATAGAGGAAAACTAATGGTCTTTGAGGAGTAAAGTTGAAGATCGTTTCATTACAAGGAAATAATGATCCTGAAACATACTTGGAATGGGAATAAAAGTTAGAGCATGTTTTTGGCTATCATAACTATTCATGGGAAAATAAGGTGAAGTAAGTAACTATGGAATTCACTAACTATGCTAGTATTTGGTGCGACAAAATACAAGTGAGTTGATGGAAAATTTGAGGAATAACCATCAATACTTTGGAGGATATGAATGCGGAAATTTCTAAGAGGTTTATTTCTATCCACTACTATGATGATTTTTCTTCAATTTTCAAGGTTTGAAAAAAGGATCTATGTGTTTTTAGGAGAACCACAATGAGATGGATATCATCATTATTTGGTCCAATATATATGAGGAGTGAGTTTTAAACATGGAAATGTTTGTGAATGGACTCAACCATGACATTTGAGAAATAGTAGACATGCACAACTATTTAGATATATAGGATCCTCTTCACATGGATACTAAAGAGTAGAGGCATGTAAAAAATAATTATGTTCCCAACATCTTATGGTAAGGATTATAAATCTTCATTCAAGATCAAGGATTACAAACCATAATAACATGTAAGGACTAAAAAATGGATTCAAAGTATGTCACCAAACCAAAATAATTCTATCTAGAATCCAATGGTAAAATAAAGGGTAAGGTTTTCTCTAAATCATGTGATATGTATTAAATTTCAATGATTTGGAAACTTTTCCTCAAAATTTCCATATAATAATATCATGATTATTTTGTATGGTGGAGATGTTCTTTATTCTAGCTCAATTGAAGATGAAATTCCCCAACATATGTAGTGTTAAAATTTGGAAATAGACGGACCTATACAAGGATAAATTATTTTTGAATGGTGTGATTTAAGTTCTCAACCCAAAGTAGAAAATGATGATGAGAAATGGGATCAAATTTTTTATATTATATTCCTCATCAAAGATAGGTTATACAATATGATCACTAATGTGGGTAGTTTCAAAAATGTTGAAATAATTTTTATGGTTGATAAATTGGGTTTAGATTGACCAAGAAATACAGGCCTTATATATTGTAATGGTTAAATAATATAAGGGGTGTTAAAGTGAAAAATAAATCACAGGTTCCATTTTCTATTAGGAAGTATGAAGACAAGGTGATATTTCTCGTTATTCACATTCATGTTTTTCATATATTGTTGGGAAATTCTTGGAACTTTTATAGGAGCTTCACAGATGATGCATACACCAACCACTATTCATTTGAGTAAAATGGTAGGATGGTTAAACCTAAAATCTTGAGGTTATTGTAAGATTATCAAGACCAACTGAGGGTTGAGAGAGATTATAAAAAAGAAAACAATAAAGGATAAAAAAAGATAGAATGGATAAATCAAGAATAATAAAGGAGTGAGGTGTGACATCAAATGAAATGAGGGAAGAAAAGAGATGAAAACATGAGTGAAAATAAGTGTGAAAACAAGAGTGTTGAGGAAAAATTGAGTTTATTTTCATGAAAAATAGAGATAAATAGAGATTTATATATGGCAAAAACTCTAATGCTTCTATGAAATCAAGAATGTTTACCACTAACTCAATTAACCCACAAATTACTTCTTGTGTTGTTTCCTTATTACAATAATATGGTTATTGTGAAATGAAGTTTTTGAAATGAGCTACACATGATCCAAGTGGGATGGTATAGAGAAACCTGTTTAAAGGGAGATTCCCAGAGAAAAAAAATCAAAATTCCATCCATGAAGAGACAGACCTGTCCAAGTATTTTAGAATACCAATGATGAATCCTACAATATTGAGTTACCCAATAGGCATATAAATGTTTGTGTCACCTTTAATGTTGTCAGTCTTTCTCCCTTTGATTTTTATACTTGATGATGAATACTTTTGAGGGGAGAGTTTTGATGAGTATCGTGGAACAAATGTGCATTGAGGGGTTGAAGGTAGAGTTAATGAGGATGGTTGAATGTACATGATATCACAAGGTACTTTGGGAAGTGTTGGTGGCCCATTGAGAAGGGAGTGAATAAATAGAATGAAGGAATCCTTAAATTGTATAATTATGAAATTCAAATGGAGGCATAATAATCTTACTTTGGGAATAATTTAGGAATATATTTACATAAATTTATGCTCAAATATAATTTTAAATACTCATCACATGGTGTGCTACAAATATCAAGACCAACCCACAATGGAATATTCAATGTCAAAAGCGGTGGGCTAGTTGTCTTTTCATTTGAAAAGGGTCTTCTATGTGTCCTTTAAAGTCATGGGAATGTGCCAAAATAGTAAAATGTATCATTTAGACATTTTCAATTTTAAACCTAGGTAATAGACATTTGTACCACTTTTTGGCTACAAATATCCACCCCTTAAACTATAGGGTTTTTGTTTGTTTTAAGATTTTTATAATTTTTTTGAGTTTGTTGGGTTATTATGGGTTATTAGAGTTTTTAATGTTTTTAGGGGTTTAAAGGGTTTTTAGAGTCCATAGTGTGGTTTTATAAATTTTATTGGGATTTGGGTATTTTATGGTTTTTAGGGGTTTTATGTTTTTAGGTTATTTAGGATATTAACGTATTTAGTTTTTAGGGGTTTTATGTATTTTTAGGTATTTATGGTTTCCTTGGGTTTTTATGGTTTTATTGTTTTTACGTTTTTAGGGTTTGCAGATTTTTTTGGGATTTTTATGAATTTTTAGTGTTTTTAGGGATTTGGATGGTTTTAGGGGTTTTTAGGGTTTTTATCATTTTTAGGTTTTTAAGAGTTTAAATGTTTTTAGGTTTTTTGCAATTTTCTAATAGTTTTCAGTGTTTTAGGGTATTTATGTTTTTAGGTATTCTTTGGTTTTTTTGTATTTTATGGTTATATGTGTTTTAGTGATGTTGATGGTTTTTTAGTTTTTAGGAGTTTTAGGTTTTTTGTGGGATTTTAGGGTTTTTTGAAGTTTTTAGACTTTTTATGTTTTTAGATATTTTTTAATGTTATTCGAGAATTAAAGGGTTTTTATAGTTTTTGTGGTTTTTAGGGTTTTTATGGATTTTTATGGGTTTTAAGGTTTTCATGGTTTTTATGGGTTTAAGGTTTTTTAGGGTTTTAAGGTGTTTTTAGGGTTTTACAACCTTTTAGGTTTTTAGGGGTTTCAAGTGTTTTTTAGGGTTTTATGGTTTTTTGAGGAGTTTTCAGGGTATTTATGTTTTTTATTTTTTAAGGGATCTTTAGGGATTTTATGGGATTTTTATGTTTTTATTGGGATTTTAGTGATTTTGAAGAGTTTTAGTGTTTTATGGCTTTAGGGGTTTTTTTGGTTTTTATGATTTTTTAGTTTTTATGGTATTTATGTTTTTTAGATTCTATTAAACCTTTTAGGGGTTTAAATAGTTTTTAGTGTTTTAGTGGTTTTTATGGGTTTTAATATTTTTATGGGTCTTTATGATTTTTAAGGTTTTTAGAATTTTCAGGTTTTCTTTGGGTTTTAAGAATTTTTTGGTTTTTAAAAGGAATAAAAGGGTTTTTACTGTTTTCATGGTTTCTTACGTTTTTTGGGATTTTTAATATTTTTATGGGTTTTAGTGTTTTTATAGATTTTTAGATTTTTAGGGTTCTTTAGGTTTTTAAGTTCTTTTTTAATTATTTAGGGTTTTTAATGTTTTTAGAGTTTTCAATTTTTTTAGTTATTTTAAGTGTTTTTAGATTTTTTAATGGTTTTTAGGTTTTTATGGGTTTTTAGGGGTTTTATGAATTTTTGGGTTTATTATGGTTTTTACAGTTTTTAGCATTTTTGTTGATTTCTATCATTTTATGGGTTTTTATGTGTTTTTATCTTTTAAGTTTTTCTTATGGTTGACACTATGTTTTAGAGTTTTTTTAGGTATTTTGAAGGGGTTTGGGGTTTTTTGGGTTTTATGGTTTTTTTGGATTTTAGGTTTTTTGAGTTATGTTGTGTTTTAATAAATTTTATCATTTTTTTAATATTTTAAATGGTTTAATGGGTTTTATATATTTTAGCAGTTTTTACGGTTTTTATGGGTTGTTAAGGTTTTTACAAATTTTATAGTGTTTTTTGTTTTTGTTTTTATGGGTTTTAGAATTTTTTAGGGTTTCAAGGGATTTTTAGTGTTTTTGTTTTTTGTTTTTTTCCAAGGGGTTTTCAGTGGTTTTAGTAGTTTTTAAATATTTAGATATTTTTTAGTATTTTTGTGATTTTATTAGAGTTTTTGGGATTTTTAGGGGTTTTAGAAGGTGTTTGGTTTTTTTTGGGTTTTTTGGTTTTTTGAGTTTTTATATTATTTTAATGGTTTTTAGGGTATTAATGGTTTCATCTTTTTTTGAAGTTTTTTAGGTGTTTAATTAGTTTGTAAAATTTTAAGAGGGGTTTTAGTGTTTTATGGGGTTTTATTTTTGTAAGGATTTTAGGAGTTTTTATGTTTTTTTAGAATTTTGATAAGGTTTTTATAGTTTTTATATTTCTTTAGGTTTTTTATGGGTGTTAAGTGTTCTAGGGATTAAAGGTTTTATTGAGGGTTTTCAAGGTTTTTAGGGAATTTATTTTTTTTAGTAATTGTTAGGTATTTTAGGATAATTATGTTTATTAATGTTTATAGGTTGTGGGTTTATGGGTTTTTTCTGTTTTTTCAGTTTTTATGATTTTAGGGTTTTTATGATTTTTTTGAGTTTTTAGGGGTTTTCTGGGTTTTATGGTTTTTTCAGTTTTAAAAAAAATAGTGGTTTAAAAGGGTTTTATGGGTTTTAATTGGTTTTTAGTTTTTTAGGGGTTTTTAATGTTTTTAGGGTTTCTTATATTTTTTTAGGGTTTTTTAATATTTTTAGTGCTTTTTGGTTTTTAGTGGATTAAGTACATTTAGGTTTTAACTGATATCTTAGTATTTTCAAGTGGTTTAGGGCCTTTATGTTTTTATTGAATTTAGGTGCTTCTAGGATTTTAATGGTTTTTTAGCGTTTTTAAGGATTTTGAGAGAATTTATGGATCTTAGGGTTTTATGGTATTTGGGTTTTATGTTTTTTATGTGTTTTTTAGTGTTTAATGGTTTTTGAGAGACTTTTAACATTTTTTGGGTTTATAGGGTTTTAATATTTTTTAGTTTGTGTTTAGAGTTTTTAGTGTTTTTTGGGTATTTAATGTTTTTAGGGGTTTTTATGGGTTTTAAGGGGTTTTTAGGTTTTTGTGGTCATCTTAGTGTTTTTATCATTTTTAGTTTTGTTAGGGGTTTTCAGAATTTTATGTTTTCAAGGTTTTCTTTGGTGTCCCCAATTTTTTATGAGTTTTACATTTTTTTGGATTTTAGGGATTCTCTAGGATTTTTATGTATTTTATGGTCTTTTGGGATTTTAAGGGGTTTTACAGGTTTTAGGTTTTAAGGTTTTTCTTATTATTCTTAGAGTTTTTTGTGTTTCTCAATGGTTTTAAGTGTTTTTATTTTTTTAATTTTTTCTTAGGGGTTTTCATGATTTTAGGGGGTTTTCATATTTTTAGGTATTTTTTTGGGATTTCTATTTTTTTATGAGTTGTAGTGGTTTTAGGGATTTGAGGTTTTAGGGGGGTTTTGGGTTTTAGTTTTTTAGGAGTTTTTAATGTTTTATGGTGTTTAAATATTTTTTAGTGGTTTTGTGTTTTTAAGGTGTTTTTGTGTTTTTATGGGTTTAAGGATATTTATGGTTTTTAGGGTTTTAGAATTTTATGTGTTTTTAGTGTTTTTTGGTTTTTAAGGTTTTATTTGATGTTTTTAGTGTTTTATTTGTTTTTTATTTTTACGTATTTTAGGGAATTTTAAGGCTTTTTATGATTTTAGAGTTTGTAGGCATTTTGAGGGTTTTTTAGGTTCATAGGAAATTAATGGTTTATTTGGGTTTTTAGGTTTTTTTGTTGTTATTGTTTTTAGAGTTTTTTAAATTTTTAGGTGTTTAAAATGTTTTTATAAATTTTATTTTCTTTTAGGTATTTTAAATTTTTTATTGGTTTTTATGGTTTTTACGGGTTATAAGGTTTTTATGGTTGTTTTAGGATATTTTTCAGGTTTCTAGGGATTTTATCAATTTCAGGTTTTTATGTCGTTTATGTGTTTTTAGTTTTTAACAATTATATGAGTTTTTAGGGTTTTATAGGCTTATTGTTTTTAATTATTTTGGCTCTTTTTATGATTTTTATACTTTATTAGTGTTTTAAGGGAATTTGAGGGGTTTTAGAATTTTTTTTTCAGGGTTTTAGGGTTTATGTGGTTTTTTGGTGGTTTTAGGTTTTTTTAGTTTTTTAGGGTTTTTAATAATTTTTCTAGATTTTAAAGTATTTAGGTTTTTAAATGGGATAAATGGTTTTTAGTGGATTTTGTGGATTTTATGTGTTTTTTATTTTTTAATGTTTTTTGGGGTTTTATGTTTTTTGGGGTTTCGGTTATTTTTATGGTTTTCTGTGCTTTTTTGCATATTTTAAGATTTTAGGTGCTTTAAGTGTTTTTAAAATTTTCATGGTTTTATTTTAGTTTTTCAAGGTTTTCAGGATTTATTATTTTTTAGGGTTTTTAGGAATTTTATGGATTTTTTATTATTTTTATTATTTTTACTGTTTTTAAGGATTTTGAGGTGTTTTATGTTTTTTAGGGTGTTAAGAGGTTTTTAGTGGTTTATAAATTTTTATGTTTTTATTAGGTTTAATTTTTTTTATATTTTTATGATTTTCATAGAATTTTCAGGGTTTTAGGGAATTTTAAATTTTTTGGAATTTTAAGGTATTTCTTAGGATTATTATGTTTTTTAAATTCAATAGTTGATTTGAAGGGTATTTTTGGTTTTTGTGGGTTTATGGGTTATTAGGAGTTTTTTTAGTTTTTAGGGTTCATAATTTTTTTAGTGTATTTTATATTTTTAGGGTTTTAAGGGGGGTTTTATTATTTTTAGTGTTTTTATTTGTTTTTAGGGTTTTTTGGGTCTCTAAGGTTTTAAGGGTTTTTATTGTTTTTAGGGGGTTTCAGGTTTTTGGATCATTTTAGGGATTTTAGGTTTTTTAGGGTTTTTATTGTTTTTAGGGGTTCTAAGTATTTTTTGGTTATTAAGGTTTACTTAGGGGTCTTCAATGTTTTTAAGGGGTTTACTTTTTTATGGATTTTTGTGGCTTCATTGAGGATGTTTTTATGGTTTTTAACATTTGTTAGGGTTTTCAATGTTTTTAATAATTTTTAGGTTATTAAGGATTCTATTGTAATTTTCATAGTTTTTAGGGATTTTTAGGTATTTTTAGGATCTTTATGGGGTGTTTGGGTATTTAGGTATTTTTAGTTATTTAGGGGTTTTATGGTTTTTATGGTTTTTTCAGTTTTTATGTTTTTGTGTGTGTTTTTATTGAGTTTAAGGGATTTAAATTTATTTAATGTTTTAGGCCTTTAATTTGTTTTTACACTATTTAGAGTTTTATGGGGTTTTAAGATTTTTTTGGGGGTTTTAGGGGTTCTTATGGTCTTTAGGGTGTGTAGGGTTTTTAGGGTTTTTAGAATTTTATGATTTTTATGGGTTCTAAGTGTTTTTAGGATTTTAATATCTTTTATACTTTTTAGGGTTTTTTAATTTTTTAGAAATTTGTTGGGGGTTTTATCGTTTTTTTTGCATTTAGGGTATTTAGGTATTTTGAGGGTTTTTAGGATTTTTAGGGTTTGAATGTTTTTAAGGTTTTCTTGTATTTTTAAGTGTTTTTAGGGTTTCATTGTCTATTTTAACATTTTTATTGGTTTAAATGGTATTTAATGTTTTTAGTGTCATTTAGGGTTCTTATGAGGTTTTAGGTTTTTTAAAGGGTTTTATGGGGTTTATATTTTTGTGGGTGTTTAAGGTCTTTTTTGGGTTTTAGTGTTTTTATGTTTTCTGGGGTTTTAAATGTTTTTATGTTTTAAGGATTTCTTGGGTTTTTTATGGGATTTTATGGTTTTTAAATTTTATAGTTTTTAAGTTTTTTTAGGATTTTATGGTTTTTATGGGTTTTAGGTATTTTGAGGGTTTTTGGGTTTTTATTTTTTTAGGGGTTTTAGAGTTGTTTCGGTTTGTAGTTGTTTTAAGTATTGTTATATTTTTTGTTTTTCATATGTTTTTCAGTGTTTAAAGGTTTTTCTATGTTTTTAGGGGTTTTAGGGTTTTTAGGATTTTTATGGGTTTTTAGTATTTTTAGGAATTTTTATGTTTTTTGGGGTTTATATGGTTTAAAGGGATTTTAGGTATTTTTAACATTTTACGGGAAAAAAGGGTTCTTAGAGATTTTACTGGTTTTGATATTTTTTTATGTATTTTACGGTTTTTAGTATTTTCTATGGTTTTAGTGGTATTTAGGGTTTTTAGAAGCTTTTTTAGGTTTTGTTTTGCATTTTTAGGTTTCTTACGGGTTTAATGTTTTTTAGGGTTTTATTGTTTTCCTTGGGTATTTTTGGTGGTTTTGTTGTTTTTTATGTTTTTAGGTATTTAAAATAATTTTATGGATTTTTATGTTATTTAGGGATTATTATGATTTATGGTTTTTGGAGTTTTAGTGTTTTATATGGTTTTTCGCATTTTCAGTTTTTTTAGGGGTTTGATGAGTTTTAAATTTTAATATTTTTAGGGTTTTTTGAGTTTTTCTATTTTCATGGATTTTTAGGTGTTTTTAACGATTTTTATGGTTTTTAGGGTTTTTAGAGATTTTGACGGTTTTTAGGGTTTTATCATTTTCTTGGTTTTTAGTGGTTTATTGAGTTTTTAGGGTTTTTAGTATTTTTTATTGTTTCCAACATTTTTAGGATTTAAAAGGTTTTTACAGTTATTAGTGGGTTTTTAGGGTCTTTGTCGGTTTTTTTAATTTTTATTGTATTTATGGGTGTTTTATGGTTTTTATGTTTTTAGGTTTTTTAAGATTTTATCATTTTTTACATTTTTATCAGTTTTTTGCATTTTTTCTATTATTCTCTTATCGGTTTTTAGGGTTTTTACATTATTATGGATTTTTTTGTATTTGTAGTATTTTTGGGTTTTATGGGTTTTAGTTTTTTTTTGATTTTCTATCATCATAGACTTTTTAGTTTTTATAGAGGTTTTAACTGTTTTTAGGTATTGAAGGGTTTCTAAGGGGTTTTATGGGATTTTAAATTTTTACTATTTTTTTGGGATTTTTATGTTTTTTAAGGATTATGAGGGTTTTAAGGGTTTTTGGGTTTTTAAGTCATTTTAGTTTTTCTAATGTATTCATGGGTTTTTTGAATTTTTTATATGTTTTCATCGGTTCAAAATGTTTTTATATTTGTTAGTGTGTTTTACAATTTTTATAGGATTTTAGGGGTTTTTATGTTTTTAGGGGTTTTTATGTGTTTTAGTGTTTTTAGGGGTTTTTAAGACTTTTTAGATTTTTTAGTAGTTATAAATGTTTATAGGTTTTTTTGGTGTTCATATGGTTTTTAATATTTTGACTTTTTAGTGATTTTTATGGATTTTCTAGTATTTTTATAGTTTTTATGGATTTTGAAGGTTTTTAGAGTTTTATGATTTTTTTGGGATTAAAAGGTTTTTGATTTTTAGTGGATTTTTATGGTTCTTTTTTCTGGGATTTTTATGGGTTTTTAATGTTTTACGGGTTTCTATGGTTTAACGGGTGTTCAAGGTATTTAGCGGGTTTATGAGTTTTTTGTGTTTTAAGCATATTTAGGATTTTTTGGGTTTTAATTGGTTTTATAATTTTAATGTTTTCTTAGAGATTTTTAGGGTTTTTATGAGTTTTCTGTTTTTTTTATTTTAGGTATTTATAATGTTTTTATGGTTTTTTGGGATTTTGATGGTCTATAGTGTGTATAAGGGTTTAAGGGTTTTTATCATTTTTTAGGTTTTTAGGGGTTTTAATTTTTTTTGATTTTTTTTTTCTCAGTAGTTTTAGGGTTTTGGGGTTCTTTTAATTTTGTGTTATTATTATTTTTTTAGTATTTTTATAGTTTTTAGGGTTTTTCAGTGATTTTAGATTTTTTTCTATTTTAGGGTTTTTAGGTTAATTGGATTTTAGGGTTATTTTGAGTTTTTATGCTTTCATGGTTTGTTATAGTTATTAATGTTTTCAGAAGTTAAAAGGGATTCTAAAATTTTTAGTGGTGTTACAGTTTTATGATTTTTTGGGTTTTAATGTTTTTTTGGGATTTATAGTATTTATGGGTTGTAGGGTTTTCATGGACTTTTTAAGGTTTTTTAGGGTTTAAAGTATTTTTAAGTATCAAGGGGTTTTAAGTTATTTTAGGTGTTTATGGTTTTTTTAATATTTTAGGCCTTTTTATATTTTTTATAATTCTTTAGAGGTTTAGGGTTTTGTAATTTTTATGGAATTTATAGGTTTAGGATTTTTAGGTGTTTTATCATTTTTCTCAAGTTTTATGGGTTTTATGTGTTTTTAGGTGTTTCTTTTTTTCTTATAACTTGTCAGGATTTTTAATGTTTTTATGTTTATAGGGATATTGAGAGATATTTTTGGTATTCTTTTCATTTTTAGAGATTTTAGGGATTATTTAGCTTTTCTGGCGTTTAAGGTTTTTTTTGGAGATTTTGACGGTTTTTATGGTTTTAGGGTTATTTTGATTTTGTGTGTGCTCATCTTAGATTTTTATGGTTTTTATAGTTTTTAGTGTTTTTATGGGATTATAGAGTTTTTTAAATTTTAGTGGTTTTTAGGTTTTCATGGAGTGTTAAGTTTTTTAGTGGTTTTTATGGTTTTTCATGTTTTTAGGGGTTTTAGGATTTTTAGGGTTTTTAGCATTTATAGGTTTCTAGGATTGTTAAGTCTTTTATGGATTTATGGTTATATTATCATTTTTAGGGTTTATAATTTTATTAAATTTTTAGGGATTTAAGTATTTTTAGGATTTTTAGAATTTTTAGGTTTTTAGGGATTTCAAGGGTTTTATGGGTTTTTAGGGTTTAATGGTATTTATGGTTTTTTGGATTTTATTTTTTATGTTTTTAGGGGTTTTTGGATTTTTAGATTTTTTAACATTTTTAGGGGTTTTAATGGTTTTTATAGATTTTTGTTATGTTTTAGTATTTAATGGGTTGTTAGGATTTTTATTGTTTTTAGGGATTTATGTATTTAGGGGATGTTAGGGTTTTTAGCATGTTATATTTTTTTTTTCAATTTTACATATTTTTGGGTTTTTATTGTTTTCTCAGGTTTTAATTGTTTTTAGGGGTTTTTATGTTTTTTGTGATTTTATGGATTTTGAGGTTTTTATGGTTTTTAGGGGTTCTAAAGAATTTTAGGGTTTTATAGGGTTTTAGTAATTTTAGGTTTTCTTATGTTTTTAGGGGTTTGGGGGGTTTATGTTTTTTTGTTTTTAATGTTTTTGTTCATTTTTAGGGTTTTAATGTGTTTTACATTTTTAGAATTTTGTAGGGATTTTTAATGATATATGTGGCTTTAGGGTTTTTAAGGATTTTGGGCATTTTTAGGGGTTTTTAAGATCTTTGAGGTTTTATGGTTTTTTGGGGGGTTTTAGGGTTTTTTAAGTTTTTTAGGGTTTTGAGGGTTTTTAGAGTATTTGGACATTTTAAGGGAGTAAAGTGTTTTAGGGTTTTATTAGTTTTGTAGGATTTTTATGAGTTTTTTGGGTTTTTATATATTTAGAGGTTTTACGATTTTTAGGTTTTTAGGTTTTTAACAATTTTAGGTTTTTCAGTGGTTTGATGTATTTTTTGGCTTTTAAGGTTTTCTTAGGGTTTCTTCAATGTTTTTAAGGGTTTTTATATTTTTACAGATATTAGTTTTTTTTTAATTTTTATGGTTTTATAGAGATTTTAGGGATCTTAAGGGTTTTTAAAGGTTTTTGGGTTTTATGGTTTTTGGGGTTTTGGGGTTTTTTATATTTTAGAGGTTTTAAGGTTTTTATTGGTTTCTGGAATTTTTAGAAATTTAAATTGTTTTTACATTTTTTAGTTGTTTTAGGATTTTTATGGGGTTTTATAGTTTTTAAGGTTTTAGGGGGTTTTAGGGCTTTTAAGGTCTTTTTAAGAGTTATCAATTTTTTGGTGTTTAGGGGTTTTAAGTGTTTTTTTGGTTTTAAGGGTTTTCATGATTTGTTTCATTTTACTGATTTTTAAGGATTTTTATGGATTTTTATTGATTTTAATGGTTTTTTGGGATTTTGAGGGGTTTTAGGTGTTTTTAGTGTTTTTATGATTTTTTATGATTTTATTATTTTTAGGTATTTTGGGGTTTTAAGTGTTTTTAGGTTTTATTGGTTTCTTATGGGTTTTTGAATTTTTTTGGGTTATTTAATTTTTTAGGGAATTTAGTTAAATTTTACGATTTTTATGGTTTATAGTATTTTTAAGTATTTTGAGGGGTTCTGGGTTTTTTTTACAGTTTTATGGTATTTTTAGGTTTTAGAGGTTTCTTTTTGGGTTTTAGGGATTATTATAGTTTTTTAACTATTTGAGGGTTTAAAAGGAATTATGAGTTTCTAATAGATTTCAGGGTTTTTATATATTTTTATATTTTTTAAGGTTTTTTGGGGTTTTTTAGTTTTTTTTGGGTTAAAGGGTTTTTAGTGTTTTTTGGGTTTTTAGCATTATTTAGACTTTTAGGTTTTTTAAGTGTTTTTGGTTTTTTTGGTTTTCCTAGTGTTTTTCATTGTTTCTATGGTATTTACGTTTTAGGTATTTTTAGGGGTTTTTAGGTTTTTTTAGTTTTTAGGGTATTTTGTGAAATTTAAGAATTTCAGCAGTTTTAAGTGTTTTTAGGGTTGTTTTGGGATTAATCATATTTAGGTTTTTAAGGGGTTTAAGTGATCTTAGGTTTTTATGGTTTTATTTTTAATTTCATGTTTTTAGGGGTTTTTATGTTTTTCAATATTTTTAGGGAATTTTTACATTTTTATGGTCTTTAGGGTTTTTAGGGATTTTGATGGATTTTAATAGATTTTTAGGGGTTTAGAGGTTTTCATTATATTTTATAGGGTTTTATATTTTTCATGAGTTTTATTGGGTTTTTACATTATTAGGGTTTTAAATGATTATTAGAGTTTTTATTGGTATTAGGATTTTATGGGTTTTAGGGTTTTTTAAGATTAGTAGGGAGTTTTATTATTTTTACGGATTTTGGGTTTTTATGGGTTTAAGGTTTTTATCATTTTTATGTTTTTAGTGGTTATAAGTGTTTTTATGTTTTTAAGGGGGTTCTTTGATTTTTTCATAGCTTATAGAGAAATTTAGGCCTTTTAAGTATTTTTATGGGTTTTTACGATTTTAGAGATTTCGATGGTTTTTTGGGGTTTCATATTTTTTTTATAGTTTTAATGATTTTTGATTTTTAATTATTATATTTATTTTAATGGTTTATATAATTTTTACTGGGTTTTAGGGGTTTATGGGTTTTTAGGGTTTTTAGGGGTTTTTATGGTTTTTAAGAGTTTCAGGGGTTTAAAGTGTTTTTATATTTTCAAGGTTTTCTTAGGGCAGAAGAGGTGTGGGGCCAGGTTATTTCTGTCCCCCCATAGTTAATATGAAAAAACACCCTACAGAAAAGGAAGGGGTGGGGTCAATCAACCCACACCCAAAAACCCTGGACACCCCACAAAACCTAAAAGTCCCCAAAAAACCAAAAGACACCCAAAGCCAGAAAAAGAAGAAAAACATAAGCATCTCCACTAGAATCTCCCTGTCAAATATCAACCAGCATCTCGCAACACCTTTTTCACCAACCACCACTCCCTTTCCAATCACATCCACCTCCAGCATCACAGATCCACCAGCATCAAAGTCATAAGTCTCACCTTCACCACCTCGTGGCGAAGCAACAACCATCACTAAATAACATCATCTTTATTCACACCCACCTCCATGAACACATCCACATCCCCCAAAGGCAAGACAACATCCAGCACCATTAAATAGTATCAGTATCCAACATCCACCCCAATTCACAACCAATCCAACAGAAACCCCAAAATCACTAGCACCCACCTCCGGCAGCGCCACCACACCAGGCAGGTCCATCTCTATCTGTACAGAAACACCATCACCAGAAATAAGAGCATCATATTCATCACATCTTAGCCCAGTAACAAACAAAATTACATCATATCGCACCCAATAGAACAGCCAGGGGAATAAAATAGCCCATATCTAGGACACGAGCCAATCTGTAGCCCAAACAGGCATTCCGGCAATCCAGAAAATGAAAAGCACCACCATCACACAACACCTCATATCAGAACTACCAAACAACACTAGCATCGACTCACAACCAAACCATCCACCAGTATAGCAGATCTGTAACAGCAAAAGGGACCAAAAAAACCCTTCAAAAAGATACGTGGGACTAAAAAGACCACTTTGGCACCATAGGAAAGCATAGACCAACATAAGATCACAACTGAATGAAAACAAACCAGGATCAACAACATGAATCAGAGACTGGGCCGAGGAATGAACATGGATATTCTGTGCAAACCGAAGAAAGGAAACACCCAAAAAGTCCATGTCATCGCCACTATAGATGAAAGTCACCATCCAAATTCGAAGCGACATCGGAGAAGAAACCGAACAACGAAGCATCAACCCATAGTAAACGAAAGACTGTGGCTAAGACCAGATCCTACATCACCGAAATAGCCTTCTCTAGCGATGAAGCCCTTAACCCTGCTGACCCGTCTGTGGAAACCCCAGATCTGAAAAGTCAACCCCGAATGACTAAAATCTAGAAGGGTTCTAGGCCACCAAGGAGTCGTCGGCTACGTCACATTCCAGATTGGAACGATTTGAAGACCGTGAGACCTCCATATCCATTGAATCCCAGATGTGCCAAAAACGGATCAAAGACCCATCCAAAACCAAAAGCTACAAATCTCATGGAAAATTAAGTCACCGAAGACCAAAAAACCCACCACTGTCTAGAGATTAGAGAGCACTACCAGAGCACATCGTTTCCAAGAACTGGGAAAGAGCGAGGATCCAGCACCAAATCTCCAAGGAGAATCAAGGGGAAAACACGGGAGAGGCATCGAGCGAGAGAGAGGACAGGGGGAGTGTGTTGCCATCTCCGAGGCTTTTTCAAGGTTTTCTTAGGGGTTTTTAGGGTTTTTATATTTTTATGAATTTTTAGTTTTTTTGGGATTTTTATTGTTTTTAGGTTTTTAGGTATTTTGGGTGTTTTTAGAGGTTTTAGGTGTTTTTGAGTTTTTTTAGGAGTTCTATATTTTTTTAGGTTTTTAGGGTTTTCGTAGGGGTTTTTAGGGTTCTTATTGTATTTTTATGTTTTAAATATTTTTAGTGTTTTTTAGTATTTTTATGTTTTTAAAAAATTTAGGGAATATGAGGGTTTTAGTGTTTTTAAGGGTTTTATGATTTTTTTTCAGTTTTTAGGGGTTTCATTATTTTTATTTATTTTACATGTTTTTAAGAGATTAAACTATTTTCATAGTTTTTAGTTGGTTTTTAGTGGGGTTTTAGTGTTTCTATGGGGTTTTAGGGGTTTTAAGGATTTCATGGGTATTATGGGTTTTAAGGGTTGTTAGGGTCTTTTCTAGGTTTAGGGTTTTTGTGATTTTTTAGGTCATCAAGTTTTTCCCATGGGTTTTCAGTGTTTTTAGTATTTTTTACATTTTTGATGATTTTTAAGTATTTTTTAGAATTTTTATTATTTTTATTGGTTTTAGAGATTTTGAGGGTTTTGAGGGTTTTTTTTGGTTTTTTTGGGTTTTTCTAGGTTTTTATGAGTTTTAATTGTTTTGGTTTTTTATGTTTTTCCTAGGGGTTTTAGTGTTTTTTACAATTTATGGGATTTTTTGGGATTTTAGGGGTTTTAGAGGTTTTTTATTTTCTTCAGGGTTTCAATATTTTTTTGGATTTTTTATGATTTTTAATACCTTTTAGAATATTTTAACGTTTTTATGCGGTTAAATGCATTTTAGACTTTTTAGTTGGGTTTTAAAGGTTTTAAAGGCTTTGAGGCATTTTATATAGTTATTATTGTTTTTAAGGGATTTTGGGGGTTTGGGGTGTTATAGGGATTTTATCATTTTAGGGTTATTAGGGGTTTTAATTGTGTTTAGGATTACAACGTTTTTCTTAGGGGATTCTTGTATTTTTATGGTTTTTTACGTTTTTAGGTATTTTTCGATTTTAGGGATTTTGAGGGTTTGGGGGGTTTTATAAGGTTTGATTATGTTTTATTTTTTAGCGGTTTTTAGGATTTTATAGTTTCTCACGTATTATTAAGGGTTTTCAGAGTTTTTAGGTTTTTTTACATTTTTGGGTATTTTAAATTTTTTTAGAAATTTTATGGGTTTTTAGGGTTTTAGGGATTTTGAGGGTTTGTAGGGTTTAATAAAAATTTTAGGGTTTTATGGGATTTTACGAGTTCTATTTTGATTTTTTACGGGTTTTAATTTTCTTTACACTTTTTTTAAAAAAAATTGGGTGATTAAAATGTTTTTAATGGGTTTTTATGATTTTATGGGGTGTTAGGGTTTTTAAGGTTTTTATGGTTTTTAGGGAAACTAGTGGTTTTATGGGTTTTTAGTGGTTTTAGAAATTTTAGTTAATTTAGGGGTTCTAAATATTTTAGTTCTTAAGTTTTTCTTTACAAATTTCAACGTTTTATGGTTTTTGATGTTTTTAGGGATTTTAGTAATTTTATAAGATTTTATGTTTTTTAGGGTTTTAATTATTTTGAGATTTTTTAGGAATTTTATGTGTTTTTTTATTTTTTGGGTTTTTTTAAAGTTTTTAGTGTTTTTAGGGGATTTAACTTTTTTTGGTTTTTATTTTTTTCTATAGGGTTTCCAGGGTTTTTAGGGGTTTTTAAAATTTTTATGGATTTTAGGTATTTTTATGATTTTTATGGATTTTTATGTTTTAGGGATTATGTGGGGTTTTAGAGTTTTAGGTTTTCTATCATATTTATGTTTTTCAAAGGTTTAAATGTTTTTAGTTTTTAAGGGTTTCTTCATGTTTTTTAGGGTTTTAAGGGGATTTTATTTTTTTATGTATTTTTAGGTATTTTTAGGGTTTTTATGAGATTTGATGGTTTTTAGGGATTTTGAGGGGATTCTGTATTTTTTAGAGTTTTAGGATTTTTTATGGTTTTTTAGGTTTTTTGGGGCTTTTTTGAGTTATTTATGGTTTTTAGGTTTTTTACATTTTTATAGGTTTAATGGTTTTTTAGAGATTTTGTGGTTTTTAATTTTTTTTGGGTTTTAGTGTTATTTAGGTTTTCTGGGTTTTTACTGGTTTTATGTTTTTCTTGGGTTTTTAATGGTTTTTAATTTTTTTTGGCTTTTTAGGGGTTTTAAGTGATTTTAGGTCTTAACATTTTTCTTATGATTTTTTAGTATTTTTAGGGGTTATTTTGTTTTTAGATAATTTATGTTATTTTAAAGTATTTTTATAGTTTCAGGTATTTGGGTATTTTGAGGGGTTTAAGAAATTTAAAGGTTTTTAGGGTTTTATATATTTTCATTTTTTATGGTTTTCATAGGTATTTGACAGTATTTTTGGGGGTTTTTTACATTTTTATATATTTTTATAGATTTTCTTATCATTTTTATAGTTTTTAGGGGCTTTGGGTTTTGAAGGGTTTTTTGGTTTTTTGGGGTTCTATGGTTTTATAGCGGTTTTAGGGTTTTTTTGATTTTTTGGTTTTATGAGGTTTTTAGAATTTTTAATGTTTTATGGGTTTAGAGGGTTTTTATATTTTTATTGGGTTTTTAGTTTTTTTGGGTTTTTATGGTTTTCATGGTTTATAGTGGTTTTTCAGTGTTTTTTGGGTTTTAGAATTTTTTTTTGTTTTTAGGGGTTTAAAGTGTTTTTAGGATTTTAAGGTTTCCTTAGTGTTTTAGGTTCTTTATTTAAAAAAAACAATTTAGGTATTTTTAGGGATTTTTCTGTATTTTTATGGTCTTTTGGTGTTTAAAGGGCTTTTGATGACTTATTGGGGTTTTTAGGTTATTTATGCTTTTTAGAGTATTATGGGTTTTTTGAGTTTATGGTTTTATGATTATTATAGTTTCTTTTGGAATTTTTAGGGATTTAAAGGGTTTTTAGAGTTTTTAGTGATTTTTATGGGTTTTATGGGTTTTTATTGGTTTTTATGGTTTTTGAGGTTTTAAGTGCATTTAATTTGATAATGTTTTCTTAGGTTTTTTCATGGGTTTTATTTGATTTTATGTTTTTAATGTTTTTAGGCATTTTTTATGATTTTTATGGTTTGGTTGGGGTTTTATGGATTTTTAGGGGTTTATGGGTTTTTTATGTTTGTATAGATTTTACTATTTTTAGAGTTTTTTAGGTTTTTATGTGGTTTAAATGTTTTTTTTGTTTCTAGTTTTCTTCCTTGGGTTTTTATGGTTTTTAGGTTTTTCTATTTTTGTAGGGTTTTTATGATTTTATGTGGGGTTTTGGGGTTTTTTAATTTTTAAGGTTTTTATGGTTTTTGGTGTTTCTTAACATTTTTAGGAGATTAAATGGTTTTAATGTTTTTAGTGGTTTTTAGGGGTTTTATGGGTTTTGGGGGTTTTATGGTTTTTAGGGGTTTTTATGTTTTTAGGGGTTTATAAGGGTTTTTATGGTTTTAGTGTATTTTATTTTTTTAGTGGTCTTAAGTGTTTATATATTTTTTGTGATTTTCATAATTTTATTCAAAGGATTCATGTTTTTATACATTTTTAGGGGTTTTAGGTTTTTTTGGATTTTATGGAATTTATAGATTTTAGGGAATTTGAGGGTTTTTAGGGATTTTTAGGGGTTTTAAGGGTCTTTATGTTTATTTTCTGTTTTTAGGGGTTTTTAATTTTTTATCGGTTTTAATGGTTTTTATAGTTTTTTAAATTTTTTATGGGTTTAAATAGTTTTTATTGGGTTTTAGGGTTTTTATTGTTTTTTGGGTTTTGATTTTTTTGGGGTTTTTTATGTCTTTTTGAGGTTTTAGTGTCTTTTAGGGCTTTTAGGGCTTTCAGTGCTATTTATATTTTTTAGGGTATTAATTGTTTAGAGGTTGTTATTGTTTTATTTTTTTCTTAGGATTTTTAGATTTTAGGGGTTTTAGGGGTTTTTATGCATTTTATGGTATTTAGGGATTTTGAGGATTTTTCGTATTTTCTTGTGTTTTTAGGGGTTTTTTCGTTTTTTGGATTTTTTTGGGATTTTTTAGAATATTTACGGATTTTAGTGTTGTAGTGAATTTTTTGAGTTTCTAGGGGTGTAAGGGTTTTTATGGGTTTTTGGTGTTTTTTGAGTTTTTAATGGATTGTTAGTTTTTTTAGACTTTTTTTAAAAAAAATAGTGTTTTAAATGGTTTTAAGAGTTATTAGTGGGTTTTTAAAGTTTAATGGGGTTTTGGGGTTTTTAAGATTTTTTTAGGTTATATGATTATTAGTGGATATAGGGTTATTAGGTTCATCTTCGGTTTTTAGGGTTTTAAGTGTTTTTTAGGTTTTCGAGGGTTTTAAGTGTTTTAGGTTTTTGAGGGTTTTAAGGTTTTCTTTGGGGTTTTGAGGGGTTTCACGGGTTTTAATCTTTTTAGGAATTTATGGGATTTATTAGGATTTTTATGTTATCAGGTTTTTTTGGAATTTTGAGGTTTTTATGGTTTTTAAGATCTCTTAGGGTTTGAAGTATTTTTTACGTGTTTAAGAGTTTTTAGTGTTTTATTTTTTTAATGTTTTCAAGGGGTTTTCAGGGTTAATCGGGTTTTTTTAAATTTTAGGGATTCTTATGGATTTTTAGGATTTTTATGAATTATAAATAATTTTTAGTGTTTTTATGGTTTTTAGGTGTTTTTATGGATTTGTATGATTTAAATTGATTTGTTATTTTGATGGTTTTTATGTTTTTTTTTGGGTTTTATTTTAGGTTTTTGAAGTTTTTTAGGGTGTCAATTTTTTTATATTTTTTAAAAATTTTATGGGTTTAATGGGTTTTTATATTTTTAATGTGTTTTTGTATTGTTATAGTTTTTTAGGGGTTTTACAGTTTTTAGTTGGTTTTGGGAGTTTAATGTTTTTTTGGGGTTTATTTTCGGTTTTTTGGATTTTTAGCATTTTTTAGGTTTTTTGGTTTTCGGGGATTTAATTTTTATAGAGTTTAAAGTTTTTTTAAAGGGTTTGTATGGGTTTTAGGTGTCTTTACATTTTTAGGATTTTTAGGGATTTTTAGGTCCTTTTGCTATTTTTATGGGTTTTATGGTTTTCAGGTATTTTGAGGGGTTTTAGGGTTTTTATGGTTTTTAGAGTTTTGTGGTTTTTAAATTTTTTAGATTTTTATGTATTTATGTTTTTAAAGGTTTTATTACTATTTTTAGGGTTTTTAGGGCGTTTATGTTTTTATGGGTTTTTTTTATTGTTAGGATTTTTATGGGTTTTCAGGGTTTTTAGGTATTTTGAAGATTTCTAGGGTTTTAGTGATTTTTAAGGTTTTTAGGGGTTTAAATGGTTTAATATATTTTATTGTTTTAGGGTATTTAGGTTTTTAATGGGTTTTAGGGTTTTTATTGTTTTTAGTGTTTTAGGATTATTAATCGTTTATGCTTTTTTGTCCTTATTTAGGGTTTTAGGGGTTTAAACATTTTTTATTTTTTATAGTTTTTTAAATATTTTTGGGGTTTAATGGGTTTTCATATTTTTCATGTTTTAGGGTTTTTATAGGATTTTATGGTTTCTTAAGGTTTTAGGGGTTTTTAGGGGTTTTAGGGTTTTTAAGGGTTTTAAGTGTTTTCTTATTTTTAAGGATTTCTTATAGGTGTCCCAGGTTTTTAGGGGTTCTTATGTTTTTATTATTTTTTAAGAAATTTTAGAATTTTTATTTTTCTTGAGGGGTTTTTGGGTTTTTGAACAGTTTTTATGGTTGTTGGGGTTTTTTGGGTTTTGGATTTTTTGGTGCTTTATGGTTTTTTAATTTCGTTAGGTTTTTAGGGATTTTAGTGTTTATAAATTTTTTTCAGGGGTCTAAATGGTTTTTATAGTTTTTAATTGATTTATGTTTTTCGGGGTTTTATTGGTTTTTATGGATTTTAGAGCTTTTAGGGTCTTTTGGGATTTTTAGGGTTTTTAGAATTTTCAGGTTTTTAAGGGTTTTATTTTTTTAGGTTTCTAATAATTTATTTGGGTTTTTCAGGGGTAATTGGTTTTTTCACATTTGTAGGGATTTTAGGGTATTTTCACATTTTTATGGGGTTTTCAGATTCTTATAGATTTTTACGGGGTTTAGGGTTTCTTCTTGGTGTTTTGATTATTTTAGGATTTTTAGAAATTTTTAGGGGTTTTAAGTGTTTTTTGGTTTTTATGGGTTTCTTTCGGGTTTTTAATGGTTTTAGTGAGTATTATGTTTTTATAGATTTTTAGGGCTTTTTTGGATTTTTCTGACATTTAAGGTTTTTAGGGTTGTGTACGGGTTTTATATTTTTCGGGTTTTTAAGGGTTTTTGAGTTTTTTGTTTTGTTTTAATTTTATTATAGTTTTTTATCATTTGAGGAGTTTAAAGGGGTTTTAGGGTTGTTTAGGGGTTTTATGTTTTTTTTTTATTTTTAAAGGTTTTGAGTTTTTTGTTTGTTTTAAGGGTTTTATATTTTTTTAATATTTTAGGAGTTTAAAGGGTTTAAAGATTTTTTATAAGTTTTTATGGTGTTTTGGGGTGTTTTATGTTTTAGAGGTTTTTATGGTCTTAGGGGTTTTAAGTGATTTTAGGTTTTTATATTTTTTGGAGGAGTTTTCATGGTTCTTAGGCTTTTTTACATTTTTAATTATTTTTAGGGATTTTTAAGGGTTTTTAGGGTTTTTAGGTTTTTAATTATTATGATTTCATTTAGAGTTTTTAGGATTTTAGTGTATTATTGGGTATTTGGCATTTTTTTATCTTTTAAGGGGTTTTAAGAGTTTTTAGGTTTTCAACATTTTCATTATGGTTTTCAAGATTTTTAGTTTTTTTATGTTTTTGGGGATTCTTGGAATTTTTTTAGAGTTTTATAGTTTTTATGGATTTTAGGGATTTAGAGGTTATTTAGGGTTTTGTGTTTTTTTGGTTTTTTTAGTTATTTAGGGTTTTTTATTTTTTTATTGTTTTAAGGTTTTTTACAGCTTTAAACTTTTTAGGGATTTAATTTTTTTTGGAGTATTTACTAATTTTTAGGGATTTATTGGATTTATGGTTTTTGATGTTTTTAGGGGGTTTTATCATTTTTAAGGGTTTTAGGGGGTATTTTTTTGAATTTTTAGGGCTTTTAGGGCTTTTAGTGTTTTTTGGTTTTTTTGGGTTTTAAGGTATTCTTATAGGTTTCAAGGCTTTTAAGGGTTTTTATGAATTTATTGATTTTATGGATTTTATTTATTTTTTAAAATTTTATGGATTTTTCGAATTATAATGACATTGAGGATTTTTAGGGGTTTTAGAGTCTCTATCATTTTTAGCTTTTTAGGGGTTTTTAGTGTTTTTGAGTTTTTAATTTTTTCTTAGAGTTTTTCAATGTTTTTTACATCATTTAATATTTCTAGGGCTTTTTAGGATTTTATATGTTTTATAGTTTCTAGGGTATTTTGGCCTATTTATGGTTTTCGGGTTTTTATAATTTTGGGGGTTTAGGAATCTCATAGATTTTTGGGTTTTTAAGGATTTCAATATTTTTTTAATTTTTTTTCTAGATTTAAAGGTTTTTTAGAGTTTTTATTGATATTTTAGGTTTTTATGGAATTTTAGGGTATTTATGTTTTTAGGGGTTTTTATTTGTTTATGGGGTTTATGCCTTTTAGGTTCTTTTTATGGTGGTTTTGGGTTTTTATCATTTTTTTAGGGTTTTATGTGTTTTTATATTTTTATGGTTTTATTAGTGGATTTTAGGGGTTTAGGGTTTTTATTTTTTTTGGTATTTTTCGGATTTTAGGGGATTTTGTGGTTTTAGGGATTTTGAAGGATTTTAGGGATTTTAGGGTTTTAGGATTTTTTTTATTTTTATGATTTTAAATAGATTTAACTGTTACTTTTATTTTAAGGGTTTTTTAGGGGTTTTAGTGTTTTTAGTATTTATTAAATTTTTAGATATTTTTAGTGCATATAAAAAAATTTATGGTTGTTTGGGGTTTTTATATTTTGAGTGGTTTTAGGGGTTTTAAGTATTTTTGGAATTTTTGGGTCTTAGGGGGAGTTTTTTAGTGTTTTATGGATTTATAAAGTTTTTAATTTTGTGAATTTTAAATAGGTTTTTTGTGTTTTTAGTGGTATTGGGTTTTTATGGATTTTTAGGTGTTTTACTGATTTTAGTGGTTTTAAGGTTTTCGGGGGTTTTAAAGTATTTTAGTTATTTTAGCATTTTTTAGGATTTTAGGTGTTTTAAGTGTTTTTTGGGTTTCAAGGAATTCATAGGGTTTTTTAGGGTTTTGAGATTTTTTTTATGTTTTTAGGGATTTTTAATGATTTTTTAGGATCTTTCTGGGTTTTAGGGTTTTATGGATTTTGCGGGTTCTTATGGGTTTTATGGGTTATAGAGTTTTTGGCATTTTTTGGTTGTTTTGGGGTTTTAAATTATTTTATGATTTCAAGGTTTTCTTAGGGTTTTATAGTTTATTATGATTACGGTATTTTTAGGGCTATTTTCATATTTTTATGGTTTTTGAGGTAATTTTAGATTTTTAGGGGGTTTATGTGTTATTATGGAATTTTTGGGTTTCTTAGTTTTTTAAGGTTATTTTAGTTTTTTTAATGTTTTCAGTGGATTAAAGTGTTTTTATATATTTAGACATTTTTACTGTTTTTAGGGTTTTATATGTATTTTTGGATTTTTTATGGTTTTTCTGTTTTTTAAGTTATCAGTTTTTTATGTTTTCAAGTTGTCTTATTCTTTTTTAGGTTTTAAGGTTTTCTTTGGTGTTTTCAGGGTTTTCAAGGTTTTTACGTTTTTTTATGTTTTCTAGGATTTTTAGGATTCTTTGTGATTTTTATGGTGTTTAGGGTTTTTAGGAATTTTGAGGGTTTTTAGGTTTTTCTAGAGTTTTTATGGTTTTTATGGGTTTAATAGATTTTATGGATTTTATGAGTTATTAGTTATTTTTAAGACGTTTTGGTTTTCATAAAGTTTGTTCTGGTTTTAATAGTTTTAGGGGTTTTGGGGGTCATCTTTGTTTTTTAGTTTTTTAGGGGTTTTATGTGTTTTGTTTTGGATTTTAAGGATTTCTTAGGGTCCTTCAGTTTTTTTTGGGGGGGGGGGGTTTACCGATTTAGGTATTTTAAAGGATTTTTTCATGATTTTTATGGTTTTTAGGTTGTTTAGGGGATTAGGGGCTTTGGGATTTTTAGGTTTTTATATTTTATTTGGTTATTTTAGGGTTTAATTATTTTTAGGGTTTTTAGGTTTTCTTTGGGTTTTTTAGGTTTTTTAGGGTTTTTATGTTTTTCAATATTTATAGGGATGTTTTTATTTTTATGGTTTTATAGGGGTTTTATGGACTTTTGGGGGGTTTAGGGTTTTTTAGGGTTTTTTAGTATTTATTTATTTGGAGGTTTTTATAGTTATTTAATGTTTTAGCAGTTTAAAGTGTTTTTAGTGTTTTTAGTGGATTTTAGGGTTTTTATAGTGTTTGTGAGTTTGTAAGGAATTTATGGGGATTTATGGTGTTTTTGGGTTTTTGGGGTTTTGGGATTTTTTTATTTTTAGGGTTTTCATCTTTTTTATGGGTTTTAAGTGTTTTTAGGTTTTTAAGGTTTTCTTAGTTAATTCAGGGACTTTAGGGTGTTTATGTTTTTAGGTATTGTTAGGGTTTTTTATTTTTTTGTTATTCAAATATTTTTAGGGTTTTATGTGATTTTTTGGTTTTAGGGTTTTTTTTGAGTCTTTTACATTTTTAAGGGTTTTTATAGAATTTGACATTTTTAGGGGTTTAAAGGGTTTTATAGTTTTTAGTGTTTTTAACTTTTTCTGAGTTTTAGGGGTTTTTATGGTTTTTAGTGTTTTTTCTGTTTTTTAGGTATTATAGGTGTTTTAATTGTTTTTAGGTTTTTAATGTTTTTATTTTTTTAAGGATTATAATTGTTTCTAGGATTTTAATGTTTTATATGGGTGTTTTATGGTTTTTAGTTTTTTTATATTTTTAGGAATTTCAAGACCTTTTTAGTATTTTTGTGGACTTTCAGTGTTTTTTTGGATTGTGATGTTTTTTTGGGTTTTTTGGTTTTTTTTTGTTTTTCCGTAGTATGGTTTTAATGGGTTTTAAGTGATTTAGTTTGTTATGTTTTTATTAGTGTATGATGAAGGTCATGTAACACATGGGAATCTAGGGGTTAAAGGCGGACTTTTTGAGGAGGGAGGAATGTGCATGATTACAGAAGGCCCATTCTGAAGAGTCGATGGCCCAATGACAAGAGAGAAGTCAAAGAGAATAAATGAGGCCTTAAATTGGTTAATCTTGGTATTCCAAGGGGAGGTCCAATACCCTTTCTTAGGGTAATAATCCAGGCCTATATTTATATTAATTGAGACCCAAATATGCTTTTAAATACCCATCCCATGGTGTGCTAAAAATGTCAAACCCACGAAACCATGGAATCATTAATGTCAAATGTGGTGGAACAGTTGTCTTTACTACCCAAAAGGGTGTTCTATTTGTCCCATAAAACCATGGGCATGTACCAAAATTTTCAAAAGTATCATTTAGTTTTTTTGACTAGTGAAAAACTGGTTTTATACTTTTGTATCAGTCTTTAGATATAAATATCTAACGCCTTATACTCTTTTAACATCATGAATCCAGGTAATGATATTATTATGAGTTTTTCTTACAACATTTGTTTTTTTCTTAATTATTGACTTATAAAAGGATTGGTCACCCTTTGTGGTGACTTGAGGCTAATGTTCTTAGAAATAAGTTCTCTTCGGGTTCAAAATTGTTCAACTCTATCATTTCTTCTTTATTTCCACCATTTATATCTCTTCTAACTTTTTTCTTAGGATGACCTGAGTGATCAACACATGAACATTAAACAAGGTTCCTAGGAAACTTCCTAGCAGGTATTGGATCATGTATTACTTAGTATCAGAGCCCATTTTTAAAAAAGAAGTTTTATAATTTTTATCCCTTCTTCCATATTCTTTTCTATTTAAATCGGGCCAACATCAATTCTTGTCCATTTTGTTCATCACCTATGGACATAATTTCTTCTTTAATTTTTACATGAAATATATCAATCATATTGTTGATATGATCATCTTTCTTCTCCATATGGAATCATTGATATTAAAGATATAAATCTTGAGGCCATATATTTTATCAAATATTTTTTTGCCTTTTATAATATATTATACAAATATTGTAAATACAAAAATATTGGATGAAAAAGATATCTCATTAAATTTGATTAGATGAAGCATATTAATTCTTATGGGAACTATTGGGAACTCTAATGCAAGGAATAAGATGAATAGGGACATTTATTTCCAATGTGGTGATATGACTCAGAATCAAGCAGTCGGATCAGTGAATCTTCCTCCTAAACAAAAGGGTACACAAATTTGACTTCATTGTGGTTCTCTCGAACACATAAAGAGAGATTATATGTCCCCACCTCGAAGAGATCACAATTTTAATAAGATGATACATCTAAAAAATTATTTTCGCAGTGATCTATGGTTGGGTGATAGGGAAACATCTCATGATTATTAGGCACTTTATGATTTGAGGGGATAACTTCATCATAATAGCTCTCAATAGAAAACATAATAAAGTCTTTTAGATTATAGGAATACCATGAATCATCAAGTAGGGAAATCTCAGTAGGGTAATAATGAGAAATGAAGAATGAGTAATCAATTATATGGACCTGAGCAAGTTATCATGGATGAACAATTAGGACCTTTGATGATTAGAGGTATAATTATTTTTAAAGCTACCATTATGAAAGCCTTTTTTGATATAGGTGCTGCATATTTGTTTTTTTCTTCTCATTCTATTGATCTTTTGGGTTTCTATGTTGAGATGATACCCTCTATCTTGAAATATCAAAATCCTCTTGGAAAAAAATAATGTCAATCCATTGGGTGAAAATCATGTTTTATATCAATTTATAGTGATGAATTGATATGTGAATTATATGTGCTTGATATGGATGTATATGACTTAATAACTGCTATGGATTGGTTTAAAATGTTCAAATATCACATCATATATTATACTGAAAGGGTTATTTTTAAAGTTGATTATGGCATCTATAATATATTTAGTAGAAATTTGAATATAAAGAAAGTTGAGTAAGATTGTTGGAACAAAACTTTAGAACAATATCATACCAGTTGGTAGCTCTAACCATGGAATATATGGATAATATTGAGAATAGAGATTTTTCAAAAAAAATATTGTTAGTTTTCTGATGTTTTTCTAGATAATTTCTAATGGATACCACCCAAAATGGAAATAGAGTATACAATTGATCTATTATAATGGACCAGTCCTATCTCACTTCAATATTATTAGATGCCACCAATATAATTAAGGGAATTGAAATTCCATTTGGAAAATTTTAAAGAAAATGTCTATTTAGCCTAGTACTTCTTCATGGGAAGCACTAGATCTTTTGGTTTAAAAAGATAGATGAGCCTCTTATATTTTTTGGATTATCATAAGATCAATCATGCTAATATAAGGAATTGGTATCCTCCTTCACACATTGAGGACATATTCAATCAATTGAGGGTAACCAAGTGGTTTCCTAAAATTGATGTGCATAGATATTACCAACTATTGATTCAGAAGGAAGATATTCCAACGATAACATAAAAAATTAGATATGGCCAATACAAATATTTGGTAATGCCTTTCGGTCTTATGAATGAAGTAGATGTATTTATGGAATTCATGAATAATATATTTCAATGGTATCTAGATTATTTTGTGATGTTATTTGTGGATGAAATATTGTTGTATTCTTGGACAAAGGTTGAGAAAGACAACACCTGGAGATAGTTTTGGGTATCTTTTAGGATCATAATATGTATGAAGAACTATCAATGTGTTATTATTGGATAAAATAGGTATGTTTACATAGACGTGTTATCTCAAAAAATGTGTTTCTATGAATCCATAAAATATAGAGGTTGTGATCTCTTGGAAATCACTAAAGAATGCATTTGAGATATGTAGTTTACTTGGCTTGGATAGTTATTATTGTTGTTGTTTTTGAATTTTCATGACTAGATTCAGCAATGATAGCTTTGATAAGGAACAATGTTCCATTCCAATGGGACGATCAATGTAAAAATTATTTTCAATAGCTTAAAATTATACTTAAATAAACATCAATCATGATATTTTCATAATTAGGACAAGGGTATGTGGTTTATTGTGATTCTTCGGGATCTAGGTTGTGTTACTTTCTCATGAAAAGAGATCATTTTGTTGCTTATGGAACACTAAATTAATAGTTTCTTGAAAATAACCACCCAATACATGATTTTTATTTAGCTTATATGGTCTATTATTTTTATACATGGCATCATTATCTTTTTGGTGATAAATTCATAGTTTTTATGGAACATAACATCTTCAAAAAAATTTCTCAAAAATTATTTGTATCTGAGAAAAAAATATGGAAGTAATATCTTCTAATTTTTGATTTTGACTTAATATATACACCAGATAAAGTGAAATCTATCGTAGATGCATTAAAAATAAATTCATATAGTCAGTTAGTGAATTATTTTTTAGATTAATGATATCTAAAGTTAGTGATTGCTGATTTGCAATTAGATTATGAAGATCAAGGAATTTATTTTTATAGTTTCTTTTGTTTTTTATTTTGGTGAGAAGGTTAATGAGGAATATACATCTGATTCTAAATTTGTTTCTATGAGGTCAAAAATCAATTTTGGGGAGACCATTGAGAGATGGAATCTTGATAGAAGATTAGTGTTGTGGTTTCTAGATCAGATTATCATACCTTTGTCTTGTTAGGAATTACTTATTCATACTTATCACCATTCGAGAAGAGTTATTAATCAGGGAATAAAAAATATTCATAAGGAACTGAAAAAAAATATTTGATGGAATGAAAATAAAGTTGCATGAGATTGTTTTGAGATGCCTCACATTGTCTTTTGGTTAAGGTAGATAACCAATGATTAGTTGGTATGCTGTAGTCTTTAATGATTCCCATGTGGAAATTGAAGCAGATAACTATGGATTTGGTAACAAGTCTACTAAAAATGGTTCAAAAACACAATTTCATATGGGTGATTGTGGATCAACTCACAAATTCATCCCATTTGGCCCCTATCCTTTAATCCAATATGGGGAGGGGACATTTCAAATAACTATATTTGAGAAGTTGTAAAGCGATATGGTGTTCTAGTATAGATTGTATATGAAAAGTAACAGATGATTGCATTCATTTATGGAAACCATTATAGTAATCTATAGGGACTCAGTTGATTATGAGCATGATGTATCCTCCTCAAATGTATTGAAAATCCAAAAGGATGATCCAAACACTGGAGGATATTTTTTGGACTTTCGAAATGGATATTGAAGGCTCATGGGAGGATCACATACCGTTAGTGGAGTTATCACACAACAAAAGTTATCAGGACTGGAAACATATTTATCCCTTTGATGTATTTTAGAGGAATCCTCTTCATTCTCTACTTTTTTGGGTGAAAACAGGTGAGACATCACTTGTTGTACCAAGAATTGTGCAAGAGATAATAGAAAGATTTAGTTGATCATAAAGAGTATTGAGACAAAATAGAATCTTTAGAAAACATATGTGGATCATCATCGACCGTTGCTTCCTTTTGATGTCAGTGATCATATGTTCTTTACAACCTCTTAATGTCTTGGGAATCATAATTTTGGGAAGCAGTGAAAGTTATATCCTTGATACATATTCCCTTTTGAGATGCTTGAATGGGTGGGTGAGGTGGAATATCATTTTTATTGGCCACCAAGGTTTAGTTCAGTGCATAATGTGTTATATATATATATATATGTCCCAAATGAAGAATTATCAACCTGAAACTGACCATGTGATTCAATGGGATCACATTCACCTAGATCAAGATGATATGATGGTCCATGAGATAATACCTATTCTAGATAGAAAAGAGAAAGTCTAGAATGGGAAAATAATTATTCTATTGTGGGTTTTATGAAAAGATGGTATTTTTCAAGAGGGAACATGATATCATGAAAAGTAAAGACAAATAAATGGCCCAAACACTTCAGGTACAAATCTAGTTTTATAATTTTTGGGGATGGAAAAACCAATGGTGGGGAGAATTTATGACCCCTATTTTAGGTATACGAGCCTTTATTTATGTATTTTTAGTATATAAAATGACTGGGTTAGGTTTTATGAGTTTCATATGATCATTGTCTATTTTTAGAAACTTTCAATGGTCCATGGTTGGAGAATGATTAGTAGAAAATGTGCAACACCTCCAGAAAACCATGAAACTGAAACAATGGAAACTGGGTAGGTGCATGGTTAGGAACATGGTTTGGATAAATAATATGGATGATAGTAGAAACCACTCAATGCTGGACCATGAGGTATAACATGGTTGGTTCATGGTTTTTCTAACCATGCAATCCAATCATGTGATGAGTGTTTGGAGTAAGTTTATCATGCATTGTTAGTGCACAGTTTACCTAAAAATATACCCTAATAATGAATTGTGGAAAATTAGATCTGAAAATTATAGATCTAACAAGATTTAACTCCAAAAAAAATCAGGCCATAACACAAATTCTTTATCCTCCAATGGTGTTGGAGACAATTTCTTTCTATCTGAGAGTGATTCCTAAGAAAATAAAAGTGTGTTAGTGACCTAGATTCATCTATAAGTTCTCATTCATCATATTTTTCCTTATATATATATATATATCATATTACCTCTTTTGGAATCATCGACCAAGTTCATTTGGGATAGATAAATGTTATATGATGTTAATCTAGATAGAATATGATTGTTTTTATTGAATGGAATGAGATCTATGTTGGAATCTTGAATATTTAAGTCAATTTGTTAAATTTTTTTTCATAATTAATTTTTCACAAAATTTTTTAGGTAGTTTTATTCTATCTCGACTCTTATTTATTAGAACATGAAGTCTTGGTTTCAAATTGATTTAATTTCTTGAAATTTTTGTGAAAATCATTGTGTGATTTGATGGAATTATCGTTTGAATTTTGGTTTTGGTAATCATGGGAATTGAATTTCATTTTGGAAAATATTTGTTTATAATTTTAAAATGGATATTTTAAAATTATGGTTGGTTGATGTAGGTAAATTATTGGTTGAAATATTTTTTTCTTAAATGGATTGATATGTTTTGGAAAAAATGGTTGGGCATGAGTTGAATAGGATGGATAATGTTCATGAAGTACCTCTATCAAAGGGATGGAGTATGGAAGTGAAGTTTCACCATCAATAGTAACACCAATCTTGCACGTGTCTTTGTGTTGAGGATTTATGTGGACAGGGAAATTTTTATGTGAAATCATAATTTGATAATTTGTTAAACTATTTGTTGATGTTTCTTAAAAAATTATCGTGTTAGTTTTTAATGTGTTCTTTGAAAAGAATGGTTTTGAAGGGTTATTTGATTTTTTACATTAAAAATCAATTTTGGTTAGATATATACTTATTTATCTTTTTTATTAACTATTTTATATATGTTTTATAACCTATTCAATCCTAGTGGCATGAGTGGGGACTTCATTGGGGAAAATATTATCGAGTCTTATACTTATCCCTAGCTTGGGAACTATGGTGCATTTGCAGATGGTATATATCGAGACATGGGTAATGGTATGGTATCCCAATTATTTAGTAATACTTCTAGATACATTGGGTTGGGAATGTGGATTTGGATCTTGGAGTATATTGGGAGTTTTTTTGGGTGCATTTAGTGTATTTTAGTTTTGTTATCATCTTGTTCCATTTCTTATGTCACATTGATCCTGATTGTACACTGATATTCTCTTATGGTTTAGTATTGTATTGTCTTGAAGTTTGGTACTCATTCATCAGTAATAACTTTTTTTAGGGTTATCATTGGTTTGTTCGTTTTATCATAAAATGGAAAATCATCCCCTAACTATTTATGAGGCCCTTAGAATTTATTTTTAGGCTTTGGTGTCTTGGGGATGTCACCTAAGGGCTAGTATCTCCCCCACCACTTCTCAATACAATGAGGAGGGGTGGGATGTAACATTACAATGCCCAATTTTATTAAATTTTATTTTTTCAAGTTATTGCTTCTCCTATATTTACATATTGAAAATTCATCTTGTTTCTAAAATAATTATTTAAAAAAATAGAAAAAAAACAAAAGGCTATAAATATGAAAATCATGATTCCTACATCCATTTTTCATTTTTTTCACCCACTATCTCCCCCATCACAAATTTTCCTCTTGAATAAATTTGAAATTTTCTCTTTTGATTTCTATTTCCGAATTACCAAACTCCAATGATACTTTATATATATTTTTGAATTAGGTAAGATCACAATAGGAAGAAAGTTGAGTGATAAAAGGCATGAGAGTTAAATTTTGTTAAAAAAAATAATTAAGTGAACCATGAGGGGAAAAATATTTTCATGTGTAAACAATTTATGGATTGTGTGTGGTGGATATTCATTTCTCTTCAAATTTTCTAATAGGATTATTAAATGGCATAGGTGAGTAACACCAATGAAACATACATTATGTTTTATAATGAGGGATATACTAGAAAAATTTCAAAGTCTGAATGTGATTATAGATAAATTTAAATCCCCTTCCATTTCTAGAGAACCACCAAGGCGGAGGGTCAATGAAGAAGATGAGGAGTTCTCTAATTTTCATGAGTCACCAATTCATAGAAATCCACCACCATAGATCCAAAAAAAATATCATGAAGGAGTAATGTTTAGGATCCTTTTATTCCAAGGTTAGAATGATCCCAAAACATTTTGGAAAGGGAAAAAGGTATATAATGTTTTTGGTTTTGAGAACTATTCGGAGGAAAATAAGATGAAGTTGGAATATGTGGAATTAATTGATTATTTTGGTATTTGGTGGGACCAATTATGAGTGAGTCGATGTAAAAGTGGAGAAAGAACCATACCCACCTATGAGGAGATGAAAGTGGTAATGCGTAAGAGGTTTATTTCTATCCACAATTATTGTTATTTGATCCTCATATTGCCGGGTTTGAAACAAGGAGCTATGAGGGTTGAGGATAATCATATATAAATGGATATCATCATGATTTGGGACAATATTTATGATTAGTGAGAGGCCACCATGACTTTTTTCTGAACGAACTCAACCATTACATTCATGATATTATGTACATGAAACACTATTTGGATATGGAGGATCTTATATACATGGATACTAAAGCAGATAGGCAAGTAAAGACATGAATTATGAGCCCTATATATTATGGTAAGGATTCTAAATATTCTTTCATTTTGAAGGATTAAAAACAAAAATAATTTATAAGGGAACACAAAATATATTCAAAGGATGTGACTAAACCAAAACCATTATTTATAGAATTCAAAGGTAAAATGGAGGGTAAGGTTGTTTTCAAATCATGTGATATGTTTTAAATTTCAAGGATTCGTACATTTTTACTCATATTTCTCAAATAAGAGGTCCACTATTATTTTATAATTGAGATGGTATTAGTTAAATCTCAAGTGAAGATGAAATTACACCACTTGAGGAGTGTTTATATATGAAAATAGAAATCCGTGTACATATAGAACTGCTTATAGAAATGCATGATTTGAGTGCTCAATCTGAAGGATAACATGATCAAGAGAAGAGGGATAAATTTTTTTATACTATATGCATTTTCAATGATAAGTTATATAATATGAACATTGATGGGGGTAGCTACACCATCATCGAAAGTGGTTTGATGGTTGATAAATTGGGTTTAGGTTTGACCAAGAATCCAAGGCCTAAATGATTGAAATAGTTAAATAATATTGGGTATTTAGGGACTAATAAAGCACAAGTTCAATTATATATTTGGAAGTATGAAGACAAGGTGTTATTTTATGTTGTTCCCATGAATTATAGTCATGGATTGCTGGGTAGGCCTTGGAAAAGTTTTAATAGGGTCCCACATGATTGATACAAGAACCACTATTATTTTCAATACAGTGGTAGGATGGTTATATATACACCCTTGAAGCTGTTTCAAGATTATCAAGACCAAGTAATGATTGAGAGAGATTATGAAAAGTGATAAAATAAAAGAGATAAAAAATAGAGATAATGGAAAAATAAAGAGTGATGAAATTATTATGAGTGACATGAAAATAAAGTAGGGAAATAAAATAGTTGAAAACAATAATGAAAATAAGATTGAAAGAAACAGAGTTGAGGAAAAAGTGAGTTTATTTTATAGATAAAGAGAGATAAATAGAGACTTAGAGGGTTAGGAATGTATATACATCTATGTAAGGGATAATGTTTTATGACTATATTTCATAACCCATAAATTATTTCTTATTTTGTGTATTTATTATAAGAATATGGTGATTGAGAATGGAAGTGTTGGAAATGATTAACATTTTATCCAGGTGGTTGGATATCTAAAAACCTTATAAAAGGGAGTTTCCTAGAGAAAAAAAATAAAAATTGTATCCATGGGGGGATTGACCATTCCAATTCAAAGATAATATCAATGATAATTCCATTACGATTGAGTTACCCTAGAGGTATGTAAATGTGAATGTCACCTTTAAAGTTGATAATCCTTCTCCCTTTGAATTTTTAGATTCTAGAATGATTCTATTTGAGGAGGTAAGGGACGATGAAGATCATGGACCACTTGGGCAACAAGGTATTAAAGACATACCTGATGAGGAGGATGGAATTTTCATGATTTCACAAGACACGTTTTGAGGAGTTGGTGGTCCAATGACAAGGGAGAAGACCAAGAGTATGATGGAGGCCTTAAAAGTGTTAATCATGGAATTTTGAGGGGATCCCCAATACACATTCTCGGTAGAAGCATCTAGTCCTATATTTACCTTAATTAAGGAAAATAAATGATTATAATGACCCATCCCATGGTGTGATATGAATTTTAATCCCACCCCACCGTGGAATCATCATCAACAATAGTGGTGGTATAGTTGTCATTAATTTCCATAAGTGTGTGATATTTGTGCCTTATAGTCATGGTAATGTTCCAGAATAGTCAAAAAAACATTTAGGATATTTTAATTGTGTAAATTAGGTGTTTGAATTTTTTATCACTATTTGGATATAAATAGCCACCCCATCGTACACTTTGTACATCATAAATGAATCTAATATTATTATATCTTTTCTTGCTTGCAACCATTGTGTTATTGTTTAATTCTTCACTTATCAAATGATTGGTAATACTTTACGTTATCTTATAACTATATTAATTAGATACAAGTTCTCTTTAGGTTCTACCATGAACAAATCTCCCCTTTCATCCTTATCTCCACCATTTATAGACCTCCTCACATGTTTTCTTGTGGCGATCTGGGTTCTCAACACACTAATGTTGGACAAGGTTCCTAGGACACTTCATAGTAGTTCTCAGATCATGTATTGAGGGATTGTTTTATTGATTTTAGGGTTTTTTACATTTTTATGTATTTTGGATTTTTTTTTATGGTTTTTATGGTTTTAAGGATTTCTTGTGTTTTCAAGGGATTTATGCTATTTTTTTAAATTTTATGGGGTTTTCATTGAGTTTTTAGGAATGTAAAGCTCTTTAAGTCTTTTTTATAATGTTTTTAGGAGCTTATTTTTTTTTGAGTTTATAGTGGTTTAGGGGGTTTATGTGGTTTTTTGTATTTTATGGGTTTTTATAATTATTAGGGGTTTCATGATTTTTTTCCAGTTTTTTTAGGTTTTAATGGGTTAAAGTAGGTTTTTAAGGGTTTTATAAGGGTTTTAGGGGTTTTTATGTTGTATGGTATTTTAGGGAATTTTTAGGATTTTTATGGTTTTTAGATATTTTTAGGGTTTTTAGGTTTTTTATGGGTTTTTGGGATTTAATGGTATTTTTTAACTTTTTAGGGGTTTAACTGTTTTTATGAGTTTTTTAATGTTTTAAGGTGTTTAAAGGGTTTTTAGAGTTTTTTAGGGGATTTTATGCATTGATGGAATGACTTCATCAGAATAGCTCTTAACAGAAAACCTAATAAATCCATGGAGATTCTAGGAATACCATGAACCATCAAATAAGGGAATATAAACATCTTAATAATGATAAAATAACATTGAGTAATCAATTATATGGAGATGATCAAGGGATCAAGGTTGATCAATCAAGATCATTGATAATGAGAGGTATGATTCTTTTGAATTCTACCATTATGCATGATTTTTTTTGATATGGGTACAACATATTTGATTGTTGATTCTCATGCTATTGATCTTTGGGGTTTTCATGTTGAGATGATACACTGTGTATTGAAACATAAATCTCCTCTTTGGAAAAAAGAATATCGATCCATTGGGTGAACATCATTTTTTATATCAATTGATGGTGATGAATTGTTTTTGAGAATTATCAATTCTTGTTATGAATGTATATTAATTATCACCAGGTATGGATTGGATTAAAATTTTCCAAGATAACATCATATGTTATACCCCAAGGGTTAGTTTTAAATATAATTTTGGAGTTAATAATATATTTAGTAGAAATTAGAATGTAAAGGCTAGTGAAGCAGGATTTTTGGGGAAAAAAATTGGAACTACCTCATACCATTTGGGAGCACTGACATTGTAATTTGTGGATGAGATCGAGAATAAATGTTTTCCAAAAAAATATCAGTTTCCTGATGTTTTTCTAGATAATTTCTATAGGCTACCACCCACAAGAGAAATAGAGATTACGATTGATCTCTTATAAGGGGCTAGTCCTATCCCACTTCCATCTTATTGGATGAAACCAACAGAATTAAGGGAATTGAAATTCTTTTCAGAATATTTTGAAAGAAAATGATTCATTTAGCCTAGTACTTCTTCATAGGTAGAACTAATTATTTTTTTAAAATTTGGATGAAACTATTATATATTTTTGGATCATCTTAAGATTAAACAAGTTAAGATAAGGAATTGATTTCCTCTTCCACACATTTATGACATGTTTGATCAATTGAGAGGATAAAATTGGTTTCCTAAAATTAGCATGCATACAAGATAACACAAACTGTAGATTTGGAAGGAGGATATTACAAATATAGCTTTTAAAAGTAGATATATCCATTAAAATTATGTGTTTATTCCTTTAGGTATTCCGAATGCACTAGATGTATTTATGGAATTGATGAATAAGATATTTCAGTGGTATCTGGATTATTTTTTGATGTTATTTGTAGATGAAATACTACTGTATTATAGGACAAAGGTTGAGCATGAGAACACTAGGTGATAGTTTTGGGTGTCTTTTGGGATCATCCCTTGTATGAAAAACATTCAATGTGTTATTATTGGATACAAGAGGTATGTTTACATATCCATGTTATCTATAAAAAACTCTTTTTGTGGATCCATAAAAGATAGAGGTTTTTATCTCTTGGAAACAACTAAATAATGTGTTTGAGATATGTAGTTTCCTTGGATTGGCTAGTTATTATCAATGTTTTGTTGATATTTGTAATGACTAGATTCACCAATGATAGCTTGTACAAAGAAAAATGTTCCATTCCATTAGAATGATTAAGGTCAAAAGTATTTAAATAGCTTAAATTTCTCCTAAAATAAATATCTATCGTGATATTTTCATAATCCCAACAAGGATATGTGGTGTATTATGTTGCTTAAGGATCTTGGTTGGGGTGTGTTCTCATGTAGAGATATCATGTTTTTTCTTATAGATCATGAAAGTGATATTTTCTTGAGAAGAAGTACCAAATATACAATTTTTATTTAGCTTCTATAGTCTATTCTCTTAAGACCTGACATCATTATCTTTTTAGTGAGAAATTCATAGTGTTTATGGATTATAAGATCTTGAAATAGATTTTCTGAAAAGGATATTTGAATTTGAAAAAAATAATATGGAAATAATATCTTCATATTTTTTAATTTTCCTTAAAATATAGACCGGATAATGTGAAATCTATGGAAGACACATTTAACCAAAATTCATATACATATTTGGTGAATGATAATTCAGATTAATGGTATATAATGTCAGTGATTTCGAACATTCTCTTATCTTAAGAATATCAAGGCAGTGCTGCAATTTGTTTCTAGTTTCTTTTGTTCATGATTTGGTAGAAAAGGTTAAAGAGGAATAGACATCAAATTCTAAATGTGTTTCTATGAGGTCAAAACTCAATGTTGGGGAGACCATTGATAGATGAAAGATTGATAGAATATTAGTTTTGTTGTTTCTAGATCAGATGGTTATACATTTGGTTTATTATGAATAACTCTTTCATGCTTATCACTATTTGAGATGGGTTACACATCATGGAATAAAAAATATTTATAAGGATATGAAAGTACAATTTTTCTAGGATGGCTTTAAAAAAGGTGGATGAGATTATTTTGAGATTCCTCCCATTGTTATTAGGTTAAGGAAAATCACCAATGATCAGTGGGTATGCTATAGTCTTTACTGATTCCCATGTTGAAATTGGAGTACATAGATATGGATTTTGACACAAGTTTACGAAGGATGGCTATGAAACAGAATTTCATATGGGTGATAGTTGATCAGCTCACAAAGTCATCCCATTTTTTCCATATTCATGCATCCAATTCGAGGGATGAATTTTTAAAAAACTATATCAATTAATTTTTAAAGTGATGTGGTGTTCAAGTATCTATTGTATACGAAAAAGACCCCAGGTTTGGGTCCGTTTATTGAAATCATTATATAAATCTCTAAGGAATCGGTTGACTATGATCATGGCATATCATCCTCAAATGGATAACAATCTAAAAGGATGGTCCAAAAATTAGAGGATATATTTTGGGATTTTGAAATTGTTTTTGAAGGATCATGGGAGGATCTGATATCGTTAGGGGAGTTCTCATACCACAAATGTTATCATGACTTGATACATATTTTTCATTTTGAAGTATTTTATGGGAATCCTCTTTGTTTTCTGCATAGTTGGTTGGAAATGGGTGAGACTTCACTGGTTGGACAAAGAATTGTGCAAGATATGATAGGAAAGATTCAATTAATCAGAAAGAGTATAGAGAAAAAACAATGTATTCAGAATTCATATGTGGATCATCATATATAGTTGTTTTTCTTTTGATGTGAGTGATCATGTGTTCAATATAACGTATTAAAGGCTTGGGCGTCATTATTTTGGGAATATGGGAAAGTTATCTCCTTGATACATAGTCCCTTTTGAGATACTTGAATGGGTGGGTGAGGTGGAATATCCATTTTATTGTCCACCAAGTTTTATTTTAGTGCATAATGTGTTTTATGTATCCCAAATGAAGAAGAATCAACCTAGCCCGGACCATTTGATTCGATGGGATTATATAGACCTAGATCCATATTATATATTGGTTCATGAACTGATACCGATTTTGGATAGGGAAGATAAATTCTTACAATGGAAAATAAATAGTCTAGTGTGGGTTTTATGAAAACATTGTATTTTTTAGAAGGGAACATGGGATCATGAAAAGGAAATGATAGAGAATTGGCCTGAACTATTTAGTGAAAACTCTGGTTTTCTGATTTTTGGGGATGGAAAGACCAATGGTGGGGAGAATATATCACCCCTATTTTAGGTATATGAGCCTTTATTTATGTATTTTAAGTATATAAAATTATTATTTTTGGTCTCATGAGGTTAATAGAATCTTCGTCCCATTTTTAGAAACTTCTGACGATGCACAGTTTGAGCATGATCAGTAGAAATCTTGCAACACCTCTAGAAAACCATGAAATTGAAATAGTGGAAACTAGGTTGGTGCATAGTTAGATGCATGGTTTTGAAAAATCATGAATATGATAGTAAAAGCCATGAAATCCTCTATTATGAGGTACGCCATGGTTGGTGCGTGGTTTTTCTAACCAAGGGATCCAATCATGTGAGGTGTGTTTGGAGGATGTGGCTCATTCAGAGTTAGTTCATGGGTAACCTAAAAATGTTCCCTAATAGTGAATTGTGGAAAATTAGATATGGAAATTATGTATCTAATTTTATTTACCTTCCAAACCAATCCGGCCATAACCCAAATTTCACTTCCTCCCATGGTGTTGGATACATTTCCTAGGAAAATCAAAGTGTGTTAGAGTCCCAGATTCATCGATAAATGTTAATTATTAATTTTTTTCCTTAGATATCATCTCTTACCTCTTCTAGAATCATGGATCGAGTTTATTTTGGACATATCCATGTTCATTAATGTTAATCTGGATGGTATATGATTTTTTTTATTTATGGGAATGATATATAAGTTGGAATATTGAATATTTAAGCTGATTTTTAAAATTTTTTGTGTCGTAATTAATTTTTTGATAAGTTTGTGAGGTATGTGTATTCTCTCTTGAATCATATTTATTAGAAAATTAAGGAATATTTTTAAATTGATTTAAAATCTTGATTTTTTTGTGAAAATAATTGTGTGATTTGATGGATTTTTTGTTTGAATTATGGATTTTGAAATCATGGGAATTGGGTGGTATTTTGGAAATTCATTGTTTATAATTTTAAAATGGTTATTTTAAAATTATGGTTGGTTGATGAAAGTAAATTATATTTTTTGAAATGATTTTACTAAAATGGGTTGATATGATTTGTGAAAAATGTTTGGAATGAGTTGAATGATATGGATAATGGTTATGAAGTAACAACATCTAAGGGATGGAGTATGGAAGTGAAGTTTCACCATCAATGGTAACACCAAGCTTGAATTTGTCTTTGTGTTGGAGATTTTTGTGGACATAAAAATGTTTATGGGAAATAATAATATGATAATTGGTTAAAATAATTGTTGTTGTTCCATGAAAAATGATTATGTTAGTTCTTGATGCATTCCTTGAAAAAATGGGTTTGAAGTCTTGTTTGATTTTTTTCATTGAAAAACTATTTTTTTTAGATATAAAATTCATTAAATTCTTTATAAAGTATTATATATATATTTTCTAACATTTTCAATCCCAATGGAATGAGCAGGGAATTAATTGGTGGAAATATTATTGAGTTTTATACTCATCCCTAGCATGGGCACTCTGGTGAATTTTCAGATGGTATATATCAAGACACAGGTCTAACTATGGTATTAAAATTATTTAGTGATGAATCTAAATACATTAGGATGGACATGTGTATTTAGAGAATGTAGTATATTGGGAGTTTTTATTGGTTTATTTGGTGTATTTTAGTTTTGTTATCGTATTGTTCCAATGGTTATGTCAAATTGATCTTTATTGTACATTGATATTCTCTTATGGTTTAGTCTTGTACTTGATTTTATTTTGGTACTCATTAGTCATTAATAAGTTTGGATGTTATGGTTATCATTGGTTTTTCCATTTTATCATAAAATGGAAAATCTTCCCTCATCTATTTATGGGGGCCTTGGCATTTATTTCTTGGATTTTGTGTCTTAGGGATGTCACATAAGGCCTAGTATCTCCCCCACAACTTATCAAGCCAATGAGAAAGGGTGGGATGTTACATCAAAACCCTCAATTTTATTCCATTTTATTTATCAAGTTATTGTTTATCCTACATTTATGTATTGAAAATTCAACTTGTTTCTAATAAATTTATTTAAAAAAAGATCCCAAAAAACTTAAAGGATAGAAAAATGAAAAATCATGAATCCTTCATCAATTTATCAATTTTTTTTAATCCAATATCTCTCCCTTTGAACATTTTCCTCTTGAATCCATTTTGAATTTTATCTTTGAATTCTAGTTCATGATTGTAACACTCCAGTGATACTTTAGATTTTTTGGGAAGTGGGTAAGAATACAATAGGAAGAAAGTTGAGTGATAAAAGGCATGAGAGTTATATTTAAAAAAAGTGAGCGAAACACCTGTGAACACAATATTTTCAAGAGTAAAAACTTGATGTATTGTGTGTAGTGCATATTAATTTATCATTAAATTTTCATACAAGATTCTCAAATGGCCAAGGTTAGTAAAACCAACGAAACATACATTATGTTTTTCATGAGGATATTCAAGAAAAATTCCAAAGCCTGAATGTGATTATGGATAAATTTAAATTCCCTTCCCTTTCTACAGAACCACAAAAGATGAAGTTCGTTAAAGAAAAGTAGGATTTCTCTAATTTTCATGAGTCCCCAATTCATAGAAATCAACCATCATGGATGAAAAACAAATATCTTGAGGTTAAAAGTTTAGGATCCCTTCATTAAAATGTATTAATGATCCCTAAACATTATTAGAATATGAAAAAAAGGTAGAGCATGTTTTTAGTTGTCAAAACTATTTAGATGAAAATAAGGAAAATTTTGAAGATGTGGAATTCACTGATTATGATGGTATTTGGTGGGGCCAACTACAAGTGAGTCATTAGAAAAGTGTAGAAGGTCTCATCCCCACCTGAGAAGAGATGAAAGTGGTAATTCATACGAGGTTTATTTCTATCCACAATTATAATGATTTGTTCCTCATGTTGTAGGGTTTTAAACAAGGATCTATGAGTGTTGAGGAGAATCACCAAGATATGGATATCATCATGATTTGTGACAATGTTTATAGGGATTGAGAGGCAACCATGGAATGTTTTGTGAATGACCTCGACCATGACATTCAGGATATAGTGGACATGAAACACTATTTGGATATAGAGAATATTATTTTAATGGAAAATAAAGTTGTGAGGCATGTAAATGAAAGAATTATGATCCCTATATCTTACGATAAGGATTCTAAATCTCATTTTAGGTTTAATGATTTCAAAGCATACTAATATGCAAGGGAAGCCATAGTATATTCAAAGGATGTGACCAAACAAAAACCACTATTTCTAGAATCAAATGTTAAAATGAAGGGTATGGTTTTTTCCAAATCACATGATATGTTTTAAATTTCAAGGATTTAGACATTTTGCCTCAAAATTATCAAATAAGGTGACAATTATTATTTTGGATAATGGTGATGGTCTTAGTTCTAGCTCAAGTGAAGATGAAATTACAACAAACGGGGAGTTTTTAGATGTGAAAATATAGATCCCTATAAATGTATAAATTCTTATGGAAATTCTTTCTTTGAGTGATCAACCATAAGTAGAACATGATCAAGAGAAAAGGGAGAACATTTTTCCTATTAGATTACTCATCAAAGTAAGGAATATAATATGATCAATGATCGGGTTAGTTAAAAAAGAATAAATTTTGGTTTGATGGTTGATAAATAGGGTTTATATTTGACCAACCTTACATGGACTAATAGATTTTAAGGGTTAAATAATATTTTGCATGTTAAAGTGACTAAAAAAGTGCGTGTTCTATTTTATATTTGGATGTATGAAGACATGGTGGGATTTCATGTTACTCACATGCATTATAGTCATATTTTCTTTGACAAGTCTTAGAAATTTTATTGGAGGGTCACTAATGATAGATACACCATCCACCATTATTTTAAATCCAATGGTAGTATGGTTATAATTACACTATTTAGGCTATTTTAAGCTTATCAAGACCAAGTAAGGATTGAGATAGATTATGAAAAGTGAGAAAAATAAAAGAGAGAAAAAACAGAGAGAATGGAAAATCAAGAGAGAAAAAATACTTATGAGTGACAAGAAAATAAATTATTGAAAGAAAAGAGTTGAAAACAAGTATAAAAATAATATTGAAAACAATAGTGTTGAGGGAAAAGTGAGTTTAATTTATAAAAAAAAGACAGATAAAGAGAGATTTAGAGTGGGGAGGAAACTATATGCTTTTAGGTGAGGGAGAATGTTTTATGACTAAATTTATTAACCCATTAATGCCTTCTTGTGTTGTGTATTTATTACAAGAATATGGTTATCAATTAAGGAAGTGTTAGAAATGATTAACATTTGATCTAGGTGATTTGATATGGGAAAACCTACTAAAATGGAGGTTCCTAGAGAAAAAAAAATCAAAACTTCATCCATAATTAGATTGACCTTTCCATGTATAAGATAAGATCAATGATAATTCTTATAAGACTGGGTTATCCTACATGTATGGAAATGTTAATGTCTCATTTAATGTTGTTGATTATTCTCCCTTTAATTTTTTATATTCTAGAATGAATTTATTTTAGGAGGGAGGGGATTATGAAGATCATGGACCACATGTTAATCAAGGTGTTAATGGAATACTTCATGAGGAGGGAGGAATTTTAGTGATTCACAAGACTCGTTGTGAGGATTTGGTGGCCCAATGACTAGGGAGTGGACTAAGAGTATGATGGAGATATTAAAAGGTTTAATCATGGAATTTTGAGGTATGTCCCAATACCCATTCTTGGTATAAGAATCCAAGCCTATATTTACATTAACTAAGGCACATACATGATATTAATGACCTATTCCATGGTGTGACATGAATTTAAATCCCACCCCACCATGGAATCATCAACATCAAAAGTGATGGTATAGTAGTCTTTACTTTCCATAATAGTGCGATACTTGTCTCTTAAAGTCATGGTCATGTTCCAAAATTGTCAAAAAAACATTTAGGAATTTTTACTTTTGGAAAATAGGTGTTATAATTTTTATCACTATTTGGATATAAATATCCACCCCATTGTCCTCTTTGTATAGCATAAATGAAGCTAATGTTATTATAACGTGTCTTTCTTGAAAACATTGTGTTATTTCTGAATTGTTAAATTATCAATGGATTGAAAATCCTTTGTGTTTTCTTATGTCTAGAGTAATTATATACAAGTTCACTTTGGGTTCTACCTTGACCAACTCTCTCGTTACTTCCTTATTTTCACCAGGTATATCCATCCTTATATGTTTTCTTGCAGAGATCCGGGTTCTCAACACACTAATGATTGGCATGTTTACTAGGACACTTCATAGTGGTTATTAGATTATGTATCATGGTTCTTTATTGATTTTAGGTATTTTTACATTTTTAGGGATTTTAGGGCATTTGTAGGATTTTTATTTTTTTATGGTTTTAGGGATATTGAGTGTTTATAGGGTTTTATGGTATTTTTTTAGATTTAGGGGTTTTCATTATGTTTTTAGGGTTGTTGAGTTTTTTTATATTTTCAAATGTTTTTAGGAGTTTAATGTATTTTTTTTGTTTTTTGAGTTTTTTACGGGGTATATGGGTTTTTATATTTTTATTGGTTTTTATAATTCTTAGGATATTTATGAATTTTTAGGGTTTTCATTGTTTTCATGTTTTAGGGGAATTATGTGCTTTTAGGTTTTAAAGGGTTTCATAGGGTTTTTTAGGGTTTCGAGGGGTTTTAATCTTTTTTTGGGATTTTAGGGATTTTTTAGGATTCTTCTGGTTTTTAGAATTTTTTTGAATTTCTAGGGTTTTTAGGTTTTTTATGGGGTTTTAGGTTTTAAGGGATTTTTTTTATATTTTTAGGAGTTTTTAGGTTTTTACATGTTTTTTAATATTTTAAGAAATTTAAGGGGGTTTTAGAGTTTTTTTCTTAGTTTTATGGTTTTTATGGTGTTTTATGTTTTTAAGGGTTTTATAGTTTTTAAGGATTTTATGTACTTTTAATATTTTTAAGGTTTTTTTAGATTTTTAAGGTGTATTAGAGTTTTTTAATTTTTAGGAATTTTTTGGCTTTTTTAGGATTTTTAAGGTTTTTTTATTGCGTTTTCAGGGATTTTCAAGGATTTTCATGTTTTTAGGGTTTTTATTTTTTTTTTGGGTTTTCTGTGTTTCTTAGGTTCTAATGATTTTTAGAGTTTCTTATAATTTTTGGGTTTAAAAGGTGTTCATAGAATCTAGTGGTTTTTAGGGTTTTTATGGCTTTGTAGGGTTTTAAATTTTGTAGGGTTTTTATGGGCTTTTATTTTTTTTATGATTTTTATGGTCTTTTATGTTATTAAGTGATTTTAGGTTTTTAGAGATCTTAAGTGTTTTAGGTTTTTAATTTTTTCTCTATGATGATTGGGGTTTTATGGGTTTTTACATTTTTAGGGATTTTTTGGGATTTTTATAGATTTTTATAGATTTTTAAGGTTTTTAGGGATTTTTGGGAGTTTAAGGTTTTTCTGGGGTTTTTTGGGTTTTTATGGTTTTTATAATTTTTATGTTTTTATGGGTCTTATGATTTTTTATGGTTTTAAGGTTTTCATAGGTGGTTTGATGAATTTAAATGTTTTTTTAAAATTTTCAGGATTTTTAGTATTTTTTTCATATATTTATTGTATTTAGGGGTTTTAGGTATTTTGATGTTTTTTTAGTTTTTAGAGTTTCTAAAGGTTTTTAGGGTTTTTTTTGGTGTTTTTATGTTTTATGGTTTTTATATTTTTTTAAAAAATAAGGGGTTTAAAGGGTTTTATAGTTTTTAGTGGTTTTTTGTGTTTCTATGGGATTTTTATAGTTTTTGTGGTTTTCAGTTTTTTAATGATATTTAGGGATTTTAGGGTTTTTAGAATTTATAGGTTTTTAATGGTTTTAATATTTTTAGGCTTTTAAAGTTTTCTTATGGGTTTTAGTGTTTTTCAAGGAATTTTACATTTTTACGGTGTTTTACTGATTTTTTAGGATTTCTAGTGGGTTTTATGCTTTTTATAGATTTTGAGGGGTTTTAAGTTTTTTAGGGGTTTAGGGTTTTATGGTTTGTTGGGGGTGGGGGGTTAGGGGATTTTAGAGTTTTTTTAGGGTTTTAATGTTTTTATAGTTTTTTATAAATTTTTGGAGTTTAAAGGGTTTTTTTTGTTTTTAGTGTTTTAGGGGTTTATGGGTTTTTTAATGTTTTAGGGTTTATTTAGTTTTTAGGGTTTTCATGGTTTTTTGGGTCGTTATAGTTTTAGGGGTTTTATGTTTTTTTTGGTTTTTAAGGTTTTATAAGGGATTTTTAGGTTTTTATGGTTTTTATTTTTTTATGAATTATTAGATCTGTTTTAGGATTTTTATGGTTTTTAGGGTTTTTAGAGATTTTGTTTTTTTTTGTGTTTTTTTTGTTTTTATGTTTTTTAGATTTTTTTAACAATTTTTAATAATTTCAATGGTTTTTAGTGTTTTTAGTAGTTTTTAGGTTTTTATGGATTTTTAGTGCTTTTAATATTTTTAGATGTCTTATGGTTTTTATTTTTTTATGGTTTTTATAGGTTTTTTACATTTCTAAATATTTAAACTATAAGTAGAGCTTGTATTTATTTTAGAGGTTTTATGGGTTTTAGGGGTTTTATGGTTTTCAGTCATTTTTATGGTTTTTGGGACTTTTAATGTTTTTAACATTTTTTAGGTTTTTAGTGGCTTTAAGTGTCTTTAGGTTTTAAGGGTACTTATAGTTTTTCATGATTTCTTTACATTTTTAGTGATTTTTAGGGATTTTTATGAAATTTATGTTTTTAGGTTTATTTGGGATTTTTAGGGGTTTTAGTGTTTCATAGGATTTTAGGTTTTTAAATTAATTTTTGGTTTTTATGGTTTTATTTGGGTTATTCAGTGTTTTTAGGGTTTTTTATTTCATTAGGTATTTTTAAGTGTTTTGATGTAATTTTAGGGTTTTGTATTAGTTTTCGGGATTTTGAGGTGTTTTACAGATTTTTAGGGGTTTTGGGTTCATTAGAATTTTTTTTGGATTTATGGTATTTTTTTCTTTTAGAGTTTTATGTGGTTTTATGGGTTTTTAACGTCAGTAGGGGTTTAATGGATTTTTGAGGTTTTAGTGGGTGTCTTTATTCTTTTTATGTCTTTTAGGATTTTTAAGATTTCTTATGGTTTTTATGGGATTTAGGGTTTTTAGGGTTTGTTAGGATTTTTTTGGGGTTTTAAGTATTTTTTAGTTTTGACGGGTTTCTTAGGGTTTTATAGGATTTTAGGGGTTTTACATTTTATGGATTTTAATAGTTTTTTATAAATTTTATCATTTTATGGTTTTTTTGGATTTTGAGGTTTTTTAGGGGTTTTTATGGTTTCAATTCTTTTTGGGGGTTTTAGTGTATTTTTGAGTTCTCTTGGTTTTTAAGGTTTTTTATTGTTTTGTAACATTTTTAATAGTTTTAAGGGGTTTTAGAATATTTAGTGGGTGTTAGGGTTTTTGTGGGTTTTTAGGGATAATAGGTTTTTTAGAGGTTTTTATGTGTTTTAGGGGTGTTTAGGTAATTTAGGATCTTGTTGCTTTTTTATCATTTTTTATGATTTAGTGGATTTATGTGTTTTTAGGTTTATAATGTTTTCATAGGGTTTTTTAGGAAAATTACATTTTTTATATTAATAGGTATTTTTTAGGGACTTTATTTATTTTTTATAGGTTTTTATGATTTTTAGGGATTTTGAGGCTTTTTAGTGTTTTTAAGGTTTTTGGGTTTAAAAAAATTATTTTTAAGGGTTTTTTGTATTTTGAGGATTTTATTATTATCTGTGGTTTTTAAGGGTTTTGGGGTTCTTTTTGGAATTTTATGGATTTTTAAGATGGTTAGGCATTTTGAGTGTTTAAGGGGGTTTTTAATGTTTTTTTGTTTTTTGGGTTTTTTGGGGTTTTGAAGTTTTTAATGTTTTTAATGATTTGTAGTGTATTTAACATTTTTAGGATTTTTAGAAGTTTTATAAATTTTAATGGTTTTAGAAATTTTATGGGTTTTTCGGGATTTTATGTTTTTAGCAGTTTTTTATAGTTTTTATGGTTTTTAAGGGTTTTATCATTTTTAGATTTTTGGGGGGTTTTATGTGTTTTTTGGGTTTAAAGGTTTTCTAAGGGGTTTTTAGGGTTTTAAAGTTATTATATTTTCAAGGATTTCTAATGACTTTTAGGATTTTAATGTATTTTAGTGTTTTTATGGATTTTGAGGATTTTAAGGTTTTTATAAATTTAGGATTTTTAGGATTTTTTATGTTTTTCATGGGTTATCAGTGATTTTTAGTTTTTATAGTTTTCTAATGGATTTTAGGGGTTTAAAGGTTTTTATGTTTATAGGGATTCTTTTTGGTCTTTAAGATTTTATGGGTTTTTAGTGTTTTGCGGGAATTTTTGAGTTCTTAGGGTTTTTTTTCCTTTTGTGTTTTTGGGGTATTTTTTGAATTTTTTTAGGGTTTTAAGGTTTTTATATTTTTTTAATGTTTTAGGGGCTTAAAGGGTTTCTAGAGTTTATATAGTTTTGTATAATTTTATGGGGTTTTAGTGTTTTTTAAGGTGCTTAAGGGTTTTAGGGGTTTTAGGGTTATAGTGTTTTTAGGGTTTTTAGAATTTTTCGATTTTTATGGGTTTTAAGTATCTTTAGGGTTTTAAAGATTTATTCGTGGTTTTTAGGGATTTTAAGGTTTTTATGTGTTTATAGATTTGTTAGGATTTTTTTTATTTTTAGAGGTTTTTTCAATTTTTAGAGGTTTTAGGGTTTTTAAGGTTTTTTTGGTTTTTTTGGATTCTAGTATTTTTTTTAGTTTTTTAGTTTTTTATGGGTTTTTAGAGTTTTTGACGTTTTTAGGGTTAAAAGAGTTTTTGGTTTTGACAATGGTTTTTATTTTTTTTATTGGTTTTAGTATTTTCTAATTTTTTAGGGTTTTTAATGTTTTTAGGTATTTATTAGGGTATTTTTGGGTTCTTACCATTTTTAGGTTATAAGGGGTTTTAAGGGATTTTAAGTTTTTTTAGAGTTTTATGGTTTTCTTAAGGGTTTTTATATGTTTTAGTATTTTATATTTTTTTGGGATTTTTAGAATAATTCTTATTTTTAGTGTTGTTAAGGATTTTGATTGTTTTGAAGGTTTTTTTAGGGCTTTTGAGTTTTATAGGGTTTTAGGTGTTTTACATTTTTTTGGTTTTAAGGTTTTTTTGAGGTTTTTGTATTTTTTATCTCTTTAAGAATTCATTAGTATTTTCATGGGTTTTAGGGATTTTGTGGTGTTTTAGAGTTTTTTATTTTTTTGGGGTTTTTTGGTTTTTTGGGGATATATATATATATATATATATATATATATATATTGTTTTTAGAGCTTTTAGGGTTTTTAACCTTTTTAGGGGTTTAAAGGGTTTTTAGAGTTTTTTATGGGGAGTTTAGGTATTTATTTTTTTTATAGGTTTTAATGTTTTTTTGTTTTTTATGGATTATATGTTTTTTGGGGTTTAAAGTGTTTTTAGTTTTTTAACGATTTCATAGTGGTTTTTTTGGTTTTTTAAATTTTTTTGATTTTACAGCTTTTTTAGATTATTTTTTCATTTTTGGGTTTTCATGGATTTTGATGGGTTTAGTGTGTTTTATGGATTTTAATTATTTTTCTTGGGTTTTATATATTTTATTATTTTTCTTTGTTTTTAAGGTTTTTTAGTGTTTTGTAAAAATTTTAGTGGTTTAAATTGATATTACTATTTTTGTGGGTTTTAGGGGTTTTAATAGGTTTTTATGAGATTTCATGTTGTTAAGTATTTTTATGTGTTTTAGGGGTTTAGGGTATTTTATGTTTTTAAATGTTTTTAGGTTTATAATATTTTTAACAATTGTTAGGATTATAAGGTTTTCTAATGTTTTTTCCGGTGTTATTAGGGTTTTTTATATTTTTAATGTTTTTTAGTGAATTTTTATTAATTTTATGGTTATTAATATTTTCATGGATTTTGAGGGGTTTTGGGGTTTTTAGATCATTTAAGGGTTTTTAGGGTTTTTAGCGTTATTTTGGTTTTTTGGGGTTTTAAGTGTTTTTTGGTCTTAAGGTTTTCATTGGGAATTTTATGGTTTTTAGGGTTTTTTATGTTTTTAGGAATTTTATGGATTTTTAAGGATTTTTATTGTTTTTTGGGTTTTTGATGTACTGAGGGTTTTAGGGTTTTTATGGGTTTTTTGGGATTTATGGAAGAAGAGGTGTAAGGCCAGGCTATTCCTGACCCCCTCAAAATTTATTATGAAAAAAGACGTTGTAGACAAGGGAAGGGATGGGTTAATCAACCCACACACAAAAACCCTTTAAACCCAAGACACAAAAGACATAAAAAAATAAAAGTAAAAAAAGAAAAAACAAAAATGAGAAACAAGTCAGCCAACATCACCACCAAAATCAAAAGTGTAAGTAGATCCAAAAGGTTCACTCGTTACACCAAAATTGAAGGCCACATCATCACCATATGGATCCCCATAGGCACCATACCCAGAGGAAGAATTTGAGTCCATCATCTCCCATTCCGATGACTCATACTGCTTGAGGAAGTTCGTACAGTACCTCCTGAGTTGCTTCTTCTCTAGATTCTTATCCGATCGATCATTGGAAAAATCATCCTCTACAGCTTTGAAAGCCTTCGTGGAGGCCCTTATTTCCATTGGGTTTTGAAGGGATATGTAGTATCTCCTTGACCTCCTATTGGCAGGGGAAGAACTGCCCCTCCTCCTGCTGTGAAGAGCATCATCAGCACTCACCACCTTGGAGATCCCCTCCTGCTTGGAACCAACATCTGTGGGCTCAGACCCACCTCTTGGGTTCTGGGGGTCCGAGTCAGGAAGGAATGAGCCATCCGTCAAAGTCCGCCTCCTCCAATTATTGTGCATGTTCGCATCAATGAAGTCATTACGGCCCCCAAATGAAAAATCATATTTGACATCTTCATCAATGTTATCCCAGTCAAAAATCACCTTCAGTTTAGGCTGCTGTAGAATCTCTCATCAGTGTTGCTCAAGGGGAATTTAAGAACCATCCAGCATGCTCATATCAGTAAGTTCAACATAGGGAGGTAGATTTTAAAAGACCACAAGATCTATTCCCAAACTTTTTTGCACCATAGTCCGCCTAGTAGCAGAAGGGGCCGCATCACGCAACTCCTGTTCTAGTAAATGATCAGATGGTGTGGCCTTGGTACCACCTAAACCATCACCCGAGGTATTTAAGGTCGTCTCTTCTAAGTGGATGTCAGAAACCTGCCACTCCTCATCAGCCTGAGCATCAACCAGTGACTCCAGACACTCCCCCTGCTCTGGGTCAAGCACTGCAAATTGATTTGAAGTGAGAACCAGGTCCTGTTCTAACTCCTGACCATTTTCCTCGGCAGAAGCGACATTCGTCAGCAACCCCTCAATCCTCGTCCCCTAAGAAGCAAGACTGGGAATGTCACTACAAACCCCACCCAGAACTATCTGAATGTAGTCATCAGCAGCCATATCATTCTCAAGAACCACCTCCACCACCCCACTAGAGGAAGGGGCAGCACCTTCCCATCTTAAATCAGCCTTCAATCACTTGAAACAGTCCTTTACCAAGACTCTAGGGTGAAAGTCCCCCTAATTTTTATTAGGGAATAGAACATCCCCACGGTCATAAGGTAGGCCCAGCCTTGGAGGGGTGGCATAGAAATCACTCTCATAAACCAAGCGATCACTGCCCCCACAACGGAACACCCATTTCACGTGACCAAGAGTCAAATGAGATTCATAGTAATTCACCGAGGATTCAAAAACCACAAGTTTCTTCCACTACAGCTCTTCACGAATCTCAATCCAAAAAAAATAAATTGGTTTCCAGGAGATATCAACCTCAATAAAGACTCTCAGAGCAACTGGATGATAGAGGGCTCGCATTCAATTATCAACACACCTAAATCTTCCAACCAAATTTTCAAGCATTTTAAGAATTGGAAAACTTTGTAAGGGAAGAGGGAGTTCATTGAATCGTACCCAAATGGATACCAAAGGCGAGTCCTGATGTAAATGGAGATCCAACCTCCACCTAAAGAGAGAAAATTGCGAACCATCACATCTGTGACGGGTAGTAGACCTGGCCTGAATAAGGTCCTCCTCAGAAGCAAGGCGAATCAAAATATGGCAGACATCAACAAAGCCCATAGTCGCTCTATCCTAGAGATCCCAATGTTCGAACACAAATCTGTCAAAAACATCCACCGGGGGATCTAGTTAAAGAATCAAGCCACCAGAGTCAGATTATACAAATCTGAAGCCTCATTGAACTCCAAAATTGACAACAGTAGCTTCGGATGACCTTAAAATAAACCTGCCACCTTAGGGATGAGATTTATACATGGAAACGATGGAGTGAATCAGGATCCGAGAATAGAATGAAGCTTCTTCTTGCATCATGAACTGGCAAGGACCCCTCCCCCTCAGGGGGAGGCTAAGTCGCGAAGGTCGATGTTGTCTTCAATCCGGCAGAGGAAGGTCACCATCGTGGAGCGGAATGAGAGAGAGTAGATCAGACATCTCTTGGGTCTTTCTTTGGGCTTTAGGATTTTTTTTAGTTTTTTTGGGTTTCAAGGGTTTTTATATTTTTTTTAAAATGTTTTTAGGGGTTTAAATGGTTTCTAGAGTTTTTAGTTGTTTTTGGATTTTTTTTGGGTTTTTAGGGTTTTTTTGGTTTGTAGTTTTTTTGAGTTTTTAGCATTTTTTCGTTTTTAGGGGTTTTAATGCTTTCTTATGGTTTTTAGGATTTTTGGGGATTTACAATTTTAGGGATTTTTCTTTGGTTTATTTATTTTTATTGATGTATATTTTTTATGGATTTTTAGGGGTTTTAGTTTTTTAGGGGGGTTTTTTGTTTTTTTTGGGTTTTTAGTTTTTTTGATTTTTTGTTGTGCTTTTATGGTTTTTAGAGTTTTTTAAAATTTATAGGGGTTTAATATTTTTAGAGTTTCTATTGGGTATTAGGGTTTTTATGTGGTTTTAGGGTTTTTACTAGTTTTAGGGGTTTTTATTTTTTTTGGGGTGTTTTAGGGTTTTTAGATTTTTTTAGGGTCTTTAGGGACTTAAGTGTTTGTATGTAGTTATGGTTTTTATAGGGGTTTTCTACGTTTTTAGAATTTATATGTTTTCAGGAATTTTTAGATCTTTATTATTAGTCTTATGTTTTTTATGGTTTATAGGGTTTTGAGGGTCTTTAAGAATTTTAGGGTTTTTAGGGGTTTTATAGATTTTTAGGTTATTTTGATATTTTTATTGTTTTAAATGGGTTTTAGAGATTTTTAAAATAATTTTGGGATTTAAAGGGATTTTTAGTTTTTTTTGGGTTTTAGGGTTTTGGGTATTTATGGTTTTTAGGTTTTTAAGGGTTTTAATGGTTTAAGACTATTTAGGGTATTTTAGGATTTGGGATTCTCCTAGGGGTTTTATGGTTTTGGGTGGTTTTTATGTTTCAAAAGATTTTTATGGATTTTTTTGGATTTTTAAATTTTTTTATAGTTTTTAGGGGCTTTGAGTGGTTTTATCATTTTGACATATTTTTAGTGGTTTTTTGGTTTTTATGTGTTTTATGAATTTTTATATTTTTAATGTTTTTAAGGAGTTTTCCTGGTTTTTAGATGTTTTTAAGTTTTCAGGTATTTTTATTTTATTTTTCATTTTTAGGATTTTTATGGTTTTAAGGGTTTCTAGGGTATTTTGTGTTTTTTAGTGTTTTTAAGTTTTTTATTTTTTTAGAAGGTTTTTATATTTTTTAGTGGTATTTATGTGTTTTATGGGTTTTAGGGGTTTTTATAGTTTTTGGTGTTTTTTCGGTTTTTAGGGTTTTTTAGTGTTTTTTTCGTTTTTTATGTTTTTAGGGGATCTAATTATCTTTATTATTTTACGGTTTTCTTGGGGGTTGTCATAGTTTTTAGCAGTTTTTACATTTTTATGTAGTTTTAGTTATTTTTAGGAAACTTTTTCATTTTTAGGGTTTTTATGGATTTTGAGGTTTGTAGGGTTTTTGGGGTTTTGGGGGATTTAAGTTTTTTTGGTTGTTAACAGTTTTATGAGTTTTTTTTTCGGGATTATAAGGGGTTTTAGAGTTTTTTTAACATTTTTAGGTCCATTTATTATTTTTTAAATCAACAAGTTTTAGCAGCCAAGTAGAGCCTGTTCCTAAATTGTTTTATTAAAATAAAGGAAATGTTTCATTATAAGGGGGATTACATAAATGAGAATGAGAAACCCCATGCATATCTAAATCAATTGAACTATAATGTCAATCAAGGGTGATGAATGACCCTGTCGAAATGGTTTCTATGATTTTCCTTTTTGATAGAGCGTCCACAACATGGTTGGTTTTTCTGTACACATGGGCGATATCTAATTAAATTATCTCAACCAACCAGAGACATTCAACCCAATGTGGGAGAACACACTATATAACACATTGGGGTGAAGTATTTAAAAAATGCACAATAGTGAGGGAGTCAGATTCCACCCTTTTATAATTTTTATGTTATGAAGATTTTTATGGATTTTGAGTGTTTTTAGGGTTTTTACTGAATTTTATGGGTTTAACATTTTTTAGGTTTTTAGTTGTTTTATGGGTTTTTTGGTTTTTAATGTTTTCTTTGGGGGTTTTCTGGGTTTCTTTAATTTTTGGGATTTTAGGACCTTTTAAGGATTTTTATGTATTTAGGGGTTTTAGGGATTTTGAGGGTATTTAGTGTTTTTATGGGTTTTATCTTTTTTTAGGGTTTTAAAATTTTTAGAGTTTTTAAACATTTTAATAGGTTAAAGGGTTTTTAGTTATTTTAGTGGTTTTGGGATTTTATTATTTTTAGTGTTATTTAATGTTTTTGGGGGTTTTTTATTTTTAGTGTTCTTAGAGTTCTTAGGGTCCTATTAGTGTTTTTAGTGTGTTTAGGTTTTTGGGGGTTTTATTTTTTAGGTTTCTTGGTTTTTATTGGGGTTTGTTAGGGTTTTTAAAATCTTCAATGATTTTTGGTATTTTTAGGGGATTTTATGGAGTTTTAGGGATTTTATGTTTTTATAGATTTTTTTAAGAATTTTAGCACTTTTTTGTGTTTTTTGGGTTTTAAGGTTTCTTAGAGTTTTTAACATTATTTGGGTTTTAAAGGGAATTTATAATTTTTAGTGTTTTTTTTGTTTTTATGGGGTTTTATGGTTTTTACATGTTTAGGGTTTGTGGGGTCTTTTAGTGCTTTTAGAAATTTTAGATTTTAAGGGTTTTATGTGTTTTTATGTTTTCAATTTTTTTTATGGTTTATCATGGGTTTTAAGGTTTTTTACATTCTTATGGATTTTTTTGGATGTGTTTGGTTTTTTATAGTTTTTTAGGGTTTTGGGGGAATATAAGTGTGTAGAGACCCGTATCTTGACGTACATGGACATTACATTACATTTGCGGAATACTTAGTACATAACAAAAACACACACTAAAGGATCGTAATAGTTTAGTGTCTTTGGAAACTCGGAACGTAATCTTCTAATTGTGGTGAAAGTTCTTCAATATCTCCCATAAAGGTCATCCCTTTTTTTTTACCTAAAACCTTTCTTTATATCCTGGGGAAAAGAAACATAAAAGGGTGAGCTCAAATGCTCAGTAAGGGTAAACAAAAGAAATATCAATCACATCATATATATAAGAACATAGCTTTTGGAAATCTTAACCTGCAAAAAAGAGCATAATATCATAACATGGGATAAATCATAGAAGTGAAATGTAATCCCAATAATCATAACTTAAAACATGAAACTTTGTGGCATACACACATAATCATAGAGAATCATTTCTTGTTAGTCAAGACTCAATGCCAAGACTATCTTAGTGGACAAAGTCCCTTTCTGAATCGAGTAACCCTCGTTTCAGTCCTGTTTCACTAAACCGGTATAACCTACCATTTCAGCCATGTCTATCTCATGAGATATAAAATCTTTACCCAATGCATTGGAGGGAGATATAGGTCCCACCCATCTCTTAATGAATCCTTTCTTATGTGTGCCACAAAATCATAAATCATACATCATTGCATAACCCATGTAATAAAAATGGGATTCTTAAACAACATGACATCATAAAACCATTCATATAAGATAAAGGAATTCATAAACATAATTCCATCACAACATAGTCAAATCAATGTAAAAATATGGATAGAAACAGAACCCTTTATTGTCTTATATGGAAAATAATTTTGATAAAACACTTGAATTGAATTCTTGAGGAAAATATCCTTTCTTCTTCAAAATCAATTTCTTTTCACAAAACATCATGAAATTTTAAAAGAAAGAGATTTTATTGAAAATAGTCATGAAATATTTTGGAGGAAGGTTCATGAAAATAAGGCTTTATAAAACCGTAAAAATCCGTTCGTGCCGTATAAGTTAAAAAAAATATTCTTCTTGTACTTTTGTCGGAAAAGTCAAAAAGTACCTCGTACGAAAAACGACTAAAGATTCCTTTCATATCTTTTACTAAAAACTCACCGAAGGGTAAAATTGGATTTAAAAAATTGTAGGTGGATGGAAATAATATTACATATTCATGAAACATGGATGTGGATGATAAAATACACCCCAGTAAATACTTACGAATAAACAATCTCGGATAAAAATGAGATTGTGATATTTCCCTTACCTTAGGTCCAATTTGCTTCGTATGTGTCCGAACCTCATGTATAATGATTTAAATCATGTCATTGACTTATTACAGAATCATATTCATTGTTATGATATCATATATGGTTCATTTATGACATTATATTACCCGTTCTTTTGTAAATTCCATGTTAAAGAAGCGTTTTGGGTAAAATCGTTTCATTTACCGTAGGTGTTTTGACTTGTTGTTCTTGACATCATTATTACTTATATAATGATTTACTTACTTCCAGAATATAAAATATGATTTATATATCATATATATTCATTATATATATATATATATATATAATAGATAGATAAATAAAATGAAAAACACCGTTCATGGAGACGGTAGTCCGTACGTACGCATGAACACTGTTTTTCTTTCCTTATTGTCTTGAAATGGAAGTAAGTAGATGACATACATATATATATATATACATAAATCCAGTAACTTTATAATGTCATATATTTCATTATTATTTCTTATATATACTTTATAATCATTCTTAAATGGTTAACATGGAGAATGAATCTCATCGCGTCGTGGAGACGGTAGTCCGTACGTACGCACGAGCGATGATATCATTTCCATAAATACTGAATTGAATTGGAGTGGATTATACAATATATCAGAATCAATATGATGTTGTAATAACTATGTATAGTTATTCTTTACACCATTATACCCATCCATGTAAGGTGGTGGTGGAAAATAGATTACACCACGGCGTGGAGACGGTATTCCGTACGTACGCATGCGCGGTGATTTCTTTTTCCGTAGGATGGATAGATGGTGAAATAGGGTTGTTTCATACTTATAATAACATATCAGTATATGAGTGATACTGATGTTATTACTTCATAATGAAACAACCTAAGAAGAAGAAGTGGAAGAAGAAATAAAGATGAAAGAATTGGTAACGGTAATTACCACTTCTTTGAAGTGCCTCTTTGAGACCTCCTCTTAGGGCACTAGAATTGGTCTTTGAGGAAGACCAGAACCACTAGAATGTTGCTAGGGAAGTGGAGAAGAGATTTTGGCAGGGGTTGGCCGAGATTGAGTGCTCAAATTGGTGTGAGGAGGAGGGGGAGGAGGTGTCCTTTTATAGGGGAGGAGAGGGGCACCTTAGGAATATCTCAAAATATTATTTTATATTAAAGTCAAAATCGGTTTATAATGGTTCAAAAGGGTCTTATTTCGAAGCTAAAGTGGGGATGGGTCTAAATCCTATCAACCAATAGAATTTAGACAAGTTTAGGATATTATTTTAACCTTATCAATTAGATTTAACTCTAAGTTAAATAATTTAACATTTACCGTGTCTTTTTGTTTTCTTTCACTATATGGTTAATACACTTACTATAACATGCCAAAAGAACCCCAAATTGTTTATTATTAATATATATATCCTTATCTAAGTCATTTGGCCGAACCTTAGATTTTTAGGAATAAAATAACAATTAATAATATAATATTTGATTTAAAAACTATTTTGTGTCAATTTTGACACTATTTGATATATGATTTTTGTGAAAGTCATAACAGAATTAAATGTTCGAACCAAGTTGATTAAATCAACATTAATATATCATAGTAACCTATAAAATTAGTGAAATTCATAAAAAATCTCAAATTACATTTATTTTGGTGTTTATAACATCAATTATGTCAATATTTTATTAATAAGATAATTACTGCATCATCGTTGTGTCATAAATAAATTAACTTATTTGATGTCTAAAAATTACAAATAAAATACCATCATGTAGGAAATCATTTTATCTTTCTAATGAATATTTATAATCTAAAATCCAACATATATAACCCTATTTAACAATTGTTTTTCTAAAAGATATATGCTTGTGTCATTTTTGTATTCATTTTAACTTAATTAAAATAAAGTGTCATTATCACTTACAAGTGGATCAATGGGGTCCCAAAATCGACCCAAAGATGCCCATGGTCGACCATGTATCAACCAATATGGTTAAGACACGTTTTAGGGTAATTTAATATTATTATAATATTATTTTTTAACCATTATTTACCGGATTTACCCTTAACCATGGTAAATAAAATATTTACCGCAGTAATTATTCAAAATGTCTAAAAATAAAAGTTACCTATTTACATAATTTGAACATCCTGATTCCAAATATGGAATCCATTTTTCTAAATTCAAAACACAGAAGTGGCAGAAATTAATTTAAAATTAATTCCCGCTGTCAAAACAAAAAGCGTGTTTTTAAGAGATAATAACTATCAAAAGATTGACACTTGTTTATGTTCGGTTTAATTGTAAAATTGTGTCCAATGACCAACATTATATTAAGTGGTAAAAATATATTCTAAATATACTTTAAAACCATTCAATATTATAATTTAACCACATAAGATATTACGATGAAAAAAGTTGTTTTTAATTAAAATATAGCGTGTTTTTAGTATTCATTAAAATATGAAAGTTATCGGAAAAGTATCAAAAATTTATCTAATGTAAATTTTTACATCCTGATTCAAAAGAAGAATATTATTTTGTCAAATTAAACATATAAACATGTCAAAAACTATATTTAAAGTGGGTGCGCCATCAAAAGGCGGTAAAACTGCATTTTTTGAAAAATACTTATTTTACCCGAAAAATTTATTTTGTTCTTATACCATGTTCTAGAAATGTGTAAGATGAATAATAATGTTATAAAATCCAAAATTTAATTAATACTATTCATAACGGCTAGTTCATGACAATATTATAATAATATAACATTGTTTATTAAAACCCGGTATTGCGTACAACACACGCTATCGAGGAAGGTCGCGATTGCGTGTAATGCAAGCCAAGTCAGGGTTGCGTGTTGTGAAAGAATCCTTCATTGTTTCGTATAACAGAATCCAACCATATTTCATTTATACATTTAATATATATATATATATATATACTCAATGTTGCGTAGAATAACTATTATCAAAATTGTGTGTAACACGATCCAAGAATAGTGTTGCGTATACTGCAAGTTAATACGGTGTTGCGTATAGCGCAAGGTAATCTTGGTGTAGAATACAACACAAGACATTAATGAAATTAAAAGAATATTTTTCATAAAATCTCGGGGTGTTACATTCTACCCCCCTTAAAATGAATTTCGCCCTCGAAATTCGTCGGGATTATAAATAGTTTAATATTCGAAAGTTTCTTTGATAGAAACCCACATCGTAAAAAAAAAATACCAAAACTTATCTTTAAAAACAAAAGTATGAAACGTAACGGTTACCCAAATAAACTAATCACTGGGTTTCCACATAGGTGAAAATATGGATATGGAAGAGAAATCTAACAATCATGTTCTGATGGAGAGTGGTAGAGAACATGGCTATGGAAAAGCTAGCAATCACAAAGCCATAAATTTGTGACGATCTAAGGTACTATCCGATTCATCAGATATAAGATCACTAGGACAACATTTTTGGTTTTCAATATAATTTCCCTAAAGTTGAAAAATTTGAATTCGAAGAAATACTTACTTGATTTTGGTATAATCTCACTGTTGTTCGTGAATTGAACAATTTACACTTCTACCCTTAAAGAAATGAAGTTGAATTTTTTATTCGTGATGTGTTAGCAGATCATGTGATAGAATGACAGGTCCTTCCATCTGTCTCAAACAAAAGGTTAGCAAAACTTATATACATAAGTCGATCTATAGTGAGATTAATCATATATGGTTCCTAAAATGGACTTATACTTCATATATCATGCTGTTTAATATAATAAAACTAGTTTCTATTAAACAGGGACTTCCTGTAGGTCAGTGGTAGGTGATAAAGGCCAGTCGCACTTCGGTTGTGGGTTCGATTCCTACAGCCTTGTCCGAAGCGATGGGCTGTCGCCCGTCCTGCAGGTTGTCCTTTTTCTAAAACTATATTACTATAACATCCCATCAATAATATCGAGAAAACTTCTATCCTTAAACAATACTAACTTATGTCCAACATAATCCATTCCAATCTTTAGGATTATCCATAATACTACAGTCCACTCTCATAACATAGTGAAAACGATTACCAGAGATTTAACACCATTGTCGATCCCCATAAGATATGTCTTGTTGGTCATATTCTAAACATTCAAAGTCCTTAATCATGTATTCGCTTGAATACCTTAGTGAAAACATGAATGCAGTTTAAAGTTAACACTTTCCACATACCAAAATCCTCAAAATTCTATATACTCAAACCATGATATCACTTAGTCCTTATATCAATCATGAGCTCATGAATACTGTTAAACATTTCATTTTCTTGTTTTCCCTTCATTATGCGCATATCATCTTATTTCCAAAAATATCTCAATCACTTTGAATACCACATTAAACCAATACATAAATATTCCAATACTTCATGATACAACATTATTTTGGAATCCCATTACATAAACGCTTAATCATTCCACCACATCGTTATCATATTCAACATCGCCAATAGTGATCGCATGTGACTTCCCTTTGTCCTTTGCCTTCAGTGGTTGCTCATGTTGATCATCACTAACCCTTGGATTAGGGCAATTATTAGCATAATGCCCCATTTCCTTGCACTTGAAGCATTGAAGTGTTGGTGGTGCGTTCTCTGCAGTGTTTGCTTTATTCACATCATTAGAAACCCTTTTTCCATTACTTCGACACTCAGCTGCTCGATGACCTTCTTTTCCACACTTAAAACATTTTCTAGTCCCTTTAAGACAATCTCCACCATGCTTCTTTCCACACTTTGTGCATAAGGAAACATTCATCTTCTTTTCACCATTATTCTGAGATTTCTCCTTGAACTCCATCTTTCGTTTCTTGTCAAAACCATGAGATGGATATGTAACACCAACTTCCATTTCTACCTTGATAGCACAACGCACAATTTCTTCATAGCTACTGAAGTCTCTTATAGCTAATGCCCTTCGAAGACTTGGTTTTAAGCCACTGAAAAATCGATCAACTTTACTTTCAGGTTGGATGATAATGCCAGATGCATACCTTGCAAGTCTTGTAAAATTCGCTTCGTATATACCAACAGATTCATCATCCTTCTGTTTCAGCTCAAGAAACTCCTTTTCCATCTTCGTTCGAAGAATACGAGGGAAGTACTTACTGAAAAAAAAGTTCTTGAACTCGTCCCATTCCATGGACTCAATTTCATCTCTTGGCCTCGTATTCTTGATAAGATTCCACCATTGATCAGCTTCACCTTCCAAACGATATACTGCTAAGATGACTTTATCATGTTCAGAACATTGAAGAATTGAAAATATTTTTTCAGTAGTACTAATCCATTGTTCAGCAACTAATGGATCAGTAGACCCACTGAAAGAAGGCGGACGCTGCCTCATGAAGGATTCAATAGAATGTTGCTCCTTCCTTTGCTCGTTTGGAAGTCCTGCATGATTCATAGCTTGAGAAAGTTGTGTGAGCATGGCTACAAGATTTTGCATTCCAGCTCCCATATCGTTTGGTTGCTCAGGGGGACAATCATTGCATTGTCCATTGCATTGATCAACACGGTTCCTTCGGGTTCCAGCCATCGTCTAAAACCCCAAAAGAATAGTGTGAGAGTCAAAAATCATGATAGGGAAAACAACATAATAAAGGGATAGTACCCTCAATATCTAACATCTTAGGTTAAATTCTAAGATTGTTGGCGCAATTCTAGGACTATAACCTATGCGTATACTTAACCTTAGAGACATCCCTAGACATACCTTAGAAATATCTCTAGGGATCTCACTAACGTTTTCGCATCCTAGTTTCCAAAGGTTGACTAAACCTTTCCTCTGATACCAACTGTAGAGACCCGTATCTTGACGTACATGGACATTACATTACATTTGCGGAATACTTAGTACATAACAAAAACACACACTAAAGGATCGTAATAGTTTAGTGTCTTTGGAAACTCAGAACGTAATCTTCTAATCGTGGTGAAAGTTCTTCAATATCTCCCATAAAGGTCATCCCTTTTTTTTACCTAAAACCTTTCTTTATATCCTGGGGAAAAGAAAACATAAAAGGGTGAGCTCAAATGCTCAGTAAGGGTAAACAAAAGAAATATCAATCACATCATATATATAAGAACATAGCTTTTGGAAATCTTAACCTGCAAAAAAGAGCATAATATCATAACATGGGATAAATCATAGAAGTGAAATGTAATCCCAATAATCATAACTTAAAACATGAAACTTTGTGGCATACACACATAATCATAGAGAATCATTTCTTGTTAGTCAAGACTCAATGCCAAGACTATCTTAGTGGACAAAGTCCCTTTCTGAATCGAGTAACCCTCGTTTCAGTCCTGTTTCACTGAACCGGTATAACCTACCATTTCAGCCATGTCTATCTCATGAGATATAAAATCTTTACCCAATGCATTGGAGGGAGATATAGGTCCCACCCATCTCTTAATGAATCCTTTCTTATGTGTGCCACAAAATCATAAATCATACATCATTGCATAACCCATGTAATAAAAATGGGATTCTTAAACAACATGACATCATAAAACCATTCATATAAGATAAAGGAATTCATAAACATAATTCCATCACAACATAGTCAAATCAATGTAAAAATATGGATAGAAACAGAACCCTTTATTGTCTTATATGGAAAATAATTTTGATAAAACACTTGAATTGAATTCTTGAGGAAAATATCCTTTCTTCTTCAAAATCAATTTCTTTTCAAAAAACATCATGCAATTTTAAAAGAAAGAGATTTTATTGAAAATAGTCATGAAATATTTTGGAGGAAGGTTCATGAAAATAAGGCTTTATAAAACCGTAAAAATCCGTTCGTGCCGTATAAGTTAAAAAAAATATTCTTCTTGTACTTTTGTCGGAAAAGTCAAAAAGTACCTCGTACGAAAAACGACTAAAGATTCCTTTCATATCTTTTACTAAAAACTCACCGAAGGGTAAAATTGGATTTAAAAAAATTGTAGGTGGATGGAAATAATATTACATATTCATGAAACATGGATGTGGATGATAAAATACACCCCAGTAAATACTTACGAATAAACAATCTCGGATAAAAATGAGATTGTGATATTTCCCTTACCTTAGGTCCAATTTGCTTCGTATGTGTCCGAACCTCCTTTATAATGATTTAAATCATGTCATTGACTTATTACAGAATCATATTCATTGTTATGATATCATATATGGTTCATTTATGACATTATATTACCCGTTCTTTTGTAAATTCCATGTTAAAGAAGCGTTTTGGGTAAAATCGTTTCATTTATCGTAGGTGTTTTGACTTGTTGTTCTTGACATCATTATTACTTATATCATGATTTAATTACTTCCAGAATATAAAATATGATTTATATATCATATATATTCAGTATATATATATATATATATAATAGATAGATAAATAAAATGAAAAACACCGTTCATGGAGACGGTAGTCCGTACGTACGCATGAACGCTGTTTTTCTTTCCTTATTGTCTTGAAATGGAAGTAAGTAGATGACATACATATATATATACATAAATCCAGTAACTTTATAATGTCATATATTTCATTATTATTTCTTATATATACTTTATAATCATTCTTAAATGGTTAACATGGAGAATGAATCTCATCGCGTCGTGGAGACGGTAGTCCGTACGTACGCACGAGCGATGATATCATTTCCATAAATACTGAATTGAATTGGAGTGGATTATACAATATATCAGAATCAATATGATGTTGTAATAACTATGTATAGTTATTCTTTACACCATTATACCCATCCATGTAAGGTGGTGGTGGAAAATAGATTACACCACGGCGTGGAGACGGTATTCCGTACGTACGCACGCGCGGTGATTTCTTTTTCCGTAGGATGGATAGATGGTGAAATAGGGTTGTTTCATACTTATAATAACATATCAGTATATGAGTGATACTGATGTTATTACTTCATAATGAAACAACCTAAGAAGAAGAAGTGGAAGAAGAAATAAAGATGAAAGAATTGGTAACGGTAATTACCTCTTCTTTGAAGTGCCTCTTTGAGACCTCCTCTTAGGGCACTAGAATTGGTCTTTGAGGAAGACCAGAACCACTAGAATGTTTCTAGGGAAGTGGAGAAGAGATTTTGGCAGGGGTTGGCCGAGCTTGAGTGCTCAAATTGGTGTGAGGAGGAGGGGGAGGAGGTGTCCTTTTATAGGGGAGGAGAGGGGCACCTTAGGAATATCTCAAAATATTATTTTATATTAAAGTCAAAATCGGTTTATAATGGTTCCAAAGGGTCTTATTTCGAAGCTAAAGTGGGGATGGGTCTAAATCCTATCAACCAATAGAATTTAGACAAGTTTAGGATATTATTTTAACCTTATCAATTAGATTTAACTCTAAGTTAAATAATTTAACATTTACCGTGTCTTTTTGTTTTCTTTCACTATATGGTTAATACACTTACTATAACATGACAAAAGAACCCCAAATTGTTTATTATTAATATATATATCCTTATCTAAGTCATTTGGCCGAACCTTAGATTTTTAGGAATAAAATAACAATTAATAATATAATATTTGATTTAAAAACTATTTTGTGTCAATTTTGACACTATTTGATATATGATTTTTGTGAAAGTCATAACAGAATTAAATGTTCGAACCAAGTTGATTAAATCAACATTAATATATCATAGTAACCTAGAAAATTAGTGTAATTCATAAAAAATCTCAAATTACATTTATTTTGGTGTTTATAACATCAATTATGTCAATATTTTATTAATAAGATAATTACTGCATCATCATTGTGTCATAAATAAATTAACTTATTTGATGTCTAAAAATTACAAATAAAATACCATCATGTAGGAAATCTTTTTAGCTTTCTAATTAATATTTATAATCTAAAATCCAACATATATAACCCTATGTAACAATTGTTTTTCTAAAAGATATATGCTTGTTTCATTTTTGTATTCATTTTAACTTAATTAAAATAAAGTGTCATTATCACTTACAAGTGGATCAATGGGGTCCCAAAATCGACCCAAAGATGCCCTTGGTCGACCATGTATCAACCAATATGGTTAAGACACGTTTTAGGGTAATTTAATATTATTATAATATTATTTTTTAACCCTTATTTACCGGATTTACCCTTAACCATGGTAAATAAAATATTTACCGCAGTAATTATTCAAAATGTCTAAAAATAAAAGTTACCTATTTACACAATTTGAACATCCTGATTCCAAATATGGAATCCATTTTTCTAAATTCAAAACACAGAAGTGGCAGAAATTAATTTAAAATTAATTCCCGCTGTCAAAACAAAAAGCGTGTTTTTAAGAGATAATAACTATCAAAAGATTGACACTTGTTTATGTTCGGTTTAATTGTAAAATTGTGTCCAATGACCAACATTATATTAAGTGGTAAAAATATATTCTAAATATACTTTAAAACCATTCAATATTATAATTTAACCACATAAGATATTACGATGAAAAAAGTTGTTTTTAATTAAAATATAGCGTGTTTTTAGTATTTATTAAAATATGAAAGTTATCGGAAAAGTATCAAAAATTTATCTAATGTAAATTTTTACATCCTGATTCAAAAGAAGAATATTATTTTGTCAAATTAAACATATAAACATGTCAAAAACTATATTTAAAGTGGCTGCGCCATCAAAAGGCGGTAAAACTGCATTTTTTGAAAAATACTTATTTTACCCGAAAAATTTATTTTGTTCTTATACCATGTTCTAGAAATGTGTAAGATGAATAATAATGTTATAAAATCCAAAATTTAATTAATACTATTCATAACGGCTAGTTCATGACAATATTATAATAATATAACATTGTTTATTAAAACCCGGTATTGCGTACAACACACGCTATCGAGGAAGGTCGCGATTGCGTGTAATGCAAGCCAAGTCAGGGTTGCATGTTGTGAAAGAATCCTTCATTGTTTCGTATAACAGAATCCAACCATATTTCATTTATACATTTAATATATATATATATACTCAATGTTGCGTAGAATAACTATTATCAAAATTGTGTGTAACACGATCCAAGAATAGTGTTGTGTATACTGCAAGTTAATACGGTGTTGCGTATAGCGCAAGGTAATCTTGGTGTAGAATACAACACAAGACATTAATGAAATTAAAAGAATATTTTTCATAAAATCTCGGGGTGTTACAAAGGGGGTTTATGGGTTTTAGGGACTTTAGGGAATCTAGGGTTTTAACATCATAAAAGTTCTTTATTTTCTTACAATTTGTTCTATTTTTAGGGTCTTGAGGTTTTCATAGGGGGTTTCAGGGTTTTGATAATTTTTTACATTTAAGGTATTTTAGTGATTTTTATGTTTTTGTGGTTTTTAGGGTTTCTAATGTTTTGATGGTTTTTAGGGTTTTTAGTGTTTTTATGGTTTTTAGGGTTTTGGATTTTAGGGTTCTTTAAAGTTTTTCATGGTTTTATCTGTTTTTTTAGTTTTTAAGGTTGTTAGGATTTTAAAATAATTTTAGAGGTCTTAGTGGTTATTTAGGGGTTTTTAGGGGTTTTAGGGTTTTTAGTGGTCTGAAGTGGTTTTTTTGGGTTTTAGTTTTTTTAGAGGCTTTAATTGTTTTTATGTATATAATTGTTTCTTATGGGTTTTCATGATTTTTGGGGTTTTTACTTTTTTGGTATTTTTAGGGGTTTTTAGGATATTTTTGTTTTCAGGGTTTTTAGGGATTTTGAGGGGTTTTAGGGTTTCTTAGAGATTTTAGGGATTTAATGGATTTTTATAGTTCCTAACATTTTTATGGATTTAAAGGTCTCTTAAAATTTTAATTGGGTTTTTAGGGTATGATGGTTTTTAGGGATATTTTGGTATTTCTAGGGATCTTCGGGGTTTTAGGGGATTTTGTGTTTTTAGAGTTTGATTCTTTTTAAGGGGTTTTATGTGTTTTTAAGTTTTTATGGATTTTTTGGGCTTTTAGGTTATTAGTGGTTTTTACTTTTGTATGGTTTTTGTGTATTTTTTATAATTGTACGGTTTTTCTAGGTGTTTTAGGGATTTTTAGGGTTTTTAGTGTTTTTAGTGTTTTTACTGTATTTTTATGTTTTTTTGGATTTTTTGAGTTTTTTTTGTTTTAAAGGATTTATAGAGTTTTTTAACATTTTAGGGGTTTAAAATATTTATAGTTTTTAGTGGATTTGCATAATTTTTAATGGTTTTTAGGTTTTTTTGTATGGTTTTTATGGGTTTTTTAAAGTTTTTATATTTTTTAGGTTTTTGGGGTTTGTAAGTGTTTTTAGGTTTTTAGGGGTTTATGGTTTTCATAGGGTTTTTTAGTCTATTTATTTTATTGTATGTTTTTTGAGATTTTATTGGATTGCTATTGTTTTTGGGGGAATTTTTTGGGGTTTTACGGGTTTGTAGAGATTTTATGCATTTTTAATGATTTTTAGGTGTTTTGGTATTTTATGAGATTTTTGGTTTTAATGTTTTTTTGGGTTTTTATGGTATGGAGGATTTTTAGGATTTTTTTACAGTTTTTTGGTATTTTGGGGGTATTATGGTTTTTTGATTTTTTTGTCTTTTTAAGGGTCTTCAGAATTTTGAAACATATTTAAAGTATTAAAAGTTTATTATAGTCTATTAGTTTATCATATTTTGGGTGTTTATATGGGGTTTTAATGGTTTTTGGGGTTTTATAGTTTTTGGTGTTTTTATCATTTTTAGAGTTTTAGGGGTTTTAAGTGTTTTTAGTATTTTTAGGTTTTTTTATTGTTTTTTGGGGTTTTAGGGGTTTTTACCATTTTATGAAATTTAGGTATTTCTTTTTATTTGTATGGATTTTTTTTGGGTTTTTGGGATTTTGAGGGTTTTAGGGCTTTTAGGATCTTTTTAGGTTTTATCATTTTTCTATTTTTTGGGGGATTTAATGTTTTTAGGTTTCTAAGGATATATGGGTGGGGTTATGGTTTTTAGGGTTTTTTAAATTTTAGTTATTTTATGGATTTTTTTGGGATTAATACTGTTTTAGGTTTTTTATGTATTTTTAGGGTTTTAGGGTTTTGAGGGGATTTTGAGTTTCTAGGTTTTTTTACCATTTTCATTTTTAGTTGTTCTAAATGTTTTATTGAATTTATTATGGGTTTTAGGGTTTTTAGAGTCTTTTAATTTTAGGTAGTTTTTTTTATATTTAGTAATTTGTATGTTTTTTTGGAGTTTTTGGGATTTTGATGGTTCATAGAGTTTTTATGAATTTTTCGGTGGTTTTGGGGTTTTTGAGTTTTTTAGGGTTCTTAATGTTTTAATTTTTTTTAATGTTTTTAGGGGATTAATGTATTTTTATAATTTTAAATCGGTTTTTAGGGGTTTTATCTGTTTTAGGGTTCTTGAATGTTTTTTTTGGTTATTATTTTTTTAGGGTTTTTAGGGTAATTAGTGTTATTAGGGTTTTTTCGATTTTATCAATTTTGAGATTTTTGGGGTTTTAAGTGTTTTTTGGTTAAAAATGTATTTTTAGGGTTTTCAAGGTTCATAGGTTTTTTTTATGTTTTTAGGAATTTTTATGGATTTTTTAGGATATTTATGTTTTTAGGGGTATTAGGGAACTTGAGGGGTTTGAGGATGTCTCGAGTTTTTTAGGGTTTCTAAAATTTTTTAGAAATTTTTTATTTTTTAGGGGGTTTAATATTTTTCTATATTTTTTTGTAATTTTTAGAAATTTTATGGGTTTTTAGGGTTTTTATTGTTTTTAGGGGTTCTTATGGTATTTAAGGGTTTTATGGGTTTTAGTATCTTTTAGGATTTTTAGTGTTTTTAGTATTTTTAGGGGTTTAAAGTGTTTTTATGATTTTATGGTTTTTTGGTGTATTCTGGTTTTTTATATTTTTTCCGTTTTTAAGTATTTTTATGATTTTTTTTGTGTTTTGGGTATTTTAAGGAATGTTGAGGGTATTAGGGGTTTCATATTTTTTTTGGGTTTTAGGGGTTTAACATGTTTTCTGTTTTTTATGACTTTATTAGGGGTTTTTACGGTTTTTATGGTTTTTTATGTTTTTATGTATTTTTTTTGGATTTTTTAGGTTTTTTATGGTTTTTTTGGTTTTTTAGCGATTTTGAGGATTTTTATGGATTTTAGGGTCTTCATGTTTTTTTTGGATTTTTATGGTTTTTATGAGTTTTGAAAGGTTTTAATGTATTTAGTGTTATTTAACACTTTATTTTTTAAAGGTTCTATATAAGTTTTAGCATGTTTAGTGTTTTATGGGTTTTTATGGGTTTTATGGGTTTTAGGGGTTTTATGTTTTTTTAGATCTTTTATGGTTTTTCAAGTCTTTTAATGTTTTTAGCATTTTTTGTGTTATTAGGTGTTTTTAGTTTTTTATGATTTTATGATTTTATAAGTGTTTCTTAGGATTTTGAAGGGTTTTGTATGTTTTTAGGGATTTTTCTTTCTTTTTCAGGATTATTATGGTTTTTCTAGTTTTTATGGTTTTGAGGGTTTTAGGGTTTTAGGGTTTAATGGTCAATTTTTAGGGGTTTTTAGTGTTATGTAGGGTTTAAAGGGTTTTCTAGTTTTTTTTAACATTTTTAGGGGTTTAAAGTGTTTTGGTCGTTGGTAGTGGGTTTTAGGGTTTTTATGGTTTATTTGGATGTTTTTATGATTTTTAGGGGTTTTAGGGGGTTTCAGAATTTTTATAGTATTTATAAATTTAGGTTTTTATTATTTTTATGTGTTTTTAGGATATTAACGTTTTCAAAGGGGTTTTTAGGTTTTTAGGTTTCCTTAGGTTTTTCGGGATTTTAAGACTTTTTTAAGATTTTATGGTTTCTTAGGGTTTTAGGTATTTTAATGGTTTTTAGGGTTTTTATAGTTTTGAGGGTTTTAGTTTTTTTAGTTTTTAGGATTTTAATGGTTTTAGATTTTTCTAATCATTTATAGGTGTTGAATGGGTTCTTAGAGTTTTTAATGGTTTTTATGTTTTTCATGAGATTTATGTTTTTAGGGGTTTTTTTGTTTTTATTTTTATTAGTGTATTTAAGGATTTTACAGGGTTTTAGGTTTTTTAGGGGTTTTGTGTGTTTTTAGGTTTTTAAGGTTTTATTAGGGGTTTTTAGGGTATTTAGCAGTTTTTATCTTTTTTGGGATTTTTTGGGATTTTTAGGATTTTTATGGGTTTTTAGAGAATTTAGGGATTTTGATGGTTTTTAGGAATTTTATGATTTTTAAGCTTTTATGGATTTTTATTTTTTGGGTTTTTTGAGTTTTTACAGTTTTTACATGTTTTAGAAATATGAAACATTTTTTTGGGTTTAAAAGGGTTTATTGTTTTTTATTAGCCTTTGAGGGTTTTCATGGATTTTCATGGATTTTTAATGTTTTTAGTGGGGTTTTAGGGGTTTTTGTCTTTTTAGAGTCATTAAGGGTTTTTAGTGTTTTTTAGGATTTCTAAGGGGTATTGTGTTTTAGGTTTTTATGGATTTCTTTAGGTTTTAAGGGTTTTTTACCTTTTTAATATTTTTTTTCCAATTTTAGGATTTATATGGTTTTCTGATATTTTTAGGAATTTTGGTGGGTTTTTTTGGGGTTTTTTGGATTTTCATCATTTTTAGGTTTTTAGGGGTTTATAGTGATTTTAGGTTTGTTAAGGTTGCTTTCGGTTTTTTATAAGTCTAATTGTTTTTTACATTTTATGTATTTTTTAAGAAATTGTAGTGTTTTTAGGGTTTATAGGTATTTTATGGTTTTTATGGTTTTTTGGGTTTTAGGTGTTTTTTCTATGTTTCTTGGGTTTGTATTGTTTTTAGAGTATTAAAATTTTTTAGATATTTGAATAGTTTTTAAAGTTTTTAGTGGGTGTTTATGTTTTTATGGGTTTTAAAGGATTTTAATTTTTTTAGGGGTTTATAGTTTTTAAGGTTTGTAGGGTTTTAAGGGTTTAGAACATTTTCTATGTTTTAGGGGTTTTTATTCTTTAGGGTTTAAATTTTTTTTATTATGGTTTTTATGGTTTAAGTGGTTTTTTAGTTTTTAGGGGTTGTTAGGGCCTTTTTAGTATTCTAATGGTTTTTATGGATTTTGATATGTTTTAGGATTTTATAGTTTTTTGGATTTTTAATATTTTTTAATGTTTGTTAGGGTTTCAAGATTTTTAAGAGTTTATAAATTTCTTAGGGGTTTAAAGGGTTTTTTAGATATTTATTATGTTTAAGGTTTTATGGGTTTGTAAGGTTTTATGTGGTTTTATGATTTTTATGGTTGTTAGGGTTACTTATGGGTTTTATGGTTTTTGTGTTTTTAGGTTTTAGGGGGGTTTAAATGTTTCTAGGGTTTTAAGGGTTTTTAGGATACCTCATTATTTCTATGGTTATTTAAGTTTTTACAAATTTTTATTGATTTTTTGGTTTTTAATGGTTTTTTGGATTTTTATGGATTTTAAGTTGTTTTCTTGAGTATTTTAGGGTTTTTAGAGTTTTTTAATGTTTCAAGGTGTTTAAACAGGTTTTACAGTTATTTGTCGTTTATAGGGATTTTGAAGGATTTTACTGTTTTATGTATTTTTTAAGGATTAGGGTTTTTTTTGGCATTTTAGTGTTTTTATCATTATTAGGTTTTGTATGGGTTTTATGTGTTTTTTTGGTTTTTACTATTTTTATAGGGTTATTAAGTGTTTTTCTCCTTTTATGATTTTGTTTTTGAAATTTTTTAAATTTTTATGGGGTTTCTTGATTTTGATGATTTTTAGGGATTTTTAGGGGTTTTATGGGTTTTTAATATTTTTAGAGTTTTTAGTGTTTTTAGAATTTTTAGGGTTTTAGGGATTTTAAATGTTTTATTATTTTTATTAGGGGTTTTCTTGGTATTTACATTACTAGGGGTGTCAAGGATTTTTTTATCAATTTATGGTTTTTAGGGTTTTGGGGATTTTGAGAGATCATAGGGTTTTTAGGGCTTTCATGGATTCTTGGGTTTTTGTGGGTTTTTTAGTTCTTTATGGTTCTTAAGGTTTTTAGTGTTTTTTTACAATATTTGAGGTTAACATTTTTTTAAAATTTTTAAGGGTTTTTAGGGGTTTATTATGTTTTTGGGTTTTTTTGTTTTTAGAGGTTTTATTGTTTTAGGGGTTTTAGGGTTAGTATGGTTTTTAACATTTTTTTGGTTTTTATGGGTTTTAAGATTATTTTATAAAGGTTTTCTAATGGGTTTTCAGGGTTCTTATGGGTTTTTGAGATTTTTAGGCATTTTTTTAGGATTTCTATAATTTTAAGGTTTTTGGGGATTTTGATGGATTTTTGGATTTTTGGAATTTTTTAGGAGTTTTAAAAAATAATTAGAGATTTTTAACATTTTTAGGGGTTAAAATTATTTTTTGAGTTTTTAGTGGTATTTGTGGTTTTTAAATATTTTAATGTTTTTAGGGGTTTTTATGGTATTTAGGGGCATTTATGGGTTTTACGGTCCTATGGGGTATTTACCATTTTTTTGGTATTTTAGGGGTTTTAAGTTTTCTAGGTTTTGAAGGGTTTCTTAGGGGTTTTAAGGGTTTTTATAGATTTTATGTTTTTAAGGAAATTTTTGAATTTTATATGATTTTATGGGTTTTAGGGTTTTTAGGGATTTTGAGGGTTTTTATTTTTTTATGGTATTTATGATTTTTATGGTTTTTAGGTTTCTTAGAGATTTTGTTTTTGAGTTTTTAGAATTTCTAAGGGTTTAAAGAGTTTTTTTAAAAAAAATTAGAGGTTTAAATTAGTTTTTAGTGGTTCTATGGGTTATAGGGTTTTTAATGTTTTATGAGTTTTCATGGTTTTTTAGGGTTTTAGGGTTCTTTAGGTTTTTTAGCATTTTTCGGTTTTTTAGGGGTTTTATGTTCTTAATGGTTTTTAAGGTTTTCTTAGGGATTTTAAAGGTTTTTAGGGTCTCTTTATTTTTAGGGATTTATAGGGATTTTAAGAGTTTTATAGGGGTTTTAGGGTCTTTAGGTATTTTGAGGGGTTTTATTGTTTTTGAGTTTTTAGGAGATTTATGGTTTTTTTTTGTGTTTTTAGAGTTGGGTTGAGTTTTTTTGGGTTTTTTAGGGTTTTGGAGTTTTTTAACATTTTGATGGGTTTAATGTGTTTTTATAGTATTTAGTTGTTTTTTAGGTGTTTCTGGGGTTTGGGGGTTTTATGGTTTTTAGGGGTTTTAAGGTTGTTAGGGTCTTTTGGGGTTTTATCAATTTTTTTCTTCATATGGGTTTAAGTGTTTTAGGTTTTTAAGGTTTTCTTAGGGGTTTTCTGGGTTTTCTGGATTTGTTTTGTTTTTAGGGATTTTTAGGGATTTTTATGATTCTTATGCTTTTTAGGGTTTTGGGGATTATGAGGGGTTTTAGCGGTTTTAGTTTTTGAAGGGTTTTTTCTGATTTTATAGGGTTTTTTGTCTTTAAGGTGCTCTTGGGGATTTTAAGGATATTTAAAAAAATTTATGTTTTAAAGGATTTTATGGATTTTTGAATTTTTATGGTTATTTTAATAATTTATGGATTTTATTTTATTTTATGAATTTTGGAATTTGGGGGGTTTTTGGGATTTTTAGAATTTTTAGGGGTTTTTTGGTTTTTTGGTTTATTAAATTTTTTTATGTTTTCAGGGTTTTATGGTTTTTATATTTTCTTAGGTTTTTTGGAGTTCAAATTATTTTTAAATTTTTTTAGTGGTTCTTAGAGGTATTTTGTGTTTAGGTTTTTTATTGTTTTTGTGTTCTTATGGTTTTTACGGGTTTTAGGGGGTTTTATGGGCTTTTTGGGTTTTATGGTTTTGTTTTGGTTTTTGTGTTTTTAAGGGTTTTAAGTGTTTTTTGGGATTTTAAGGTATTCTTGGGGTTCTTTCATGGTTTATATAATTTTTTACATTTTTAATGATTTTTAGGTGTTTTTAGGTTTCTTATTGTTTTTAGAGTTTATATGGATTTTAATGGTTTTTAATGTTTTATAGGGCTTTGGGTTTTTATGGTTTTTTTAATTTTTAGAGTTATTTGGGGTTTTAGGTTTTTAATAAATTTTAGTTTTCTATCGTTTAGGGGTTATAGGGTTATTGATGTTTTTAGAGGATTTTTATTGGGTTTAGGTTTTTTTAATATTTTCATTGGTTTTTATGGTTTTTAAGGACTTTAGAGATTTTATGGGTTTTTCAAATTTTTAGGTTTTTATGGTTTTTATTTTTTTTAGGTTTGTATGTTTTTCTTAGGGGTTTATAGGGTTTTTATATTGTTATTTATTTTATGTATCTTTTAATATTTTTTGGTTTTTAAGGTTTTTTGAGATTTTGAGGATTTTTTGGGTTTTTTGGGTTTGTAGGGTTTTTATGTATTTTTTGGGTTTCGGGTTTTTATTTAATTTTTAAGGGTTTTGTTGTTTTTAATATTTTTTTACCATTTTTAGATTATTAATGAGTTTTTCATGGGGATTAGAGTTTTTTTAGATTTTATGGGTTTGTTTGGTTTTTTAGGAATTTTAGCAGTTTCAGGTTTTTAGGTGTTTTACATGTTTTTAGGTTTCTAAGGTTTTCTTAGGGATCTTCAAGGATTTGAGTGTTTTTAAAATTTTCTGGTTTGTTAAGGATTTTTTATAATTTTTATGGTTTTTAGGGGTTTAGGGGTTTTAGGGTTTTTTAGGGTTTAATGGGTTATATTTTTTTATTTTAGGGTTTTTTTGTGTTTTACAGGGATTGTAATGGTATTTAGATTTTTTCTAATGTTTTTAGGGGTGTAAAGGTTTTTTTATTGTTTTTATTTGTTTGTTAGGGGTTTTATACTGTTCATAGTTTTTATGGTTTTCAGTGGTTTTTTAGGTTTTTAGGTTTTTAGGTTATTTCGGGTTTTTAGCATTTTTCAGTTTTATGGGGTTTAAGTGTTTTTATGATTTTAAATTTTTGTCAGTGTTTCTAGGGTTTTGAGGTTTTTTACATTTTTATGAATATTCTGTCTTTTTTCTCTTTTTCTTTATTTAGAGTTTATAGAGATTTTGAGGGTTTTTTATGGTTTTTAGGGTTCTTAGAGTTATATTGTTTATTTGGGTTTTTGGGACCTTTTATGAGTTTTTAGGGTTCTTAAAATTTTTAGGGGTTTTTTACATTTTGAGGTGTTTATAGGGTCTTCTGATTTTTTAGTGGGGTTTTTGGGTTTTATTTTGGATTTAGGGGTTTTATGGGATTTGCGGTTTTTAGGGTTTTAACATTTTTTAGGTTTTGGGGGGTTTTAATTACTTTCGGGTTTTTAATGTTTTCTTAGCGGATTTCAGCAGTTTGTGCGGTTTTAAAATTTTTAGGTATTTTTACGGTTTTTAAAGATTTTTATGGATTTTAGGCTTTTATGGATTTTTAGGGTTATAGGTTTGTGAGTGTTTTTATGGTTTTTGGGATTTTGTGGTTTTTTGAGTTTTTTAGTGGTTTATGGTCTTTATGTGATATAGGATTTTTTATTTTTTTAGAGGGTTTTTTGGGGTTTTAATTATTTTTATGTTCTTAATTTTTTCTTATGGTTTTTCAGGGTCTCTAGGATTTTTTAATTTTAGTTATTTTTAGGGCTTCTTTATTATTTTTATGATTTTTTATTGTTTCTATAGATTTTGAATATTTTTAGGGTTTTTATTATATTTTTGGGGTTTTATGGTTTTTGTATGTTTTTAGGGGTTTTAAGGTTTCTAGAGTTTTTAACGTCTTTAGGGGATTAAAGGGGTTTTAGGGATTTTTATGCTTTTTAGGGTTTTTATGAGTATTTTGGGTTTTTAAGTGTTTAGAGGGATTTATGGATTTTAGGGTGTTTAGCATTTTTAGGGTTTTATGGGTTTTATGTGCTTTTATTTTTTTAAAGATTTTCATAGCTATTTTTTCTTTGGTTTTAGGTGTTTTTCTGTTTTCAGGTTTTTAAGGATTTTTATGCGTTTTAGAGTGTCTAGGTATTTTCAGGGTTTTGATGATTTTGTAGGGGTTTGGAGGATTTTAAGTGTTTTTAGGATTTTATGGTTTTCTTAGGGTTTTCAGGGATTTTAGGGTTTTTACAAATTTTGCGATTTTTTGGGATTTGTAGAATTTTTTATGGTTTTCAAGGATTTTGTGGGGTTTGGGGGTTTTTTAGTGTTTTGGGTTGTTATGGTTTATTTTTGGTTTATTTTTTGATTTTTTTCGTGTTTTTAAGGTTTATAGTAGTTTTTAAAAATTATTTGTGGTTTAATGGGCATTTTGTGTTTTGGTTGCTTTGGTATTTTTATAGGATTTTAGGGATTTTATGATTTTTTATGGTTTTATGGGGTTTAGGGTTTTTAAGGTATTTTTTCTTTTTGGGGCGATGGTCGGTGTAGGATCAGGCTATTCCTGACCCCCCCCCCCCCAAAATTTATTAAGAAAAAGGTGGCAAGGCAGACCAAGCAGGGCAGGGTCAATCGACCCAGACCCTAAGATAAGCCCACAAATGGAAAAGAAAAAAATAAAATGACTCGAAAACCAGATGCAACAACAGCATCAAAACAGCACATCCATCCAGTGCCAGGATCCAGCAGCACCACTTCCAATCATTGTGACCGCAAAACTCCTTCAGCACCTCCCAGCTAAGCATTAACCAATGTTCAGAAACACACCATTCAACATCCAGCAACTTTGCACCAAGGAGATTCAACACCAGTAGCATCAGACCACCATCACCAAAGCCATCAGTTATCATAGTGTCATGTCCCAACCACTCAGTAACCAGCCACCATCTCTCCAACTTCTAACAAGAAACAAACCCCAAATCAAGATAGTACCCAACACCACGCAACAGAACCAATAACCAGCATCCAGGCCAAAACACAGCCAACCCATCAACAACACAAAGGAACACAATCCAAACCATCGCACACCTCCCAACAGCCAACGTCATCCCAGCAGAAATACTCACAATCAGCAACATCGAGTCATCAACACCAAAAAAATTAGCCTGCACCTCGGCCAGCTCTACCATATCAGATAGGTCATCATCTACACCACTTCCTAGCCAAGAAACAAACAAACTTCCAGCAAAACGCTCCGAATAGCACAACCAGGGGCAGACAACCACTAACAACCAATCCACAGCCCAAATCTCCCTTCCAGTGACCCAGAAAAAGCAAAGCACATCCATCACGCAACACCTCACATGAGGACCAGCAAACAATACCAACATCATAGGGCCAAAAAGATCACTTTGGCATCGCAGGAAAAAAAACTAGATCACAGAAAAGCAAAGAACAGCCAGAGAAATCAGCAAGATTCAAAGTAAGGCCTGGAGAACAAACCTCGAACTTCATCGTAGTCCAATAACAAACATATATGTAAACCCCCAAAGCTGGATCAGGCATGGAACCACCATTCCGTATCCACCAAGAGCCGATGCACCGCCATAGGATCCACCATACTCCTCCCAAGCCCAGATCTGGGAGCAGGAGGGAGGATCAAAAAACCGACCAGCCCAGCACATTGCATCCTCAAAGAAACCAGAGCCGAAAGAGCCGAAGCGACCTTCTCTGCCTCTAAAGCCCGCGACCCCATTGACCCGTTTGTGGAATCCCCAGATCTGAAGGATTATCGGCCTCCTCAAGGCCAGCAGCTTCAACAGAAACCAGATCGGGAAACCTCCATAGCCAGCAAAACCCAGATGCGCAACAGCACATAGTCCCATCGAAGGATAAGATCCATAGTGAATGGGGGAGACGGAGACGCCGGATGAAAACCACCACTGCCTTGAGACAAGAGAGCATGGTCGGAGCCCATTGTCGCTGATATTCAACGCCAAATCTCTGAGAAGAATCCAGGAGAGAACCTGGAAGGGGCAATGGACGAGAGAGATAGCCGGGGGAGTGAGACGCCATCCTCTTCTTAAGGTGTTTAGGGTTTTATAGGTCTTTCTTTTTTCTTTTTGAGGATTTATGGTTTTTTTATTTTTTTTTATTTTTTTATGTTTTCTAAGGATTTTATTTAGTTTAATGGGTTTTTACATCTTTTTAGTTTTTTAGGTATTTGAATGAATTTTATGGGTTTTTTGGTGTTTTAGGTATTTTGATGGTTTTTAAGGGTTTTTGGAGTTTTTATGGTTTTGGGGATTTTAGGGGGGTTGAGTTTTATGGTTTTTTTCTAGTTTTTTAAAAATTTAAGGGTTTTAATAATTTTTAGAGTTTTTAGTTGCTGTTAGGATTTTTATTCATTTTATAAATTTTTATGGGATTTTTGGTTTTTTGGGATTTTAGGAGTTTTAATTGTTTCTTATGGTTTTTAACATATTTTTTTGTGGTTTTAAGTGTTGTTATGTTTTTAAGGTTTTATTAGGGGTTTTCTTGGTTTTTATGATTTTTATGTTTTAAGATATGTTTAAGTATTTTTTTAGTATTTTATGGTTTTTAGGGTTTTTATTATTTTGAGGGCTTTATTTTTTTGGATTTTAGGGTTTTCTATTTTTTATTGTGTTTTTCGGGTTTTTTGAGTGACTTAAGGTTTTTAAGGTTTTTGTTTGTGTTTTTTGGCTTTTTTATGGGTTTTAATGGATTTTAATGTTTTTGGGGGTTTAAATGTTTTTATGGTGTTTTATGGTTTTTAAGGGTTTTAGGGGCTTTATTATTTTTAGGGTTTTCGGAATTTTATATGTTTTTAGGGGTTTGAAGTGATTTAGGATTTTATGGTTTTCTTGTGGGTTTTCAGTGTTTTTGGGGGTTTTAAATTTCTAGGGATGTTTATTTCTTTTTTAGCATTTTATGGGGTTTTAAGGATTTTTAGGGTTTTTAGGTTTTTCGGGTATTAATGGTTTTTATTGTTTTTAGGGTATTTTTAGTTTCTTAGGGATTTTATGGTATTTTATTATTCTTAATTTATTAGGGTGTAATGGGTTTGTTTAGAGTTTATAGTACTTTTGGGGTTTTTATGGGCTTTCAGGGGTTTTAATGGTGTTTAGAGGTTTTATGGTTATTGGGTTTTTTATAATTTTTAGGTTTTTTGCATTTTTAGGTATTTTAGGGGTATTAGTTTTCTAGTTTTACTGAAGGGTTTTCATATTTTAAAGGTCTTTTACAATTTTAGTGATTTTAATTATTTATAGGGTTGTTGTGTGTTTTTAGGGTTTTATGGATTTTGAGGGTTGTAGGGTTTTTATTGTAGGTTTTTAGTGGTTTTTTGAGTTTGTAGGGTTTTTATGTTCTTTTAAATTTTTTAAAGTTTTTACGGTTTTAAAGGGTTTTATATTTTTAGTGGTTTTAGGGTTTTCATGGATTTATGGTGCTTTTAGGTTTTCATATTTTTATGATTTTTAGTTTTTTAACGTTTTGAGGATTTTTTCAATTTTTAGGTTTTTAGGGGTTTTATGTTTTTTTAGTTTTTAAATTTTTTCTTAGGGGTTTTCTGAGGATTTATGGTGTTTTACGTTTTTAGGAATTTTTATGGATTTTGAGGATTTTTATGGTTTTTAGGTTTTGGGGGTTTTTATGATCTTTACGATTTTTGGGGGTTTTATTATTTTTTGAGTTTTTATGGTTTTTTGGGTTTTTTGAGTTTTGATGTTTTTTTGGGGTTTAAAGGGGATTTAGAGTTTTCATTGGGTTTTTAGGGTTGTTGGGTTATTAATGTTTTTAGGGGTTTTTTTGGTTTTTTGGTTATTAGTGGTATTAGGGGTTTTTAGGGTTTTTAGAGTTTTTCGGTATTTTAGTGTTTTAAGAGGGTTTAGGTTTTTAATTATCTCATTGTTGTTTTCATGGATTTAGGGATTTTTTACATTTTTAGGGATTTTTATGGATTTATTATTATTTTTTTGGGTACTTGGGTCATTTGTATTTTTGAAGTGTTTATGATTTTTAGCGGTTTTTGGATTTTTTTTTATGTTTTTTGGGTTATTTAGTTTTATTTTATTTTATTTGGGCTTTAAGGTTTTTAGAGTTTTTAAACATTTTAATTAGTGTAACGGGTTTTTAGAATTGTTAGTTTTTTTAGGTTTTTATGGGGTTTTATCGTTTTAGAGGTTTTTATTGTATTTGTTGGCTTTAAGGGGTTCTATAGTTTTTAGGGTTTATTGGGGTTTTATGTGATTTTTGATTTTTAAGGTTTTCATTGGGTTTTTAAGGGTTTTATGTGTTTAGGAATTTTAATTTATTTTTAGGATTTTTATTGGTTTTAGGGTTTTTATTGAATTTTTTATATTTTTATGGTTTATTTTTTTTTGTACGTTTAGTTTTTTTAAGGTGTTATATGGTTATACAAATTTTTAGAGGATTTAAACGTTTTTAGAGTTTTTGTGGGTTTTTTGGTTTTTATGGTGTTTAGGGGTTCATAAGGTTTTTAGTATTTTTAGTTTTTTAGGGCCTTTTTAGGTTTTAGGGTTTTATTGTTATTAGGGTTTTAAGTGTTTTCAAGTTTTTTCGGTTTTTATTGGGGTTTTCTGAGTTTTTGGGGTTTACATTTTTAGGGATTTTAGGGATTTTTTTATATTTTTTATGTTTTTAGGGGTTTTAGGGATTTCCATGGTTTTATGGTCTTTTATGTTTTCCTGGGTTTTTAGGGTTTTTTGTATTTTTAGGCTTTTTAGGAGTTTTAAGTGGTTTTATGTTTTTATCGGGTAACTGTTGGGTTTTCTGGGATTTTATGGTTTTTATGTTTTTAGGGATTTTTTTGGATTCTTTCGGATTTTTTGTATTTAGAGTTTTTAGGGATTTTAATGTATTTTAGGGTTTTTTTGATTTTCTGGGGGTTTTATGTTTTTTTGAGTTTTTAGGGGTTTTATATTTTTAGAGTTTCATATCCTTTTTATGGTTTTAAAGAGTTTATAGTGGTTTTATGGGTTTTATGGTTTTCTTAGGGTTTTATGTGTTTTCATGGTTTTTAGGGGGTTTTGGGTTTTTAATGCCTTGTTGGGATTTTTAGGGATTTTAAAATTTTTTGGGGGTTTAGGGATTTTAAGTGATTTTAGTTTTTTAACATTTTTTATGATTTTTCAGATATTTTAGGTTTTTTATTTTTTAGTTATTTTTTGATGATTTTCTAGGATTATTATGGGTTTTTTTGGGTTTTTAAGGATTTTAGGGATTTTTAGGGTTATTAGGGTTTTTCGTGTTTTTATCATTTTTATATTTTTAGAAGTTTTAACTGTTTCTAGGTTTTAAAGGTTTGCATAGATTTTTTCAAGGTTTTTAGGTTTTTTTATTTTTTAAAGATTGTTAGGGAATTTTAGGATTTTTATGGTTTTAGGGTTTTCTTATGATTTTTATGTTTTTTAAGGTTTACAGGGATTCTTTTGGGTTTTAGGATTCTTATTTGAATATTTTGGGGTTTTTATTGTTTTAATTTTTTTTACTGGTTTAATGGTTTTCAGTTTTTTATTGGGTTTTATGGGGTTTTGGGGTTTTAAGTATTTTAGGGGTTTTATCTTTTTCTGGTTTTAGGGATTTTAGTGTTATTTAGAATTTTATGGATTTGAAGTGTTTTTGAGTTTATAAGGTTCTCTTTAGTTTATCTGAGTTTTAAAATTTTTTATGTTATTAAGGATTTTTAGGGGTTTTTTGGGATTTTTTGGGTTTGATAAGGTTTTTTGGTTATTTATCATTTTTAAGTGCTATATGATTTTTTTTGGGTTTTTACGATTTATATATTTTTTAGAGTTTTTTTACATTTTTAGGGGTTTAAATGTTTATTAGAGTTTTTAGAGAGATTTAAAGTATTTGTGGGTTTTTATGGGTATTTAGGGGTGTTAGAGTTTTTTCTAGGTTTTTAGTAATTTTGTTGGTTTTACGGGTTTTAAGTGTTTTATTATTGTTTTCTAATATATTTTGGTGTTCCTAGGGTTTTAGAATTTTTAGGGATTTAATGGCTTTTAGGATTTTTTGGTTTATATGGTTTTTATGAATTTTAATGGGTTTTAGGTTTTTTTGGGTTTGAGAGTCTTTATGTTTTTTAGTATTTTAGGCGGTTTTTATGATTTTTTTGGTTTTTTATGTTTTTAGAGGTTTTTTAGAATTTTTATGGTTTTAGATGGTTTTCATAGTTTTTAGTATTTTTTCAGGGATTTTATGGTTTTTAGGGTTTTTAAGAGTTTTATGGTTTTTAGTGTTTTTATGATTGCTTATGGCTTTTTAGGTTTTTTAGGATTTTTTCTATTTTTATGGGTTTTAGGGATATTTTAGGATTTTTATTGGGATTTAAGGATTTTGAGGGGTTTTGGGTGCTTAGATATTTTTTTAGGTTCGTATGATTTTTTGTGATTATCGGTTTTTTTTTGAGTTTTTAATGGTCTTTTAGGGTCTTTAGTGTTTTCCAACGTTTTTAGTGTTTATAGAGTTTTTAAAAATTTTATAGATTTTAAGGGTTTTTTTTTTGAGTTTTTTGGGTTTTTTTGGTTTTTATGGTTTTTATCGTATTAAGGGTTTTTTAGGTTTTTTGGTTTTTTAGTATATTTAGGTATTTAGAGGTTTTATGTGTTTTAGATTTTTATGACTTTCATTAGATTTGTTAGCATTTTTTGGGTTTATTACAGTTTTAGGGATTTTGTTGTTTTTTCTCAATTTTTATTGTTTTTATGGTTTTTATTAACTTTGAATGTTTTTAGGGTTTTTAGTAGTTTTAGGGTTTTTAATGTTTTCCATGTTTCTGTGTTTATTTTTATATTTTTAATGTTTTAATGTTTTAGTATTTTTAATGTTTTTATAATTTTAAAGGGGTTTTTTAATATTTAGTGGTTTTTTGGGGTTTTTTGGGTTTTAGGGTATTTTATATTTTTAGGTATTTTTATGGTTTTTGAGTTTTTTAGCATTTTATAGGATTTTTAAGGGATTTAGGTTTTTAACATTTTTAGGGTTTTTGGTTTTTCTATGTTTTTATTGATTTTAGGGTGTTTTTAGGATTTTATGGGTTTTTAGGTTTACAGAGATTTTGAGTGGTTTTTTTAGGGTTTTCAGTTTTTATGGTTCTTTTTTTGTTTAAGTGTTTTTTTAATTATTGTGGTTTTTATGGGTTTTTAGAGTTTTGTAACTTTTTAAAGGTTTATACTATTATTAGTGTTTTTTGGATTGTTAGTTTTTTCTATGGGTGTTTTGGGGTTTTTTAATGTTTTAGTTGATTCATATATAATTTTGATTTTACGGTTTTATGGTTTTTAAGGGTTTTAGCTTTTTTTAGGTTTTAGGGGTTTTATTTGTTTATAGTTTTTAAATGGTTTTTTAGGGGTTTTCATGATTTTTATGTTTTTAGGGATTTTTAGGGGCTTTAGGATTTTTATGTGGTTTCAGGATTTTTATGTATTTTGGGGGTTTTGGGTTTTTAGTGTTTTTTGGGTATTGTTTTTGGGTTTTTAGTGTTTTCTTAGTTTTTATGGGTTTTTATGTTTATTGTATTTTTTTAAAAACGTTTTTTGGGATGTAAAAGGTCTTTAATGTTTTAGTGTTTTTTTAGTTTTATGGGTTTTTAGGGGTTTTAATGGTTTTGAGGGGGTTTTATGGTTTTTATTTTTAGAGAGGTTTTCAGGGTTTTTTTTGGGTTTTTTTGGTTTTTAGGTTTTGAGGGGATTTTAGGTTTTTAAGGCTTTTTTAAGGTGTTTCAGGGTTTTTAATGTTTTTTTAATTTCATTTTTATGATGTCTAGGGTTTTATAGATTTTGAGGGGTTTATAGTATTTTTGGTATATTTGTGGGTTGTATGGTTTTTGTGGGGTTTTTAGAGTTTTTAGGGTTTTAATGGATTTTAGAGTTTTTTTAACATTTTAGGGGTTTAAAGGGGTTTTAGAGTTTTTAGTGCGGTTTCAGGGGTTTTATGGATTTTTTGGGTTATTTGAGGTTTTTTGGGGTTTTATGGTTTTTATATGTTTTAGGATTTTTATTGATTTTATGTTTCTTTGTGGTTTTAGTGATTTGTGGGTTTTCTTAGGGTTATCAGGGTTGTTAGGGGTTTTACATTTTCTTGGATTTGTATGAATTTTTAGGTTTTTTGGGATTTTTAGAGTTTTTTGGGATTTTTAATTTATCTTGGGTTTTTAGGGTTTTATTGTTTTTTTGTGTTTTAGATATTTTTTGTGTTTTTTAGGGGTTTTAATAATTTTTAGTGTTTTTAATATTTTTATGTTTTTAGGTGTTTTAATAGTTTTTTAGTTTTTTTTGTTTTTATGTATTTTGAGGGTTGCTAGTGTTTTTTAGGTTTTAAGTTGTTTTAGGTATTTAGAATTTTTAGGTTTTTAGGGGTTTTATGTTTTTTAAGAATTTATGGTTTTTTAGTATACTCCAAGGATTTTTACATTTTTACAGATTTTTAGTATTTTTTAGGGGTTTTACTGGATTTTAGGTTATTGTGGAGTTTGAGAGTTTTTTTGGGGTTTTTAGGTTTTTATAATTTTTTATTTTAAGAGATTTATTGTTTTTAGTGGTTTAATGGTTTTTTTAGTGATTTTAACATTTTCAGGTGTTCAAAGAGTTTTTCTATTTTTAGTTAGTTTTTAGGGGTTTTAGTGTTTATATAGGTTTTAGGGTTTCTAGAGGTTGTAGGTTTTTTATGTGTTTTAAGTGTTTTTAGGTTTCCCAGATTTTCTAAAGGCATTTAGTTTTTTTGTGTATTATTTTTATTTTTATGGTTTTATAGGGATTTTGGGATTTGGGGGGGGGGTTAAGGTTTTAGGGTTTCTATTGTTTAAGGTTTTATAGGCTTTTAGGGGATTAAACCATTTTTTAGGCTTTTAAGGATTGTTAGGGTTTTAATGATTTTTATGTTTTTTGGGATTTTTATAGATATTAATAAATTTTATTTTATTTTAGGGTTTTTATGGATTTTAACATTTGATGGATTTTTAGTGGTTTTGGTTTTTTGGGTTTTTGGGTTCTTTTTAGTTTTTTGGGTATTTAAGGATTTTTAGATATTTTTATCGTATTTTTGTTGTAAAGGATTTTTAGAGTTTTTAGTTGGTTTTCTTATAATTTTAATGAGTTTTAGTGTTGTTAAAGTTTTTAGTTGTTTTTTGTGTTTTATGGGTTTCTTGGGTTTTAGGGAATTAATTTTGATTTTAGGGGTTTTAGGGTTATTTATTTTTGTAATGGCATTAAAGTGTTTTAAGGTTTTAAGATTTTTTAAGTTTTTTTTGGGTTTTTTTGGGTTCTAATGTTTTTAGGTTTTTTTTATTTTTGAGTATATTTATGTATTTTTGTATATTTAGATATTTTGATGGTTATTTGGGTTTCTGTGAATTTTTGTGTTTTTTAGGGGTTTTAGGGTTTTTATGTTTTTAGGGGATTTATGGGTTTTAGTTATTTATGGTTTTAGAAGTTTTTAAATGTTTTAGGTTTTGAATTTTTGGGTTTTCTTTAAGGATATTTAGTGGGTTTTTTTAGTTTTGGGGATTTTAACAGTGTTAAGGGTTTTCTATGGTTTTCAGAGTTTTTGGGTTTTTTGAGTTTTAAGGTTTTTTGGAGTTTTTGATGTTTTTAATTGTTTTTTAGGTTTTTTTGGGATTAAATTGGTTTAATATATATAATTTTTTTAGGGGTTTTATGGTTTTTAGAGGTTTTAAGGAATTTTTGTGGTTTTTTGGGTTTCTTGGGTTTTTGTTGTTTTTAGGGTTTTTAGGGGTTTAGGTTTTTACCATCTTTTTAGGGTTTTATGGTTTTATCATTCTTTGGTATTTTAGGGTTTTTTATAATTTTAGGGCTTCATTGTCTAGATTTTGAGGGGTTTTATGGTTTTTAGTGTTTTTAGTATTTTTTAGGTTTTCATTGGTTTTAAGTGTTTTTATGTTTTAAAGGTTTACTTAACAGTTTTTTTAAATGTTTCTTTGAGTTTTTTACATTTATTGGGATTTTTAGGTCTTTTTTTTTGGATTCTTATGAGTTTTTGTCTTTTTAGAGATTTTGTGGGTTTTAGGGGGGGGGGTTTGTGTTTTATGGTTTTGTATGTTTTTTTTTTGGATTTTAGAGTTTTTTTGAGTGTTTTAATTATTTTAAGGGGTTTGGATGTTTTTTTTAATGTTTTTAGGTATTTAAATGTTTTTAGAGTTTTTAGTTGTTGTATGGTTTTCATGCTTTATAGGGGTTTTTATTTATTTTAGGGGTTTTTATTGTTTGAGGGTCTTTTAGGGTTTTTGGAGTTTTAATTGTTTTGATGGGTTTTAAGTGCTTTTGGGTTTTTATGGTTTTCTTAGAGGATTTCAGGTTTTTAGTTTTTTTACCTTTTATCTATTTTTTAGAAATTTTTTCGGATTTTATGGGTTTTTAGGGTTTTAGTGATTTGAGGGGTTTAGCATTTTAAGGAGTTTTAGCATTTTTTAGGGTATATTTGGTTTTTAATTGTTTTAGGGTTTCATGATTTTCTAAGGTTTTTAGGATTTTTAGGGGTTTTATAATTTTAGGGATTTTTTGGTGTTTTATTATTTTATGGATTTTAGCGGTTTATGGATATTAAGGGATCTTAGTGTTTATTTTATTTTTTAGGATTTTTATGGATTTTTAGAGTTTTCAAATTTGTTTAGGGGTTTAATGGTTTTTAGTATTTTTAGTGGGTTTTAGTGGTTTTAGGCATTTTTAGGTCTTTTAATGGTTTTTACAGTTTTTTATGGTTTTGAGGTGTTGTATGAGTTTTGGGGTTTTGGAATTTTTAGGGATTTTTTGGGAGTTTTAGGTTATTTTAGGGTTTTATAGTTTAATGGTTCTTAAGGTTTTTAAGTGTTTTTTGGTTTTTAATGTTTTCTAAGAGTTTTCAGGTTTATTAGTGTTTTTATATTTTTAGGTATTTGTAGGGTTGTTTAGGGTTTTTATGATTTTTGGGTTTTTTAGGAATTTGGTGGGGTTTATGGGATTTTACGGGGTTTAGGGGTTTTTTGGGTTTTTATCATTATTAGGTTTTTAGGGTTTTATGTATTTTTAGGTGTCTAAGGTTTTCAATGGAGTTTTATGGTTTTTAGGTGTTTTTACCTTTTTTATGGGTTTAAGGGATTTTTTAGAATTTTTATGTGTTTTTATGGTTTGCAAGGATTTTTAGTGTTTTTAGAGTTTTGTAGGGTTTTATGGGTTTTAATTTTTTTGGGGTTTTATGATTTTTTTATGTTTTTAGGGGATTAAAGGTTTTTTTAGATTTTTTAACATTTTTAGTGGATTAAAAGGGTTTAGATTTTGTGGTTGGGTTTTGGGTTTTTATGGGTTTTAGTGTTTTTATAGGTTATAGGGGTCTTTATGTTTTGTAGGGAAAGGCAGATGTGGGAGCCAGGATATTCCTACCCCCATCCCCCCCACCCCCCCCCCCCCCAATTTATTAAGAAAAAGAGGACACTGAAGACCGGGGAGGAGCAGGGTCAATCGACCCATACCTAAAACTCAATCCCCAAAAAGAAAATAATGAAAGAAAGAGACACAAAAGACTAAACAGCAAAAGACAAACAAAGTAGAAAAACAAAATGGTCCCCATCATCACCTCCCAGCCAATCTGCAACTGGCATCCAACAACACCATAACCACCAAGCATTCATCCAACATCTCATCTTCTGAAGGCCAGCACACATCCAACCGGTCAGAAAACAAGCAACACTTCCTAACCAAACAACACCCATCCCATTACATCCAGCAGTGCTACATTACCACAAGTACCAGACTCATAAGACTCATAGACAACACCCCCTTCAGCAGATCCTGTCCAAGAAGTAACCCGCACCCAACTCCTCAAATTCCAACAATCTGCGCCGCCATGCCAGGAAGCTTCCAGAGAACCACAACTAAGAGCAACAAAACATAACCACCAGCTCCCAAGCCTCAAGCCATATCAAAACACCTATAAATATTTATTCAGACCCATAACCAGGTGACCCCTCACCTCCAATACAACATCCAGTACCATCATCAAAACACATCCAAAATAGCCACAACCAATGCACCAACAAAAAAGAAGACAAAAAACTACTAGAAACCAAAGAAATGACAGAACCGTCACTGCCCCAACAGTGCATTCCAATGAAGACCATATCTGAAACCAACCGAAGTAGGGGGGTACGCCACCACCAAGATGGAATAACGCCAACCGCATCTTACCTACTGCATCACCAAGCCATGGAATTCGTCATAGAACAGGAAATAAAACCTAAAGCTATATCACAAGTTGACGTCATCCCCGCCATGTTAGACATCTAGACCACGCCACCCCTACCATATCTATTGACCAAACCCCACCAAGCCGCATCAAGGTCTTCCACATCCGTCTTAATCTGTTTGAGATCATGCCAGAAGAAGTGTTGGATCTGGCACAAGCCACCTCATAGCCTCTCCACACCATGAATCATAAGACGTAGGGATCTGAGAAACCCAGATCTGACCACCTTGCTACATCCCACCAACGAGAACCAACTTTTTCCATCACTGACACCATGATAAATACACCACCATAAGAACTCTGGCACCTAAGGGATGACAACAACCTGATCTGCCGATCCTAGGCTGTAAAGCCAAGGAAAGCCCAAGCCGATGCTGTCTTAGCCCACCTATCCTCGTCGAGTCCTTTCACCACCGAGAAGAAGCGATATCCACCAAGAGTCCCCAACAAGAGAGGAGGACTGAACGAATGCCTCTTCAACTACAGCGTGAAGACTGCCCTGAGAGAGGAGCACCGAATCGAGAACCACAAACCTTGGAGATCATCGCGCTGGGAGAGAAGCACCAAGAGAGCACCCCTCCATCCTTCTAGGATTTGTAGGGATATTGAGGGGTTCTTATGTTTTGTAGGGGGTTTTTGGTCTTTTATGTGTTTTTGGGTTATTAGCAGTTTTCAGGTTTTGAGGTTTATTAAGTGTTTCTTGGTTTTTAAGGTTTTCTGAGGGGGTTTCAATGTTTTTAAGGTTTTATTATTTTTAGTATTTTTATAGGATTTTAAGGTTTTTATGGATTTAAGGGTTTCAAGGGTTTTTGGTGTTATTTAGAATTTTTAGGTGTTTTATGTGTTTTTATTTTTTTACGGGTTTCTTATCGTTTTTAATGGTTTTTAGGATTTTTTAAATTATTAGGATTTTTTATGGATTTTTACAATTTTAATGGTTGTAAGGTTTTTAATTATTTTGAGGGTTTACAGGGGTTTTGGGGAATTTTTACGAAATTTAGGGTTATATAGGGTTTTTATATTTTTTGGGTTTTTAGGGGTTTTTAGTTTTTTAAAATTTCAAATGGATTTTCAGGGTATTATGTTTTTTGGGTTTTTTATGTGTTTAAGGATTTTAGGGGACTTTCAGTATTTTTATATTCTATTGGGGGTTTTAGGGATTTTAAGGGTTTTAGGGTTTCAGGTATTAGCATTTTTTAGGTTTTTAGGTTTTTAGGGGTTTTATGTGTTTTTAGGATATTATGGTTTTATTAAATTTTTCATGGTTTTATACATTTTAAGGAAATTTTAAGGATTTTTTAGGATTTTTAAATCTTTAGGGGTTTTTTAGAAATTTTGATGGTTTCAGGTTTTTTTTAGTGTTTTCAGTTTTTATTTGTTTTTAGGTTTTTTTGAAGTTTTTAGAGTTCATTAATATTTTTAGGGGTTTAAATGGGTTTTAGAGTTATTAGTGGGTTTTTTTGTTATTTATATTGTTTTTTAGGGGTTTTATGTTTTAAGGAGTTTTATGGTTTTAGGGGTTTTACGGTTTTAGAGTAGTTTTAGGTTTTTTAGATTTTTTTATGTTTCTAGGAGTTTTAATTTATTTTTGGTTTTTATGGGTTTCCTAGTTTTTATTCTAGGTTTTTATGGTTTTTACATTTTTGGAGATTTTTATTGTTTTTTAGTGTTTATTTGGGGTTTTTAGGGTTATAATGATTTTGAGGGTTTTTGGGATTTTAACGGTTAAAGAATTTTTTATGTTTCTAGGGGGTTTGGTGTTTTTATATTTTATGTTTTTCTTAGGGTTTTTAAGGGTTTTAAGGTGTCTTATATTTTTTGGTAATTTTTGGTCTTTTTTGGATTTTAGGGTTTTAAGGATTTTTAGGGATTTGTGGGCTTTTGGTTTTTAGTTGTTTTTGGTATTATTTGTTTTTTGGTTTTTTTGAATTTTTAGGGGATTCCAGCTTATTTAAATAATTATAATTTTTTAGGGTTTTAAAGGGTTTTTAGATTTTCCATGATTTTTAAGGTTTCTAATGGTTTTTATGATTTTTAAGGATTTTATGGGTTTTATGCTTTTAGTGCTTTTACGGTTTTAGGGTTATATAGGGTTTCATAGTTTTTAGGTTTTTAGTGGATATAATTTTTTTAGGTATATAAGGTTTTCTTAGGGTTTTAGGTTATTTTACGTTTTTATGGAATTTAAATTTTTTTTTAGGAATTCTGGTTTTTTGGATTTTTTAGGATTTTATGGATTTTGAGGGGTTTAGGGTTTCTTAGGATATTTTTTGTTTTAAACATTTTTAGGTTTTTATAGGTTTTATGATTTTTATATATTTTTATTGTTTTATTATTTTTTTCAAGGATTTTATCTTTTTTATATTAGTAGGGATTTTAGGGATTTTAGGTTTTTTAAATTTTTATAAGATTTTTAACGATTTTAATGGTTTAAGTCTTTTTAGGGTTTTACTATTTTGTTAGTTTTTAGGGGTATTAAAAGTTTTTTTTCGTTTTTTTGATAGTTGAATTTTTCATGGTTTTTTTGTTTTTTTTAGGTCTTTTGGGATTCTTCAGGATTTTATAGATTTTTTTGTGTTTTAATGGATTTTTCGGGTTTTAGGGTATTTACGATTTTCCAAAAAAATGGTTTTATTTTTTTTTATGGTTTTTTAGTATTTTATTGTTTCTGTGAGTTTTTTGAGTTTTTTAATGTTTTTAGGGGTTTAAAGGGGTTATAGAGTTTATTGGGTTTTTTTGTGTTTTAGGGGTTTTTACAAATATTTATGGTTTTTTGATTTTTTATTGTTTTTAGGGTTTTAATGGGCCCTCTATTATTTTTTGTTTTCTACATTGTTTACATTTTTAGGGGTTTTAGGTGTTTTTTTACAGTTTACTTAGAATTTTTTAGGGTTCATTAGGGATTTTGTGGGATTTCTCAGATTTCTAGGTTTTTGGGGTTTTTTTAATTTTTAGGGTTTTGGGAGTTTCAAGTGTTTTTGGTTTTTCATGATTTTGTCGGTTTTCATGGGTTTAGGGTATTTTACATTTTAGTGATTTTAGGGATTTTCTAGGATTATTATGTTTTAGGGTTTTTAGGGATTTTTAGAGTTTTAGTGTTTTTAGGGTTTTAGCACTTTATAGGTTTTTTGGGGTTTAATGTGTTTTTATGTTTTTATGGTTTTCTAGGTGTTTTTAAGGTTTTTTATGTTTTTTTGAGATTTTTAGGTCTTTTTAGGAATTTTCAATATTTTCATGGTTTTTAGGTATTATAATTAGCGTTACGGGTTTTTAGGCTATTTTTTTATTTTTTGGATTTTTAGGGTTTTCTGAATATTTTGGGGACTAAAGTTTTTTTTATAGTTTTCTAATGTATTAATGGGTTGAACGGGTATTTCGATTTTTTAGTGGTTTTTAAGATTTTTATGGGTTTTAGGTTTGGGATGGTTTAATGGGTTTTTATGATTTTAAGGGGTTTTATTGTTTTTATGTTCTTTTAATTTTTTTAGAATCTTTATATTTTTAGGGGTTTTAAGTGTTTTTAGGTTTTAAGGTTTGTTTTAGGTTCTTAAGGTTTTTACTTTTTTTGGATTTTTATTTCCTTTTAGGATTTTTATGGGTTTTGGGGTTTGTATGGATTTTGGTGGGTTTCAGGTGTTTTAGGCATTTTTTTTTATTTTTAAATAATTTATAGGTTTTTTATATTTTTTTAAAAAATTATTAGTTTAAATGGTTTTTAGAGTTTTTATGTGTTTTCAAGGGGTTTTTTTTTGGGTTTTTTGGGATTTTATGTTTTTAGGGGATTTATGGTTTATATTATTTTATGGTATTTTATTGTTATTATATTTTTTTAAAATTTTTAGAGGATTTGTGTGTTTTTAGGTCTTTAAGAATTTCTTAGGGGTTTTCAATGGTTTTGGGTTTTTTACAATTTTGGGGATTTTTTTGGGATTTTAAGTATTATTTTGGTTTTTAATATTTTTAGGATTTCTTGGGGTTTTGGGTTTTTAGGGTTAGGGTTTTTAGATTTTTTCGGTTTTTAGGGGTTTAAAGTATTTTTAGGATTCTTGGGATTTGAGGTTTACATGGTTTTTCATTTTTAGGGGTTTGGATTTTAGGGTTTTTAGGGATTTTAATAGTTTTTAGGATTTTTTAAGGTTTTTAGGGTTCTTTGTTTTTTTTGGGATTTTTAGTTTTTTTGGGTTTATTAAAGTTTTTTTTGTGAATTTAGGCTTTTAATATTTTCTTAGGATCTTAAGCGTCTTAGGGGGGTTTTATTATTTTTATTGGTTTTTTTATGTTTTTAGGAATTTACTGTTTTTTATGGTTTTTATTTATTTTGAGGGTTTTTATGGTTTTATGTTTTTTTTCGATTTTTTGGTTTCTATCAGTTTTTAGTATTTTTTGGGTTTTTTATCATTTTACGAGTTTAAGGGTGGTTTAGATTTTTTAGTGGGTTTTGTGGGGGTTTATAGTTTTTGTGGTTTATTACGTTTTTAGGTATTTTATGGGGTTTTTAGGATTTTTATTGTTTTTATGGTTTTTAGGGATTTGTGGGGGTTTTTTGGTTTTTCACGGTTTTTAGTGTTTTTTAGTTTTTTGGGGTTTTATCAATTTTTTCTGATTATTTTTGGGTTTTTACGTTTCTGTAGAACCTTTTATTGTTTTTTAGGTTTGTAGGTTTTATGTTTTTTTCATGGGTTTTTATGGTTTTTATTTTCTTAAAGTTTTTAATGGGTTCTGGTGTTTTAACAGTTTTTTGGGGGTTTTAGGGTTTTTTTTATTTTAAGGTTTTCCAGTGATTCTAAGGGTTTTTTTGTTTTAAATATATTCTTTGGGGTTTTCTATGTTTTTTTTTCATTTATTTATATTTTTAGGTTTTTTTAATATTTTAGGGTTTTTAGGTTTTTAGGGTTTTAGGGTTTTAAGGGGTTTTTAGTGTTTTGAGGTTTTTAATGTTTTCTTTATGGTTTTGAGGATTTTTAGGGTTTTTTATATTTTTAGAGATTTTTAATAATTTTTATTGGTTTTTAATTTTATAGGGGTTTATGGAAAATTTATTGTTTTAGAGGTTTTTTTTGTATTTAAGTGTTTTAATATTTTTTTAGTTTTTTAATGTTTTTAAAGGTATTTTGGATTTTTAGCTAATTTTTATGTTTTGAGAAGTTTTTAAGGAATTTTAATGTTTTTTGGTGTTTTTGGATTTTTAAGTATTTTGACCATTTTTTGGTGTTTTTAGTGTTTATAGGGTTTTTAAAGGTTTTAGAAGGTTTTCATTTATTTAGGGATTTAGGGGGATTTTAGGATTTTTAGGATTTTTCGGATTTTTAGGGTTTTGAGGATTTTTATCATTTTTAGGGTTTTGGGGGGTTTAAATTAATTTATGTTTTTAATGATTTCTAAGGGATTTTTAGGGTTTTGGGTGTTTTTTAAGTTTTAAGGATTTTTTGTAAAATTTTAAGATTTTTAGGATTTCTTATGGATTTTAGGGATTTGTTGGGGGATTTAGGGTTTCAAGGGTTTATATAGTTTTTATCATTTTTTTGTTTTTAGGGGTTTTAATTGTTTCTGGGTTTTAAGGTTTTATTAGGGATTTTCCAAGTTTTTTGGGTTTCATACATTTTAATATACTTTTAGGGTTTTTAGGATTTTTATGGTATTTAAGGAGTTTGAGGGTTTTTATGTTTTTTTTATTTTTGTGTTTTAGAGTTTTTTAAGTCGTTAATGATTTCTTCTGGGCTTTCAAGTTTATTAAGATTATTTATTTTTAGGGATTTTATGTAATGTTGTGATTTCGATGGTTTTAGGAGTTCTATTTATTTTGAGATTTTTATATGTTTTACTGGGTTTTTAGATTTTTTTCATGGTTTTATTGTTTTTTATGGGTTTTATGTTTTTACATGTTTTTAGGGTTTTTTAATTTTTTCAGCATTTTATGGGTGTAATGGGGTTCTATAATTCTTATGGTTTTAGGGGTTTATGGTTTTGAGTTATTTTAAATGTTTTGAGGGTTTTATGTCTTTTTTTTTCATTTTTTGGGTTTTTAGTATCTTTTTATTAATTTTATGGTTTCCATAATGTTTTAGGTTTTTAAGGGGTTTTAGTTATTTATTTTTTAAGTGTTTCTTAGGGTTTTTCATGGTTTTATGTTTTTTACATTTTAGGTATATTTTGGGTTATTTTTATATTTTTATGAATTTTAGTGTTTTTAGGTATTTCAAGGGGTTTTGAATTTTAGGGATTTAGGGTTTTAGCATTTTCTGTTTCATGGGGTTTTAAGTGTTTTTAGGTTTTTATTTTTTTCATATGGTTTTCTAGTTTTTAGTGTTTTTTAAATTTTGTGTATTTTCATGTTTTTCTAGGATTTTATGGGTTTTTAGGGTTTTTAAGGATTTTGAGGGGTTTTAGTGTTTTTAGGGTTCTATTGTTTTTATGATTTTTAGGGTTATTTATGTTTCTAGTGTTTTTATTATTTTTTTACATTTTATGGTTTTAAATGGGATATAGATTTTTTGGTGGTCTTTAGGGTTTAATGGGTTTTTATATTTTTTAAGGGTTTTTATGCGTTTTGGGATTTATAGATTTTTAGGTTTTAATGGGTATTAGCGCAATTTACATTTTTAGGGGTTTTAAATTTTTTAGGTTTTTATGGTTTTATTATGGGTTTCATTGTTTTTTAAAAAAATTTATAATTTTTATTTTCATGTATTTTTATGTTTTTATGGTTTTTAAGGATTTTAGTGATTCTGGGGGTTTTTAGAACTTTTATGGTTTTTATCTTTTGTTAGGTTTTTAGGGATTTTAATATTTTTTATTTTATTAAGGTTTTCATATGGGTTTTTTTTAGGGTTTTAATTTCTAAATATTTTTAATCGTTTTTATAAATTATATGTTTTTAGGATTTTAGGTATTTTTAGGGATTTATGGGTTTATAGAGTTTTTATGAGTATTAGGTTTCTAGGGGTTTTAAATGCAATTAGTTTTTTAGGGTTTCCTTACGGGGTTTTAGTGATTTTAGAGTTATTTAGGATTTTAATTATTTTTATGGATCTATTAGGATTTTCTAGTTATAGGGTTTTTACGGTTTTTAGAGATTTTGAGGGTTTTATGGTTTTTATCATTTTTAGCATTTTTATTGTTTTTATGTGTTTTTAGAGTTTTCGGTTTTCGTATTGTTTTTAAGATTTTTTAGATTTGTTTAATGTTTTTAGTAGTTTAAAGGTGTTTTAGAGTTTTTGGTGTTTTTTGGAGTTTTATGCGGTTTGGGGTATTTTTCAGGTTGTTATGGGTTTTATGGTTTTTAAGAGTTTAATATACTTTAGTGTCTTTATGTGTTTGAGGGGTTTTATCTTGTTTAGGATTTCTAGGAGTTCAATTGTATTTAGGTTTTTGAGGTTTTCTTAAGGTTTTTATGGGTTTTATAGTTTTCTACGTCTTTATGTATTTGGGGGAATTTGTAGGATGTTTATAGTTTTATGGGATTATATGGAGTTTAATTATTTTTAGGGTTTTTAGGGGTTTTAGGGTTTTTAGAATTTTTTAGGTTTATTGGGGATTTAGGTATTTTTAGGTATTTTTTTAGATATTAAAGGGTTTTATGCTTTTTTTTGGATTTTAAGGATTTTTATAAATTTTCAATGTTTTATGGTATTTTATTGTATATTAATATATTTAGGGGTTTAAAGGGTTTTAGATATTTTTAGTTGTTTTTGTGTTTTTATGGGTTTTTAGAGATTTTAATGTTTTTAGTGTTTTTAATATTTTTAGTGGGCTTTAGGGGTTTTTGGGTGTCTTTGGGGTTTTTAACATTTTTAATGTTTTTAGTGGTTTTAATTATTTTTAGGTTTTAAATGTTTTCATAATGTTTTTAGTGTTTTTTACATTTTGAAGTATTTTTAGGGTTTTTAGGATTTTAATGTTATTTTGGATTTTTAAAGGTTTTTTAGGATTTTTATGGTTTTTATTGGTTTTAATGTTTTTAGCATTTTTTTGGATTTCTAGTGTTTTTAGATTTTAAGGGGTTTTAAGCGTTTTTAGGGGTTTTAGGATTTCTTATTCTTTTTCGGGGTTTATAGGGTTTTTTACATTTTTATAGATTTTATGTAATTTTTATAATTTTCATGGTCCTTGTGGTTTTTATGGATTTTAATGGGTTTTAGGTTTTTTATGGGTTTTTAATGATTTTTGGGTTTTTAGAGTTTTAATTGTTTTTTATAGTTTTCAATGTTTTTTAGGGTTTAAAGGGTTTTTAGAGTTTTTAGTATTTTTTTTGTTTTTATTGTTTGAGGATTTTTATGGTTTTAATTGTTTTATGATTTTTAGTGATTTTTAGTATATTTATTTGGTTTTTTGGGTTTTTACCATTTTTATGTTTTTAATGGTTTTGTGTTTTTTTGGTTTTTAAGGTATTCTTAGAGGGTTTCAGGGATTTTATGGTCTTTTACATTTTTACACCTATTTTGGTTTTAATGATTTTTTAGGATTTTAGGGTTTCATGGTTTTAGCGCTTGTACATTTTTTAGCGGTTATAACAGTTTTTTTGGTTTTTATAGTTTTCTTGATTGTTTCCATTGTTTTTTTCGGGTTTTTTTTACAATTCTAGTTATTTTTATGTCCTTTTAATGTTTTTTATATTTTTATGAATTTTAGTAATTTTTATGGTTGTTGATCATTTTAGGGTTATTTTGTTTTTGTTTTGTTTTTTATAAATTTTTAGAGTTTTTAAAATTCATAGGGGTTTAATGGGGTTTTAAAGTTTATTTTGGGTTTTACTGTTCCTGTGGGTTATTGGGTTTTTAAGGTTTTTAGGGTGTTTTGGGGATTTTTATAGTATGTTAGTGTTTTAGGGTTTTAGTGGTCTATTTAGGGTGTTTTAAATTTTTTAAGTTTTTTGGGATTTTATGTGTTTTTTAATTTTAAGGATTTTTAGGGGTTTTCGTAGGTTTAGGGTTTGTTATGTTTCTAGGTACTGTTTGAGAAATTTTTAGGGTTTTTATGGATTTTGTGGGATTTATGGGATTTTTCATTTTTTAGGGTTTTATGGGTTTTAAATGATTATAGTTTTTTAGCATTTTATATGGGGTTTTTAGGGTTTTTAGGGGTTTTATGTTTTAATGAATTTGTAGGTCTTCTTTCAGATTTTTATCGTTTTCAGGGCATCTAGGGATTTTGATGAATTTGAGTGTATTTTTAGGATTTTAGGGTTTTAGGTTTGTTATTGTTTTTTATTATTTTAGGGGTTTTAATTTTTTCTATGTTTTTAGGATTTTCATATATATTTTCATGGTTTTTTGGGGTATTTAAATTTTTAGGGATTTTTATGGATTTTATATAATTTTTACATATTTTTAGGGATTTTAGTTTTTTTGTGTTTTCTGGTGTTTTAAGGTTTTATATATATTTTTTAACCTTTTAGGGGTTTAAAGGGTATCTAATGTTTTTAGTGGATTTTAGGGTTTTTTTGGGGTTTTGGTATTTTTTATGGTTTTAGTGGTTTTATGGTTCTTAGTTGTTTTTAGGGTTATTGGGGTCTTTTAGGGGTTTTACTGTTTTTAGCTTTTTTAGGTTTTTAGGGGTTTTATGTGCATTTTGGTTTTTAATGATTTCATATTGTTTTTTCATGGTTTTTTGGGTTTTTATATTGGTAAGGATAATGAGTATTTTTAGGATTTTTATGGTTTGTATGGCATTTAGGGGTTTTCCGGTTCTTTATGGGTTTTTCAGTTTTTAAGCGTTTGTAGCATTTTTTAGGTTTTTATTTTTTTTAGGTTTTTAAGGTTTGCTTAGATTTTTAAGGTTCTAAACATTTTTAGGTATTTTTAGGTATTTTTTGGGTTTTTATGGTTTTTAGGGTTTTTATGTATTTTTAGGGGTATTATGGTTTTTTATAATATTTTTAAATTTTCATAGGTTTAAAGGGTTTCTCTATTTTTAGAGGTTTTTTTAGGTTTTTATGGGTTTTTAGTGTTTCTATTTTTAATGGATATTTTAGGGGTTTTAGCATCTTTTTAATGTATTAATGGATATTAAAATTTTGATGTTTTTTTCAAGTAAAAAATAAATATATATCAAAGGATTTAGAATTTTTTAGTTTTTTTTTTCATAGGAGTTTTCATGTTTTTAGGGGTTTTATGTATTAAATATTTTAGGGATTTATTAGGATGTTTATGGATTTTATGGGTTTTATGGATTTTTATGGTTTTGGGATTTTTTTGGTATTTGGGTTTTTAATTTTTTTTAACACTTTTTATTTTTTATGGGTTTATAGGGTTTCTAGAGTTTTTATTTCGTTTTAGGGTTTTTATTGATTTTTAGGGGTTTTAATGATTTTTTGGTTTTTATGGATTTTAGGGTTTTTAGTGTCTCTTTAGGTGTGTTAGGGGTTTTAGCAAATATTAGGTTTTTTAGAATTTTAATTGTTTTTTCGATTTTTGAGATTTTCTTTTGTTTTTTTCGGTTTCAAGGGTTTTTTGTTTTTAGATATTTTTAGTGTTTTATAATATAATTTCTTTTGAGTTTTAGGGGTTTATTTATTTTGAGGGTTTATAAGAGTATCTAGGGGTTTTATGGGTTTAAGTGTTTCTTCGGTTTTTCGAGGTTTTATGTGTGTTTTTTGGTTTTTATGGTTTTCTTAGGGGTTTTTTGAGGATTTATGGTTTTTAACATATTTTGGAATTTTTATTTCATTTTAGGATTTTTTTTGGATTTTTAGGGGTTCTAGGGATTTTAAGTGTTTTTTGGTTTTTTGGGGTTCTTAGGATTTTTAGAATTTTTTGATTCTAGGGGTTTGAATTATTCTTATGATTTTAAGGTTTTGTTAGGGGGTTTCATGTTTATAATTATTTAGGGTTTTTTAGGTATTTTTAGGGATTCTATGGTTTTTCTAGTTTTTTAGTGTTATTGGGTATTTTGAGGCGTTTTAGTTTTTTTATACTTTTAGGGCTTTATCATGTTTCTAGGGTTTTTTTTGTGTTTTATAAGTTTTTAAATGTTTTTCATAGTTTTTAAATGTTTTAGGGGTTTAAAGGGGTTATAGATTATTTAGTGCGTTTTGGGGGGTTTTATCATATTTTTGGGGTTTTTAAATAATTTAGCAGTTTTTATGGTTCTTAGGGATTTTTGGTCTTTTCGGGTTTTTTAGGATTTTATCATTTTCAGGTTTTTAGGGGTTAGAATTGTTTATTGGTTTTTAATTTTTTCTAAGGATTTTCAACAATTTTAGGGTTTTTTACATTTTTAGGGATATTTGGGATATTTTAGGATTTTTATAGTTTTGGGGGTTTTTTGGAATTTAAAGGGTTTGGGGGTTTTTAGTGTTTTTCGAGTTTTTAGTGTTTGTAGGTTTTTTAGGGTTTAAATATTTTTTAGGTTTTCAAATTTTTCATAGGGGTTTTTAGGGTTTTTAGGGTTCTTTACATTTTTTCAGACATTTAGGGTTTTTATGGTTTTTATGGTTTTTAGTTTTTTTAAAGATATTGAGGGGTTTTATGCGATTTTTTAGTTTCTAGGTGTTTTAAAATTTTTAGAGTTTTTCAACATTTTTATTGGATTAATGGGTTTGTAGTTTTTTTAGAGGTTTTAGGGTTTTTATAGGTTTTTAGGGTTTTTACAGTTTTATGGATTTTTATAGATTTCAAGGGTTTTAGTTTTTAAGGTCTTTTAGGGATTTTATGATTTTTATCATTTTTATGTTTTTATGGTTTTTATGTGTTTTTACTTTATTAATGTTTTATTAGGTATTTTTACAATTATAATCATTTTTTTGGATTTTTATGATATTTAAGGTTTTATATTGTTTTTAGGTATTTTGAGTGTTTAATGGGTTTAAGACTTTTTTTAGGTTTTTTATGGGTTTAAATTTTTTTTAGGTTTTTGAAAATTTCCTTGAGTTTTTCATGGTTTTTATTATTTTTTATGTTTTTAGATATTTTTAGAGATTTTTTGATGAATTTATATGTTTTTTAGTTTTTAGGGAATTTGTGTGTTTTTAGGGTTTCTTATAATTTTATGGTGTTTTGTGTTTTTAGGATTTTTAATGTTATTTAGGTTTTTTAAGGTGTTTAGAGTTTTTTATGTTTGAAGGGGTTTAAAGGGTTTTTAGATTTTTGTTGTTTTTTAGGGTTTTTATGGGGATTAGGGTCCTTTTAGGGGTGTTAGGGTTTTTAGTGTTTTTAGTTTTTTTAGGGATTTAATTGTTTGTATGTTTTATAGATTTTCTTGAGGTTTTACGTTTTTTATGGGTTTTTATGTTTTTAGTGATTTTAGGTGGTTTTTAGAATTTTTATGTTGTTTTAGGTTTTTTTTGGTTTTTGAGGAATTTTAGGGTTTTTATGGTTTTTTAGTTTTTTAGCGTTATTACGATTTTAAGGGGTTTCACCTATTTTTAATTTTTTTTGTTTTTCTTAGGGTGTCACGGGGTTTTTGGGGATTTTTATATTTTTCGGGTTTCTTTCGAGCTTATTTAGAACTTCTATAGTTTTTAGAGATTTTGAGGGATTTTAGTGTGCATATGGGTTTTTAGAGTTTAATTTTTTATGTTTTTGTTGTTTTATGTGTTTTTAGGTGTTTAATATTTTTAGGGGGTTTTTAACATTTTTAAGGAATTAAATGTTTTTATGATTTTAATTATTTTTAAAGGGTTTTAATGGTTTTAGGTAATTTGAGAGGTTTTAAGTGTTTTACACTTTTTTGGGGGGTTTCGTGTTATTTTGAGTGATTTATGGTTTTAAATTGTTTTAGGGTTTTTAGTGTTTTTAGGGATTTAAATGGGTTTTTGAGATTTTATTGTTTTTAGGTTTTTTATGGGTTCTTAGGATTTTTAATGTCTTTGGAGGGTTCTTTGGGTTTTAGAGTCTTTTAGGGCCTTTTTATGATTTTTAGGGGTTTTAACATTTGTTGGCTTTTTTGGGTGTTTTACTTGTTTTTAGGTTTTTAAGTTATTCATTGTGTTTCTCGAGGTTTTTAGGGTGTTATAATTTTTTTTTGTATATTTAGGGTTTTTAGTTTTTCTAGGGGTTTCAGGGAATTTGAGGGTTTTTGGGTTTTTAATTTTTTTATGGTATTTAGAATTTTTAGATTTTTATGGGATTTATTCACCCGAAAAAAGTAATTTATACCAACAAAATTTTACAGGAAGATAATATATTTATGTTATAAAAAATATGTAATTCCAATAGATATTATGTTTTATTGGTATTAATTTTAATTACAAACATTTATTTTTACAAACAGATATATCTATTGATATTTATCATTCAATACGAACAATGAAATATATTACATTATCATAGTAATACCAAAAAAAATATTAACATGTTAAATTCATAGTAATGATAAATATTACTAACAAATCATTTACCATGTATACAAATTGTTACAATTAAACATTTGATAACAAGAAAAATTTTATCAGCAAAAAATTATGAGAACCCAATTTTTTTATATATTACTATTTATACGACCGAAGACAATATCCATTTTTTTAGGTCGTATTAAAATTATCTCAATAAAATATTTTATTTTTCAATATTCTCTAAATATAAATAGTGCTTATATTTGATAATTTTGTTCCTTTTATAATTAGTTAAATAATTTTTATAAATTTAAATTTAAATCATTATGATATTTGATATATTTACCTATATGTTTCTTATTCTCCACATACAAGGTAATTTAACATTTTTATTTAATCATAACAAATATAATAAAATATTTTCAAAATAAATTCAAATAATTAATAATTTAAATTTAAAAAATAAAAAAATAACAATCAATTGATTAATATTATTTTAATAATAATTTATATTCACAAAATTAAATTAAATTATATATCAAAATACAATTAATAATTTTCATAAAATTTAATACCATTTATAAATATATTTATTATATAATAAATTTTAAAAACTGAAAGAAATTTTATATTTTATTTATTTTATTTTATTTTATTTTATTTTTTAAAATCTATAAAAATTCTCAATCCCAATTCAGCAACCACCACTATGCGATCCACGTATCCCCTACCTCCTTCGGTGACCTGAGACATCGCATCCATTTATTGACGTCGACGTTGCCTCTGTCTTCATGACACACTACCTCATCAACAACCATCACTGCCCTCGGTGTCCTTCGCCATGTCCTCCACAACTATCCTTATATGCCGCCCACCTATTTCGCAACCTGGCCCACCTGCTCCACGACCCTCCACCTACGTTAGTGGACACCTCCACTACGACCCTCAACACCTACCACAATCATTCAACAATGGTCATAACATCCCCACCAGACGACCCCAACCCTCCCCAGCCTTCCTCGCTCGACCCACACCCCCGACCTTCCCCGCTAGACCCCCTCTGTCCCTAACCTTCCATGATCGACCCCCACCATCCTCGGTCTTCCACACTTGACCTTCCGCATGTGAGGTCTGCCCTAATAATTATCTGGATTAATCACCAATCATCTTTCTTCATTGATTTGACTATAAATTTTAAAGATATTTTACAGTTTCCATTGATATACATTTCATTCATTATAATTCATATACATGGCTCGAGTTATGTACCACAGGGTTACTTTGTGGTTTGTTCAACACATGGAATTTATCCTATATATTATATTAATTTCATTACATTATCACTTATATAAAAAACTATAATTTTCTTGGGATTTATTTTCACCGTCTTCTTTTTGATGGTATTGACCATTGAATATAGTATCATCTCTTTATGCTATTCATTATATTAAATCTACTAATATTTTCCCTCTTATACTCCTTGCCTTTTCTCATCAACTAATTCCACCCATGCATGTATATCTTCTGGTCAACACAATCAACCTAGAACATAGTTTGTACGTACTCTTAAGGATTTGAGGTAAACAATGGAGTGATTTCATGCCAAAACTTGTCGTTGTACTGGACAATGATGAGGTATTTTTAAACCAGCCTACCATTATAGACAAGGTCTATTATCTTCCTATGTATGGGGTTCATCTATTTTAGATAAGAGTTTTTTTATTCACAATTCCACTTCCTTGTACTTCTAATAGACCCCCTTTAGAGTGAGGTTCATTAGATCCCATATGTCGAACATGAAGAGCTATAAATCCAATAGAATGACCTTATCTGCCATTGTTGTCTAGCTAGGATCAGATTTGTAATTCGATCAAAGCCTTTAGATGGACACACTGGAAACATAAAATGGGGCAGATCACTTTTAATTCTTTTAAAAATTTACCAACAAAATTTGAAAGATAAGTGACTTGACATGAAAAAACTGATGGTTTTATTAAAACTCTTTTCAATGTGTCCAGTTATTATAATAATTTTAGATGAATAATGATATTGTTACTTGTGTTTTAACTTTCATATTCCTATACCTTTTATGGATGAGGAATAATGTTTTTGACAATGTTGATAAGGACATGTAGTATTCCATTTATTCTTTGATAATGTGTATCATGAAGAGCCGAGAAGTGTTTCTTAATTCATAGTTGGTTATGGGGTGTGTAGAGAAGTCACAACTGCATGTTTAAGGTATTATATTGATACCTCACTGTAGTTTTAGTGTTCTCACTAACATCTTACTCACCTTCACATTTTTCTCATTCCATGGTTTGAAATCTAGAATTTTTTTAGTGTTCACACTAACATCGATTTATTCCTCATCCATGTGTGTAATCGAATTAAAATTTAGGTGGGATTATAAGTGGAATATAGATGATTTTCTTACTATATGTAATATGGAATATATTTATTCTGTGTTAAATCTATAATTTATGAAATCTAGAATCAGTGGAATCTATGAAATCATTCCCCTAACCGCTTTATCATCTGGGTTTCTTGGGGTTCAACTTATATTGAACACACGACTTGGCTTCTACATATACTTCACATAGGTCTTGTCTGAAATGTGGAATCTAGAATCTATTTTAGTGTTCTCATTTCATTCATATTCACATGTCCTAAGTTCTACTTATTTTCCACTAATTTCTTTTATCCTATATCTTTATGGTTTTACACGCACTCCTGTAAAAATTTATAGTAACAGATAAGTTATTTTTTTATAATTATACCAATAGTAATTTAAATGATTGTAATGATATTATTAACTGATAATTTTTTTTCCAAAAATTTTAACCAATAAATATATAATCTTTTCATATTACAATAATTATAACAAAACTACATTATATGTCATAATAATATTTAGCAATATATTTTCCCATCAATTTAGTGAGAGGGAAATCTTGGTTGGTAAACCATTTTACCAATAGAAAATAAAATTTTACCAAAATATATACCCATGTTGGAAAGGAATAATTATTTGGTTGTGATATATTTTTTATTTTTTAATGTTTTCTTATGGGTTTTCATGGTTTTTGGGTTTTTTATGTTTTTAGGGATTTTAATGAATTTTTAGGATTTTTCTTCAATTTGTAGGTTTTTAGGGATATTAAGGGTTTTTTGGGACTCTTAGGGTATTTTGGGGTTTTATGGGTTTTCATGGTTTTAGGTGTTTTTCATTTATTTAATGTATTTATGGGTTTTTATTGTTCTTTAATGTTTTTGGTGTTTTTAGTGGGTTTTATGGGTTTTTATATTTTTTAATGTTTTTAGGGGGGTTTATAATTTTTCATTTTTAGGGTTTCTAGGGTTTTAAGTGTTCTTAGTGGTTTAGGGTATTTTTATGTTTTTTTGGGTTTTTAAGTGTCTTGAGGTTTTTAATATTTTCTTAGGATTTTTATTGTTTTTATATTTTTTATGGTTTTTTATGATATTTTGGGTAATTTTTTATAGTTTTCAGGGATTTCAAAAATTTTGAATGATTTTTGGTTTTTATGGTTTTGTAATACATTAAATTCTTTAGTGGTTTTATGTGTTTTTATTTTTTAGGTTTTATTATGGTTTTAAAGTTTTTTAAGGGGTTTTATGTTTTTAGGTATTTTTATGTGTTTTTTGGGGTTTTATAGTTTTTAGGTTTTTAGGGAGTTTGAGGGTTTTTAAGGGTTTTAGGTTTTTTTTGAGTTTTTTGGATTTTTATGGTTTAAAAATAATTTTAATTTTTTTGGGATTAAATGATTTTTTATAGTTTTAGTGATATTTTATGTTTTTTATCAGTTTTAAGGGTATTTTGATATTTTAGGGGTTTTATAGTTTGTGGGGGGGGGGGTTAGGTTTTTTTAGGATCCTCTATGGGTATTAATCATTTTTATGTTTTTAGGTGTTTTTTTATATTTTTAGGTTCTCTTATGATTTTTATGTGTTTCAAGTGGCTTTAATTTTTTTAATATTTTTTTTTGTTTTTTAGGATTTTTAGGGATTTTTTGGGTTTTAGATATTTTTACAGTTTTAGGGTTTTGGGGGTTTTAGGATTTTTAGTATTTTTAGGTTTTTTAGGGTTATAATTTTCTTGGGTTTTAAGATTGTTTAAGTATTTTTATGGGTTTTAGGGTTTTTAAATTTTTAGGGATTATTAGGTATTTTTTATGCATTTTATGGTTTTTATGGGTTTTAGGAATTTTTAGGTTTTTTGGGTTTTTTTTTGGTTTTTTTGGTTTTTATATATTTTTATGGGTTTTAATGTTTTTTACAGTTTTTTAATATTTTTAAGGGTTAAATTTGTTTTTTATTTTTTTAGTGGCTATGGGTTTTTTGGTTTTATTATTTTTAAATGTTTTAGGGGTTTTTATTGTTTTTTTGGTTCTTATATGTTTTATGGTGTTTTAGTGGTTTTATGGTTTTTAAGGTTTTTAGGGTATCTAATGTTTTTAGATTTTTATCGGTTTTAAGTGTATTTTTTAAATTATTTTTTTCTTTGGTTTTTAAGGGTTTATAGCATTTTCTATGTTTTTAAGAATTTGTAGGGATTTTTTAATATTTTTTTAGATTTTTAGTGTTTTTTTGGATTTAGGTGTTTTATGTGTTTATAGGATTTATGGATTTAATTTAGGATTTTAGGGTTGTTAGTGTTTGTTTTTGGGTTTAAAGACTTTTTAAGGGATTCTTAGTTTTTTTAGTTTTTATGGTTTTTAGGAATTTTGATGGGCTTTGGGGGATTTTTACGATTTATTCGGTTTTTTGGATTTTTAGTGTTTTTTGGTGTTTCGTGGTTTTATGTGTTTTTATGTTTTTATGGGTTTCTTTGGGTTTTTCATTGTATTTAGGGTCTTTAAATTTTTAGTGATTTTTACGGATTTTTTGTATTTTTATGGTATTTAGGGTTTTTAGGGAATTTGACGGTTTTTAGGGTTTCTTTGGGTTTTATGGTATTTTTGAGTTTTTTGGAGTTTCTAGGGTAATTTATAATTTTTAAAACAAAATTATGTTTAAAGAGATTTTAATGTTTAGTGGGTTTTTATTTTTTTTATGTTTTTTGGGGGGTTTTATGGTTTTTATTGGTTTTCATTGATTTTATGGCCTTTTTATTAATTTTAGGGTATTTAGAGTTTTTATGGTTTTTTGGGGATTTATGTCTTGTTGTTTTTTATGGTTCTCTTAGGGTTTTTCAAGGGTTTCATGGTATTTTTGTAGGTATTTTCTAAAATTTTTTATGTTTTTAATGCTTTTTAGTAGTTTTAGGGTTTTAATGAAGTTTTGGGTAATTTTAGAGTTTGTTGGGGTCTTAGTGTTTTTAGCATTTTTTTGGATTTTTGGGTTATTAATTGTTTTTAGTATTTTAACCTTTTCTGATGTGGTTTTATATTTTTTACATGTTTTATGTTTATCTAGATATTTAAGGATATTTCATATTTTTATGGTTTTTTGGGTTTTAGTGATTTTTAGGGTTTTTAGTTGGGTTGTTTAGTGTTTTAAGGGTTCTTGTGGGCTTTTGGGGTTATAAGAAGTTTTTTAAATTTTTAGTGGTTTTATGGATTTTTAGAGTCTTTTTAATGTTTTTAGTTGCTTAAAGGGTTTTAAAAAAAATTAGTGGTTATTAGGTTTTTATGGGTTCTTACGTTTTTATGGTCTTTTGGGTTTTAAAGGGTTTTGAAGGGTTTTTAGGGGTTTTTTGGTTTTTAGCATTTTTAGGTATTTAGCATTTTTAGGTTTTTATGCGGTTTAAGTATTTATTAGTTTTTAAGATTTTCTTATTGTTTTCAGGATATTCTAGGCTTTGTAGGTTTTTATGTATTTTTTTTGATTTTCTAGAATTTGTATGATTTTTAGGGTTTTAGGTATTTTTTGACGATTTAGATTTTCTAGGGGTTTTAGGGGGTTTTTTGGGTTTTTCGAATTTTCAGGTTGTTGGGGGTTTAATTGTTTTTAGGTTATTATGATTTTCTTAGGTTTTTAGGGGTTTTATTTACATTTTTATGGATTTTTAGTGATTTTTAAGATATTTATTAATTTTAGAGTTTTTAAGGATTTGGAGGGTTTTTAGGATTATTGTGATTTAGGGCTTTTGGGTTTCAGGGTTTTTACCATTTTATAGGTTTTATTGGGTTTTATGTATTTATCATATTTTAAGTTATTCTTATGATCTTTCAATTATTTTGGGTTTTTTACATTTTTAGTCATTTTTGGGGTGTTTTTTACGATTTTTATTGTCTTTAGGGTTGTGGGGGATTTTTAGGGTTGTATGGTTTTTATGGTTTTTAAGGTTTTAATGGTTTTTTTGGGTTTTAAGGGTTTTTTATCCCTTTAATTTTTTTGTGATTTTATTGTTTTTAAAAAAATTTAGGGGTTTAATTGATTTTTAGAGTTTTTAGTGGTTTTAGCGTTTTATGGGTTTTTAGGTCTTTTTATGTTTTTAGTGGTTTTTATGTTTTTTATGGGTTTTTAGGGTTTTTAGGGTTTTTAGGGTTTTTAGGGTTTTTAGGGTTTTTAGGGGTTTTTAGGGGATTTAAATATTGTTTGGTTTTTTAGGGGTTTAAAGTTTTTTTAGGTTTTTAAGGTTTTCAAAGGGTTTTTAGGGTTTTTTAGTCTTTCTTATATTTTTATAGATTTTGGTGATTTTAATATTTTTTATGGTATTTGTGGGTTTTTTTGATTTTTTAAGTTGTTTATGGCTTTATATAATTTTTAGGGTTTTTAGGGTTTTTATCATTTTTAGTGTTTTTAGGCCCTTTAGAGGTTTTAAGTGTTTTTAGTATTTATTTGTTTTCTTAATAGTTTTTACGTTTTTATACAATTTTTTTATGTATTTTAGGATTTTTAGGGATTTTTAGGTTTATTTATTTTTTTGAAGTATTTTGAGGGGTTTAGGGATTTAGGTTTTTTATGGTTTTAGGATTTTTATTTTTTTTAGGGGTTTTAAGAATTTTATGGGTTTAACTATTTTTAGGTTTTCGGGGTGGTTTTATGTGATTTTAGGTTTTTAATATTTTCTTATGGTTTTATGGTTTATGTTTTTTTAGGTTGTAAGGTATTTTTAGTGATGTTTTAGGATTTTTATTGTTTTTAGGGTTTTTAGGACACTAAGTGTTTAGGGTTCTTTAGGATTCTTAGGGTTTTTTTACATTTTTGGGTTTTAGGGGGTTTAGGTGTTTTTAGGGTTTTATGGTTTTCTTAGAGGTTTCTAGGGGTTTTAGGTGTTTTATGTTCTTAAAGATTTTTTATGATTTTTTTGGATTTTTATGGGTTTTAGTGATTTTAGTGATTTTGAGGTGCTTTTTGGGTTTTTTGGGTTTTTAGTTTTTTTAGGGTTTTTATCATTTCTATTTTTAGGGGGTTTAGTTGTTTCCTAGTTTTTATGGTTTTTATGGGTTTTCAGAGGTTTTAGGGTTTTTTACATTTTGGGGTTTTAGGGATTTTTAGGATTTACATGGTTTTTAGATTTTTTCGGTATTTTGGGTTGTTTTATGGTTTTTGGGTTTTTAAGGATTTTCTTCTTTTTGGGGGTTTTAAGTGTTACTGATTGTTTTAGAGCATTTTAGGTTTTTAGGGGTTCAAATGGTTTTTAAAATTTTTAGTCGTTAATTAGGGGGGATTTTTAGGGTTTGGGGGTTTTTTATGTTTTAGGGGCGTTCTATAATTTTTAGGGGTTTTTACGATATTTTTGTGGCATGTAAGGATTTTCAGTGTTTTTTTGAGTTTTTTAGGTTTTTAAATGTTTTTAGTTTTTTAAGGTTTTCTTTTGGTTTTTTATATTTTTAATGGGTTTTTATGTTTTAAGGGATTTTTAGGGATTTTTATGAGTTTTAGGGTTTTAGGATTTTTAGTGGGTTTTTATGGTTCTAAGTGATTTTATCATTTTTTGGGTTTTTGGGGTTTATGTGTTTTTATGGTTTTAATGTTCTCTTAGAGATTTTCAAGGGTTTTAAGGGTTTTTACATTTTTAAGGATTTCGTGGGATTTTATAGATTTTTTATGGTTTTTAGGGGTTTTAGAAATTTTTTGGTTTTTAGGGATTTTTTGGGTTTTAAGGTTTTTTTGGGTTTTTATGAGTTTTAGAGTTTTTAATGTTTTAAATATTTTTTTATAGTTTTTAACGTTTTTGTTTTTTAACGGGTTTTAAGAGATCTATTTTTTTAGGTTTGTATGTGTATTTATTTTTTTAAACTTTTTATGTGTTGTATGGTTTTTAGGTCTTTTAATGGGTTTTACTAACTTTTTTATTTTTCTAGGGTTATAGCATTTTTAGTTTTTTAGGTGCTTTAAATGTTCATAGGTTTTTAAGGTTTTCCTTGGGGTTTTTAGTGTTTTCAGGTGTTTCCTCATTTCTAGTTATCTTTATGTATTTTTTTATTTTTATGGGGGTTTTGGGTTTTTAGGGATTTTGAGGGGATTAATGGGTTTTTAGAATTTTTTAGCTTTTAAGGGTTGTTAGAAATTTTGGGGGTTTAAATGTTTTTATGTTTTTAATGTTATGTTAGGTTTTTTCATGGTTTTTTATGTTTTTAGGTATTTTCTGAATATTTTTAGGATTTCAACGGTTTTTATAATTTTTATGGATTTTGAGGGTTTTTAGGATTTTTGGGTTCTTTTAGATTTTAGGTTTATTTTTGAATTTTTAGGGGTTTTAATATTTTTTGGATTTTTAAACATTTTTGTGGGTTTAAAGGGATTTTATGGGGTTTTTAATATTTTAAGATATTTTAGTGGTGTTTCGGGTGTTTCGGGTTTCAGTCTCAAAATGCCCAACGGTTCCGTATCCGATGATGCGTGGACCTGCTTTCCAAAGGCAGACGTTCGCCGGATGGTCTGGCCAGCGACACTTAAGAACTCACATTGGTCGAGAGGATGGGAATTCGGGCTCATCGCACCCTTTTTGGTGGGAAATTATTGCCTGTTCCGGGACTCTCTTATAGATTTAAGACGTATTCATATGTTCGCGAATCATTGGCTTATACCCAAAAATAGTATCCACAGATTTAACCCTAGTTGGAAATGGTCAGTTGAACGCAGGGACTCAGAATAATTTACTCCTGAGGTTTACCATCCCTCATTGGGTTAATAACCCCGAGGAGTCTGGACTCACTGAGGCGGCACAAGGAGCGGTGTGGTGAGCCAACGTGAGGATTGTCCGATCGGCCAGTTGTTGGGATTGAACCTCAGGGAGGCTTCCTAAGTACCCTACTTAGGAGGCAGGAATCAAAGTCCACGTAGTTTGAATGTACATTTTATCGTCATGCGGGACAAAGGCGAACCGACGTGAAGGTTTTCGGAACAACCGGGTGGTGGGCTTGAACGTCTTGGAGGCTTCCTACGTACCCTACCTTGGAGGTAGGGATCAAAGTCCATGTAGTTCGCATTGGCTTGGGACTTATGCTCTGAGGCAACCCGGAATAATGAGTTGGGGCTTACACTCTGAGGAGGCCCATAAGAGGATGTCATGGATGATGCTTACTCTAAGCCCACGTGAGTCATGCTCGTTGTGAGAAACAAGAGGCAGTAGGGACCAGAGGATCACGTCGCGAGAGGTGCCTCTAGGAGAAGTAGATTGGGGCTTACACTCTGAGGAGGCCAACGGTGATGGATTGGGGCTTACACTCTGAGGAGGCCCAGGGTGATGGATTGGGGATTACACACTAAGGTGGCCCAGAATGATAGATTGGGGCTTACACTCTGATGAGGCCCAGAGTGATGGATTGGGGCTTACACTCTGAGGAGTCCCAGGTGACAAAACGCAGCGGGAGAGGTAAAGGGCGTGCTTCTATGCCCGCCTCCTCTCTTGCACTGCGTGAGGGCTTCCTTTTGATGGGTATTTTACTACCCCTGAGGAGCCCTTAACAAGTGGAGGGGCAGAAAGGGGATTCCTGAGCTCAGACTCCACATTACTGTGGGAATGTGAACCCAGGAATTATTCGGGAATATGCACAAGGGTCGGGGAAACCCCATCGCCTCTACTTACCATGGGTATGTGAACTCAAAATGGCGCGCTGATGTGCCTTAGGGTTACACCACACGGATCTGGTGGCTCTGGTGGAGGCCTCGGCTCAGGGCCGATGAATAGTCCAATGAGGGAGTCACGGGGGATCAGGCCAGATTGGAAGGATTTTATCTGGCTCGGGGAATGGGAACTCTGAAGGCTCTTATGGGCCACACATATGGAGGAGTGGCAGCTCCCTTCACCTAAGAAGGTGCTACGCGGCTGGAGAAGTCGTCCGTGAACCGGGGTGGTCCGCAGACTGAGGGGCATCCCGCGAACCAGGGTGGTTCGCGGTTTGCCGAGCATCACGCGAACCAAGGTGGTTTGCAGCTTCGTGTTCAACCCGTGTACTAGGGGGGGTACGCGGAGGGGTCCACGCAGGCAGCGGCGGCCAAAGGCAGCACTGATCGGGGGTTCGTCGGTCGAGGCTTCGCCCGCGTAGGAGGGTGCTACGTGGTGTGGTGGATCGGAAAAGAGGCATAAACACCCTGGTCCACTGGGAGTGCATCCACGGAGGGGATATGGTTCACGGTCTTCTCTTTTTATGTAATTTTATGTTTTTGATTCACCAAATTATTATGCATTTTCGGTTCCTTATTAGTTCATTCCCAGGTTAATATGTGTTCTGGTTTGCGAACTGGAACTTCGCTATTTGCGAAATGCTAATCCTTCCTTTGAAATCCTTCCTCCCGAGTCTGATCGCCCTTCTCTTCCTCCACCTTTGAATCATCCGAATCCAAATTCTGAATCCTATGAATCCCCCCTCCTTTCCCCCTCGGTCTCCTTTTATATAGTGGGGAAAGAGATGTATCTGCGGTCACGTGGCACCTATTGCGGAGGCCAATGACCGAATACCCGGTTTACAGCTGACTTGGTCAATCCGTAATTCACGGTGGGTATTTAGCGCTTATCCCCCCCCCTCACGAACCGAACTCAGGGAGTGCTTCACGGCCATGGAGGGTTCCGCCTCCATTCTACAAACGACAGCGGATGCGGCTTGAACCGGGCGATGCGGTCTGCGGTTTGGGCGGTTCATGACGGCGAACCGAATTGGCTCCCATCCTGCCTCGCGACCGCAGAGGATCTCTGTCTCCATTTTGTGAACGACGATGGTTCGTGGAGGAGGTGATTCACAGGCCCTGGCCACATCACGTTTTTATGGGACCAGTCCGCGGACCGGTCCTACTTGGGTCCCTTCTTTGGATTTTTCTCTATTATTTTCAACAATTATTTTGGGGCATTTGGGTAGAATCTCCTTTGCGGATTTTTTAGGACCTTACAAATTCCCCCCATCGGAATGGGGTCTGATAGGAACGAAGAGCAGGCCATTCCGATGCAAAGTGGTCCTGAAACTGAGATGGTTTGCAGTAGAGAGGTGGAACCGGTAAGGGACCATGCCTATAAATACGGGGGCCCCTTTATTTGTCCTTTACCGAATTCTTCACAAAACCAGAACTCCCTCACATTCGCACGCTCACTCCTTTGTGAAGTGCTTCATTCGCGAACCGGTTGTGACTTCCGCAAACCATTCCTCCTTCATGGTCACCTTCACCTGCGAACCAATTTCCCAACCGTGAACCATTACTCTTAATTAATTAAAAAGTAAGTAATGATGGTCTACGGAGGAACTTGCTTCACGGTTTTGGTGCTTCTCGGTTTTGATGCTCCACTGTTTCGATGCTCCACGGACTAAAATCTCTTGAACTTTAAAAGTTTTAATGTATTCCGAACTTAATCACTAAAATTCGGGATTGAAATTCCGCAGAGCAACTTAGTTCATGATTTCCTGGCCAACACTCTGTCGACCAGGGTTTCGCGGACTGCTTTCGCGAAGGGCCGATTCGCAGGATGTTTTCATCGCGAACCATCCTTCGAGGCCTCCTCGAAGATTTTTTTATGAAGGCTCCTTAACTAATCCTCAGCCATATATCTGGTATTTTTGTTCATATTTTTATTCCAGACTAACCAATTGTTTGATCTCGTCGTTCAGAGAGAAGATATGGTTCCCCCTCGTTCTACACTGAGGGATGCCGCAAAGCCACTCCCAATTGGCGATCAACGCCTGAAAGACATGGCGAACTCTATTCAGGATGGAGTCCACCACTCCCCACCGCCTTCCTTTCTTACCGGCCGGATCTCCAACTCATAGTAAGAGTACCCCTTTTCTAACAGCCTTTCTGCCTATGGGTTTGTTTTGTTGTCCGATACCCCGATTCTGGTACCACCCCGTGAAAACAATCCAGAAGCATGGATATTCACTGCCACTATCCCTCTGTTTGTGATACCTATCAACGGGCAGCTGGCCCCGAGGGACACAGCTATCGGATCTGTGTTGAATCGCCTTCCAGTATCTCTGACAGGACAACAATGTCAATAGGAAGGAGCAATCCACTGCTATCGAAGCATTTCCCGCAATTCCATGGTATGTGACCAGCATGGATGGTCAGCGAATCAGGATCTCCGACCGGGAGGAGCATTTAAGTCCTTGGATTGGGGGTTTACCTTCTAGGTTCGCCAGAGGTGTGCGGAGTTCGAGGCAGAATTGCAAGCTGTAGGCTTTTATAAAGCTGCATGGGTGTCCCAGGCCTATACCTACCAGCCTCAAGCCCTCGCCAGGAAACTTATGAGCCATTGGAGCAAGGACACCAATACCTTTCATCTGGTCCACGGGGAGGTAGGCATTAGTCTTTGGGAGGACTTTCATATTTCATGGGTCCCCATTGTTGGGGGTATGTATGACGAATTCCTGCCTCCCCCTTATGAGTGGGACGACGAAGGGAGAACCCCTCCCTTGGTGAAGCGGCTCATTGATCTGGCCCATGAACATTCGAAGGATACATCTTTGAAAAAACATATCCCTGGTCGTGAGGAGCATTTGAAAGATACCTCTCTGAGACAGAATATCTCTTATCACGACTTGATCAAGGATTTTGCCAAAGAAAGACAGTCTGTAGCTCTTCCGCATAGGCCCACGACCTGCCCTATAATGGAGTCCTGAAAGCAGAAGGGCAGGTATTGGATGAACCTGGAGCAAGGCCAATTCAACGACTGGGACAGGAAGCTTGTCCCAGATGTCGATCGGTTGCTTCTTCTAGCAGCATTTCTGGCCATGTTTTTGAGCAGCTGGCTATTGCCTCTACGTGAGTCTAGCGGAGTACATGTCTCTACCTTTTTCATGGCGGCACAATTGGCTACCGGAAACATTATAAACCTAGCCATCCCAGTGCTGGCTAGGATTTACCGATTACTTGGTAATATTACCAATGGGAGCCAACCAACCCGAGTGGCCGGCCCTTTTCACATACTCTGGGGATGGCTAGACGTTCATGTTAAGAACTGCTACACCTCCATCAACCCTCTTCAGATTCCGGGCACCATATTCTGTCCGTACATGCAATTGACCAGTGGGGTTATGCCTGAGGAGTGGGCGACCCATGAGAAGGATAATCAACAGACAGTTCAGAACATGCAGCTATTATCGAGTTGAATCTCGTGTTATGATCATTTCAATTACTATCCATTCTCTTCCACAACTAGTGAAACCACGAACATCATAACAGAGGCATTTAGCAAGTGGGGATACCTCTTTTCCCTTCTAGAGGGTATTCTGGTGGCTCGTATTGGCGGGGAACTGATCTGATAGGGGTACGCATCTTGCCGATTTGGGCACTAGTTTGGCTGCGTCCAGGCACTGTGTCCTTTCGAAGTTAATGGTGCGCACGAGAACTGTCATTTAATGGTGGCCAGGAAACTGTGGTTAATGTTTACCCGGGAGGATACCAGTTGCGAGGTTATGACTCCCACACTTGTAGACTCCTCACCCTTCTTATCCAAGAATTATGATGAATCCTGGGTACAATCATACCCAAATGGCCAGCTAGGGACGTTGGTGCCTACCATTTCAAGTCCCAATCCATCAAAGGGCAATAGGAAGCGGAAGGGGGATGATTCTTCAACTAGGCCGGGCAAAGTCCTTCGCCACCCTGCTGGTCCCGTGCTTCCGAGGAAGATCTTAACAGACAGAGGTGTATCCTCTCATTCCCTTGAGGCTGCCCAAAGTGGGGTGTTTATTCCTACAGATGATGCCTTTCCAATGGCCTAGGGTCAATGGGCTGAATTCAAAGGTCGATCGTCCTTTCATAGACAGTACCCCCGTTCTCTATGGCAGTATCTTCAGGAATCGAAAGTGGAATTTGACGGGCTAGGCTACATATCGGCCCCTGTTAACATCCTTTATGATGTGGACCTAGAGCGGTTTAATCGATATCTCCATGATCTTGAATCCTATATTTACAAGCTCCAGGGTTATGCAGTATTATCCCACCGAGTCCAAGACATGCTGCATCCAGTGACTGATGTGGAGGGGGAAGGAAGTGAACACTCTTCAGGGGGTGATGATTTTGATGATCTCCCCATCATGGCTGAAGCCATGGAATTCCCTTCCCTACCTGTGAGGTCACTTCCACCGATAGTCCCATAGAGTTCTAAGGCGGGGGCGAGATTTGGAGCACAAACACGGCTGCCAGTGCCCCTACCAGCCCCTACTGCTTCCCGACCCTCTCTGGTTGGTCCTTCCAGGCTAGTTGTTCCCATTACGGCTGCATTCCCAAACGCATGGAGGATTTTGGATGAACTGAGGTCCAGGGGCTCAGATGAAGAGGTTTGGGCATCACTCCAAATGATCCCTCTCAATATTCCAGGTATTGGGGTTATCTTTTCTCATCCACACCTTCAGTTGGAAGAGAACTTGGGTGGCATAGTCGCTTCATTGAAGGATATGGACGCATACGTGTGCTCACTCCGAAACCGGCTCTACGGGACCACCCGAGTGTCCATGATGATTAGACATCCCGAATTGTCTGACCCTGAAGAAGAGGTTGCTCTGCCACCCATTCTAGATTTCTTCCCCTTTTATTGTGGAGGTTCTAAGGTTTCTCCCCTTTGTGTAGGGTGCAAAATAATCTCAGGGGGAAATTCCATCTCTGTAGTATACTTCCTGTGGTACTGCAGCGGGTGATCATGCGCTTTCTCCCACAGGGGTCATCGAGGAGCGGTCCCCTGGTATAGCTGAGCTTATGGAAGTGACCATTGCAGACCCATCTAGGGTCTTCCCTCCTGCATATCCTCCCAAAATTCCGGGCGAACTGTCCCCTGGGCAGATACAGAGATGGAAACAGGAGTTCCATTTATTGGAACGGCTCAGACAGGTGACGCCGGGTAATCATGAATTCTCATTTTCTTAATTTCCAATTTTCATATTCAGATTCTTCCAGTCGTTAGATGTTTTGGCGTATGGTGCAGGTCCACTCGGGGATTTGGGTGCGGCTAACCAAACGGTCATACCTTCCACCTCCTTGACATCTGCGGAATCTCCTGTAGCCATGCCTGGGTGCAACGAAATGGAAGGCCCTGCTGGAAGGGCCAGTGATATGGATTCTTTACTCCCGCCTTCATTAGTCAGAGATGCATCAGAAGAGGAACTGCTCGTATTAAAGACTCCTGCTGATCAAACAACCTTTTCTATTATGGAGTAAAATGGGGAACCCGTGATTGATGAGGGGCCTCCAGATCTGATGGGGAAATCCACTTCAGAACCAATGGATCCCGTGGTAATGGAGGAAGAGCCTGACATTAGTCCAGTTGTTGGAAACCCGGAGCGGGCCATTGTCTTGTTTACCGGGGGAGTGATTTACCCGAGCTTGCTCTCCGTAGGCAACCGCTTGGGGACGGCTTTGGAAGCTACTGGCCTCAGGCATGGCTTTAGGTCCTAGACCCCTCTGGGGGCTTCCCAGACTCCCTTGCCTTTTGAGGATGTATCATCTTCCTCGAGTGGCTGTCGCGGCGGTGCAGAGCTTGAGGATACTGACGCCTTGATAACCAGGAGTAAGTTTCCCGATCTCTTGCCACTAATTCCTTTTCCTTCCCTTTTCTAATTAGGGGTACTTATATGTCTTATTGACTCTTGAGTTTCAAGACCACGACCTTTGGTGCTGGCGATTATGTCGTCAGACCCAACCGTGCCTATGACCACAACTATCGAGGGCGAAGTTGCTATAGTGCCAGAGCTTGCGGTTGAAGCCTCATCGGGTCCCTCCTTGGCTACGTTCATCCCCAAGTATGTGTCCTCATCGGGGAGTGACTCTAAGCCCGATCAACAAGTCCTTTCCAGTCTTCGGCCTGCTTGCCAAAGGGCCTGGGAGAAAATTTGGAGACTGATTTCTCAGACACCCCGAGCTGAGATGCCGGCTAGATTACCGAAGCTGTGCAATCAGTTTATGCTACTAGCATTTGAGATCTTTGACTATCATGGTGTTTATGACATAGTCAAGCAGGTAGTATCTGACCGGGAGAGGCTAGGTGATTTTGAATCTCGCCTTTCCACTGCCCAATCCTAAGCCTACCTTTCCGCAACCCGACATCTTTTCCTAACAGAGGCTCATGACCACGTCGAGGTCGTCACAAGGCTTCAGGGATAAGTTACTGAGTAGTGTTCTCACTTGGAGGTGCTGAGGAATGAGATGCAGTGGCTGCAGCAGGAAGAGGCCAAAGTTTCCACCATGATCGAAAAAGGGGAGCGACGGATGGAGGAGGAAATGAGGGCGAGCACAAAGGCGGCCCAGGAGGCGGAAGAGTTGCGGGCTGGTGCAGAAGATGAAATGGCCTTACTAAAGAATCTCTCTCAAACAATCGAGGATTCTCACCAGTTCCAGATACAGCTCTGGGAATCCGCCGAATACCTCCTGTAATAACCTTTCATGCCAGAAGAGGCTCTGGGTTGTGCATTCCCTTCCTACAAACGAAGAAATTTCTTTCCTGAGTGCTCTTGTCATCTTCCATAGAAATTATCTGGCATGATTGATGCATATGTGAATTCCCTGAACACAGAATAATGAGTGTTCGAGGCTATTGATAAAAATAAAATGAGCTCTAACTTTTTCCTGGACCATGGGATTCAGCGAGCATAGTTTGACTATTTCTGGGGTTTGTAGAGAAGCCCCACAAAATTTTTGTCTTTTCTCTTTAATGCCCCAATTTTTCCTGGGCCCATCTGGTGTGGACCTAGTGGGTATGGCCCGACTTTTTCTTAGGTCTCCCTTTTTGGGTTTTCGGCTTAACAGGGGTTGTGCCTCTTTTTGTGAGCGGTTTAAAGTCCCGCCGTCAAGACTATCATTACTGATGTTTTAGGTTGAACATCTTTGACCAAATACGATGGGGAAAGGTCCCCAATGAGGTTTTGTTGATTAAAAGATATCTCGGTGTCCTTCAGACACATTTGGATGGAGTGTGTTTAAATTTGAACGACATGCAGGGCATGCCTCAAGGCATGGGAGCCCCGTCAGCGTACAGAGGTAGGAAGAGCATTTTCAAAGGAAAAATTGCCTTTGGTAGACAGGCCAGGGGAGATCAATATGCAGAGCCACTGAAGGCATGGTATGCATAGTCATGAAAAGGTGTCCTTAAGTCAATGACTCTCCATTTCTGATGGTCATAGGACTTCATGAAAGTCCGGCTTATGGAAACCACCATGGGTGGCTTGGAAAATTGTGAAAACCACCAGGGGTGGCTTAGAAGGGGAATGTGACATCTGAAAGGGTCTTGGGAACATCTGTACAAATCAGGAGTGTGGTAGGAAGGTTCATGTCCTACGCATTCATCTAGTATAAAGGACGGTTGGGGGCTTGGCCCAATTTAAAGTCATGCAGCTGGGACATCATTTAAAATGGATCTACTTCTTCTGGTCCTCAGTAATCTTGTTAGAGACGTTCCACCGTATTCAGACAGGGTTGTGAAATAGGTGAGTAAACTGTAGCTCATAGGGTTTCCAAATCCCAGGATGGACATGGGGATCAGGGGCCAAGAGGCGTATGGAGAGAAGCATTGCTTAAGGAAATCTTGCCTTTGGTAGACAGGCCGGGGGTGATCAATATGCAGAGTCGCTGAGCACATGGTATGCATAGTCATGCAAAGGTGTCCATAGGTCAATGATTGTATTCCCCCGATAGCCAAGAAACTTCAGGGAAGTTGCGATTTGGGACCACTAGGGGCGGCTTATGAGAGTTCGACTTTTTCTGAGTGCAGAGTATGGTTTATGATGAGAGGGTTCCTGGATATGGGGGAAAAATCTAGACTAAACTACCCGAGAATGGGTGAAGTAATCCCTTCTCACGTGGGTGTGAGATGGTGACTTGTGTTAGTCTGACCCATGCACTGAAGGATAGAGAAAAGCCTATGTTCTTTACTGAACCCGTGGCGGGTTTGACCGTGAAGTTTAGTGTCATTCGGTAGGGACGAAGAGAATTATTAAAGGATACTGTGCAGTTTAACGTCATGCAGTGAGGACGAGGGGAATTTTTCTTTCCTTTTCCAATGCTGTGTAGTTTAACATTGTGTGGCAAGGATGATTGACCGCACAGTTTAACGTCGTGTGGTAAGGACGTAGTTAAAAAGGATTCTCTTGATTAGAATGTAACTGGGACTGAGTTTCCTGGCATGTCCAATATGTGGAGGGGGATTGATGGTGTAAATCATGGTTATGGGGATTCTTGGATCAGGAGAGATGATATGGGGGATCAGAGGCTGGTAAACGTACGGAGCTAGGAAGAGTGTCGCTCAAGGAAATCTTGCCTTTGGTAGACGGGCCAAGGGATATCAATATGCAGAGCCGCTGAGGTCATGGTATGAATAGTCATGAAAATGTGTCCACAGGTCTATGAATTTCCTCTTCTGATGGCCGTGAGTGGTTATGAGAATTTTTGATTGTCCGGGCCATAATGTCTGTCATTTGGTAAGGAAATATCTAGGCATGTTGGGGATATTCATCCCTGGTTGCTTTTAAAGGTCAAAGAGCCCCCTACCCTGATTTATCTTGCTCGTGGGGGCGTTCCTTCAATCCATGTAGTTTTATCACCGTGCGGTAAGGATGAGGTACTCCTAGTTTAGCGGTCATAGAGCTCAGACCATTGGGTGACTATTAATGCAGTCACTCGAAGGATAACTGGGTCAACATGTTCTGATATACTTGGAACAAGGTGGGGGATGAAGGTTGTAAACTACAACTTTGAGTTTTCCTGGATCAGAAGATGTGGTGTGGGGGCTCTGAGGCCAGTAAGTGTATGGATCTAGGAAGAGTACCGCCCAAGGAAATCTTGCCTTTGATGGACGAGCCAAGGGCTATCATTATGTAGAGCCGCTGAGGGCATGGTATGCATAGTCATACAAAGGTGTCCCCCAGGTCGATGACATTCCACTTCCGATGGCCGTTAATGATTATAAAAATCCAAGATTGCTCACAGTGCAGAGTTCGACACATGGGGATAATGGTGTCCAAGCATACAAGAAACATCTTCACTGCAATTGTCCGTTGAGTCAAAGTAGCCTAGTCCTGGCTTTATGTTCGATGATGCGGGTCGCTATGTGAACCACCGAAAGACACATAGGCTAGCAAGATAGGGGTATCCTGGCAACATCTGGATGTGAAAATGGGAATGAACTTGTAAACCACTCCTTCATAAATTTTTGGATCGGGAGATGTGATACAGGGGCTCTGAGGCTGGTAGGCGTACAGAGCTAGGAAGAGTGTCGCCCAAGGAAATATTTTCTTTGGTAGATGGGCCAGGGGATATAAATATGAAGAACCGCAAAGGACATGGTATGCATATTCATGAAAAGGTGTCCACGGGTCGATGAATTTCCACTTCCGATGACCATGAGTGGTTATGAAGATCTATAATTATCCAGATCGTGGATTCTGGTGTATGGAGAGGATGCATCCAAATGTGCAAGGATTATCTCCATCTTGTTTCTCCATGCTTCTTGGGTTGGTCGCGATGAATTCCATGCATTTTAATGTCACGCGGTGAGGGCAAAGTCCGTGCAGTTTAACGTCATGGAGTGAGGATGAAGTCCGTGCATTTTAACGTCATGCGGTGAGGACGGAGTATACAACCCGTGCAGGTCTTGTCTGTACACGGGGGAAGGGGGAATTTTTTTTCGAGGTGGCTGGGCTAGGGTGTGGAATTCTAGCGTCACTACATATCATGCGGGGGAAGGAATCAATCCTCATGTAGTTCTTTGAAAGATGATACACCCTATGCAGGTCTTGTCCGTACACAGGGGAAAGGGCATTTTTAACATTATTTTTATTCGGGAGTGGCTGGGCCGGGATGGGGGATCTCGGCGTCGCTACGTATCCTGCGAGGGTAGGAATCAAGACACACATAGTTCTCTAAAAGGAGTACACCCCATGTAGGTTTGGTCCGTTCATGGGGAAATGGGACATTGTTAAAACTTCTTGTATGTGCAGTTTAACGTCATGCAGTGAGGATGATTGATACACCTCATGCAGGTCTGGTCCGTACATGGGGGGAAGAAGGCATTTTTATCTTTTATTCAGGGGGCTGGGCCAGGATAGGGGATCCCAGCATTGCTACGTATCCTGTGAGGGTAGGAATCAAGCTGTACGTAGTTATCTAAAATCCGAGCAGTTTAACGTCATGCGGTGAGGATGAGGTCCATACAGTTTAACTTCATGTGGTTAGGACAAGGGGTATTATTAGATTCCGTGCAGTTTAAAGTTGTGAGGTGAGGACGAACTCCATGTAGTTTAACTTCATGCAGTGAGGACGTGATACTCCTAGTTTAAGGTCATAGAGTTTAGACTTTTGGGAGCTTGGCAGTTTAATGTCATGCAGCTTGGACGAAGAGTATACCCCATGCAGGTCGGGTCCATACACGGGGGGAGGGGGCATTCTTAACTCTTGTATTCCATGCAGTTTAACATCATGCAGTCAGGAGGAAATACTATTAGTTTAAGTTCATATATTTTGGACCGTTGGGTGCTTGGGAGTTTAATGTCATGCAACTCGGACGAAGAGAACACCCCGTGCAGGTCTGGTCCATAAATGGGGGGAGGGGAATTTTTAACTCTTATTACCCATGTAGTTTAACATCATGTGGTAAGGACGACGTAATCTTAGTTTAAGATCATAGAGTTCGGACTGTTAGGTTCTTGGCAGTTTAACGTCATGCAGCTCGGACGCAGAGTACACCCCGTGCAGGTCTGGTCCATACATAGGGGGATAGTCATTCGTAACTCTTATTACCCATGCAGTTTAACTTCATTTGGTAAGGACGAAATACTCTTAGTTGAAGGTCATTGAGTCTGGACCGTTGGGTGCATGGCAATTTAACGTCACGCAGCTCGGACGCAGAGTGCACCCCGTGCAGGTATGTTCCATACACGGGGGGAGGGGAATTCTTATCTCTTATTACCCGTGAAGTTTAACGTCATGCGGTAAGGAAAAAATACTCTTAGTTTATGGTCATTGAGTCTGGACCGTTGGGTGATTGGTAGTTTAACTTCATGCAGCTCGGACGCAGAGTACACCTCACTTTTTTGTGTCAGTTCTATTTATCGTCCTGCAGTAAGGACGAGGTGCTCTTGGTATCTATGTGAAATACTTCTTCATGAATCTCTCATTGGTAGGATCCATGGTGATTTGCCCGTCTATGGAGATTAGGGCATATGATCCATTGGAGTAGACCTTGTGTACAACATACGGTCCCTCCCACTTGGGATCCATCTTTGGGGGTTTTCTGCTGGGTATCATTGTGTTCTGGAGAACCAACACTAATTATCATTCCAAGAAAGACCGAAGACGAACCTTTTTATTGAAGGCTCATGTGATCCGATTCTAGTATACCTCCAGATGGTGCATGGTGTGAAACTGCTTCTCATTTAGCTATTCCAATTCACCTAGCCACTTTTTTGACTGCTCATCATCGGATAATTGATCAGATATGGCAACACAGAGTGAGGGTAGTTGGAGCTCAATGGGCAGGACTGCTTCTGTTCCGTATACCAATGAGTACGGAGTGGCCCGCGTAGCGGTGCAGATTTTGGTTCGATAAGCCCACAACACATGAAGGAGTTTATCCGGCCACGAATTCTTGTATTTGTCCACAATTTTATGGAGAATGTTGGACTGGGTCTTGTTTAAAGCCTCTACCTATCCGTTGTCCGCTGCATGGTAGCAGGATGAGTGGTTAGCCTTGAAACCATACTCGTGGTATAGTTTCTCCAATTCATCAGAGGAGAAGTTAGTGCCAGTGTCCATCAGTATGGTATGAGGGACACCAAACTTGGTTATGATATTGGTCTTCACAAAGCTGACAATACTTCTTGCACCGACTTCCTTGAGGGGTATGGATTCTGCCCATTTGGAAAAGAAGTCGGTTTCTATGAGGATATACTTCAGTTATTTGGTCGTGGCGGGAGGATATGGTCCCACAACGTCCATCCCCCAGATGCAAAACGGCCAGGAGTACTTAGCTTGATGAAGTAACTCTGGGGGTTGGTGTATGAAGTTGGCATGAATCTGGCATGAGTGGCATTTTGTCGTAAAACGCTCGCAGTCTCGTGCCACTGTGGGCCAGTAGTACCCAAGCCTTCGAACCTGATGGGAAAGCTTGGTCCCTGGATGATGTGCTCCACATGCTCCGGCATGCACTTCAGTCATGACGTCGGCGGTTTCTTATCCGTCAATACAACTGAGGAGCACTCCATCGAGGCCTCATTTTTAGAGGACCTCTTACTGACCCACGCCACCATATAGGAAAAAGTTGATTGCCCTTATCCGTATTTACTCTCATTCAGCCCTGTCTGATTGATGTTCTCCCTATTGAAGGTAGTTTGAAATGGGGGTCATCCAGCCGGTGGAAGGAGCATATGGCTCCGGGATAGGACTAACGTCGTGGATTTCTTCTGTCTTTTCTTGAACAAACGGCAATACCATTCGACGGTGAGCAATACTGATGACCGTTTCATCCTGGTCTGGGTCAGTTAGGGATGTGGCGGCATTGGATAACGCATCAACCTGAGCATTTTGAGACTAGGGAATATAGGTCAACGTTGGTTCTATGGAGAACTCAGCCATTAACCCTTAGACATGATCAAACAGGGGGATTAGCTCCTCTTTTTTAATAGCATAGTCACCATTGACTTTCTTGATGACCAGCTCCAAGTCACCTTTTACCTTAAGGTGATGTACTTGTTCCTGGAGTGTGAGTTCCAGGCCTGCAATGATAGCTTGATATTCCACTTCATTGTTCGTACATCCTTCTGACAGGAGGAAAGAATATGAAAAGACTGCCTTTTCTGGGGACACGAGTATTATTCCCAAACCTACTTTGTTGAATTTGGGGTCCTCCATCCTCCTCCCGGTTGGGCTTCAGGATGCGATCTCGAAGTACATTTCCCATGTTGGGAACTCCTCTCGAACTGAGAAGATGTCTTCATCATGTAGCTCGGTGTCTGGTGTAGTGGTCCTTATCGAAGGGCGCTCTGCCAGAAAGTCTGCTAATGCCTGGCCCTTGATGGCTCTCTAAGGCACGAACTGGATGTCAAACTGTTGCAGGATAACCACCCATCGGGATAGGCGTCCGGTTAGCATCGGGCAGATGAGGATGTACATGATCGGGTTACTCCGCAAGATCAAATGGACTTCATGATTATGCAGATAATGTCACAGCTTTTGAACTCTGAAGACCAATGCCAAACAACTCTTCTCAATATTTGAGTATCGAGTGTCAGCATCAATCATGGTTCGACTGAGGTAATAAAGACTTTTTTCTGTGCCGGTGTCATTCTTTTGTGTGAGGAAGGCTTCTAGTGACCACTCTAAGGTTGTCACGTACAAGATGAGAGGTCTTACTTCTACCGGGGGAATGAGCACCGGTGTGATTAATAGGTACTTCTTCAAGTTGTCGAACACCTCTTGTAAGTCATCAGTCCATTGGTACGTGACCCCCTTTTTCATTAACCTGGTGAAGGGAAAACATTTTCCTGCTAGTTTCGCTATGAACAGCCTAATATAGGCTAGGTGTCCTTGGAATCCCCTCAATTCGGTGAGATTGCAGGGAGGTGGCAGGCCAAGGATAGCCTTTGTCTTCACATGGTCGACTTCGATGCCACGATGGTGTATGACGAAGCCAAGTAATTTCCCTGAGGTAACCCCAAAGGCACATTTCAAGGGGTTCATCTTCAAGATATGCTGTCTGAGTTTGTTGAAGATGGTCTCATGGACCGAAAGGTGATCTGAGCGCTTTTTGGATTTGACCACCAGGTCATCCATGTAACATTCAACAAATTTCCCCAAGAACTGTTTAAAGATCCGATGCATGGAACACTGATATGTGGCACCAGCATTCTTGAGACCAAAGGGAATGACCCTGTAATAGAATACCCCTTGAGGGGCCCTGAAAGCAGTGGCTTCTTCATCTTCTCATGACATCATGATTTGGTTATAGCTGGAATAGCCATCCATGAAGGATAGAGCCTCATATCCAGCCGTTGCATCGATTAACAACTTGGTGATTGGAACTAGGAAGTCATCTTTTGGACAATGCTAATTGAAATCTCTGAAGTCAATGAAGACATGGATTTTCCCGTTCTTTTTCGTGACAAGGACGATGTTGGAAACCAAATGGGGTACTGGACCTCTCGAATGAATCCTGCTTTAATGATATTATCGACTTCACCCTCTATTTTGGCATCATGTGAGGGATGCGTCCTTCTGGCGGCCTGTTTATAGCCCTGATGGTCTTCTGGAAGACCCAGGTGATGCGTCGCTACCTCGGGATCGTGTCATGGCATCTTCGTGTAATTACAGGCAGTGACATCCCGGTTTTGCCTCAAGAAGGAGGTATATACCTCGTTATCCTTGGGGGATATGGCTTCACTAATGAGAGTAGTCCTTGGGTCTTCCTCGGTACCCAGGTTTATTTCCTTGAGCTTGTCCATCATGGTGGAGATACCATCCTCAAATGCGGGAGGTGCATCCCATAGATCTTCCACCTCTTCTTCTCCCAAGTCCTCATTTTCTTGGTCCGACGAGGAGAGATATCTTGACACGAGCTCTTGAGAGTCTGGAGGTGAGGTGTCATGGGCGTACTCGCTTGAGTATTCATCCCCAGATCGAGGGTTGGTGGACTTTCCTGCATTGTCATGCTCGACCATCACGTCTGAACTCATGAGGACATCTGAGTGCATATCCCTTCATGAACTCCTACTCTTAACATGGTTGATGGGTAGGACATAATCTCTGCCAAGCTGCCCGAGGGGGTCATCAGGAACCATTTCCAGGCCATTTGGAGTAGGGATCCAGTCGACGCCATCGACAAAAGGCTTCTTTATCTTTTTCTCATATAACCAGTCTTCAATGTAATGTGACTCAGAGCGCTCTAAAGTTTCCTTGTTGGCATGAAACGTTCCACTTTTTCCATTGATGCAGTACATGATACACTGGTGGTAGGATGAAGGAACGGTCATGTGCTTATGGAGCCACGGCCTTCCCAGCAGGGCATTGAATGTTGTGCTCTGCTGGAACACCAGGAATTCCGTGTAGGCAACCAGGTCACCAAAATGGGTCATTAGCTTGATTTGTCCCATTGGTTTCTGCTCACTCTTGTCGTAACCCAACAGAGTTGTGGATGAGGGAATTAGGTTGTCCTTATTGTTGCCCAACTTACAGAGTGTATATATGGGAAGGAGGTTAACTCCATAGCCATTGTCTATAAAGACATTACGGATCTCAATACCATTCAGTGTGTCATACACATATAGTGGTCTGATGTGTCCTTGCATGATGGAATCTTCATCCTGATCAGTGAAGGAGATCACTTCATTGCATTCAGCAAGGTCAGACTTTGTCTGGTAAATTTCGGCAGTAGCTACCTCGGATTGAAACTCCTGGGGTCTGATCAAAGATTCTGTAAGCGCCTCCCTGAAGACTGCTGATAGACTTAGGGCATCAAGGATTGACAACTTAGCTGGTACCGATGTCAGCTATATAAGGATATCGTATTTCTTCTTCAGTGGCCGACGCTTCTCCGTTGGCGGGAGAGTCTTAGTGGGTGCTTTAAGGTCTGGAGCATTTGACGAGGAGAGACCGGTCGTGGGATCAGATGTCGATGGTGTTCCCGCATTTTGAGGACTTGTCCCGACCGGTCTGTTTCTACGCACTAGGCGGCCAGACACTTGCTCCTCCTCTGGTGGGTATCGCAGAACAATAGGTGCAGTGTGGCTTCTTGTGGAGGTGGAGGGGCATTCCTTCTCCTGTTGAGTCCGTTGAAGGGCTCTCCCATGGGTTTCCACAATATTAACGGTTTAGGCTGGGCTCCAACTATAGGGTTGGTTTCGGCCGCGGCTACGCCTCCCCTGGTATCCCCTCCCTCTGCAATTCCTCCTCTCGGCTCCTCGTGCAGGGAACTCAGGTTCATAACTATACCCTTCGTCAGGGAATTATTCCATAAGATGTGTGACAATAATAGAACCAATGATTGGCTCTTCATCCTTTGACATGTCAACCTGGTCAGTTTTCCCTGATGGTGTCGTTTGGTGGGTCGGTGCCCGTGGCGCCAAATTTGAGGGCATGAAATCTACCAGGGTCGGGACTATCTTTGGCCCCGTTGTGGACTACTCCACTTGTGATTGTTTCCTCCTTCGATTACGCCCAGATGACCGGCTCGTGGAGGATTTTGAGGCCGATGCTGTCGGTCGTGCGGCGTCGGGGGCTGTGGTGGCAACACTAGCTTCCATAGCTGAGCTCGGAGTATGCCCTGGGATCGGTTGATAGTCTTCGGAGTCATCCAGTTGTCAAATTTCTTCCCTTTCTTTCTGGTGACTTTCTTCCACCCCACCTCTTTCTCGGAGTCGGTGGTAGAGATACATGCCACATGTGCTGGCGGTGGTCCCAGCTCGACCTCTCCAGAGTCTACCATCTTATGCAGGAGGTCTTTGAAGACGAAGCATTCTCGGATATTGTGCCCCAACATTCTATTGTAGGGGCAGTAATCTGGCCTATCCTCACGGATGACTTCTTCAGGTTTCCTCGGCTCCGGGAGGTGGAGCAGGTTGCAATTCATAGTGGCGATGAAGTAGCCGCAGACTTGATCATCTCAGAACAAGTATACTTTTTGTCTTCGTTCCTCAAACTGGTTCCACTTCGATCCTCTCTGGTCGTCCCATTTAGGCAGAGGTGGACACTGATATGCAGGGGGCCCTTGATGATTTGGTGGAGGCCTGAGCGGTGGAGCGAGCACAGGGTCCGGCTTGAGTGTGACAGCAGATGCTTCAGCTCTAGGGGATCTTTTTGCAGGATCCTATGAGGGTATTTGGGACTTCGAATTAGTCCATTACAGGGAGTCCTCAATTCTATAGGCAATGGCCGAGAGATGGCGGAATCTTGTGGTGCACTCCACTGTTATGAGCGGTGTTCACAGCTCATCTCTAAGATTATCAATTCATATGGCTAGCATCTAATCTTGAGGTATTGAATGTTCAGAGAATAGGTCATACCATTCCACCTGGGGATTAAATCTGAGACCCTCTCATTCTCCCTCTGCTTGCGGTTCATGAGATCGATGACTATTGTTTTAGGAAAGGTCAAGATGAAGTGGAATAGGAACTGCGGCCAAAGGTCCTCCCAGATCTTTATTGACTGGGCTGGTAGACTCGTATACCAGACGAAGGCGAATACTTGCAGGGTCCGTACAAAGCATCTGAGTTTCACTGCTTCTTGTTGTTCTGGAGTTCCCATCATAGGGTCGCAATAGGATGCGTAGTGCATCAAATTCTGCTCTGGATCGCCTGACCCATTGAAGATAGGGAATACAGGGCGCCCAAAATTGGGTGGAGGTGGTGTGTTAGTCACCCAATCTGGGTAGGGTTTCCGCTCTGGCTACATCGGAGCGCTTCGACCTTCCATCGCTTCCAATCGAGATTTTAGTGCCTCGATAGTGTAGGTGATACCCTCGTTTACATCCTGTTGGGCCCAGTCCTGGGCAAGAGTAGCCTGAGGATCCGGATTGGCCGGCACCAGGGGTGTGTGTGCCGTTTGTGGCACCTTCTAAGGGTTCAGGCATACTCGCTCTGGTTTCTTCATGAGTGGAGGGAAGTCTTGGTATTCATCTGAATATACGTTTAGGTAGTTGGATGGGACGTGCGCCTCGTTGGACGGGAGACCTGACCGTGTTTCATTTTTTGGGGAAAACCTTAGCCTCTGAGGTTCAATTGCTGGGAATGCATGTTGTGGTTATTATCGGGATGTACTTTCAATAAGTTTGTTCCTCTGGAGTAGCTCAGCGTTAAGCTGCCTCAATTCTTTCATCTCGTCTTCCTGTCGAGCGAATCTCTCTTTGAGCGTGACTGGCTCGTTTTTTGTCAAGAGAAAGAGGCTGGATAAGGGTAACCAGTCCCTTATTCTTATCCTTATTGGAAGCTCGTTGGGTAGGTAGAGGAGGGTTGGCTGGAAGGAAGACCATATTTAGGGCGGCCCTCTGATTCCGGGTGTGCACACCTGGTGGTTCATTGTGAGTCACAGCCTGACCAAAACCGTCGTCTCCCGATTCATCTGAATTTTAATTTTCTCTAATGTCACCCATGGGGTTAGCCTCTATGGCGTTGATGAATTCATATCGTAGGGTGGAGGTGATGTCGTCTTCCAAATGGGAAGAGGATCTCCTGAGTCTTCTGTCGGCCTTCCCTTTCATGACCTGGGGTTGCCTTCGGACTTCTTGATGAAGGGTGACGTGGAGAGTTTTTTGATGCGACCTTACGATGTGCCTTCCTCTCGGAGGGGATAATGATTCAAATGACGGGATATGATGGGGACCTCTTCTTCTGATTTTCCTCCCTATATGAGAGAACACTGACTCTCGTGGGGGGGGGGGGGGTTGTTGTTGAGGGGGTAATAATTCCCCCATCCCTGAGGGCTGGGGTTGGCTCTGCTCCTTGGACATCGAGTATATTCCTGGATTTATTGGTCTTACAGGGGCATTTGTTTTTAAAAATACCCCCAGCCCTGTAGGTTGGGGTTGACTCTGGATTGCGGCAGTGGCTGCTGCTATCGCGACCTGCCTAATCTCGCGTGCCCCCATTCGGGGGTGAACCGGATTTGGTGCCGAATTCACTTGTGGATCAATCCATTCTTGGGAGGCAGGAAAAGATCGTTGATTGGCCTCTCTTAGGCGAGAGGCTTGTTGTATGCTCACGGTGGCCTAATTCATGAGTTATTGAATGGATTGTTCCCGTCGGGCCTGACGCTTCTGGGACTTACTCAAGGCCTGACTCTATTGGGTGTGTTTCCTTTCCTGAATAGGGGGACAAATCGATTGTCGTCTTGACGTGATGACATTGCAAGACAGCATACCGAACGGGTTCTTCTGGGCGGGGAGTGGAGTGAAATGCAGAGCTCCATGTTCTCTCCATCCCTTGATATGGTGTAATAACCCGAGATTTTATAAGATATATTCTTTTTAATTTATTTCATATATTCTGTTGTATGATACACCAATATTATTTTGTGCTATACGCAACACCGTATTAGCTTGCAGTATACGCAACATTATTCTTGGATCGTGTTACACACACTTTCAAGTTTGTTTGATAGTAGTTATTCTACGCAACATTGAGTATATATATATATATATATATATATTCAATATATTAATGAAATATGGTTGTATTTTGTTATACGAAACAACAAAGGAGTCGTACACTACACGCAACCCTGACTTGGATTTACTTACACGCAATCGCGACCTTCCTCGATAGCGTGTGTTGTACGCAATACTGGGTTTTACTAAATAACGATATATGGTTATAATATTATCACAAACTAGCCGTTATAAATAGTATTAACTAAGTTTTAAATTTTATAACATTATTATTCATCGTACACATTTTCTAGAACATGGTATGAGAACAAAATAAAATTTTCAGGTAAAATAAGTATTTTTAAAAAAATGCAGTTTTGCCGCCTTTTGATGACGCACCCAATTTAAATCTAGTTTTTGACATGTTTATAAGTTCAATTTGACGAAATAAAATTCTTCTTTGGAATCAGGATATAAAAATTTAATTTTGATAAATTTTTCATATTATTCTGATAACTTTCATATTTTAATGAATAGTAAAAATACGCTATATTTTAATTAAAAACAACTTTTTTCATCGTAATAATTTATATGGTTAAATTATAATATTGAATGGTTTTAAAGTATAAATAGAATATATTTTTACCATTTAATATAATTTATGTCATTATCATTGATTTTACATTGAATTCGTAGGTTAAATCAATTCAATCTTTTGCAATGTTTAAAACAAAAACCCGTTTTCATTCGACAACGGGATTAATTTTAATTTAATTTCTGAAACTTTTCTGTATTGAATTTGTAAAAATGGATTCCATATTTGGATTCAGTGGGTCCAAATTATGTTAATAGGTTACTTTTATTTTTTTGATAATATGAATAGTAACTACGGTAAATTTTATTTACTACAGTTAAAGGTAAATCGGGTAATTAAGGGTAAAAATAAGATTATAAAATTACCCTAACACTTGACAACATTTTATTGGATGACTAAAAGTCGACCCATATCACCTAAGGATCGGATTAGATTCATTTAATGGACTTTTTTCCATGAAAAAAATTTAATTATTATTAAAACCAAAGAAAGTGACAACATGTCACTTTCTGAAATCTTATTAGTATAATAATTTTACATTAGTGATAAACTTAATGAAACATAAAACATGAATAGTCTCCAGAACTCTAATACAATTATCTACATCATATAAATTTATTTAGAATTTTTAGTTATTAAATAATTATCATTAATTATGACACAATAGTGATGTTGAAATTATTTTATTAATTAAAATATCAAATAAATGGTTTTAACAATATTAAAATAAATATTATATTAACTATTTAATGTGCTCCAATAATTTTTTAGATACATATGACATTTTATGAATCTATTAATGCTTTTAGTTTGAGCATATAGTCTGTATATAGTTTATTTAAATTCAAATAAATGAATAGTGTCAAAATTGACACTATTGTTATTTTATAAAAATAACATATTATTAAATTGTTTAAAAATCAAAAAAATATTTAAAAATTATAAATATAAATTTATATAGTCTAAGATTTTATAAATTATCCAATTATAGAAAATTAACAACACATAAGTGATTATTTATAACCATTTAAAATTTAGAATTTTATTACCACAAATAAACATAAATAGATTAAATAAGGATAAATCAAAATGATAAGGGTTAAAATAAGATCAAAACATGTCGAAATTTTATTGGTTGATGAGATTACAACCCTATCTTATCTAATCTTCGAATTGAGTCATTTTTGGATGATTTTATGTGGGGTTTGAATTTATATTAAACTAATACTTTTGAGGATTCCAAAGGTGCCCCTCTCCTCCCTTATAAAAGGGAACCTCCTCCCTCTCTCTCACACACCATTTTGAGCCTTGAAGCTCGGCCAACCTCTGCCCATTTCACTTCCCCACTTTCCTAGAAACCTTATAGAGTTACTGGTCTTCTCAAAAGACCAACCCTAGTGCCCTAAGAAGAAGTTTAAAGGAGGTGCGCCGAAGAAGAGGTAATCTCTTCTACCGATTATTTCAAGCTTATTTCTTATTCAACTTCTTCTTATTTAGATGTTTTATTATAAAGTAATAACATCAGTATCACTAATATATTGATATTTTATTATAAATATGAAACAACCCCATTTCACCTTCTATCCATCCTATGAAAAACGAAATCACCGCGCGTGCGTACGTACGAAATACCGTCTCCACGCCGTGGTGTAATCTGTTTTTCCAACACCACCTTACTTGGATGGGTATAATGGTGTAAATAATAACTATAAATTTTTATTATAAAATCATAATAATTCTGATATATTGTATCATCCACTCCAATTTAATTCAATAATTATGGGAATGACATAATCGCTCCTGCGTACGTAAGGACTACCGTCTCCACGACGCGATGAGATTCAATCTCAATGATTAACCATTAATGAATGATTATAAATTATATATAATAGGTAATAATGAAATATATGACATAATAATGATACTGGATTTATGTATATATATATGTATTTCATCCAATTAATTCCATTAAATTCAATGAGGAAACGAAAACAGCGTTCTTGGGTACGTACGACCTACCGTCTCCATGAACGGTGTATTTCTTTTCATTTATTGATCTATTATATATATTTATATTCTGAATATATATTATATATATAATTTTTTATATTCTGTAATTAAGTAATCATGATCTATGTAATCATATGAATAATTACAAGTCAAAACACGGACGACAAATGAAACGATTTTACCCAAAACACTCTTTAACATGGAATTTACAAAAGAACGGGTAATATAAAGTCATAAGTGAACCATATATGATATCATAACAATGAATATGATTCTTTAATAAGTCAATGAAATTATTTAAATCATTATACAGGAGTTTCAGATACATACGAAGCATATCAGACATAAGGTAAGGGATAACATTTCCAATCTCGTTCTTATCCGAGATTGTTTATTCATAAGTATTTACTGGGGTTATATTTATCATCCATGACCCTATTTTATAAAAATAGTTTCATGTATGTTTAAAGTCCCTTTTAACCATTTTTGAATTTTACTACATGGAATGTAAGGAATCTTTCTTTTACGAGGTACTTTTTGACTTTTCTGACAAAAGTACGAGAAGAATGTTATTTTTAACTAATGTGGCGTGAATGGATTTTTATGATTTCATAACGACTTATTTCAATGAAGTTTACTTTACAAATTTTATGACTATTTTCAAAAAAATACTTTCCTTTTAAAATTGCATGACATTTTGGGAAAAGAAATTGATTTTGTAGAAGAAAGGATATTTTCCTCAAGAATTCATTTCAAGTGTTTTATCAAAACCATTTTCCATCTAAAATGACATTATTTCATATTTTTATGTTTCTAGTATCATGTCTCTATGATTTACATGGTTTTAATTTTATTATTATGAAATAATATCCATTTCTTTTATATGGATTATGTGATGATGGGATGATGTTTATGAAACACATTTTATTTGTTGGGTTATTATGAAGAATGTATGTTTATTTTGTGGCACAAGTAATAATGATTTCATTATGAGATGGGTGGGACCTATATCTCCCTCCAATTCATTGGGTAAAGATTTATATCTCACAGGATATACATGGATGGAATGGTAAGTTAATCCGGTTCAGTATTACAGGACTGGAACAAGGAGTGAAATCGATTCAGAAAGGGACTTTGCCCACTAAGATGGTATTGGCAGCAATGCCTTGGCTAATATGGAAATACTATCATGTGCTTAATTATTTCCACAATTACATGTTTTATTCCCATTATATTTTATCATGTATGATGTTCCATTATGATATATGCCTTATGTACTTCCACTATTTATGTCTTTGCTCAAGATTTTGATGTTTAAATTTCATGTTCATGTTTTTGCTTTCAAATGTTTATGGATTGTTTTATGTTCTCTATGTTTTCCCTTACTGAGCATTTGAGCTCACCCTTTTTATGTTTTATTTTCCTAAGGAAATAAAGAATGGTTTTAGGTAAGGAAACAAAAAGGGGAAGATCGTTATGGGAGTTGTTGAAGATATTTCAACATGATTAGAAGTTTATATTCCAAGTTTCCAAAGACATTAAACTATTACGATCCTTGTGTGTCTATTTTTGTTATGTATTAAGTATTCTGCAAAAGTAATGTAATGTCCATGTACGCCAAGCTTCGGGTCTCTATATTTGGTATCAGAGGAAAGGTTTAGTCAACCTTTGGAAACTAGGATGCAAAAACTATAGTGAGATCCCTATAGATACTTCTAAGGTATGTCTAAGGATGTCCCTAAGGTTAAGTATAAATATAGTTTATAGTCCTACAATTATGGTAAATATATTATAATTAAACCTATGATGTTAGATGTCGAAGGTACTCCCCCTTGATTATGTTATTTTCCTTGTATGATTTTTACCTCTCACAGAATTATTTTTTTGTTTTATTCAATGGAGGGAACTAGAAGGAATTCGGTTTACATTGAATCCAATGGACAGATTGGTGACTATGAGCAAGAAAATTGCGTAATGCCTAGAGAGAAAGATATTGTGATGATGCTAAATCAGTCATCGTGATATATGATTAACAAGGTGAAATTTACTGGTATGCCTAATTCATCAAATAAGAGGAAGATAGACTTTTATGCATGTTCGCATGTTGAGGAGCATAAAGAAAAAAAGATTGAGATTTCTAAAGAAGGGAAGAAGAACCTTGAAGAATACCTCAAATGGAGGGACATATGTTATCTCTGTGGAGAAAAGGGTCCTAGAGTGATAGCCTGTTATGGAGTTCGATGTCTTATTTTTGGAGAACATGGGCATTACCCAACTCAATTCCCTAACCTAAAAAGTTACTTCTAAATCAAGGAAGGGCTTATTCCATGACAATCATTGAATAAGATGGATTGAAGTGTTTATGTATTGGTATTCAAGAATAATGTTGTTGAGGTACTTTTATGGTGTATTGGAATATTTTTGTATTAGTCTATTGTGGTTTTCAATAATTTTTTGGTACCAGTAACCATGAAAAGTGAAATCAAATATTTTGGAAAGCAGATGATATGCACATAATGAAGGGATAAGGAGACAATGAAATGTTTGACAGTATTCATGAGCTCATGATTGATATAAGGACTAAGTGATATCATGGTTTGAGTGTATCGAAATTTTGGGATTTTGGTATGTGGAAAGAGTTAACTTTTGACAGCACTCATGTTTTCACTAAGGTTCAATGGGTATTTATTTTTCAAGAGAATACATGATTAAGGCCTTCAAATGTTTGGAATGTGACAAACAAGACATATCTTATGATATATGGGGATCAACGATGGTATTAACATGCTTGTTATATGAACTCTCTGGTAATTGTTTTCACTATAATATGAGATTGGACAACAGTATTTTAGATAATCCTAAAGATTGAAATGGATTATGTTGAACATAAGTTAGTATTGTTTAAGGCTAGAATTTTTTCGATATTATTGATGGAAAGTTATAATAATGTATTTTTAGAAAAAAGGACAACCTGCAGGACGGGTGAAAACCCGTCGCGTCAGACAAAGCTGTGGGAATTGAACCCACAACCAAAGTGCGACAAGCCTTTATCGCATACCACTGGCCTACAGAAAGTCCCTTGTTAGTAGAAATTAGTTTTATTTTATTAATCAGTATGATAGATGAAGTATAAGTCCATTTTTGGAATCATATATTATTAACCACACCATAGATGGACTTATGTATATTTGATAACTTTTTTAACCTTTTGTTTGAAATAGATGGAATGACTCATAATTCTATCACATGATCTGCTAACACTTCATGAATGACCAATTCAACTTCATTTCTTTAAGAGATGAAGTGGAAATTGTTCAAGGCACGAACAACAGTGAGATTTTACCAAAATCAAGTAAGTATTTCTTTTGATTCGAAAATTATTCAACATTAGAGAAATGATCCTAAAAACCAAAAATGTTGTCATAATTCCCTTATATCCAATGAATCAGATGGTACATTATATCATCACAAATCTTTGGCTTTGTGATTGTTGGCTTTTTCATAGCCATGTTCTCTACCACTCTCCATCAGAACTTGATGTTTAGATTTCTCTTCCATATCTATATTTTCACCTATGTTCTACCACGAGGAAACCTGGTGATGAGTTAATTTGGGTAACCATTATGTTTCATACATCACTTTTTTAAAATTAAGTTTTAGTATGTGGGTTTCTATTAAAGAAACATTCAAGTAGTCAACCATTTATAACCCCGACGAATTTCGAGGGTGAAATTCATTTTAAGGGGGGTAGAATGTAATAACCAAAAATTTTATAAGATATATTATTTTTAATTTACTTCATATCTTCTGTTGTATGATACACCAAGATTATCTTTTGCTATACGCAACACCGTATTAGCTTGCAGTATACACAACATTATTCTTTGATCATGTTACACAAAATTTCAAGTTTGTTTGATAGTAGTTATTCTACGCAACATTGAGTATATATATATATTCAACATATTAATGAAATATGGTTGGATTTTGTTATACGAAACAACAAAGGATTCGTAAACTACACACAACCCTGACTTGGCTTGCATTACACGCAATCACGACCTTCCTCGATAGCGTGTATTGTACGCAATACGGGGTTTCACTAAACAATGATATATGGTTATAATATTATCACGAACTAGACGTTATGAATAGTATCAAATAAGTTTTGAATTTTATAACATTATTATTCATCTTACACATTTTCTAGAACATGGTAGGAGAACAAAATAAATTTTTTGGGTAAAATAAGTATTTTTTAAAAAATGCAGTTTTTCCGCCTTTTGATGGCACAAGCACATTAAATCTAGTTTTTGAAATGTTTATAAGTTCAATTTGACAAAATTAAATTCTTCTTTGGAATCAGGATATAAAAATTTTCTTTGGATAGATTTTTCATATTATTATGATAACTTTCATATTTTAATGAATAGTAAAAACACGCTATATTTTAATTAAAAACAACTTTTTTTTATCGTAATAATTTATATGGTTAAATTATAATAATGAATGGTTTTAAAGTATAAATAGAATATATTTTTACCATTTAATATAATTAATGTCATTATCATTGATTTTACATTGAATTCGTAGGTTAAATCAATTCAATCTTTTGCAATGTTTTAAACAAAAACCCGTTTTCATTCGACAATAGGATTAATTTTAATTTAATTTCTGCAACTTCTATGTATTGAATTTGGAAAAATTAATTCTATGTTTGGATTCAGTGGGTCAAAATTATGTTAATAGGTTACTTTTATTTTTTTTGATATTATGAATAGTAACTACGGTAATTTTTATTTACTACAGTTAAAGGTAAATCGAGCAATTAAGGGTAAAAATAAGATTATAAAATTACCCTAACACTTTCCAAAATCCTATTGGATGACTAAAAGTCGACCCATATCACCTAAGGGTCGGATTAGATTCATTTAATTTGTCCATAAAAGTAATTTAATTATTATTAAAACCAAAGAAAGTGACAACATGTCACTTTCTTAAATCTTATAAGTATAATAATTTTAATTTAGTGATAAAATTAATGAAACTTAAAACATTAATTGTATCCAGAAATAAAATACAATTATCTACAACATATTAATTTTTTTTATAATTTTTAGGTATTAAATAATTATCATTAATTATGAAAAAATATTGATGTTGAAATTTTTTATTAATTAAAATATCAAATAAATGGTTTTAAAAATATTAAAATAAATAATATATGCACTATTTAATGTGATACACTAATTTTCTAGACACATATAAAATTTTATAAATCTATTAAAGATTTTAGTTTGAACATATCTTCTGTATATATTTTATTTAAATTCAAATAAATGAATAGTGTCAAAATTGACACTATTGTTATTTTATACAAATAACATATTATTAAATTGTTTAAAAATCACAAAAATATTTAAAAATTATAAATTGAAGTTTATATAGTCTAAAATGTCATAAAGTATCCAATTATGGAAAATTAACAACACATAAGTGATTATTTATAACCATTTAAAATTTAGAATTTTATTACCACAAATAAACTTAAATAGATTAAATAAGGATAAATCAAAATGATAAGGTTTAAAATAAGATCAAAACATGTCTAAATTTTATTTTTTGATTATATTACAACCCTATATCATCTAATATTCTAATTGAGTCATTTTTGGAGGTTTTTATGTGGGGTTTGAATTTATATTAAACTAATATTTTTGAGGATTCCAAAGGTGCCCCTCTCCTCCCTTATAAAAGGGAACCTCCTCCCTCTCATCGAAACACCATTTTGAGCCTTTAATCTCAGCCAAAATCTGCCCATTTCACTTCCCCGATTTCCTATAAACCTTATAGAGGTACTGGTCTTCTCAAAAGACCAACCCTAGTGCCCTAAGAAGAAGTTTAAAGGAGGTGCGTCGAAGAAGAGGTAATCTCTTCTACCAATTATTTCAAGCTTATTTCTTCTTCAACTTCTTCTTATTTAGTTGTTTTATTATAAAGTAATAACATAAGTATCACTAATATACTTATATGTTATTATAAATATGAAACAACCCCATTTCACCTTCTATTCATCCTACGGAAAATGAAATCATCGCGCGTGCGTACGTACGGAATACCGTCTCCACGCTGTGGTGTAATCTGTTTTCCAACACCACCTTACTTGGATGGGTATAATGGTGTAAATAATAAATATACATAGTTATTATAACATCATACTGATTCTGATATATTTTATCATCCAATCCAATTCAATTCAATAATTATGGGAACGATATCATCGCTCGTGCGTACGTACAGACTACATTCTCCACGACGTGATGAGATTCATTCTCAATGATTAACCATTAATGAATGATTATAAAGTATATATAATAAGTAATCATGAAAAATATGACATAATAATGATACTGGATTTATTTATATATATTTATTCCATCCAATTAATTCCATTCAATTCAATGAGGAAACGAAAACAGCGTTCATGCGTACGTACGGCCTACCATCTTCATGAACGGTGTATTTCTTTCCATTTATCGATCTATTATATATATGTATATTATGAATATATATTATATATAATTCATGTTTTATATTCTCGAATTAAGTAATCATGATCTAATTAATCATATGAATAATTACAAGTCAAAACACGAATGACAAATGAAACGATTTTACCCAAAACGCTCTTTAACATGGAATTTACAGAATAACAGGTAATATAAAGTCATAAGTGAACCATATATTTTATCATAACAATGAATATGATTCTGTAATAATTCAATTAAATTATTTAAATCATTATACAGGAGGTTCAGATACATACGAAGCATATCAGACATAAGGTAAGGGATAACTTTTCCAATCTCGTTCTTATCCGAGATTGTTTATTCGTAAGTATTTACTAGGGTTATATTTATCATCCATGTAACTATTTTCTAAAAATGTTTTCATGTATGTTTAAAGTCCTTTTTATCCATTTTTTAATTTTACTACATGGAATGTAATGAATCTTTCTTTTACGAGGTACTTTTTTGACTTTTCTGACAAAAGTACAAGAAGAATGTTATTTTTAACTTATACGGCGTGAATGGATTTTTATGATTTCCTAACGACTTATTTAAATGATGTTTTCTTTACAAAATTTTATTACTATTTTCAAAAAAATACTTTCCTTTTAAAATTGCATGACATTTTGGGAAAAGAAATTGATTTTGAAGAAGAAAGGATATTTTCCTCAAGAATTCATTTCAAGTGTTTTATCAAAACCATTTTCCATCTAAAATGAAATTATTTCATATGTGTATGTTTCAAGTATCATGTCTCTATGATTTACATGGTTTCAATTTTCTTATTATGAAATAATATCCATTTCTTTTATATGGATTATGTGATGATGGGATGATGTTTATGAAACCCATTTTATTTGTTGGGTTATTATGAAGAATGTATGTTTATTTTGTGGCACAAGTAAAAATGATTTAATTATGAGATGGGTGGGACCTATATCTCCATCCAATGCATTGGGTAAAGATTTATATCTCATGAGATAGACATGGCTGGAACGGTAAGTTAATCCGGTTCAGTATTACAGGACTGGAACGAGGAGTGAACTCGATTCAGAAAGGGACTTTGTCCACTAAGATGGTCTTGGAAGCAATGCCTTGGCTAATATGGAAATCATATCATGTGATTAATGGTTTCCACAATTACATGTTTTATTCCCATTATATTTTATCATTATTGATGTTCCATTATGATATATGCCATACGTACTTCCACGATTTATGTCTTCACTCAATATTTTGATGTTTAAATTTAATGTTCATGTTTTTGCTTTCAAATGTTTATGGATTGTTTTATGTTCTGTATGTTTTCCCTTTCTGAGCATTTGAGATCACCATTTTTATGTTTTATTTTCCCCATGAAATAAAGAAAGGTTTTAGGTAAGGAAACAAAAAGTGGAATATCGTTATGGGAGTTGTTGAAGATCTTTGAACATGATTAGAAGTTTATATTCCATGTTTCCTAAGAAACTAAACTATTACGATCCGTGTGTGTCTGTTTTTGTTATGTATTATGTATTCATCAAAAGTAATGTAATGTCCATGTACGTCAAGCTTCAGGTCTCTACATATGGACTTCTGTTGGAGCATCACCGATGAGGCAGCACAATTGGTGCAGCGCATAGAGGCAGGCTATCTCCATGATTCCTTTACGCCTCTTGGGTCACTGTTGTCGTGCTGAAGGAAGATCTTCCAGGTCGATGTGATGCAGGAGGTCTCATATTATCTTGATGTGTTCTGCATACCCATCATAGGGCTGAAATATTGATTTCATCTGGTGGAGGTTCATCCATATATTATGGCGGATGTCCTGCACACATTATTCTGACAACTGTCTGGGTATATCGAACTGAGAGTTGGTTGTGGGCCAAAACATAACTGGTATATTATTCCTGGCCAGTCGTTTCCTCATGTGCAACATGTCAACATACTCCTCCGCTAGTGATTCCTCTACTTGGTCAGCCCAACTGAGATGCTCACTGTCAATGTGGTCGGAGGCAGTGGGACCGGTAGGTGCTGAATCATCATATTGGTGATTCCGGGGTGGTTCTGAAGATGAATGTGACCCCAGAACGTTTCCTGATTGAAGAAGGATGTCGTTAGTGACTACTTGGGAATCTGACATTCTCGATCCCGTCCTTCTAAGTGACTCGGAATACGAGGGCTTTTCGTTGCTTGACTCGGGAGGGGGAGGACCTTCCTGTCGATATGATATGCCATCGCGGGGAGGACCTTCGCAATGGCAGTCTTAATGGCGAGGACTACCATTACTTCTTGATGCTTCACTTCATAGAGGAATTTTTCAGTGTACACCCTGGGGAGGACCTCCAAGGCATGTCGTAGAAGGGGAGGACCATCTGGCTGCGTAGCGTCGTTATGGGGATGGCCTTCGCAACAACTGCCATCATGGTGAGGATGACCATCATGGATTGACGTTCGATGTGTATCCTGGGGAGGACCTTCAGGACACACTTCGATAAGGGGAGGACCTTCTTGTCTCTTGGGGCCAATGTAGGAAGGACCTTCGCAATGGTGGCCATGGTGGCGAGGACTACCATCACAACTACGCTAATGTCGAGGACTACGATTACAGCTGCCGCAGGGAGAATATCTGTGGGATACACCCTGGGGAGGGCCTCCAGAATGTACCGCAATGAGGGGAGGGCCTTCTCATTGCTTGATGTTTCTACGGCGAGGACCTCCATTATTATGGTGGCGAGGACTACCACCATGATCTGATGCCCGACTGCGCAGAGTGTCATTGCAGCGTAACCCATGGGGAGGAGCTTTAGGGCAGGAGACGACAAGGGGAGGACCTTCGTGTTGTGATGAGACGTCACTGCGGGGAGGGCCTCTGCAGTTGTGACTATGATAGCAAGGACTACTATGATAATCAATGGTCCCACTGCATGGAGAGTGATTGTAGTTTATACCCAGGGGAGGACCTTCAAGGTGGACCACAACAAGTGGAGGACCTTATTGATGCTCGATCTTCTGGTCACGTGGAGGTTTTCCATGACTCACATCAAAATAGGGGCTCTCATGATTGATCGTTATATGCCCGTGGGGGAGGCCCCCATGGGTGCTTTGGGAAGGACCTTCAGAGCATCTAGTAGCGACATTGCAGGGAGGACCTTCGTAACTGCTACTGAAACTCGCATAATATGGTAATGGGAGGGCAGGGTTATGAGTTTTTGATGTATTCTTAGCGGAATTGGGAACCCCAGATTCCAGTAGAGCGGAGTCATGAACTCCCTCTTTATTTTCTGACTGCCTTCGGTGCGTTCGAGGCGCTTTATTGTGGGTAGCCAGGACTGTCTACTATTGATAACGGCCTTCACCTTTGGGTCCCTGTCTAATTGGGTCCCTTGATGTTGTCGGGATACAGCGACGAACATCTTGACTTTTTCCAGGGATATATACATGCTCTGAAGCATCCACCATGATGGACGAGTGTCCCCCAGTTGGAATGAGTGAAGCTGCTCGATCCAGTTTCCCTTGCGTCACAGAATATGGTCGGCAACCCTCCTGGGTAGAAGTAGGGATGCAGATCTACTCCGAGGTGGCTATCTCGTCTCTTAGATGAGTCACCTCAATTGGGGTGATGGGCTCACGGGCTCGAGTCCTTGCTCTTGCCACTGATGCAATTACATTCTGGAAAGTCTGCAAGATATGATCTGGGATCGATACCTGCTCCTCCATCATTTCCAGGATATGTAGAGAGACATATTTGGCTGGAACGGGTATAAAGGCCCATTCTGGTATCAGAGTAGGAATATCCTGCTCCGGTCCTCCAGTGGTCAGTGAGTACTAACAATTCTCCTGTGTCAGGGCAGGTGAACGAATCTTCCCCTATACCGGGAAACGCCGGTTTATCTGTCCGTTCTCCGCCACATCGGGGTGATGGACTTTACTTGCATCCACAGGGAACTGGCCCTGCATATATTGGTTTCCCACCGTATCAAGTCGGTGGCCTTTGTTGGCGGGGATACGTGCCCGACCATGAGTTGTCGCCACATCTGGGTGGCGGGCTTTGTTGATCACCACCGTGCCAGGATGGCAGGCATCAGAAGCATCTGCTAAGAGCTAGTCCTGTAGGCACTGGGTTGCCACCACGTCAAGCTGGTGGGCTTCATGACCCTAGGTAGGGAGAGGTGCATGCCGGGTTAGTGCCGTCCTGCGTGAGAGACGGGCATGATGGGGCTCAGTGGGCATGCACGTCGGCTTGTTTGATGCTGCCATGTTAGGATGGCAGGCTCAGGGGGAGCGAACAGGTGTAGGTGTCTGTTCATGGTATGTCTCTGTGTCTGGGCAGCGGAGCTCCTCCTTAGGGACCAGGGTGATGACCTGTCCCCGATTGTACGTCTGCCGCCCTTGTCGGGCAATCCGAGGGGCCATAGCTCGGGGAGTGTGGGCCTGAATCCTCGGGGAGACATCCTCCACGGCGCGAGGATGTCGATTCGCAGCATGACCCCGATGATGCCTTCTGGCGGGGGCCTTGGAACGGATTTCCCATTCGGCATGGATGAAATTCTCATCATCGAACTCATCTTCCTCCCTAAGATAAAAGAGGTACGCATTGTCTCGTTCCAGGGAGAGACTCTAGAAACAGTTTGAGACGGCAATAGGGGTCATCTGGATCTGCTTCTGTGACCACTGCAGGGCAGGCCACCAGAGAGTTCTTGCAGATTGGAGGGCATGCATGGCCGCCTCTACCATTGGGAGAGTACCGTTCACGTGGTACACTTGGATCAGCACGTCTGAGACCCAACGCTAAAGACGCTGGGTGGGTGATGGGGTCCTCCATAGGTGAGGATGTTCGGTCCTTGAGTTGTTGGAAGCGTGCACTTGTGAGTTCCTTTGCGATTCCATTGGATCAAAGGGAGTTCGGAACGTAGTACCTACAAAACATTTTAGCAAATACAAGCAGAAAACTCGTCAAAGCAGCATCTCATGATCCCATGCATAGTTAATGACCTTGCTTGGCCCTCCTTGTGAGTAAAAGGGGGCACGAGGTGGTATTATGTTAAATATGTCATATTTGGTTAATGATTCTCATCGGGTTCACCATTTTGGTTTCAGGTTTAGGTCTCGAAACGCCCAACGGTTCTGTATCCGATGACGCGTGGACCTGCTTTCCAAAGGTAGGCGTTCGCCAGATGGTCTGGCCCGCGACACTTAAGAACTCACATTGGTCGAGATGATGGGAAGTCGAGCTCATTGCACCCTTTTTGGGGGGAAATTATTTCATGTTCCAGGACTCTATTATAGATTTATGACGTATTCATATGTTCGTGAATCCTTGGTTTATACCCAAACATAGTATCCACGGATTTAACCCTGGTTGGAAATGGTTAGCTGAACGTAAGGACTCAGAATCATTTACTCCTGAGGTTTACCATCCCTCATTGTGTTAATGGCTTCGAGGAGTCTGGACTCACTAAGGCGACACAAGGAGCGGCGCGGTGAGCCAACGTGAGGATAGTCGGATCGATCGGTTGTTGTGCTTGAACCTCAGGGAGGCTTCCTACGTACCATGCTTAGGAGGCAGGAATCAAAGTCCACGTAGTTTGAATGTATAGTTTACCATAATGCGGGACGAAGGTGAACCGATGTGAAGGTTATCGGAACAACTGGGTGGTGGGCTTGAACCTCTTAGAGGCTTCCTACGTACCCTATCTAGGAGGCAGGGATCAAAGTCCACGTAGTTCGCATTGGCATGGGACTTACACTCTAAGGCAGCCTGGAATGGTGAATTGGGGCTTACACTCTGAGGAGGCCCATAAGAGGATGTCATGGTTGATTCTTACTCTAAGACCTCGTGAGTCAGGCTTGGTGTGAGAAACAAGAGGCAACAGGGACCAGAGGATCACATCGCGAGAGGTGCGTCCGTGAGAAGTATATTGGGGCTTAAACTCTAAGGATGCCCGGGGAGATGGATTGGGTCTTACACTCTGAGGAGGCCTAGGGTGATGGATTGGGGCTTACACTTTGAGGAGGCCCAGAATGATAGATTGTGGCTTACCCTCTGAGGAGTCCCAGAGTGATGGATTGGGGATTACACAGTAAGGAGGCCCAGGTGACAAAGCACAGGGGAGAGGGAAAGGGGGTTCTCCTGTGCCCGCCTCCTCTCTTGCACTGCTTGAGGGCTTCCTTATAATGGTTATTTTACTACCCCAGAGGAGCATGTAACAAGTGTAGGGGCAGAAAGGGGATTCCTGAGCTCAGAATTCACATTACCATGGGAATGTGAACCAAGGAATGCTTCGGGAATATGCTCAAGGGTCAGGGAAACCACATCGCCTCTACTTACTATGGGTATGTGAACTCAAAATGGCATGCTGATGCACCTGAGGGTTACGCCACACGGATCCGGTGGCTCTGGTGGAGGCCTCGGATCGGGGCCGATGAATAGACTAATGAGGGAGTCACGAAGGATCAGGCTGTATTTGAAGGATTTTATCTGGCTCGGGGAATGGGAACTCCAAAGGCTCTGATGGGCCACACGTATGGAATAGTGGCGGTGCCCTTCGCGTAGGAAGGTGCTACGCGGCAGGAGAAGCCGTCTGCGAACCGGGGTGGTCGGCGGACTGAGGGGCATCTTGTGAACAAGGGTGGTTCACGGTCTGGTGAGCTTCCCGTGAACCAAGGTGGTTCGCGGCTTCGGGTTCGGCTCGCCTACCAGGGGGTACGCGGAGGGGTCCACGCGAGCAGCGGTGGCCAACGGCGGCACCGATCGGGGGTTTGTCGATCGAGGCTTCGCCCGCGTAGGAGGGTGCTACGCAGTGCGACTGATCGGAAAAGAGGCATAAACACCATGGTGTATAGGGAGTGCATCCACAGAGGGGATATGGTTCGCGGTCTTCTCTTTTTATGTTATTTTAAGTTCGCGGTTCACCAAATTATTATGCATTTTTAGTTCCTTATTAGTTTGTTCCCAGGTTTATACCTGCTCTAGTTCGCGAACTGGAACTTCACTATTTGCGAAATCCTATGCCTTCCTTCGAAATCCTTCCTCCCGAGTCTGATCGCTCTTCTCTTCCTCTTCCATTGAATCTTCCAAATCCGAATTTCGAATCCTCCGAATCCCTCCTTCTTTCCCCCTTGGTATCTTTTTATAGAGTGGAGAAAGAGTTGTATCTATGGTCACACGACACATTTTGCAGAGGCCCATCACCGAATACCCGGTTTACAGCTGACTTGGTCAATCTGTAATTCATGGTGGGTATTGAGCGCTTATCCCCCCCCCGGTGAACCGAACTCAGGGAGTGCTTCGCGGCCACAGAGGGTTCTACCTCCATTCCATGAAGGACAGTGGATGCGGCTTGAACCGGTCGACGTGGTCCGCGGTTGGGGCGATTCATGACGGCGAACGGGATTGTCGCCTATCCTGCCTCGCGACCGTGAAGGATCTCTGCCTCCATTTCGTGAACAACAATGGTTCGCGGAGGGGGTGCTTCGTGGGGCCTGGCCACGTCGCGTTTTCATGGGATCGGTCCTTCTTGTGTCCCTTATTTGGATTTTTCTCCATTTTTTCCCCAATTCAGTTGGGGGATTTGGGTATAATCTCCTTTGTGGATTTTTCAGGACCCTACAAGGGGGTCGTAAGGTTTTCTAGTTGTTAGGGATTTTTAATTTTTAGGAGTTTTATGTGTTTTTTAGTGTTTGAAGGTTTTCTTATTGGTTTTTAGGTTCATAGTGTTTGTTATGTTTTTGTGGAATTTTTTTGTGATTTTTATGATTTTTTTAATTTTTATGGTTTTTATGGATTTTGAGGCTCTATAGGAGTTTTTAGTGTTATTATGTTTTTTTGGGTTTTTAGTATTGTTTTTTGGTTTTTAGGGGTTTAATTTTTTTTGTTTTTTTACGTTTTCTTAAGATTTTCAAGGTCTTTAGGGTATTTTTCTTTATTATAGATTTTAGTTCATTATTATGAATTTTATGGGTTTTTGGGGGATTTAGTGATTTGAGTATTTCTTTGGATTTTTGGGTTTTGTTGTGTTTTTAGGTGTTTTTAGTTTTTCAGGGTTTAAAGGTTTTTAATTTTTTTAACATTTAAATGGGTGTAAAGGGTTTTAGAGTTTTTAGTGGTTTTTAAATGATTTTAGGGGGTTCTATAGTTTTTTATGTTCTTGGGGTTGTATTTTTTTGGGGGTCTAGGGTTTTTAGAGTCTTTTAGGGGTTTAGAGTTTTTATCATTTTTAGGAATTTAGGGGTTTTAACTATTTTTAGGTTTCTGGGGTTTTCTATGTGATTTTAGTGTTTTTAGAGTTTTTTTACATTTTTAGGGATATTCAGGTATTTTTTAGGATATTTATGGTTCTTTTGGATATTTTTGTGATTTTGCAGGTTTTTAGGGTTGTCTAGGCTTTTTAGGATTTTTTAGGGATTTTTCGTTTATCATGGTTTTGGGGTTTTAAGTGTATTTAGGTTTATAAAGTTTCTTAGGGTTTTTTCACGTTTTAGGGGGTTTAGGTTTTTTGGGATTTTTGGATGTTTTAGAATTTTTATGGTTTTTTGGGTTTTAGGGATTTTGATGGTTTTTTTGGTTTTTAGGGTTTAAAGGTTTTTTATTTTTTAGGATATTTTTGAGGTTTTTAGGGTATTAAATATTTTTAGAGTTTTTTTTACATTTTTATGGATTTAAAGGGTGTTTATAGTTTCTGTAGAATTTTTATGGGGTTTTAGGCTTTTAAAATGTTTTTAGGGGATTTTATTGTTTTAATGTTTTTTGGGTTTTTAGTGTTTTTTATGTTTTTCAAATTTTTAGAAGTTTTAAGTATTTTTTGGATTTTATGGTTTTCTTAGGGGTTGTCATGGTTTTTAGGGTCTTTTGAATTTTAATGAATTTTTAGTATTTTTATGGTTTTTTATTATTTAAGTATTATGAGGGTTTTTGGGTTTTATGTTTTTTTATATTTTTTTGGTTTTTAATCTTTTTCTATGTCTTTCGGTATTTATGGTATTTTAGTGTTTTTAATATATTTTTTGTTTTAAAGGGTTTTAGAGTTTTTATTGATTTTTTGGGACTTTATTGTTATTATGGGTTTTAATGTTTTTAAGGGTTTTATGGTTTTTAGGTGTTTTAGGGTCTTCTAGAGTTTTTAGCAATTTCATGTATTTTAGGGGTTTTATATTTTTTTTGGATTTTATAGCATTCTAATGGATTTTTAGGGTTTTTAGGGTTTTTAAAATTTTTATGGATTTTTTTTGATTTTTAGATTTTTATAGTTTTTAGGGATTTTTAGGGATTCTGAGGGGGGTTTTGGGTTTTTAGGTTTTTAGTGTCTTTAGGTTTTAAGGGGTTTCAAGTGATTTTAAGGATTTAATGTTTTCCTTGTATTTTTCTATGTTTTTAGGTTTTTTATGTTTTTAGGTATCTTAAGGATTTTTTAGGCTTTTATGGCTTTATGGTTTTTATGGATTTGAGAGTTCTATGTTTTATTTATGGATTTTAATGTTTTTTTCGGGTTTTAGGGTTTTTATTATTTTTTTTGGCCTTTTATGGTTTTTCATATTTTTTAACAAGTTTAGGGGTTAAATTTTTAGTCAGATTATTTGTTTTTTTGGTTTTTATCGTTTTTAGGGGTTTTATGGGTTTTTATGGTTTCTTAGGATTTTAGATTTTTTTTTGGATTTTTGGGGATTTTTGTGTTTATTGGTTTCAATGTTTTCTTAGGGGTTTTGAGAATTTTTAGGTTTTATTTCTGTTTTTAGTTATTTTTAGGGATATTTATGGGTGTTTTAGGTTTTCAGGTAAATTTATATTTTTGAAGTTTTTAGGGTTTTTAAAGTTTTTAGAGGTTTTTGGGTTTTTATTAGTTTTTAGGTTTTTTCATTTTATGTGTTTTTTGGTTTTTTTAAGGGGTTTTTAAGGGTTTTTTCACGGTTACTAGGGTTTTATATGTTTATATTTTTAGCGATTGTTTATGATTTATATGGTTTTTAGGGACTTTAGGGATTTTGATGTGTTTTATTGTTTTAGGGATTTTATGGGTATTTAGGGTTTTATGGGGGTGTTTATGTTTTTTTGGGTTTTTAATATTTTTTAGATGTCTTAAAATTATTTAGGGGTTGAATGATTTTTAGAGTTTGTAGTGGTTTTAGGGATTTTAGATTTTTATGGTTATAGGGGGTTTTATTGTTTGTAAGGGTTTTTTGGGTTTTATGGTCATTTATTATTTTTAGGTTTTTCAGTGTTTTTTACGTTTTTAGGGTTTTAAGTCTTTCAGGTTTTAAGGTTTCCTTTGGGTTTTTTAGTATTGGTAACATTTTATGGATTTTTTAGGCTTTTTATTGTTTTTTATTGTATTTAAAGATTTTTAGAGGTTATAGGGTCTTTTAGGGTTTTTAAGGTTATTAGTGTTGTTATGTTTTTTGGGGGTTTTAAGTGTTTTATGTTCTTAAGGTTTTCATAGGGATTTTCAGGGTTATTGTATTTTTTACATTTTTAGTGATTTGTACGTATTTTTAACGATTTTTATAATTTTTATGGGTTTTCCTGATTTTGATGGTTTTTAGAGTTTTATGGATTTATTTGGTTTTTAGCGGTTTTTTTGAGTTTTTTAGTGGTTTCAAGGTTTTTTATAGTTTTTTAAATATTTTAGTTGTTAAAAGGGTTTTTGGGTCTTTTCTGGGTTTTAGGGTATTCAATGTTTATTTGTGGGTTAATGGTTTTAATAGGTTTATAGTTTTTATGGGTTTTTATGGTTTTTAGTATTTTATGAGTTATATAGTTTTTATGTGTTTTAGGTTTTGCGAATTTCTTTAGGGTTTTCATGGTTTTTGGGTTTTTAACATTTTTATGTATATTTAGTGTTTTTTTTTATTTTATGGTTTTTAGGGTTTTTAGGTTTTGGGGGGTTTTAGGGGCTTTGGCATTTTTATCTTCTTAGGGTTGTTAAGTGTTTTTTGGGTTTATGTTTTTCTTAGGGGTTTATAGGGGTTTTATCATTTTTTATTTTTTAAGTGATTTTAGGGATTTTTTAGGTTTTTATGGTTTTTAGGGTTTTTTTAAGGATTATGAAAATTTTTAGGGGTTTTTAGGGTTTTGTGTTTTTTTTGTTTGTTTTTGGGTTTTCTTATTTTTTTGTGTTTTTTGGGCCTTTTACGATTTTTTATAGTTTTTTATCATGTTTAAGGATTTAAATGGGTTTTATAGTGTTTAGTGGTTTTATGGTTTTTATGGGGGTTTAAAGGATTTTAAGGGTAATTATAGGTTCTAGTGGATTTGTGGGTTTTTTGGGGACATTTTAGTTTTTGGCGTAGTTTAGGTTTTCTAGTGGTTTTAAGTTTTTTTAGGGTTTTAATGATTTATTATTGTTTTAACATTTTCAGGTTTTTATTTTTTATGTATTTGATGACTTTTTTACTGTTTTTATGCATTTTAGGGTTTTAGTGATTTGATGGGATTTTGGGTGTTTAAAGGGTGTTTGGATACATTTTTGGTTTTTAGCATTTTTTAGGTTTTTAGGGGTTTTAAGTGTTTTTAGGATTGCAAATTTATATTTGGGGATTTCATGGTTTTTTGGGTTATTTATGTTTTTATGTATTTTTAGGTATTTTTAGGATTTTTATGGTTTTGAGGGTTTTAGGGGTTTTTTGTGTTTTTATCGGTGTTTTGGGTTTTTAGGTTTTTTTAAGGTTTTAAGGATTTTAATTGTTTTTCAGTTTTTAACTTTTTTAGAAGTTTCAAGGTGTTTTTGTGTTTGTAGTTTTCTTTTAGGATTTTTAAGGGTTTTTATGGTTTTTGGGGGGTGTTTAGGGTCTTTGGAGATTTTTAGGGGTTTTAACTTTTTAAGGTTTTTAGGAATATTTTTTTGGTTTTTTTTGGTTTTTAGGGTTTTTAGCATTTTTTGGATATTACAGGATAAAAGATCTTTTAGATTTTTAAAATTTTCTTTTTATTTTTCATGGTTTCTTATTTTTTATGTTTTTATTAATTTTTAAGGATTTTGAATATTTTTATGGGTTTTTAGTGTTTTTAGGGAATTTGAAGGTTTTAGGGTTTTTTAGGATTATTTAGTTTTTTAGAGTTTTTAAAATTTTTATTTGATTACAGAGTTTTTTGAGTATTTATTTGTTTTTAGAGTTTGTATTGGATTTAATATTTTTTAATGTTTTTTTTATTCTTATATTTCTATGGATTTTTAGGGGTATTAGAGTGTGTTTAGGGTGTTTTCTGGTTGTTTGGCGTTTTAGGAATCTTAAGAGTCTAAATTGTTTTAAGGTTTTTGTGTTTTTCCTTAGTTTACTCAAGTTTTTTAGGGTTTTCATGTTTATTTTGGAATATTATCTATTTTTTATAATTTTCTTTGGTTTTAGTGTTTTTAGTGATTTTGAGGTATTTTGGGTTTTTTGTGTTTTGTTAGCATTTTTTCGGTTTTAAGGGTTTTTATAGTTTTTAGTTTATTAAGGGTTTTAACTTTTTAAACATATTTAAGGATTTATTACAGTTTTTCTATGTTTCTATAGTTTTTTTACTATTTTAGTGATTTTTAGTGAATTTTTAAGATTTTTATGGTTTTATTATTTTTAAGGAGTTTGAGGGTTTTAATGTTTTTTCGTTTATTTCAGTTTTTTATTTTTTATGGGGTTTTTTAGTTTTTTAGGGGTTTTTTATGTTTTATGAGTTTTTTCAGTTATTTTAGGGTTTTACGGTGTTTTTTAACATTTTTAGTCATTCAAAGGGATTTTAGGGGGGGTTTGTTTTAGGGTTTTTATTGGATTTATGAGCTTTTTAAGGGTTTTATTGCTTTTTAGGGCTTTTAGGGTTTTTAAAGTTTTTTTTAATTTTTTAGGGTTTTTATCTTTTTTTGTTTTTTACTATTTTTATGTGTTTTTTGGTTTTAAAGGTTTTCATAACGTTTTTAGTTTATTTTACATTATTTTGCAGTTTTCGTTCAAATTTATAATTTTTATGATTTTTAGGGGTTTTAAGGATTTCTATGGTTTTTAAGATTTTTAGGGATATTCAGGTTTTTATGGTTTTTTGGGGTTTTTGGTTTTTTATGAGTTTTTGGGGATTTAAGGATTCTTAGTATTTTTAACATTTTTAGTGGTTCAAAGTGTTTCTTAGATTTTAGCAAGCTTTAGTGTTTTTATGGTTTTAGGGGTTTATGTTTTTTTAGAGTTTTAGGGGTTTTTGGTTTTAAGGGTTTTTATCGTTTTTGATGTTTTTTATGGTTTTGAAGTGTTTTTAGATTTTTATAATTTTCATAGTGGTTTTCAAAGTTTTAGAGTTTTGTTATGTATTTAGGTATATATAGGTTTTTATTATTATTATTTTTGATTATTTTTTTAGGGAATTTGAGGGATTTTAGGGACTTTTTAGGTTTTATGGATTTTAATGTTTTTAGGTTTTTAGGGTTTTTATGTCTTTTAAAATTTTATGAATTTCAATGGGGTATTTATTTATTTTTTGGTTTCTTTGTGTTTACGTATTTTTTTGTGAATTTTAATTTTTTTGTTTTTAGGTATTCTAGGTATTTTCATGGTTTGTGGGGGTTTAGGGGTTTAGGGGTTTTTATGTTTTTTGGTATTTAGGGGTTTGTTTTGTATTTTAGGTTTTAAAGGTTTTTTGATTTCTTAACTTCTTTATCAGATTAAAGGTTCTTTAGTGTTCTGAGGGTGTTTTAGGGTTTTTATAGGTTTTTCATTTTTTGGGAGATTTTATGGTTTTTAGAGGTTTTTATGTTATTTAGGTTCCTCTTAGGGTTTTTTAGTATTTTTATTATTTTTTAGGGTTTAAAGGGTTTTATGTTTTTTAGTTTTATATGGTTTTCATACGGATTTTCATGGTGTCAAAGGCTTTTACATTTTAAGGTATTTTTATGGTTTTTAAGCATTTTTTGGTTTTTGGGGTTTTAGGGATTTTGACTTGTTTAAGGGTTTTTTTTTTGGTTTTTTGTATTTTTTGGCTTTGCAGCTTTTTTTTGGTTTTTATCGGTTTTCGGTTTTTGTGGAATTTATATTTTCTTTTGGGTTTCAAGGTTTTTGGGGTTTTTTATGTTTTTGAGGATTTTTAGGGCCTATTTAGAATTTTTATTATTTATAGGATCTTTAGGGATTTGGAGGGTTTTTATTGTATTTAGGATTCTTATGGGGTTTTTTTTGGTGTTTTTTGGTTTTTAATGTTTTTTTAGTTTTTTGGGTTTTTAATGTTTTTATGGGTTTAATATGTTCTTAGAGTTTCTATTAGTTTAAGGGTTTTATGGGTTTTTTTAATTTTTTATGTTTTTAGGGGTTTTTACTTTTTTATGGATTTATGGGTTTTATTGTCTTTTTAGGATATTTTAGTGTTTTAATATTTTTTATGTTTTATGGTTTTTAAGTGATTTTAGGTTTCTAATATTTTCTTAGGGTTTTTATGGTTTTTACATATTTAGTGATTTTAGGGATATTTTCTGATGTATATGGTTTTTAAGGTTTTTAGGGATTTTTAGGGGTTTTATGGTTTTTTAGGATTTCTGGATTTTTAGGGTATATATTGTTTATTAGGGTTATAGGGGTTTCAAGTATTTTTAGGTTTATATGTTTTTCTTAGGGGTTTTCAGAGTTTTTATTTTTTTATTATGGATTTTAGGGATTTTTTATTTTTATGTTTTTCAGGGATTTTAGGGATTTTGAAGCTATTTAGTGTTTTTAGAGTTTTTACGTTTCTATGGTTTTTTTGTGGTTTTAGGTATTTTTATTTTATGGGTTTTAAGGTTTTTAGAGTTTTTTAATGTTTGTATGATTTGGAAGGGTTTTTAGTGTTTTTAATTTGTTTTTATATTTTTATGGGATTTTATAGTTTTATAATATTTTTAGATAATTTTAAATATTTATGGGTTTTAGAGTATTTATGATATTTTAGGGTTTTTAGAATTTTTAGTTTTTTGGGGAGTTTTAATTCGGTTAGGCATATAGGGTTTTCTTATGGGTTTTCATGGTTTTTACATTTTTGGGATTTATAGGTATTTTTTAAGATATTAATTTTTTTGGGTATTTAGGAATTTCGAGGGTTTTTAGGGTTTTTTGGGTTTTTAGAATATTTTAAGTTTTTTGGGTTTTTAAGTGTTTTTATGTTTTTATTATTATCTTAGGGGTTTTTATGTTTTTAAGGATTTTTATGTTTTTTTGGGATCTTATGGATTCTTCTGGATTTTAATGGATTTTTAATGTTGTTATGGATTTTAAGGGTTTCTGGGTTTATTAGGGTTTCTATATTTTATTTTTGATTTTAGTAGTTTATTGAGTTTTTTAGGGGTTTTATGGGTTTTTAGAGTTTTTATTGATTTGAGGGGTTTCCTGGGTATTTAGATTTTATAGTTCGTTTTTGGGTTTTATGGTTTATTTGATTTTAGTGGTTTTTATTGTTTTAACGGTGTTGAGGGTGTTCTTAGGGTTTTTAGAGATTTTTTTTGTTTTTTTGGGATTTTCTGTGTTTTTATGTGTTTTAATGTATTTAATGTTTTCCTAGGGGTTTTCTGTTTTTGGGTTTTTTATGATTTTAGGGATTTTTAGGTATTTTTAAGGCTTTTCATACTTTTTTGAGATTCTAGGGTTTTGTGTCATTTTATGGATTTTATATGTTTTAGTGTTTTTTACTATTTTATTTTTTTATGATTTTTAGGGGTTTTTATGGTTTCTTGGGTCTTTTAGGATTTTTTAAATTTTTAGCATATTTTAGGCTTTTAGGTGATATAATTATTTTTAGGTTCTTAAGGTTTTCTTAGGGTTTTTATGGTTTTCATGTTTTGTACATTTGTAGGGATTTGCAGGGATTTTTATGATTTTAAAGACTTTAATGGGTTTTTGGGATTTGGAGGGATATTTTGGTTTTTTAGTGTTTTAGGGTTTTTTAGGTTTTTTAGGTGTTTAAGTGTTTTTTATTGTTTTTTGTGTTCTTTCAAGGTTCTAGGGGTTTTTATGTTTTTATAATATTTTATGTTTTTAGGATTTTTATAGTTTTTAGGGTTCCTAGGGATTATGATGTATTTTAGGGATTTTAGAATTTTTATGGTTTTTTGGGTTTTATGGTTTTTTTTTGCGTTTTTGGGGGGGTTTTATGGTTTTTAGAGTTCGTTAACATTTTTGGAGGATTAAAAGGGTTTTAGGGTATTTAGTTTTTTCTTAGAGTATTTAAGCATTTTAGTGTTTTTACGGTTTTTATGGTTTTTTATTGTTTTTGAATTTTAGGGACTTTTAAGGTTTTTTACAGGTTTTAGGGATTCTTTGGTTTTATAGGAAGTTTATGTGTTTTAAGGTTTTTAATGTTTCTAATGGTTCTTCAGGGATTTTATGGTTTTTTTGTAGTAAGCTATTTTTAGTTTTTTTTTTGATTCTTCTATTGTTTTAGGGTATTTTACGAATTTTGAAGTTTTTAAGGTTTTATAGTTTTTTGAGTATTTATGATTAGGTTTTTAGAGGTTTTAAGTGTTTTTATGTTTTAAATTTTATCATTTGGGATTTTAGAAATTTTAGTGGATTTTAGGATTTTTATAATTTTTTAGGGTTATTTATATTTTTTGGGGTTATGGGTTGTTTAGTGTTTTTTAGTTATTTTCTATTTTTTATTGTTCATTGAATTTTATGTTTTTCTTAGGGATTTTCAATATTTTAACGGGTTTTAATGTTTTAAGTACTTTTATGGATTTTATGATTTTTTATTCTTTTTTAGGTTTTTTAGGGATTTTTGACGGTTTTATAGTTTTTAGGATTTTATATTTTATTGGGGTTTTGGTGTTTTTGTTGATTTTTATTGGGTTTTATGGGTTTTAGTGGGGTTTTTTTCATTTTAGGTTTTTAAAGTGTTTTAGAGTTTTTCGATTTTTTTGGGCTTTTATGGATTGTAGGGATTTTATTGTTTTTAGGGTTTTTAGGGTTTTTAGGGTTTTAAAATGTTTTTTGGTATTTTTTTAGTTTTTAGGAGTTTTAATTATTTTTAGGTTTTTAATGTTTTCTTTGGGGTTTTCAAAGTTCCTAGGGGTTTTATGTTTTTAGGGAGTTTTAGGGTTATTATAGGTTTTTTGAGTTTTTAGGGATTTTCATATTTTTATGGGTTTTTGGTTATTTATTATTTTGAGCATTTTTTATGTTTTTTTAGTTTTTTTATGTATTTTGGGGTTTCTTAGCTATTTTCTGGGTTTTAAGGGTTTTTACATCTTTTAAATTTTTTTGTTCCTTTTGAGATTCTTATGGTTTCTTAGGGTTGTTAAGTATTTTGAGGGGTTTTAGGGGGTTTTAGTGTTTTTTTGGTGTTAAGGGTTTTTTTGTTTTTTATATGATTTTACGGTTTTTAGTGTCTTTTATGTTTTTAGGGTTTTAAAGGGTTTTTAGAGATTTTTTTATTTTAGGTTTTTTATGGGTTTTGAGTTTTTCATGATTTTTGAGGTATTATGGTTTTTGGTTTTTTAGTATCCTTGTTGGGTTATTTAGGGTTTTCAGTTTTTTCAATGATTCTCTTGGATTTGTTGTGTTTTTGGTTTTTACGATTTTCCTAGGGTTTATAGGGTATTTAATTCATATATATTTTTTGGTATTTATATGGGTTATTATGGTTTTAAAGGATTTTGATGGTTAGGGGGGGTAGGCTCTTTTAAGGTTTATAGTTTTTTTGAGTTTTAAGGGGTTTTAACTATTTTTAAGGTTTTATGTTTTTTGTAGTGTTATTTAGTGTTTGTGAGGGTTTTTTAATGTTTTTAGAGATATTTAGGTATTTTTATTAATTTTTATGTTTTTATGTTTTTAGTGATTTTTTTGGGTTTTTACAGGTTTGTAGGGGTTTGAGGTTTTTTAGTTTATTTGGGTTTTTACGATTTGGGGGGGGGGGGGTTAGGGTTTTTAATTGTTTTAGGGGTTTTAGGGTTTTTAGTCCCTTCTAGGGACTTTTTCGGGAATTTATGTTTTTTTTAAATTAGGTTTTATTTGTGTTTGGTGTTTTTAGGTTTTTAAGGTTTTATTAGGGTTTTGGGGGGTTTAACGGTTTTTTATGTTTCTTGGGTATTTATATATTATTAGGATTTTATGGGTTTTTTGGGTTTTTATGGATTTTTAGGGGTTTTAGGTTTTTTATGGTATTTAGAATTTTTTGGTTTTTAAGAATTTTAAGTGTTTTTGGTTTTTAAAGGTTTTCATAGGGTTTTCAGGGTTTTAGGGGGTTTTTATCTTTTTAATGATTTTTAGTGATTTTGAAGGTTTTTTATTAATTTTTAGTGTTTTTTTGATTATGTGGTGTTTTAGGGTTTCTTGGGTGTTTTTTTGGTTTTTGGGGATTTTTGGGGTTTTAGGGGTTTTTATATTTTTATGGATTTTAGGGGTTATTTAGGATTTTATGGGTTTTTAGTGTTTTTAGGTTTTTTGATAGGTTTTATTGTTTTTACGGATTTTATTGTTTTGTTGGGATTTTTTGAGTTTTAAGGGTTTTTAATGTTTTTAATATTTTTTCAATGTTTTTAGGTGTGTAAAGAGATTTATAGATTTAGTGGGTTTTTAGGTTTTTATAGGTTTTTTACGGGTTTAATGGTATTTATTGTTTTTAGGGTTATGTATTTTTGTTGGGTTTTTGGATTCTTTTGGGTTTTTAGGGGTCGTATGTTTTTAGTAATTTATGGTTTTTTTAAGAGTTTTCAGGGTTTTTAATTTTTTTAGGTTTTAAGGGATTTTTAGTGAATTTTAATGATTTTTATAGTTTTTAGGGTTTTTAGGGATCTTGTTGTGTTTTATTGGTTTTAATTAATTTTATGGTTTTTCGTATTTTTTATTTTTTTGTGGGATTAAATTTTTTTTAGGTTCTTAAGGTTTTATTAAGGTATTTTAGGTTTCTAGGATTTTTTATATTTTATTGATTATTTGGGTTTTCTTATTTTTAGGTGTTTTAGACATTTTGGGGGGCGTTTTCTATTTATAGGGGTTTTAAGGAATTTTGGTTTTAATGTTTTATTAGTTTTTATGTGTTTTTATATGTTTTCATAGTTTTTTTAAATTTTTATGATTTAAAATGGGTTTTATAGTTTTTAGTGGCTTTTACGTTTTTTATGGATTTCTAGGGGTTTTAATGTTTTTAGGGGTATTGTGGTTTTAGGGGTCGTTAGGGTTTTTTCAGTCTTTTTAGGGTTTTTATTGTTTTTAGGGGGTTTTACATTATTTAGGAATTTTAAATGTTTTTTTGTTTTTATTATTTTCTAAGGGATTTTAGAGGTTTAGGGGGTTTTTATGTTTTTATGTATTTTTAGGTATTTTTTAGGTTTGTATGGTGATTAGCGTTTTTAGGGATTTTGAGGGTTTTTCATCTTTTTAGGGTTTTTACGGTTTTTGGGGTTTTAGTGTTTTCATGGTTTTTAAGGGGTATTTAATTTTTTAATGTTTTTTTATTATGTTTTTATTATATTTTTTAGGGATTTTTTATGTTTGTTTTTATTTTTATGGTTTTTAGTGTTTTTGAGGGATTTTCATGATTTTTATGGTTTTAGTTCATTATGGTATTTTTTTGTTATTGGTTTTGTTTTTTGATTTTTTAGTGTCTTCAGGGTTTATCGAGTGTTTTAACATGTTTACAGGTTTAAATGTTTTTAGTGTTTTAGTGTTTCTTTGGGTTCTTTATGGGATTTTAGGGTTGTTAATAGATTTATGGGTTTTTTGGTGTTTTTTGGATTTTTAAGGTTTTATGTCATTGTTTTGACCGAGGGTGGGAAGACGTGTGCTGCCCGAAGGTTAATTAGAAAAGGTTGAGTTATGCTTAAAACCTTATATCAGGTGAACTATTTTTAGTTAGAAATACCCAACGGTTCCATATCCAACAATACATGGACCCGCTTTCCAAAGCTAGGTGTTCGCTGGGTGATTTGGCCAGCGGCACTTATGAACTCATATTTGTTGAGAGGATGGGAAGTCAAGCTCATCACACCATTTTGGGGGGAATTATTTCTTTTTCTGGGGCTCTCTTATAGATTTAAGACGTATTCATATGTTCGCGAATCTTTGGTTTATAACCGGGCATAGTATCCACGGATTACTCTTGGTTGGCAATGGTCAGCTGAACACAGGGATTCAGAATCATTTAGGCCCGAGGTTTACCATCCCTCATTGGATTAATGAATCCGAGGAGTTTGGACTCATTGAGACGACACTGGTTTAAAGCCTCATAAATGGGTACTCTGGAGTTTATTGTCATCCAGGGAGGGACATAAAACGACTTGAGTGTTTGCATCGAACCCGTGATATAGGCTTATGTGAGAGTTGCCTTTTGTTGGGATTGAACCTCAGGGAGGCATCCTACGTATCCTGCTAAGAAGATGGGATCAAAACCCACGTAGTTCGTTTTGATTAGCATGATTGGGACATACACATGGTTAGTGGCCAGAATTGGGATTGAACCTCAGGGAGGCTTCCTACATACCCTACTTAGGAGACAAGGATCAAAACCCACGTAGTTTGTTTTGAGGGGCACGATTGGGACTTACACGTGGTTAGTGGCCCGAATAGGGATTGAGCCTCGGGGAGGCTTCCTACATACCCTGTTTAGGAGCCAGGGATCAAAACCCACTTAGTTTTTTTTGAGGGGCATGATTGGGACATAAACATGGTTAGTGGCCTGAATTGGGATTTAAACTCCGGGAGGCTTCCTACGTACCCTGCTTAAGAGACAGGGATCAAAGCCCACATAGTTCATTTTGAGAGCCTTCATTGTGCGGACTCCATGACTATCACAAATCTCTAAGCCCACGTGAGTCATGCTCGGTGTGAGAAACAAGAGAATGCAACAAACTTGGAAATCCTCACACATTCTCCCTACCGAGGGAATAGGAGGAAGTTGACAAGCGGAGGAGAAGGTTGGGACCACTGGACTCTCCTTCTCCCTCATGTTGGAGGAAGGTAGGAGTCACACAGTGGAGCAATGAACTTTCCATGATGAGAGTGGAAGGTCCATTGGATTCCGGAGAGGATGGTGTGGGGCTTACTCTAGGAGGGATGCCCATAATTTTATATGAGGTTTTGGTGTGCTATAGTTTAAAGTCATATAGCTTGGATAAAGAAATCACAGTTTAATGTCATGTTGCAGGGACTATTTCCATATAGTTTAACATCATATGGATAGGATGAGGGCCATACAGTTTAATGTCATTTGCTCAGGATGAGGGCCATATAGTTTAACTTTATGTGGTTAGGAAAATTAGGTAGGAGATACCTAGAAATGGTTGGCGTGGGACTTACTCAAGGGCGGCCCTTTCTGGATGAACCTAGCAAAAGGAGCTAGGTAATGGGGTCATAGGAGAGTCATGAGGAGTAGCTCGACTCATGGCATGTATAGGACGGATGTTGTGGCGATATAAGGGTGAAATAGAAAATATTGCTGACCCACCCCAAAAAGTCTGCGGTGAGACTCTCCATTTTTCATGGGGGTCAGTGACGGTATCAAAGGGACCGACCTGGAGGGTCAGGGCTGCAGCCCGACAGTGAACCTGAGCGGGGGTGCGGGGGCGCAGCCCCAGCAATATAGACCAGCGAGTGCATGGGGTTGTCTGCATGGGGCGGCGCGCGAAGGAGATGGTGGCAGAGGGTATGGTCACGAGGGACTGGCCACGTAGGAGATGGCCGTGGAGGGTACCCACAGAGGAGCTGGTCGGGTAGGAGCAGTCGCGGAGAGGCTTTTCACGAATGGTGTCTGCGGATGAGATGGTCGCGGAGGAGGCGCACTGCATAGAAGCTGGCCGCCTAGGATGTCCATGAAGGAAATGGCCAGTAAGGGCTGGCCGCGAAGGAGCTGGCCGCATGTGGTTAGCAGTTTGGTTTCTCCTCTATATGGAAGAGTGCATCCACGGACTATATGGGGTCGGTGGATTGTCACAGAACTTTACCTCTTGGAGAGATTTCTCCAGCGTCTCCCCATGGGTTTTCACCCATCCTTTCATCCCTCCCCCCTTTGTTTGACCCCCTTGGGGTCTATTTATAGAGTAATGAAGATGCTATATCGACGGGGCACATGACACTTTTTGAGGAAGACCATGAAGAAAGCCTCGCCCACGTATGACTCAGTAAACCAATATTCATGGAACCAAGTTTCGCAGAATTTCTCTGCGATCATGCACCACTCTGCCTCTATATAGAAAATGACAAGGTCCACGGTCGCATATGGCTTCAGCCTCCATTTTGCAAATGACAGCGCACGCGGTATGGGCCTGTTGGCGCGGTTCGCGGTGGTGGACCGACCTGGCGTTCATCCTAATTCGCGCTCACGTAAGGGTTCCCGCCTCCGTTTCATGGACGATGCTAGTCTACAGAGGGGGCGGCTCACAGAACCGGTCGCGTACCATCGATGTTGAATTGGTACGCGGTCTGGTTTGCCTTTGTCAATTTTTTAGTATTATTCATGTTTTTTCCTGATCATCAGAGGGAAGTTGGGTAGAATATTTTCTCAAATTAAGTGTAATTCCCATTCTTCTTTGTGGATTTTTCAGGACCCTACAGTCTTTTTAGGGGTTTTATCAATTTATAAATTTTTTCAAGGTTCTAATTTTTTTTATATTTTTAGTTTTTTCATTGTGTTTTTATGTTTTGGATGGTTTTTTAAATTTTATGGATTTTGAGTGATTTTTTATGATTTGAAAGCATTTTATGGTTTTAGGGATCTTGAGGGTTTTAGGATTTTTTTAGGGTTATTAAGGATTTTAGTAATTTAAGGTTTTTAGGTGTTTGAATTATTTTTAGGTTTTTAAGGTTTTTATAGGTTTATTCAGGTGTTTTTTGGTTTTTATGTTTTAATGTATTTTAGGGACATTTCATAATTCTTATAGTTTTTAGGATTTTTAGGTATTTTTATGGTTATTAGGGGTTTAAATAATTTTTATGGTTTTATGGTTTTTTAGGTTTTTAGGGTTTTTAAGTTTCTTTTAGTTTTAGGTTTTTTATGAGTTTTTTAGTTTTTTTTATGTTTTTTGGAGTTTTTTTATGTTTTAATGGGTTTTAATAATAATTAGTATTTTATTGGTTTTTAGGATTTTTTTATAAAATTTAAAGGTTTTATGGGGTTTAGCGGTCTTTATAGCCTTTTATGGTTTTAGGGGTTTTTATCATTTTTTGTGTTTTTTTGGGTTTTACGAGTTTTTAGGTTTTTTAGGTTTTCTTGTGGATTTTCAGGGATTTTAAGGTTTTTACAATTTTTATGTATTTACATGGATTTTTAGTATTTGGGGGTTTTATGGTTTTTGGGGGATTTTTATTTGTTTTAGTGTTTTAGGGTTTTTAGTTTTCTAGGGGTGGTAGCATATTTAGAGGATTTTAGTGTTTTTAGGTTTTTATGGCTTTTTTAGGATTTTTAGGAATTTTATGGGTTTTTATGTATTTAGTGTTTTAGGTATTTTTTAGGATTATTTTGGTCTAATGGTTTTTTTATATTGTGGGATTTAGGGTTTAGTTTCTTTTTTGGGGGTTTTCTAGTTTTTTTTTATTTTTCATGTATTTTAAGCTCTTTTATGTATTTAGTGGTTTGAATGTTTTTTAGAGTTTATAGTGCATATTTAGGTTTTTTGGTTTTTAGGGTTTTTAAATATTTTTGGGGTTCTATGGTTTTTTAGGAAATTTTTGTTTTAGGGTCTTATAGGGGTTTTATGGGTTTTTATAGTTTTTAGGTTTTTAGGGGTTTTAATTGTTTTTAGGATTTTAATATTTTCTTGGGTCTTTCCAAGATTTATAGGTGTCTAAATTTTAAAGGTATTTTTAGGTAGTTGTTATGATTTTTATGTTTTTATGGTTTTTATGGATTTTTTGGGTTTTAAAGGTTTTTTGGGGGTTTTAGAGTTTTTAGTGTTTTTTATGTTTTTTGGAGGTTTAATGTGTTTTTGGTTGTATGTCATTCTTAGGGGTTTTTAGGGATTTTTAAATTTTTTGGATTTTTAGAGATATTTTAGGGTTTTCATGGGTTTTTAGGGTTTTTTGGAATTTTAAGGGTTTTGGGGTTTTATGGTTTTACCGTTTTTAGGGTTTTTTGGTTTTTAGGGGTTTTAAGAGTTTTTGGTTTTGACGGTTTTCTTAAGGTTGTTCAGGTTTTTCGAATTTTTTAATATTTTTTTGGTATTTTTAGTAGCACTTTCGGTTTTTATGTTTTTAGGGTTTTAGGGATATTAAGGGGTATTATGGTGTTTATAGTTTTTTTGGGGCAATTAGAGTTCTTTGAGGAGTTTAGGGGTTTTAAGGGTTTATTTTAATTTTTTATCATTTATAGGGTTTTAAAGGGTTTAAATTTTTTTAGTGAGTTTTTGTGGGATTTTTTTTAGTTTTGTGGTTTTTATGTATTTAGTGGTTTATATGGTTTTTATGAGTTTTTTTATCTTCTTGGTGGGTTTTTATAGTTTTTAAGTTTTTTAATTTTTTTTGGGATTTATGGTTTTCTTTGGATTTTTTAGGTGTTATAGGTTTTTTACATGTTTAGGTATTTTTAGGGTTTTTTTAGGATTTCTATTATGTTCAGGATTTTGAGGTATTTTGAGGGTATTTATGGTTTTTGTGGGGTTTTAGGGTATTTATCAATTGTATGGTTTTAATGGATTTTAAGTGTTTTTAGCTTGTTTATGTTTTTATAGGGGTTTCCAGTGTTTTTATGGTTTTTTATGGTTTTAGGGATTTATAAGTATTTTTATGGTTTTTGGGGGGTTTTAGGATTTGTATAATTTTTTATGATTTTAGTTTTTTTAAGGATTTCTGGGTTTTTTGTTTTTTCTAAATTTTTGTGTATTTTGGGATATTAAGGTTTTTTAGAATTTATTAACATTTTTAGGGGTTTAAAAGGTTTTTATATTTTTTTAGTGGGTTTTATGTTTCTTTTTGTGTTTTAAGGGATTTATAATTTTTAGAGGGTTTTATGGTTATATGTTTTTAGGGGATTTAGCCTCTTTTAGAGTTTTTAGAGGTTTTAATTTTTTCAATGTTTTTTTACTATTTTCTTATGGGTTTTTTAGGTTTTTTATGTTATTAATGTTTTAAAGGATTTTAATGGATTTTTTAGGATATCTAAGGGTTTTAGGGTTTTCAGTTATTTTGTGAGATTTTTATGGTTTTAGGGTTTTTAGGATTTTAGGGTTTTGGGGATTAATTGTGTTTTTTGAATTTAAGGTTTCTGACAGTTTTGTCTTTATCTTGGGTTTTTTATGATTTAGGGATTTTTTGTTATTTTTGGGATTTTATGGTTTTTTATTTTTGTTTGGGATTTTGAGAGGTTTTAGGGTTCTTTTTTCAGTTTTAGGTTTTTTTGTTTTTTTAGGTTTTTAGGTTTTTGTTTAGTTTTTAGGTTTTTATGGGTTTTTAGAGTTTTCTATGTTTTTAATAGATTAAAGGGTATTAAGATTTTTTAGTGTGTTGTTGGGATGATTTTTGGGTTTTTGGAGTTTTTTGGGTTTTTTCTGTTTTGTAGGAGATTTATATGGGTTTTATGTGATAAATTGTTTATAGGGTCTTTTAGGTTTTTTAGGTTTTTATGTTTTTATTTGTTTTATTTGATTTTAGGTTTTTTGGTTTTTCTAAGGGTTTTTAGGTTTTGTATTTTTTTAGGGATCTTAAGGTATTTCATAGGATTTATATGATATTTTATTATTTTTATGAATTTTGAGGGGTTTTAAGGTTTTATAGGGTTTTATCGTTTTTAGGTTTTTAGGGGTGTAAATTATTTTTATGTTTTTAAGATTTTATAAAGGCTTTTCAGGGTTTTTTACATTTATAGGAATTTTTAGAGATTTTTAGTATTTTTATGGGTTTTAGGGTATTTTGGGATTTTGAGGATATTTAGTGGTTTTTAGGTTTTTAGGGGTTTTTTTTTGTTTCTTGGGATTGAAGTTGTTTTTAGATTTTAGATGTTTTTCAATGTTTTTATAGTTTTTTCACATTTTTAGGGGATTACAGGAGGTTTGTAGTCTTTATTGTTTTAAAGTTTTTTAGGGGTTTCCGGGGTTTTTAGGGATTTTATGGGTTTTAATATTTTTTTATGATTTTTAGGGGTTTTTACGTTTTTATGTTTCAAGTATTTTAAGTGTTTTTTTATGTTTTATGGGTTTTTATTTTTTTGTAGGTTTTTAGGGTTTTTAAATTTCTAGGGTTTTTAGGTTGTTTTTTTTAATTTTTGGGTTTTTTATTTTATTTTGGATTTTGAGGGGTTTTGGTTTTTTAAGTTTTTATGGATTTTTAGGGTGGTTAGAATTTTTGGTTTTTAGGGGGTTTAACTACTTTTTTGTTTTCAAGGATTGTCAATGTATTAGGGATTTTTTAATGATTTTTATGGTTTTTAGGGGTTTTAGGGATTTGGACGGTTTTTACGGCTTATAAGTTTTTAGTGTGTTATGGTTATTTGGGAGATTAGGGTTTTTTTGAGTTTTATTTAGTGGTTTTAATCTTTCTTAGTGGTTTTAACTTTTTTGGGGGGTTTAAAGGGGTTTTTTTCTTTTATTAGTTGTTTAAGGGTTTTATGGGTTTTTAGGGGTTTTAATGGTTTTTAGGGTTTTTTTATATTTTCTGGTTTTTAAGGGTTTTTGGGGTTTTAGGGTTTTTAGAAGTTTTAGGGTTTTTATATTTTTTAGGGTTTTGGAGGTTTTAACTATTTTAGGTTTTTTAGGATTTCTTACCGTTTTCATGGTTTTTATGTTTTTTGGAAAATTTATGTATTTCATTGGATTTTTATGTTTTTATGGTTTTTAGGTATTTTTTGGGTGTTTAGGGTTTTTGGGGTTTTAGCATGTTTAGGTTTTTTGGGGTTTAAGTGTTTTTTAGGGTTTTTGTGTTTTCTTATGATTTTTTGGGTTTTAGTGTTTTTTATATTTTAGTTATTTTTATGTATTTCTAGGTTTTTTTTGGTATTTTAACGTTTTTAGGGTTTTTGAACATTTTTAGGGTTTTTAGGGTTTTGGGGGTTTTACATTTTTTGAGTTTTTTTGTTGGTTTTTACGGTGTTTTTTGAGATTTTCTTCAATTTTTGGGGTTTAAAAGGTTATTAGTGTTTCTAGTGATCTTTTGGGTTTTTTGTGTTTTTTTATTTTCTAAGGCTTTATGGGTTTTTTTGGTAATTAGGGGTCCGTAGTATTTGTTTTATCTTTTTAGGATTTTTGGGGTTTTTGTATTTATTAGGTTTTTAGGTGATTAATAATTTTTTTGGATTTTAATGATTCTTATGGTTTCAGGTATTTTTACTTTATTAGGGATTTAAATGGCTATTTATTATTTTTATGGGTTTTTTTTGTTTTGGAGATTTTGTTGGATTTAAGGGGTTTTATGGGTTTTATGATTTTAGGGTTTCTTGAATTTTTTAGTGAGTTAAGTGTTTTTTGGTTTTTATGATTTTATATGTGTTTTTTTACGTTTTATTAGGTTTTTGTGTTTTTATTGAATTTTTGGGATAATTTTTGGATTTTTATGGGCTATTAGGGATATTTTGGAATTTAGGGATTTTAGGGTTTTTAAGGATTTTTGGTTTTTTAGGGGTTTAGGGTTTTTTTGAGTATTTAAGGGTTTTAAAAGTTATTTAGAGTTTTTTTTAATGTTTTTTGGTTTAAAATATTTTTATTGTTCTTAGTGGTTTTTGAGGTTTTTAGGGGTTTTAAGTTATGGTTTTTATGGGGTTTTTGGTTTTTACGGGTTTCAGAGCGTTCTCATAGATTTTTGGGTTTTTAAAGTTTTTATGTTTTTAGGGGTATAATTTTTGTATGTTTTTAATTTTTTTATTAGTGTTTTTTCATATATTTTATAGGTTTTTATGTTTTTACCGATGTTTCTGTCGCTATTATAATTATTATGATTTTTTTTTGTGTATTTTAGGGATTTTGAGGCTTTTCATAGTTTTATATTTTTAGGAGTCGTAACATTTTTAGATTTTTAGGATTTAATTGTTTTTTGTTTTTTAGGTTTTATTAGGGGTTTTCATTATTTGTTTGGGAGTTTTAGTTTTTAATGTATTTTTAGGATTTATATGTACTTTTTGATTTTTTGGGTTTTTTTTATTTTTAGGGTCTTGGGGTTTTTAGGGTTTTTAGGGGTTTTTTGAGTTTTTTAATTTTTTTAGGGTCTTAAAGGTTTTTAGAGTTTTTAGTGTGTTTTATGAATTTTTATGGGTTTTATGGTTTTTTAATGTTTTCAGGGGTTTTATGGATCTTAGTGGTTTTTACGGTTTTAGATTCACTTTAGGGTATTTTAGGGTTTCTATGGTTTTTTAGGTTTTCATGGGTTCGAAGTGCTTTTTTATTTTTGAGGTTATTATAGGTTGTATTATGGTTTTTATTGGTTTTTATAATTTTAGGTATTTTATGTCTTTTTAGGGGTTTTTTAAGTTTTTAGGGTTTTCATGGATTTTATAGGAGAGGCGTTTTGGGGTTTTTATAGTTTTTAGTGATTTTTTCAATTTCTAGGTTTCTTGGGATTTTAATTAATTTTCAGATTTTATGGTTTTCCTAGGGGTTTCAGAGGTATTATTTTTTTGATGTTTTTAGGGATTTTTAGGGCTTTATTAAAAATTTTATGAATTTACGGGTTTTTAGGATTTTTAGATTTTTATAGTTTTTATGGGTTTTTATGGGTTTTTAGTGGTTTTAGTGTTTTTATGAGTTTTTAGTGTTTTTATAGGGTTTTATGGGTCTTTATGGTTTTAATGGTTTTTGGGTATTTATATATTTTTATGGTTTTCTCATTTTTTTAGTTTTTAGGGGTTTTAAGTGTTTTTGGGTATTTAATTTATTCTTTGGGGTTTTCAAGGTTATTAGGACTTTTTTACATTTTTAGTGATTTTTAAAATATTTTTTTTGTATATTTTTTTTAGAGTTTTTAGTTATCTTTGGGTTTTTTAGGGGTGTTAGGTTTTAGTGTTTTTTGATTTTTTTTGAATTGTTTATATTTTTAGGGGTTTTAACTATTTTTTAGTTTTTACGATTTTTATAGGGGTTTTTAGTGTTTGGGGGGGTTTGTTAAGTTTTTAGCTATTTTTAGGGCTTGGTTAGTAAATTTTGGGTTGTTATGGGTTTTTTATGATTTTGAGGGTTTCTAGGATTTTCAAGATTCTTAGGGGTTTTTGGTTTTTTGGGCTTTTAGGGTACCATACGTTTTTAGGGTTTCTAAGGGGTCTTAGATTTTTCTAATTTATTTAATGTTTTAATGGTGTATTATAGTTTTTAGTGGGTTTTTATGGTCTTTATGGGTTTTAGTGTATTTTAATTTTTTGGGTTTTTTATGTTTTTTTGGGGGTTTTGGGGTTTTATGGTCTTTATTTGTATTTTTTTAGTGTTTTTATCATTTTTAAGTTTTGTGGGGTTTTCTGTGTTATTTGTTTTTAAGGGTTTCTTAGGAAGTTTCTCCTTTTTGGGGGGTTTTACATTTCTAGTTATTTTTATGTATTTTTTAGGATATTTATAGGTTTTTAGGTTTTTTTATAGATATTAATGGATTATGGAATTTATGGGTTTTAAGGGGTTTTTTCCTTTTTTTAATTTTTATGGGTATTATGTTTTTTTGGTAATAAATATTTTCTACATGTTTTTCCACATTTTATGGTTTTTTATATTTTTAGAGATTTTCAGGTATTTTTTTTCAATATTTCTATTTTTAGGGTTTTTAGGGATTTGAGGGGTGTTAGGGTGTTTAGTGGGTATAAGAACTTTTTTGTGTTTTTTAGATTCTATTTATTTTTTAGGGTTTTTATGGGTTTTTTAATGTTTTTTGGGGTTTAACGTGTTTTTATCATTATTAGTGGGGTTTCAGGGTTTTTTTGATTTATGGTTTTTATGGGTTTTGGGGATTTTATCATAGTTAGTGGATTATAGTGTCTATTAGGGGGTTTAAAGTTTTTATAATTTTTTATATATTAAAATTCTTTAATTAATTTTAGGTTTTTATGGATTTCTTATGGGTTTTTTTGGTTTTTTGGGTTTTTGATGTTTTTATGTGTTTTTAATTTTTATGGAATTTAGGATTTCTCTGGGTTTTTAGTGTTATTAGATATTTTTAGGGGGTTTCTGGTTTTTTGGGTTTTTGGGTTTTTAGTGTTTTTAGGTTTTTAGAAGTTTAATGTGTTTTTTGGTTTTATTGTTTTCTTAGGTTTTTGGGGTTTTTTGGGTTCTTTATGTTTTTAGTGATTTTTTGGTGTCTGTTAGGATTTTTTTGATCATTATGGTTTTTTGGGGTTATATTCTTTTTAGTTTGTTAGGGTTTTTAAGGATTCTATTCAGTTTTTATGTTTTTATAGGTTTAAAGGATTGTTAGATTCTTTGGTGAGTTTCAAGGTTTTTTTGGGGTTTTAAGTATTTTATGGGGTTTTAGGGTTTTGAAGGGATTATAGGGGTTTTAACTTATTTTAAGAGGTTTTTAGGGTTTTTAGTTTTCTTAAGTTTTTTATGTGTTCTAATAATTTTTAGGGTTTTTTTATTCTCTTAGTTTTTTTAGGGTTTTTCTGATTTTTAATTTTTTAGTGGTTTTTTAGAAATTTTTAGGATTTTAAAAAATTTTAGGTGTTTTTGGAATTTTAAGGGGATTTTGGGTTTTTATGGGTTTTAAGGTTTTTATAATTTTTTGGATTTTTAGGAGTTTCATCTGTTTAAAGATATTGGTGATTTATTAAGGGATTTTAGGGTTTTTATGTTTTTTTCATTTTTATGTATTGATATAGATTTTTAGGATTTTTATTATTTTTTGGATTTTTAGGGATTTAGATGGGTTTTGGTGTTTTTTGGTTTTTAAGATTTTTTATGAATTTTAGGGGTGTTTTTATTGTTATGGTTTTAAATGTTTTTATAGTTTTTAACATTTTTATGGATTTCAATGTTTTTATGATTTTAGTGGGTTTTTTTCCTTTATTGGGGTTTTTATTATTTTTAGGGTTTTTATGAGTTTTTAGGTTTTTAAGTTATTTATAGGGCTCTTAACGGTTTATGTGTTTTTATATTTTTAGGGGTTTTAAGTGTTTTTATTTTCTTAAGGTTTTCTTAGGGGTGTTGTGATATTTGTTTGGGGGTTTTATGTTTTTTAAAGTGTTTTAGGTCTTTTTTAGGATTTTATGAGTTTTTATGGGTTTTATGGATTTTGACTGTTTTTAGGTATTTATTTTCTTTATGTTTATAGTAGGTTAAGTAATTTTAGGTTTTTAAGTTTTTATTTCTTATTTTCAGAGATCTTATGGTCTTTCACATTTTTAGGGATTTTTATATATTTTTAGGATTTTTATGGTCTTTTAAGGTTTTAGGGATTTTGATATTTTTAGGGTTTTAGTGTTTTTTGAATTGTTAGGGTTTTATATTTTAATGTGTTATTTTGTGTTTAGGTATTTTGAGTTTTAAAAGGTATTATAATTCCTTAAAATTAATTATTTTTTGGGGGTTTAAAGGTTTTTAGGGGTTTTAGTGCTTTTTTGGGGTTTTATGGGATTTTAGATTTTTTAAGGATTTATGGTGTTTATGGTTTTTAGGGATTTTGAGGTTTTTTAGGATTTTGAGGGGTTTTATGTGTATTTTTAATGTTTTCTTAGTTTTTTAGAGATTTAACACTTTTTTACGTTTTTATGGATTTTTATGGATTTTTATGATTTATTTGGATTTTAAGGTTTTTGTGTATTTTTAGGGGTTTAAGGTATTTTTTGGATTTTTAATTTTTTTTTGGTTTTTCAAGGTTTTAACTGTTTTATGATTTTTTAGTTTTCTTAGAGTTTTTTTAAGGTTTGTAGTGTTTTTTACATTTTTAGGTATTTTTATATCTTTTTGGTATTTTTATGGTTTTCTAGTTTAAGGGATTTTGAGGGTTTTTAGCGGTTTTATGGTAGTTTTGGGTTTTTATGGTTCATTACATTTTTTAGGTTTTATATTTTTTTATAATTTTTTAGGGTTATAAAAATTTTTTAGAGTATATTGTGATTTTTATTGTTTTTAAGCATTTTTCATGTTTTTAAGGTCTTTAGGGGTTTTTAGGGTTTTGATTGTTTTTGAGGATTTTGCGTTTTTAGAGATTTTTAGTTTTTGGTGTTTTAAGTATTTTTAGGCTTAAAATGTTTTCTTGGGGTTTTAGAGGTTCTTTATGTTTGTAGGGATTTTTAGGGTTTTTGGGGCCTTTATGTTTTCTATGGGTTTCAATGGTTTAATTGAAATTTTTAGGGTATTTATGTTTTTTATTGGTTTTTTACAATTTCATGGTTTTAAAGGGGTTTTCATGATTTTATTGATCTTTTTGGGTTTTTGGGTTTTTGTATTTTATAAGGATTCATGGTTTTTATGGTTTTTAGCGGTTTTTTGTTCTATTTAGGGTTTTTATAATTTTTTATGCATTTAGGTGTTTTACATGTTTTTTAGGATTCCCGGTTTTCTTTTGGGTATTTAGGGCTTTTAGGGGTTTTTATGGTTTTTTAAAATATTTAGTGATATTTAGGGATTTTAGGATTTAATGGTTTTTAGGGGTTTTAGGTATTTTGTTGTGTTTTTTTTGTTTACTAATTGTTTTAGAAGTTTTTAGGGGTCTTAGTGGTTTTTAGGTTTTTAGGGGTTTTAACAATTCTCACGGTTTTAAGTTTTTCTTAGGGTTTTGGGGGTTTTTTATGTTTTATGGATTTTTAGTTCTTTTTTCACATTTTTATGGTTTTTTGGGGATTTTAGGTATTTAATGATTTTTAGTGTTTTTATGGTTTTCTTTTGAGTTTATTTTGGTTTTAAATGTTTTTTAGAGTTTTTAATGTTTTTAAGGGCACAATGTGCATTTAGTGTTCTTAGTATATTTTGGTTTTTTGTTCTTTAATGGGGTTTTGGGTTTTTTTAAGATTTTATTTTTTTAGTGGGTTTAAGTGTTTTTAGGTTTTTATGGTTTTCATTGGTTTTTTTGGGTTTTTATGGGTTTTCATAATTTTAGGAGTTTTAGGGCTTTAATTATTTTATGGTTTTTATTGTTTTTATGGATTTTGACTTTTTTAGCATTTTTAATGATTTTAGGGTTTTTAGGGAGTTCAATGTTTTTTAGGTTTTTAGGGGCTATAATATTGTTTTTGGTTTTTATAGTTTTTAAGAGTTTTTGGGTTTTTAGTGTTTTTTTATTTTTTCAAGAATTATTAGGATTTTTAATGTTTTTTATTTTTTAATGTATTTAGGGATTTTTGTGGTTTTTATAGTTTTTTGGTTATATTGTGTTTTTTGTGTTTTTATGTTTTTTAATGGTTTTGGAGTTTGTTAATGTTTTTAAGGTATTAAAGGGATTTTAGTGTATTTTGTTGTTTTATGTTTTTTATGTCTTTTTAATGTTTGTACAAGTTTTATTGTTTTTAAGGTTTTTATGCACTTTTAGCATTTTTTGGCTTTTTATAATTTTTAGGTTTTTAGGGGTTTAACGTTTTTTAGGTTTTAAGGTTTTCTTAGGTATTTTCGTGTTTTTTAAGTTTTTTTTCATTTTTATTGATCTGTGGAGATTTTTTAGCATTTTTACTAGTATTTTTTGTTTTTAGGGATTTGGAAGATTTTTTTCGAGGTGTAGGGTTTTGACAATTTTTTAGGTTTTTTAAGGTTTTTATGTTTTTAGGTATTATTTTTTTTCATGTATTTTCAATTTATTATTGTTTTTTATGTTTTCAGTGATATTTAGGTCTTTTTAGTATTTTTTTGGATTTTAGGTTTTTTTGAGATTTTTAGTGCTTTAAAGGTTTTTAGTGTTTTGGTAGTTTTTAGGGGTTTTATGAGTGTTTAGAAATTTGTAAGGTTTGGGGGGGGGGATTTAATTTTTTAGGGTTTTATAGTTTTTATAGTTTTTTATGGTTTTTGGTGTTTATTAGGTTTTCGGTGGTTTGAAGTTCTCTTTGGTTTTTAGGCCTTCTTACAGGTTTTCAAGGTTTCTTGTTTTTAGGGACGTATATGGATTTTTTGGATTTTTATAGTATTTATAGTTTATTGGGATTTTGATGTGTTTTAGGGTTTGTTAGGGTTTTAATCATTTTTAGTTTTTTTGAGATTTTAATTTATTCTTTAATTTTTTACGGTTTTAAGGGTTTTTTTAAGATTTCTAGGTTTTTTTACATTTTTACATATTTTTAGGTATTTTTAGGCTTTTTACAGGTTATTAAGATTTTTGAGGATTATGAGGGTTTTTAGCGATTTTATGTTTATATGGGTTTATTGGGTTTTTAATGGGTTATTTTTTTTTAAAAAATTTCGAGTTCTTTACATCTATTGGGTTTTAAAGGTTTCAAGATTTTTTAGTGGTTTTATGGTTTTTATTGGTTATAAGTTTTTCTATGGCTTTTGGATTTTTAGAGTTTTAGGGGTCCTTTAGGGTTTTTAGAGATTTAATAATTTAATAGGATTTTTGGGGAATTATTTTTTTTAGGGTTTTATGGTTTTTTTTGAGGTTTTCAAGGTTTTTTGGGGTTTTTAAATTATTAGTTATTTTTGGTAATTTTTGGATATTTATTGGTTTTTATGGAGTATGAGGCTTTTTTGGGTTTATTATAGTTTCTAAGGTTTTCAGTGTTTTAGATATTTTTAGGTTTATTACTCATTTATGTGTTTTATGTTATTTAGTTGTTCTAAGGTTTTTTAGGGTTTTTAGGTTTTTTTTATTTTTTTGGGATTGTTATAATTTTTATGGTTTTTATGTATTTTTGGGTTTTTAGGTGTAATTATTGAAATTGGAGTTTTTATTGTTTTTAGGGGTTTAAGGTTTTAAATATTTTTTAGGGTTTTTTAAGGTTTTTATTGTTTTTTAATATTTTTAGAGATTTAAATGGTTTTTAAAATTTTTCAACATTTTTAGGGTTTTGGTGGCTTTTGGGGTTTCTTAATATTTTTAGGGGTTTTATGGATTTTAGGGGTTTTAGGGGTTTTTAAGTTTTTAGTGATTATTGGTGTTTTAGTGGTTTTATGTGTTTTTAGGTTTTTATGGGTTTCCTATGGGTTTCATGGGTTTTTAAATGTTTTTGGTATTTTTATTGTTTTTGTGGGGTTTTAATATTTTTTTTGTGTCGTTTAGGTTTTTTTGGGTTTTTTTCTATTTAATATTTTTAGTGGTTTGATGGGTTTTTATATTTTTTGGTTGTATTAGGGATTTTATGGGTTTATAGGGTTTTTAAGTATTTTATGTGTTTTATGGTATTTAGGATTTTAGGGTTTTTAATGGTTTTAGAGGTTTTTATGGTTTTTTGGGTTTGTAGCATCTTTAGGTTTTTTGTGATTTTAGTTGTTTTTGGGTTTAAATGTTTTCATAAGATTATTTCATGGTATTTAGTGTATTTTTTGTTTTTTGGGATTTTTAGGGATTTTTAGGATTTTTTGTCTTTTAAGGGTCTTTCAAGACTTTGTGGGTTTTTTGGTTTTTTGGTTTTTAGTGTATTAAGCGGGTTTTGGATTTTAGAAATTTTTTGGGATTTTTAAATATTTTTATGGTTTCTGTGGATTTTGAGGCGGTTTAGGGTATTTTAGAAGTTTTAGGGTTTTATGGTTTGTTTGGGGTTTTATGTTTTTTGGAGGTTTTAGGGGATAAAATGCTTTTTAGAATTTGGCAAAGATTCGCAGGGTTTGAAGGGTTATATATTTTTTAGTGCATTCTTAGGGGTTTAAAGGTTTTATGAATTTTATGGTTTTTAGGGTTTTTAGGGGAAGTTTAGTGTCTTTTAGTGTTTTTATCATTTTCATGTTTTTTAGGAATTTAATTAGTTTTTAGGTTTTCTAAATGATATTCTAGTTATTTTTGGGTTTTTTAATTTTTTAGGGTTTTAGGGATTTTTAAAGATTTTTTTGGGTTTTGAGGGGTTTTTTGGGATTTTCAGGGTTTTTAGTGTTTTTAGGGTTTTAGTGTTTTTAGGATTTTAGGCATTTTAATTGTTTTTTAAATTTTTAAGGTTCTACATAAGATTTCATGAATTTTTTAGCTGTTTATGTTTTTGGGACATTTACGGATTTTTTAGGATTTCATGGGTTTTAGGGTATATATGGATTTCGAGGTGTTTTTGGGTTTATAGGGGTTTTTTTTGAGTATTTTGGGGCTTTAAAATTTTTTTAGAGTTTTTTAATGTTTTTAGCGGTTTAAAGGGTTTTAGTGTTTTCAGGTGGTTTTAGGGTTTTTAGGGTTTTCCGGATTTTTCTTGTTTTTTATGGTTTGTATGTTTTTAGTGTTTTTTTGGGTTTGAGGGGTTTGAGGGTTTTTATGTTTTTAGGGGTTTTAACAATTTATAGGGTTTTAATAATTTCTTAGGGGTTTTTTGGGTTTTTAATATTTTTACATTTTCGGAGATTTTGAGGTTTTTTATGATTTTTAGGGTTTTTATAGATTTTGACTGGTTTAGGGGTTTTTATGGGTTTTATGGATTTTTTTAGTTTTTAGTGATTTTTGAGTTTTTTTGGTTTTTAGGGGTTTTTTGTTGTTTTTTAACATTTTAGGAGTTTACTGGGTTTATAGTGTTTTTTTTCCTTTTAGTGTTTTTTGTGTTTTAGGGTTTTTAATGTTTTTAGGGGGATTGAAGGTTTTTTGGGATTTTAGGTCCTTTTATATTTTTTTACGGTTTTATATATTTTTAGGATTTTAGGGGTTTTAAGAGTTTTTAGGTTTTTCAGGATCTCCTTGGGTTTCTCTAGTTTTTTAGGTTTTTTACATTTTTAGTAATTCATATAATTTTTTAGAATTTTTATAGGTGTTAGGGTTTTTATGTATTTTGAGAGTTTTTTGGGTTTTATAAGGTTTTTAGGGTTTTTATGGTTTTTTGGGTTTAGGATTTATTTTTATTTTTTTGTTTTTTACGGGTTTTTTGATATTTTTAATGTTTTTAGGGGTTTAAAGTGTTTTAGAAGTATTTAGTGGGCTTTAGAGTTTTTATGTATTTTTATTATATTTAAGGATTTTGGGGTTTTTTATGGTTTTGATGGAGTTTTAGGATTTTTATCGTTTTTAGGTTTTGGGGGGGCTTTAATTATTCACTGGTTTTTATGGATTTCTTATGGTTTTTAGGGTATTTAAGAGTTTTTACATTTTTAGGTATTTTTTATGGAATTCGAGGTTTTCTAGGGTTTCTAGGATTTTGATGGGTTTTATTGGTTTTATGGTTTTTATGGTTTCTCACACGTTTTTTGGGGTTTTAATATTTTTTAGAGTTTTTTAAATTTTTGGGTTTTAATGTGTTTTTATATTTTTAGTCGGTTTTTAGTGTTTTTAATTTTTTACGGTATTAATGGTTTTTATTAGTTTTATTGTTTTGAGGGATTTTAGTGTCTTTATGGTCTTTACACTTTTTAGGTTTTTTGAGGTATTAAGAGTTGTTTGATTTTTAAGGTTTCCTTATGGGTTTTAGAGTTTATTTTGATTCCTAACGTGTTTATGGATTTGTAGGGATTTTTATGATTTATTATGTTTTTATGGTTTGGGGGATTTTTGAGGGTTTCAAGGGGTTTTTTTTGGTGAATTTTGGGTTTTAGGGTTTTTTTAGTTTTTTATGGTTTTTAACATTTTTTCATGTTCTTAATATTTATAAGGTGTTAGTGGTTTTTTATAGATTTTATTTGGTTTTTTGGTATTTATGTGTTTTTTCAATTCTTTACGGTTTTAGTGGGGTTTTCAATTTTTTAGTCAATTTTGTGGTTGTTTGGGTTTTTAGAATTTTTTAGGTTTTTTATGGATTTTATATGTTTTGGGGTTTTAAGGTTCACTTAATTTCTCATATTTTTATGGTTTTTAGATTTTTAGAGATTTCAATGGATTTTATGGGTTTTTTTAAGAAATTTATTTGAGTTTAGGGTTTTTATGGATTTTGGGTGGGTTAACGGTTTTTAAGGTTTCAGGGGTTTTATGGTTTTTATGAAAATTTAGTTTTTTATGGGTTTTTTATATTTTTATGGATTGGTGGGTCTTTAGAGTATTTAATGGTTTTATGGTTTTAATATTTTTTGGTTTTTAGGTTTTTAGAATATTTAGAGTTTTTTGGACATTTAGTGTTTTATGGGGTTTTAGTGTTTTTTCTTTTTATTGTTTTCATAGGGCTGTTTAGGAATTTTGATGTTTTACGGACTCTTAGAGATTTTTAAGGATTTTTATTGTCATTTGGGATTTAGGGGTTTTAAGGTTTTTAGGGTTTTATGGGTTTTAATATGTTTTAGAGTTTTTAGAGTTTTTTGGTTTTTAAAGATTTTTAGTGTCATTGATATTTTAGGGGTTTAAAGGGTTTTTAGTGTTTTAGTGGTTTTTTGGGGTTTTATGGGTTTTAGTGTAATTTTCTTTTTTAGGGGTTATTATGGTTTTTATGGGTTTCCATGAACTTTTTTATTTTTTATGTGTTTTAATTGTTTTTATCGTTCTTTGGTTTTTTATGGGTTTTATGTGTTTTTGAGGTTTCTATATATTTCTCATGATTTCATTAGGGTTTTATTGTTGTATGATTTTTTATGTATTTTCATATATTTTTATGTTTTTAGGGATTTTAGGGATTTTAGGGATTTTGAGGGTGTTTTAGGGTTTTAGGGTTTTGTGGTTTTTTTGGGATTGTAAATCTTTTCCATCTTCTTAGGATTTTTATGTATTTTGATAGATTTTTATGGTTTGAGGGGTTTAACGGGCATTTATTGTTTTTAGTGGGTTTATAGGTTTTTTATTGTATTTCAGTTTTTTTTATGTTTTTAGTTTCCTTTATGATTTTGGGGGGGGGGGGGGGGTTTAAGGTTTTTAGTATTTTATAGATTTTACTAAGGTAATAATTATTTTTAAGTTTTTTAGGGTTTTTAGGGGTCTTAGGGTTTTTATATTTCTATATTTTTGAAGATATTTTTAGGATTTTTATGTTTTTTAGAGTTTTTTGGTATTTTGAGGGGTTTTTTGGTGTTTTATGGTTTTTAAGCTTTTTATAATTTTCAGGTTTTTATGGATATTAAGTGTTTTTATATTTTTAGGGTTTTCTTAGTGTTTTTCAAGGGTTAGAGTTTTTTACATTTTTAGTGATTTTTTGTGATTTTTAATGATTTTTATTAATTTTTTGGTATTTTTGGGATTTTAAGTACTTTAAGGGATTTTAAGTTTTTATGGTTCTTTTGATATTTTAGTGATTGTTTGTGATTTCTATGGTTTTAAAGATTTTATATATATTTTTACATTTTTATTGGTTTAAAGGGGTTTTATAGTTTTAGTGGTTTTGGTTTTTTATGGGATTTTAGTTTTTATTTTGGTTTTTAGGGGTTTTATGGTTTAAAGAGATTTTTAGTGTTTTTACCGTTTTTTAGTGGTTTTATGTATTTTTTATGTTTTTATGGATTTCTTACGGGGTTTCAATATTTTTAGTTTTTTTTACGTTTTTAGGTATTTTTAGGATTTTTATGATTTTTTGGGGTTTTAGAGTTTTTATGGATTTTGAGGGTTTTGAGGGTTTAGGGTTATTATTATTTTTGTGTTTATAATGGTATTTTTTGTTTTTTATGGATTTAATGTTTTTTAGATTTTTTTATGTTTTTAGAGGTTTAAATGGTTTTAGAGTTTTTATATTGTTTTTCTGGTTTCTATGGGTATTTAGGATTTTTAAGGGTTTATGGGTTTTTATGGTTTTTTGGGGTTTTTTGGGTTTTTCATTTCTTTTAGGGGATTTTTTCATTATTAGATTTTAAAGGGTTTTAAGTATTTTTTTATGGTTTTCCTATGTTATTTTTGGGTTTTTATGGTTTTATATGTTTCATGGTATTTTATGGGTTTTTTTATGATTTTTATAGTTTTTAGAGTTTCTATGGACACTTAGTGCTTTTAGGGATTTTAGGATTATTTGGTTTTTGGGGTTTTAGGGTTCTTATTGAGTTTTTAGGTTTTTAAGGTCATTTATAATTTTTTAACGTTTGTATAGGATTAAATTTTCTATAGACCTATAGTGATTTTTGAGATTTTATGGGGGTTTTAGGGTTTTTTAGGTTTTTAAGGGTTTTGGGGTTTTTTATGTCTTTAGTGCTTTTAGGATTTTATGGGTTTTTAGTGTTTTCAGATTTTTATGCTTTTCTAATAGGTTTTCTAGGTTTTTTATGGGTTTTAGGATTTTTTAGGTTCTTCTAGTTTTTTATTTTTTTATGAATTTTCTAGGTTTTAGAGTATATTTAGTATTTTAAGTGTTTCATGAATTTTTAGTGTTTTTAGTGGTTTGTGGTTTTTATATGGATTTATGGGTTTTAATATTTTTATGGTTTTATGGTTTTTGGGGTTTTTAGGGATTTTTAGAATCTTAAATTTTTTTATGTTTTCTATTGGTTTTAATTATTTTTTGGTTCCTAAGGTATTCCTAGGGGTTTTCATGGTTTTATGGGTTTTAATTTTTTAGATATTTCTTGGTCCTTTTAGGATTTTTAGGGGTTTTAAGGACTGTAGTGATATTGAGGGATTTAGGGTTTTAATGGGGTTTTGGGTTTTCAGTATTTTTTTTATTTTTGGGGGTTTTAAATGTTTTTTAGAGGTTTTTAACATTTTTGGTGTTTTTAGATTTTTTAGTGGATTTTTGGGTTTTATGAGGTTTTAGTATTTTTTTAGTATTTTTAGCGTTTTTTTGGTTTTTTGGGTTTATAGGGGTTTTATTGTTTTTTTGGATTTTTATACTTTTTAGGTTTTTAGTGGATTTAATTTGTTTTTGGATTTTACAGTTTTCATATGGTTTTATAGGGTTTTTAGTGTTTTATATGTTTTTATGGATTTTTGGAGGTTTTCAGGATTTTTATGGTTTTTATTGATTTTGGGGGGTTTTAGGGGTATTTATGAATTTTATAGTTTTTATTGTTTTTTGGGTATTTTGGATATTTTATGTTTTTTAGGGTTTTAAATTTTTTTAGGGGTTTTAACGTATGTTTGAGTTTTTAACATTTTTAGGGGTTAAAATGTTTTATAGAATTTTTAGTAATTTTTTAGATTATATGGATTTTTAGGGTTTCTATTATTTTTAGGGGTTTTATAGTTTTCATGATTTATTGGGTTTTTTGGGATTTTATTGGTTTTTAGATTTTTTAGGAATTTAGGTGTTTTTTAATTTTTTTATGGGTTTTTTTTTAGTTTTTTAATGTTTTCTTAGGGAGTTTAAGGTTTTTAGGGTTTTTTACATTTTTAGAGACTTTATTTTTTTTCTAGGATATTTATGATTTTTAGTGTTGTTAGTTAATTTTGGTGTTTTCTGGGGTTTTTTATGTATTTATGTTTCTTGTGGATTTTTTGATACTTCTGGTTTTTATTTTTTTTTGTAGGATTTTTAATGATTTGAGTGTTTTTTAATATTTTTGGCGGTTGAAATGGTTTTCGATTTTTTAGTCTTTTTAGTCTTTTAATGGGCTTTTAGTGTTTTTACGTTTATTATGGGTTTTATGTTGTTTATGGTTTATAGATTTTTTTGGTTTTTATGGGTTTTAATTTCTTTTGGTTTTAAGGTTTTCTAACAGTTTTCAGAGTTTTTTTTTCATTTTTATGGATTCCTATGGATTTTTAAGAACTTTATAGAATTTCTGTTTATTTTGGATTATGAGAGTTTCGAGGGGGTGTGGGTTCGTTTTTTAAGGTTTTTACTATGTTTTATGGTTTCTACATGTTTTAAATGTTTTTGGATTTTAAGGGTTTCTTAGGGATTTTCATGGTTTAGAGATTTTCAGGATTTTTTTAGGAATTTTATATGTTTTTATGTTTCTATGTATATTTAGGGTTTGTAGGGGTTCAAGGATATTTTTTGGGTTTTTATGTTTATTTTAAGATTTGTTTTCAGTTTTTATGGGTTTTGTGGATTTATAAATATTTTTTAATGGTTTTATGGGTTGAAATTATTTTTAGTGTTTTTAGTTAATGTTTAGGTTTTTAGGGGATTTACAGGCTTTTAATGTTCTTTGGGTGTTTATGGTATTAGGGTTTTTATGAGTTTTAGGGTTTTATTTTTTTATGGTTTTTAGTGGTTTTAGGGGTTTTAAGTTTTTTTAGGATTTTAATATTTTTTAGGGTTTTCTGGGTTTTGGGGTCTTTTAGTTTTTTGGGATTTTAATGGATTTTTAGTATTTTTATTGTTTTTTAGGGATTTTAGAAATGTTGTGGATTTAAGGGAATTTTTTGTTTCTATGGGTTTTTGGGTTTTTTGGGGTTTTTTTTTACTTTTTATTGTCTTATATATTTTAATATTTTTAAGTTTTTAATGGTTTTTAAGAGTTTTAGGGGTTTAAGAGGTTTATATGGGATTTTAGGGGTTTTATGGTTTTATGTGTTTTATGGTTTTAAGGAGTTTTTAGGGTTTTTAGTGTATTTGAGTGTTTTTATCATTTTTAGGGGTCATAATTTTTTTAGGTTTTTATGTTTTTCATAGGGTTTGTAGGGTTTTAAGGTTTTTTACATTTTTAGTGATTTTTAGGGTATTCAATGATTTTTAGAGATTTTAGCAGTTTTGTGTGTTTTAGCGTTTTTAAAGTTTTTTAAGGTTCGTATAATTTTTAGGATTTTTAAGGGTTTTAGGTGTTTTAAGGTTTTCAATGTTTTCTTAGGGGGTTTTCATGGTTTTTAGGGTTTTTATGTTTTTTGGGTTTTTTAGGGAATTTTTAAAATATTTATGGTTTTTAGTGTTTTAGGGGCATTATGGGTTTTTGGAGCTTTCAGGGTATTTTTTTAGTTTTTTTCGGTTTTATGGGTTTAAAAATTTTTAACTTTTATATGGTTTAAAAGTTTTTTCGAGTTTTTATTGGATTTTTGGGTTTTTATGGGTTTTGAGGATATTTATGGTTTTAGGGGTTTTTTTGGTTTTTTGGGTTTTATGGTTTTTAGGGGGTTTAAAATTTTGAGGTTTTTAGAGGATTTATATGTTCTATGTTTTTATGGTTTTCGTAGAGAATTTAAGGATTTTTATATTTTTTTACATTTTTGTTTTTTGAATTTAGGTGTTTCATAGATTTTTTATGATATTTTAAGGTTTTTAGGGATATTGAGGGGTTTTTTGGGTTTTTTTGGGTTATAGAGTTTTTATGGTTTTCTTGTTTTCAGGGTTTTTGTGAGTTATTTAGGTTTTATCTCGTTTTATAGAGATTTTTAATTTTTTTATGAGTTTAAAGGGTTTTTAGAGATTTTAGTGGTCTTTTAGGGATTTTATGGTTTGTCGGTTTTTTAATTATTTAGGTTTTTATATGGTATTTATGGTTTTTTTGGGGTTTTTAGGATTTTTAACGGTTTTAGGTGTTTAGGGGTTATAATGTTTTCGTAGGGTTTTTCATGGTATTTATGGTGATTTAAATTTTTAAGGAAGTTTTGGGATTTTTTTGGATTTTTTTGGTTTTTGGTGTTTTAAGGATATTCAGGGTTTTAGGGTATTTAGGGTTTTTTTTGGTTTTTTGATTTCATGGTTTTTTTAGTTATTTAGGGGTTTAATTTTTTTTATATATTTTAATCATTTTAGGGGTTTAATGGATTTTAATAGTTTTCAGTTATTTTAGGGTTTTTATGTGTTTTAGGGTATTTATGATTTTAGGGTTTTTATGGTTTTTAGAAGTATTAAGGTTTTGGGGTTTTTTATAGGGTTTTTAGATTTTCTTATTTTTTTTGGCATTTTATGTGTTTTCATGTTTTTATGTTTTTCTTAGGTTTTTATGTTTTTAATGATTTTTGGGATTTTTTACTGTTTTTATGGTTTTTATGTATTTTGAGGGGTTTTAGTTTTTTTGTTTTTTTTGGGGGGTTTAAGTGATTTTCTAATGTTTACAGTTTTTATGGTTTGTATATTTTTTTTATCATTTTTAGGAATGTTTTTTAGATTGTTTAGTAGTTTTAGTGTTTTATGGGTTTTTATGTATTTTAAGGTTATTTTGTTTTTATGGGTTTTAATGTATTTGAGGTTAATAGGGGGTTTTAGGGGGTTTTAGGGTTTTTAGTGTTATCAGGTTTTTTGTGGATTTTAAGTGTTTTTTAGGTTTATAAGGTTTTCTTGGGGGTTTTCAGGGTTTTAGGGGTGTTTACATTTTTTTGGTATTTTTTGGGAATCTTTAGGATTTTTATTGGGTTTTAGGGTTTTTAGGGATTTTTAGGGTTTTTATGTTCTAGGGTTTTATGCCTTTATGGGTTTTTTGGGTGTTTTTTGAGATTTATTGTTATTTAAGATATTTTATAGTTTTAAATGTTTATAGGGGATAAATGGTTTTTAGTTTTTTTAGTGGTTTTTAGGTATTTTTAGGGGGGTTTTTGGGTTTTATGGTTTTTAGGGATTTTTATGTTTTTTTGTGGTTTTTAGGGTCATTAAGGAATTTTAAGACTTTTACCAGTTTTTAGTGATTTTAGGGGTTTATGGTTTTTTGGGGGATTTAGGGGTTGTTTTAGTTTTTTAATGTTTTGTAGTATCATTAATTGTTTTTATATTTTTATTTCTTTAATTATTTTTTAGAGTTTTTAGTGGGGTTCTGGGTTTTTATGGTTTTTAGGAATTTTTATGGTTTTTAGGAATGTTTAGGGTTTTTAGGGGGTTTATATTTTTTATTATTTTTAGAGGTTTTAGTGTCTTTGAGGGTTCTAAGTGTTTTTTTTGTTTTTTTTCAGGGCTTTAATTGTTCTTAAGTTTATAAGGTTTTCATAGGGGTGTTTAGTATTTTTAGGGATTTTATGTCTCTTTATTTGTTTTTTATTTTTAAGGTTATTATTTAAATTTTTAAGGATTTTTTTTGGAATTTTAGGTTTTTAGGGTTTTTGGTGATTTTAGGTATTTTAGGTTTTTAAGTGTTTTTATGGTTTTCTTAGGTTTTTTGTGCTTTTTTTATATTTTTATGGGGTTTTAGGTATTTTTATCATTTTTATAATTTTTAGTGTTTTTAAGAATTTTGAGGGTTTTTAAGGTTTTTTAGGAGTTTTAGGGTTTCATTGGATTTATGGGGGTTTATATATGTTTGTTTTTTATGGTTTTTAAGGTTTTGTAGATATTTTTTTATGTTTTTTCGGTTTTAATTGGTTTTTAGTGTTCTTAGTGGGTTTTATGGGTTTTTAGTGTTTTTAAGGTTTCTAGTTGTTATATAGTTTTAGGGGTTTTTATGTTTTTAGTGGTTTCAAGTGTTTTAAGATTTTAATGTTTTTATAGAGTTTTTAAAGGTTTTTAGGGTTTTAAAATGTTATGATTTTTTATGGATTTTTTTTATTTATATGGTTTTTAGGGGATTTCTAGATTTTGTGGTTTTTAGGGTTTTTTGGTATCTAAGGGTTCTTATGGTTTTATTTTTTAAGGGATTTTTATATTTATAGGGTTTAAATATTTATTTACAGTTTTTTACATTTTTAGGGGTATAAAGGGATTTTAGAGTTGTTGTGTTTTATGGTTATCATTGGTTTTTAAGGATTTTAGGGGGTTTTACATATTTAGGGTTTTAGGGTTTTTTATTGTTAAAGGATTTAGGGTTTAAATATTTTTTGTGATTCTTAGGGTTTTTATAATATTTTTATGGTTTTTGGGGTTTTTATGGGTTTTGATGGGTTTTGCTGTTATTTGGGGGTTTTTTTGAGTTTTTTTTTTGTTTTTTTGGGTTTTTTTTAGTTTTTTTGGGTTTTTTTGGTTTTTTATAGTTTTTTTTTAACATTTATAGGTTTGAAGGGTTCTTAGTGTTTTTAGAGTTTTATGGGTTCGCATGGTATTTAATGTTTTTAGGGGGATTTATGTTTTTTAGGTTTTTAAGTGTTTCTTAGGGATTTTCTTGTTTTTTAGGGTTTTGCATTTTTAAAATTTTTATGGATCATTATGTTTTTATGGTTTTTAGGGTTTTTAGTGATTTTTTTGAGTTATAGGTTTTTATGGTTTTTGATATATTAGCGTTTTTTAGTTTTTAGTGTTTAAAGAGGGTTTTTTTGACTTTTTAACGTTTTTAATGATTTCAAGGGTTTTTAGAGTTTTTAGTGGGGTTTTAGGGGTTTTATGGGTTTTTAGGGGTTCAATACTTTTTATAGGTTTGTGTTTTTTACATGTTTTAGGGTTTTTTAAGAGTTTTAAGCTTTTTTTATGTTTAGGGGTTTTTAGCGTTTTTAGGTTTTTAAGGTGTTCTTTGGGCTATTCAGGTTTTTTTCATAATTTTTATGTTTTTAGGGATTCTTAGGAATTTTTTAGGATCTTAATGGTTTTTAGAGTTTTTGTGGGTTTTGAGGGTGATAGGATTTTTAGGGGATTTATGGTTTTTTTGGTTTTAGGTTTTCCAGTTTTTTAGCGGTTTTAATGTTTTTTCAATTTTATTATTTTTTATGGGTTTAATGGATTTTTAGAGATTTTATCCGTTTATAGATTTTTATTGGCTTTTATGTTTTCAAGTCATTTAAGGATTTTTTATAGTTATTAGGGATTTTTTTGGATTTTAGGGTATTTTTTGGGTTTTTAGGGGTTTTAGTGTTTTTACCTTTTTAGGGGTTTTAAGTTGTTTTTTGGTTTTTATGGTTTTCATAGGGGTTTTAATGATGTAAGAATTTTTTATATTTTTATAGATATATATGAACTTTTAATATTATTATGGTTTTTTAGAGTTTTAGAGATTTTGATGGTTTTAGGGGTTTTAGGGTCTTTTGTGTTTTTAAGAGCCATTGGTAATTTTTTTGGGGTTTTAAGGGTTTTAAGTGTTTTTATATTGATAAGGTTTTCTTTGGGATTTTAACCAATTTAGGTTTTTTATGCATTTAGGGATTTTAAAGATTTTCATTATTTTTGGTTTTATGGGTTATTAGTGGTTTTATGGTTTGGTATGGTTTTTATTATCTTTTAGGGTTTTTAGAATTTTTAGGTTTTTTTAAGGGTTTTATTTATTTTTAGGTTTATATGTTCTTCAAAGGTTTTATCAGGTTTTTTAGGGTTATTTAATTTTTTAGGGATTGTTAGGCTCTTTTTAGTATTCTTATGGAATTTACGGCTTTTATAGTGTTTGATACCATTTAGTTTTTTTTATATTTTTTGGGTTTTTATGATTTTTTTGAGTCTTTTTGGGGTTTTAATGTTTTTACAGATTTATTATATTTTTATGGGAATAAATGGGTTTTTATAGTTTTTAGTTGGGTTTTAGTGTTTTTATGGATTTTTATGGTTTCTAGGTGTTTTGGGGGTTTTATGGTTTTTAGGGTTTTATGTTTTTATGGTTTCTGTGGGTTTTTAGTGTTTTTTAGGTTTCTTACGATTGCTTGTTTTTTAATGTTTTTAAGGTTTTCGTAGGGTATTTTATGTATTTAGGTATTTTTTGGGCAATTTAGAATTTTTACAATTTTTCAGTTTTTTGGGGATTTTGAGGGGTTTAGTGTTTTTTTCTATTTTTAATGTTTTTATGGGTGTTTTTATATTTTTAGTTTTTTAATAGTTTTTATGGTTTCTATGGCTATGTAGGTATTTTATATTTTTTGTGGTTATATGGGGTTTTTATAGTTTTTTTATGATTTTTAGCTTTTTAGATTTTTAGGGTTTTTTAGTGTTTTTGGGGTTTTTCTCATTTTTTAGGGTTTTAAGGGGATCTACATTTTTTTGGATTTTAAGGTTTTATTAACATATTTATTTCTTTTAGGATTTTTACATTTTTAGATATTTTAAGTATTTTTATGATTTTTATGGGTTTTTATGGTTTTTAATGATTTTGAGGGTTTCTATTGGGTTTTAAGGTTTTTATAGTTTTTATGTTTTATTAGGGTTTTAGAGTATTTTGAGTTTCTAAGGGTTTTAATTTTTTTTAATGTTTTTAATGTTCATAGTTGTTTTAAGGGGTTTTATAGTTTTTAGAGGGTTTATAGGATTTGATTGGATTTTATGGTTTTAGGGATTTTTATGGTTTTTATGGGTTTTTAGGGGTTTTTATGGTTTTTAGAATTATTTAGTTTTTTTTGGATTTTTAGGGGTTTTATGGTTTTTAGTGTTTTTATAGTTTTTAGGATATTTTAGGGTTTTCAAGGTTTTAAGGTTTTTAACATTCATTACGTTTTATATAGGTTTAGGGTGTTTTTAGTTTTTATGGGTTTCTTAGGGGTTTAGAGTTTTTTTAGTTTTTTTTCATTTTTTTAGTATTTTTAGGTGTTTTTATAATTTTTATGGGTTGTTAGTGCCTTTAAAATTTTTGAGGCTTTTTAGGGATTTTATTTTGCAGGGGGTGGTTTCTTTTTTATATGTTTTTGAGGTATTTCTGGTTTTTAGAGACTTTAATGTTTTTAGGGGTTTAATTAGGTTTTAGGGTTTTCAGTTGTTTTTTAGGGTTTTATTGGTTTTATGATATCTTATGGTTTTCTGGGGATTTATGGTTTATGTTATTAAGGATTTTATGGTTTTTACCATTTTTAGGGTTTTAGGGGGTTAAATTATTTTCATGTTTTTAATGCTTTCGAAGGGGTTTTAGGGGTCTTAGAGATTTTACCTTTTTATGAATTTTCAAGAACTTTTTTTAAAAAAATTCTCACTTTAGAGTTTGTAGGGTTTTTAGGATTTTTTAGGGGTTTTATGGTTGATTAGTGTTTAATGTATTCTTGATTTTTTTGGGTTTATGGTTTTTAGAGTTTTTTTTATCATTTTTAGGGGTTTAAAAGGGGAATAGAGTTTTATGTAGTTCGATGTGTTTTTATGGGGTTTTAGGGTTTTAAAAGGTATCTTTCTGGATTTTTATGGTGTTTGTAGTTTTAAGGATTTTTAGTGTTTTTTGAGTTTTTAGCACTTTTTATGTTTTCAGGGATTTTAACTATTTTTAGGTTTTTCTGGTTTTCTTAGGTGTTTTTATGTTTTTTTACTTTTTTTGTTTTCTTACGATTTTTATGGGTTTTAAGGGATCTTAGGGATTTTGAGGATTTTTTGTTTTTGGGGTTTTAAAGGGATTATTTTGAGTTATTATGTTTTTAAAGATTTTTTAGTGTTTTATATGCATTATGGTTTTAATGATTTTTAGTGTTTTTAGTGTTTCCATGGGTTTTTAGGTGTTTTATGTTCTTATGGGTTTTTATAGTTTTGGGGGATTAGGGCTGTTAGGGTCATTTTAATGTTTTTTTGTGTTTTTTTATCTTTTTAGGTCTTTTAAGGGTTTTAATTATTTTTAGGTTTTTATGGTTTTCTTAGGGGTTTTCATGGTTTGTAGGGTTAATTATGTTTTAGGAATTTTTAAGGATTATCGGACTTTATTTTTTCTTTGGGTTTTTAGATATTTTGAGGGTTTTATGATTTTTATGGGTTTTTTGGGTTTTTCGATTTTTTTTTTGATTTTTTTAGTTTTTACAGTTTTTAGTGTTTTTTAAAACCTTTTTAGGGGTTTAATATGTTTTAGTGTTTTTAGTGGGTTTATGTTTTTTATAATGTTTTAATGGTTTATGGGCTTTTATGGGAATTTTGGGTTTTATGGTTTTTTTAGGATTTTTAGCATTTTTTAGGTTTTTAATGGTTTAGTTATCTTTTTTGTTTGTATAGATTTTATAGGGGTTTTTTAATTTTTTCAGGGTTTAAAGTTGTTTTAATGTTTTTTGAGATTTTAAAGATTTTATTAGGGTTTTTATGGGTTTTGTTTTATTATTTATTTTTAGTGTTTTACAGTTTCTTAGGGGTTTCCAGTTTTTTTTTGGTATTTAGGGTTTTAGCGGTCTTTTAGTATTTAGGGTTTTAAAGGATTTTTGATATTTTAATGTTTTTTGAATTTTAGAATTTTTTAGGATTCTAATCTATCTTAAGTGACTAAATATGTTTATGGTTTTCTAATGTGTTTCAAGAGTTTAGGTATTTTTATGTTTTTAGGGATATTTAGGGATTTTTATATGTTTTCATGGTTTTAAAGGGTTTTTTTCATTTTGATGGGTTTTACGGTTTTTACGTTTTTTAGATTTTTATGGTTTATTTTTGGATTCTTATGGTTTTATTAGTTTTTAGGGGTTTTAGGGTTAAGATTTTTTTACTGTTTTTAGGGGTTTAATGGTGTTTTATAGTTTTTGGTGGTTTATATGGAGTTTTTGGGAATTAAGGTTTTTAGTTATTATGGGTTTTTTAGTTTTTTGGGTTTTTAGGGAAAGAAAGGTGCATAGGTAGGCTATTCCTGACCCCCCCCCAAATTTATTAGGAAAAAGAGACAGAGCAGACAAGGGAGGGGAGGATTCAACCGACCCAAACCTAAAAACCCTTAATAATCCCAATAAACCAAAAAAGAAAAAACCCTAAAAGAGAAAAAAGTCACTCAACATCACCACCAAAGTTAGAAACAGAAGTTGCACCATAAGGGTCACCCGCCGCACCTTATCCAGAAGTTGTGTCATCAAAGAAGATGTTAGTGTCTGCACCTTTGTCCATCGATTTTCATCCTGACTTGAAATCCTCTCGAAGTTTGAGGAGTGCCAGGTGCTCTTACTTGCGTCTTTCTTGCTCTGGGGTGTTTTGTGGATGCTCCCATTTGATAACTTTGACTTTCAGTTTGGCCTCCATTGATGACCCCCGGGTAGCCATGGGTCTGGGAAGAGTGGAGTAATCCCGCTTCATCCTCCTCTTTGGGGAGAAGAGTTGGAACCATCATCCTACTTTTTCACCCTCCTAAAACCACCTGAACGTTCCTCCAACTCTATGTCATGCTAGACCACACAACTAGGCTCACTAGACAAGGACCTCACTACCATGGCCACTTCCCCTGACTAGTGAGTTTGCATCCATCCACTACTTCTTCTTACCCCTAAACCTCCCTCATTATAGACCTCTACCCTTGCACTTCATCATCAACCCTGGGTTTCAACCCCTACAACACAAGAAGGTTGGGCACCTCCCTCATGAACAACCATGGCAGTCTGATCTAGCTCCTCCTGGTTGGCCAGTGCCTTATCTTGTTCATCTATAGAAGGGTTTTGAGGTACTACACAAAGTGTAATCCCTTCCTCATTCCCAACACCATCACCAAAATCTTGAAGCGAAGGCAAGTCCTGTACCACCCTCTTTACTTCACAATCACCAATGGGTGTCAGCATCTACATACTCAAAAACTACCCCATCATGCACCAATCATTGATCCTTCTCACCATAGACATGCGTTGCACTACCAGTACAAAAAGGAATAGAGACGCACAAAACCATCAAATAATCCAAAAACTTAGGCTTTCTAGCCTCAAAAATTCCCAAGTCCATGTTTAATCTCTTGAGAACATTAGAAACCAGTGGATTAGATGATAAAGCATACAATAACTTATGCATGTGAAAGTACTCACCCAAAGGGAACATAGAAATAGGAAGAGGACCCACAAAACCACCATCCCTAACCATGTTTCAATAGTACATACACATTTTCTCATTTACAATAGAATCATTCGGCCCAGACCCTACTCCATTATCCAGCCACTGATTCTGCTGCTCAGAACTCACCTTATCAATATCCAATCATGCAAACCAGTTGCATAAAAAGATTCCAACTTATTCATGTGATGTGTTTCCAATGTGAACAGGCAAAGACATCATGTCTCCCCTCTATTCCACAAAGAACAATGAATCCAATAAATTTTTTTATTCCTTTACATATAAAGCATCAGCCACAACTCCCTCATCAGAGATCAGGGCAGTATCCATATTCTTTTACATTCTAAATATTCCACCACCACCTTATCATACCCATACGTCATCCCATGGTTCAGCCTCATAGAACTTGTATCCACCTTCAGCTTAGGGGGGGAAGTGTTCCCCTATAGAATAAACATCCCTATCTTTAACTTCAAATAAGCCACCCACATTAGGTTCCACACAAGATAGACTCACATCATGGTTACTCTTACTCACACGCCTACAAACTGAGCTGTTGTGACCCAACATCATTTAAACAAAACAAAAATCCACCCATGATTAAAAGACTGCTGATTTACTATAATGAAATTCCTCCCAAACAATAATCCACAAAACTCAATAGGTTCTCTCGACACATCAACATCAACACAAACTCTTGGAGAGACAAGATAGCACACAACATATGTCCTGCTATCCTAGAAAAGGTACCACCCCATAAGATTACCAAGTATAACAATTATTGAGGGATTTTTAATTGGAATGGGTGACACTAGGAATCTCACCCATGTAGAAATAAAGGGTCAATTATGATCCATATAGAGATCAAAACTCCACCTAAAAAAGAAGAATCGGGATATGTTGAAGCTTTGAGGGGCTGTAGACAACATGAGTGTCAGACCCTCCTCAGTAAGGAATTTAATAATCATATGGATATTATCAAATAAACCCATTGTAGAGTGATATTGAAGCCCTCAAAATCCAAATATGAACCTTTAAAATGAATCTAGAAAAGGCCATCGATTGATGAAACGATCTATCAAAGTTATGATTTGAAGAGATGAAGCATTATTGAATTCTAGGATTGATAGAGAAAGTTGTGAATGAACCTTGTACAAGTCTCGGACTTTAGGACATAGATCAAACAGAGGAAAATGTGGTTGAAAATCTGGAACTGAGAAGGGAATGAAATCCTTCTGATCTCCATCGAAGGATAATGAAGAACCCTCCCCCACAAAGGGGAGAGGGGGAGGCGTTGTGGTCGTCATCGTCCGGGGCAAGGGGAAAATGCCAACGAGATCCATCACCAAATAGAGCCATTTTATTAGTGGGTTTTCTTGGGTTTTCTAGGGTTTTCAAGGGTTTTCAAGTTTTTTTATAATTTTGCAGGTTTTTAGAAGTTTTATGTGTTTTAGTATTTCTACGGTTTTCTCATTAGTTTAAATGGGATTTTATTGTGATTTTTTGTGATTTTTTATGTTTTTATGGTTTTATGGGTACTTATGAATTTTTAGTTTTCTTATAATTTCTAAGGATTTTAGGGTTTTGATGGGTTATTTTGATTTTTTTGGTTTTTTTACAATTTTTATTCATTTGAGGGGTTTTAGAGTTATTTACATTTTGTGGGGGTTTTAAAGTTTTTTATATTTTTTTTGATTTTCTGTAGTTTATATGTTTTTAGTGTTTTAACAATTTTTAAGAGTTTTATGGTTCTTATGGGTTTTTAGGGTTTTCATGTTTTTAGGTTTTTTATCGTTTTATAGGTATTTAGGTGTTTTATGTTTTTTTAAGTTTTATGTTTTGTTAGCGTTTTTCTTAGTTTTTAGGTTTTTTATGTTTTTTGTATTTTTAGGGATTTTTTGAATTTGTATGTTTTTTTAGGGTTTTTAAGAATTTTTGGGGTCTTAGGATTTTTTTTATGGTTTTTATATATTTTTGAATTTTTATGGATTTTTTAGTTTTGAGGTTTCTTAAGGTTTTAAGGGATTTTAAACAATTTTAGGGGTTTAATGGGTTTTTAGAGTTTTTTGGGTTTTAAGGTCATTAATGGTTTTTAGGGGTTTCTAGGGTATTATGGTATTTAGGGTTTATATATTTTATTTGTTTTAAAGGGGGTTTCTGTGTTTTTTTAGGGTTTTTAGGTTTTCTCAGTGTTTTTTAGGTGTTTTACAGTTTTTTTCAATTTTAGGAATTTTTTGGGATTTTTATTATTTTTATGTTATTTGGCGTTTTTATGGATTTTGAGGATTTTTAAAGGATTAGGGTCTTTAAGGTTTTAGTTTTATTAGGTTTTTTTTTAGATTTTTAGAGGTTTTAAGTGTTTTTATGTTTTTATGTTTTTATTGTTTTCTTAGCAGTTTTCGGGTTCGTTATCTTTTTATGTTTTTATGTGTTTTAATTGATTTTTTATGAATTTTATTGTTTTGAGGGGTTTTATGGATTTTCAAGGTTTTTATAGATTTTTTTTGGCATTTTTTATGTTTTTAGGGTTTTATAGTTTTTAATGTTTTATGGTTCTAAAGATTTTTATAGTTATTTGAGGTTTTAGGGTTATATGGGGTTAAGGGGTTTTTAATGGTTTAGGTGTATTTATGCGTTTTAGCGTCTTTAGGGGTTTTAGTGTTGTTAGGGTTTTTAAAATTTCTATAATTTTAGGGGTTTTAGGTTTTTTTTTGTTTTTTTATACTTTCTTAGTACATTTTAGGTTTTATGGTTTTTATGTTTCTAAGAAGTTTTAGTGATTTTTTGAGAATTTTTATGGTTTTTAGGGTTTTTAGGGATTTCGAGGGTTTTCATGGTTTTTTAGGATTTTAGGGTTTTGTTGATTTTTTTAGAGTTTTGAAGTGTTTTTAAAGTTTTTTAAATATTTTAGGAATTTAAAGGTTTTTATATTTTTTAGTGGTGTTAGAGTTTTATAGATTTATGAGTTTTATGGTTTTATGGGGGTTTTATGGTTTTTAGGGCATTTAGCATATTACTTATATTTAGAGTTTTTATAATTTGGTAGGATTTTAAATTGTTTAAATTCTTTTTACGTTTTCAATGTATTCTTTGGGGTTTTCAGAGTTTTTAGGGTTTTAGTGTATTTATGGATTTTAGAGATTTTGCAGGTTAGTGGGGGTTTTTTGGGTTTTTATGTCATTTTAGGGTTTTAGGGTTTCTTTATTTTTTTGGGATTTTCTGGGTTTTTATAGTTTTTAATATTTTTAGATTTTTAAAAGTATTTTAGAGTTTTTAATTTTTTAGGGTTTTTATGGGTTTTCATGATTTTATAGCTTTTAGTGGATTTTAGGTTTTTTAGTTTTTTTAGGGTTTTCGGGGTTTTTTGTGTTTTTTAGGGTTTTTAGGGTTTGAAGAATTTTTTGGTTTTTAATGACTTCTTGGGATTTTCATGGTTTTTAGGGGGGTTTTATGTTTTAAGAGATTTTTAGGTATTTTATAGGATTTTTATGGGTTTTAGGGTTTTTAGGGTTTTTCGAGTTGTTAGAGGTTTTAGGGTTTTAGGGTTTTTAAGGTTTAATGGTTTTTCTTTAGGTTTTTATGAATTTTTTAGTTTTTAGGGTTTTATGGTTTTTAGATAATTTATGTTTTCTATATGTTTAAAGTTTTTTTAGAATTTTTACCTGTTTTTTAGGGTTTATGGGGTATTTCAGGTTTTTAGAGGTTTATGGGTTTTAGGTTTTTAGTAAATTTTTATGTTTTTCATAGTTTTTTGTATTTTTAGGTGCTTTAGGTTTCCTAAATTTTTTCAATATTTCAATTTAATTTATGTTTTAGGGTTTTTATAGATTTTTTTAGGATTTTTATGGTTTTTATGGTTTTTAGGGAATTTGAGGGTTTTTTGGGTTTCTAAGGGTTTTTAGCGTGTCTAAAATTTATTAGGGGTTTTAATGTTTTTTGGTTTTCAAGGGTTTCCTTGGTTTTTTTTGTGTTTTAGGGTTCTTTATGTTTTTATGGATATTGAAGGCTTTTTTAAAAATTTTATGGGTTTTGGTTTTTAGGGTTTTATGGTTTTTTATGTTTTTAATGATTTTATAGTTTTTATTATTTTTTAGGTTTTGGGGTTTTTTTGAGTATTTAAGGTTTTCTAGTTTTAAATATTTTTTTATTTTTTGGGGTTTAATGGATTTTTAGATTTTTAAGTGGGTTTTTGTGTTTTATGGTTTTTTAGGTTTTTTATGGGTTTTATGGGTTTTTAATGGTCGTTTTTATTGGATTTATGGTCTTTTTGTGTCTTTTAGGTATTTTAGGGGTTGTACGTTTTTAGGTTTTTTACGTTTTCTTGGGGGTTTTATAGATTGTTTTTGTGTTTTTTATGGTTTCATTAATTTTTAGTGCATTTTAGGATTTTTTTTATTTCTTCTGGGGTTTCTAGGGATTTTGGGGGTTTGGGTTTGTTGAGTTTTTTTGATTTTTTTGAGTTTTTAATGATTTTAGGGGATTTTAGAGTCTTTTAATGTTTATTTGGTTTTTATGTTTTTTTCACTTTTAACAGTTTATAGTGGTTTCATGGGTTTTTTATGGGTTTTATGTTTTTGGGGTTTTTTTTTTGGTTTTTAAGGGGTTTGGTATTTTTTATGTCTTTTATGTTTTTTAGTGTTTTTATGCTTTTTATGGGTTTGGTTTTTTTTTAGTTTTTTATGGTTTTTCGGGGTTTTCTGTGTTTTTTTGGGTTTTTTTAAATTTTTAGGGATTCTTTTGGGATTCTTTTATTATTTTTATGGGTTATTTAGATTTTTAATTTTTTGGGTTTTTGTGGGAGCTTGGGGTTTTCATGTTTTATAATGTTTTTCATATTTGTAGGGTTTTTAGGATTTTTATGTGCTTTTAGGTTTTTATGTTTTTTATCATTTTTATGGGTTTTTATGGTTTTTTAAATTTTTAGGTATTTCAATGGATTTTAAAGGTTTTTTATTGTTGTTTTGGTTTTTAGGGATTCTAAGAGCTTTTAGAGGTTTTCTAATTTTATTTCAGTCTTTGGATGTTGTATATATTTTTATGGGTTAGAATTTTTTAGAGTTTTTAACATTTTTAACAAGTTTAAAAGGGTTTAAGAGGGTTTAAGAGTTTTTAGTGGTTTTTTTGGAGTTTATGGATTTTATGGTCTTTTAAAGGTTTTTTAGATTTTAATGGTTTTTAGTGTTTTTATGGGTTTTTTGTGTTTTTAAATTTTTTAGATATTTAGGTATTTAGGGGTTTAAAGTGTTATTATTTTTTTAAGGATTTCTTATATTTTTTCAGTGTTTTTTATGTTTTTTGGAATTTTTAGGGTTTTTAGGATTACAATGGGTTTTTAGGTATTTCAAGGGTTTTTAGGGGTTTTAGGGTTTCTATGGTTTTTGAGGCTGTTTAGAGTTTTTTTAGTTTTTCGTATTTTAAGGATTATAGATTTTTTTTCATTTTCAGTTGTTCAAATGGTTATTTTTTGTTTTTGAGGGATTTAGGGTTTTTATGTTTTTTTGATGTTTTAGGATTTTTTTATGTATTTAGATGATTTAGGGTTTTTTAGGGTTTTTATTTTTTTGAGGTTCCTTAGAGGTTTTATATTTTTTAGGTTTTTATGGTTTTCAGATATTTTTTCAGGTTTTTTGGATTTTTATGTTTTTATTGATTTTTTGCGATTTTTGGGATATCTATTATTTTTTGGGTCTTTAGGGGGGTTATGGTTTTTTATGGGTTTTGGGATTGTTATTTTTTTTTTGAAATTTTAGGGGTTTTCATGTTTTTATAATTTTAAATGTTTTTAGTGTTTTTTTAACATTTTAAGGCGTTTAAAGGATTTTTATAAATTTTAGTAGATTTTTTGGGTTTTAGGGTTTTTCTTTGGGTTTTATCTTTTTTTAGGTTCTCTAGAAGTTTTAATTTTTTTTAGGTTTTTATTGTTTTCTTTGGGTTTTTCAAGTATTTTAGGGTTTTTTTAGTTTTTAGTGAATTTTTTTTGGGATTTTTAGGATTTATTTTGGATTTTTAGGGTTTTTATGGATTTTAAGGGTATTCTGGTTTTTATGGTTTTTTGGTTTTTTTTTATTTTTTTGAGTTTTTAGTGGTTTAATGGTTTTTAATGTTTTTTATCATATTTATGGGTTTTAAAGGGTGTTTAGAGTTTTTATTGGAATCTTAGGGTTTTTTTGAATTTTATTATTTATTAAGGTTTTTTTGAGATCTTTATGGTTTTAAGTGGTGTTTTGGTTTTTAGGGTCTTTTAAGATCATTTTAGGGTTTTCCGTTCTTTTATATTTTTTCTATAATTTTAATTTTTTTTTGGTTTTTATGGTTTTCCTAGGGTTTCTTAGGGTTTTAACTTATTTAGGTATTTTTTTTGGGATTTTTATGGTTTTCTAGTGTTTTTAGGGATTTTAAGGATTTTTATGGGGTTTTGGGTTTTATGGTTTTTGGTTTCTTAGTGATGTTTGGAGTTTTTACAGGATTTTAGGGTTTTAGAGTTTATTAATGTTATAAGGGGATTAAATGGTTATTTTGAGTTTTATTAGTCTCTTAGGGTTTTATGGGGTTTAAGGTTTTTTAAGGTTTTTAGGGTTTTTAGGGTTTTACCAATTTTTTGGGTTTTCAGAGTTTTTTAGAATTTTAGGAGTTTCATGTTTTTTATGTTTTTAATATTTTCATTGTATTTTTCAAAGTTTTTAGGTGGGTTAATGTTTTTATACATTTTTAGGGTTTTTATAGGTTTTTATGGGTTTTTTGATCTTTAGGGTTTTTTATTTTAATGTTTCCATGGTTTTTTAGAGTTTTAAGATTTTTTGGGCTTTAAATGGAATTTAGAGTTTTTATTAGTTATTAGGTTTTTATTGGTGTTTAAGTTTTTATGGTTTTTGGGGTTTTTCATAATTTTTAGGGTTTTTAGGATTTTTAGTGTTTTTAGCTTTTTATGGGTTTTAAGAGTTTTTAGGTTTGTAATGTTTTCTTAGGGATTTTCAAGGTCTTTAGGGGTTTTTAAATTATTAGAGAATTTTGGGATTTAATATTATTATTATGGTTTTAATGGTTTTTAGGGATTTTGGTGGTTTTTTGGGTTTTAGGGTTCTAATGTTTTTTTTGGGTTTTGGGGGGTTTTTTGGTTTATAAATTATTTTTAATTTTTTTATAGTTTTTAAAAAAATATAGGTGTTTAAAGGTTTTCATATTATTTATTGGTTTAGGTTTTTTAGGTGTTTAATGTTTTTTTTGGGATTTAATGTTTTTAGGGGGTTTGGGTTTTTAGGGTTTTAGTAATTTTCAGGGTTTTATGTGTCTTTGGGTTCACGAGGATTTCCTAGGGTTTTTTTGAGTTTTTATGGTTTTTAATTTTTCTAGTGTTTTTTTAATTTTTTACAATTTGAATATATTTTTATCGTTTTTACATATTTTGAAGTGTTTTTAGGGGTTTTACGGTTTTTTCTATTTTTATGACTTTTTTTGAGTTTTTAGGGGTATTAAGGTTTTTTTTGAGTTTTTTTTAAAGTTTTATGGGATTAAAGTTGTTTTATAATATTCAGTTTTTTTAGAGATCTTTTTATTGTTTTATAAGATTGTTTATAGTTTTAGTTTTTCTATGGTTTTTTGTATTTTATGAGTTTTAGGGGTTTTGGGGATTTTTACCATTTTTTGTTTTTATATTGGTTTAAAAGGATTATAGGGTTTTAATGTTTTCTTGGGATTTTTAAGGTTTTATAGGGGTTTTCAGGGTTTTTAGACATTTTTACTTTTTATGGAAATTTAGGGCATTTTAATATATTACATTTCGTATGGTTATTAGTGATTTTGATGGTTTTATGGTTTTTTAGGGTTTTTATGGTTTTAATGGTATTTTGGGTTTTGAGGTTTTTTTGAGTTCTGTAAGGTCCTTAATATTTTTTTATAGTATTTAACATTTTTAGTGGTTTAATAGGTTTTTAGAGTTTTTACTGTATTTCTGATATTTTGAGATTTTTAGGTGTTTTTATGGTATTTAGTGGTTTTAGGGTGTTTAGGGTCTTTCTAGTGTTTTAGGGTTTTTAGTGTTTTTAGGGGTTTAGGGGTTTTAAGTGATTTAGGTTTTTATGGTTTTCTCATTAGTTTTTAGGAATTTAAGGTGTTTTTACATTTTTAGAGATTTTAGGGTTTTTTGTATTTTTATGTTTTCAGGGGTTTTAGGGATTTTAAGGGGTTTAAGGGTTGTTTAGGGTATTTACATTTTTTTAATGTTTTTTAGTTATTTAGGGTTTTTTTAGTTTTTTTAGATTTATGTTTTTTATATTTTTATAGTTTTAGGGTTTTATAGGGTTTTTAGAGTTTCAATAGGTTTTTAGGGTTTTTCTGTGTTTTAGGGTTTATAAAGGTTTTTATGGGTTTATGGTTTTTAGTGGTAATACCTTTTATAGTTTTTAGGGAACATAATTGATTTTAAAATTTTAAGGTTTTCTTATGGTTTTAATGGTTTTTTACATTTTTAGGGATTTTTAGGATTTTTATGGTTTTTATTATTATTAGGGATTTTGATTTTTTTAGTCTTTTTTATGGTTTTTATGGTTTTTTAGTTTTTTTAGGGTTTATTGAATTTATTAGGGGTTTATAGATTTTTATAGTTTTTTAACGTTTTCATGGTTATAAAGGGTATTCCATGATTTTAGTGTTTTTAGGTTTTTAAGGGTTTCTAGGGTTTTTATGGGTTTTTAAGGTTTTTAGGTGGCTTTATACTTTTTAGGGGTTTTAGGGGGTTTCAGAGTTTTTTAGTGTTCTTAGTTTTTTAGGGGTTTTATATGTTTTTTGGTTTTGAGGTTTTATTAGGGGTTTTCAAGGTTTTTACATTATTAGGTATTTTTTAGAATTTTATAGTTTTTTCGGTTTTTTATGGATTTTGAGGGGTATTATTGTTTTCATGGTTATTTATGGTTTTTAGTGTTTTCGCGTCTTTATGGGTTTTAAGCATTTTTTGGGGTTTTAGCGTTTTATTTGGGGTTTTTAAGGTTATTAGGAATTTTTACGTAGCAAGGTATTTTTGGGGATTTTTATAGTTTTTAGTGGTTTTAGGGAATTTGAGGGTTTTAGGGTTTTTAGAGTTTTTAGGGTTTTTTGGTGTTTTTAGGGTTTCTTTTGAGTTTTTAGGGTTTTAAGGATTTTCGTAGTTTTTAATGTTTTTAGTGTTTTTTATGTTTTTTACACTTTTGAGGTGTTTTAGGGTATTTATTAGTAAAAAGGGTTTATTGGGTCTTTTTTTATTTTCAGAGGGTTTCACAGTTTTTGATTTTTTAGTCGTTTTAAGTGTTTTTATGTTTTTAATGATTTTTGGGTTTTTAGGGGTTTATGTTTTTTTAGGTTTTTAGAGATTTTAAGGGATGTTTTTATGATTTATAATGGTTTTTAGTTTTTTATGGATTTTGATTTTTTAGGGGTTTTTAGGGTTTTAGTATTGTTTTAGTGTTTTTAGAATTTTAGGGGTTTTATGTGTTTTTAGGTGTCTACGTTTTTGTTCGCGGTTTTATGGTTTTTTAAAATTTTATGTATTTTTAGGGGTTTTTAAGGAATTTTATGGTTTTTAAGGTTTTAGGGATTTTAATTATTTCGATGTGTTTAGAGGTTCTATAGGGTTTTTTGGGCCTTAGGTTTTATTTTGAGTTTTTTTTTGGATTTTTATGGTTTTTGGATTTTTAATGTTTTTATGGTTTTAAAGGGTTTTAGATCATTTAGTGGTTTTTGGGTTTTATTTTTTTGGTTTTAGGAGTTCTTATGGTTTTTAGGGGTTTTTTGGTCTTTTTAGTGTTGTTATCATTTTTAGATTTCTAAGGGGTATAAAGGGGTTTTATGTTTTTAATTTTTTTCTTAGGGGTTTTTAGGTTTTTTTGGGTTTTTTTATCTTTTAGGTATTTATAGATAATATTTAGGATTTTTAGGGTTCCTAGGGTTTATAAGGATTTTAAAGGAATTTAGGGTATTTATGTCTTTTTAAAAATATTATTTTTGGTTTTTGTGTTTTTTTTGTGTTTTTTAGGGTTTTTATGATTTCTTTGTGTTTTTTAACACTTTTATTGATCTCAAGGGTTTTTAGAGTTTTTAGTGGTTTTTAGGGGTTTTATCAATTTTTATGGTTTATGGGTTTTTAGGGTTTTTAGGGTTTATAGGTTATTTTATTTGTTTATACAGATTTATTGTTTTTTAGGTTTTTAGGGGTGTTATGTGTTTTTAGATTTTTAAGGTTTTCCTAGGAGTTTCCATGGGTTTTTGGGTTTTTTACGTTTTTAAATATTTTTATGTCTTTTTTATGATTTTATGCTGTTTTAGGGAATTTGGAGGTTTTAAAGGGTTTTTATAATTTTTAGGGGTTTTAATTTTTTCTGTTTTTTAAGGTCTTATCATGGGTTTTTAGGGTTTTTTTACATTTTTAAATTTTTAGGAATTTTAGGTTATTTTATGGGTTTTAGGGTTTTTAGGGATTCTAATGGTTTTTAGGGATTTAATGGTTTTTTGGTTTTTTTAGTGTTTTTTATGTTTTTATGGATTTTTATGTTTTGTAATGTTTTTATGGTTTTTAGGGGTTTAAAGGTCTTTAATGTTTTTAGTGGGATTTTATGATTATTATGGGTTTTTAGGATTTTTATGGGTTTTAGGTGTTTTATGTTTTTTATTGTGTAATTTACTATCCTAGGAGTCACTAAACTGTGCCCCAAGCCCATGGGCCACATGGCCCCAAACTCACCTCCTCGTACCCAAAAGGCTGCTGACTAGCAATGAGGGTGTATGGTGGAATAGTGGGGATACTATACCCTCATGATCAAAGTGCAGCAGAGTGGTGTAACAACTAATAGAAAATTACAGAAGAAATAATTCCCAGCAGTAACAATGAGACATATCATCCATACAATATAAATAAAAAACTCCAAAATCTGTGTCAAATGCAATATGATGAACATGTATTGTCTCAATAAAAAATATAAGTAAATACATGGAAGTAAAAATCTAATACAATAAAACTATCAAAATAACAAAATACCAAAACAAAGTATCACTAGATATCTTCTTGATCACAGCTCTGTCCTGTGCTCCCCAACTCTTATGAAATGACCAGATAATGCATTAAAAAGGCAGTCCTTGCCTTGGTCCCTACCTGCATCAATGAAGTCTTTCTAGGTAACCAACAATATCCTGAATAGGGTTTGTGGTAACAATTAGTTGGCCACCATCAATGGTGTTAATAATTAGTCTGGTCTGTGTATATATGATAAATTAGTGTGCTATATATAATAGATATAAAGTGATAAATGAAACATTGAAAATGTGTAACCTATCAAAAATAATCATTCACCCATAACAAGGGATAATAGTAATCAAGAAACCATAAACATGGGCTAGCTATAAAGAATGTCAAAACTATCCATAATGGCCTATGTTGTGTAATCATGTGCCAGACCCCACAGGCAATATCCAAGGAGTATAAATGTTCCAGGCATCCCATTCAGCCTTTGCTGAGTAATCTAGTGTCACGCCTACATGGTCCAGATCCATTGTCCATGACCTCGACATCTCCTCAAGACCATAGAGTGCATCCATAGAATATTTAGTAAAGTATTGGGTGGATCCCAAGGAGTATAAATTCCCAATTCTGTCTAAGAAAGCTAGATCCTCAGAGTATAAAAGTCCCAGGAATCCAAAGTAATATGGATCCATGGAGTATAAATTTCCATGGAATCTAAGTCAATAGAATCTAAGGATTAGATATTTCTATGGCATTTAAAACATAAAACAAATAATTTATCTTTTCATAATTAATTTCACATTTCTATTCAACCCATTCATCAATTTTAACAACATTTAATCACCATGAAAAGGAGGCATAAGAACCAATCATAATATCTCATTTATTTCAACAAGTCTCCCTCTACCAATGGCGAGCTCACACACACCTAATGGGATAGTATATCCTTGGGAAGATAATCAAACACACCACATGGTTGCTCTAGGTTTAGGTGAACGACCTCCAACGATAAAATGGTATTATGTGGGAAACCTAATCAGGATCCCACAATTTAACAAAGCATTTTAGTCAATTTAAGAGAAAGACATGTAAATCTCGCATACGACACAATGGTAACTTGCAATAAAAATTTCCATAGAGAAAATGTATATACCACCTACTATATACCTCTGGTAGAAAACACCTCCATTTTTTGGGTCCTAACTCAACCTCGAACTGGAGAAAACTGAATAATGGATGAACACCCTAAAAATAGGGCATAAGTGCTCAGACCAAAATAGAATCCTCGATAGAAAGGAACGAAAAAAAATGATCCTAATGAGTGAAGAACTTACCAATGCCTATCAAATGATATGATTGGAAGTTGAATTAGAGTTCGGATGACAAAACATCATCAAAGAATAGGTTTATTCCTCAATGGAGCATCTCGTGAAATTCCTTCATGAGAAAGGAGAGGTCTTCTATAAAAAATAAGGCCCTGAATATTATTTTAAAAACAATCCTAAGGCATTTACATAGTTTGTAAATGATTTTCATGTCATGTAATGCTCAATATTTATCTCATAGAGAAAGATAATTACATTCCATGAATTGACCTTCCGATTAAATTACATGTCATGGGATGAATGCATGTTACGTAATCCTTGTACATTACATGTACATGGCATGGAAGCTACCTTCATCCCCCTTGTCATAAACCTGATTAGGTCGACACCAAACTGGTCACCTAAACTAGCCTATGATAAGGCCCAAGAAGTGTTCCTGAAACTCTTGTGTAGGAAAATATTGTCGTGAATCAAGAATACTCAGTTAATTAATGTTTTATCCCATGAAAAGCAGATAAATAAATAAATCAATAATAAGAAGTGATACTGAACCAACAATGGAAAAGAGATAAATCCAAACATACCTCCATGTTACCTCATAGGTCACCACTAACCTCTAAGCCAACATCACTCCACAGAAACTGAGTCTGATATGGAAGCATCACCAAAAGATAAAAGAAATATAGTTTTATAGGTGTATGTATTAAAACTGAATAGGTTTTCTCGAATAAAATATTTTATATCCCTTACCATTAAAATGAAAACCAAATCTTACTAGTTTGAAAAAATAAATAAACAAAAGGAGAGTTTTTATGCATTTCAAAACAAGTAGAAAGCTAGTTCTTCAGCATACCATTTTTCCCTTTTACCCTGAAAAACATTTTTAGATGGGAATTCATTTTTATGAAAACCCTTTTACATAAAGGATCATCAGTAAAGGAAGAAATTTATTAGGTTCTAAATAATAGTGGGATGTAAAACATGTTTTTTAATTATGTCTAAAATGAATGGAAAATGGAGCATAAAGCATTTAGTAAAGTAGAACCATAGAAAAATAGGGGTAATAGATATCAAGCACCATGGGAAATCCCTATGAAACTTGGTTTTTTGGGGACTTGGGATCCTCATACTCTCAATGATTAACCAAAGACATAATGGTATGTTCTCCCAATCAATCCAACGAATCCACAGCACAATATTTTAGTTAGTGTTATAACATAATCTTGCTAAGGAGATCGGGTATCGGCCCTGTCCACTCACCTAGCATACTAGACCTAGTATAGACACTTGGATAAAAAATATTCCCATGTTCCATTCCCAAATGGAGTTGAGTTTTAACTATTAAAAATATACCAACATTTCACTTAATTTTACTAAAAAATATCATCAACTATATCACCTTCGAACTCTCTATTTAAGCCTAACCTCTTTTACGTTTCCAAAACACACAAAAAATCACAAGTTTCATTGCTGACATACCTTACATGTCACACATTTAACACACATCACATTTCAAATATGAGTGGAATGTCGTAACAAAGTATTATTCAAATCTAGAAAATAATTTAAAGTTCCAATTAGTCCTTATCATTTTAAAATTGAGAAATGATTTTCATTTGGAAACCCAATTCACCATTAAAAATTCAATACACATCAAACAAGATCAAAATCATTCCTAAAAAAGGGAATCACTACTAAAAACTTAGATAAAACATGGGCACCAAGTGAAAATTAATTTCCCAGAATTAAAATCCACTTTTCATAACATAAAAATTTCATATAATGGTAAATACATATTTTTAAATCAGTCAAGCAAGAATAGAGTTCCAATTAAAGGTATGGTAATTGATAACCTACCTCAAAAAATGTTTTTTATGATGTAAATCTGAAACCACCACAAAAGGGCCATGAAAGAAAAAAACCCTCCTTTTATTCTTATATTAATATGCACATAAACAGATATACATACATATATATAGACATATATATATATATTCCACTATCTACAATATGGATATTCCCCTCACCATAAGGGAATATAGAAAAATGATATAAATAAATAAATATATATATATATATATATATATATATGAATTACTCGTGAATATGGGTGTAAGTAACCTTCAATATGAGAAGTACAAAATTCACTATAAAATAGTAGAAACTAAAAAATTAAAAAATACTTTATTAAAAATTATGTAAAAACGAATAATGGGAAAAAACATACCTTAAACACATGATAAATCCACTTCCTTTAATGGTCGTGTCTAGAATTGGTTCCCACGAGACTAAAGGGCCCTAGACAAAAAAGAGAAAAAAGAGAAATACCGAAAAAAGTAAGATGAGATTTGGAATAAATCACATGCACCACCCAGGACAAAGGAAAATCAAGAAAAGGAGAATAAAAAGGAAAGATAAAGATAGAAGAAACTTGTCAGAGTTGATCTCACTCAAAATCAGAAGTGGAATCGGTGACCAAATTAAGTTGGATGGATAGGCCGTGTGAACGGTGGAACCCAACCGGGTAGCTGGTCGAGCGATTTAAGGAGGGGGTGTTGTGCGTAGAGTGGGGTGGGGGAGTCCAATTAGAGTTTTTAATAATAATAATAATATTATTATTACTATTATTATTATCAAGAAAATTATTTTGGAGGTGTTTTAAACGTTAGACACTGCATAAGATTGGCCAAACCGTGCACCAACCATACAAATATCACTATGCCCATAGAGAACCACACATATGTAGGCCAAATTGTTTAGAAAACCATGAACCGGTCGTGTGATTCAGATCTCTCAAAAACTACAGATAGTTCACATGGGTCGCACGTAGTTTCTACTAACTGTGTGCCAACTGTGCTCCTATGCTAAAAACCTAAATTTTAAAATCTAAAATCAGACTTGAAAACAAAACTCAAAAGAGAAGCTAAAAATAATAAAATAATTAATATTTTGTCCTTGTTGTGTGACAATTCTTCCCACCGTGACACTTTCTACCCCTAGAATATCCCAAAAGACTTAACTAATTGATACACAAACAAGATAAAACCCAAAATGAATCCCTGACCACTAGAGGTCCGGGAACTAAAAAGTCACTTTAGACCCCGAACCTAAGACATTGAGATCCAAAATAAACTGGTGAGGTCATCCTGAAAGAACCACTTTATCATCATATGAATCAACTAATGAGGTGGGAGGACTCAAACTAGAAAATGATGGTATGAAGGCTAAGGGAATCATATCTCCCAATGTATCCTCAAAATAATGAAAACCCTAACCCCTAAAATATTCATCACCAAGAGAAACCCATAATGTTCATCTTGAAATTTCCATGAGGATTATTCACACAACCTACTGCCCAATCTATATTAACTTCCCCGATCAAGGTCGGGCATGGTGGTAACAAGAAATTTCCCCATCATGCATTCCTTGAAGACTGAGAGCTCATCCTATGGTGGTATCCACATAATATTTGGACTCTATCCAAATAGTTATTCTAAAAATTATAACAACACAAAAATCCAAAAAACCTATAACACTGGTGAGAGCTCTTAACTTCCCAAATTACACCTAATCAGTTTAAGAGAAGATATCAATGAGACCCATAGTATGTATCCCCACAATTATATAACTAACTAGCATAAAACCCCCCAAATCTAGGGGTCCAAATAAATATACTAAAATTAAACACCAGACCAATCTAAGATTCCTAATCTCTATAATATATCTTCGTCATAAACTACACAAAAACTGAAACCATTCTAAAATAAATCCACCCAAACCCTAAAAATAAAAAGGGGGTTCCAAAATAAACAACCATGGGAAGGGGAAACACAATCATCTTCTTCTCTAATGTCGTAGATAACGAGTTGGATCTAAATTATTCCCCATACATGAAAATTCTCAAAATTCATTAAATATTCACTCCAAGACTTGTTTCTAGAGCCCTGATGTCTTGAAGAATCTGTTTTTCTATAGTCAGGAACTAACAACCTATTACCGGGGATTCATGTCCTAGAAAAATAGCTTATAGAATGTTTCCACAACCACAATGTCAACAATCCATCAGAGTATTGTGGAAAATATATGAATGAGCCTCAATCGACTATATTTGTGGAATATTATTGGGTGGTTTTCCAAACGCGAAGCATGAACTAATGAAGTAGACTCCTTAGTAAAATGTTTCTCTAGTTTACACTCCTCACCCTATTTCTAACCCTTCATGAGAATCTTGAGGAACTAAAATTCCACTACCAAAAAATCACTTTGAAAGAAAATATAATAGGGACACCTCATTCAGCAAATTACCAGAAAAAACATTCCCTGATAAGAGAACATGATCCTTAATCTCTATATGGAGACCCCACATAAAGAGAGGAGCTTTAAACTGATTGCTCAACACTAAATATGATGAAATGAAAATAGAATATTCAAGATATTTAATGGAACACTTCACCATATGTTGACCTAGATGAACAACCAAAATAATGGCTATCCTTAAACCTCTAATGATCCTATACTACCATGGAAAAATTAGGCAATATAAAAAATGAACCTAACTCCCCCATTCAACTGGGAGTCATGAAAAAACCAAAAACTGGATGATACTCTCATGAAACCATTTGGGAGTTTTTTGGTGGAAAACTCTAAACAATATAAAAATACCTACACAATTCAATATCAAACCATATCTCAACCAAAATTCAACTGAGATAACATTTCAACACAAAAACACTAATTCAAAAATCAAACACCACACAATAGTACCAAAATACCATTTTTGAAACCACCACATTCATTATGAATTAAAAACCATTTTATAATTTAAAATCATTTTAATATCAAAACTCATTTAATAATCCACTTCTCATTTTATTTCATCTTGGATTTAAATCATTCTAACTCACCATGTCAGGCCCACTAGGCTAGATACACTAAGAGGGGGGGGGGTAAATCAGGGTATGAAAATATAAAACAAATTCCCCTTTTGATCTTTTTTTGTTGTTATACAAAACCCTATTTTCTCTCTCCTTCCCATTGTAGAGTATGAATGAATATTAAAGAATGCACAGGAAAAAACAATTTTACTTAGTTCACCCTCACTGGGCTATGTCCAAGGAGTATACACCGGAGATGTGTTGATGTACCAAATCCACTATAAGCACACTGTTGTTTACATGCTTGAAGAAGACTCACTATCCCTCCTGGTTTACAACCATTCGCAAATTGAGAACAAACTTCTCTCTTAACTGAAGTGAGCTCACTACTTATTCAGAAGATCCGATCACAGTTTATAGACATTTTCATCTTTTCATAATCACTAATGAATGCATCCTCCACTGTATATAAATGCTCTACCGATGTCTAAATTTCATCTACTGATGAATAACCTTTTTCCACCAATCACTGGGAAACAAAATTTTGAAATACCTTCGCAAATCATCCTACTTCATGAAGCTCCCAATTTTGTGAAGCTCAAACAAGACTTCACGGAGTTCCTGCCTTTTTGCGAAGCACACACCTTCACGGATCTCAGAACTTTGCAAATCTCAAGCCTTCACAATGCTTAGTCCATCTTGGAGCTCAAGTCATTGCATAGTGACTTCCTTCGCAAAGCTCACTGAGCCAATGCAGAATACACCACTTTCGCGGAGCTATATTAGACGCCACGAAGCACCTTTCATGAAGCACACTTACTTCATGAACCACCTTCACGAGTAGAGAGTGATGTATTTTTCCTGTAAAATCTCTCTTTCTCTTGAGGGGGTCAAGGCCTATTTATAGGAGATTCCACAGACCCTCGAACCTTCCACGTGAAGTTAGCGCCACGTCATCTCAAATCGCAATGCTCTGAAATTTCTGCAAAAATTATCTCTATATCGCGAAGCACTAAGGAAATTTTCAGATCGCAGAGCTCATCATAATCATGGATCATTCCATAAATTACGTCGCTCCTTCTCCGCGAAGCTCCACTCGCAACGCCCTTGGCCGCCACAATGCTCTTCATCTATGTCGTTCATGAAGATCATCGTAATTGTGAAGAACACCATCAACACTCATCATGTCTTTACAAAATCCACATCAAGAAGCCCATCATTCACGAAACTCATGCATTTTCCATATTTTATTGAGTTTTTCAAGTAAATCCATATATCGTGATGCTCACCAAACTCCAATTTTTGGACCCCAAAATTTTGGCAAACACTAGAAAACGGTGCCACCTAGTATCTTCTCTTTTTGCATCACCTCCAGATATTACATTCTTTTTTAATGGTTCTTTGTCGACATAGAATATCAAAAAACATCTCTGAAAGTTGACAATTCTCCATGAAAAGCTAATTTGTCAACAAACACAATCAACCCAAAAATGCTGCAATGTTACCTTGAGAGATTTTTTCCCAATAATACCCCCCTTTGGGTTTGTTGACAACCCTTCTCAGAATGATTTTCATCACTTTGATACCTCATTGAGTCTCGTTCAATCATAAACCATCCTTCTACTCTTGAGATTCAGATAGAAACCAAAGATTCACTCACCATATTCTATAATTCCACATGAGCAATGCTCGACATGAGAAACAAGAGTAAATTAAAAGGTCATAAATGAATCACTTCATGTCTAAAACCAATCGTTGGAACCAAACTTATACCAATTTCCAAAATGATACCAATTGTTGACTGCTGGAAGCCTTCAAACACCATTCCAACATCTCTATTCTGCTTTTATCATGATCCTTAGCTATCGTGATATCTACTCTTTGATCGATCACTTCTAGCACCATCAGATTTAAAACTCTCCCCCTATCTCATTGCTATCCCCCTATCTCACTGCTCCATCTATCAGCTTCCCCCATGTCTTTGACTAATACATTTTCTCCCTTCCTTAGCCACAATTTCTCTCCCTTGAAGGGTCACTATTTCTCCACCTTTGTCAACGAACCCAAAGGTCACTCTTTTGTGGTCCGAGACATTAGAAATAACACAAAGTAGCACATTCAAAAAAATATACCGTACCTTGGGGATAGGGGAAGGTCCCACGTGCACACTTTTTCAAGTGAAGGGATTAGACTAAACTCCCAGATCCAGTTGATTCCACTCAAAATATTCTTTAGGTAAGGCCTTTATGAGAATGTCTACAACTTGTAGTTCTGTAGGAACATAATCCAACATCACGATTCCCTGCTCAACATTTCCTTGAAAAAATGATACTTTATCTCAATGTGATTTGTCCGTGAGTGATGGAAATTATTTTTGCTGTGATTTATAGCACTTGAGTTATCACAGTGGATTCCGATCAAAGATTTCACTTCAACGCCCATATCATCAAGCTGTTGCTTCGTCTACAATAACTGTGTGCGGGCTTGAGTGGCAGCAATATACTCAGATTCTGCGGTGCTCAATGAAATGAAATCTTTATTCTTTCTTAGAAAATAAATACACAATCCACCATGATAGAAAGCACATCATAATGTTGATTTTCGGTCATCTGCTGAACCGGCCCAATCTGCATCATTATATCCCAATAACTCTTACTGAAATTTTTTAACTATATATCAAGTCGAAGTACACCGTTCTCTTGATATACCTAATTATTGTTTTCACTGAAATCATATATATTTCCTTGGGATTAATTTGATATTTCTCTACTTGGAATGTGGAAAAAACAATACCAGGTCTCATCGCTGTCTGGTACAGTAAACTCCCAATAATCTACCTGTATTCTTTGATATTAACTGCCTTGCCATTATCATCTTTCAATAATTTCATTCGAGTCACAACTAGAGTCTTTTATCTCCTTGTAATTTTCCATTCCAAATATTCTCATAACCTCCTTGGCATACTTGGATTGAGAAAGTAATGTGCCATTCCTTTCTTGTGTCCCCAATAAACCAAGGAAAAAGTTCATCTCACCAATCATAGACATTTCGAACTCATGTTTCATTAATTCTGAAAATTGTCTGTACTCTGCTTCATCTGATCTGAAAAATATTATGTCATCGACATTAACAAGCACCATCATCATTGGATTACTATTTTTGTTGAAAGAGAGATTGTAATCTACTCCACTATGCTGGAAACCATGATTCTTCAAATACTGATCAAGCCTTCAGTACTATGCTCTCGGTGCTTGTTTCATCCCATATAACGTTTTCTTCATCCAACAAAACTTGTTCTCATCCTCATGAATGATAAAACCATCTAGATGCTCTATATACACTTCTTCCTCCAAAATCCCATTCAAGAATGTAGATTTCACATTCATCTAGAAAACCTTGAACTTCCATTTCACTATAATGGATTGGAATAATCTGATTGTCTCCAGCCATGCAACTGGTAAAAATGTCTCATCGATATAAATTCCCTCTATCTAGGAGTATTATTTGAACACTAGTCATTATTTTTTTAATCACTTTTCCATCTTCATTCAACTTTTTGTGAAATACCCATTTAGTCCCGATGACATTATTTTCAGCTTGCCTCAAAACAATCTCCCATGTCTGATTCTTCTCAATCTGATCTAGATCTTCATTCATAGCCTGAAACCAGTTTTCATCTTCAGCTACATCAACAAAGCATTTAGGATCTACCAGAGATAAGAAATATGTCTACTATAGTGATTTAATTATTCTTGTCTGAACTAGGGCTGATTGATCTCCAATGATATTTTGTATGTCAATTTCAGATCGACTCCTTGGATTCTGTGCAAATACAGACTTTTCTTCTTCATTCTTGTCATTAGTATCTTCTTCTGAATTAGCATCATCCACTTCTCCTCCTCCTGCGTTTCTTTACACCTCATCGATTTCATCAAGAAATTATTCACCGTGTTGTTGAATGTTCTCATCATTTTCCACAACAGTGACGTCATTGCTCTCAAATACATTTCCTAGCCTTTTATTAAAGCATTTATTTTCATTGATTTTTCCTAAGTAGCCAAGGAATTTCCCCTCATCTCCACGTGACTCAAATTACAAGTGTTTTTCTTTGTTGAGTATAAAGCACTTACTCCCAATGATTTGAAAGTACTTCATTGTTGGCTTCTTCCTGTACCACATCTAATATAGAGTTTTTCCTTACTTTGGACACAATAGAGCTCTGTTAGAAATGTAGACCTATGTCAATAATGATTCCTTCCCAAAATTCTCTACTCTGTCTTTTTCTATAATCATTGTTCTGGCCATGTAGTTGATGATCTGATTACTCCTTTCAACTACTCCATTCTATTAGAGAGTTATCACTAAGGAAACTTGATGCATTGTCCCATGTTTCTCGAGATAGTCTTCCATATGACTGTTTGTGAATCCCGTACTAATATCAGTATGAAACTTCATATTTTTTTCTCAAGCATCCTTTTGAACCCCCTCTGGCACTGTTTTAAGCAGGTGAACACATCAGACTTATGGGAAATAACAAATACCCATGCCATTCTGCTATAGTCATCAATAAAAATAACATAGTATCTATTTCTATCAATTGTTCTTGCTGTGATAGGACCAAAAACATCAATATGAACCAATTTGAGAACTCTTGCTGACTCGTATTCCTTTTCCTTATACATCTTTCTGTTGATATTCCCTTGTTGGCATGCATAACACATGTGAGTACGATCACTTGATAGCTTAGGAAGGTCTCTTGCTGCATCAAATATTACCAGATCTTCCAGGGTTGGTTGGTATAGATGACCAAGTTGTTTATGCCACATATTGTTTTCTTCCTCTTTGGATAGAACACATATATCTTCTTCTCCACTTACCAGGTAGAGATTTCTCTTTGTTCTATTACTCTTTAGAACCATTTCCCTGTCTCTTCCTTTTATGATACAAATGTTCTTAGTAAACCTTATAGAATTTTTTGAGTCACATAGTTGACTGAAATAGGGAAAATTGTGACTGAGGCCTTCTACTACTAAGACATCATCATGTCTCATCTCTTTTCCCCCAAACTTGGCCTTTCCTAAGCCAATAATATTTCGGCCTTCATCGTTTCGATACATGTAAACTTCTTCTTTGTCATATTTTATACCTGTAATAATATCATTATTACCTTTCACGTGAGATGTGAAACCACTATCAAGGATCCACACACCAGATCGATCTGATGCTTAAGGTAAATTTATTCCACCACTTTATTCTCATCATTTTTCATCTTAGTCCATATTTTTTCCTTCACACTCAGCATGGATTGAGACTTACAATCTCTATCAGAGTACAATGGACAAGCTTCATCTTAAAAAGTTGAAAATATATTTTTCATCTTCAACTCAACTAGTGGTTTGTTGATTTACTGCTTGTGAACATTTTGATTATGGTTTGGAACATTCCTCTATATGGTCGAGGTACCGAACCTAGCCATGTACCCAAATCCTTCATACCAAAAATAGTGTCCTTCGAAATATGTTATAGAGAACAATTCCTTATTTGGTTGTCACCTCAGTTCTTATGCCCTTTGATATAACATGGCTATGGAATAAACATACTATGAATGTCCCATATTTCCACAACAATAACACCTAATATAAGGTGAATTCATTTGTGTCACTTCTGCACTACGATTTTCCCCATGGGATCTTTGAATATTCTGATTCTTCTTTGTCCCCAAATCTACCTTAAATATCAAAATGGTTGCCTGCAGTCTGACTTCAATTTTCATAGCTTTTTGTTTTTGATCAAGCCCCTCATTGAACATAGAATCTGGACATAATTGATGCTTCGTTTATACTAAACCACTATTCTACACATTCAGCTTCTCGGTTTTCTGAGTGATCTGCTTTCCGGATGTTCCAACAGGAGTAAAGATTTTTTCTTGATACTTAACCTTTTTCAAAAAATCGACAAGTTCTCTTTAATGTTCTTAAATAAACTTGATTAGATCTTTCTTTGTTTTATTCATGCCATCAATCTCCATTTTCTTTTCTTCAACCTTGAGTTTATATTCCTCAACCATTTCTGAGCACTCTTGCCTAAAAGTCTTAAGTTTTTCAGTTTCCTTTATCAGCTCAGACTTCTTTTCTTCCTGCTGTTGCATGTATAGTTTGGAATCATGTACCACCTTATTGGATTTCTTTGTTTTTTCTCTCGAAAAATCTATCTCTTCCGAAGATACTTCTAATTCATCTTCCATGTCAATTGTTCCCTCAACTTATTCTTCTTATTCATCACCTATAGTTTCATTCTTCTTATGAGAACTACTAACAACTGCCACCATTGCATTTTCTCCATGATCTCTGCAGTTCTCTATCTCTTCAACCTTCTCAACCATAGAAACGTATGAACTGTCACATTATTTTGAAAGAAGGTTCTTCTTCTTATAGAAATTTCTATTGAAATGTTTCTTTTCCTTTCCCATAGGATAAAGACTTCTTCTTGGGAATTTCAATTTCATCAAAATCATCATCCTCTTGGAACTTGTTGGGGCATCTTGCCGCAAGATGTCCAACCTTTCAACATTGAAAACCATCAAGTGGAGGCTTCCTTTTAAATGTTCCTTTTCCTCTTTGAAGGTTTGAGGAGAAGAATGACATCACCTCATCTATCTCTTCATCTTCCTGAGAATATTCAATGGTGATATTCTTCATGGCCTTGAATTCCACCTCTTTTGATTTCCCATTTTCCACATAATCGTTATCATAATTTCTCATTTCATATGCAATAAGGGTGTTGTGTAGGTTATCCAATGTCATATATTTTGGGTCTTTATCTTCCAAAACCGAATCCTTAGGATTGAAGTGATGTGGAAGATTCCTCAAGATTCATTTCACGATATTTATGTCTTCAATAACTTCTCCAAGACCTCGTATGTCCTCCACTACAACAATTACCTTTTCAAATAATGCATCAACAGATTCATTCAGGTTCATACTTGTTCTACAACACATGAAACTTTGCTTCTCTGGCCTTTTTATCTCCTTCATATATATTTAATATCTTTTCCCACAGGGCATGTGAGTTTTTTCATGACATCACCTTTTTATAAATAGCATTGGATAGGGCTCCCCCTGAATAATTAATTCCCTTGGCATCAACATCCAATTCTTTACGCTTATCTTCCGATAGTGCACCACTATTAATATTAGCTATTATACCATGCATTTATACTATAAAGACATCCATTCCAAATGATTAGACGTAATGTTGCATCTGATTCTTCCATAGATGAAAATTGTTCCTGCCAAAGATCGGAATCCCATTATGATTAGTGACCTCCATTTGATGGAGAAACACTGATATCAACCTTACCGTTTAATAGAAATTTTTAGGTCCACTAGGCTAGATACCCTGAGAGGGGGGCGAAACAGGGTATGAAAATATTAAATAACTTCTCCTTTTGATCTTGTTTTGTTGTTAGACAAAACCCTCCTTTCTCTCTCCTTACCATTGCATAGTATGAATGAATTTTAAAGCATGCACATGACACAACGATTTTACATGGTTCACCCTCACGGGGCTATGTCCAAGGAGCATACACTAGACATGTGACGATGTACCAAGTCCACTATAAGAGCACTAAAGTTTACAAGTTCGAAGTAGACTCACTATCCGTCCCGGTTTACAACCATTCAGAAATTTAAAACACACTGCCCTCTCAACTTAAGTGAGCTCACTACTTTATCAGAAGATCCACTCACCATTTATAGACCTACCGGTCTCTTCATTATCACTAATGAAATAATCCTCCACTATATTTAGATGCTTTATTAAATTACAAATTTCATCCAGTGATGAATACCACTTTTCCACTGATCACAATGAAACACACTTTGGAAATACCTTCGCAAAGCACTCTAATACGCAAATCTCCCAATTTCATGAAGCTTAAACAAGCCATCGTGAATATTCTTCCTTTTTGTGAATCACACATCTTCGTGGATCTCAGAACTTCCCAAAGATCAAGCCTTTGCAATTATTAGGCCATCGTGGAGAACAAGTCACAATAGAGTTACTTCCTTCACAAAGATCACCGAGCCAACGTGGAACAAACCACTTTAGTGGAGCTAAATTAGCCACCGCGAAGCTCCTTTCGTGAAGCACACTGCCTTCTGAACCACTTTCACGAGTCAAGAGCAATGTATTTTTCTTGAAAACTCTCTCCTTTTCTTGAGGATTCGATGCCTATTTATAAGTGATTCAATTGACCCTTAAACCTTCGGCATGAAATCAATGCCACATCATCTCAAATCACGATGCTCCGAAATTTCTACCGAAATTATCTCTATATCGCAAAGCACCATGGAAATTTTCAGATCATGGATCTCATTGTAATCACAGAACATTCCATCAATTCCTTCATGCCTTCGCTGTGAAGCTCCACTCACAATTCCCATGTCTGCCAGAATTCTCTTCAACTCTGCCGTTCGCGAAGCTCATTGTAATCGCGAAGAACACCATCAGATTTCTTCTTGTCTTCGCGAAATACACATCCAGAATCCCATATTCGTGAAAATAATGACTTTGCCATATTTTTATTAGATCTTCAAAGAAATCCATATTTCATGATGCTCACCAAACTCCAAATTTTGGACCCAAAAATTTGGCAATCAATGGGAAACGGTGCCACCTTGTATCTGCTCTTTTTGTACAGTCTCTAGATCATCCATTCCTTTGTCATGGTTCTTTGTCAACATAGAATGTCAACATCATCTCTGGAACTTGAAAATTCACCATGGAAACCTACTTTGTCAAGAAACACAATCAACCCAAAAATGATGCAATGTTACCTTAAGAGATTTTTTCCATCACACCCACTTATCAAAACATAGAAATCCCCCTTTAAAAACATTTACACCAAGGAAACAAATAAAAAAAGGATGGGAACTTACTGATGGTATTCTATGAAACCCCACACATATTCTTTCCCAGGCTAGATAAATTACACACACACATACCAATAAATATAAACTCACCACATACATACATGTGAGAATCCACAAGAATTCAAAGGTCAAATAAAAAAATCTAATTCAAAACCACTATTTAAAACATTATCAATTAATTTTCAAAACCACCCATTATCATTTCAAAATAAAAAATTTCCCAATTCCCATGAAACATACATCCCACTTTTCAAAAAACATTCGAAAATCCCATTTAATTTTAAAAAAATTCTCTCATTTTCAAGACAACCCATTTCCCTTTCAAAATGATTTAATGATTTCATTATGAAAATCCCATTTTTTATAAATCAATAAATATTTATCCAAATAAAACACTGTTTTAAAATCTAAAAAAAACACCCGTAAATAAACTCCAACTAATAAAAAAAAATAAAAGCACCCCCATACTCAATCAAAAGTCCCAAAATCACATAGGAATAACTGCTACACATGGATTGGTCGCATGATTTGGAAGGCCATGTGATGACCAGGTGAGCACATCGAAGGTCATCAGAGGCAGTTTCATGGTCTACACATGGTTTTTTCGATCATTCACAACAACCGAGAACCCTAAGAATCCCTACCATAATAACCACTAAATCTTCAAAACCAACATAAAATTATAAAAAACCCAAGGACTTCAAAAACACCCAAGGGCCAAGATCAGATTTTAAGGTACAACCATCCCTGACTACCCTAACAATTCAAGCATGCTTCTAGATAGGTGGTGATGAAGAAACTAACCATGATTGAATACTTTATTTTTTAAAATCCTAGCTCCACATTAATATACATATCTAACTAACAAGGTCTAATTACTCTAATACAATTTTTTCATGAACCAACCCGGGTCAACCCTAAGCTAGTCACCTGATCCGGCTCATGATAAGGACAGAGAGTCCTTCCCAATCCTTCTAGGATGAAAAATAGTGTCTACTAACAAGAATAACCAGTTTTCAATGATTTATAATATGAAAATAGGTAAATAAATAAATAAAAATAGAACAAGTAATATTGAACCAATAGTGGAAAATAAATAAAACTAAAATTACCTCTATGCGACCTTGTATGTCACCGTCAACCATTGAACCAAAGTTTCTCCTTAGAGAATGAGTCTAAGTTAGAATTATCAAAATAAGATACAAACAAATATAGAGATATAAGAATGATTATTAAAACTCAATAAGAATTTCCAAACAAACTATTCCCTATGAATTACCATTATAAATAAAACTATTTTAGGCTAGTTTGAAAATATAAAAAATAGGGTTTTTATAAATTTCAAGACAAGTAGTCGGCTAAAACTTATAAAAAACATTTTTTATCTTACCTTGAAAACCATATTATAAATAGAATTGAATTTTTTAAAAAACCCATTAACATAATTGAGCATGTGGTAAAGTAATCACTTCATTAGGAGCTATACAATAGGGGAATGCAAAACATTTTTTCATTATTTATGAAATGAATGGAAAACTGAGCATAAAGAATTTAGTAAATTAGTACCATAAAAAATAGGGGTAAGTGATATAAATAGTATTGGGAAATCACTAGAAACTAGCTTAATTTGTATCCAAGGATCAGTATCCTCTCAGTGATCAACCATGGACATGAACATTCATTCTATATCTTGATCCCACTAATTAACACCATAATATTTTAGTTAGTGTTGTAAATGTAAAACTGATAGGGAGACCGAGCCTTGACATTGACGAATCACCTATCATACTAGACCTAGTATTCCCACCTAGATACATAGTATTACCTTGTACCATACCTTAATGGTGTTTAGTTTTATCAATATAGAATATATATACATTTCTGATACTTTTACTAATAACCACTATCATCTATCTCACCATAAATCTCATTTTTTAAGGGAAACCTCTTTTACCTTTCCAAAACATAAAAAAATCACAATATCAATTACCGACATACATTAAATGTCACAAATTTAACACAAAACACATTTATAATACTAGACGAATGTATTAAAAAAAGGTTTTCATTTCCATAAAATAATTGAAGGTGCAAACCGGGCATTATCACCTTAAAATTGAGAAGTGATTTTCATTTGAAAAACCAATTAAAAATTAAAAATTCACGTATCTTTAAACAAGATAAAAAACATTCCAAAATAAAAGTTAACCTCAATTATAATATTAGGTAATACATGGGCATCGAGAGAAAATGGATTTCCACGAATTAAAATCCACTATTCATGGCATATAAATTTCATATAATAGTAAAAAAACGTTTTTAAAATAATAAATCAAGCATGGAATTAAAATTAATGTTTTGTTCATAGAGAATATACCTCAAAACATTCTTCCTTTTAAAAAAGATAATCCAAAACCACCCCAAACAGGCCATGGATGCAAAGAGACCCTCCTTTTGTGCTTAAATCCATATATAAATATATATATACCCCTATATTAATTGTATATATACCCATCTCCATGAGGTAATATATAAAAATAAGTTATATATATATTCCTTACCCATGAGTTTGGGTTTAAATCACATTCTCGAATGATATCCCAAAACACAATACAAAAAATACAAAAAACTAAAAAATTACAAAATGCCAAATTAATAATTGTGAAAATTGATTAAAATAACAAAACATAACTAAAACTGATAGTGAATGAACTAACTTCAACGGACAAGGTTATAAGTAGACCACACGGGACCCGAGGACACAAGACAATAAAGAGAAACAAGAGAAATCCCCAAAAGGGGGTTGGGGTTCAGAGTAAAGTGCACACACCACACTGGAGAAATAAAAACTATGAGAAAGAGATGGGAAAAAAGGAGAGGTAGAGAATAAACTCACTGGAGTTGATTGCACCAAAGTTTTGAAGTATGATTGGTGACTGAAAGGAGTGGTAGGGTGAGGTCATGTGTGAGTGGGAGCCCTCCTGGGTGGATGATCGATCAAGAGAAGGAGGGGGTGTCACACTTAGAGAGGGGGTGGGTGAGACCCATTTGAGTGTTTAATAACAATAATAATATAACTATTAATCTTAATAATAATAATAATACAATTATTATTTTTAAAAAAATTTAAAGGTTGGACATGGTGCATGGTTTGGACACATGGTTTGTTAAACTATACACCAATGGTGCACCCCTCATTGGGCCCCTGAATAACCACACACAGTTCTCCAAAATGTGTGATGTTTGTGTGATTCAGCTCTATCAAAAAATAAACGAGTCTTTCACGGGTTGCACAAATTTTATACTAACAGTGCACCAACCATTCACCTTTGTTAAAAACCAGAAATTTTAAAACAAAAAAATACACCAGTTAGAAACTCAAAAGCAAGTCTGAAAATAATTAAATAATTTAAATAAATAATATTTCGTGCTCTAGATGTGAAACCCCTACTTCCTTATTTCAAAAATTCCTAACCAACCCATAGGCTCGGCTCTAGGGTGTATGCCTAAAAGTGAAATTAAACAAGGGTTTTAATCGAAAACTAAAAGGGTCCACACCTCATAAAAAACAAATTCTTAAAATCTTCCCACCTTAAATAAATTCATTCATGATTTTCCCTTCCAGGGGTGGTCTAGAATTATATGAGCATAACTTCACCCACTAGGCTTATACGTTAGCCTCTGGCTCCCAAGTCTCATCATGTGAATGGTCATGCTACCATAACACCCCTATAAGAGGGATATAACATCCTTGAAGAGCCTTTATTCTATGATCAACAACATGTATAACATGATACTCAAATAATGCATCTATCGGCAACTCATCCTCCTAAGGATGAAGAATGTGATATGGGTATGAGTGATAACAGCACAACTAAGATACTTGGAAGAAATTGTGCATGGATCAGTATATTTGAGGAAACTTCCACAGATATGATCCCAGCATGAATCTGTCCAAAATCATGAATGTCCTGATAGATCCTGGTGAAAAAATACCTATAATTAATCCATTTATTCCCTAGCCTCGACAAGTCATGCGAAAAGACCCAATCCCCGACCTAGAACTCTAGAGGTCCTTGATAGTGAATAGGGTAATATTTTTGTGTAGACTGTGAATTATCCATCCATTTTATATTCAAATGGACCTTATCCATAGTGTCTTGAATGATCCGAGGTCCATGTAATGATGTATCTCTTACCTTTAACCAGTATAATGGTGATTATCATGTACTGTCATAAAAATCATTAAATTTTTCCATTGGTATAATCTCATAGTATGTATTATTATAGGTGAAATAAACAAAGGGTATATGAATCTCCCAAGAGACACCAAATGAAAAAAAACATGCTTATATTATTTCCTCTAGGACCTTTATGGTATGCTCTAACTACTCATTAGTCTAAGGATGGTATGTTATTCTCGAAATCACATTTATACCTAATGACCTCTGAGAGCCTTGCCAAAATTGGTATGTTAAATTGGAGTTCCTTTCTGATATAATGGTATGAGGAAACCTATAAAGGTTTATAATATCTTGGATGTAATGTATCCCAATATCATCTAGTAAGAAGTTCTTCCTGATAGGAATGAAATGGGAATCCTTTATATTACTATCCACAATGACCCATATGACATTACCTCTTTGAGGTGACCCTAGTAACTCGATTAAGAAATATATTTAAACATATTAGAATTTATACTAAAGAATGGAAAACTGCTATAAAATCCCCGTTTGTTCGCTGGTGATTCTCCTTCACCTGCCGATTGGTGGAACACTTCATAAAAAACCAGCTACCTCACATTTCATCCTCAACCACTAGTATTTACAGTATAAGAATCAATGAATATTGGTGACAGTGGGATGTGATAACCAATATAATGTATGAAATTATCACATTAGTTCTTCATGTATTTATTATAGAACCCAAACATGACAATGAATATGATGAATTTCATCCTCAGAGACTATCCAACAAGGATGTGGGTCCTCACCGACCACACTCTCTCGTAGGAATAAACCCTCAGAATATAATAATTTCCATATGTTAACCATATGTAGAATATTGGAAGTCAGTAACAAGGATGAGAGGAATGTATGTCCATGACTATCCTACACCTCTAAGTTAATCTCTGAGCACAATGACATGAGGTGCCAGTCACTACTAGCCTCTTGAACTACCTATGCACGATTCTTCCAACTCAGAGAATCTTCTATTTTAATTCCTCTTCCATATGTATAGGATATCTCAAAATATAAGGAATGAAGATAATCAATTCACCTTATATATTAAAGGTTCAATTTGTGCGGCATGAATACATACTTTAGGATTTTGTGGTTCATAAACACCATAAAATGATATCCAAGAAAGTAGTGCCTCTAAAAATGAGATGCATGAAAAAATACATCTAACTCAAGGTCATGCAGCTGGTAATTCAACTCATGAGGTCTCAACTAGCGAGACATTTACGCCATAACTCAAGCACCCTGCATTAGGATAACTCGCAGCCCGACGCCCAATGCATCATTGTAAATTGTATAACTTCTTCCAGGATCTTAAATAATCAGAATAAATTCTGAAGTTACCCTATCCTTAAGCTCCTAAAAATCATTTTCACACTATTAATATCATACAAATTCAACCCCTTTCTACTTCAATCCCATGAGAGGCACAGAAAAAATTGGAAATTTTTGGACGAAGAGCCTGTAATAAGTAGACAATCTAAATAAATTTCACATCTCAAAGGCATTCCTAGGCTACTTCCAAGAAACCACAACACTCACCTTCTTTGGATCCATAAAAACTAATATCTCATAGATGGTGTTAAATAGGAAATGAACTTCATATATCCATAAATTACATTTTGTGAGATTTGTATACAAACTATGATCTTATATTATATTCAAAATGATGTCAAGGTGTTTTTCATGATTGTGTCAAGTCGATGAATAAACGAACATTTCATACACAATAATATCTATGAAATAATCTATAAACAGCTGGAAAAACATATTTTACCAGGCCATCAAAACATCAAGTGTGTTTGTGACACAAAACAACGTAACCATATACTCATAAAGGCTATTCCTACTATAAAATGTTTTATAAGATATGTTTGTAAACCTGATATTTAAATGGTGATAACCCAACCTCGAATAAATTTATAAGAAAACCCATCCTCCTTTGTGATAGTTTAAAAGATCATATATTTTTTGAAAGGGATTATGTTTCTTAATCACTAATTGATATAATTTCTGGTAATCCACATATAGCCTAAGTGTTCGATCCACCTTTTCAAAAAAGGATAGGTGAACCCCATTGAGATGTACTTGGTCATATAAACCCCTTTGTATCCAAGTCCTCTAGCTATCTCCTAACATGATAACACTCAGTAGTTGTGATATTATAAGGAGGAATGGATACCGATGAAGACCCTAGAAATATATTTATAGATTACTCTAACTCTCCCTTAGGAGGTGAACTAGAAAATTTAAATTGTAAAATGTCACTGAAACGATCAACCACAAAAGGGATGTCCACCAGAAATATTCCCTAATCATCCAGATATAATATATAAATCTGGGATATCACACATTCTAACCCATAATTCTCTGGTGTAACTCTACCATTCATGACATCACATTCATGTTTTTGAATAAAAAATCCACCCTCTTGTGATATAATGTTCACTATTCAGTGATATCAATCGATGTAACCATGATAGGGGTCCAACTAGTCCATATTGAGAATTATATCAAACCCTTTCATCTCAAGGATAATGAGATCCCATATCAAGCGACACCCAACTACCTCAAGGGGAAACTCTCTAAACTGGTGAATACTATCAAATCTAATCTCCAATAGAATATCGATTGTCATAATGCTATCAGAATACTAAACATAGAGCCCAATGATATCTAAAATAGGAAAGGATATAAAAGAATGCGATTCACCTATATCAAAAATAGAATATACTATAGTGGAGGATACTAAGATCATACTTATCACCATTATTTGACTAACCCTATTCTTATAAGGTTTCAACTTTACAGAATATATCTAGCCTGATATACAGCCCTGTGAAACAACCTAACTACCTGGACCTAGACCAATCCATTATTAAGGTACAACTAATGTCTAGATCCCCTTTCCCTGACCAACCCCTCATCTTGAATGATTGGAATTACTCTAACTCAAGACTAACATGGATCTATAAATCTCACTCCTAAACCCAGTGTCAATGTTGGACCCCTTCCACTACCCAATGAAATGAAGGTCTTGAAAAACCTCTATATAAAGCTCATCCTTCCGCATACTCGGCACTCAAATGGGCCTCTATCACACTATATCCCCATATGTACCCATATCCTACACTAATGATAGAATAAAAAACTACCAGAACTCACACTATAGCTGTTATTCCCCTCATGAGAAGTCTCATAACAAAGTTTCCTTCCACCTCACACAGAATCATAGGGCCGAGGAGCTCCATAACCATTCTCTGGTCCCCCATATTCTATCTAGTTACATTCAATACTCAGTGCCTTATTTACTATACTAGTTATAGTAGAGAATCTAAACATTTTTACCTATAATAGAACATATTATTTGAGACCTTCCTTGAATCATATCTCCATAGATGGCTGAACAACCAATATAGATAGGGGAAAATCATTGAAGCTTTATAAATCATGCCAAATAATACATAACGGTCATCACACCCAACTCCAAATTCATAAACTCATTGTCCCACTCAGCCCTTAGTGTATTATTAAATAAGTTTTCATAAAAACTATATTTTAATTCCCTCCAAACTATATCCTGATGTGTATTAGCTTCGTTCAAAACATCCAACCACCACTTAGTTCCTCTCCAAAGTATATATGCTGTGATATTCACTCCCCTCTCAGAAGGGGTCTCTAGATGCTTTATGATTGAGAAACAAATCTTAATTCATGGATCAGTAGAATTTGGAATACCATACCCATAGAAAGTGGTAATAAGATGCTGCTAGAACATACATGCCAACACCGCTATAGATGTGGTAGTATACGGGGTTCCCTAAATGGTCTACATAAAGCGTATGAACCCCTATGGAACTTTTTCATCAGCACCTATATCTTGTATTACTAGTAGTTCCTCATGTGTAACTACTAAAGGTCATACTTATGGACTATGGACCACCACTTCTAAACCATGGTAATCACGACCTTCCTGGTGCAAGACTTGAGAATGTCATGATGTAATGTCTCTAAAAATTCCATGACTATGTCCTCAAAAGGAATAGATAATGATAAGATCAAAAATATAAGCATAGGGAAGGTTTAATCCTTACTATAGAAAATCCAAACCCCGCTTCATGATCAAAAATAAAGAACTGGGTAAAAGGAACGATTGTAAGAAGCACTAGAGACATTTCCTACAACCCACTCTAACATTTGGGTATTTGTCGAACACTCTATTTCAAAAATTAAATTCATTTAAGTTTCTACTTATATTAAAACTATATTTAAATGGTTTAATTACATAAATCAAAATTTACAATTTATAAGATCCTTTAAACCCTAAAAATAGAAGTATTAAATCCATTTAATCAAACAATTATAGATTTCATCCCATGAAACCAATGGTTAGGGATCAATGTGCTATAATTGACTAATTAAGGTTTCTACATTATCCTATGAAGTAAAACACAGTTAGGTCAATAAATGAACCTTATGTAAAAATTATTCTTCTCAAACCCCTATACAAAACACTAGGGTAATTAAAATTATATCACATAAGGAACACATAATAAATGTCATGTTATGAAGCAATTCATCCTATAAGTCATTGAATAATACATGGAATGCGAATTATCTACTTGCCTAAAATGATGCATGAGAGGGAATGAAGACATCTCATTGGGCCATGGTAAAATACATTATGATAAGTAATAGCATACATCAAGTTGGTCGCCCAACGATGAAGTCAAATCAACCATAATAGAACAATAACAAACAAAAGTTCTCATTTAGGAAACCTAGTAATTACCCAGAACATGGATTAACTAATATCACACATGGTTTACAACCAAGTTCCAATATATTTGTAATCTTATTTCTATTATCTAAATATAGTAAGGAAATAAATTAATTGGTCCTCTGATTCCACATTAATACATCCCAACCCTGGAGCCACGGAATGGTACCCTGAGCTGGTGGGTCACATGGCCTCATGTGCGCCACCTCATATAGTAGAGGCTACTGACTAGTAAAGAGGGGCTATGGTGGAATAGTGGGGAGAATATGTCCTCATGAACAAAGTGTAGAATAGCGGTATAAAAATAACAGTGTATAGTGGATGAAATAATAGCAAGAAGTAACATCCAAAGATAATATCCAGAAAGTATAAATAAATAAGGCCAAAAGTTATGTCATATACAATATGACAATCATGTCATGTGTCTATAAAAAATGGAAGGAAATAAATGGAAATATACCTTCAATAAAATACAAGTATAAAAAGTAAAAAATCCAAAAAAAATCTCCAAATAGCATCATGAGTATAGTTTGGTCTTGTGCTCCCCTACTCATAAGCAACAACAAAAGGAGGAATCATAAAGAGGGTGCTTTCCCTGATCCATACCTCAATCCATGAAGTCATTCTTGGTACCCAACTACGGCCTATAAATGTTATGATATAAAACTCAGTAGTCCACCACCAATGGTGTCTATAAAAAGTCTAGTATTTTAAATAATATTATGTAGTGTGTAGTCAATAATAGATATAATGTTAAAAATGTAGAAATTAAATTGTCCATTATGTAATTGGTAATCAAGAACCATAATAAGGGCCAGCTATAATCAAGAAACTGTAAACAAAGGCTAGCTATAAATCATTGAAAAAACCATCTGTAACATACTATTTCATGTAATAAAGGTTAAGAACCCATGGGAAGAATCCAAGGAGTAGAAAAGTACAAGCCAACCCCTTTGGCCATTTCAAAGTAATAAAATGTTAGATTTACGTGGGCTGGATCAAAGGTCTATGACTGAGGCATCCCAATGAGTCCATGGATTGTATCCATAGTAGATTCGGTAAAGACTTGGGTGGAGCCCAAGGAGTATAAATATCCAAGGTGTTCCAAGAAACCTGGATCCTAGGAACAGAAATGTTATAGGAATCCAAATTAATCCAGATCCCTGGATTAGAAATGTGAATTGAATCCAAGTAATCCAAATCCAAAGAGTATATTTGTCTAATTCATTTGAATCATAAGAGAATTCAACATTAATTTCATAACACATTTAACATTTCCATTGAAATCATTCAACCATATCAACAATATATAATTACATATAAAAATAGAAATAAAACCCTCTCTTAATTCCTCAATCAATTCAACAGGGACCCCTTTACCAAAGGTGAGCTCACACACACCCAATGGGGTATTACTTCATAAAAAAGATACTAAAAGACACCTCAAGGTTGGTCCAGGTTGAGGTAAACAACATCCAATCCAAAAATGGTACAAAATTGGAAACCTAATCATCTTACAACAAATTAGTCATGTAATATTATAAATTTTAAAGAAATTCCCAAAATGTATGACATACATCATAACAGAATCTAGCTATCAAAGAGAAAATCATTCAGGAAAAAGGTATAGAATACCTACCATATACCCATGGTAGATAACTCAACCAGTATTAGATCCTAATTCAATCTTAATTAGAAGAAAATGGAATAATATATGAACACTATAAAAATAGTTCATAAGTGATCACACCAAAATATCAACATTGATTGCAAGGAAAATGATTAAACGATCCTAAGGAGTTAATAACTTACCAAAGACTATCCAATGAGTTTATTAGAAGTAGAATCAGGGTTCATATGACTATAAGAAATCAAATACTAGGTTTTTTCCTTAATGTAGCTTCTTTTAGATCTCTTATGCGATAGAGAGGAAGACTTCAGAAAAAAATGAGTCCCTGCAAATTATTTTAAAAACTGACCTCAGGTATTTACATGGAGTGTAAATTCATTACACGTTGTGTAATGATTAGGATTTACCTTTAATGTAAAACAATTACATGATATTACTTGAACTTCCCAAGACATTACACATCATGAAATGAATTCACGCCCTGTATTTCAAGTATACGTTGTATACTTGGCCTATAGGTTACCATCACCCCTACTTCCATGTTTCAAAAACACCTTAGAGGCCCACAAACTTTTCTCCATGGTCTAAGTTAAAAATATAACATAAAAAGGGTTTTAACCAAAAAATAAAAGCGTTGTACCTCATAGGAAAATTGGGATTTTACATAGGGGTTTTAGTGTTATTACAGTTTTAGTTCTTTTTAGGTTTTTAGGCGTTTAAGTGTTTTTATATTTTTTTATTTTTTTCATAGGGTTGTTAAGGTTTTTTCATTTTGATGGTTTATTAGGGATTTTAGGAATTCATATGGTTCTTATGTTTTTCATGGGTTTTGAGAGTTTTTATAGTTTTTATGTTTTCTTGGTCTCTTCTTGTTTTTTATGTTTTTACATGTTCTATGTGTTTTTTGTTTTTTATTGTATTCTTAAGGGTTTTTAGGTTTTTGAAAATTTTAGGGATTTATATGGATTATTAGGAATTTTTATTATTTTTATGATTTTTAGGTTTTCAATGGATTTTGAGGGGGTGTAGAGGTTTTAGGGTTTTTGTAGTATTTTGGGATTTTAGGGTTTTTTTAGTTTTTTTAGTTTTATGGTTTTTTATAATTTTTAACATATTTAAGGGTTTAAAGGGTTTTAATATTTTTTATGGGTTTAGGGTTTTATATATTTTAGTGGTTTTTATAGTTTTAATGGGTTTTAGGATCTTTTTCATTTTTTAGGGTTTTTTACATTTTTTAGGTTTTTATGATTTTGAACTCTTTTTAGGTTTTTAAGCATTTCTTAGGGGGTCTTAGGGTTTTTATTTTTTTAATATTTTTATGTTTAAAGGGGTTTTAAGTGATTTTGGGATTTTAAGGTTTTCTTAGGGTTTTTAGTATTTTAGTGTTTTTTATTTTTTTAAATATTTTTAGGAAAATTTTATATTTTTTATTTCTTTTACGATTTTTTGAGATTTTGACGGATTTTTTGTTTTTACGGTTTTTAGGGTTTTAATAGTGCTTTGAGTTTTTTGGGGTTTTTTGAGTTTTTAATTTTTTTATATATTTTTTTAACATTTTTATGTGTTTAATGGGGTTTTAGTGTTTTTAGTGGTTTATGGTTTTATGGGTATTTAGGTTTTTTAAGAATTTTGGAGTTTTTTTGGTTTTAAGGGTTTTAGATTTTTAAGGATATTTTTAGGGGTTTTTAAGATTTTATAATTTATATGTATTTTAGGGGTTTTAGTGTATTTAGGATTTTAAGGATTTATCATATTTTTTTAGTGTTTTAGGGTTTTTATGTTTTTAGGGATTTTTAACGATTTTATGTTTTTTAGGGTTTTAGTGATTTTAATAGTTTTAGGGTTTTTAAGTTTTTATGGGTTCTAAATGTTTTTTGTCTTTAAGTTATTATTTAGGTTTTTCATGGATTCCGACAATTTTAGGTATTTTTATGATGTTATGGGGTTTTAGGGTTTTAAGGGATATTGATCTTTCTGAGGGGTTTTATGTTTTTTTGGGGGGGGGGGGGTTTAGAGTCTTATTCTATTTTTTGGGGTTTTATTATTTTTTATCGATTTTAAACATTGTTGAGTTTCAATAGTTTTTAGAGTTTTTAGTGGATTTTTTTGTTTTTTAAAATTTATTATAGGTTTTTTACAATTTTTAGGGTTTCAGTGTCTTTTAGGGGTTTTATATTTTTTAAAGGGTATTATGGTTTTTAGATTTTTAATATATTTTAAGGGGTGTTTGGGGTTTCTGGGCTTTTTAAATTTAGGTATTGTTTTGAAAATTTTTGGATTTTAACAGGTTTTAGTTTTTTTAGGGATTTTGAGACTTTTTAGAGGGTTTAGGATTTTAGCGTTTTTAGGGGTTTTGGTGTGTTTTTTGTTTTTAGAGGTTTTAATTGTTTTAAATTTATATGGTTTTCAATGTCTTAACAATTATAGGTATTTATTGGGTTTTTTTTTGGATTTTTATGGTGTTTTAGTGTGTTTATGGATTTTGGGGGCTTTTATGGTGTTTTAGGGTCTTTTGGGGTTTTATGGTTTTTTTGGGTTTTAATGGTTTTTGAGGTTTTAGAGTTTTTATGGGTTTTTGTAATTTTCGAAAAATTCAGGGGTTCAAAGGGTTTTTATAGTTTTTATTGGTTTTTAGGGTTTTTAATGGTTTTAATGTTTTTTTTGGGTTTTTATAGTTTTTAGGCGTTTTAGGGTTTTTAGTATCATTTTATAGTTTTTAGGGTTGTTATAATTTTATATGTTTTTATGAATTTTAATTTTTTTTAGTTTTTCAAGGTTTTCAAAGGGGTTTTAATGGTTTTTAGATATTTTAGGCCATTTTATGGGTTTTAGTGATTTTAAGGATTATTATTTCTTTTTTAGGTTTTTAGGGATTTTTATTTGTTTTTAGGTGTTTTTAGGGTTTAAATTGTTTTTTTAGATTTCAAGGTTTTATCATGGGTTTTCATATTTTTTTGGGTTTGCTGTGTTTTTTTGGGTTTTTATGGATTTTAAAGATTTTTATTATTTTTAGGGTTTTAGGGATTTTGAGGGCACTTTGGGTTTTTATGATTTTTTGTGTTATTATTATTATTTTAGATTTTTATGGTTTTAAGGTTTTTTAGAGTTTTTAACATTTTATGCACTTATTGGGGTTTTAGTAGTTTTAGTGGTTTTAGTGTTTTTATTGGTTTTTGAGTTTTTAAGGATTTTAGGGGTGTTTATGTTTTTATGGGTTTTTAATGTTTTTGGTAATCTTTTGGGTTTTGGGGGTTTTAAGTGTTTTTTGTTTATTATGGTTTTCTTGGGGTTTCAGGCGTTTTGACATTTTTACGGATTTTAGGTCGTCTATAGGATTTATTTTTTAGGGATTTTGAGTGTTTTTAACGTTTTTATGATTTGTAAGGTTACAAATGGTTTTTAGCATTTCATAAGGTATTTAAGCGTTTTTATATTTTTAAGTATTTCTAGGGTTTTTAGGGTTTTAGAGGATTTTATGTTTTTTGGGATTTTAGGAATTTATTAGTATTTTATGGTTTTTAATGTTTTTACAGATTCTAAGAGGTTTTTATGGATTTTTAGATATTTATCATTTTTGGGGTTTTTAGTTTTTTAGTTTTTTATAGGTTTTAATGTTTATTGGATTTGTAACATTTTTAGGGTATTGAAGGGTTTTAGAGTTTATTGTGGGTTTTAGGGGTTTTCTATGCATTTAGGATTTTCTAAAAATATTACAGGTTTTATAGTTCTTAAGGGTTTTAGAGTTTTAAGGTTTTTAGGGATTTTTAGTTTTTAGTATTTTTTTGGTTTTTTGTGGTTTTAAGTGTTTTTACATTTTTATAGTTTATAATATTTTTCTATAATTTTTAGGGTTTTTAACTTTTTAGCGATTTTTAGGGATATTTTAGGATTTTTAAATTTTTAAGGGCTTTATGGATTTTGGGGTTAATTATGGTTTTTAGGGTTTTTAAGGGTTTTTAGGGTATTAAGTATTTTCCAGGGTTTTTAGGGGATTTAAGTACCTTTAGGGTTTTAATGATTTATTTGTGTTTTCAGTGTTTTTATTGGTTTTTACGTTGTAATGGTTTTGTATGGGTTTATAAGGTTTTAGATATTTTTATGGTTTTTGTGGGTTTTTGGGTTCATAGTGGGTTTTAAAGGTTTTTAAGGTTTTAATGTTTTTAGAGTTTTTTTCAACTTTTTATTGGTTTAAAGGGTTTTTATAGAATTTTTTTTTCGTTTTAGGGTTTTTAGTGTTTCTATAGTTTTTAGTGGCTATTACGGTTTTTGGAGGTTTGAGGGTATTTTAGGGTTTTTATATTTGTTTATGTTTTTAACTTTTTTAAGTGTTTTTAATGTTTTAATTGAGTTTTTTTAGGTTTTAAGGTTTTTAAATAATTATGGATTTTGTGGGTCATTAATTTTTTTACGGTATTTAGGGTTTTAGGTATTTTGAGGGATTTAGGGTTTTTAGGGGTTTTAGGGGTTTTCAGTGTTTTTATCCTTTTAAGTGTTTTTAGGTTTTTAATGTTTTACTAAGGGTTTTCAAGGTTTTTTCATTTTTAGGGATTTTTTTTTGTTTTTTATGATTTTTATGGTTCATTATGTTTTTTATAGATTTTCCAGTTTTAGGGATTCTTTGGGATATTAAGGGTTTTTTATTTTATTATTGATTATAAGAGTTTTTTTGTGTTTTTACCATTTTATTAGTTTAAGTTGGTTTTAGTGTTTTTTAGTTGGTTTTAGGGGTTTTAATGCTTTTAGTGGGTTTTATGATTTTTAGGGGTCTTTGGGGTTTTTAAGGTATTTAAGGGGTTTTTAGGGGGGTTGCATTTTTTAGGTTTTATGGACTTTTATGAGTTTTTAATTTATTCTTGTAGTTTTTCTGGGTTTTAATGTGTTTTATATTTTAATGTATTTTTATGTATTTTTTATTATTTTCACTGATTTAGATTTTTTAAGGATGTTGATGTTTTTAAGGTTTTTAGTGTTTTAGGGTTTTAGGGTTATTAGCATTTTTAAACATTTAGTGGTTTAAAGTGTAATTAGGTATTTTATTTTTTTTCTTAGTTATTTTCAGCAGTTTTTGGGTTTTTTATTTATTTTGATATTTTTAGGGATTTTTTTTTATTTTTATGGTTTTTAGGGGTTTTAGGGATTTTGAGGGTTTTTTATTTTTAGGGTTTTATGGGTTTTTAAAGTTTTTAGAATTTTTCAGGGATTAGGCGATTTATGTGTTTTTAGGATTTTAAAGATTAATTTTGGGTTTTCAATGTTTTTATGTTTTTATTTTTTAGGTATTTTCATGAATTTTAAGATTTTTAGGGGGTTAAAGGTTTTTTAGGTTTTTTGGGTTTTTTTTATGTTTTTATGGTTTTTATCGGTTTTTGAAATTATATAATGTTTTCAGGGGTTTAAAGGGATTTTTTAATTTTTAGTGGTTTTTATGGGTTTAGAGTTTTTTAAGGGTTTTAATTGTTTTTAGGGGTTTCAGGTTTTCTTATTGGTTTTTAGGGTTTTTAGGGTTTTTAAAGTTTTAAGGTTTTTTTGGGATTTTTCAGTTGTTAATATTTTTTTATGATTTTGACGAATTTTTAGGGTTTTATGGAGTTTTTAGGGTTTTCATAATTTTTTAGGGTTTTTATCATTTTAAGGATTTTTTGGATTTTAAGTGTTTTTATTTTTTTAAGTTTCTCTTAGGTTTTTAGGGGGTTTAGAGTTATTTACATTTTTAGGGAAATGTAGGGATTTTAAGGATATTTATGGTTTTTAGTGTATTTAGGGAAATTGAGGTTTTTAGCGTTTTTATGGGTTTTTTGGTTTTTAGGTTTTTTGTTTTCATTTTTAGGATTGTAGGTTTTTTAGATATTTGAATCATTTTAAGAAGAATAAATGGGTTTTAGTGGTTTTTAGTGTTATTATGGTTTTTAGTGTTATTATGGGTTTTTTGTGTTTTTATGGTTTTTAGGATTTTTAGTGTTTTATGGTCTTTTTAGGGTTTTTAATTTTTTCGGGTTTTAGGTGTTTCTCAGTTTTTATGGTTTTCATAGAGGTTTTTGGGGTTTTTTATTTTTTTACCTCTTAAGGATTTTGAGAATTGTTTTAAATTTTTATGGTTTTTAGGGCATTAGGGATTTTGACGAGTTTTAGGGTTTTAGGGGGTTTTTTTATTATTTTGTATGTATTTAGGGGTTTACGTGTTTTTATGTTTTTATGGTTTTCTTTTGAATTTTCAAATATTTTTATGGGTTTTAATGTTTTTAGGTATTTTTAGGGTTTTTATGATATTTATGGTTTTTAAAACTTTTAGGGATTTAGGGGGTTTTAGCATTTTAGGGGTTTTAGATTATATATGTTTTTTGGGTTTTAGGTTTTTTTAGTTTAGTAGCGTTTTAAGGTTTTTATATTTTTTAAAGATTGTATGGGTTTAATGGGTGTTTATAGTTTTTAGTGGGTTTTCAATGATTTCATGATTTTTAAGGGTTTTAAGGTTTCTGTGTTTTTTATCGTTTTTATGGGTTTTACGGTTTTAAGGACTTTTAAGGTTGTATGTTTTTCATAATTTTTAAGTTTTTTGGCAATTTAATTGTTTTAGGGATTTAATATTTTCTTAGGAGTTTCTTGGGTTTTTATATATTTATGGTTCTTATGGATTCTTTAGGATTTTTTGTGGTTTTTATGGTTTTTAAGGATTTTGAGGGGTTTATGGTTTTATGATTTTAAATCTATTTTAAGGTTTTTTTGGTGTTTTTAGTTTTTTGAGGTTTTCTTACAACTTTTCATGGTATTTAGGAGTTTTTCCATTTTTTTATTTTTAGGGCGTTTTTATGTTTTTATGGGTTATAGAAATTTTAGGGATTTGTATAGATTCTTGAAATTTTATTAGTTTTTTGGGTTTTTATGGTTTTTTAAAATTTTAGGTTTTTATGGTTTATATAGGTTTTTCAGTGTTTTAATGTTTCTATATGTTTTTTTGGTTTGTAAGAGTTTTAGTGTTATTAGGGTATTTTCAAGGGTTTTAGGGGCTTTTATCAATTTTATGTTTTTATGTGTTTTTAGTATTTTTATTTTTTAAGGTTTTCTTATAGGTTTTCTAAGTATTGAGGGGTGGTTTTACCATTTTAGTGATCTTTAGAGAATTTTATGGTTTTTAAGGTTTTTATAGATTTGTAGGAGGTTTGGTATTTAAGGGTTTATATAGTTTTTAGGGGGTTTTTTATCATTTTTAGGTTCTTTAGGGGTTCAATGTGTTTTTAGGGTATTTAAGGTTATGTATGAATTTTTTGGGTTTTGGGGGTTTGACATTTTTAAGGATTTTTTGGGGTATTTAGTATTTTTATGACTTTTAGTAATTTTTTATATTAAAGGGTATTAGGGGTTTTATGGGTTGTTTGTGTTTTTAGGGGATTTTTGAGTTTTTTTGGGTTCTTATGTTTTTTATATTTTTTTATGTTTTTAGGGGTTTAAAAGGTTTTTAGGGGATTTTATGGGTCATAGGTTTTTAGAATATTTTTGGATTTCAAGGGGTTTAATTTATTTTTAGTTTTTTTATGTTTTTGTTTGAGTTATAGGGTTTTTTATATTTTTATGTATATTTAGGGATTTTTTAGGAATTCTATTGGTTTTAAGGGTTGTTTGGTGATTTTGAGGGTTCTTAGGGTTTTAGGACATTTTAGGGATTTCAGTGTTTTTAGGGGATTAAATTTATTTATGTTTATAAGGATTTCTTAGGGTTTTCCTAGGTTTTAAGTGCTTTTAAATTTTTACGGATTTTTGGTACTTTTATGGATAATTATGGTTTTTAGATTTTTTGGGGATTTAGGGGGGGTTTTTATGATTTTTATGATTTTTATGTTTTTAGTGTTTTTTTATGTTTTTAGGTTTTTATGTTATTAGGGATTTTTTGGAGTTATATATATATTATTTTGTTTTTAGGTTTATTAGGAATATTGTTGGTTTTTATTTTTTTAATGTTTTTTTAAAAAATAAAGGTTATAAAGGTTTTTATAATTTTTTAATGTTTTTATGTGTTTAAAGTTTTTTTTGAATTTTCAGTGGTATTTAGGGGTTTCATGCGTTTTTAAGGTGTTTGGGGGTTTGGTGGTTTTATGGGTTTTAGGGTTTTTAGGCCTTATTAAGGTTTTAGGATTTTTACTATTTTTTTATTTGGTATGGGTTTTATGTTTTTTTACAATTTTTAATGGGTTTTAGGGTTTTTCATGGTTATTAGGGGTGTTTCCATTTTTAAGGATCTCTAGGACCTTTTAAAAAAAATTAGGGTGTTTAGGTTTTGAAGGGATTTTGTGGGTTTTTAGGGTTTTTAGGGTTTTTGGGTGTTTTTAGCATATTTTAGGTTTTTATGGGTTTAAAGGGTTTTTATGTTTTTAAGGATTTATTTGAATTTTCAGACTTTTTAAGGCCCTTATCATTTTTGGGATATTTATGGATTTTTAATGTTTATTATTTTTTTAGGGTTGTTTGATGTTTTTAGGGTGATTATGGTTTTTAGATGTTTTGTAGATTTTATGGATTTTTTTTTGAGTTTTTGAGGTATTTTATGTTTTTTAGATTTTATAAAAGTTGTTAGGGGTTAAAAATCATTTTATAGTTTTAAGTAATTTGAGGGTTTATATGGGTTTCAAGGTTTTAATGGGTTTTTAGGTTCTCTTTAGGATTTTAGGGGTTGTGGTTTTTAGGATTTTTAGTGTTTTAATATTTTTAGGGGTTTTATTTGTTTTTCAGGTTTTATCGTTTTCTTATATTTTTTTGGGGATTTTAACGAATTTCTATGTTTTCATGGATTTTTAGGTATTTTTAGATTTTTAGGGGTTTTATGGATTTTGTGGGTTTTAGGGATTATTAGGGTTTTAAGGGTTTGAAGGTTTCTAGAGTTTTTATGATTTTAGGTGTTCTATGTGTTATTCTATTTTTAAGGTTTTTTTAGGATTTTCAAGGGTTTTAGTGTTTTTATGTTTTTAAGGATTTTTTTGGGATTTTTATGATTTTATATGCTTTTAGGATTTTAGGGATTTTGAGGGTTTTTAGGGTTTTTTTGTATTTTTTGTGTGTTCTGGTTTTTTTGTCGTTTTAGGGGTTTTTTGAGTTTTTAGAGGTTTAAAGAGTTTTTTTTTGACATTTTTGAGGTTTTTAGGGTTTTATGGGTTTTTATGATTTTTAGGTGTTTCTATGGTTTCTAGGGTTTTTACTTCTTTATCATTTCATACTGTTTTAGGGGTTTTAACTGTTTTTTAGTTTTTAAGGCTTTCGTAGGTGTTTTTATGGTTTTCCAATTTTATATGTTTTAAATATTTTCAGTTCATTTAAGGATTTTTTTTTGTGGTTTTAGGGTTTTTTATGTATTTTAAGTGTTTTTTGCGTTTTTAATGTTTTTATGGTTTTTGGGTTTTAAGGAGTGTTTTTGAGTTTTTATGTATTTTAATGCATTTAAAAGTTTATATTTTTTAGTGTTTTAATGGGATTTTCTAAATTTGAGTGGGTTTTTAGATGTTTTATGGGTTTTGGGGGTATTTAAGGTTTTATGGGTTTAAGGTATTTATTTTTTTATGTTATTTTTTTGTTTTTAAGGTTTTTTAGTTTTAAGGGGGTTTGTGTGTTTTTAGGTATTTATGGTATTCTTTAGATATAAAGGGTTTTTATGGGTTTCAATATTTTATGGATTTTTAGGTTTTTTAAAAATTTTATGGTGTTTTAGGGTTTCAAGGATTTTGCGGGTTTTTATGGTTTTAGCATTTTTTATGTTTTTAGTGGTTTAAGTATTTCTAGGTTTTGAATGTTTTCTTAGTGTTTTTATGGGTTTTATTTTTTTTGGGGGTGGGGATATGCTTTTTAGTATTTTTATGGGTTTTAGGGTTTCTAATGATTTGGTGGGTTTTTAATATTTTTATAGTATTTTGGGTTTTTATGTTCTGTTTGAGTATTTGGTGTTTTATGATTTTTAGAGTTTTTAAATATTTTTAGGGGTGTAATTGGTTTTTATAGTTTTTATTTGTTTAGGGATTTTTTTAAGTTATTCGGAGTTTTTTTAATGTTTTTGTTTTTTTATGGTTTTTATAGATTGTTATGGGTTTATAGGATTTTTAGTATTTTTTAGGTTTTTAGGGGTTTTAAGTGCTTTTAGGTTTTTATGTTTTTCATAGGTATTTTTGGTATTTTTAACTTTTTTTGTATTTTAAGGGATTTTTATGATTTTTATGATATTTAGGGATTTTAGGGATTTTGAGGGTTTTAGTTGTTTGAGGTATTAAGGGGTTTAGAGTTTTTTAAGTTTTTAGGGGGTTTATGTTTTTTTAAGTTTTTCTTAGGGTTTTTTTTGGTGTTTAGGGTTTTTAATAATCTTATGTATTTTTAAGAATTATTAAGTATTTATGATTTTTTAGGGTTTTATGGACTTTGAGGTTTTTAGGGTTGTTAGGTATTTATGGTTTTTTGGTATTTTAATTATTTTTAAACAGTTTTTAATTTTTTGGGAGTTTTTTAACAGTTCTAGGGGTTTAAAGGGTTTTCAGAGTTTTTACTAGGGTTTTGTGGATTTTATGGGTTGTTATGATTTTTTACGAGTTTTAGGGGTTTTATGGTTTTTAGGTGATTTTAGGGTCTTTGGGTGTTTATGGGTTTTCAGGTTTTTAAGGGTTTAACTTCGTTTAGTTTTATACAATTTTTTCGGGGTTTTTGGGGTTTCAGAGGTTTTTAACTTTTTATTGATTTCTAGGGGTTTTTTAAGGATTTTTCAATTTTTTTGTGTTTTTGTGGATTTTGAGGTTTTTAAGGGATTTAGGGGTATTACGAGTTTTATACCTTTTTTATTTTTGTTTTTTTTAATTGTTTTTTGGTTTTTAGGGTTTTTTTAAGGGTTTTCAAGGTTTTATGGGATTTTAAAATTTTAGGGATTATTATGTATTTTTTGGGGTTTTTTTGGATTTTTGTGGTTTTTAGGGATATTGAGGGTTTTAGGTTTTTAAAGACTTTTAGATTTTTATAGTTTTTTTTGGATTTTAAGGTTTTTCAGTTATTCATTGTTTCTAAGGTTTCTTATGGTTTTCAATGTTTTAATGGGTTTAAAGGGGTTTTAGAGTTTTTAGTGGGTTTTTTGGCTTTTATGTGGTTTTTGGGGTTTTTATGGTTTTAGGTTTATTTTTGGCTTTTAGGGGATTTAGGGTTTTATGTTATTTTACAATATATATTTTTTTTAGATTTTATTAGGTTTTTATTGGTTTTAAGTGTTTTTATATTTTTAAGGTTTTATTTGGGTAATTAGTTTTTTTTCAGGATTTATATGTTTTTAGTGATGTTTATGGATTTTTAAGGTGTTTATATTTTTATGGTTTTTATGTATTTAGAGGATTTTTAGGGTTTTAGGGTCTTTACCTATTTTGGTGTTTATTGGTTTTATGTGTCTTTAGGTTTTTAATGATTTCTAAGGGGCGTTTAGGGTTTTCAATGTTGTTTTTACCTTTTTAGGTATTTTTTTTGGATTTTATGGTATTTACTAGTGAAAGGGATTTTGAGGGATTTTGGGATTTTTAGGGGTTTTATGAGTCGTTTTTTTGTTTTTTATGGTTTTAAGGAATTTTTTTTGGGGGTTTCAAGGATTTATGGTTTTTATGTTTTAAGGTATTTTAATCGATTTATTATGAATTTTATTGTTTATAGTGTTTTTTGGGGATCTTGAGGGTCTTTTATGGTTTTTTGGGCCTCTAGAATGTTTATGTTTTTATAAGTTTTAAGTGTTTTTAAATTTTCATGGGTTTATAATGTTTTTATAGGTTTTTAGGGTTTTTTATGTTTTAGGGGTTTTTGGGATTTTTATGATTAAGGGTTTTAATGGATATTAAGGGTTTTAGCGGGGTTTAGGGTTTTATGGTTTTGGGGGGTTTAATGTCTGTTTTCAATTCTTTTAGTGTTATTAATATTTTTTAACATTTTAAGGTGTTTAAATGGTTTTAAAAATTTAATGGTTTTTAGGGTTTTTAGGTTTTTATGGTTTAAGGGGTTTTTATGGGTTTTAGTGGTTTTTAGGGGCTTTCAGATATTTTTAGTGTTTTTATGGTTTTTAGCATGATTAGTTCTTTTAGAAGTTTTGAGTGTTTTAGTTTTTTAAGGTTTCCATTGGGTCATTCGAGGTTTTATGGGGTTTTTATGTTTTTTGGGATTTTAAGGAATATATAGGATTTTCATGGGTTTTTAGGGATTTTAATTATTTTTTTGGTTTTTATGGTTTTTTAATTTGTTCAGAATTTTTTAGTTTTTAAGGGTCTTAAGTGTTTTTAGGTTTTTCTGAATTTATTAGGGATTTTTAGGGATTTTTTTTACATTTTTACGGGGTTTTAGGGATTATTTTGGTTTTAAAAAAATAGTATTTTTTTGGATTTTGATGGTTTTTAAGCCTTTTTTAGGGTTTTATGGATTTAATGTTTTACTTTTTTTGAGGTTTTTAAGGGTTTTTCGAGTTTTTTAGTGTTTGTAGTGTTTTCAGTGGGTTTTTAGGGGTTTTATGTGTTTTAATGGTTTTTATGGTTTTGAGTGGTTTTTATAGTTATTATAGGTTTATATGTTTCTAGGGTATTTTTTATGTTTGAATTGTTTTTATAATTTTTAGGTTTTTAGGGGTATTAAGTGCTTTATTTTTAATGTTTTCTTGGGTATTTTAAGATTTTAATGGGTATTTGGCATTAAGGGGTTTTTGGAGTTTTTAATGATTTTTATGGGTTTTTGGATTTTTAGTGATTTTTAAGGTTTTATGGGTTTCTACATTTTTTGGTATTATTAGGGTTGTTTTTTATTTTTATTGTTTTATGGTTTTTATGGATTTTTAGGGTCTTATGGTTTTTGGGATTATATATTTTTTTATTTTTAGTGTTTTTAGGAGTTTTAAGTGTTTTTTGTTTTTATGGTTTTCTTAGGTGTTTTTTTTTTCATTTTAAGGATTTTTTATTTTTTTAGTTATTTTTTTGGTTTTTAGTAATTTTATGGGTTTTTAATTTTTAGGGATATTGAGGGGTTTTAGGGGTTTTAAGGATTTTGAGGGGTTTTAGGGTTTTTTTGTTTTTAGTGTTTTATGGTATTTTTTGGTTTTTAGTTTTTTTTTGTGTTTTTTTAGTTGTTAAGGTTTTTAGAGTTTTTATTGTTCTGGATGTTTAAAGGATTTTTTATATTTTTAGTTATTTTAGGGTGTTATGGGATGTGGGGGGTTTTTTTGGTTTTTAGGGTTTTTAGAGGCTTTCAGGGTTTTTAATATATTTAGGGTATTTTAAGAGTTTTTATTGATTTTATGATTTTAAGGGTTTTCAGTGTTTTTTAAATTTTTATGGTTTTTATATGTATTTTCAGAGTATTTAGTTTTTAATGATTTTTTGGTCAATTTATGTTTTTTATGTTTTTTAGCGTTTTGAGGGATTTTAGGGTTTTTATTGTTTTTATGGTTTTTATGGTTTTTAGGGCTTTACCATTTGTAGGTTTATAGGGGGTTTATGTGTTTTTAGGGTTTTCATGTTTTATTAGGGTTTTTTGGGTTTTTAGGATTCTTTACATTTTTTGGGATTTAAGGATTTTTTAGGATTTTATAGTGTTTTGGGTTTTTTTGGATGATGAGGAATTTTTGGGATTTGTGGTTTTCTATTGTTTTTTGGGGTTTAATGGGTTTTTTTTTATTTTTTAGGGTTGTTATTGTTTTTTAGAATTTTTTATCCTTTTATTCTTTTTGTAGGTTTAATGTTTGTATAGGTTTCAGGGGTTTTATACTTTTTAGTGTTTTTAATGTTATTTAAGGTTTTTAGGATTTTATAGGGTTTTATAGTTTAAAAGTTTTATGTGTTTTATATTTTTTAAGGTTTTACAAGGTGTTTTTTTGGGTTTTAAGTGTTATTTATGATTTTTTTGGATTTTCAGTGATTTTTTGTGCTTTTTATAGTTAATAGGGCTTCTACAGATGTTCGTTTTTGTTAAGGTTTTTAGGGGTTTTAGGTGTTTTTAGTTTGTTATGGTTTTCTTAGTGTTTTTCTAGATTATTTATGGTTTTTTATATTTTAGGGATTTTTAGGGTTTTTAAAGGATTTATATGGATATTTAGGGGTTATATGGTTTTTTTGGGTTTTAGGGTTTTTAGGTATTTATCATTTTTTTCTTCTTAGGGGTTTTATGTGTTTTTATGACTTTATGGATTCCTTAGGGGTTTTCATTGTTTTTAGGGTTTATATGTTTTCAGTGATTTTAGGGATTTTAGGGATTTTATTTCGTTTTTACGGATTTTAGGAATTTTTAGGGGTTTGATGGGTTTTTATGGTATTTATGTTTTTTTTGGGTTTTTATATTTTTTTATAATTTTATGATTTTAGTGTTTTTTGGTGTTTTTGAATGTTTTTAGGGATTTAATGGGGTTTTACAGTTTTCTGTGGGTTTTCTGCTTTTTAATAGGGTTTTAGGGTTTTTATGATTTTTTGTGGGTTTAAGTGGTTTTAGGGACTTTAAGGGTCTTTTGGTTTTAGGGTTTTTATCCTTTTATGGGTTTTTAGGGGTTTTATGTGTTTTTATGTTTTTAATGATTTCATTCTATTTTCAATATTTTTACTGTTTATGGTTTTTTTTTATTTTTTAGGTTTTTTCAGATTTTGAGGGGTTTTATGGTTTTTAATACTTGTTAGGGTTTTATGGTTTTTATGGTTTTTTAGATTTTTAAAGTTTTTATGGTTTTATTAGTTTTTTCTGCAGTTTTTGGGTTTTTATGTAGTTAAGGATTTTTAGGATTTTTAGGATTTTATGGTTTTTATTATTTTTATAGATTTTGAGTGTTTTCGGGTTATTTGGATTCTTATGGTTTTTTCATTTTTTAGATTTTTTGAGTTTTTACAGGTTTGAAATTGTGTAAGAGTTTTTAATGAATTTTTGGTCTTAATGGGTTTCTAGAGATTTTACTAGATTTTATGGGGATTAAGGGGTTTTAATGGGTTTTAGAGGGTTTTAGGGTTTTAGGGTTTTGAAGGAGTTTTGAAGGAGTTTTTATCATTTTTGTATATTATGGGTGTTATGTGTTATTAGGTTTTAAGGGTTTTATTATAGGTTTTCATTGTTTTTAGGTTTTTAACATCTTAACTGATTTTTAGGTATTTTTTCGGATTTTAATTTTTTTTATGGTTTATACGGACTTTGAGAGGTGTTTCACAGTTTTAGAGTTTATAGGTATTTATGTGATTTATGTGTTTTAGGTTATTAAGGATTTCTTAGTCTTTTTTGTGGTTAACAGGTTTTTAAATTTTTAGGGATTTTTGAAGTCTTTTTTACAGCTCTTAGGGTTTTATGTTTTTTGGGGTTTTAGTGGGTTTTTGAGTTATCTTTTGCGCTTTAAGGGTTTTTAGAGGTTTTTAATATTTTATTGGCCTTAAGATTTTTTAGTGTTTTTGGTGGGTTTATGGTTATTATGGGTATCTTGGGTTTTTAGGATTTTTAGGGGTTTTATGGTTTTTAGAGGTTCTTAGGGTATGTTGTGGTATTTTTTGGATTTTTATCATTTTTTATAATGTTTAGAATTTTTATGTGTTTTGGGATTTTTAGGTTTTCTTAGGAGTATTCAATGTTTTTAGGGGTTTTTTACATTTTAAGGTATTTTGATGGATTTTTTTGGTATTTAGTTTTTTTAGGGTTCTTAGGGATGTTCGGGTTTTTTAGTGTTCTTTGTGATTTAAAGGTTTTAGGGTTTCTACTATTTTTAGGTTTTTAATGGGTTTTAAGTGTTTTTAGGTTTTTATTGTTTTCTTAGGTTTTTAATGTTTTTAATGTTTTTTATTTTTTATCGGATTTTAGGGTTTTTATGTTTTATGGTTTTTTTTAGTGTTCATGATTTTTTTTTCAGTTTTAGGGTGTTTATGTGTTTTTAGAGTTTTTAATAATTTAGGTGTTTAAAGAGGATTTATATTTTTATAGGGTTTCAGTGTATTTATGGGTTTTTAGTGGTTTTAAGGTTTTGAGGGGTTTTAATGGTTTTTAAGAGGGTTTTACGGGTTTTAGGGTCTATAGGGTTATCTAAACTTTTTAGGTCATTTAGGGGTTTAAAGTGTTAATAGTTTTATGTATTTATTAGGGTTTTTATGGGGTTTTATGGGTCCTTACATTTTAGTTAATTTTAAATCTTTTTAATATTATTATGGGATTTAAATTTTTTTATGGATTTTGAGTATTTTTAGGTTTTTTGCGTTTTTAGGTTTTTAAGTGTTTTTATGGTTTTACGGTTTTCATAGGGGTTTTCAGGGTTTTTAGTGGAATTTTAAAATTTTATGGTTTTCTAGGGATTGTATTATTTTTATGGTTTTAGGGATTTTTTAGGGTGTTTAGGGGCTTTATGGTTTTGATGCTTTTTCGTGGTTTAAGGGGTTTTTTAGTTTATTGATGTTGATAGTATTTTTTGATTTTTTTAATTATTTTAGGGGTTTAAAGGGGTCTTATTGTTTCTAGTGTGTTTTAGTGTTTTTATGGGGATTTAGGGTTTTAATCGGTTTATGGTTTTTAAGATTTTTTAATGTTTTTAGACATATTAGGTTTATTTTATCATTTTATAGGTTTTAGGATTTTTAATTGTTTTTATGTTTTAATGATTTTCTTAGGGGTGTTCAGAGTTTCTAGAATTTTTCACATTTTTTTGGGATTTTTATTGATTTTATAGGTTTATTTATTTTTTTAACTATTTTTAGAGATTTTGAAGGTTTTTGGTTATTTGGGTTTATAGGGTTTTTAGCATTTTTTATGTTTTTATGGGTTTTATGTGTTTTTAGGTTTTTAATGTATTCTTAGTTTGTTTAATGGTTTTCATGGTTTTTGACCATTTCAGTGATTTTTAGTGATTTTTTTGTGTTTTTATGGTTTTTACGGTTTTTAGGGATTTGAGGGGTTTCAGTTATTTAAATGATTTTATTGTGTTTATTTTTAAGGTTTTTTAGGGATTTTCAAGGTTTTTAGGGTTTTTTATGTTTTTAGTTATTTTTAGTGCTTTTTTAGGATCTTATTATTTTTTGTTGTTTTAAAGTTTATGAGGGGTTTTAGGGGTTTCTTGGGTTATTTTTGGTTTTATGTTTATTTTATTTATTTTTTAGTTTTATATTTTTTTTGGTTTCTAATGTTTTTAGGGGTTCGAAATGATTTTATGGTTTTTAGTTTTTTTTATGATTTTATGGATTTCTTTATTTTTTATGACTTTTAGGGTGTTTTATGGTTTTTAGGGTTATGGGGTTACTAGGGTTTTTAGGTATTTTGGAAATTTTATAGATTTTAGGATTTTTAAGTGATTTTAGGTTTTTAAGGTTTTCTAAGGGGTTTTTTTGTTTTTTTTGGTTTCCTGCATTTTTTGGAATTTTTAGGGAATTTTATTATTTTCATGGTTTTTAAGGGTTTTTATGGATTTTGAGGGGTTTTATGGATTTTAAAGGGTTTTAAGGTTTTTAGTGTTTTTAGTTTTTCATGGAATTAAGTGTTTTAAAGGATTAAGGGTTTTCATATGGGATTTTAAGGGTTCTTAGTGTTATTTACGTTTTTTGAATTTTTTACTATTACTTTATGCTTTTCTTGGTTTTTAGGGTTTTTAGGGATTCTATGGTTCTTACGGTTTTTATGGTTTTTAGGGTTTTCGGGTTTTTTTTGTTTTTTTGTTTTTAGTTTATATATGTTTTAATTTTATTTTAAAATTTTTAACTTTTTTAGGATTTTAAAGGGTTTTTAGTGTTTTAGGGGTTTTATGATTTATAGGGTTTTCATGTCTCTTTATAGTTTTTTCACGATTTTTATGTTTTTTGGGGTTTTAAGTGTTTTTAGGTTTTCGATGTTTTCGTAGGGTTAATTTGGGTTTTTATGGGTTTTTTACATTTTTATTTATTTATAGGTCTTTCTTAGGACTTCTAGGATTTATTATGGTAATATGGATTTTGAGCGGTTTTAGGCATTTTAAATTTTTTTGAATTTCTAGGGTTTTTATTGGTTTTATGTTTTTTTCTGTTTTTTTTTGTTTTATTAGGGGTTTTTTACTTTTCTAAGTATTTTTATGGGTTTTTAGAATATTTATGGTTTTTAGAGTTTTTTGAGTTTTTGAGGGTTTTTAGTGTGTTAATTTCTTTCAGGGTTTTAATGTTATTTTTCATTTCTTTAGGTATTTTTTAGTTTTTTATTTTTTTATGGTTTTGTAGAGTTTTTAACGTTTTTGTGGGTTCAAATATGTTTTATAATTTTTAATGGTTTTTAGGGTTTTTAGTGTTTTTAATTTTTATGGGTTTTTTGGATTTTAGAGGGTTTAGGGCTTATTAGTTTCTTTTAAGGGTGTTTATAATTCCTTAGGTTTAGAGGGTTATAAGTGTTTTTTAATGATTTCTTAGGGGTTTTTAGGTTTTTAGTGTTTTTTACATTTCTAGGGATTTTTATGGTTTTTAAGGATTGTATTATTTTTAGGGATTTTTATTTTTTAGTGGTTTAGGGTTTTAATATTATTTTATATTTTTAGGTTCTTTAGGGGTTTAAATGTTTTTAGTTTTTTACGGTTTTCTTAGAGATTTTTAGCGAATTAGGTTTATTTTTTGTTTTAAGGGATTTTATGGATTTGTTTTATTTTTTTTGTTTTCAAGTTGTTTAGGGATTTTCTGTATTTTTATGCTTATTAGGGTTTTTTTAAAAATTTAGGTTTTTTATGGGTTTTAAGTGGTTTTAGGTTTTTAAGGTTTTATTATGTATATTCCATATTTTAGTGTTTTTTACATTTTTATTGATTTCAAGTGTTTTTAGGATTTATAAGGTGTTTTAGTGTTTTTAGGGATTTAGAGTGTTTTTATGGTTTTAGGGGGTTTGTTGTTTTTTCTAGTTTTTTAGTGGGTTTTTGAGTTTGTAGGAATTTAAAAAAAAATTAGTGTTTTTATAATTTTATGGGTTTAAAGGTATTTTAGTGTTTTTAGTGGTTTTTTTGGGGTTTTATGGGGTTTTAGAGATTTTTAGTGGTTTTATGATTTTTATGGTTTTGGGCGTTTTAAGGATTTTAAGTGTTTTTAGGGTCTTTAGAATTTTTTAGTTTTTATAGGTTTTAAGTTTTTTTAGTTTTTTAATGTTTTCTATGGGGTTTTCAAGGTTTTTTTAGTTTTTTTATATTTTTAGATATTTTTAGGTTTTTTTCCATTTTTATTAATTTTAGGAATTTGATGGTTTTTTGGGTTTTTAGGGGTTTTAGGGTTTTATGTTTTTTTTTGAGTTTTTATGGTTTATTTTGAGATTTTATGGATTTAAAAGTTTCTAATTTTTGTAACAATTTGAGGGGTTTAATGAGTTTTTAGCGTTTTTAGTTGTTTTAGGTTCTTTTTGGGTTTTAAGGTTCTTTATGGTTTTACGAGTTTTTACAGGTTTTAGGGGTTTTTTGGTTTTTAGGGACTTTTATGGGATTAATGTTTTTTTGTGTTTTTATGTTTATTAGGGTTATTACGTGTTTTTGTATTTTTATGGTTTTCGTAGGGATTTTCAGGTTTTGATGGCTTTCTACATTTTTATGGATATTTATTGATTCTTTGGGGTTTTTTGATTTTTTATGGTTTTTATGGACTTTGAGGGGTTTTAGGACTTTTTGTGTTTTTATGTTTTTTATCATTTTTTTTGTTTTTAGTATTGTGAAGTGTTTTTAGGTTTTAAGGATTTCTTAAGGGTTTTCAGGGTTTTATGGGTTTTTATATATTTAATGATTTTTTGGTTTTTTGGATTTTTATTGTTTTTAGGGATTGGATGAATTTTAAGGGTATTTAGGGGTTTTAGAGTTTTTTGGGGTTTTAGGTCATTAGGGGTTTTAAATGTTTTAGTTTTTTAAGGTTTTCTTAGTGGTGTTTAGGTTTTTTATGTTTTTGTACGTTTTTAGGGATTATCAGATATTTTTAGGATTTTTATTAGTTTGTAGGGTTTCTAAGGATTTTTTTTGAGTTTTTTTGTTTTTTATGTTTTTAACTATTCTAAGGTTTTTAGAGGTTTTGATTTATTTTTATTTTTCAATCTTTTCTTGGAGTTTTAAGTTTTTCTTTAGATGTTAGATATTTTAAGGGTTTTAAGGTTTTTTATGTGTTTTTTGGGTTTTAGTGTATTTTAGAGGTTTTATCATTTTTAGTGTTTTAGGAATTTTATGGTATTTTTTGGTTTAGGGTTTTTTATGTTTTTAAGATTTTAGGGGTTTGTTGATTTTTTTAACATTTTTAGGTGTTTGTAGGATTTTTATAATTTTTTGTGGTTTTGGGGTATTTATGGGTTTTTAGGGTTTTTAAAGTATTAAGAGGTTTTTTGGTTTTTTGGGGTTTATTGTTTTTTTGAGTTTTTATCATTTTTAATGTTTTTAGGGGTCTTAAGTGTTTTTACGGTTTTAAGGTATTCAACTTGTTTTTGATTATTTCAGTTATTTTTATATTTTTAGGGAATTTTAGTTCTATTTAAAAAATTTATTGTTTTATGAGTTTTTAGGAATTTCAAGGGTTTTTAGTGTTTTATGTGTTATTTGGTGTTTTTAGAGGTTTTATCATTTTTAATGATTTTAGGGGTTTATGTGTTTTATATTTTATAAATTTCCTTAATGTTTTTCAAGATATTTATGGTTTTTTAAATTTTAAGGAATTTTAAGAAATTTTGAGAATCTATATGGTTTTTATGGACTTTATAATGTTTTGGATTTTTAGGCTTTTATGGATTTTAGATTTTTTATGTTTTTTGGGGGTTTCCTAGCTTTTGAGGGTTTTATGGTTTTATCAGGTTTTTTACATTTCTAGGGTTTTAAAGGATTTTTAGAGTTTTAATGGGTTTTATGGTATTTATGGGTTTTGAGGAGTTTTAATAGATTTATGGGGTTTATGGTTTAAGGGGTTCTAGGTTTTTTACTTTATTAGGGAATTTTTTTGTGTTTTTTGGGTTTTCAGATTTTTTATGTTTTTATGGGTATTATGTGTTTTTAGGTTTTTTAGGTTTTCTTTTGGGTTTTCTGGGTATTTAGGATTTTTTACATTTTTTGGTATTTTTAGGGTTTTTAATCTTATTTATGGATTTTAGGGTTTTTGGGGATTTTGATGATTTTTGGGGGGTTTTTAGGGGTTTTAGGGTTTTAGGGTTTTTTTGGGTAATTTTTATTTTTTATGTTTTAGGGGTTTTAACTAATTTTTAGGTTTTTTAGATTTTCTTAGGGATTTTAAGATTTTTAGGGTTTATAATTTTTTTACTTTTCAGGTATTTTTAGGGATTTTTTATGTTTTTTATGGATTTTTACATATTTTGAATGTTTATAGTGTGTTTTATGGTTTTTAACGTTTTTAGGTTTTTATGGATTTTAAGTATTTTAGGTTTTTAAGGGTTTATTAGGGGGTTTTAGGGGTTTATACATTTTTAATAACTTTAGGTATTTTGAAAGATTTTTATGTGGTTTTCGGGATTTGGAGTGTTTTAGTGGTTTTACTGTTTTTTATGTTTTACAGTTTTTTAGAGTTTTTAACCTTTTAGGTATTTTAATGGTTTTTTTCATTATTTTTTAAATTTAATTTTTTTATGTTTTTATAGGGGTTTTAATGATTTTAGGGTCTTTTTAAGGGTTTTTAGGGGTTTGAGTACTTTTTTAATTTTTAGGGGTTTTATGGGTTCTTAGTATTTTAAGCTTTTTGTTGGGGTTTCCAGGGATTTAGGGGTTTTTTATGACTTTAGGAATTTTCAGGGGATTTTCAGTATTTTTATTTTTTTTTGGGTGTTTTTGGGATTTTGAGGGTTTATAGTGTTTTCTTAGGGTTTATGGGTTTTAGCGTTTTAGGTATATTGGGAGGTTTATGTGTTTTGAGTTTTTATGGAGTTATTAGGGTTTTTTATGTTTTTAAGGATTTTTTAGTATTTATATTATTTTTATAGTTTTTTTGAATTCTATGGGTTTTTAGGGTTTTATGGATTTTAAGGTTTTTTATATTTTGTTAACAATTTTATGGGTCTAAAGTTTTTTTTATATTATTATTATTTTTAGGGTTTTTAGGGTTTTTTTGTTTTTATGGGTTTTTATGGTTTTTAGGTTCTTTTAGGGTTTTTATCATTTTATATGTTTTTTAATTGTTTTAATGTTTTAACGTTTTTTAGGGATGTTTAAGTTTTTTATTGTTTTTATGTTCTTAGGTATTTTGAGATATTTTATAGGATTTTTATGGCCTTTTATGGATTTTAGGGGTTTTTAGTGTTTTATTATTCTTTATTGATTTTATCATTTTTTTAATGGTTTTAAGGGTTTTAATTGTTTTCATTTATTTAAGATCTTCTTTTGATCTTTAATGGATTTTAGGGTTTTTTTACATTTAGGAATTTTTTACGTTCTTATGGGTTTTGGCAATTTTAGGGGTTTTTTGGGTTTTAGGGGTTTTATGGATTTTTTCTGTTTTTAAGGTTTTTTAGTTTTTAAGGTTTTTATTGGTTTTTAGAGTTTTTATCTAGTTTTTGGTTTTCAATGTTTTTTAGAGTTTTTAGTTTTTTTAGAATATTATAATTTTTAGGGGTTTTAAGGATTTTAGGGATATTATAATTAGTGGTTTTCATAGTTTGGAGGGTATTGCTATGATTTTTAGGGTTTTATCGTTTTTTATGTTTTTAGGGGTTTTTTGTGTTTGTAGGTTTTTATTATTTTCTTGGATTTTTTATATGTTATTAATTTTTTTTTTGGGATTTTAGTGAGTTTTTAGGATTTATATGGTTTTTAGGGATTTTAGGGATTTTAAGTATTTTAGTGGATTTGGGGTTTTTAGGATATTAGTATTTTTTATGTTCATAGGGGTTTTTAGTGCATTTAGTTTTTTTGTTTTTCCTAGGGGTTTTCATGGTTTTTATTGTTTTGTATGGTTTTTGAGATTTTAATGGGTTTTTAGGAATTTAAAAGTTTTTAGGGTTTTTTGGGATCCTGAGGGTTTTAGGGTTTATACGGGTTTTTAGAATTTTTAAGGGTTTTAGTGTTTTTTAGGTTTTTATGGGTGTTAATTTTTTAGGTTGTTAAGGTTTTCATAAGGGTTTCCAGGGTTTTGAGGCATTTTTTATGATTTTATAGATTTCTAGGGATTTTTAAAAAATTTATGGGTTTTAGGGTCTTTGGGAATTTGGTGGGTTTTAGGGTTTTTGTTGTTTTAGGTTTTTTTGGGGTTCAAGGGTTTTTTTTGAATTTTAATGTTTTTAGACATTATTAAAGATTTTATGGTTTTAAAGGCTTTTTAGAGTTTGATGGGTTTTTGGGTTTTTATGTGTTATTTTTTCGGTTTTTATGGATTTTCGTGTTTTTATGGATTTAGTGGTATTAATGATTTTTATGGTCTTTCAGGGTACTAGGTTTCTTTAAGGCTTTTATCATTTTTTATGTTTTGATGGGTTTCATGTGTTTTTAGGTATTTATGTTTTTATTGTGTTTTTTAGTATTTTTAAGTGGTTTTACATTATAAAATTTTTAAGGATTTTTAGTAATTTATGGGGGTTTTTTTGTTTTTATGGATTTTTTGGGGTTTTAGGTGTTTCTAGGTTTTTTATGATTGTTTGGTTTTTTGGGTTTTTTTTTGTTTTTTAGAGTTTTTAATATTTTTAGGGGTTTATTGATTTTTAAGTGTTTTTTTTTGCTGTGTATGGATTTTTTATGTTTTTAATGGTTTTTAGGGGTGTTTTTGTTTTTATAGTTTTATTTTTTTTATGCATTTTAAGTGTATTTTAGGTTTTTTTTGCATTTTTTGTGTTTTAAGGTATTTTATGTGTTTTATACATTTATGGTTTTCTTTGGATTTTTAATGGTTTTTAGGGTTTTTATTCGTTTAGGGATTTTTAGTGATTTTTATGTTTTTGATGGGTTTTAGTGTTTTTAGCGATTTTGAGAGTTTTTTTCTAGTTTTTAGTGTTTTATTGGGGTTTTAGAATTTTTTTCGTTTTTAGTTTTTTTAGTTGTTTTTATGTGTTTAAGGTTTTCATATAGTTTTTATGGGTTTTATGTATTTTTATGCCCCTTATAGGATTTTATGGCTTTTTAGGCTCTTTAGGGTTTTGGGGTTTTTAGGGTTTTTTATGGTTTGTGTGGTGTTTTTTTAGTCTTTTGGGAATTTATGGCATTATAGTTTTTAGCGTTTTAGGGGTTTAATGGTTTTTAGATTTTTTAGTGGTTTTTAGGGTTTTTATGGGGTTTTAGGCGTCTTAACGGTTTTTAGGGATTATTATTTTTTATTTATTTATAGGGTTTAATTTTGTTTTTGGGTTTTTATCACTTTTTATGTGTTTAGGGTTGTTGTGTGTTTTTATGTTTTTAAGGTTTTCTCAGGCGTTTTCAAGATTTTTAAAATTTTTTAAATTTTAAGGGATTTTTAGTACTTCTAGGGATTTTTTGGAATTTTATGGATTTTGGGGGATTTAATGGTTTTTAGGATTTCGACGGTTTTTATAGGTTTTTGGTGTTTTAGGGTTTTTTTTTGTTTTTAGGGATTTAGTGTTTTTATTGGTTTTTTTGTTTTTATGGGTTTAAAGTGTTTTTATATTATTTAGTGTTTTTAAGGGTTTCAGGGTCTTTTAGGTATTTTTTGTGTTTTTAGGATTTTTATGGATTTTATCTGCTTGTTAGTTTTTCATGTTTTCCTAGGGGTTTTCTGGGTTTTTTGGGTTTTTTAAAATTTTTGGGATATTTAGGGATATTTAGGATTTTTATTCCTTTTAGATGTTTTAGGTAATTTTAGGGTTTTTGTAATTTTTTTAGAATTTTTAGTGTTTTTAGTATTTTTATTTTTTAACTAGTTTAAGTGTTCATATGTTTTTGAGGTTTTCTTGGGGGTTTTTTGGATTTTGCAGTTTTTTTATATTTTTAGGAATTATTAGGAATTTTTAGTGTTTTATGGATTTTTAGGGTTTTTTTGGATTTTGAATGTATTTAAGGATTTTATATGTTTTTGGTGTTTTTTTGGTTTTTTTGATTTTTTTGAGTTTCTTATGTTTTTTAAGGTTTTTAGATTTTTTTATGTTTTTAGGGGTTTAATGGGTTTTTAGAGTTTTTTGTGATTTTTAGGGTTTTTATGAGTTTTAGTGTATTTAGGGTTTTTATGGGTTTTATTATTTTTATGGTTTTTAGTTTTTTTAGGTTGTTTTATTATTTTTTAGGTATTTAAAGGGTTTTATTTGTTTTATGTGTTTTATGTTTTTCTTAGAGGTTTTCAAGGTTTTAATGGGGTTTTACATTTTTAGAAATGTTAGTCATTTTTTAGGATATTTAAGGGGATTTGGGGTCTTTAGGGATTTTGGTGGTTTTAGTGTTTTAAGTTTTTTTTATCGTTTTTATATTTTTTATTTTAATGGGTTTTATGTTTCTTTAGGTGTTTTATGTTTTATAATGGTTTTCATGGTATTGAGTTTTTTTAGAATTTTTTGGATTTTTATGGATTTTGTTTTTACGTGATTTTAGGGTTATAAAGGGTTTTGAATGTATTTAGGGTTTTAAGGTTTTTTTTGAGTTTTTTTAGTTTTTATCATGTTTTTTAGAGTTTTAAGAAATGTATATGGGTTTAGAGTGGTTTTAGAGTTTTTTTTGGGTTTTTTGTATTTAATGATTTTCCTAGTTTTTTGGGGGGGGGGGTTGAGTTTTTAGGGGGTTTTGGTCTTTTAAGGTTTCAGGGTTTATAGTGCTTTTTAGGTTTTTAGGGATTTATGTTTTTTAGGTCTTTAATGTTTTTTAGGGGTTTTTTAGATTTTTAGGCTTTTCTAATTTTTAGGTATTTGTTGGGATTTTATAATTTTTTTTGGTTTTTACGGGTTTTAGGTATTTTGAGAGTTTTTAGTAGAATTATGGGTTTTTATTGTTTGCGGGGTTTAGGATTATTTTATATTTTTTGGGATTCTTTAGGTTTTTATAGTTTTCTATTATTTTTAGAAGTTCGAAGGGGTTGTATATTTTTATGATGGTATTAGGGTTTTTATGGGTTTTTATGTATTTTAATGTTTTTAGGGGGTTTATGGTTTCAAGGGACTTCTTGGGTTTTCTAACTCTTTTTCTGTTTTTAGTGTTTTTTAGGTTCTACGGGTTTTTAGGTTTTTAGATTTTCAAACTATTTTGAAGGGGTTTTAGGGGTTTTAGTTTATTTAATGTTTTAATTATTTTTAGGGTTTTTATAGTATTTAGGGTTTTAGGGAGTTTGAGTGTTTTTTGCTTCTTTATGGTTTTTATGATTTTTATGGTTTTTTTGGGTTTAACGATTTTTTGTGTTTTTGGTGATTTTAAGGGGTATATAGTTTTTTAAAATTTGTTTGGGGTTTAAATGGTTTTTATAGTTTTAGTGGGTTTATTGTTTTTGGGGTTTTTAGGGGTTCTTTAATTTTTTAGTGGTTTTAGGGTTTTAGGGTTCTTGTAGGGTTTTTTGTGTTTTCTGGTTTTTTGGAGGTTTCACGTGTATTTAGGGTTTTAATTTTTTCATTAGTTTTTTTTTGGTGTTTTTAGTGTTTTTTACATTTTTATGGATTTCTAGGTGTTTTTATGATTTTAATTTTGTTTAGGGTTACTAATGATTTGGAGTTTTTTAGGATTCTTTTAGGTTTTTATAGGTTTTATGGGTTTTTATGGTTTTTTGGTTTTTTGTTTGATTTTTAGGGACGTTAAGGGTTTTTAGTGTTTTTTTCATTTTCAGGGTTTAATGTTTTTTAGTGGTTTTAGTGTGTTTTTATGGTTTTATGGGGGTTTAGGGTTTTTATGGTTTTTAGGGGTTTGGGGGGTTTATGGATTTTAAGGTTTATTTGGAATTAAGGTCTTTTAGGGTTTTAGTTTTTTTGGGTTTTAAAATAGCTTTTTGTTTTGTAATGTTTTTTAGAATTTTTTATAATTTTAGTGGTTTAAATGGTCTTAAAATTTTTAGTATCTTTGAAGGATTTTTACGGTTTTTAAGGTTTTTATGAGTTTTATGGAATTTAGGGTTTTTGATGATTTTAGGGTTTTTGGAATTTTTCTCTTTTTAGGGTGTTTATAAGTCTTTAGGTTTTTGAGGCTTTCTTAGGGGTTTAGAGGTTATTAGGTTTTTCCCCTTTTTATAATTCTAGGGATTTAATATGTTTTTTATGGTTTTTAATGTTTTCAGGAATTTTTTTGGATTTTAGGATTTTTTGGGATTTTTATTCCTTTTATGGTTTTTTCTGAGTCTTTTGAGTTTTTTAGGGTTTTTAATGTTTTTTAGATTTTTTAACGTTTTTAAAAGATTAATGTGTTTTTAGAGTTTTAGTTTTTTTAGGTGATTTTATGGTTTTTATGGGTTTAATGGGTTTTATGCTCTTTTTGAGTTTTCGGGGTTTTATTTTCTTTTAGGGTTTTTTTAGTGTTTTTAGGTTTTTTAGGGTTTTATCCGTTTCGATGTTTTTATGGTTTTCTTAGGGATTTACATGATTTTAAGTGTTCGTTCATTTCTAGTGATTTTTAATTATTTTTCAGTATTTTTATGGTTATATACTGTGTTTAGGGATTTTGATGTGTTTTACAGATTTTCAAGGGTTTTAACGATTTTAAGGGTTTTTAGAGTCTTATTGTTTATTTTGAGTTTTTATGAATTTTATGGTTTTATATAGTATTTAAAAAATTTTAGGTTTTAGGTTTTATTGATTTTTAGTGGGTTTTGGGGTTTACTAATATTTTAAGTGTTTTTAAGGTTAATAGGGGTTTTATGATTTTCTGGGGTTTAAAGGGACTTTAGTTTTAAAGGTATTTTAGGTGTTTTTATGGTGATTATGGTGTTTATGGTTTTGTAATTTAAATAATTTGTTTAGGATTTTCAACGTTTTTAGGGATTTTAGGGATTTTGAGGGTTTTTTGGGTTTTTTGGGGGTGTAGGTTTTTTTATTTTTTTTTTGTTTCGTGTTTTATGAGTTTTTAAGGGTTTTTTAATGTTTTTATAGTTTTTTAACATTTTAATTGTTTCAAGGGTTATTAGTTTTTTAGGGAATTTAAGTGTTTTTGTGGTTTTATGTTTTTTAGGATTATATAGGGTTTTAGGGTTATTTTTATTTCTATGAATTTTTAGGGTTTTTTTGGATTTTTATGGTTTTTAGGGTTTTGGGGATTTTTGATGATTTTTAGGGTTTTTAATCTTTTTTATTATATTAAGTGTGTTTAGGCGTTTTTAGGGTTTTTATGACTTTAGGTTTTTTTGGGTTTTTCTAGGGTTTTCTACCTTTTTACATTTTTAGGGATTTTTTGTTTTTTTAGGATTTTTATGGTTTTGAGGGTTGTTTTCCATTTTGAGGTTTTAGGTCTTTTTAGGGTTTTATCATTTTTTGGGTTTTTATAGTTTTTTAGGATATTGAGGGGGTTTAAGTTGTTTTTGTGTTTTTAAGTATTTTTATTGTTTTTAGGGTTTTATGGTTATTTTAAATTTTAGTTATTTTTAGGTATTTCCATGGGTTTTAATGGTTTTTATGAATTTTGAGGGGTTTTTTTGGGTATTTTGGTATTTTATGTTTTTTTGGGGTTTTAGGGTTTTTTTAGTTTATAAGGATTTTATGTATTTTATAATATTTTAAGAAAATTTGTGGTTTTAATGTTGTTTATAGATTTTATTTGTGTTTTAGGGTTTTTACGAGTATTTTGTTATTTAATGATTTTAGGGGTTTTTAGGTTTTTTTGGGTCTCTTTGGAATTTCTAACATTTTTAGTGGTTTTAGGGGTTTGATGTATTTATTTGGTTTTTAAGGTTTTCATTTGGATTTCATGATTTTTAGGGGTTTTAGGTATCTTTCATGAGTTTTAGGGGTTTTGAGGTTTTAGGGAGTTTTAGGGTATTTCGGGTTCATTATGGGTTTTAGGGTTATTAGGGTTTTAATGTTTTTGAGGGGTTTTAAGTGTTTTTATATTTTTAAAATTTTCTTAGTGTTATTATTGGTATTTAGGTTATTTCACATTTTAGGGATTTTTTGGTATTTTTATTGGGTTTTATGGTTTTTTACGGTTTTAATGGATTTCTAGGGTTTTTAGGGGTTTTAACCTTTTTAGGGTTTTCGGTGTTTTTAGGATTTTATGAGTTTTTGTGTTTTTATGTTTTTAATGTTTTATTAGGTATTTTATGGGGTTAGAGTTTTTAAATTTTCAGGGGTTTTGATTTTTTTTGGGTTCTTTAATGGTTTTAGTGATTTTAAGGATTTTTAGGGTTTTATGGTTTTTTTGGATTTTGGAGTTTTTTTATTTTTAAGGGGTTTTAGAGTTGTTAATGTTTTTAGTGGTTTAAAGGGTTTTATAGATTTTAGTGGTTTTGGTTTTTTATAGGTTTTTTGAGTTTTTAAGGATTTAAGAGTCTTTATGGGTTGTAGGGGTTTTAGGTTTTTTTTGTTTCATAGGGTTTTAGTTTTTTTAGGTTTTTATGGGTTTTAAATATTTTTAGGGTCTTAAAAATTTCATAGGGTTTTTTCAGGTTTTATGGTTTATTGATTTTTTAAGAATTTTAGTGATTTTTTTATTTTTATGGTCCTTGGGTTTAAAGGGATTTTGAGTAATTTAGGGTTTTCATGGTTTTTATGGATTTATGATGATTTTTGGTTTTTTTGGCTTTTTTTTACGGTATTTAATGTTTATTAGATTTTTTTAACTTTTTAGGGGTTTAAAGGGGTATCAGAATTTTTATATATTTTTTATGGATTTATGGGTTTTAAAGTTTTTATGGATTTTATGGATTTTTTATTTTTAGGGGTTATTTGAGTCATTTAGAGTTTTTTATGGTTTTAGGTTTTTAGGAGTACTAAGTGTTTTTAAGTTTATAATGATTTATTAGGGGATTTTAGAGATTTTCGGGGTTATTTGTATTTTTTATGGATTTCTAGGGAATTTTTTGGATCATTATGGTTTTTAGTATTTAATGGAATTTTGAGGGGTTTTATGGTTTTTAGGAATTTAGGTTAGTATCATTTTAATGTTTTTACATGTTATTAGTGGTTTTATGTTTTTATGTTCTTATTGAGTTTTCTTAGGTGGGTTTCGAGTTTTCTATGTTTTTATATATTTTTAGAGATTTTATGGTTTTTAAGGTTTTTAGGGGTTTATAGATTTTGTTTATTTTTACAGTTTTTAGGGTTTTAATTGATTTTTTGGGCTTTAGGGTATTTTTGTGGTTTTTAGGGGTTTAATGGGTTTTTATAGTTTTTAAGGTGTTTAGAGAATTAATAATTTTTTAGATTTTAATTTTATTTTTATGGGTGTTTGGGTGGTTTAGGGTTGTTAATATTTTTAGTGGATTTTATGGGTTTTATGGATTTTTTATGGCTTTGGGGTTTTTTGTGGGTTGTATTGTTTTTAGTGTTTTAAGTGTTTTTTAGGGTTCTTAAGAGGTGTAAGTGTTTTATGGTGTTTAATTTTTTTATAGGGTTTTCAGGGGTTATATGGTATTTTATGTTTTTAGTGTTTTAGGGGTTTTTAGTATTTTTATTATTTCCTTTGGTTTTTATGGATTTTGACTGGTTTTAGGGGTTTTATGGTATTTCTAGGTTTTATGGGTTTTCTTGAGTTTTTTATTGTTTTTATGTTTTTTAGTGTTTTTCAATTTTTATAGGGTTTTAAAGGGATTTTAGAGTTTTTACTCATTTTAATGGGGTTTTAAGGGTTTTATGGTTTCTATGGGGTTATATGGTTTTTATATTTTTTTGGGTTATTTAGGGTTTTTAGTTTTTTATATTTTTCAGGGTTCCATGTGTCTAAAGTATTTTTTATGGTTTTCTAAATGGTTTTATAATTTCTAGGGGTTTTTATATTTTTAAGGATTTTATGGGATTTTCATAATTTTTATGGTGTTTAGAAATTTTGTGAATTTTGTGGTTTTTAAGAGTTTTCAATAGTTTTTTTGGTTTTATTTGGTTTTCTGGATTTTTTGAGTTTTTAGGGGTTTTATAGATTTTTAGAGTTCTGAACATTTTTAGCGACCTAAATGGGTTTTATATTTTTAGTGGTTTTTACAGATTTTATTAATTTTCTATGGGTTTTAGGGGTATTATGGTTATAGGTTTTTAAGTGTGTTTAGAATTTTTATAGGTTTAGGGGATTTAAGGGTTTTTGGGCTTTTAAGGTTTTCTAAGGGTTTTTAGGGTTTTTAGAGGTATATTTCAATTTTATTGATTTAGATGTATTTATTAGGGATTTTTTATGGTTTTTTTGGTTTTTATGGATTTGGAGGGATTTTTTGTATTTTTAGAGTTTTAGAGTTTTATGGGTTTTTTTGTTTTTAGGGGGTTTTGAGTGTTTTAGGAATTTAAGATTTTTATATTTTTTAAATAAAATTATTTGTCTAAAGGGTTTTTAGTGTTTTTAGTGGGTTTTAGGGTTTTTATGGGTTTTTTATTTTTTTTAATATGGTTTTTAGGGGTTTTTAGAGTTTTCAGGGTATTTAGAGTGTTTTACCTGTATTTTGTTTTTTATGGTTTTTAAGGTTCTTTATGTTTTTATTTTTTTCAAAGGGGTTGATAGTTTTATTCAGGTTTTTTACATCTTTAAGGATTTTTTTTTCATTTTTGATGATTTTTATTCTTTTTATTGTTTTAGGGATTTTTGAGTTTTTTATGTTTATAGGTTTTTAAAATTTTTATGTTTTTTTTCAGTTTTAAGATTTTTTATGTTTTAGGTTTTTATAGTTTCTTAACACTTTTAGGGGTTTAAAGGGGATTGATATTTTTTAGTGGTTTTAGGTTCTTTATTGGTTTTTATGTTTTTTATGGTTTTCAGTTGTTTTTATGGTTTTTGGGGCTTTATGTGTTTAAGGTATTTTTGGTATTTAGTCTTTTTAGCATTTTCATTTTTAGGGGGTTTATGTGTTTTTAGTTTTTATGTTTCGTCAGGATTTTATGAATTTTTAGTTATATTTCACTACTAGGAAATGAGGCTACTGCCACAAACATATAGCCAGGGTTTTAAAAACTGGGCTATCAGTGGAAATATCCACAGTTTTGTAGCCTTCGACCATAGTTTTAAAATTGTGGCTATAGGCCAGTTTCCCATGGCCTATAGCCACGGTTTTGAAAACTATGGCTATTGGTTTCCCACACTTCCACGAGAAAATATTCCCACAAAAAATTGGCAGGAAGACCTACCGTAACTTTTTTGAGGCTATTTACATGGATTATATCAATATATATATATATATATTAATATATATATATATATATATCCAAATTATCATGCAGTGTAGTGGAGAGTACACTGGTTCGTGAAGGGGACATACAGAAATCAAAACTCACTGGTGACATTTTTTATTTATGTTATTTCCGTGGTTTACTGAGGCTATAGCCACCGTTTTAACCGTGGAAATAGCTTCCTATAGCCACATTTTAAACCATGGATTTAGATCAACCACTATGGTGGACATTTTTTAGGCTTATTACCATGGTTTTCAAAACCGTGGAAATAGGATGGGACCTACTACCATGACAATAGCGGCCACAGTTGGCCAAAACCGTGGTCGTAAGCTATAGCCACGTTTTTTGGGCCTATTTCCATGGTTTTGAACCATGTATCTAGGTGTTTTTTCTAGTATTTATTTATGGAATATTTGTAATTTTATAATTTTTAAGGGATTTTAGGGGTTTTTGTATTTTTTAGGGTTCTAGGGTATTTTTATGGGTTTTAGTGTTTTTTAGTTTTTAATTTTTTTAGGTTTTTATGGTTTTCTTGGGAATTTTTTGGTTTTTTAGTGTTTTTACATTTTTAGGAATTTTAGGGGTTTCTTTTTATTTTTTATTATTTTTAGGTTACTTAGGGATTTTGGGGGACTTTAGGTTTTATTGGGTTTACAGTTTTTATGGGTTCTTTGGGTATTTTGGTTTTTTTTGAGTTTTTTAGTGTTTTTAATGTTTTTAAGAGTTTTCTAATGTTATTAGGGGTTCAAAAAGTTTTTCGATTTTTTAGTAATTTTATGTATTTTATGGTTTTTTAGGGTTTTATAAGGTGTTATAGTTTTTATGGGTTATTGGGATTTTTTGGTTTTTTAAGGTCTTCATATTTTTTTATCATTTTTAGTAATTTTTATATTTTTTGTGGTTTTATGTTTTTTTAGGTTTTAAGGATTTTTTTGTGTTTCTTGGTCTCTTAGGGTTTTTATTTTTTAATTATATTAGGTATTTTTATAAATTTTATGGGTTTTTAGGGGTTTTTCCATTTTTATGTTTTTTATAGGGTTTAGGAGTATTAAAGATTTTTTGGTTTTTAGGGTTTTTATTGTTTTTTAGTTTTTTAGAGGTTTAAAGTTTTTTAGGATTTTTTGGTTTCCTTAATATTTTTCAGGTTTTTTAGGTTTTTAGTAAATTTTTAGGATTTTTTGGAATTTTTTTAATACTTTTATGAGTTTTTAGAATTTTATGGATTTTGGGAGGTTTTACAGTTTTTATGGTTTTTATGATTTTTATGGTTTTTATGTTTTTTTGGTTTTTTTTGGTTTTCATAGGTTTTTTGGGGGGTTTTAAGGTTTTATTCATATTTTTAATGTTCTTAGGGGTCTAAAAGGTTTTTAGTGTTTTAGTGATTTTTAGGATTTTTAGGATTTTTAGGAGTTTTTATTGTGTTTAGGGATTTTTATGGTTTTTATGGTTTTAAGAGTTGTAAGAGTTTGTGGGATTGTAGCATTTTTTAGGGTTTAGGGTTTTAACGATTTTTAGGGTTTTAAGGTTTTCTTATGGTTTTTTGGGTTGTGACGGGTTTTTATGTTTTTTTGGATATTAGGGTGTTTTCGATTTTTTTATGGTTTTCAGGGTTTTAGGGATTTGAGGGTCATTTGATTTTCTAGGGTTTTTAAGGTATTTTTTAAGGTTTAGGGTTTTTTTTTGAGTTTTTAAGGTTTTTATGGTTTTTTGAGTTTTTTAACATTTATTGGGATTTAAAGGTTTTTTGGAGTTTTAAGTTGGTTTTAGGGTTTTATGGGTTTGTAGGGGTTTTACGAATTTTATGGTTTTTGGGGTTTTAGGGTCATTTTGGGTTTCCAAGGTTTTAATGGTTTTTTGGGAATATTAAGTGTTTTTAGTTTGTTACGGGTTTCATAGTGTTTTTATCATCTTTAAGGGACTTTATGTTAAAAGGGATTTTTAGAGGGTGTTAGGATTTTTATGGATTCTAGTGTTATTAGGGGTTTCGAGGGGTTATGGTTTTATACTTTTTTAGGTTTTTAGTGGGTTTAAATGATTTTAGGTTTTTACTGTTTTCATAGGGGTTTTAAGGATTTTTAGGTTTTTCTATGTTTTTAGGTATTTTTATGTATTTTTAAATATTTTCACGATTTAAGAGGTTCTAGGGATTTTCAGGGCATAAATCTATTTTAGTGTTTTTCTGGGTTTTATGGTTTTTTTGTGTTTTCAGTGGGTTTTAGAGTTTTTTATGATTTTTAGGATTTTAGAGTTTTTTCACATTTTTAGGGGTTTGAAAAAATTTTATAGTTTTTAGTGGGTTTTAGGGTTTTATTGTTTTTAAGGGTTTTTATGTTTTTTTGGGGTTTTAAGGTTTTAAAGGGTTATAGGGTTTTTAGGAATTTAGTGCCTTTTAAGGGTTTTAGGGGATTTAGTGTTTTATGGTTTCTTTGGGTTGTTATGTGTTTTAATGTTTTTATTATTTTGTTTGATTTTTAGGGTTTTTAGGGTTTTATACATTTTTAGGGATTTTTAGAGTTTTTTTGGATTTTCATGGTTTTTAATTATTTTGATGGTTTATAGGATTTTTAGGGTTTTTTGGGGGGTGTTTTTGGGTATTTTGGGTTTTGTTGAATTATTTATTGGCATTTATGATTTTTTAGAGTTTTCTAACATTTTTAGGGGTTTTAAGAGTTTTTATATTTTTTAGTGGGTTCTAAGAGTTTTATGGGGTTTTAATGTTTTATGGTTTTTAGGGATTTTTAGGGTTTTTAGGGTCTTTTAGGGTTTTTACTGTTTTATAGTTTTAGTAGTTTTAAGGTTTTTTAGCTTTCTAATGTTTACATAGGGTCTTTAAGATTTTTACATTTTTTATGTTTTTAGAGATCTTTGGGTTCTTAGGATTTTTATGCGATTTTATGATTTTTAGGGAGTTTGAGGGTTTTTAGGAATTTTTATGTTTTTTAGGGTTTTATGGATTTTTTGGGGTCCTAGGGTTTTTTGAGTTCTTTTGGGGTTCTATGGTTTTTAATGGTTTTATACGTTTTAGGGTTTTAAATTGTTTTTATAGTTTTAGTTGTATTTTGGGTTTTTAGTGTTTTTGTGGTTTTCAGGGGTTTTATGGGTTTGGGGGGTTTATGGTATTTTAGGGTTTCATCATTTTTAGGTTTTTATGGGTTTTAAGACTTTTTAGTTTATTAATTTTTTTAGGGTTTTTAGGGTACATAGTATTTTATACGTTTTTATAGATTTTTATGGACTTATTAGGTTTTTAATGATTTTTTGGGGTTTTCAAGGATTCTAAGGGAAATATGGGTTTTTTGGGTTTTGGGGTTAGGGTTTTTAGTGTTCTTAGGTTTTTAGGGGTTTTATGTTTTTTTTATTTTTTAAATGCTTTCTTAAGGGTTTTTTAGGGTTTTAGGATTTTTACATTTTTAGGGATATTAGGGTGTTTTTAGGCAAGGAAGATGCGCGGGTCGGGCTATTCTTGGCCCACCAAATTTATTAGAAAGAAAAAAAGAGACACATAAGTCAAGGGATGGGCGGGGTCAAACGACCCACACCCAAAATACCCCTTACAACCCATGCCAAAAAAAGAAAAACAAAGAAAGAAAAAGACTCAAAAATAGACACTACAGGGGCATTTTAGGGATTTTAGGGATTTTTGTATTTTTTTTTGTTTTTGAGGGTTGTAGTGTTTTATTATTTGATTTTTATATGTTTTTAAGGTTTTATAGTTTTTGAATGTTTTTAGGGATTTAATTTGTGTTTAGATTTTTATTGTGTTTTTTGGGTTTTTATATGTTTTTATGATTTTTGTGTGTTTTAAGGTTTTTTGGGGGTTTTAGGGTTTTATGCTATTTTTTTTTGTTTTTATGGTTTTTATGGTCTTTTATGTTTTTATATTATTTCGGTATCTTTATGGTTTTTAGGTGGTTTTAGGTACTTTTGGTTTTCTTATAGGTTTTCAGGTTTTTAGGGTCTTTTAAAATTTTAGGGGTTTTTAGGGCTTTTTATAATTTTTAAGGGTTTTAGGATTTTTATTCATTTTGAGGGTTTGGGGGTTTAAAACATTTTTTTCATTCTTATTTTTTAGTAGATTTTATCATTTAAAGTGTATTTTGGTTTTTAAGGTTTTCTAAGGTGTTTTCATGGATTTTAGGAACTTTTATATATATAGGGAATTTTAAATAATTTTTTATATTTTTTGTTTTTTTGTTTTTAGGGATTTTTTGTGGCTTTGGGGTTTTTGTAGGATTTTTAGTGTTTTTATAGTTCTTTTGGTTTGTATGGGTTTTTTCTATATTTTTTATGGGTTTTAATGTTTTTCAAAAAAATTATGGGCTTAAAGGGTTTTTAGAGTATTTAGTGGTTTTGGGGTTTTATGAGATTTATAGTTTTTATTGGGTTTTATGGGTTCTCTATGGTTTTCAGAGATTGTATGGTTTTTTGGGGGCTATAGGGTTTTTATTTTCTTTTTGATTTTTTAGTGCTTTTAGGTTTTTAAGGGATTTATGTATTTTTATGTTTCTATGGTTTTTAGTGGTTTTCAGGGTTTTTAGAGGTTTTTTTATTTTTAGGTATTTTTATAATTGTTTTTTGGTATTTTTCGGGTTTTTAGGGTTATTGTGGATTTTTAAGGGTTTTAGGGTTTTTTACATTTTTAGTTTATTTGGTTTTTTAGAATTTTATAGGTTTTTTAGGGGTTTTATGTGTTTTTAGGTTTGTAGGTTTTCTTTGGGTTATTCTGTTTTTTAAGGTCTTATACATTTTAGGGTTTTTGTGGATTTTTCTGAATTTTTATTGGGTTTTTAGGGATTTTTACGGTTTTTGTTGTTTTATTGTTTTAGGGGTTTTAATCATTTTTTATTTTTCTAGGGGTTTCAATTTTTTTACATTTTCAATGTTTTCTTAGGCTTTTTAATGTTTTAAAGATTTTTTATGGTTTTAAAGATTTTAGGGTTCTTTTGGGTTTCTTATGATTTTTCAGTTTTTTAGGGATTTTGAGGGGTTAGGGGTTTTATTTATTTTCCTTTGGGGTTTCTGGATTTTTAGTTTATTTTATGATTTCTAGGGGTTTTTTTGGGTTTTAAGGGTTTTTATGGTATTTAAAGGTGTTCATGGTTTCGCTACTAGAAATCAGGCCTTTAACAACTTTTGTAAAAGGGTTTTATCAGTGCTAATAATAAGAGTGATGTTAAATTTTTAGATTTAACAGAAATCATAAGAAGTAGTGATAAAGGACCCCTATTAATAGTGCTTAAAAATCATAGATAATGGGGGCCTTTATCATCATTTTTTTAGTAATGATAAACGTCCTATATCTTCATTTTTTAATGTTGTTAAAGGTCCCTTTAATCAGTGCCTTATCAGTGCTAGTAAAGTCCCCCTTTATCAGTGATAATTTTTTTTGTTAAACTCCTCAGTGATAAAGGGGATATTGTTTTGTTCCTACCCCACCTTTCTATCATCGATTCCCACCACCCCTTATCGGTGCTTGCCCCTTTTCCAATGCATTAGATAATTCCACCTTCCCCCACATGCCCCTACCTCTAGTGAGTTTCAAACCTGAGACCTCCATCTCATACGTTCGCACCTTTTATCCTCCTCTATATTGTTTTTATTCCATTTTATAATATATATATATATATATTTAATTACATTTTATCCATATATTTATATATATTCTTATATATATATCTGTATATATATATTTAAATACATATATATAATATTTTTTGTGTGATTGTGTATGTGTGTGTTTATAAAAACATACATACATATATTTATATAATATGGATATATGAATATAATTATACATGTTTATATTTATTTACATATATTATATATTAATATTTATTTACATATATTATAATATATTGATAAATAAATATCTATTTTCAATACACACACAAATATATATTTATAAACATTGTATATACATTAATTATATAGGTAAACAAATATTCATACATTTTTATTTTAAATAAAATGGATATTATTTTTATTTAAATAAGGTTTTAATGTTGGTAAATAAATTTTATATCTAAAAATTTAATTATTTATTTAAAAAATTAAATTTGTATGTTTAAATATGTAAAAAATATGTATATATATGATTATAAATAATAGTATAGCATGTATAATGATAAATCATTAAAAAAATAATATCATTTTAAATGTAATCCATGTGAATAAATTCAGTCTCCAACAAAAAAATACTATAAGACCCCCATAAATGTGGATGAAAATCTATCGAATGATAAAAATTTGGGGTAACTAGCTATAAACTTAGTTTTCTATGTGTTCTCGGATTTTTTGGCCTTGAAAATGTCACTGGGGGTCCCCTAGTCACTAGTGCATAGATCTTCTCACAATCATTGATTTGATATGTAGTAGAACCCAAATAGACACCCGGATCAAAAATTTATGGCTCTTTGAATTTTGATCTATGTTTTCATCATATTTTGGACCTTTTATTGATTTTATTCATTTCTTATCTTCATATTGTTATTAATTTGTTATTACTCGATAATAATTATAAAATTATTAACATAAAATATCTTTTAAATTATATTATATTCCATTTTCACTAAATATAAAATATATTATAAATTTTATTTATCCTTATCTGAAATACATTTAAAAAATTAATATTATATTTTTTGCATCATAAATATATTTATATATTAAAATATAATTTTTGGTAAATTTTTACCTAAATGTAATCTTAATCAGTGCTAGAAAAAAGAACTAATAAAGGGTCCCCTTTATTATTTCGTCTTAGTAGCACTAATAAAGGGAGAAAGGATGTGGATTTATTAGTGAATTATTTCAAACACGGATAAAGAGATCCATTTAACAATGCTTTTTAGCACTGTTAAATACCCACTTAAAGAGATATAAAAAAGAGATGTTAACGTCCCAATTTAATATCAATTTTTATATCTCTAACAAATCGGGGTTCTTAAAAACACTTTTAACAAGCATTGTTAGAGACCAAGTGATGGATAAAATATGCTTTATAATACTGTTTTAGGGTTTTTTTGTTTTTATGGATTTTATGATTTTTAACTTTTAGTGATTTTAAGTGTTTTTAGGTTTTAATAGTTTCTAGTGTTTTAAAAGTTTTATTTAGGGATATTTAGTGATTTTGGGTTTTTATTGTTTTTAGGAATTTTAAGGGTTTTAAATTGATTTTATGTTTTTAATGTTTTTAGTGTTATTAGATTTTTAAGGGGTTTTATGGGTTTTTAAGTTTTTATGGTCTTCTTAGGATTTTCAAGGTTTATTTTGGGGGGGTTACATTTTTTTTGATACTTTTAGGAATTTTTAGGATTTTTATGGGTTTTAGAGTTTTTAGAGATTTTGAGGATTTTTAGGGCCTTTTAGGGATCTTTTGGGTTTTTCGGGGTTTTAGGTTTTCAATGTTTTTAGGGGTTTTAAGGTTTTCTAGTGTTTTTTTAATTTTTTATGATTTTAATGGGATTTTATAGTTTTTACTAGTTCCTTAGGGGTGTATGGTTTTTATTATCTTATGGGTTTTAGGGTTTTTGGGGTTTTAGGTTTTTATGTTTATTCTTGGTTTTTAGTGGTTTTTAGGGTTTTTAAGGTTTTCATAGGAATTTTTAAGTTTTTTGGATTTTTTATGTTTTTTTGGTATTTTTAGTCATTTTTAGGATTATTATGGTTTTTAGGGATTTTAGGGATTTTGGGGGTTTTATGGTTTTTTTGGTATCTAGTTTTTATCATGTTTTTGGTTTTGTGGGTTTTTGAGTTTTTTTGGGTTTAAAGATTTATAATACTTGTTATCATTTTTAGGGGTTCAAAGGGTGTTTACAGTTTTTAGTGGGGTTTATGGATTTTATGGGGTTTTAGGGATTTTTATGGATTCTGAGAATTTTTATATTCTTTAGAGGTTTTTATTGTATTTTAGGCTTTTATAATTTTTTTTATGTTTTTAGTGGTTTTATTTGTTTTTAGTTTTTTATGTATTTCTGAGGAGTTTTTAGGGTCTTTAGGGTTTTTTTTTACATTTTTCATGTTTTTAGTAATTTTAAGTAATTTTATGGTATTTATGTTTTTCAGTGATTCTGATGGTATTTAGTGTTTTTATGGTTTTTAGGATATTTTTTATGGTATTTAGAATATTTTAGGGTTTTGGGGGAATTAGGTGTTTTTACATTTTTATGGTTTTTTAAGGTTTTTATTCTTTCTTTATTTTGATGGTTTTTTAAAATTTTCATTGTTTTTAGGGGTTTAGGGATTTTTGAGGGGTTTTAGGGTTTTTAGGGTTTCTATGGTTTTTTGGGGGTTTATGTGTTTTTTGTGGTTTTAGGGGTTTTATGGATTTTCAGAGTTTTTTATTATATTTCTTTGGGTTTAATGGATATTTATATTTTTAAATGGGTTTTATAGGTTTTTAGGGATTTTAAGGTTTTAGTTATTTTCATTGTTTTTAGTGGTTCTATTTTTTAGGGTCTTTAGGTTTGTTATAATTGTTAGTTTTTTGATGGGTTTTGTAGTTTTTTTGGTTTATATGGTTTTCTTAAGGATTTTCATATTTTTATGTGTTTTCTGGTTTTGATAAATTTTTACGTTTTTATGGGTTTATGTGTTTTTAGGTTTTAATGGTTTTCTTAGGAGTTTTAGAGTATTTAGGGTATTTATGTTTTTAGGAAATTTTTACGATTATTATGGTTTTTAGGGATTTTGGGGATTTTGGGGGTTACTAGGGAGATTTAGGGTCTGTAGGGTCTTTTATGGTTTTTTGGGTTTTTGGAATTTTTGAGTTTTTACGACCTTTTTGGTTTTTAGAGTTTTTAATATTAATAATGTTTTAAAGGGATTTATGAGTCTTATTGGCTTTTATGGTTTTATGAGTTATAGGGTTTTTAGGTTTTTATGGTGTTTTATGGGTTTTATGGGGTTTTGGTGTTTTAAGGTCTTCTAGGGTATTTAGAATTTTTTAGGTTTTAGGGGTTTTGATTGTTTTTATGATTTTAAGACCTTCATAGGGTTTTTATGGTTTTTATGATTTTTTATGTTTTTATGGATTTTTTGAACTTTTTTACGATTTTATTATTTTTCAAGTTTTTAGATAATTTTTTGAGTTATAAATATTTTGTTTGGTTCTTAGTGTTTTAGGCTTTTTAGTGTTTGTTTGGGTTTTCTAGTGTTTTATGTTTGTATATGTTTTAAAGGTTTTCTTAGTGGTTTTCATTGTTTTTAGGGTTTCTTGTGTTTCCTATGTTTTTTGGTTTTTTTAGGATTTTTTATGATTTTTATGGGATTTAGGGTTTTTATTGATCTTGAGGGGTTTTTTGGGGGTTTAAGGATGTTTTTTGTTTTTTTAGTTCTCTTTTAGTTTCGTAGGGTTCTAATTTTTTAAGAATTTTTTAGCGTTTTTATGGATTTAAAGAGTTTTTAGAGTTTTTAGTGATTTTTTTTTGTTTTCTAAAGGTTTTATGGTTTGTATGGTTTTAGGGTGTTTATGGTTTCAAAGGGTTTTATGATTTCTAGGTGTTTTTAGGGTTATTATTTTTTGTTTTTTTTTTAGGGCTTTACATGTTTTTAGTTTTTTAATGTTTTCTTAGGGGGTTTCCTAGTTTTTAGATATTTTAGTCATTTGTATGGATTTGTTTTGAGGTTTTTAGGGACTTTGGGGGGTTTTACGGTTTTTGAGGTTTTATGGTTTTTAGGGTTTATTTTTTTAGGGTATTTAAGTATTTTTTATGTTTTCTTTGTTTTAATAGAGGTTTTCAAGGTTCATAGGGTTTTTAGGCTTTTTTTGGAATTTTAGGTGTTTTTTTGGATTATTATTGTTTTAATGGAATTTAGGGATTCTGAGGGGTTGTAGGTTTTTTAGTGTTTTAGGGGTCTTATTTTCTTTTCATTTTTGTATTTTTATGGTTTTTTGAGTTTTTTCGATTTTAAGGGTTTTTATAGTATTTATAAAAAAGGGGTTGAAATTGTTTTAGCGCTTTTGGTTGGTTTTTGGGATTATATGGTTTTTCAAGGGTTTTGATGTTTTTAGGGGTTTTATGTGTTTTATGGGATTTCAACGTTTTTAGGGTTCTTAAGGTTTTAATAATTTTTAGGGTTTAAGGGGTTTTAAGTGTTTTTCATTTTATAATGTTTTTAGGTTTTTTATGGTTTTTTTGTTTTAGTTATATTTAGGTATTTTTTATGATTATTATGAGTTTGTAAGGTTTTTAGTTCTTTCAGGTTTTCTTTAGGATTTTCAGTGTTTTACTGTTTTTATGTTAATAGGGAGTATTAGGTATTTTAGAATTTTTAGGTTTTTTAGGTTTTTTATGGATTTTGATGGGTGTCAGTGTTTTTTTTTATTTTTATAGGTTTGGTTTGGGTTTTTTGGGGTTTTTAGGTTTTTTGAGTTTTATAATATTTTTTGGATTTTAATGTATGTGTAGTGTTTTTAATGGGAGGGTTTTATGGTTTTTGGTATTTTTAATGGTTTTTAGTGTTTTTATGGTTCTATGGGATTTTATGGTTTTTAAGAACTTTTAGGGTTTTTTATAGTTTTAGAAATTTTATGTTTTTTTAGGTGAATTAAGTGTTTTGGTTTTTATGATTTTGATAGGGGTTTAAGGATTTTTTACATTTTTAGAGTGTTTTTTATTTTTTTATGGTTTTTATTATTTTTTGTTTGTTTTTATGGTGTTTATGGGTTTTAGGTTTTTAAGGTATGTAGGGGATTTTGGGATTTTGGGGGGTTTTGAGGACTTCTAGGGTTTTAATGTTTTTTAGTTATTTAGGTTATTAAGTGTTTTTAGGTTTTTTGGATTTCTTAGGGGTTTTCAAGGATTTTAGGGTTTTTTATATTTTTAGTGTTTTTTTGGTCTTTTAGGATTTTTATGTTTTTTTAGTGTTTTTATGATTTTTTCGGGTTTTGATGGTTTTTAGGGTTTTTAGGGTTTTTATGTTTTTTAGGGGTTTAAAGTGTTTTTATGTTTTTAGCATGTTCTTAGGGTTTTTTTGTTTTTTTATATATTTTAGGGATTTTTAGGTATTTTTTAGGATCATTATGGTTTTAGGTTTTTAGGGACCTTTAGGGATTTAGTATTTTTATGGTTTTAAGGTTATTTATGGGGTTTTTGGGGTTTTAGTGGATTTTTGTGTATTTATGGGTTTTCTAGTTTTTTAATGATTTAAAAATATTAAAAGGTTTAAATCATTTTTAGAGTTCTTAGTAGTTTTTAGGTATTTATAAGGTTTTTAGAGTGTTAATTTTATTTAGGTGTTTTTGGGATTTCAGGGTCTTTTATGGGTTTTCGTGTTTTTTGGTTATTTAGGGGTTTTGAGTGTTTTTAGGTTTTAAATGTTATCTTAGGTTTTTAGGGTTTTTTACATTTTAAAGAAATTTTATGTTTTTTGATAATTTTTATATGTTTTTAGTGCTTTAATATATTTTGATGGTTGTTAGGGTTATTCAGTGTTTTTGGGTTTCATAGATTTTTTGGCATTTTTAGGGGTTTTGGGGTTCTATGTGTTTTTTAGTTTTAAAAGGTTTTCTTAAGGTGTTAAGGGTTTTAAAGGAGTTTTTTTCGTTTTTTGGGTTTCATAGAGATTTTTTTAAGATTTTAAAGGGTTTTTAGGGTTTTTATGGACATTTAGGGCTTTTAAGGGTTTTTAGGATTTTAAGGATTTTTTGGGTTTTTTAGAGTTTTTATAGTTTTTTTGAGTTTTTGGTGATTTTAGATTTATTTAATGTTTTTAGGGGTTTAAAGGATTTTTATAATTTTAGTGTTCTTTATGGTTTTTAAGGGTTTTAGGGTTTTAATGGTTTTTTAGGATTTTTTGGTTTTTTAGGGGATTTTATGATTTTTTTGGTCTTTTAGGGTTTTAGATTTTTTTTATGTTTTAGGGGTTTTGAGTTTTTTTTAGGTTTTTAATGTTTTATTAGGGGTATTCCTGGTTTTTAATGTTCTACACATTTTTAGTGATATATAGGTATTTTTTAATATTATTATGGGTTTTTGGGGCTTTTAAGGATTTTGATGGGTTTTAGGGGTTTATAGTTTTTAGTGTTTTATTGATTTTTTGTTTTTTGTATATTTAAGTGTTTTAGTTTTACAATGTTTTCTTAATATTTCATGGTTTTTAGGGTATTTTATGTTTTTAATAAAAGTTAGTGATTTTTAGTTTTTTTATGGTTTTTATGGTTTTAGGGATTTATGGGGTTTAGAGTTTGTTTCATAGTTCCTTAAATTGTGTGTTCTAGTTTTAAGAATCACTACTTCTAGGTGGTTTCCATTGGATTTATTCGTGGAACTGGAAACATCCCACAGTTCTTTATCCAAAAGGGACCTGCTTTCCAAACGAAGGCATTCGTTATGTTTGAACTTTACGGTACTTAGGAACGTTCATTGGTCGAGGGGATGGGAGGTCGGACTCATCACACCCTTTTGGGGGGAATTATTGTCTACTCTGGGGCTCTCTTTATAAATTTAATATCTTTTCATGAATCCTTATTAATTCACCAAGTATTACATAAATCTCCCTTATAATTTGAAATCACTTATTAACATGTGTAAAATTTAGAATCATCAGAATGTGTTCAAGGTTCTTCATTTATGGAGATATCTGTATGTATTCGAGGTTCTCCACAAATGGTATCCTCTCATATACTATTTAAATATTCTTTTAATTATCGTTATGATGATACTGGTTTTTAAGACACTCAGTTGGGAACTCTGGAATTTGTTGTCATCCAGGGAGATGAAAGTATGTTTTGATATTGGGATTGTACCCATGAAATGGTTTACCTATGTATCCTTGTGAATGGAATCAGAACCCTCGATGTTTGGTGCTGCTTAATGGGACACATAATACCTTTTAAGTTCATGTGATAAGGACATAACCGTACAGTTTAATGTCATGTGGTAAGGAAATCTAAGCAAAAGGTTCTTAGTTAATGTTTGGTGTGGGAATTTTTCCTAAGCAGCCCATGAAACATGGAATGAATATGGGTTTCCAAGTAAGATTATACATTGATAGGAATATGGCTCAAGGAGAACAAGGTTGATTTGATGGTTTGGGTTTTAACCTCAACGAGGCTTCCTACATATCCCATGCGGAAGGGAATCAAATCCCACATATTTCAGTGAGTCTTATAGGAGAGTATAGTCCTTTGAGAGAAATGATTTTGGGCTTACTTCTTGAAAAGGATGCCCTGATGATTTGGGGGTTTAATTTTGGGATTATTCCTAAGGGGGATTCCTAGATTAATGGAAATATGGTTTGATTCCTCGAGAGGATATCCAATGATCTCGGGCCCTGTACAGGCTTCCTATGTAACCTAGTTTGAACAGAAATCAAAGTTTTTGTAGTTCCTTATATTGTGGGTGTTTGTGAAAATGTTGTAATCATCACTAATCTCTAAGTCAACGTGAGTCATTCTCAATGTGAGAAACAAGTGTATGTGAAAGATTTAATAATGATACATACACTTTTCCTCCTCTGCTGGTGGAAGAGGGCACGCCTACAACGACCAGGGTGGACGAGGACGAGGTGATGAGCCTTCCCTCTATTCACTTTACATTGGACAAGGGTCCAATGGATGGAATAAGGGATCAAGGTTAGGGGGTTATGTTAGTATGGCTGCCCTAAAATTGATCCTATAAAATGTGTGAGGTTTTTATTTTTCTTTCATGGAAGACAAGTGTGAACATTACATACCCTACTAGAGATTTGAGTTTCTTCCTCTTTGAGAAGGGAGGGGTAGAGACTTAAACCCTAATTTTCAAAACCAAAAACTTCCTAGCATTGTTCTTGGGAGAATGGTCTCTGTGACTATAGATATACAAACCCACACACACTCCATGAATCGTAACCCCATTGTGAAAGAAATGTGGAAAACCTCTACTATGGAAATAAAAACCCAAATAGGAGACACGCTGATGTTTCATTCCCAATGGTTTGATAAGTTAGGAGGTTTTGGTGATGGCATAAACTTTGTCCCTTTTAGATAAAGGAACCAAGGAAAGAGATAACTTTCCATGAATGGATTGAAAGAGGGTACTTATGTTGGTATGTAGGTCGTATACCAAGCTCTTTCGCGTAGGTACTACGTGAAAGTGTGATGCATAGGTACCTTGCGTTACTGCGATGCATAGTTGAACCGTGCAGGTGTGCCATGTAGGTGTGTCGCGCATGTTTGTATGATGACTGAAGAATATATTTTACATCAACAAACCAAGCCTATGTAAAAATTGTGAAATACTTTCAAAACATTCTTATCCTGTTTAATTTTTGCTTCTCTTGTACATTAGAGAGCTACTTGAGACAATTTGAGGGATCGATGAGAAAGAGCTATGAAATGAGAGCTTTAGAGAATCTTTCAACTTTTTTAGTACTTTAAATGGGGAGACCAATGGTACTATTTATAGGCGTGGATGGGGATTGGGTGAAGGGTAGTTGTCCGTGAAGGTCCTCTTTTAAGGTCCTTCGTGCAGGTCTCCCACGCAGGGGTACGTAAATTATATTTTTGCAAAGGTATGTCTCGTAGCTATGCCATGTGGGTCTGTCGTGTAGCTCTGCCGTGCAGGTTTGTCGCGTAGCTATGCCGTGCAGGTCTATCACACAACCCTTTGAAGGATTTGTCTTTCCTTTGAATTATTCAACCCTCGCCTTAGGATTTGAAATATCTAGGGCTATATTCATGGTCTTTTTGTATTCCTAAGTAGTTTCATCAAAATCTCCCCCTTAAGATTGGATCCGATCGTAAATTGCATTGATTCCTGTGGTAAAATTGTCGGAAAAGAATATGGGTTAATTGCTGGACAACATAGGTTTGCTGTGGAGCTACTTCATGTAGATATGTTGTGTAGTGTTGTCATGAAGATATGTCTTGCAGGTTAACGAATGACTATAAATAAGTTTGATCCTTTGGAATTTTCTTCATCTGTGCTTCCAAACTTTCCAGATCTCGTTGCATAGATCTTCCTTCTAGCCTCAACGTGTTGTGATCTCTCATAGTCTCTTTAAAATTTTCTCATGGTGAAACTATTTTAGCGATGGAGCTACGCGAAAAGTCTTCATCGAAGGAGTTTTTCTAGGACCCTCGTCGAAGGACCTACGCGACGGATCTCACTGAAGGACTTATGCGAACAGTTTCCTTTTCCAAATTTTTTAATTACCTTTCCTTTAAGTTGAAATTTATGTCAGAAATTCCACCATAAAAGGGGGAGTTTGGTAATTCTTTTGCAGGAAAATGCATTATTTGATAACCTCTACTAAAAAATCTAAGGCTCGTCAAAATGAAATGATGAAGATTGTCGGACCATACTATTATGAAATTGTTGAAAGTACTCTTCCTAGATTATGGACGAGTTTAATTCTGTATCAACGTGAATATCCACAAACTCCTTGACTAACTCTGTATGAGCATGGGATTTATCAAGATACCCATGTTCCGTTTGTTAATAAGTACTTCCCAATGTATTGGTTTCTTCAATTCTCCAACAGTAACGGCCTGAATATTAGAACAAGGGGGTGTTAGTACATGAAGGAACAATCCCTATTGGTTTCATACTACATCACAGTGGTTTTAATCTCTATATTAAGGATCATTTTGTAGATCCATAGACACATTTTTATGATTCAACTTTTCGGGCTTCTCAAACAGATTAGTCTAACTATTGGAAGGAAGACTGGGATCTTCATTATAGAGGAGGTGTGAAACCTGAATGGATGTTGGTATTTTGGGTGCACCAAATATGTGAAGAATTCAAGAAAGAGTTACTAGATGTTAATATTTATGAATCTATCTGTTTGGGAAAAACATATGTTTAAAAAAATGATTTCATTCATGAATTTTTGATCTGATGGAGTCCGCAAATGAATTCATTCCACTTGACACATGGTGAAGTTGGTATTAGTTTGTGGGATTTCTACAAAATATATGGGGTTACAATTCTCGGGGATATTTATAATGAGTTTATTATGCTGAAAAAAACATGTGGTGATGTTACCAGAACACCACCGTTGGCTCATGAACTATTAAAAATAGGAAAGAAATTACCCAAATACAAGAAAGATATTCATGACAGGGTGTGGATGGAAGAATTTTTCAAAAAAACAACAAAGAAAGGTCCCACCTATAGACATCCTACTATTTGTCCTTATACAGATAACTTGGGTATCTCAGGCACATATTATCCTATATTGGAGAGAGGTTACTATAAACACTTGGTATAAAAATTCAAATATGATATTGATGAAAAGATACGCTTAGCTACCTCTATTTACATGTGGCTAAGAATTTACTTACTTTTAGTTCATGATTATGGAGGATGTGTAAGGCCAGAGACTTTTTTTATCGTAGCTAAATTAGTAGAGAGGAAGTATATTGGGTTAGCAACTCCTGTATTTGCAAGAATTTACTATTCCCTACTGTATTGATACAATGGAAAGGATCTATTTAGAATTAGATGTCCATTACAAGTGTTGTGGGGCTGGATTGTAGCACACATTTCTTTATACTAAATATTGAATTTAGATAGAGTTCCCAATGGCCGATTCACCCCATTTTAACAAAATGTTTCTGGTATTCAGCCTCAAAAGTTGAGACCTGATGTAGTGATAAAGGCATTGAATATCTTAGGAGAATTCAACTTTTTTCCTTTTGGTAACCCACCAACTGGAAAATTTATTGATGATGGTAAAGAAACAAATTATAAGATGAGGTCTCATTTGATGGAATTCAAGGATGGTATATTATCGACCGAGATTGATAGTGAAATTATCTTTTAGGATTACATCAATTATAGGTTTTCTCTTTAGTTCAAGAGTCTTTAAAAATCAAACACTTTCCCACCTATGTATGTGATACATGAGAAACACCCAGTGGTAGAAACAAAATTACTTATTATAACAACTTTAGAGGCATCCAAATTTTCAATTAAGTTACCTACATCAGATGCATCAATCAGATTGGAAGCTAGATATGCCAAAGGTTGGGATTATTTATATCCTCAAGGAGCTCTAATGAAAGGAATATATCGAGCGGCAGATATAACAACTATTGATCATGTAAATCATGGTAATAATTCCAAGGGTAGAGATGATGTATAAGTTTCATAGTATTTAGATCCTTAAAAGAATCCTCATAGGAGGTATACTAGGAAGACCACATCTACAGAATCAATACCTCTAACGCCAAGGAGATCAAATCACCATCATCAAAAAGATATTCCTATTCCATATGTTGAACTCTATGAAGAAGAAGGGATTCCTGAAGAGGTTCACTAGTTAGAAGGTGTTGAATCTCTTCCACAATCAACCATACCAAGATTGATTTATGTGCAACCTTCATCCATTTATCATTGGTATAGTGTGACACGTGATCTTATGGATGCATGGGCATTCCTATAGCATGGAATTCAAATACCAGATGCGGGTGACATTATGAAAACTTCTGATTGCAATCCGAATAATAAAGTAGCTAAAGTACAAGAGTATATTACGGAGATGGAGGATTTTATATATGCAACTGATGAAAAAATCAAAGCCTCTAAATTATTATCTCATATGATGGACATTGGAATACATGAAGGGGTAATTATTGACCCTGAGGAGGACTGGGATATTTATATTAATATTAAGAAAGTTTTATTCTTTTCTTTTGTCTCCACTCCTATTTACCATTCATCATCATTAATCATGATGAAATGTATTTTTTTCATCTTGAATATAGGAAAGGAAACTCCAGACTAGTTCTTGAATCACCAAAGTATGGCCTGCAGGTTCTCCCATTAAAACATTGAATGATCCTCCAAAGTCTCTAGAACATTCTCCAGGATCGAGAATCATGACTGGGGTAATGGTGACGTTTAATCCTACATAATTTATTCATGTATCTCCTTCCAAGAGGATTGTTTCGATCTCTCCTCAAGCTTTTGAAAATAAATATAACAGAGCAATGAGATTAGAAAAAAGTGTTCGCCAAAGGAGTAAGTATTTACACTATCTTCAGGGCATCATAATTTTCTCAATACACTATGGTGATCACATTTATCCTCTTCTAGGATATGTGTCTCTCTCCTATACTAGGGGACTAAGAGCTAATTCTTCATGACCAGAGAGGGGAAATCTAGTAGAAACCCAGGTTCATGTTGATGGATCTGCTACTTTAGCTGATATAACATCAACAGATTTTTCTGTACCCACTCCTAGTTATACTAAGAGAGAGAAAATCCATGGTAAGATCAAATACATTTCCCCTAAATATTAAAATATTTTCTAATATTCAACTTTTCAATATATCTCATATCAATTGACTTTTATAATTGATCCTACAATAACCAATGTTGATATTCCTATTTCTCCAGAAGAAAGGAATGAAGACCCTTTAAAATTTGATATAAATATTGATGTTGACCCAAACCTGGAAAGATCTGACGATGTTGTAACAATTAATGAACCAAAGGAATATAATGCCAGGTGATCCAATTTGGGTATCAACCAAAATTATTTGGATACCTTAAATGGTGAGGATTCTATAACATTACAGGCTTCATACACTAAAATTATTGAATCCCTTAATCAAAATATTTATATTCCAAGTTCCCTCAATGATTTTGGGGATTTTCATGAGGTATTTCAAAGACTTAAGTACTTATTCTTGAATTTTCCATAAAAAATTGTTCTTATTTACTTGATACTTTACATTAAAGTTCACCTTAGGCAACTTTATCTGCATTAAATGTTGCAAAGGATATTCAAAAATGGGGAATTTCACTGTATCGTTATTCTATTGAAGCTGGAGATATACCTACATAGGATCCTCTATTGAGAGATGTTCCATATCCTTCAATTATGAAAACTGGGAAAACTCAGGAGAATGGCCCATATCAGGAAACATCTACTCAAACTGCTGAAGCTGATAATACTGGGGATGAATCCAATCAAGTGGTCGACTTATTATTGTGTAAATGTCATTGGTTGTTTGGATCATACTCTGTTTCTGCCATTTTACTGAAACTGAAAATGACCATGATTTATCATTCAGGGTTATCATCTACCACAGTTAGATCAGAAGGTGAAACTTCCATGTTGTCTTAGGCATCAACAGAAGGTGAATCTTCTACTGTTCTGAGAGAATTAGAACAAGGAAGCTCTTTAAATGAACTATTTCCAGAGTATATATTACGTTCTGGTAGTGAATCAAATCCAGACTTAGAGATGCAATATGATCTTGGCATGGAACATAAGAATATATAGTGGTATATCTGGAGTATAATTGTTGAGAAACCATTAGATGAACTGTTTTCCCATTTTCCAAACTCCCAACATTATTCTGCGTATTGGGATTTGGTGGATTTAATTACTGACCAGTCTATGATGCAATGAAAGATATCATTCACAGATGGGATAAAGAGAATAATCTAAGTGTGGATTTTGAAAATTCTAAACAGCTTATCAATATTGAGAGCTTATAAGCTATAATAGCTGAGGCATAGGCAGACCATAAAAAGAAGTCGATCGAAATCAGCCAAAAAATTAAAGAATCCATGAAAGAGTCATTATATCTTCAATACAACTGGATGTTGTTCATAAAAAACTTGATAAATTGAACCAGACATTGAGAGAAACTCAATTACAGTGGATAACTTCCACTTCTACGACTAAGGAATCTGTTCGTCAGGCCGAGGAGGCTGGAGTTTCTCAACTGTCTCAACTTCAATAGAAAGCTGAGAGAGTTTATAAAACTGTTCAAAAAATGAGGATTCTTATTGAGAGTTTATTTTAAAACATGATAAAGAGTCTCCATCTTTTGGATGTCCCTCTAATATCATATGAATGAAAGAAATTTTTTCTTCAATCGTATATGTTCTCATTCTTGTTTTTTTTCAATTTTAAAGGTAATGATGATAGTGTTTTTTTAAACATCAAACATTCATGTAAAATAATCATGATTACAATGACAAGAATGGGGGTGCTCAGAATTTTCTTATTAAGTTGATGGGCCTAATGATCATAGTTTTATTTTTTCCATGGGTTATATGGAAAACCCCACAAAATTCATATCTTTTGACTTTCTATTGCTCAATATTTTATAAATCATACAAAATGTATGTTTAGTGAGTTGGGAATTTACTTTTTTTTTCAGAGATCCCTTTTCGGGTTCTTAATCTTGTGAGTGCCACATCTCTTGTTGTTGGTATTTTAAAGTCATGCATGTTAGAGTATAAAGGAATAATGTTTAAGGTCGAATAGCTTTGAACATAAATTTCGAAATGAGATCCTAAAAAAACTCAATGAATAATAATTGCTCTAATATTATTTAAATATTTCCAAGGGGAATCTTGAGTCATGATTTTTATGGTCACCAAATTTAAAACATGTATCAACATAAGGGGAGTCTCCTCTAAGAAATAAGTTACCATCCTTTGAAAACCCCATTAAGGGTGTTGTGTTATGTAAGGCCAACTAGGGAATATGATGCATAGCCAAATAGTGGCATCTTTTGACTAATATTCCCCTTATGTAGGAAAATTATGCAAGGTCACCTAAGGGCACGTGCTGCATAGTCAGGCAAAAGTGCACTCAAAATTTTGAGATTTTACTATTGATAGACAAAGGAAAATAAGACTTGGGTGAATCAAGACAACCATGGGTGGTTTTTTTCCAAGGAAATGAATTTTATTAATGAAAGGTATATTTTATACCGATATATATCATGAATAGGAAAACTATTTCCATACAAAATTGGTGTATAAATATTGGTTAAAATTTTTCAGAAAGGAGAATTTTTTATATCATATTGTGCAGTTTTATGTTATGCATTGAGGAAATTGTACTTTGTAGTTTCAAGTCATGTAGTGAGGTCATTATACTATTCAGTTTCAAGTCATGTAGTGAGGAAATTATACTGTACAGTTTCAAGTCATGTAGTGAGGACATTGTGTAGATTTAATTTTAAATCTTTAGCTCTGAACAAAGGTATGAGACTCCACAAATTTCATGATAATTTGTTTGGAAACATACTTACATATTCAGGTATTGAAGGGAAAATTGTAAACTGTGATTTCATAATTTCCAAATCTAAAGAATAATATAGAAAAGGGATAAAGGCATTAGAGGAAAACTTTTCCAAGAACAAAGTTACCATTATTTGACAAAACCGTTATGGGGATTGTGTTAGGTAGGGCCAAATGGGGCATACACTGCATAGCCAAATAGTGGCATCTTTTGACTGACTGGACCATTATGTAGGAAAATTATGCAAGGCCACCTAAGCTCATGTGATACATAGTTAGGCAAAAGAGATCTCAGAAGTATGACATTCTATTGCTAAAAGATGAAGAAAGTTTATGGAGATTTGGATTTTCAAAAGCACTGATTTTGGTTTATAGAGAAAGGTACCTGAATATGGAGAAGGTACTTCCATCCATGATTCCCAAAGAATCAAAGGAAAAAAGGCTTCTATGAAGGTCTGACCCAAACGTAGGAGGTATGGTGTCTGTAGTTTTAGGTCATACAACTAAGACTAGAAATGGAAACAATATATGATATGTGGACAAGTGATTCTAAGGTTATTTCATATTTATTTAAACACATGGAGAGAGAAATGTGTAAACCATGGTTTGGAAAAATTTTAGATCAAGAGAAATATAATGGGAAAATATACCTGAATGCCTGTTTTAAAATAAATATTCTTGTATATTTTCATCAAAGTTTGAAGGGTACAAGGACACTATAACCAAGAACTCAATTACCATCATTTTAAAAACTTGTTATAGGGGATGTATTTTGCCAGTGGTGCAGCCTAGAAAAACCATTGGTTTTGGTGTTGGTATTTTCCTTGGATAATCCACGAGAATATGTATATAAGGATGTGTATGATCCTTCTCTAACTGTGTACCCAATGTTCAGAATTAATTACCCCCAAATGTAGTTACCGCAAATCCTCTTTGATGAGTAGCTCCAAAATGATGTGCAAGTTGTGGATCTGCCATGGGAGTACGTCAAGAATTATTGCTACTTTGAAGTAACTTTGTATTGAGTCTTTTTAACTCTTTAATCTTCTCTTCTTACTGTGAAAATCTCTCTTCAATAGAAATAGATTGACCTTCTCTAGTTGAAAAGTGAGATGCAATAACACTTTTACCTTTCCCCTTATTAGATGTCTTTCAGAGGGTTGGGAGTTGGTTATTTGAAGGCATACCTAGATTCTGAGTAAGCTTATGATTTTAAGTATGTACACCTTATTCATTTGCCTTAGTGTTTACCATATTATGGACCAGAACATCATTTTTTGATTCCCTTGAACTAGAATAATATTTTTGTAGGATATTTTGTAGTGGTGTTAATGACATTAACTGATGCATAATTGATTTATGGAATTATGTTAGTGTCTTTGTGTGATAACATTCCATTGTATCTTCCATGAGACTCTACTCTCCTATATAACGGATTATCAGGAGTTTTTTGATAGACAATAACCTAAAGGGAATCCCCGGATAGTTCAGTTGTGCGCTCTCTTTGTGGCTTCTTCCCAAATCGAGAAAAAACTAACTTCTTTTTTTGAGGTGATTGTAGATGTGAAAAATCCCCTATCTCTGTAGGCTTCGTCTGTTCCTATTATACTTCTTCAAACCATTGAAATTTGTTTAACAAATTTGAAAGTTGAATTATACGAGCCCCCATCCCTATAAGATGGGGTGTTTCTTGAACTACTATAGCTAAGATTCGTGCAGCTATTGTTCTGATTTTGTGAATTTTGGTTCGAACATAAGCTGGATGCATTATCTAACAACCAATCAAATCACCATTTTCGGAAAATTGTAGTTCTATTTCAGACATTTTTGTTATATTATGGCTGAAATACTCTAAACGGGAGGCCTTCTTATGATTTTTAGATTCTTGATGTAAAAGTAACTCAACAACTTGTTTTCTTTGGGCCTAAATATGATGAGATCTAATTGAGGCCTATTCTTGAGAATACATTTAGTTACATACAAAATCAATTAATTAAAGCTGTCCATGGGAAATAACATTTAATGAGACCACATTTGGAAGGCTTTTCAGATTATGGAGAGCAGTGAAATGAAATGATCCATGTGCACCCCATCGTCTAATACGAACACTATATTGGGTGTCAGAAATTAAATAGTGTAGCCTCTTAAGAGTATTAAGGCATTCACGCTGAAGGGTTCTCTTCTTCTTTTCAACCTTTGGATGTTGGGAAACTGAGAGATATTCCATGTTAATTTGGTGTTGTAACCCTTATATTTCTTTTGCATGATTTTGACATTCATCATATGGTAATACTCTGGTTTTCAAATTACAAAGAGTCTTCCATAAGTTGAGGAGGATATCATGAATGTAATATTCTTCCATAAATTATGGAATGTTGAGAATTTTCCAAAGGTCGGAACATGACTTGTATATCTTCTTTAGGAAATTTTTTTCTCATGTTTAACATATCTTCATTATCTTTCACTAGAGGTTTCTCTACATGGGCTGACCAAATTGGATGCTCAGTATTAGAATATAAATGACCAAAGGGACGTTCGGAGAATGATCATTCCCTTAAGATGTCTTCTGGTTGAGAAATTATTTTACTCGTTAATGACATGGCATCATACATGACTGACTTTTTGTTTTCAAGTGCCTTGAGATAGGAGGGATTTCTCATCGCTACATTGTCAACTATAGAACTATTTTGAAAATGAGTAATACTAATGGGGAGAGGAACTTCGTAGAGAATTCCATCATGGGGAGGACCACCGTTGTATATTACATCAAGGGATAAATCCTCTTGATCCCGGGTCTTCTAACCACATGGAGGGTTGTCATGGATCTCATCCGGAGATAGGATTTCTGGATTAACCAAGTTTTCATGAAGAAAGATTTCATGATTAAGTGTCTAATGGGAAACATCAAAACTACAACTACAACTACCATAATTTGTCAATGTGAGGGTAGGATCTTGAGCTGCAATAGATAAATGTCTAAGGGCTTCAAGAACTCTAGTATTAAGAGGAGACAAATTACTGTTTGACTGTTGCTTTTCCCATACTGTTTGGTGAGACATCATCTAATATGTTCTCTTATACTTAGTTGGGCCACTTGTTTGAAGAATTGGTTATCATGGGAAAGTGTGTGTTCCTACCTTGGAGTGGTCACCATAACAGACCTTTTACCTCCAATTGGAAAGGGTGTATGTTCCTGATCTTGTCGTCCATATGATATGGGGGAGTATGCCCCATGAACCTCAGGGACTGGAATAGAGGTGTGTATCTTATTCGGGATGGAATGTCGATGTGTCATCCTAGGTGTGGGGAAACATTTATGTGTCTGTTCTCCTGGTATTTCTGAATTAGTGGTCATAATATCCTGGAATGCTTCCAGAATATGTGTAGAAATTTGTGTCTACCATTTCACCATTGATAAGATGTGTTTGGTGACTTCAGCTAATGGAATAGGAATATAAGTCAATTCAATATCTACAGTAGGTGTATGTGCCTACTCCTGTACTCCTTTTCAAATCAATGGGTATCGACAGTACTCATGTATGTGGGAAGAGAGATGGGTCTACAATAGATTTGTCATCAGAGCTTTATCACTGACTTCTCCAGGTTCTACCAAATAATATTGTTGGTGGGCCTGATGAGCACTGGCAGGTGTATGTGGCTACTGGTAGCTTCCCATAAAGTAAGGTTGATGGACATTTTTCAATACTGGAAGATGAGACTGCTGGAAGAATTGATGATTGTAAACAAATATATGTTCCTATTTACCAGTTGCAACTATATTTGATTGGAGGGATTACTTAAATGCAGTCAGACGAGACTGCTGACTAGATGATAATTTGTAAACAGGTGTATGCGCCTGTTCACGGTATTCTACTAGATTTGTGTGGACGGATTGGTAGGTTGCTGTCAGATGAGTCTGTTGGGCAGCAAAACTAAGACATACTAGTGTATGTTCCAACTCATTTTTTCCATCAAGTTAGGTTGATGGACTTGTTCAGAGGGGTCAGAGGTAAGAACCTACTCCCTATTGACCAGAAATTTTCCCCGGTGGTTCATCTTGTGTTCTCGGGTCTGAGAGACCTTAGTCGAATTTCTAGAGGCAACACCCCCATCATGTTGGGGGTTCACTACTTCACAATTCTACTGGCGGTTATTGTTGGTGGGAATCATCTAGAAGGATCCATGAATCCTTAAATTGAGGCCCTGAGTGGTCTCTTGATCCACCTCCCTAGAGTATGTGAGGGACTGGTTTTTGAGTTATGAGGATAAAAACCCAAAATGGTTGAAGACGGTGGTTGGAACTATCTGCTTCTTGGTCACTGGTCGTCATTGGCTGGATGATCGAGGATTTTTATTGACCCGGAGGGCCTGTCGAGCAGCCTCCAAAGTTGGAATTTTACCATTATGGAGATACTCCTTTACCAATATTTTGGAGACCCATTATTGAAGATGATGGGTGGGTGATAATGTCCTTCCCATGGATGCGGATCCATCCTGAGCAGCGGTCGAGAAGATCACATATGTCATCTTTAAGAAATCCATTTTAGACTGATGGGAGTTCTGAGAAAAAAATGATAAAAATAAACACCATTAAAGAGATATCTTTTAAATGGATAAATGCATGATTGATTCCTTTGTATGGACATCCTTTATCAATTTATAGGGTCTTGACAGCTGGGTAACATTATTAACTTGTTCAAAGATTCATCTCAGGTTCACCATTTTTGTTTCGTAGTTCTTTGAAACTTGTGTAATTGTTTTAATAATCACTGCATCCAGGTGGTTTCCATTGGATTTATTCATGGAACCAGAAACTTCTAATATTAATTTATATAAAACGGACCTTCTTTTCAAATATAAGAATTCATTAATTTTTAACATTATGATACTTAGGAATGTTCATTGGTCGAGAGGATGGGAGGTCGGACTCATCACAATCTTTTCGGGGGAATTATTATCTACGCTGGGGATCTCTTTATAAATATCAGATATTTTCATCAATCTTAATTAATTAACCAAGTATAACCTGATTCTCCCTTAGAACTTGAAATCACTTATTAACATGCGTAAAATTTAGAATCATCAGTATATATTCAAGGTTATTCATTAGTGGAGATATCCGTATGTATTCAAGGTTCTCCATCAATGGTATCCTCTAATATAATATTTACTTAATCTTTTAATCATCGTTATGATGATACTGGTTTTTAAGCCACTCATTGGGGAACTCTGGAATTTCTTGTCATCATTGGATACAAAAGTTTGTTTTGATATTGGGATTATACCCATGAAAGGGTTTACCTACGTATCCCTATGAATCGAATCAGAAACCTCATAGTTCAGTGCCTCTTAATGTGACACATCATAACTTTTAAGGTCATCTAATAAGGACCTAACTTTAAATTTTAATTTCATGTGGTAAGGATATCTAAGATAAAGGTTCTTCGTCAGTGTTTCTTGTAGGAATTATTCCTAAGAAGCCGAAGGAACTTGGAAAGAATATGGGTTTCCATGTAAGATTAGATCCTATTGGGAATATGACCTAAGGAGAAAATGGTTAATTTGAAGCATTGGGTTTGAACCTCAAGGAGACTTTCTACGTATCCCATTTGGATGGGAATCAAAGCCCACATAGTTCGTTGAGTCTCATAGGAGAGTATAGTCCATTGAGATAAATGAGTTTGGGCTTACTTCCTGAAAAGGATGGCTTGATGATTTGGGGGTTTAATTTGGGGATTATTCTAAAGGAGGATTCCCAGATTAAGGGAATTATGTTTTGATTCCTAGAGAAGATATCCAATGATCTTAGGCCCTAGAAGGGCTTCCTACGTATCCTGTATTGAACAGGAATTAAAGTTCTCCTGGTTCCTTCTATTTTTAGTGTCTGTGAAAATGTTTTAATTATCATGAATCTCTAAGCCCACGTGAGTCATGATCGATGTGAGAAACAAGAAGATGTGAAAGATTCAACAATGACAATAACACTTTTCCTCCTCCGCTAGTGGAAGAAGGCGCACCTAAGACAGTTAAGGTAGAAGAGGGTGAGGCGATGAGCCTTCCCTATATTCACTTTACATTGGACAAGGGTCCAATGAAACGAAGAAGGGATGAAGGTCAGGGGCTTATGCCAAGATGGATTCCCTAAAATTGATCCTCATAGGGGACAAAGATTTTTATTTTTCTTGCATGGAAAATCAAGAGTTAACTTTACCTTCCTTACCAGAGATCTGAAGTTATGTCTCTTTGAGAAGGGAGGGGTTGAGACCAAAACCCTAATTTTCAAAACCTAGAACTTCCCACCACTGTTCCTGGGAGAAAGGTCCATGTGACTGTGGATATAAAAACCCAAAGACACTCCCTGAATCCAAACCCCATTGTGAAACAAATGTGAGAAACCTCTGACTGTGGAAATAAAAAACCAAATCGGAGACATGCTGATGTGTCTTTCCCAAGGGTTTGATAAGTAAGGAGGTTTTCGTGGAGGCTTGAACATAGTCCCTTTTAGATAAGGTAACCAAGGAAGGAGATACCCGACCATGAATGGATTTAAAATGGGTACTTATGTTTGTATGTAGGTCGTATACCAAACTCTATTGCGTAGGTACTACGTGCAAGTGTGCCGCGTAGGTACCCCACATTGCTGCACCACACAACTGTACCACGAAGGTGTTCCACTCAGGTGTGTCGCACAGGTTTATATGATGAATAATGAATATTTTTTACATAGGGGAACCAATACTATGTAAAAATTGGTAAATAATTTCAAAACATGCTTATCCAGTTTAATTATCTCTTCTCTCGTACTTTAGAGAGCTACCATAGACAATTTGAGAGATCTGGGTGAAAGAGCTATTCAAGGGACACTTCAGGGGGTCTTTCATCTTGTTTAGTCATTCAAATGGGGAGCCTGAGGGTCTTATTTATAGGCATGGATGTGGCCTGGTTAAAGGGATGTTGTTCATGCAGGTCTGCCGCATAGGGTTACATAAATTATACTATTTCGTAGGTATGTCACGCAGCTATGCCGCAGAGGTCTTTCAAGAAGCTCTATCGCGTAGGACTATCGAGCATTTGTGCCGCCCAATTCTGTCACGCAGCCCTTTGGAGGATTTATATTTCCTTTGAATTATTAAAACCTTACCTCGGTATTTTGAAATATCCCGGGCTATCTTTATAATATTTTTTTATTCTTAAGTAGTGTCAACATGGTTTTAAGTGGTTTTTTGGGGTTTTATGGGTTTTTATGTGTTTTAGGGTTTTTATGGGTTTTCATGTTTTTAGGGTTTTTAGTTATTGTTAGGGTTTTATAGGATTTAAATCGTTTTTTGGGTTTTTAGGGGTTTAATGTGTTTTAAGGTTTTCAATTTTTTCTTATGTTTTTTAGGGTTTTAGGGGTTTTACATTTTTAGGTATTTATATAGATTTTTTGGACATTTTTGGTTTTTAAGGGTTTTATAGGATTTGAGGTTATTTAGGGTTCTTAGGTTTTTAGGTTTATATGGGTTTTAATGTTTTTAAGGATTTCAAGTGTTTTTGAGTATTAAGGGTTTGTTAGGGTTTTTAGGTCCTTTTTGGTTTTTATGTTGTTATTGATTTTTAAGGATTTATAGGATTTTTATGGTCTTCACGGTTTTTTGTATTTTTGTTGTTTTACTGAGTTTTTGGGGTTTTAAGGTGTTTTAGAGTTATTTTTGTTTTAGGATTTTATAGTTTGATTGTTTTTATGGTTATTATGGTATTTAAGGGTTTTAGAGTTTTTTAGTTTTCAAGATTTTATGCATTTATAGGTTATTAATGTTTTCATTGTGTTTTTATGGTTTTTGAGATTTTTATGGTTTTTGAGATTTTTATGGTTTTAGGGAATTTTAGGGAAATTTTTAGTATTTTTTTTTGTTTTTAGGGATTTTAGGAATATTGATGGTTGGGGGGGGGGGGGGGTAGGGTTTTTATGTGTTTTAGAATTTTTATGTTTTTATGGGTTATAAGTGTTTTTACATTTTAAGGGTTTCATGTGGTTTTTTGGGTTTTAGGGGGGTTTACATTTTTTGAATTATTGGGATTTTTTATGATTTTTATGGTTTTTAGGGTTTTAGGGATATTTAGTCATTTTAGGGTTTTCATGGTTCTTTTGGGTCATTTGGGGTTTTATGGTATCTTTATTTTTATGGGGTTTTAGAGGTTTTTATGTTTTAGGTGTTTAAAGGGGTATAATAATTTTTTGTGGTTTTAGGGATTTTGGGGGTCTTAGTGTTTTTTTTGGTTTTTAGGGTTTTTATGGTTTTTGGTTGTGTTAGAGGTTTTTAGGGTCTTTTAGGGTTTTATGGTTTTTTATTTTTTTTATAGATTTTATGTTTTTTTTAGGTTTTCAAGGTTTTCTAATGGAATTTCAAGGTTTTTAGGGTGTTTTTAGTTATAAGGGTCTTTTAGGAATTTATATTTTTTGATGTTTTTATGGATTTGAGGGTTTTTTAGTTTTTTGGGTTTTTTTGGGTCTTTACCTTTTTTTAGATTTCTTATGTATTTTATGTTTCTTTTAGGTTTTTATGGTTTTTATAGTGGTTTTCAAGGATTTTAGTGGTTTTTATCTGTTTAAGGAATTTTATGTATTTTGAGTTTTTTTGTTGTTTTTAATGATTTTAGGGACTAGTGAGGGTTTTAGAGTTTTATGGTTTTTAGTGTTTTTAGTGTTTTTTAATTTTTAGTGTTTTTACTTTTTTTAGAATTTTAAAAACATTTAAGGATTTAATGGTTTCTTAGAGTTTTATTTGGTTTATAGGGTTATTATGGGATTTTAAGTTTTTATGGTTTTCGGGCCTTTTTAGGGTTTTATCATTTTTTAGTTTTTAGGGGTTTTAATTATTTTAACGATTTTAAGGTTTTCTAAGGGGGTTTTTATGATTTTTTATATTTTTATATATTTGTAGGGCCTTTTAAGTTTTTTTATGATTTTTCATGGTATTTATGGATTATGACTGTTTTTATGGTCTTTAGGGTTTTTAGGGGTTTAGGGTTTTAAGGTTTTTGGAGGATTGTAAGTTATTTTATGTCATTACCATTTTCATAGGGGTTTTACTAATATTTATAGTTTTTATTTTTTATGGATTATTTGGAATTATTTATTATTTTTATTTCTTATGTGGTTTTAGGGATTTTGATGTTTTTTAGGGTTTTTTTGTTTTTAGAATTTTTTTAGTCATTTAAGGTTTTTAAGGTCCTTAAGGTTTTTAATATTTTTATGGGTTTAAAGGGGTTTTAGTTATTTAGTGTTTTTTTGGAATTTTTATGGTTTTTAATGTTTTCCGGTTTTTATGGGTTTTTGTGTTTTTAGGGCTTTTGGGGTCTTTTAGAGTTTTTACGGTTTATAGTATTTTTTAGGTTTTCTAATGATTTTATGTATTTTTTAGATTTTATGGTTTTATTAGGGATTTTAATGGTTTTTTGCGTTTTTATCTTTTTACCTATTTTTAGGTATTTTTAGTATTTTTATTTTCTTTATGGTTTTTAGTGATTTTTAGGGGGTTTAGGGGTTTATAAAGGTTTCTAGGGGTTTTATGGTTTTTATGGGTTTTGTGGATTTTAGTTTTTTTTTGAGTTTTTATGGTTTTAAAGGTTTTCAAGAGTTTTTAAATGTTATTCATGGTTCAATGGGGTTTTAGAATTTTTAGTAGGGTTTTATGGTTTTTATAGGTATTTATCATTTTAACAGGTTTAAGGGTTTTTATGATTTTTAGGGATTTAGGGTCTTTATGGGTATTTAGGGTTTTTAAAATATTTCTTTTTTAGGGATTTAAAGTGTTTTTTTTGGGTTTTAAGGGTTTCTTATGGGTTTTCATATTTTTTACGTTTTTTTACTTTTTAGGGGTTTTAGGACATTATTTGGAATTTTATTGTTTTTAAGGTATTTTGGGATTCTAATGGATTTTAGGGTTTTTAGGGTTTTTGGTATTTTTAGTGTTTTTAGCATTTTTTTGGGTTTGTAGGGGTTTTATGTGTTTTTAGGATTTTGAGGTTTTCTGAGGGGCTCTTCGGATTTTTATGGTTTTGTAATTTTAATGGGTTTTTAGGGATTTTTTAGGATTTTATGGGGTTTTATGGTTTTTTACTGATTTTGAGGGTTTAATAGGTTCTTTTGGGTTTTTCGGTGTTTGTGGTTTTGTTTTTGGTTTTTATGATTTTTTATGATTTTTAGGTTTTAATATTTTTAGGGTTCTAAAGGGGTTTTACTATTTTTTGTGGGTTTTATGGTGTTTCGAGGTTTTTAGGGATTTAATTGGTTTTCAGGGTATTTTTGGGTTTTAAGGATTTTTAAAGATTTAACATTTTTAGGTTTTTAGGTGTTTTAAATGTTTTTAGGTTTTTATGGTTTTGTTATGGGTATTCATGTTTTTAGGGTTTTTAGCGTATTTATGTATTTTTAGTAATTTTTTGGGTTTTTTTGGACTTTTAGTGGTTTTAATGATATTGAGGGTCTTGTGGATTTTTTGACCTTTCTAGGAATTTTTTGTTTTTGAAGGTTTTTAATTTTTTTAGTTTTATTGGGGCTTTATGTTTTTTAGTGTTTTATAATGTTTTTAGGGGTTTTAAGGATTTTTAGAGTTTTTTGTGGTTTTTGAGTTTTCTGTATTTTTATTGTTTTTTTGTTTGTAGGGAAAAGAAGCCTCGAGACTAGGTGAACCTGGTCCCCCAAAATTTATAAAGAAAAGAAAGAAACCAATAAAATGTAACAAGGGGGATTGCAAACCTGGGGGTAGATCTCACCCTTTATATTAGACTCCACAAACCCTAAGCAGCACGGTGTGGCAACAGGTGACCATATCGAACTCCACTCCAAAATTTCCTGCTTAGAAAGCACATCCACAGCCGAGTTTGCATCTCGGTAGGCATGTGTGACATGAATGTTCAACCCTTGACTAGAAACGAGACTTTCCATCCATTTGGGATGGATCCTCCAAGGGAATCACCCTAATTTGGTTTTAAGGACCTCCACCACAAGAAAAGAGTCTCATTCAATCCAGAGAGGGCTCCAACCAAAATGCACAGCAAAGTTGATCACCTTTATCATGGCCCAAAGTTCAACTTCAAGGGAACACCCATTCCCAATGAAATGGTGAAAGCATCCTTTGACGAATCCATGGTGGGTACAGAATATCCCGCCACACCCTGAGGGTCTTTGTGCTCCCAATGACGCACCATCCATGTTGACCTAGGCCCAAGAAGAAATCTGGGGGATCCAACGAATATACTTAAGAAGCCATGGTTTCTTTGACCCGCTAGTAACACCAAGTAGCTGCAATAGGATAAGATCAGTCACATTATTTTCCCTAAAATAATATTGGATATGAGACACCACATGAATCATCATGTGGTGGACAACAACACCACCATGGAAAAAGAGCCGTTTTTGTTGAGAGTAGTAGCATTTATGGTAGCCCAAGTGTAGAAGAAAATGGAAGAAATAGAAATATGAAAGAAATTTGGACACCTGCCTACTACAAGTCCAATTAATCACGCTATCCAGCATCTGAAAAAGCGGCATGTCCACACAGAGGGGAAACCCGAACAACATCTGCAGGTACTCCCAAAGTGCCGCTGCAAACCAGCATTGAAGAAAGGTGTGTTGGATGTATTTATCAACACCAAATAAGTTGAAGAAAACTGATGTCAGGCTGTGTCCAGCCCTCTACAGTTGTCTTTGAAGTGGTAGTCGGTTCTTCCAGAGCTTCCAGAGTAGCAGGTGGATGGCTGGAGGGATAAAAGTTCTTCTAAAGCATGAAATCTTGGTTGGAGTAAAAAGACCATGTATACACTTCTACTGATAGAAATATTTCACCTTTAGCTTCCCAACTAGATTGGGCTTCCAGATTAATAGGTCTCTCTCGACAAAGGTATACTCCGAGTTCTTATTATAAGTGTCAACTGGAAGGGTACCACAAACTGCCCCAGTCGACATGTGAAGCAGATAATCGACATGTCCCTTGAGTTTGAAGGGGGGCCACAGTGTCCAATAGGGGTCTATCAACCCGTGTGGTAGACCAACACTCAGATCTGACTGCTTCGAAACAATCCATTTTGAGTGCTCCTTGATGCCCATGTAAGAACCTCATATTGATGACCAAACCGAGGATGGAAAATATCCAGAGAACCCATCACAATGTTTCTGTGTAAACCTTTCATGACAGAATCCCATGTCATCATCATTGTAATCAAAAAGGCCTCGGGTTAATTTGGCAAGAAGGGCATCATTGAATCTCATAAGGTCCTTGATTCCAAGCCCACCCATCTCAGTTGGCTTAGTACAGTACTTCCAAACCACAGAGACCAACTTTCATTAACTAGTACAACCTGTCCAAGAAAAATTTATAATCCTCGCCTATAGGCCCCTAATGAGGTAAACTGACCACCTGTATATGGAGAAGGCATATGTGAACATAGAAGTTATAACTAAGTTGATGAGACAAATTCTCTCAGATTGTGATAGGAACTTCCCTTTCCATTTAGCAAGAATAAGTTGTATTTTTCTCACCATGTTCTCAAGATAGCTTCTCTTAATTCATCCTTAAAAAATTATGTTTCCCAGGTAATCAAAGGGGAGTGATCCTCTCTTAACACCAAGGGATATAACAATGCGTAACTGCCTAGAGGGGGAGATCCCCTCTCCAAAGACGATGGTGAATTTGCTCTAACTGATGGATTGCCCCACCACACATTCGTAATGAAGAAATATCCTTCGAATTGAGGACAAAGTCTTCTTATCTTCCTACCCAAAGAGGGGGATTTCATTAGTGTAAAGAAATTGATATGGATCCCGAAGGTCACTCCCTGCCTTAATTGGATTGAAAATACAGGCCTGCATGAGGTCAATGAGACACCTGATCAAATAATCTTTAGCAACCACAAAGGGAATATAGGACAAAGGGTCTCCCTACCTAACTCAATGTGATCCTGGGAAAACCCCGTCAGGGAACCATTAGTAGGCACTGACACTCTAACACTGTTAAGGATAGAATCCACCAACTTGATGAAACTATCTGAGAAACCATATTTCGATAGAACTTGGTAGATATATCTCCACTTGATAGTATTAAAAGACTATGAGATATCATGTTTTAAGGTGATGTTTCCATATTTGTAGCGCTTCCTCATGATGTTAATCCCTTCCAAGGTTGTGAATAAACAGTTATTAATTTTCCTCTCTGGGATAAAGCCTAATTAATTTGGGGTAATAAGTTCCCCCATAAGTCTCCCCATTCTCTTGATCAGAATATTGATAATAAATTTAGGGATGGTGTTTCCAATAGAGACCGGCCAGAAATCTCTAATATCAAGAGGATTCTCTTTCTTTAGAATCAGAGCAATGAAATTAGCATTAGTACCATGTACGAAATATCTAGAATGGAATACTTCCCTAACAAAATTCATGATGTCTATGTGCATAATATCCCAATAAAACATGAAGAACTTGTTACTGATCCCATTTGGGCCCGCTGCACTTTCCATGTTGAGGGAGAACAGAGAAAATCTAACTTCATCCTCTAAGGGAACACATGTTATGTCTCTATTCTGATGTTCATTAACACAAGGAAGAATGGAATCAATAAAAGGGATGGAGTACTCTTCATCATTATTAGTGTAAAACCTTAGTAAATAGTCCACCACCGCATTATAGATGGCCACCTCTGAGGTAAAAACTGACCCATTAATGTGAACATTTTTCAGGCATTTTTTAGCATTATTTTACCTTTGTAACTGATGTGAAAAATTGAATTTTGGCCCCCATCCTTGATCCACCTAGTGTTAAACTGATTCTTGGTCAACTTATCCTACCGGTCCAAAAGATCATCCGGCCTCGCATGAGCCTACAGCTCCTCCTGAGAAGGCAAAGGCAGCTGCTGGTTGGAAAGTTGGATGGAGGCAAGCCAAAGTTCAGAAGCCTTAATCTCCTCATCCATATTGCAAAAAGATGACCTGCTCTACTCTTTGAGAAGAGATTTAATGTTCTTCAACATGAGATCCATACTGAAGAACTGACTACCATGGGAAGGGCTCTCCCACCAACTAAATATAATTTCCCCACAACCTAGAATCATGATCCAAGCATTATTGAACTTAAAGGTAATGGGAGTGATCTTGAGGAACCCCCTGAGAGGTCAATGATTATTAGGTTGTGATCCTAGTGGAACTTGGGAAGGGTAAACCCAGAAATTTTAGAGAGAGCACTTTTTTCACTGATCTGGTAGAAACACCTATCTAGTTTTCTAGCTTGTCGCACATTGGTAGTAAATCATCCCCATGTGAAGGAAGCTCCAGCAATGGGAACATTAGTGAGGTCAAAAGAGTCCAGGAAATGGGAGAAGTCTGTAGTGGCCGACCAGGAGAAATTGGCACCAATTTTCTCATCTGGATTCAAAACAGTATTAAAGTCACCAAAAATGACCCTATTATGATCAATGGTTCCAAAAATTGGCTAATCATTCTCCACAGGATTCTTCTCCTAGTGCATGTGTAACACCCCGAGATTTTATGAAAAATATTCTTTTTAATTTCATTAATGTCTTGTGTTGTACGCTACACCAAAAGTAGATTTCACAACATGCATCCTTGGATTTCCTTTCATTACACGCAATCGCGACCTTCCTTGATAGCGTGTGTAGTACGCAATACCGAGTTTCACTGAACAACGATATGCTATTAAAATATTATTAAAACTAGCCGTTAAGAATAGTAATAACCACTTTTTGAAATTTTGTAAATTTTATTTTTCAAAATGGACTTCATTTTTGGATTAGGAATATCGAAATTAGCTTAGGGTGAAATTTTGGTAATTTTCGGATAACTTTCATATTTTGATGAATAGTGGAAATTACTAAATTTTAATTAAAAACAACTTTTCAATCGAAATAATTAATAGTGATAAATTATTAATTTTAGTGGTTTTAAAGTATATTTAGAATATATTTTTACAACTTAATACAATGATGGTCATTGGATGTAATTTCACATTTAAACCACTTATAAACAAGTTTCAATCTTTTGATAGTTATTATTATCTCTTAAAAACACGCTATTTGTTTTGACAATGGGAATTAATTTTTAAATTAGTTAATGAAACTGATATGTTTTGAATTTGGTAAAATAGACAACATTTTTGAGTTCATAATATCAAATATAGCTTAGGCCTAATTTTCGGTATTTTTCTGAAAACTTTCAATTTTTGATGAATAGTGAAACCACTAAGTGGTAGTTAAAAAAACTGAATTGTTCATAAAACTTAATTTTACCGCTTCTGTGAGTGGAATTTCAAAAATCCGAGAGACACGGTTGATGTTAGTAAGTAAAATATTGTTCAATGAGATGAAAATAATTTTTTGGTGAGTAGTAACATTTTACTTTATTTTACCACGGTTAAAAGTAAATAGGGTAATTAAGGGTAGAAATGATATTATTATTACCCTAACACATGTCCTAATTCTATTGGACAATTGTAATTCCACCAAAAACAAACTTAGGAATAAAATATGACTATTTTGGCCCAGTTGGATTAGATCAGTACATTTATTATTAATTTATTTAAAGAAGGGTTAAAAGAGTTAAAATCAAATTTTATTTACTAAAACATTTTTATTATGGGGTTATACATAAGCTAAATTCGACTATAAATATTCATTAGAAATATAAACAGATTTCCTACATAATCATATTGTATTTGTAATTTTTAGACATTAAATAATTTAATTTATTTATGACACAATGATGATGCAGTAATTATCTTATTAATGAAATATTGACATAATTGATGTTATAAATACTCAAATAAATATAATGTGAGACTTTTTATGAATTCCACTAATTTTCTAGGTTAATATGACATGTTAGTATTGGTTTAATTAACTTTTTTCTAACTTATCATTCTGTTATGATTTTCACAAAAATCAATTTCTAAATAGTGTCAAAATTGACATAAAATAGTTTTTAAAACAAATATTACATTATCAATTGTTATTTTATTCCAAAAAATCTAATGTTCAGCCAAATGACTTAGATAAGGTTATATATATTAATAATAAATAACTTGGGGTTCGTTTGGCTTGATATAGTAAGTTTATTAACCTTATAGTATAAGAACACAAGAAGACACGGTAAAAGTAAAATTATTTAACTTAATGTTAAATCTAAATGATAAGGTTAAAATAGGAAACTAAACTTGTCTAAATTCTATTGTATGAGAGGATTTCGACCCATCCCCACCTTAGCCTCGAAATAAATCAATTTGGATCTATTTAAAACCGAACTTGACTTTATAATAAAATAATATGTTTCGTTATTCCAAAGGTGCCCCTCTCCTCCCTTATAAAAGGGCACCTCCTCCCTCTCTTCCTCACACAACTTTGAGCCTTCAATCTTGTCCAACCCCTGCCAAATTCTCTTCTCCACTTCCCTAGAAACATCCTAGAGGTTCTGGTCTTCATCAAAGACCAATTTTAGTGCCCTAAGAGGAGGTCTCAAAGAGGCGCTTCAAAGAAGAGGTAATTTCCGTTACCGATTCTTTCACCTTTATTTCTTCTTCCACTTATTCTTCTTAGGTTGTTTCATTATGAAGTAATAACATAAGTATCAATAATATACTGATATGTTATTATAAGTATGAAACAATCCTATTTCACCATCTATCCATCCTACGGAAAACGAAATCACCGCGCGTGCGTACGTACGGAATACCGTCTCCACGCCGTGGTGAAATCTATTTTCCACCACCACCTTACTTGGATGGGTAAAATAGTGTAAATAATAACTATATATGATTATTATAAATTGATATTGATACTGAAATAGTATACATACACTTCAACATAGGTTCACGAACATGAGAACGATATCATCGCTCGTGCGTACGTACGGACTACCGTCTCCACGACGCGATGAGATTCATTCTTCATGTTAACCATTTAAGAATGATTATAAAGTATATATAAGAAATAATAATTAAATATATGACATTATAAATTTACTGGATTTAATTATATATTTATGTCATCTACTTACTTCCATTCAAGATAATAAGGAAAGGAAAACAGCGTTCATGCGTACGTACGGACTACCGTCTCCATGAACGGTGTGTTTCATTTCATTTATCTATCTATTATATATATATAATGAATATATATGATATATAAATCATGTTTTATATTCTGGAAGTAAGTAAATCATGATATAAGTAATAATAATTTCAAGAACAACAAGTCCAATCACCTACGATAAATGAAATGATTTTACCCAAAACGCTTCTTTAACATGGAATTTACAAAAGAACGGGTAATATAAAGTCATAACTAAACCATATATGATATCATAACAATGAATATGATTCTGTAATAAGTTAATGACATTATTTAAATCATTATACAGGAGGTTCGGATACGTACAAAGCATATCGGACATAAGGTAAGGGAAATTCTCGCAATCTCAATTTTTATCCGAGATTATTTATACTTTGAAATTTACTAGGGTGTATTTTATCATCCAAATCCATGTTTCATCAATATGTAATATTATTTCCATCCACCTACAATTTGTTAAATCCAATTTTACCCTTCGGTGAGTTTTTAGTAAAAGATATGAAAGGAATCTTTTGTCGTTTTTCGTACGAGGTACTTTTTGACTTTTCTGACAAAAGTACGAGAAGAATGTTTTTTTATCTTAAATGGCACGAACGGATTTTTACGGTTTTATAAAGCCTTATTTTCATGAAGCTTCCTCCAAAATATTTCATAAATATTTTCAATAAAATCTCTTTCTTTTAAAATTGCATGGCATTTTGTGGAAAGAAATTGATTTTGAAGAAGAAAGGATATTTTCCTCAAGAATTCATTTCAAGTGTTTTATCAAAATTATTTTCCATCTAAGATAATATAGGGTTCTGTTTCTATCCCTATTATTATATTGATTTGATTATGTTGTGATGGAATTATTTTTATGAATTCCTTTATCTTATATGAATTGTTTTATGATGTCATGATGTTTATGATTCCCATTTTTATTACATGGGTTATGCTATGATGTATGGTTTATGATTTTGTGGCACACATAAGAATGGTATCATTATGAGATGGGTGGGTCCTATATCTCCCTCCAATGCATTGGGTAATGATTTTATATCTCATGAGATAGACATGGCTGGAATGGTAAGTTATACCGGTTCAGTGAAACAGGACTGAAACGAGGGTGACTCGGTTCAGCAAGGGACTTTGTCCACTAAGATAGTCTTGGCAATGAGTCTTGACTAACAAGAAGTGATTCTCTATGATTATGTGTGTATGCCACAAAGTTTAATGTTTTATTTTATGATTATTGTGATTACATTTCACGGCCATGAGTTATTCAAGGTTATGAAATTATGATCTCTTTTACAGGTTAAGATTTCCAAAAGTTATGTGCTTATGTATATGATGTGATTGATATTTCTTTTGTTTACCCTTACTGAGCATTTGGGCTCACCCTTTCATGTTTTCTTTTCCCCAGGATATAAGGAAAGGTTTTAGGTATAGAAACAAGGAAGATCTTTATGGGAGATGTTGAAGATCTTTCACCAGGATTAGAAGATTATATTCTGAGTTTCCAAATACACTAAACTATTACGATCCTTGTGTGTGTGTTTTTGTTATGTACTAAATATTCCGCAAAAGTAATGTAATATCCATGTACGTCAGGCTTCGGGTCTCTACAGTTGGTATCAGAGGAAAGGTTTAGTCAACCTTTGGAAACTAGGATGTGAGAACGTTAGTGAGATCCCTAGAGATATTTCTAAGGCATGACTAGGGATGTCCCTAAGGATTAGTATATGTATAGGTTATAGAACTATAATTGCGCTAAGGATATTATAATTTAACCAAAGATGTTAGATATTGAAGTTACTCCCCCTTTATTATGATTTTTTCCTCTCACACTATTCTTTTTGGGTTTTAGAAAATGGCTGGAAACAAGATGATTCACGATAATGGAGGATATGATGGACAATGGAATGATATTCTTCATGAGAAACCAAATGAAACAGGATTTGGATGTCCAAACATCATTATTATGCCGAATCAGCAATCTCATAATATGATCAATAAAATAAAATTTGGTAAGTTTCCTGACTCGGCTAATAAGAGAAAGATGGAGTTTTATGATGATCATAGAGGAAATAAAGTTCAATTTACCCTATGTAAATCATGTGGGAAGAGGCATCAAGGAGAATGTTTCAAAGGAACTGGAAGATGCTTTGGGTGTGGAAGAGAAGGACACAAAGCCAGTAAGTGCAAAGGAAAAGGTTCAGTTAACACCAGGGATGAGGATAATGGTATTTCTACGACATCAACAATGGTTAAATGTTTTAAATGTGGAATATACGGGCATTATGCAAACCAATTCCCTAAGGGAAAGTCTCATGAAGAGAATCAGTATGGTCGTATGGGTAGTATTTATGTGGATGATGATGAAGAGACTACAAATGATATGTGAGATGAAAGAATTGTTGAAGCTCGGTCAATGGTTTAAGAATGTAGTTTAATGATTACATGTTTATCATGTGTAATGTTATATAAGTAATCTCATGGTACTATGGAATAAAGAGACATCTAAGGATTGGTACAGTGTTGTCTTTCCTTGAGTTTTGAAAATGTATGATTAATTTTATTAGTATCCATGAAAGGTTATTCAGATATTTTTGGAATGTAGATGATATGTGCATAATGAAGGGAAAATGAGAAAACGAAATGTTTAACAGTATTCATGAGCTCATGATTGATATAAGGACTAAGTGATATCCTGGTTTGAGTATATAGAATTTTGAGGATTTTGGTATGTGGAAGGTGTTAACTTTTAACTGCATTCATGTTTTCACTAAGGTTCAATGGGTATTCAAGAAAATACATGATTAAGGACTTTGAATGTTTGGAATGTGACCAACAAAACATATCTTATGATATATGGGGATCAACGATGATATTAAATCTCTAGTAATCGTTTTCACTATGTTATGAGAGTGGACTGTAGTATTTTAGATAAGACTAAATATTAGAATGGATTATGTTGGACATAAGTTAGGATAAAACGTTTGTCGATATTATTGATGGGATGTTATAGTAATATAGCTTTAGAAAAAGGACAACCTGCAGGACGGGCGACAACCCATCGCGTCGGACAAGGCCGTGGGAATCGAACTCACAACCGAAGTGCGACTCGCCTTTATCACCTACCACTGGCCTACAGGAAGCCCTTGTTTAGTAGAAACTAGTTTTATTATATTAAGTAGTATGATATATGAAGTATAAGTCCATTTTAGGAACCATATATGATTAATCTCACTATATAATGACTTATGTATATTTAATAACTTTTGCTAACCTTTTGTTTGAGACAGATGGAATGATCCGTCATTCTATCACATGATCTGCTAACACTTCACGAATAACAAATTCAACTTCATTTATTTAAGAGATGAAGTGGAAATTGTTCAAGGCACGAACAACAGTGAGATTATACCAAAATAAAGTAAGTATTTATTCTAATTCAAATTCTTCTACTTTAGGGAAACGATCTTGAAAACCAAAAATGTTGTCCTAGTGCTCTTATATCTGATTAATCAGATGGTACCTTAGATCGTCACAAATTTATGGATTTGTGATTGTTGTATTTTCCATAGCCATGTTCTCTACCACTCTCCATCAGAACATGATGGTTAGATTTCTCTTCCATATCCATATTTTCACCTATGTGAAAACCCAGTGATTAGTTTATTTGGGTAACCGTTACATTTCATACTTTTGTTTTTAAAGATTGGTTTTGGTATTCCTTTTTACGATGTGGGTTTCTATTAAAGAAACTTTTGAGTAGTAAACCATTTATAACCCCGATGAATTTCGAGGGCGAAATTCATTTTAAGGGGGGTAGAATGTAACACCCCGAGATTTTATGAAAAATATTCTTTTTAATTTCATTAATGTCTTGTGTTGTACGCTACACCAAAAGGAGCTTGCACAACACACATCCTTGACTTGCCTTTCATTACACGCAATCATGACCTTCCTTGATAGCGTGTGTAGTACGCAATACCGAGTTTCAATAAACAACGATATGCTATTAAAATATTATTAAAACTAGCCGTTATGAATAGTAATAACCACTTTTTGAAATTTTTTAAATTTTATTTTTCAAAATGCACTTCATTTTTGGATTCGGAATATGGAAATTAGCTTAGGGTGAAATTTTGGTAATTTTTGGATAACTTTCATATTTTGATGAATAGTGGAAATTACTAAATTTTAATTAAAAACAACTTTTTCAATCGAAATAATTAATAGTGACAAATTATTAATTTTAGTGGTTTTAAAGTATATTTAGAATATATTTTTACAACATAATACAATGATGGTCATTGGATGTAATTTCACATTTAAACCACTTATAAACAAGTTTCAATATTTTGATAGTTATTATCTCTTAAAAACACGCTATTTGTTTTGACAACAGGAATTAATTTTTAAATTAGTTAATGCAACTGATATGTTTTTAATTTGGTAAAATAGACATCATTTTTGAGTTCATAATATCAAATATAGCTTAGGCCTAATTTTTGGTATTTTTCTGAAAACTTTCAATTTTTGATGAATAGTGAAACCACTAAGTGGTAGTTAAAAAAACTGAATTGTTCATAAAACTTAATTTTACCGCTTCTGTGAGTGGAATTTCAAAAATCCGAGAGACACGGTTGATGTCAGTAAGTTAAATATGGTTCAATGAGATGAAGATAATTTTTTGGTGAATAGTAACTTTTTACTTTTTTTTACCACGGTTAAGAGTAAATAGGGTAATTAAGGGTAGAAATGATATTATTATTACCCTAACACATGTCATAATTCTATTGGACAAGTGTAATTCGACCAAAAACAAACTTAGGAATAAAATATGACCATTTAGGCCCACTTGGATTAGATTAGGACATTTATTATTAATTTATTTAAAGAAGGGTTAAAAGAGTTAAAATCAAAGTTTATTTAATAAAACATTTTTAATATGGGGTTATACATAAGATAAATTCGAATATAAATATTGATTAGAAATCTAAAAATATTTCCTACATAATGGTAGTTTATTTTTAATTTTTAGACATTAAATAAGTTAATTTATTTATGACACAACGATGATGCAGTAATTATCTTATTAATGAAATATTGACATAATTGATGTTATAAATACTCAAATAAATATAATTTGAGACTTTTTATGAATTCCACTAATTTTCTAGGTTAATATGACATGTTAGTATTGATTTAATTAATTTTTTCGAACTTATCATTCTGTTATGATTTTCACAAAAATCAATTTCTAAATAGTGTCAAAATTGACATAAAGTAGTTTTTAAAACAAATATTATATTATTAATTGTTATTTTATTCCTAAAAATCTAATGTTCGGCCAAATGACTTATATAAGGTTATATATATTAATAATAAACAACTTGGGGTTCGTTTGGCTTGATATAGTAAGTTTATTAACCTTATAGTATAATAACAGAAGAAGACACGATAAAAGTAAAATTATTTAACTTAATGTTAAATCTAAATGATAAGGTTAAAATAGGAACCTAAACTTGTCTAAATTCTATTGGATGAGAGGATTTCGACCCATCCTTACCTTAGCCTAGAAATAAATCAAATTGGATCTATTTAAAACCGAACTTGACTTTATAATAAAATAATATTTTTAGTTATTCCAAAGGTGCCCCTCTCCTCCCTTATAAAAGGGCACCTCCTCCCTCTCTACCTCACAAAACTTTGAGCCTTCAAGCTCGGCCAAACCCTTCCAAATTATCTTCTCCACTTCCCTAGAAACATCCTAGAGGTTCTGGTCTTCCTCAAAGACCAATTTTAGTGCCCTAAGAGGAGGTCTCAAAGAGGCACTTCAAAGAAGAGGTAATTTCCGTTACCGAGTCTTTCACCTTTATTTCTTCTTCCACCTCTTCTTCTTAGGTTGTTTCATTATGAAGTAATAACATCAGTATCACTCATATACTGATATGTTATTATAATTATGAAACAATCATATTTCACCATCTATCCATCCTACGGAAAACGAAATCACCGCGCGTGCGTACGTACGGAATACCGTCTCCACGCCATGGTGAAATCTAGTTTCCACCACCACCTTACTTGGATGGGTACAATGGTGTAAATAATAACTATATATGATTATTATAAAGTGATATTGATACTGAAATAGTATACATACACTTCAACACAAGTTCACGAACATGAGAACGATATCATCGCTCGTGCGTACGTACGGACTACCGTCTCCACGAAGCGATGAGATTCATTCTCCATGTTAACCATTTAAGAATGATTATAAAGTATATATAAGAAATAATAATTAAATATATTCCATTATAAAGATACTGGATTTATGTATATATGTATTTCATCTACTTACTTCCATTCAAGATAATAAGGAAAGGAAAACAGTGTTCATGCGTACGTACGGACTACCGTCTCCATGAACGGTGTGTTTCATTTCATTTATATATCTATTATATATATATACTGAATATATATGATATATAAATCATGTTTTATATTCTGGAAGTAAGTAAATCATGATATGAGTAATAATAATGTCAAGAACAACAAGTCCAAACACCTACGATAAATGAAACGATTTTACCCAAAACGCTTCTTTAACATGGAATTTACAAAAGAACGGGTAATATAAAGTCATAAGTGAACCATATATGATATCATAAAAATGAATATGATTATGTAATAAGTTAATTAAATTATTTAAATCATTATACAAGAGGTTCGGATACGTAAAAAGCATATCAGACATAAGGTAAGGGAAAATCTCGCAATCTCAATTTTTATCCGAGATTGTTTATACTTTGAAATTTACTGGGGTGTATTTTATCATCCAAATACATGTTTCCTCAATATGTAATATTATTTCCATCCACCTACAATTATTTAAATCCAATTTTACCCTTCAGTGAGTTTTTAGTAAAAGATATGAAAGGAATCTTTTGTCGTTTTTCGTACGAGGTAATTTTTGACTTTTCTGACAAAAGTACAAGAAGAATGTTTTTTTATCTTAAATGGCACGAACAGATTTTTACGGTTTTATAAAGCCTTATTTTAATGAAGCTTCCTCCAAAAGATTTCATGACTATTTTCAATAAAATCTCTTTCTTTTAAAATTGCATGACATTTTGTGGAAAGAAATTGATTTTGAAGAAGAAATGATATTTTCCTCAAGAATTCATTTCAAGTGTTTTATCAAAATTATTTTCCATCTAAGATAATATAGGGTTCTGTTTCTATCCCTATTATTACATTGATTTTATTATGTTGTGATGGAATTATTTTTATGAATTCCTTTATCTTATATGAATTGTTTTATGATGTCATGATGTTTATGATTCCCATTTTTATTACATGGGTTATGCTATGATGTATGGTTTATGATTTTGTGGCACACATAATAATGGTATCATTATGAGATGGGTGGGACCTATATATCCCTCAAATGCATTGGGTAATGATTTTATATCTCATGAGATAGACATGGCTGGAATGGTAGGTTATACCGGTTCAGTGAAACAGGACTGAAACGAGGGTGACTCGGTTCAGAAAAGGACTTTGTCCACTAAGATAGTCTTGGCAATGAGTCTTGACTAACAAGAAATGATTCTCTATGATTATGTGTGTATGCCACAAAGTTTAATGTTTTAAGTTATGATTATTGTGATTACATTTCACTGCCATGAGTTATTCCAGGTTATGAAATTATGATCTCTTTTACAGGATAAGATTTCAAAAAGTTATGTGCTTATGTATATGATGTGATTGATATTTATTTTGTTTACCCTTACTGAGAATTTGAGCTCACCCTTTGATGTTTTCTTTTCCCTAGGATATAAGGAAAGGTTTTAGGTATAAAAAAAGGAAGATCTTTATGGGAGATGTTGAATATCTTTCACTAGGATTAGAAGATTATATTCCGACTTTCCAAAGACACTAAACTATTACGATCCTTGTGTGTGTGTTTTTGTTATGTACTAAATATTCCGCAAAAGTAATGTAATGTCCATGTACGTCAGGCTTCGGGTCTCTACAGCATGAGTAGGAAGCGTACACAAAGGAAATCGAAAAAGGGAGTATCTTTATAAATAGTCATGAGGGTAATGACCTGGGGATTATCCTCAGTATAAAACACCTCCACATCATCCTGTTTGATCATCCACATATTATCCAAGCCACTGTCCTTATGGTTTATAGCAACAAAGGAGTACCCAAGAATGCTCCAATTGAAACCCTTCCAACTACCAAAGGAAATCATTGGTTCGGCTATACTAATAAAACAAGGCCTCTAAGAGGAGATAAAATGCCAGAGGGATGAATCGGTGGGAGAAATAATAAGCCCTTGGCAATTCCAGAACAAGATCCTCATTGGACATGGGGGTATTACCCCTCACATTAGGGGAGTTAATGGGGTCAGAGGCAGCATGAGGGGTTTTCACATTACCTTTCTTCCATTTCTTCTTTGGCCTACCTACAGGGTTCTTCTTAACAGAAGATTCACCCACATCCATGATCTGGTACTTGGAGGCAAGATCTGCATCCCATTGAGAATCCACCACCTGAGGCTAAACCTCATCAGGCTTGGGTGCCACCATCTGGTCGCTCACCTCATCAGGCTGATCCTCTGCCACATCAAACCAAATGCATCCACTGAGAGGGGTGAACCTATTCAGGGGGAACAATTGTTTAGCAACATCCCCTACCGGGGTCCTTCTCGAATCCTTCCCTGAGGAAACAACCTTGAAGGAGTCATAAGTTGAAGACAAGTTCGTCTCTGGGATGTACTCCTTAAAATGTTCCACTACAAGGGAAGGCGATTCCCTAGTTATCTCTACTGGCACGGGTGTAGTGATCATCTCTGGGGGACTAGGGGAAGAAGAAAATACAACCGGGAATCCATCCGAGATAACAGCCTCCAACCCCATTAGAGAATATTGGAGGGATGAGACTACCTAGGGATCATTCATAGGAGAAATCCTATTAGATTCAGCAGCCGGGGCAAGGCAGTGAGATTCATCTGGGGTAGCATCAACTTCTTGTGGCTGAAGAGACTCCTCCTGACAGCAAAGAGCTAGAGAGGGGGCCTGTAGTGGGAGAACCACATCATCATGGCTTAGAATGGGAGGTACCGTAGAGTCCATATTCATGAAATCATAATGTTGTCCAATCAGAGGAGCATCAGGGTCATTGGAAGAGACAAGAGGAGCCTAACCCTTCCCAGTCTCTGCGCCGTGATACCTCCTGAAGGTTACAACATCATGCCCCTTTAGATTATAGAAGGAGCACACCTTCACCTTGCGATAATCGGAAACAAGATAGCCAAGCAAATTGCAGTGTGAACAGATTTTAGGCTACATTTCATACTGAATTTCCATTGTGAAACTATCATTCAGAGTGTTGAGCACCACCTCTTCCACTAGTGTGGGCGCCAAATCAACCTCCCCAAGGACCCCATGCATAATTTCCATATCTTGGGTTGTACGTATCCTTATCAATATGAATAGTAAATCCATCCAAGGATGCAATGCCCTAGAGAATTCAGGGATGCTTGTATAGCCAGCTCAGTTTACAAATTTGGATCCATACCTGCGCATAGGTATTCTTAACATTCAAGGGATAAAAATTTCTGTCCCAATCATGGATCTGGAGGAGAGTTGGTTTCATTTTAAGTGTGTCTAATCTCCATGCCCTCCTTTTCCATTCATATTATAGGAATATAATGTGATAGAATCCCATCCCCATCATGATCATCTTCCATTCAGATAATCCATAAATCGCAGTGATCCATTTGGTAAGGTCAGAAAATTTCCAAATCCATTCTCACTTTGGAATTAGTAATCATGCGATAATGGAAGAGCGACATAGGATGATTCTCACTTCCACTGCCACATGATTTTCTGATACATGGGCCACCCGCCGTTTTCGTATCACACGACCAGGAGATGACGCACCGTAATCATAGAATGTTAGCGAGGTTGCTACTTTCACAGCCTCTATAAATGAGACCTTCAATCCTGATGCCTATGGATGCTCACTACCCACCTCTGAAGATGGAGGTGGATGCTTGCAGAGCTAGAAGAGCTCTTTGTGACCACGCAGTTCCAGCTGAGCCAAATCCGGTGCTGCATCCTCGCCATTGGACAAAGAAACGATCAGAGAACCGCGCATGGCACCCATTTTTTCCTGTCTCCCTTCCTTGCCCAATCTTCCTTTTTTTTCTGTAGTGGTTTTTATGGGTTTTAGGCGTTTTAAGGTCTTTTAGGTTTTTACTTGTTTTTATATTTTTAGGGGCTTTAAGTGTTTTTTTTGGTTTTTATGGATTTCTTTTGGTTTGTAAGGTATTTAGGGGTTTTTATTTTTTTTGGGATTTTTAGGGATTTTCTAGGATATTATGGCTTTTTATGTATTTTTGGATTTCAATGGATTTTTGGGTTTTTTGGGTTTTTAGAATTTTTAGTGGTTTTACTTGTTTTTATGGTTTTATTGTTTTCTTTGGGGTTTTTAGGTTTTTAGTATTTTTAGGGGTTTTGGGAGGGGGGGTTTGGGTTTTTTGAGTTTCATACAGTTTAAAGGGTTTTTATAGTTTTTTTACAATTTTTCATGGTTTTAAGGGGTTTTTGTGTTTTTTTATTTTTTTATAGGTTTTATGGGGTTTTTAGATATTATGGTATTTATTGGGTTTTGTTCTTTTTTTAATGGTTTTTAGAGGCTTTTTGGTTTTTTGGGTTTTTAGCTTTTTTAGGAGTATTAATAGTTTTTAAGTTTTATGGTTTTATAGTTTTTAGGGTATTGGGGTTTTTTACATTTATAGGTATTTTATAGACTTTTTATTTTTATGTATTTTATGGTTTTTATGGATTTTGAGGTTTTTTAGGGTTTTTGGGATTTTGGGTTTTGTAGGGTTTTTTTCATTTTTATGTTATTTGGGGTTTTATGTTTTTTTGGTTTTTAATGTTTTTAGGTTTTTTAATGTTATTTAAATTTCTAGGTATATTTAGTGATTTTTTGAGTTATTATGGTTTTTGGAGTTTTTGTGTATTTTGAGGGTTTTAGGGTTTTATTGGGTTTTAGGGTTTTATGGTTTTTTCGTTTTTTGGGGTTTGTTTTTGAGTTTTTAGTGGTATTAAGGTTTTATTGTCCTTTTAAATGTTATAGTGGTTTAAAGTGTTTAATGTTTTTATATTTTAGTGTTTTTATAGATTTTTTGGTTTTTTATTGTCTTTAGGGGTTTATGGGTTTTAGGGTCTTCTTGGGGTTTATTTTCATTTTTTTTACATTTTTAGAGATTACAAGTGTTTTTGGTTTTTATCATTTTCCATGGGGTTTTTGGCATTTTCAGGATTTCTAGTTTTTAAGGGATTTTTAGGGCACTTTTAAGATTTTTATGGTTTTTAGGGGTTTTAAGGATTTGGTGTAAATTTTGGTGTTTTTTTTGGTTTTTAGGATTTTTATGGTTGGGGGGGGGGTAGGTTTTTTGTTGAGTTGTTAGGGGTTTTTTATTTTATTTAATGTTTTTTGGGGTTTAAATGTTTTATTGTTTTTCGAGGTCTTTCACTGTGTTAAAGGTTTTTTTATGGTTTTTATGGGTTTTATGGGTTTTTATCATTTTTTAGGTTTTTAAGGGTTTTAAGTGTTTTTATGTTTTGAATGTTTTCTTAGTGTTTTCCAGGTTTTTTGTGGTTTATATATTTTTATGGATATTTTGGGACTTTTGAAGATTATTATGGGTTTTTAGTTATTTTATGGATTTTGAGGGTTTTTAGTGTTTTTAGTGTTGTTAGTTTTTAGGGGTTGACTATATTTTGTTTTTAATGTTTTCTTAGTGTTTTTTGGGTTTTAATGGGTTTTTAAGTATTTATATATTTTTAGGGTTTTTAGTATTATAATAGTTTTTAAAGTTTATGGTTTTTTGTGTTTTTAAGGGTTTTATGTTTTTTTGGTTTTTAAGTATTTTAGAGTTTCTAATTGTTTTAGGGGTTTAAAGGGTTTTAACAGTTTTTTGGGATTTTAGTGTTTTTATGGGGTTTTATGGGTTTTTATGGGTTTTATGGTTTTATGGGTTGTTATGTTTTCTAGGGGTTTTATGGCTCTCAGGGTCTTTTTAGGGGTGTTAATATTCTTTAGTATTTTTTAGGTTTTTAGGGTTTTTGGTTGTTTTTGGTTTTTATGGTTTTCTTATGGTCTTTTAGGGTTTTAGGGGCTTTTAGGTTTTATGGTATCTATAGGGGTTTTCTGTTTTTATGGTTTTTTGGGATTTTGTGATTTTGGGCATTTTATAATTTTTAGGGTTTTCTAGGGTTTTATGGTTTTTTTATTTTTATTTAATTTTGTTTTTTAATGGTTTTATGTTTTTTATAATTTTTTATATTTTTTTGGAGTTAAATGGTTTTTAGTATTTTTTATGTTTCATGGGGTTTTATGGTTTTTTATAGTTTTTAGAGGATTTTATGGGGTTTATGGGTTTTTAGGGGTTTAACGTATTTTTAGGATTCTTTGGGTTTTTAAAGTTATTATGTTTATAGGGTTTATGTGTTTTTAGGTTGTTATGATTTTCTTAGATTTTTTCATGATTGTTTGGGGTTATAACTTTTTTTTATATTTTTTGTATATTTTTTAGGATTTTTATGGTTTTTAGGATTTTAGGGGTTTTAGTGATTTTTAGGGTTTTTAGATTTTTCATTTTTTAAGGGTTTCAAGTGTTTTTAGGTTATTAAAGTTTTCATAGAGTTTATTTAGGGGTTTTAATGTTTTTATGGATTTTTTTTCATTTTTAGGATGTTACAGTTTTTCAGGATTTTTAGAGATTTTGAGTGTTTTTAGGGTTGTTAGTGTTATCATTGCTATTTGGGGTTTATGTTTTTTTTTGAGATTTTAAGGTTTTTAGATTTTTTTAATGTTTTTTTAAAGTGTTTTTAAAAATAAATTTTTTTATGTTTTTATGGGTTTTTAGTGTTTTTATGTTTTTTGGGATTGTTTATGGTCTTCAGGGTGTTTTAGAGTTTTAGGGTCTTTTAGGGTTTTTGATGGTTTTTAGGGGTTTCTAGTTTTCAAGGGTTTTTAAGTGTTTTTAGTATTTTATGGTTTTATTAGGGATTTTAGGGTTTATTGGTTTTTTTAATTTTCGGGGATTTTTAGGGATTTTATAGGATTTTAAGAGTTTTTAGGGATTTCGGGATTTTTTATGGTTTTATTGTTTTTATGGTGTTTGTGGGGTCATTGGGTTTTTTTGTTTCAAAGGGATTTTATAAATTTTGTTTTTTTAATAATTTAATGGGTTTAAAGTTATTTTAGTGTTTTGAGTGGATTTGTGGTTTTTATGGATTTTTAAAGGTTATATGGCTTTTAGCAGGTTTTGTCGTTTTTTGGGGTTTTAGGGTTTTGTGGGTTTTTATCAATTATTGGTTTTTATTCATTTTTAATTTTTTTATGTTTTACTAGTTTTTTCCCAGGGTGTTTAAGGGTTTTACCTTTTTGGTATTTTTATGGATTTCTTTAATTTTTTATGGTTTTTAGGGTTTTAGGTGTTTTTAGGGTTTTAGGGGTTTTAGGGTTTTAGGTTTATTGGCCATTTTTAGTGTTTTTTATTTTTATAGGTTTTAAGGTTCTTTATAGTTTTTGACAGCTTTAAGGGTTTAAGGTGTTTTTAGTGTTTTTAGTTCTTTTTAGTGGTTTTGTGAGGCTTTTATGGTTTTTAGGGGTTTTAGGGTTTTTAGGGGTTTTAGGGTTTTTAGGGGTTTTAGAGTTTCTAGATTTTTTATTTTTTAGGCATTTTATGTGTCTTATGGTTTTTATGGTTTTCCAATGCATTTTCAAGAATTTTAGGATCTTTTATGTTTTTGGGGATTTTTAGGGCTATTTATGACTTTTATGGGTTTTAGTGTATTTAGAGATTTTTAGGGGTTTTTGTTTTTTAGGGTTTTAGAATTTTTATTGTTCTTTTTGAATTTAGGAGTTTTTCATTTATTTAGGGTTTTAATGTTTTTTAGAGTTCTTTGAAAATTTAAGGGTTTAAATGGGTTATAATTTTTTTAGTGGGTCTTAATAGTTTTATGGATTTTTAATTGTTTTATGGTTTTATGGGATTTAACATTTTTTGGTTTTTTATGGTTTTAGGGTTTTTTTTGTTTTTTACTGGTTTTATGTTTTTTAGGTTTTTATGGGTGTCATGTTTTTTAGGGTTTTCAATGTTTTAGGTATTTTTACTTGTTTTTTAAGATTTTTATGGTTTTTAGGATATTTAGGGGTTTTTATTTTTTTAGGGTTTTTAGATTATTTATGTTTTTTGGGGTTTTTTAGTTTTTTTGAGTTCTTAGGGGTTTTAGTGTTTTTTATATTTTTTTTAATATTTTTAGCGTTTTAAAGGGTTTTCAGAATTTTTAGTGGTTGTGAAGGGATTTTATGGGTTTTTAGCATTTATTAAGGTTTTTGGGGGTTTTATGGATTTTCGGGTTTTTAGGGTTTGTTAGGTTTTAGTGTTTTTTAGTTTTTTTATGGTTTTTAAGTGTCTATTTTTTAATTTGTTTATCATTTTTGGGAATTTTAGAACATTTTTTGGGGGTTCTATGTTTTTTTATTGTTTTCTGGATTTTTATGGTTTTGGGGGTTTTAATGAATTTTGGGATTTTAGGGGGGTTTTGAGTTTTTTATGGGTTTAATGGTTTTATAGAGTGTTTTATCATTTTAAGGTATTTAAAGGGTTTTTATTGTTTTAAATGGTTTCATGGTTTCTATTGATTTTTGTGGATTTTTAAGGTTTTAAGGGGTTTTATGGTTTCTAGGGTTTTAGTGTTTTAGGGAACTTATGGTTATAGCGTTTTTAGGTTTTCAGGGGTCATAGGTGTTTTATGTTTTAAGGGTTTATAAGGGGGTTTTCAGTATTTTTTAGTCTAATTACATTATAAGGTATTTTTAGGAATATTTTATGATTTTATGGTTTTTTTTTGGGTTTTTAGGGGTTTTGACCTTTTTTAGGGTTTTTATGATTTTTTGGGATTCAGGGTTTTTTACATTTTAAGGGTTTTTAACATTTTTAGAGTTTTTTATTATTTTTAGGGTTTTAAGGGGTTTTTAGAGTTTATAGTGGGTTTTAGGGTTTTTATGGGGTTTTAGGGTTTTTAATGTAGTTAGGGGGATTATGGGTTTTAGTGTTTTTGGGGGTTCTTAGGGTTTTTACCATATTTTGTGTTTTAGGGGTTTTAAAATTTTTAGGTTTTTAAGGTCTTCTTTTGGGTTTTTTGGGTTAATAAATTTTAGGGTCTTTTGGGATTTTTACGTTTTTTATGGTTTTTAGGTTTTTTTTGATGTTGAAGGTTTTCATGGGGTTTTAAGGTTTTACGAGTTTTATTTTTTTTTTATAGGTTATTTTTGTTTTTCAGGTTTTTTATGGTTTTTACAGTTTTTATGTTTTTTAGTGGTCTAAATGGTTTATAGAGTTTCTTGTATTTTTAAGGTTGTTATAGGTTCTTGGTGTTTTTTATGGTTTTAGGTGTTTCTAGGGTTTTTAAGATTTTTATCGTTCTTTAGGAATTTTAGGGGTTTTAGTGTTTTTAGGGTTTATAGATTTCTTATGGGTGCTCAGGATTTTCATTCTTTTTAAAAATTTTGGGATTTTTAGGGATTTTTATGTCATTTAGGGTTATTTGTTATTTGTATAGATTTCTGTGGTTTTTTGGATTTTCTTTTCATTTTTAACGTTTTTAAGGTTTTAGGTGTTTTTTTGTGTTTCTAGGAGTTTTATGGTTTTTAGTGTTTTTAACATTTATAGGGGTTTAAAGGTTTTTTAGGGTTTTTAGTGGGTTTTAGATTTATTTAGGGGTTTTTAGGGTATTTATGGTTTTTAGGGGCTTTATGATTTTTATTATTTTTATGGTTGTATGGGTTTTTATGTTTGTGGGATATATTTGTTTTAGAGTTTTTTTGGTTTCATAGTGTTTTTCAAGGTTTTTAGATTATTTTATGTTATGAGGGATATTTTACTTTTTTAGGATTTTTATGATTTTCCAGAAAATGGGAAATTTTAGGTTTTTTTTGGGGTTTATATATATTTTTTGAGTTTTTAAGGGTTGTTAGAATTTTTGTACCAATTTTTAGGGTTAATGTGGTATTTATAGTTTTAGCGGTTTTTATGGTTTTTATGCAATTTTTTAATTTTTTATATTTTTCAAAGGTTCTTTTGTTTTTAGGGGTTCATGTGTTTTCAAGGGTTTTAAGCCTTTTTTAGGATTTTTGAGGTTATAAGTGTTTTTAGGTTTATACAGTTTTTTATAGGTTTTCAAGGTTTTTAAGTGTTTTTACATTCTTAGGTATTTTTATGGTTTTTACATATTATGAGGGGTTTTAGGTTTGTTATGGGATTGGGGCTTTTATGGTTTTTGGGCTTTTCTGGTTTTTTGAGATTTTAGGTTTTTTAATGTTTTTTTATTTTTAATTTTTTTAGGGGATTAAAGGGTTTTTTAGTGTTTTAGTGGGTTATAAGGTTTTATGGTCTTTTTGGGATTATTTTGGGTTTTAGTTTTTTAGGTGGTTTTATGTTTTTAGTGAATTTTTAGGGTTTTTAACATTTTTAGGTTTCTTAGATGTTTTACATATTTTTAGAGTTTTATGTTTTTCTTATGGTTTTTTAGGGTTGATGTTTTATCATAGTTTTTGGTATTTTTAGGGATTGTTAGGGTATTTAGTTATTTTAAATTTTTTGTGTTTTTATGGTTCTTGGGTGTTTTAGGTATTTTAATACCTTTTATGTTTTTAAGGGGTTTTAGTTGTTTTAAGCTTTTAAGTTTATCTTAGGATTTTTAAGGGTTTTTATGTTTTTAAGGATTTTAGTGAATTTTCAAGATATTTATTGTGCTTTAGTGATTTTAGGTATTTTATGGGGTTTTAGGGTTCTTAGATATTTTATGGTTCTTTTGGGGTTTTTTTGGGTTTTTATTGGTTTTTTGAGTTTTTAGGGTTTTTATAGGTTTTTAAATTATTTAATGTTTTTAAGGGTTTAAATGGTTTCTATTGTTATTAGAGATTTTTATGGGTTTTTTGAAATTCTATGGTTTTTATGGGTTTTAATGGTTGTTATGATTTTTTGGGTTTTTTGGTTTTTTAGTTTTTTAGAATTTTCTGGTTTTTAGGGGTTTCAGGTTTTTTTTTGTTTTTTATGGTTTCATAAGGAATTTTCAGGTTTTTTTTGTTTTTAATGTTATTTAGGTTTTTATGGTTTTTTAGTAATTTTATGAGTTGTAAGGATTTTAGAGAGTTTAGGGGTTTTTATGATTTTGAGGTTTTTATGATTTTTTTGGGATTTATGGTTTTTAAGGGTTTTTGTGTTTTTGGAGTTTCAAACATTTTTATGGGTTCAATGAGTGTTTAGAGTTTTTAGTATCCTTTTCTTCTTTTATGGGATTTTATGGTTTCTAGGGGTTTTAGAATTTTTTATTTGTTTTAAGGCGTTTTATGTTTTTTTTTGGTATTTTAAGTGCATTTATGTTTTTAAGGTTTTCCAAGGGATTTTCAGGGGGTTTATGGTTTTTTACATTTTAGGGTATTTTATAGCCTTTTTAGGATATTTATTATCGTTAGGATTTTAAGAGATTTTGTGGTGTTTTAGGGTTTTCATAGTTTTTCGTGGGTTTTAGGGTTTTAATGGTTATAAAATTTATTGGGTTCCTAGGTTTTTTTGGTTTCTTAGGACTTTTATAGGTTTTTATTTTTTTTACATTTTTAGGAGTTCAATGGGTTTGTTGAATTTTTAGCGGTTTTAGTTTTTTATGGGGTTTTAGGGTTTTTATGGTTTTAGGGGTTATTATGGTTTTTAGGTTTTATGGGTTTTTTCTTTTTAACATTTATTGATTTTTATAGGCTTTAAGCATTTTTATATTTTTTGTTCTTCGTAGGGTTTCTCATGGCCTTTAGGATTTTTTACATTTTTTAGGGTTTTTTAGGGTTTTTAGGACTTTTATGGTTTTTTACAGTTCTTAGGGATCTTGTGGCATTTTAAGGGTTTTATGGTTTGTTGATTTTATGGTTTTCTGGGGGTTTATGGATTTTTTAATTTTTATTTTTTTTGAGGCTTTATAGATTTATTTAACAATTTTAGGGTTTTAATGGGTTTTAGTAGTTTTTACTTTTTTATGGATTTTATGGGTTTTAGGGTTTTTTTGGGTTTTATGGATTTTTATGGTTATTTGGATTTTAGGTTTTTATGGGGGTTTTTAGCATTTTTAGCCTTTTAGGTGTATTAAGTGTTTTTATATATTTTCAGTTTTATTAGTTTTTTTATAGTTTTTATGGTTTTTTACATTTTGAGGAATATTTATGGATTTTAATGTTTTTAGGGGTTTTCTATGTTTTAGGGATTTTTCAGGTTTTAGTGTTTTATAGTGTTTTAGGGTTTTTTTGGATTTTTATGGTTTTTTTAGTTTTTTATGATTAAAGGATTTTAATTTGTTTTATCATTTTGAGGGTTTCAATGTATTTTTAGAGTTATTATTGGGTTTTTAGGGGTTTTATTGGTTTTTAGGGTTTTAATGGTTTTAATGGGTTTTATAGTATTTATGGTTTTTAAGGATTGTAGGGGTTCTAAGGTTTTTCTCATTTTTATGTTTTTATTGGATTTAATTGTTTTTAGTTTTCTAATATTTTCATAGGGGTTTTTAGGTGTTTTCTAAATCATTAGTGATTCTTTTGTATTTTTTAGAATTTGTATGGATTTTTTGGCGGTTTTTGGGTTTTTAGGGATTTTTAGTGGTTTTAGGGGTTTATGGTTATTATTATTATTATTATTGTTGGGTTTTTTTTTTGTTTTCTGATTTTTATAGGGTTTTAATGTTTTTGTTATTTTTAACATATTTATGGGTATTTAGATTTTTTAGGGTATTTTAATGTTTTTTTGGTGTTTGAGGGGTTTTAAGGTGTTTAGGGGCATTATGGTTTTTAGTGGTTTTGTTGTATTTTAGGGTTTTATGGGTTTTTCATTTTTAGGTATTTTATGTGTTTTATGTTTTTATTGGATTTTAGTGTTTTCTTAGTGGTTTTTGGGGTATTTGGGTTTTTAATTTTTTATGGAAATTTAGGGATTTTTAGGATTTTTATGTATTTAGGGGTTTTGGGAATTTGTTGATTGTTTACGGTTTTTTTGGTTTTTAAGGGTTTTATGGGTTTTTATGATCTTTTTTATTTTTAGGGTTTTAATGTTTTTAATCTTTTTTAATATTTTATGGGGTTTAATGGATTTTTTAGAGTTTTTAGAGGTTTTAGGTTTTTATGGGTTTTTATAGGTTTCACAATGCTATTAATATTTTTAAGGGTTTTATGTTTTTTAGGTTTTTAAGGGTTTTGGGTGTTTTGAGTTTTTTTTTTGTTTTAGGTTTTTTATTGTTTTTATGTTTTTAGTGGTTTTTTATGTTTTTACGTTTTAAGGTTTTCGTAGGGTTTTCAGAATTTTTATGGTTTTTATACTCTTAGGGGTTTTTATTAATTTTTAGGATTTTTATCCATTTTACGGTCTTTAGGAATTATGGGGGGTTTTGGGGTTTTTAGGGTTTTTGGAGTTTTTATGGGTTTTTGGGTTTTTTGTGTGTTTTTAGTTTTTCAGGGATTTTATGGTTTTTAGAGTTTTTCAATTTTCTAGGGGTTTAAAGGGGTTGTGAAGTATTTAGTGGTTTTAGGGTTTTATGAGTTTTTAGTGTTTTTAATGGTTTTTATGGGTTTTATGACTTTTAGGGTTGTCAGCATTTTTTAGGGTTTTTAGTGTTTTTAGGTATTTAAGGTTTTCTTTGGTATTTCATGATTTTTATAGTTTTTTGTTTTTAGGTATTTTATGGGTTTTTATGAATTTTTACGGATTTAAGTATTTTTAAGGATTTTGAGGGGTTCTGGGTTTTTTAGGGATTTTATGGATTATTTGGGTTTTTATTATATTTTGAGTTTTATTTGGTTTTAAATGTATTTTGAGTTTTTTTTATTTTAGTGGTTTTAAGGGTTTTTAGAATTTTTAGTTGGTTTTCATGTGTTCTTTTTTGTTTTTGATGACTTTGAGTGGTTTTCATGATTTTTATGGTATTTTATTGTTTTTTATAGTTTATAGATTTTTTTTTGTTTTTTGGGGTTTTAAGTGAGTTTTGGGTTTAGGATTTTCATAGGGTTTTGAAGGTATAATTTCCTTTACATGTTTAGAAGTTTTTGAGATTTTTTAGGGTATTTATGGATTTTAGGAATTTGAGGGTTTTTAAGGTTTTTAGGTTTTTTTTGTTTTTTATGGTTTAGGGTTTTATTTGATTCATAGGGTTTTTACGGGTTTTTATATTTTTTTAGCATTTCTGGGTTTATATAGGGTATTTAGAGTTTTTAGTAGGTTTTTTGGGTTTTTGTGGTTTTTATGATCATTTTTGGTTTTAGGGGGTTTATGGTCATTAAGGTTTTTAGTGGTTTTTAAGGTCATTAATTTTTTTATGTTTTATGGGTTATAAGTGTTTTTTTTGTTTTTAAGATTTTATTATGGGTTTTTAGGTTATTTAGGGTTTTTTATGTTTTTAGTGTCCAAGGAAATTTTCGGATTTTCTTGTTTATTAGGGGTTTTAGGGATTTGAGGGGTTTTATTGATTTTTTGGGGTTTTTAGGATTTTTTTACTATTTTATGGATTTACGTATTTTTAGATTTATTGAACATTTTTATGGGTTTAAAGGGTTTTTAGTGTTTTTGTGGGTTTTCAGAGTTTTTTATGACTTTTTGGGTTTCTATGGTTTTATGTATTTAAATGCTTTTTAGGGTTTTTTGGGGGTTTTCTAGTGTTTTTATCATTTATTTGTATTTACTAGTTTTAAACGTTATAGTTATTTAATTTTATCTTAAGAGTTTTCATAATTTTTAGAGTTTTTTATATTTTTAGGGATTTTTAAGTGTTTTTACATATTTTTATTTATTTTTAGTGGTTTTAGGGGTTCTGAATGACTTTAGGGTTTTATGGGGTTTTTGGTTTTTCGGATTTTGTTAGTTTCAAGGTTTTACTAGTTTTTTAGAGTTTTTAAATGTTTTTTGGGGTTTAAAGGTTTTAAAAAGTTTTTAATGGTTTTAAGGTTTTATGGGGTTTTATAATTTATAACTTTTTTAAGTGGGTTTATGGTTTTATGGTTTTTACGGTTTTAGCATTTTTTGGATTTTAGGGGCTTGATGTTTTTTTAGGATTTGAAGGTTTTGTAAATTTTTTCATGTTTTTTAGTGATTTTTACATTTTTATGGTTTTTAATGGGTTCTTTAGGATTTTTATGGTTTTTGGGTTTTTAATGATTTTGAGGGTTTTTTGGTTTTTTGGTTTTTTGGTTTTTTGGTTTTAGGGTTTTTTTGAGTATTTTAGGTGTTTTAAGACTTTTCAGAAATTTTTAATGTTTTTAGGTGTTTTATATTTTTTAGAGTTTTTTGGGAATTTTTTTGGGTTTTTATTAGTTTTTTGGGATTTTACGGTTTTTAGGGGTTTTTAGGTTTTAAGAGGGTTTTAGTGCTTTTGTATTCTTTTTAGGGTTTTTAGTGTTTTTAATGTTTTTATATATTTTATGGGATTTAATTGTTTTTATTTTTGAGGTTTTCTTAGGGTTTTAGGGTTTTTATGTTTTAGGGATTCTCATAATTTTTTAAAATTTTAAGGGGTTTTACTGTTTTTAGGTTTTTTATAGTTTTCGGGTTTTTAAATATTTTTTGGGTTTTTATGTGGTTTTATGGGTTTTTCTGGATTTGTTTAGGGTTTTTATGTTTTAATAGTTTTTTATTCTTTTAGTGTTATTAGAGGTTTATGTGGTTTGTGGTTTTATGGGTTTTTACTGGTTGTTATGGTTTTTAAGGGTTTCATGGTTTTTTTGTTTGTAAAAATGTTTCTAGTAACTTTTACGGGTTTTAGTGTTTTATGTATATAGGGGATTTAATTAGTTTTAGTTTTTAAGGTATTATTTAGGTTTTAATCATTTTTATTTTCATATGTTGTTAGGGTTTTTTAGTGATTTTTTAGGATTTATATTGATTTAGGATTTTTTGGGATTTTGACCAATTTTTTTATTTTTAATGTTTTCTTGGGATTTTAGTGTTTTATAAATTTTTGGGGTTTTAGTTTTTTGTTCAGTTTTTAGGGTTATAATATTTTTAGGGGTTTTTCCATATTTTCAGGGTTTTGATCGATATTTAGAGTTTTTATACGGTTTTAGTGTTATTATGGGGTTTTAGGTATTTCTAGTACATTTATTTATTTTTATTTTTTTTATCATTTTAGGGTTTTTTTAGAGTTTTTTTAGTTTTTAAAGGTTTTTAGAGGTATATTTTTCGTTTTTAGGGTTGTAATGTGCTTTTAGGTTTTTAGTGATTTTAACGGGTTTTTGGGCTTTTAGTGTTTGTAGGGTCTTTTATGCTTTTTTAGATTTATTTCATTTTTAGGGTTTTTATGGGTTTTAGTTGTTTTTATTTTTTTTATTGTATTCTTAGGGACTTTTGATATTTCAAATTGTATTTATGTTTTTATGGATTGTTTTGGAATTTTTAACTATTTTTATGGTTTTTATGGATTTTTATGGTATTTAGTGTTTTATAAGTTTTTAAGTTATTTATGGTGTTTTTGCCTCTTTAGTGGTTTTGAGTTTTTAGGGAATTTATGGGTTTTTAGTAATTTATAATTATTTTAGTGGTTTAATAAGTTTTTATATATTTTAACAGTTATAGGGTTTTGTGTGTTTTTATAGTTTTTAGGGGTTTTAGGGGTCTTTATGGTTTTTAGGGGTTTTTGGGTTTTGTAGTGTTTTGGCATTTTTAGGTTTTTTAGTTGTTTACGTGTTTTTATATTTTTGTGGTTTAATTAGTGTTGTAAAGGTGTTTAGGGTTCATTTTATTTTTAGGCTTTTTAGGATTTTTATATATATTTAAAAATATTATGAATTTTGTGAGTTTTTAAGGTTTTTAGTGTTTTTATAGCTTTTTTAGGGTTCGAGTGTTTTTTCATTTTTAGAGGTTTTTATGGTTTTTTAGATTTTTTTACATATTTATGGGGTTAAAAAAAATTTATTTTTTATTTTGTTTTAAGTGTTTTTCTGGGCTTTTGGTGCTTTATGGTTTTAGGGGGGTTTATGGTTTTTATGGTTTATTAGGTTTTTTAGAATATTTTGGGTTTCCGAGGGTTAATTTTTTCTTCTGTATTTAATGTTTTATTATGGGGTTTTAGGGTTTTTATGTTTTTAAAAAATTATTTGACTTTTTTAGGATTTTTATGGTTTTTATCGTTTTATGGGTTTTGTGGATTTTTAAATTTTTTAGGCATTTAGCATTTTGATTTTTTTATTTTATTTTTTTATGGTTTTTTGATATTTTTATATTTTTAATGATTATTTTAGTTCTTTAATAATTTTTAGGTGTTTATAGGGTTTTGAGGTTTGTATTTGGGTTAGGGTTTTATGGGTTTTTAGGTTTTATTATTTTTAGCGGTTTTTTTGGTATTTATAGTATTATGGGTTTTTAGGGGTTTTTATGGTTTTTATAGTTTTTTAGGATTTTAGGAGTTTTAATGGTTTTTTGGATTTTAAGTGTTTCTGATGGTTTTTAGGGTATTTATATTTTTATGGGTTTTTAGAGGATTTTATGATTTTTTTTGGTTTTTATGTTTTAAGGTATTTTGACAATTTTAGGGGGTTGTAGGGTTTTTTGGGTTGTTTTTTTTAATTTTTATGGTTTTAATGGTTTTTAATATTTTTAGATTTAATAAATCTTTAAAGAGTTTTTATAAATTTATTTAATTTTTATTGTTTTCATGGGGTTTTATGGTTTTTATGGTTTTATGGGTTTTTATTAATTTTTTGTTTTTTGGGGTTTATAGAGTTTTTAGAGTGATTATAGTTTTTAGGGGTTTTTACTGTTTTTAAAAGTTTTTATGTTTTTAAGGTTATATTTGGCGCTTTCATTTTTTTTAGGGTTTTTTTCCTTGTTTTGGATTTTTCAGTATTTTATAAGATTTTTATGGTTTTATCGGTTTTTAGGGATTTTGAGGGATTTTAGATTTTTAATTATTTAGGGGGTTATTTTTTTTCTTAGAATTTTTTCGAGCTTTAGAGTTCTTAACATTTTTATAGTATAAAGGGTTTTCAGAGTTTTAGTGGGTTTTATGGTTTTTATTTCCTTTTAGGTACTTTTAAGGTTTTTTTGGGGTCTTTATGGATTTTTGGGGTCTTATAGTTTTTTAATTTTTTTAGGTTTTTTTTGCGTTTTATGTGTTTTCATGACTTGAAGGTTTTTATATGGTATTTTAGGAGTTTTTTAAAGATTTTATGGATTATCAGATCTTTAAGGATTATTATGGTTTTGAGGGGTTTTAGGGTTTTTTATTGTTTTTAGGGTTTTTATGGTTTTTTGTTTTTAGGTGTTTTTTGAGTTTTTTTGGGTTTTTTATTTTTTACTTTTTTATCAATTTTAGTGATTTAAATGGTTTTCATATTTTTTTCTGGTATTAGGGTTTTGGTGGTATTTTTTGTTTTTCTGGTATTTAGGGGTTTTATAGTGTTGGGGATTTTCATGATTTAAGGGTTTTCTAGGTTCTTAATGTTTTTAGCTTTTATGGGTTTTAAGTGTTTTTAGGTTTTAGTAAAGTTTACAGTGATTTTTGGTTTTTTACGATTTTAATAATTTTTTCGGATTTTTTTTTATTTTTATGGGTTTATAGGTTTTTAGGGAATTAGAGGGTTTTGGTATTTTTTTTAGTGGTTTTGTGAATTTGTTTTGGGATTTTTATGGGTTTTTGAGTTTTTTCAGGTTTTAAGGTTTTGAGATATTTTTTTATCATTTATAGTGGCTATAAGGGGTTTTTTTATTTTTTAGTGTTTCTTAGGATTTTTATGGGTTTTTAGGGTTTTAAAATGGTTTACGAGGTTTTATGGTTTTTAGGGTTTTTATGATCTTTTTCGGTTTTTTAATTGTTTTAACCATTTTTTATGTTTTTAGGGTTTAAATTGTTTTTAGATTTTTAAGCCTTTCTTAGGGTTTTTTAGGGTTTTTTTTGTTTTTTAATATTGTTAGGTATATTTTGATATTTTTGGGGAGTTTTTTTCTTTTTGAGGGCTTTTAAGGATTTTGACAGTTTTACAGGTTTTATGTTTTTTAGTGTTACTATGATTCTTTGGGTTTTTAATGTGTTTTTAGTTTTTATATTTTTTAGGGTTTTTTTGTGTTTCAAAACATTTTAGGGTTTTAAATGGTTTTTTGTGTTTTTAATTATTTTGATGATTTTTAATGGTTTTTTGGTTATTCATGGGTTTTTAGTGTTTATATGGTTTTTAGGTTTTCATTTCGATTTTAGCATTTTTAGTTTTTTAGGAGTTTAAGAGATTTCAGGTTTCTTAAGTTTTTCTTAGTCTTATAGGGTTTTGAGGAGGATTGTTGTTTTTAGATAATTTTAAGGCTCATTTGGAATTTTATTGTTTTTATAAATTTTTGGTATTTAAACGGTTTATTGGATTTTTGTGGTTTTTTATTATTTTAGTATTTTAGTGTTTTTTGAGGATTTTAGGGTTTTTAGTGGTTTTAGGGGTTTTAGTGGTTTTTTGGATTTTTATGGGTTGTTATACTTTATAATATTTTAGAGGGTTTTTTGTTTTTAGGGTTTTAGGGGTTTTTTAGGGTTTTTATAATTTTTTGGTTTTTTGGGATTTTATGTGTTTTTATGATATAAATGTTTTATCATGGGGTTTAATGGTTTTTATAGTATTTTACATTTTTGGTATTTTTATGGAATTTTAAATAATTTTATGGCTATACGGTTTTATTTTTAATTTTAAGGGTTTTTAAGGTTTAATGATTTTTTGTGTTTTTAGGGGTTTCTTTTGTGTTTTTAGGGTTTTAAAGGGTTTTTAGAATTTTTTAAAAAAATTAGGGGTTTATAAAGTTTGAGGTTTTTTAGTGGTTTTTTATGGTTTATTTTGGGGGTTTTATGTGGTTTTAGGGGTTTCATGGATTTTATGGTGGTTAGGGATTTTTTAAGTATTTATAAAATTTCTGAAGTTTATTAGTGGCTTATAGTGTTTTTTATTTCAAAAATTTTCTTAGGGCTTTGGGGTTTTTAGGAGTGTTTAATTTTCATGGGTTTTTAGGGAATTTATAGAACTTATATGCTTTTTAGGGTTTTTATTGAGTTTGAGGGTTTTTCATGTTTTATGGGTTTTTATTGTTTTTTGAGTTCTTTAGGATTTTTACGGTTTTTAGGGTCTTATAACGTTTTTAGAGGTTTAAAGGATTTTATAGTTATTATTGGTATTTAGGGTTTTATGCGGTTTTAGGGTTTTATGGATTTTAGGGGTTGTTATGGTTTTTAAGAGATTATGGTTTTTAAGGTTTTTTGTGATTATTTGTTTCTATGACTTTTGACGGTTTTTGTTTTTAATGTTTTATTAGGGGTTTTGGGGGGTTAGGTATTTTTTATGATTTTTGTGGTTTATTTGGGTTTTTAGGGGTTTTTATGATTTTTTGGTTTTTTGGGGTTTTTAGGGTTTTTTTGAGTCTTTAAGGGTTCTATGGTTTTTAGAGTTCTTAACACTTTTAGGGGTTTAAAGGGGTTTTATTATTTTTTAGTGTTTTTATGGGTTTTTTGTTTGTAAAGATATTTATGTGGTTTATTGTATTTATGGGTTTTTGAATATTACCTATATAGGGATTTTTTGAGCTTTTAGAATTTCCTGGGTTTTTATTACTTTTATGTGATTATAGGTTTTAATAATTTTTGTGTTTTTTCATGGTATTTTAGTTTTTTAGGTTTTAGGCATTTCTACGAATTTTTAGGATTATTATGGGTTTTTAGGGGTTTTAGTGATTTTTAGGGTTTTATGGTTTTATTGTTTTTAGTGATCATAGAGTTTTAGGGGGTTTATGTGTTTTTTTGTTTTTTGTGGGGTTTTTAGGGTTATTAGGGTTTTTATATCTTTTGAGATTTATAGGTTTGTTTATGATTTCTATGTTTTTAGGGACTTATAGATTTGAGGGTAATTTTTGGGTTTTAATGGTTTTTTTTATATTATTAGGGTTTTTATGACTTATAGAGTTTTTTTAAAAATATTAATTTTAAGGTGTTTTTAGAGTTTTTAGTGTTTTTAGTGGGTTTTAGGGGTTTTATGGGGTTTTAGGTTTTTGAAGGTCATTAAGGGTTTTATGATTTTTCATATTTTTAGGGGGGGTTTAAAATTTTTAAGGGTTTTTTAGGATTTTTCGGGGTTTGAGAAATTTTTTAGTTTTTAGGGGTTTTATGTTTTTGTTTTTTTATTTCATTCATAGGGGTATTCACGTTTTTTAGTGTTTATTACATTTTTATAGATTTTAGTGCATTTATGGATTTTAAGGTTTATTGTGGATTTTATGGATTTTTTGTGTTTTAATCGTTTTTAGTTTATTTTGGGTTTATATGTTTTTTTTTCTGGGTAGTATTGAGTTTTTAGGGTTTTTAATGTTTTTATTGTTTTTAACATTTTTAGGAGATTAAAGTGTTTTTAGAGTTTTTAGGGGGTTTTAGGGTTTTTATTTTTTTTCAATTTTAAGGTTTTTATGGGATTTATGTTTTTTTTGGGGGGTTTTATGGTTTTTATCACTTTTTATGTTTGTAGGGTATTTAAGTGTTTTTATGATTTTAAGGCTTTCTTAACTTTTTTCATAGTTTTTATGGTTTCTTATGTTTTTATGGATTTTTTGGGCTCATTTTAGTTTTATGATTTTTAGGGTTTTTATGGATTTTGACGTTTTTTGGGGTTTTTTGGTTTTTTGGGTTTATTGGTAATTTTTGTATCATTTAGGGGTTTTAAGGGTTTTTAGACTTTCTTTTACTATTTTTACAAGCTTAGAGAGTTTTTATATTTTTTAGTGGGGTTTTACGAGTTTATTGGTTTTTAGGTTTTTTATGGGGTTTTATGGTTTTGGGGGTTTTTGTGTTTTCCAAGTCTTTAGGGTATTAAGAATATTTTATATTATTAGTTGTTTTATGTGTTTCTATTCTTATAATAATTTCTAATGGGTTTTCGGTTTTTTTTTTGGTTTTCTGGGTTTTGAGGGATTTTAATGGATTTTTAGGTTTTTTATGGATTTTTAGAGGTTTTAAATATTTTTATGGTTTTAGGGTTTTAGGTTTTTGGAGTTTTATGTTTTTATGGTGATTTGGGGTTTACTGGGTTTTTTGGGGGTTTATTATTTTTTTACATTTTTAGGGGTTTAAAGGATATTAGAGTTTTCTATAGCATTATCATTTTTAAGGGATTTTAGTGTTTTTAAGGGTTTTAGGGATTTTATAGTTTTTATTGGTTTTATGAACGTTATTGTTTTTATGGTTTTCAGGGTTTTTAGGGGTTTTTGGTTTTTTAGTCTTTTTTAGGGTTTTTTCATTTTTAGGTTTTTTATGGGTTTTAATTTTTTTAGGATTTTAAGGTTTTATTGGGGGTTTTGAGAGTTTTTAGTGTTTATTTACAATTTTGGGGATATTTAAGGATTTTTAGTATTTTATGTGTTTTAGGGGTTTTTTGGATTTTGAGGGTTTTTAGGGATTTTTTTGGTTTTTATGTGTTTTTTTTGTTTTAAGGTTTTTTATAGTTTTTAACTTTTTTAGGGGTTTAAAGGTTTTTAAGATTTTTAATGGGGTTTATGGGTTTTTATTGTTTTTATAGGTTTTATGGTTTTCGGATTTCTATGATTTTTCAGGTTTTTAGGGGTTTTAGTGTTTTTAGGATTTTATGGGTTTTATGTGTTTTTAGGTTTTTAGGTCTTCCAAGGGGTTTTACGTTTTTTATAGGTGTTTATCTTTATAATTACCATCAGAATTTTTTAAATAATTCTTTTATTTTGAGGGTTTTATATATTTTTAAGATTTTATGGTTTATTTTTGGTTTTTTTGGGTTTTAGGGTTTTTTGTGTTTTTAGGGATTTTAGGTTTTTTAGAGTTTTTTTAACGTTTTTAGGGGACTAAAGGGGTTTTAGAAATTTTTAATGGTTTTAGGGTTTTAATAAGTTTGTGTGGTTTTTAAGATTTTAGGGGCTTTTATGGTCTTTAGGGTTTTTATGGTTTTTTTGTGTTTTTTTTGTGTTTTTTTTTGTTTTTAGGGGTTTTTTGTTTATATGTTCGTAATGTTTTCTCAAGGTTTTCAAGGGGTTTTTGGATTTTTATGTATTTGTATTGTTTTTTGTGATTTGGAGGGTTTTTTGGGAATTTATAATTATATAGGATTTTATGGTTTTTGAGTCCTTTAGGGTTTTTATGTTTTTAGAGTTTTATAATGTTTTTAGTTATTTAAATGGTTTTTAGTGTTTTTAGTGGTTTTTATGGTTATTATGTGTTTTTATGGTTTTATGTATTTTTTTTTGTGTTTTTAGTGTTTCTTTAGCTATTTGTAATTTTCTAGGTTTTTTGGGGTTTTCAATGTGTCGAGATTTTTAAACTTTTCTTAGGGGTTTTTAATGATTTTATGGTTTTTAGGAATTTTTGGGATTTTTAGAGATTAGAAGGGTTTTGATTATTATTTTTGGTTGTTAGGGAGTTTGATGGATTTTAGAGGTTTTATGGTTTTTTTGGATTTTAAGGTTAATTTCTGTTTTTAAAGATTTTATGTTTTTTAGATTTTTTTGAACGTTTTTAGGGGTTTAAAGAGGTTTTTATAGTTTTTAGTGATTTTTAGGGGTTTTTTTGTTTTTAATGTTTTTAATGTTTTTTGGGTTTTTTTGGGTGTTTATTGTTTTTGTGTTTTTTAGGGTTTTGATTGTTCTTTTCAGTTTTTAAGGGTTTTAAATGTATATTGATTTTTAATATTTCTAAGGGGTTTTCATAGTTTTAGGAGTTTTAGTGATTTTATGTATTTTTATCGTTTTTTATAATTTTTAGGGTTTTCAGCGTTTTTAGTTTTGTTATGGTTTTTTGGGATTCTAGTTGGTTTTTCAATTTTTTTTTTGGTTTTAAATGGATTTTTGAGTTTTTTACACTTTTATCTATTTAAAGTATTTTCGAGTTTTAGTAGTTTTAGGGTTCTACGAACATTTAGGGTTTCCTACAGTTTTAGGGGTATATATGGTTTATTGGGGGTTTTATGGTTTTTATGGTCTTTTATGGTTTTAGAGTTTTCCGGTTTTGTGTAGGTTTTATGTATTTTTAGGTTTTTTATGTTTTCTTTGGGATTTTCAAGATTATTATGGGTTTTAACTTTTTTATGGATTTTTGGAATTTTCTATGATTTTTATTGTTTTTTTGGTTTTAAGGGGTTTTGAGGTCTCCTATAATTTTTAGGGATTTAGTTTTTAATGGGTTTTTGGGGTTTTCAATTTTTTTTTATGTTTTTCAGTGTTCTGTGGATTTTATATTTTTTCATTTTTTTTATGGCTATAAAGGTTTTTCATAGTTTTTATTGTATTTTTAGTGTATTTATGTGTTCTTATAGATTTTTAAGGTTTTAGGGGTTTTAGTTCTTGTAGGGTTTTTTGGGTTTTCCCAATTTTTTTATGTTTTTAGGGGTTTTAATTTTTTTACGTTTTAAAGGATTTCTTAAGGATTTCTTAAGGATTTTTAGAGTATCATGATTTTTTTAGGTATTTTCTAGTATCTAATGATTATTGTGTGTTTTTAATATTTTTAGTGATTTTGAAGGTTTTGAGTGGGTTTTTTTGGTTTTTTGATTTTTTGGGTTTTTTTGGGTGTTTTGGGTTTTTTATGGGTTTTAAGGTTTTTATTTTTTTTTTAATGTTTTTATGGGTTTAAAAGATATTTATAGTTTTTAGTGGGGTTTTAGGGTATGTATGGGTTTTTAGGGTTTTTATGTTTTATAGGTGATTTTATGGATTTATGGTTTTTTAGTGTGTTTAGGGTATTTTTCATTTTTTAGATTTTTAGGGGATTTAAGTGCATTAAGGTTTTTAAAATTTTATTGGGTTCTTAAGGTCTTTAGGGGATCTATGTTTTCTAGGTATTTATGGTGTTTTTTAAGTATTTTATGGTTTTTTAGTTTTTTATGGTCTTTTAGCAGTTTTAGGGTTTTTAGGGTTTACATTTTTTTTAATTTGTTTGTGTTTTAAAAGTATTTTATTCTTTTTAACAGTTTTTGAAGTTTAAAGGGTTTTTTGAGAATTTAATGTTTTTTTTATTTTTATGGTTTTTATAGGTTTTTATGGTTTTATCATTTTTAGGATTTTTTTAGTTTTCAAGTATATTTAATGTTTTATTTTTGTCCAAAAGGTTTTTCAAATATTTATGGATTTTTTGGATTTTTATATTTTTTAGGTCTTTAGGGTTGGTAGGTTTTCTTGGGGGAGGGGGAATTGGGTTTTAGGGGGGTTTTGGAGTTTTTTTGGGATTTTATGGTATTTTAGAGTTTGTAACGTTTTTGGGGTAAAAATGGATTTAGATTTTTTTAGTGGTTTTAGGGGTCTTTTGGATTTTTGGGGGATTTAATGATTTTAGGGGTGTTTTGGTTTCTTTTGGGATTCAATGCTTTTAGGGGTTTTGGGTCTTTAGGGTATTTCTCATTTTAGGGGTTTTTAGTGTTTTTATCTTTATAAAGTTTTCTTAGTGCTTTTGAGGGTTTTTAGGGGTTTTTATGTTTTTCTTGATTTGTAGGGATCTTTTAGGATATTTATTATTGTTATGGGTTTTAAGGATTTTGAGGGTTTTAGGATTTTTTAGAGTTTTTAGTGCTTTCATTTATTTTTTGTGTTTTTAATGCTTTCAGGGGTTTCATGATATTTTTATATTTTTTAATGTTTTAAGTGATTGAAAGGGGTTTTAGGGTTTTTCATGGTTTTATGGATTATATGAGTATATAAGATTTTTTAATGGTTTTTAGGTTTTTAATGGTTTTTAGGGTTTTAGGATTTTTATTGTTTTTATATATTTTATGTTTTTTAGGGGTTTTAAATGTTTTGGGGTTTTATGGTTTTCTTAGAGGGTTTCAGAGTTTTTAAGGGTTTTTACATTTTTATGGTTTTTAGGTATTTTAAAGATTATTTTGGTTTTTATGGGCATCAATGATTTTGGGGGTTTTTGGGTTTTTGGTTTTTCTGGTTTTTATCATTTGTTTGGGTTTTTATGGTTTTATTTTAAATTTTAAGGTTTTTAGGTTTTTTAATTTATTTATGGGTATAAATTATTTTTAGAGTTATTTAACGTATTTAGGGGTTTTGAGATATTTTATATTTCTCGTTTTTTTAGGGTTTTTATAGGGTTTTAGGGATTTTAATGGTTTTGATGATTTTTTAGTTTTTTATTTTTATTTTTTTAGGATTATTTTGGGTTTTTAACATTTTTTGGGCTTTTAGGGGTTTCAGGGTTTTTAGGTTATTAATGTCTTCTTATGATATTTTTTGATGTTTTTAGTGTTTTTACATTTTTTGGAAATTTTATGGATTTTTTTCATATTTTTATGGGCTTTTAGGGATTTTGATGGTTTTTATTGTTTACTGGATTTTGAAGGGGTTTTTTTTATTTTTTGGGGTATTGAGGTGGATATTGAGTTTCTCACTATATTTATATTTTTAGCGTTTTTAACATTTTTAGGGGCTTATCATGTTTTTTAGGTTTTTTGTGGGTTTTTAGTTTTTTTGCATTTAGAGTTTTTTCGTTTTTTGGGTTTTTAGGGGTTTTTTGGGATTATTTATTTTTCAGGTTTTTAGGGGTTTTATGTGTTTGTATGGTTTTATGGTTTTATTAGAGCTTTCAGGGTTTTGGGTTTTTTAAATTTTTATAGGATTTAGGGATTTTTTTAGATTTTATTTGTTTTTAGGGATTTAGAGGGTTTGGGGGGGGGGGGGGTAAAGGTGTTTAAAGTTTTTATGGTTTATTGGGTTTTAAGATTTTTTTTAGTTTTTGGGGTTCTTTTTTTTTGTCTTTTTTAATGTTTTAATTGTTTAATGGGTTTTTATGTATTTTATTGATTTTTATGGTGTCTAGTTGCTTTAGGTGTTTTTATATTTTTTAGGAATTTTTATGGGTTTTAGTGTGTTTTGTTTTTAGTGGGTTTTATGTTTTTTAAGGTTTTTATTTCTTTCTTATGGATTTCAAAGGGTTTTTTGGGTTTTTTACATTTTTTTTGTGGTTTTATGACTTTTTTCTATTTTTTTGGATTTTAGGATTTTTTTTGGGATTCTGAGAGTTTTTAGGGTTTTTTAGATTTATAGGGTTTTTTGGGTTTTAGGGGTTTTTTGTCTTTTAGGTTCTGAAGTTTTTTTGTAGTTTTTTAACTATGTTTAGTGGTTTAAATGGTTTTTAATGTTTTAGTGGGTTTTATGGGTTTTTAGAAATTTTTAATGTTTTATGGTTTTTTTTATAGCATTTCATGTTTTTTTATAGATTTTAAGTTTATTATTCTTTTTTAGGTTTTTATGTCTTTCATATGATTTTTAAGGATTTTAGGGGATTTTATGTATAAGTTATTTCTATGTAATTTTAAGGATTTTTATGTTTTTAGGATTTTTAGGGATTTTAAAGGTTTTTATAGTTTTGGGGGGGATTTAAGAATTTTATGGGTTTTTGGGGGTTTTAGAGTATTTTGATTTTATAGGGTTTAAGGGTTCATTATAGGTTTTTTATCTTTTGAGGGGTTTAATGTGTATTTATAGTTTTTAGTAGTTTTAAAGGTTTTTATGTTTTAGGGGTTTAAAGGTTTTTAGGGGTTTAATGATATTTAGGGTTTGTAGGTTCTTTTTGGGTTTATGTGTGTTTTTAGCCTTTGTAGGTATTTTAAGGGCTTCATGAATCATTAGTTTTTTATGTATTTCATTGGGGGTTTTCATTGTTTTTATGAATTTTATAATTTTAGGGATTTTATGGCCTTTTAATGATTTTTATTGTTGTAAGGGTTTTTGAAATTTTGATGGTTTCTTGGGGATTTTTTAGTTTTTTTTAATTTTCATGATTATTTTAGTGTTTTTAGTTTTTAATTGAGATTTTAACTTTTTTAGGGGTTTAAAGGGTTTTTATAGTTTAATGTTTTTAGGGGTTTTTAGGGTTTTAAAGGTTTTATTGTTTTTAGAGGTTTTTTTTTTATTTTTATGGTCCTCTAATGTTTTTTGCATTTTTAGGTTTTTAAGGGATTTAACTATTTTAGGATTTTAAGGTTCTCTTAGGGGTTTTCCAAGTTTTTAGTGTATTTACATTTCAATATATTTTTAGGGGTTTTCTAGGATTTTTATGGTTTTTTGGGTTTTGAGGGATTTTAGGTTCATAATGTTTTTAGGTTTTGAGGGTTTTTTCTATGTTTTCAAGGGTTTTATAGTCTTATGGGGGGGGGGTTTGTTTTTGAGTATTTTTTATGTTTTTCATGTTTTAAGGTTTTTATATTTTTTTAATGTTTTTAGAATTTCAAATTCTTTTTAGAGTTTTCGTGGTTTTTAGGGTTATTGTGGTTTTTAGAGTTTTTATGGGGGTTTACGAATTGCAATGTTTTTAACATGTTTTTATCAAATTTTGGGGTTTTAGTGTTTTTAGTGTTTTTTTAGGTTTTTTGGTGTTTTTACTGTTTTTATGGTTCTTTATATATTTACGATTTTTTAGGGATTATATGGATTTTTTAATATTTTTATGCTTATTTGGTTTTTAGAGAATTGAGGTTTTTAGGGGTTTTAAGGGATTTTAGGGGTTTTGTCGGTTTTTTTGGATTTAAATTCTCTTTTTTATTTCTTAGGGATTTATGGGTTTTAGAGTTATTTTTATCTTTTTTTAGGATTTTAATTGGATTTTAGAGTTTTTAGAGGTTTTAATGGGTTTTATGTGTTTTTAGGGTTTTTAATGGTTTTCATGGGTTTTATGGTTTAAGAACTTTTGTGGGTTTTAGTTTTTTTATAATTTTTTATTTCTTTAGGGATTTTCCGTGTTTTTAGGGTTTCCTAGTTCTATTATGGTTTTCTTGGGTTATTACATATTTTGATATTTTTTTTGGATTTTTAGGATATTAATGGGGTTTTAGTGTTTTTAGGGATTTTGATGGTTTTTAGTGTTTTCTAGTTTTTAGGGGTGTTAAGGTTATCTTCTAGTTTTTAGTGCTTTTTTAGTTTTTTGGGTTTTAATGGTTTTTAGTGTTTTTTAACCTTTATAGTTGTTTAATGTGTTCTAATAGGTTTTGATGGTTTTATTCGGGTTTTATGCATTTCATGGGTTTTTATGTTTTTAGGGTTATTTAGGGATTTTTTTTAGGATTCTTTAGAATTTTTAGGGTTTTTAGAGATTTTGATGGTTTTAAGGGTTTTTAGATTTGTTATGGTTTTATGGTGTTATACGGATTTTTATATTTTATGTTTTTAAATGTTTTGAATATTTTTCTACTTTTTTATTGGATTTAAATGGTTTTTGTATATTTTAGTGTTTTTTATTGTTTTTTTCGATTTTTATGTTTTTTACGAGATCTCAGGTGTTTAATGGTTTATATAGTTTTTTATAATTTTTTTAGTTTTTAGGTGTTTTATGTTTTTTATGTATTTAATGTTTCTTAGGTGTTTTAGGGGGTTCTAGATTTTTAGGGAATTTTTGGGCCTTTTTAAGAATTTTATGTTATTAGGTTTTTAGGGATTTTGAAGGTTCTTTAACGTTTCTATGGTTTTTATGGTTATTTTGGGTTTGTTGTGTTATTTTGAGTTTTTTACTCTTTTATGAATTTTTAGAGTTTTTAATGTTTCAAGGGATTAAAAGGGTTCTTAGAGTTTTTAGTGGTTTTATGGTTTTTAAGGTTCTTAGTGTTTTTCAGTCTTTATTGTTTTAGTTGTTTTTAGGGTTTTTATTATTTTTATATTTTTAAAGTTTTTATGGTTTTTATTTATTTTTATGTTTTTACGGTTTCCCTAGGGAAATTCATAGTTTTTATGGGTTTGTTTATTTTTAAGGATTTTTATGGATTTTTATGATTTCTTTGGTTTTTTTGTATTTCGGTATTTTGAAGAGTTTTTGGCTTTTTAGGATTTTTAGGGCTTTAAGGTTTTTTACATTTTTTGAGTTTTTAGGGTTTTAAGGATTTTATAGTTTCATTAATTTTTAAGGATTTAAAGGGTTTTTAGTGTTTTAGTGGGTTTTCGCAGTTTTAAGTAGTTTTCAAGGTTTTAGGGTTTCTTATGGTTTTTAGAGTTTTTAGGTTTTTATAGAGTTTTAATGGGTTTTAGGGGTTTTATGGTTTTAGATTTTTTAGTTTTTTTAGTTTTTATGGTTTTATATATGTGTTTTTAAGGGTTGTTATGGATTTATTTTATTTTGAATAATGTATATGGATTTTTTTACATTTATATAGTTTTTAGGTTTTATGGATTTTGAGGGGTTTTAGAGAATCTTTGGGTTTTTGGGTTTTTATTAGTTTTTTTTGTTTTAGGGTGATTTTTCAATATTTTCGGGTTTCAATGCATTTTAGATATTTTAAATCATCATAGGGGTTTAAAGGGATTTATGATTTTTAATGTTTTTAAGTGTTTTTTGGGTTTTTAAGGTTTGTATTGTTTTTAAGGGTTTTGTTGTTTTAGGTTTTATGGTTTTTTATGGGTATTTAAGGTATTTATCATTTAGAGGGTACTTATGTGTTTTTAGGTATTTATGGTCTTCATTGGGGTTTTTGGTGTTTTAGGGGTTTTTATACTTTTTCGTATTTTTTGGGGATTTTTATGATTTTTGGTTTTTTATGGGTTTTTTGGAATTTTGAGGGGTTTTATTGTTTTTGGGGGGTTTTAGGGTTTTATGGTTTTTTTGGGTTTTATGTTTTTTTTCAATTTTTTGGGTTGTTTAGTTTTTAGAGTTATTTTACCATATTTATTTGTTTAAAGGGTTTTTAGTGTTTTTAGTGTATTTAGTGTTTTATGTTTTTTATAGGATTTTATGTTTTTTTCATGTATTTAGTTTCTTTATAGTTTTATGGAATTATTTGGTTTTTGGATTTTTAGTGGTTTAAATTTTTTTTAGTTTCATAGATATTTTAAGTTTTTTAATGTTTCTAAGGTTTTCTTTGGGGTTTTCAGGGATTGTATTCTTTTTAGATATTTATATTGATTTTTTAATTATGAATTTTGAGGGGTTTATGTCTTTTATAGTTTTAGGGTTTCTATTTTTTGGGGGGTTTTAGGGTATTTTATGTTTTTTGGGTTTTAAAATATTTTATAGTTTTTTAACATTTTTAGGGTTCTAAAATATTTTATAGTTTTTAACATTTTTAGGGTTTTAAATGGTTTTTAAGGGCCTTTAGTGTTTTTTAGTTTTTTAGAGTTTTTATGGCTTTTTAGGTTTTTAAGGATTTTAGGGTGTTTTATGGTTTTTAGGGTTTTTAGGGGTTTTAGTGTTTTTTTATGTTATTTGAAGTTTTATGGGTTTTATGTTTTAATAGTGTTTTTATGGTTTTATTGATTTGTAGGTGTTTTTTAGGATTTTAATGTTTTTAGGGTTTTTAAATTTTCTAAGGGATTTTTGTGTTATTTTGGGTTTCGACGTTTTTTTGAGTTTTTGAGGTGTTTTAATGGTTTTTATTGTTTTATAACACTATAATGGAAATAATATGTTTTTATACTTTTTCATGGGCTTTGAGGTATTTATGGGGTTTCATGGGGTTTCATGGTTTATAGGCACTTTTCATGTTTTTAGCATTTTTTGGTTTTTAGGGACTTTTAGGGGTTTCGCATTTTTTAGGGCTTCTAAGAGTTTTAGGTGTTTTTAGGATTTTTATGGTTTTATTAAGAGTTTTCAGGGGTTTTTAGGGAATCTAGGGTTACTTACAGTTTATGGGATTTTAGGAATTTTTTGAATTTATAGGGTTTTTAGTGTTTTTATGAATTTTGGGGGTTATATTGGTTTTTATGGGTTTTATTTGTTTTTTTGGGGTTTTTGGGTTTTTTGATTTTTTTGGGGGTTTTAGATTTTTTAAACAGTTTTAGGTGTATAATGGGTTTTTAGATTTTTTTAGTGGGTTACTAGGGTTTTTATGAGTTTTTTGGGATTTTATGGTTTTAGAGGCTTTTGGGATCTTTGGGATTGTTAGTTGTTTTTAGGATTTTACAGATTTTTTAGTTTTTCTAGGGGTTTCTGTGTTTTATTTAACAACGGGTTTCGAAGGGCTTCAAGGTTTTTTATGTTTTCATGGAATTTTTATCTTTTTAAGATTTTTATTGGATTTTCGGATTTTATAGATTTTGATGGTTATATTGTTTTTGAGTGTTTTTAGGGTATTTATGGTTTGGGGGGGGGGGGTTGGGGTTTTGAGTTCTTTAGGGTTTTTATGGTTTTAGACATTTTTTACATTTTTATGTTGATTAAAGGGAATTTATATTTTTTTAGTTTTTTAGTTTCTCAGGGGTTTTTATATTTTTTTAATGTTTTCAATAGGTTTTATGGTTTTTAGGGTTTTTAAGGGTTTTAGGAGTTTTTAGGGTTTTATGATTTTTAGCATTTTTTAGAATATTTAGGGGTTTTAGTTTTTATTGGTTTTCATAGGTTTTCATAGGTTATCTTAGGTTTTTATGGTGTTTTATTTTTTTATGTTTTTATGGGATTTTTAAGAGTTTTATGGTTTTTATGGTTTTAGCGATTTTAATGGCTTGTAGGAATTTTTAGGGTTTGTTTAGTTATTAATGTTTTTATGTGTTTTCTATATTTTTTAAATGTTTTAAGGCTTTAAATGGTTTTGTGAGTCTTTAGTGGATTTTTGGTTTTTATGGGTTTTTAGGTTTTTTATGGTTTTTAGAGGGTTTTATGGTTTTCAAGGGTTTTTAGGGATTTTCAAGCTTTTAGAATTTTTTATGTTTTTATGGGTTTTATGAGATTTTAGTTTTTAAGGTGTTCTTAGGGAATTTATAGTTTTTTATTTTTTTATAGATTTTTAGACTTTTTATTATTTTAATCATTTTTTAGTGTTTTAAGTGATTTAGAGGGTTTCTAGGGGTTTTGGATTCTTTAGGTTTTTAGGGTTTTCTTGGAGTTTCTTAGAGATTTTAATGTCGTTTAGTTTTTTTAGTGTTTTTTGGGATAAAATGGTTTGTAGTGCTTTTAGATGGTTTTTTTGGTTTATATTGTTTAAAATAGTTTTATAAGGTTTTAGGGGTTTTATGGTTTTTATAAAGTTTTTTTTAAAATTTCTAGGGGTTTAAAATGTTTTTAGGTTTTTAACATTTACTTAGGGTTTTTAATGATTTTATGGTTTTTTTGGATTTTTATATCTCCTTTATGAATTTTATGGTTTTTAGGGTTTTCAAGGTTTTTTGTGTTTTTAGGGATTTTCATATTTTCAGTGATTTTTTGGTTTTATGGTTTGAATATTATTTATAATTTTGTAACATTTTTAGGGGATTAAAGGAGTTTAGTATTTTTAGTGGTTTTCATGTTTTTATGAGTTTTTAGGGTTTTTATGGTTTTTAGGGGTTTCTGGTTTTTGGGTTTTATGATTTTTATGTTTTTTGTGTTTTTAGAATTTTTATATTTTTAGGGGGCTTATGTGTTTTTATGTTTTCAAAGTTTTATTAGGGTGTCTTAGGTATTTAAGGTTTTTAATGATATTAGTGATATTTAGTGGGTTTTAGGATTTTTTTTTGGTTTTTAGGGTTTTACTGATTTTAGAGGATTTATGGTTTTTTAGGGTTTTAAGGTTTCTATGTTTTTAGGGATATTTATGGATTTTTAGAGTTTTATAAAGGTTTTATGGTTTCTAGAGTTTTTAAACATTTTTCTATGTTTAAATCATTTTTGGTGTTTTTATTAGTTTTTATGATTTTTAGGGTATTTTAATGTTTTTTCATGTTTTAAGGGGTTTTCATGGTTTTTAGAGTTGTTTATGATTATTTAAAGGGTTTTAGCATTTTTTTATGTTTTATAGGGGTATTAAATGTTTTTAATTTTTTATGGCTTTCTTAGGGGAATTTTTGGGGTTTTTTGGGTGTTTATGTTTTTAGGGAGTTTTAGTGATTTTTTAGGATTGTAGGGGTTTTAGGGTTTTCAATGGTTTTAAAGATTTTTTTTTATTTTTGAGGGGGTTTGGGATTTAGGGGATTTTTGAGCTTCATAGGGTTTTTAACATTTTTTAGATTTTTTAGAATTTTAAGGTTTTTTAAGGGTTTTTAGTCTTTTTAGTGATTTTTAGGGTTTTTTTTATTTTAGGGGGTATATGATTTATAAGATTTTTATGGGGTTTTAGGGTTTTTAATGGTTTTGGTTTTTTGTTGTTTTAATGGATTTTATATATTTAAGGATTTCTTAAGAGTTTAAATGTTTTATGGGTTTATTTACATTTTTATGTTTTAGGCATTATTTAGGATTTTCTTGAATTTTAGGGATTTTGAGGGTTTTAGGGGTTGTTAGAGTTTTTATAGTTGTTTGGGTTTTTAGGATTCTTTGGGTTATTTAGGGTATTAATATTTCTTAGTGTTTTTTATTGTTTTAGAGGTCAAAGGGTTTTTATGGATTTTAGTGCATTTATGGTTTTATTGGCTTTTAGATTTTTAAGGTTTTTGGGATATTTATGGGTTTTATGGTTTTTAACTTTTTTGGGTTTTAAGGGTTTTTAGTGTTTTAGATATATAATTTTTTTGAGGGTTTTGAAGGTTTTAGGTATTCATTGCATTTTTTGGGGATTTTATGACTTTTTTTGGATTTTATGGATTTTAGGGACATTATAGATTTTGATAGTTTTAAGGGGTTTTTTCATTTTTTTTCGGGTTTTAAAATTTATTTAGTTTTTTAGATATTTAATGTTTTTATATATTTTTTACATTTTTATTAATTTAAAGGGTTTTAGTGATTTTAGTGGGTTTTAGTGTTTTAGGTGTTTTCTTGGTTTTTTAATGTTATAGGGGGTTTATAGTTTTTTGGGTTTTAAGGTATTTTTGGTTTAGTCATTTTTTAGGTTTTTAGGGGTTTAAAATTTTGTATGATTTTAATTTTTTCCTAGTTTTTTTAGGGATTTTAGGGGTTTTATGTTTTAAGGATTTTAGGCCATTTTTAGGATTTTTGAGTTTTTAGGTTTTTAGGTATCTTGAAGGTCTTTAGGGTTGTTAGGCATTTTATGGTTATTTTGGGTTTTTAGGATTTTTTTGAGATTTTTAGTATTTTTAAGCTTTGTTAGAGTTTTAAAACGTTTTTTGGGTTTAAATGGTTTTTTTAGTTTTTATGGGTTTTATAGGTTTTTAGGGAAAATTAGGCGCATGACCAAGCTATTCATGCCCCCCCCAAATTATTAGAAAAAAGACAAACTAGAAAAGGGAGCGACATAGTCAATCGACCCACCCCCAAAAACCCTACACACCCCTAAGACCTCCTTAAACCCCCAAAAAACCAAAAATCACATAAGAGAGGGAAGATCCAAACAACCCACATCCACGAGAAGCAGCATCATGGAAACACCACCACCCCCATAGCCAAACTCAATAGTAATGCAAAATCACCACCTTCAGCACCTCCCAGTCAAGTAGAAACCAGAATCCAGAAACACAGTTTCCAATAACCAGTGCCTCCCCACCAATCAGATCAATAGCCAGCAATACAGAACCTCCATCACTCTAATCATAGACATCAGCTTCATCACTTTCCATCCAAGAAGCAATAAACAACCAACAATTCCTCCAACAGTTTCCATACAAGTGGAAACTATCATCTAGTAGCTTAGTTTCTAGAATCTAGTACCTTCTATCCAAAAAGAGTCCAGCATTCATGGCCTAGCAGCATAGACAAAAGCTCAGGACCACCACTATCCATGCTTAGAATTAATATGAAGAGCCCATAATTCTTAGTACAGACTCAGAACTTAACATCCCCTCCATTAACCCGGTAAATTCACTACATGACCAGACAATGCCCAAAACATCACATCAAATACCATATCCAGCACCCGCAGTGACGGACCACCATTCTATCAACAACTAGTGAAGCAGCAAAAGATCAAACACGAAGCAATGATACATAGATGTTGTGAAACACATATCCATAAATGAAAAAATATCCAACAAAAACCATCAGTGAGGAACCCAAAGAAACTGCTTTGGCACTTCAGAAATCCACATCCCAACATATATAATAAATCAAAAAATTACTTAAGGAGAACTAAAATAATAGCAGGAAACGAGGAAAAAGCCGAGGAAATAACACAAACCTATATCTTTTACATAAACCGATGAAAAACATATCATAAATCCCACACAACAAGACTAATACCTCCATTACCAAGCCAAACAAACACCCTCCACATCTTCGTTGCACCATCACCAAGTCATAAAATCAACCATAGTTTTCCCAAACTCAGATCTGGAAGCAGATGTGGGAACCACATCACAGAAAACTGAGAAAGCCAAGCCTTTGTGCTGCACCTCTATTGAAAAATGTCACACCCATAAAGATAGTTGATCCATTGGAAGGAATCCCTTATACAGGACCTAACAAATGGAAGTCGGTAAATATGGGCACGTTGTGCGGAGCCCAAACCCTCACAACCATGAATGAAGAGAACCACCCGAACTGAACCATTAGGCCCACTTTCAGGGGAGGATGTCGAAGCCGGAAGGATGACCTACAAAGCATAACCACCAAAAAGGATTCAATGAGGGAACCCAAGAGAAAGCAACGCTGAGAGAGAGAACCCCAGAGATAGAGGTGACTCCTTCATTTAATATATGTTTATAGTGGGTTTTAAATTTTTTTAGGGGTTTTATGTTTTTAGGGGGTTTTAATGTATTAACTATCTTTTAGGGTTTTTAGTGTTTTTAACTTTTTTATGTCATTTAGGGGTTTTAAAAACGTTTTGTTTTCTAATGAATTTGTAGGGGGTCTTAGGGTTTTTTATAATATTAGGTAATTTTATGGTTTTAAAGGATTTCGGAATTTTTAAGGTTTCTATGGAGTTTTTTTGGTCTTTTTGGGTTTTTTTCGAATTTTTCTTGAGTTTTTTGTATTTTTAATGTACTTTTTTTATTTTTTATCATTTTAGGGGATTGAAGGGTTTTTAGAGTTTTAGTAACATTTTTGTATTTATGGGTTTTTATGGTTTTTATTGTTTTAAGGGTTCTATTTTTTCGTGGTTTTTATGATTTTTTTGGTCCATTAGGATTTTTAGCATTTTTAGGATTTTAGGGTGTTTTATGTATTTTTAATTTTTCAAGGTCCTCTTATAGTTTTATATGGTTTTTACTTTTTGTTAAATTTTTAGTGATTCTCATGACAATTTAAGGATTTTTAATTGAATTTAGGGGGTTTATGGATTTTGTGGGTTTTTATGGTTTTTAGGGATCTTTAAGGGTTCTTGTGGTTTTTTTGTTTTTCACTGTTTTTAGGGTTTTATATTTTTTTATTGATTTATGTTTTTTATAATTTTTTTTGATTTATAGTTTTAATTTTTTTTAACAATTTTGGGTTTTAAAGGGTTTTAATGTTTTAAGTGGGTTTTCGGGTTGTTACAGTTTTTAGGTTTTTCATGGGTTTTTAGGATTTGTTATGGTTTGAAAATGTTTTATGGGTTTTGTGTTTTTAGGGTTTTTATGTTTTTAGGTTTATCAGGTGTTTAGATGTAATTTGTTTTTAATGTTTTTTACATTTTTAGGAATTTTTGGAATTTTTAGGATTTTTATTTCTTTTTAGGGGTTTTTGGGATTTTTGGGGGTTTTTGGGGTTTTTGTTTTTTTTTAGATTTTAACAGGTTTTTTTTTTATTTTTTTGGGCAATATGTTTTTTCAGATTTTTTTGTACCTTTTTATGGTTTTATTGGGTTTTAGAGTTTGTAGTGGGTTTTTGGGTTTTCTTATGTTTTAATGTTTTTAATGGTTTTGAGGGATTTTAGGGATTTTTTCAATTTTAGGTAGATTATCAATTTTTAGGTTTTTAGGGGGTTTAAGTGTTTTTAGGTTTTTAATGTTCTCTTATGGGTATTCATAATTTTTAGATTTTTTTTATTTTTAGGTATTTTTTTGTATGTTTTAGGGTTTTATGGTATTTTTAGTGTTTTTAGGGATTATGAGGGGGCTTTTGCGTTTTTAGAGCTTTTAGGGTTTTATGGTTTATTTGGGTCGTTAGGGTTTTTTGATTTTTTGGGTTTTTAATTTTTTTATAGTTTTTAATGTTTTCAGTAGTTTAATGTGTTTTTAATTTTTTAGTGGTTCTTAAGGAGTTTTAAGTGATGTTAGGGGTTTTTTGGTTTTTTGGGTCTTTATGGTTTTTAGGGATATTAGAGTTTTAAGGTTTTCAATGGTTATAAGTATTTTTAGGTTTTTAGGATTTTACTAAGGGTGATCTAGGTTTTAGGGGTTTTTTTGTTTTTTGGAATTTTTAATGTTTTATGGTTTTTATGGTTTTTAGGGATTTTGTGGGTTTTGTGGGTTTTAGAGTTTTTATGGTTTTATAGGGTTTTAGGGTTTTTTTGAGTTTTTAAGGATTTTATGTTTTTTATATTTTGATTTTTAGTGGTTTTAACGGGTTTTCTAGATTTTTAGTGGGTTTTCATATTTTTATAGGTATTTATGGTTTTTAATGTATTTAGAGGATTTATGGTTTTTAGGGTTTTTAGAGGTTTTAGCATTTTTTTAATTTTTTGGTGTTTTAAGTGTTTGAATGTATTTTAAATTTTCATAGGGGTTTTATATTTTTATGGATTTTTAGGGATACTTTTAGGATTTTTATGGGTTTATTTTTTTTTTGGGATTTTGAGTGTTTTATGGGTTTTAGGGTTTTTATTTTTGTATTGATTGTTTAAGCTTTTATTATTTTATATTTTTTTCTTGTATTTTTATATTTTTTAAAACATTTCAGGGTTTTATTGGGGTTTTAGTTTTTTTGTTGTTTTAGGTTTTTATGGGGTTTTAGGGTTTTTATGGTTTTCAAGATTTTTGTAATTTTTATTATTTTATATTTTTTATGTGTTTTTAGGGGTTTTATGGTTTTTATATTTTTTATTTTATTAGGGGTTTTACTTTTTTTTGTTTTCTTATTTTTTAGGGGTTTTATCATTATTTTACATATTTATGTATTTTTAGTGATTTTTAGGAAATTTATGGTTTTTAGGGGTTTATGGATTTTGATGTGTTTTTGGGGGGTTTTATGGTTTATATATTTTTTTTTGAGATTTATGGCTTGTACATTTTTTTATAGTTTTTTTAAAAAAATTAGCGGTTTAGAGGGTATTTAATTTTTTTCATTAGTTTTTAGAGATTTCCAGAGTTTTTGGAATTTTCACGGTTTTTAGGTTTTCCTATGGATTTTAGTGTTATTATGGGTTTCTAGAGTTTTTATGGGTTTTAGTATTTTTTTTATGTTTTTAGAGGATTTTTAGTTTTTTAGTTTTTATGGTATTATTTAGTTTTTAAGGGTTTTATGGTTTTTTCAAATTTATGGATTATTTGGATTTTTTTAGATTCCTATGGTTTTTAGGGTTTTTAGATATTTTGAAATGTTTTTTTAAAATTTATGGTTTTTTTGGTTTTTAATGGTTTTTTATGGGATTTTCAGGGTTTTTTGAGTCTTTTAGGGTTTCTAATGTTTATAGAGTTTTTAAATATTTTTAATGGTTTTAAGGGATTTTAGAGTTTTTAATGTGTTTTTTGGGTTTCATGGGGTTTTTAGGATTTTTAAATGTGTTTTAGGGTTTTATGGTTTTTATAGTTTTAGGTTTTTTAATGGTGTTTAGGGTTTTGACCATTTTGAGGGGTCTTATGTGTTTTTAGGTTTTTGTGGTTTTCTTTAAGGTTTTTTTATGTTTTTGGGTTTTTATATTTCTATTCATTTTTTTGTATTTTTAGTATTTTTATGATTTTTTTGTTATTTTGATGGTTTTTATAGTTCTTATAGTTTGGGGAGGGCGGGTTTATTTTTGGTGTTTTTATGTTTTTTAATGTTTTTTAGATTTTTTAACTTTTTAGAGTTTTTAATGTTTTTATTGGATTAAAGGGTTTTTATAGTTTTTTTTTGTGTTTTAGTGTTTTAATATGATTTTATGTTTTGAAGGTATTTTTGTTTCTTTGTTATTAGTATTTGTAGTATTTTTAAGGTTTCTTTGAGTTTTAAGTACGTGTTAGATTTTTTAGTGGTTTAAATTGTTTTAATGTTTTTGATTTTTCTTATGGGTTTCCAGTTTTTTATGGATTTAGGAAATTTTAATGATTTTTGAGGTTTTTTGTGGTTTAATGGTATTTAGGTTTCTTATGGGTTTTATGGTTTTTATGGTTTTAGAGATTTTATGTTTTTTGGGGGCTTTAATGTTTTTTCCTGTTTTTTGGGGTTTTACTGTTTTTTTTTGAGTTTTTTTCGAATTTATTTGGTTTTAAAGGGATTTTAGAGTTATTATGTTTTTATGGGTTCTTAGTGTTTCTAAGGGTTTTTGGGGTCTATGGTATTGTTTACGTTTGTTTTGGGGTTTTTTGGATTTTTGGTTTTTGAGGTTTAGTTAGTCTTTTTCAGGTTTTAGGGTTTTTCGCTATTTTTTAGGTTTTTTGGTTTTAAGGGTTCTTAATGATTTTTAGGGATTTTTGAGTATTTTTCAGTATCTACAATTTGATTTGGAGTGTTTTTCTATTTTTAATAGTTTTTAGTGTTTCTTAACTTTTTAAGGGGTTAATTGGTTTTTAGAGATTTTTGTGGTTCTTAGGGTATTTATGGTCTTTTAGAATTTTTATGGTTTTTATGCCATTTTTTGGTTTTAGTGTTTTTTTCGGGTTTTTAGGGACTTTTAGGATTTTTTTTCATTTTATAGTTTCTACAGGTTTTAAGTGTTTTTAGGTTTTTATGGTTTTTTGGGCGATTTTTTGGGTTTTCATGTTTTTTCATGGTTTTAGGGTTATTTATGTTTTTATTGATTTTATGGATTTTATGTATATTTTAGGATTTTTAGGGTTTTACTGTGTTTATTGTATTTTTAGGGGTTTTTTATGGGTTTAGGGTTTTTATTATTTTTTGGGGTTTGGGGGGGTTTTGATTTTTTATGGTTTATAATTTTTTAGAGTTTTTTTGATGTTTTTAGGGTTATAAAGGGTATTCGTATTTTAGTAGTTTTCAAGGGTTGATATGGGTTTTTTTAGATATTTATGAATTTATATTATTTTATGGTTTTTAAGTTTTTAGGGGTTTTTAGCATTTTTATGCATTTAGGGGTTTAAGTGTTTTTAGGTATTTAAGGTTTTATTTTCAGTTTTAATGTTTTTTATTTTTTTTATGTTTTTATTGATTTTAGATATTTTTAATACATTTAAAGGTTTTTAGGATATTTATGGATTTTGATAGTGTTTAGAGTTTTTAGTGCTTTTATGATTTTTATAGTTTTTTTGGGTTTTTGGGTCTTTTTATTTGTTATAGATTTTATGGTTTTTATATTTCAATATATTTTGAATGTTTCATGGGGTTTAAAGGGTATTTATAGATTTTAGTGGTTTTGGTGTTTTATGAGTTTTTAGGGTTTTTATGTTTTAGGGGAAATTAAGGATTTTAGTGTTTTTAATTGTTTTAGGTTTTTTTATGGTTTTATGCTTTTTAGAATTTTTTATGTTATTTAGGGCTTTAATATGTTTTCAGGTTTTTGAGGATCTCTTTAGTTTTTCTAGGTTTTTAGGGTCTTTTAAGTTTTTATGAATTTGTAGGGATTTTTTTTAATATCATTAAGTGTTTTATGGATTTTGAAGGTTTTTAGGGGTTTTAGGGATTTATGGGTTTTTTAGGATTTTATATTTTTTATAGTTATTTAAGTATTAATGTTTTTTTAAAATTATTTTAAATGTTTTTAGGTGTTTAAAGTGTGTTTAAAAAAATTTTGTGTCTTAAGGGTTTTCTTGGTCTTTAGTGTTTTTACGGTTTTTAAGGATTTTATGTCTTATACAGTTTTAGGTATTTTAGAGTTATTAATGTTTTTAGATTTTTTTAGGATTCTAAGAATTTTATGTGTTTTTAGGTTTTAAGGTTTTCAGAGCGTTTTTATGGTTTTTCATGTTTTTTTAAAATATTTTATGATTTTTCAGCAATTTAATGTTTTTTAGGGTTTTAGGAATTCTTGTGGTTTTCATGTTATTTTGAAGTTTTTATGGTTATTATTTCTATTTAGTGCTCTAATGTTTATTGGCAATACAAAGGTTTTTATAGTTTATATTTGTGTTAGGGTGTTTCTGGGTTTTTTGGGTTTTTATGGTTTTTATGGGTTTTAGGTGTTTTTAGGATTTTAAGGTTTCTAGAGTTTCAATTTATTTTTGGATTTTTAGGGGTTCAAAATGTTTATTTGGTTTTTAACATTTTTAGAAGTTTTTTATGTTTTTAGCTATTTTTATGGGTCTTTGAGGATTCTTATGGTTTTTATAGTTTTTAGTTGTTTGGGGTTTTTATTGATTTTATGGTTTTTATTAGTTTTATTGTCTTCATTTTTTTAGGTTTTTAGGGTTTTTAATGTTTTTAATTTTTTTAGTTTTCTTATTGTATTAATGTTCTTTCAATTTTTAATGGTTAACTAGGGTGTTTCAAGGCATCTGGGGTTTTTAAATTTTCAGGGATATTTAGAGGTTTAGGATATGTATGGGTTTTAGGATTTCTAAATATTTTTTTGGCGTTTTGGTTTTTTTAGTGTTTTTTGGTTTTTATGGTTTTATGTTTTTAGGGTTTTTATATCTTTACTGATATATTAGAGTTTTTTAAAAAAAATTATGGGTTTGATGGGTTTTTTAGAGTTTGTAGGGGTTTTACAGTTTTATAGGTTTTTTGTGTTTTTTTATGGTTTATAAGGGCTTGATGGTTTTTATGGTTTTATATGCTCATTTTGAGTTTTTATTAATATTTAGGTTTTTAGTGGTTTTTAGGGTTTTTAGGTTTTAAGGTTTTTATAGAGGATTTTTTCAGGTTTTTTATGGTTTTTACCTTTTTAGTGATTTCAAGGATTTTTTGGGATTTTTAGTGGTTTTATGGATTTATAGGGGTTTTTAGTTCGGTAAGGATTTTTAGTTTTTTACCATTGTTAGGTTTTTATGGATTTTTTTTAATTTTTTTAGTTTTCCCTATGGTTTTAAGTGTTTTTATGAGTTTTTATATTTATACGTATTTTTAGGTCTTTTTTAGGATTTTTATGGTTTATTAGGGATTAGGGATTTTCTCAATTTGTATGGTTTTTAGGGGTTTTAGGGTTTTTATTTTTTTAGGTATTTTGGGGGTTTTATTTGTTTTTACGGGTTTTAAGGTTTTCTAGAGTTTTTTAAAATTTTAGGGTTTTAAATGGTTTTTAGAGTTTTACTGGGTTTTTAGGGGTTTTATGGGTTTTAGGGGTTTTCATGATTTTTAGGGGTTTTAGGGTTTCTTAGTTTTTTTTAGGTGGGGTTAGAGTTTTTTTGGTGTATTATGGGTTTTAATTATTTTTTAGATTTTGAGGATTTTATAGGGGTTTTTAGGGGTTTTTAAGATGGTTAAATTTTTAGGGATTTTTAGGGCCTTATTTGGTTTTTATGGGTTTTTAGAGTTTTTAATAATTTTGAGTGTTATTAGTATTTTTTAGGTTTATGTGGTTTTTTTGGTTATTTGTTACATTTTAGGGGTTTTAAGGTTTTTTGATAACTTTAACGTTTTTAGGGGTCAAAAAGGATTTTTATAAATTTTAATGGATTTTTGGTATTTAATGGTTTTTAGGGGTTTTATGGGTTTTTTATGGTTTTTAAAGGATTTTATATTTTTATGGATTTTTGGGTTTTTATGGTTTTTTTGTTTTTTTAATGTTTTCTGGGGTATATAGGGTTTTAATGTTTTTTGGGAATTTAGGGATTTTTTGTTTTGCTGTTCTTATGGTTTTCTTATGGGTTTTCTGTATTTCTATAATTCTCTATGTTTTTAGAGTTTTTTTTGGTCTTTTTAGTATTTTTATGCTTCTTTAGGGGTTTTTTTATGTTTTGATGGTTTTAGGGATTTTAGAGTTTTAGTGTTTTTAAGGGTTATAACATTATTCAAATTTATAGGATTTTTTATTTTTTTTCGTATTTATGGATTTCATAGGGGGTTTTAGGTTTTACATTTGTTTTCAATATTAGGGATTTTTAGGGTTTTATGGGATTATTAAGGGTTTTTAGGGTTTTTTGATTTTTAGGGAATGGATGCTTTTTTAGGGATTTAAGGTTTTTTTGAGTTTTTTATGTTTTAATGGATATTTTATATTTTTTATCATTTTTATGGGTTCAAAGAGTTTTTAGGTATTTTTATTGAATTTTTGTATTTTATCGGTTTTAAAGGTTTTTAATGTTTTAGGGATATTTATTGGTTTTAGGGGTATTTGGAATTTTTGGATCTTTTTATGGTTTTTAGTGTTTTGGGGGGTTTTGGGGTTTTAAGTGTTTTTATTATTTTAAGGTTTTTTTAGGATTTTTTAGGTTTTATGGTTTTTATATTTTTAGATTTGTTTTGAATTATTATAATTTTTTTTTGTTTTTAGTGGTTTTGATGGTTTTTAAGGGTTTTTTGGGTTTTTATGGATTTTTGGGTTTTATTGAGTTTTTTAGGATTTTTATGGGTTTTCATGTTTTTTAATATTTTTAGTGGTTTAAAGGGATTTTTATAGGTTTTAGTAGTTTTTAGGGTTTAATGGGTTTTCAAGGTTTTTTATAGTATTTGGTGATTTTTGGATTATATGGGTTATAATGGGATTTAGGGTCTTTTAGGATTTTATCATTTTTAGGTTTTTTGAGAGAATAACTGTGTCATGTTTTTATTGGTTTTTTTGGGTTTTTAGGTGTTGTAAGGTTTTTTATGTTTGTATGATTTTTAGGGAATTTTTAAGAATTTTATTTTTAGGGTATTTACGGATTTTGAGGGTTTTTATGATTATTTTGGTTTTTTATGGTCTTTAGGGTTTTTAATTTTTTTGGTTTTAAGGGGATTAAGTGTTTTTTGATTTTTATTAGTTACTTTGGGGTTTTCAGTTCTTTAAGGTATTTTATGTTTTTTGGTTTTTTTGGGATTTCTTATGATTTTTATGGGGTTTACAGTTAATTAAAATTTCAAGGGTTTTTAGCATTTTTAGGGTTTTTATGGGTTTTATGGTTTTTTTTATTTTTAGGTGTTCTAAAAAAACTCTAAAAAATTAGTCTACACCCCTCCATCTGAGACAACTCCAACCAAAGAAATAAACTTGTAGCAAACCACACCACACAACAAAGGATCACCATAATTGGAATAAGGCTACGTGACATCACTTAATAGAATGCATCCTGCAACTCCATAATGACCTATGACAACTGAGGACACCATCATGTAGAATCATTATAGAACCCCAACCAAACCCCCTCCTAGAACCAATCCCCCAATTAAGATTCCATTTCCAATGAGGAAGAAAGATCATAGCAACCAAAACGTCAACCACTCAAAAGAATGATGTGAAAACTGAATTGAGAAGATGAAAGAGTGCTGCCAGTCTCCAAAAAAGGATAGAAACTGAAGAACTAGGAACCACTGGCCAATAGATCATCAACAGAAAACCAAAAATAGGAGAGATGTCAGCCGAAAAACCCAGAACATGAAAAAATAATAACCAAAAATGTTGATCACTAAGAGAGAAGTTGAATAAGGAACACTGTAACATCCCCGACTGAGAAGCCAATAAACTGGTGCTCCGAGGAGGGTGGTTACACGAGCTTAAGTGAACCTCCCTCTACGCCAAAGGATGCCAACTTATAGCGGGGGTCTAAATATTCAATTGGGGAAACTATACCCCCTTTTATCAGATTAAGACACAATAGAAGATAAACAAAACAGAGGAATAATAATCAATAATACAAGAGCATGCATAACAACCATTCCCCAAATCAGGGTACAACCATGTCCAATAGTCATTATGACTTTCCATGCTACAAGTGAAAAAGTGAACAAATCCTAAAATGAAGGCAAGATGCCAAATCCCCAAAATGGTCCTGACACTAATTCTGGGTCCTCCTCCATGTACAAACTTGCCAACCCAACTACCTAAGAAGAGACCTTTCCCTTATCCTGACCTACATGTATGAAGTCTTCTCGGGTACCGAATGATGGCCCGAGCAGGGTGTGAGTAAAACTTAGTAGGCCACCACTAGCAGTGTTTAAAAAAATATCTGGTATAAAAAACTATGCATGAAAAATAAAAATGAATAATAAATGACAAAGAACTGATTAAGTTCCCTTATCCAGTTTAGGCTCTTTATAAACATTTATTACCATTTCCATGTTGTATCATTTCAACCCATTTCCATTACTTACCATTTATGAATCATTAAACATGGGTTCATCACACATAATAAGTAACATTATCTTAAAGTAAACAACCCATAAAAGAGTAAAAACACATAGTTGTCTTAACTCACTAGGTCCAACATCCTCATTCCAACCATACCCTCACCTTAAAGCTTCACTCCAGGTTGATGCAACCGATAAGAAAGTAGAGCATCATTCCTATCACTACCATGTCCATTAGGGGTAATGGTTAAAGCCTTAGTCCAACTCAACCCTTGGGCATATAACCCCAGTCAATGCCCCACACTACCAAGCTATGTGCACATTAAATACCTATATGTATCCATCAACCATTCACAGAAAATCAAAACTCTTGCTGAAGGAAAACATAACCCATAACAATAACATGAGAGTTAACTCCATTCCATAATCCATTAACTAATTTACCACATTTTACATAATTTATCCATTAATCCCAATTCCCTTTTATTATTCTTATCTCACTAATAATTTATTCTTTGTGCTTATCTCACTAAGCTTTGTTCATTATGCCTAACTCACTAGGATTCATTACCATACTCATAACCCATTTCATTATGGCTCTTAATAATTTTCACATATTAACCCAATATCCCTTAGGATATCATCAATCCTAGGTGCTTCACCTAGCTTCTAAACTAGCACAATTATTGGCATTAACCTGTTTATCAAGGGATCTAAATAATTACACAACTATCACACTTGTTCTTCACAAAAACCCTAGGTCCTGAAAAGTCAGCACAACCCATGGGTAGCCCTAAATTAATCTCATCACCCTTGACGCATCCCATGGGGATCATGAGGGTCTCTATTTACCATATTAATAACCATTTTAACAAAACATTCCACGGGTAATCCAAACATACCAAGAGACACCCAAGAACAAAACTATACATGCACGAATTCACAAATAAACCTTGGGATATAACTTGTAGACCACCTACCTCAATTACATGGGTAAACACACTGCTAATCAAACCCTTAGATCCCAATTAATCCAACATTAAAGGCTTCAACCTAATACTAACCCACAAAGTGTAGGGTTTTAGGGATTCAGAAAGATAGGAGAAGAAGATACAAACCCTTAACTCAAAAGAGATGCAAGGACGGGATTAGCCTTACCAAGAGCTTTGATCTGCAACCAACGACACCGAAAATGGCTTATAAATGAGGGATATTGATCTCTTGGATACCTTGGTATGTTTGGTTCCTTCCTTGGGCGAGGAGGGGTGAAATGGAAGGAAATCCCAAGTTGGGGTTAAAAATCCCTGAGTGGAAAAATTGTAATCTTTTAAAAGCTTTTTAGGCCACATAGTTTACCCACATGGTTTTCCAAACTGTGAAAAAACCAAGTGGAAACCACTATCCAAAAACACACTTTTTACATAGTTTCCTGGGATTTCTGCATGATTTGAACTAACTGTGCATAGACAATGCGACCTACCCAGAAAACCCCTTTTATCGCCACATTTCGGGTCTTGAACCCTCGAAAAAGCCCAAGGCTTCTCTAGGACTTGGGTAATAACATAATTTACCAAAACAAGGGATTCAAACAAAAACATAAAAGAGAACATGCTTTTACAAGATCTGGAATCTTACACATGCCAATCAAAAATTCATTGCTGAATAGAATATATGAAACTAATGTGGAACCACTATAGAACTAGAAGCTAGAAAACCACTACCCTAGGTGATGAGGAATGCTGAATAAGATCACCGAAGAACCCAAAGTTCTAAAAAAACATCATAAATGTTGTTAATCAAAGAACAATGATGAATTCCAAAATCATCACATCATAAAAAAAGACACAAGTGGCTAGAAGTACTACCCCCATGACATAGAATTGAGATTCCTTGGTCCAAAAAACTTCTATCCAAGAACCCCCAATAAGATAATGAACTATCATATGCCCCAGTGTGGGGAAGAAGCTAGCGCCAACGCCAACCTCACATGAAAACCGTGAACACATATGCTGCTGAGGAACACTGATTGTAAATCCTTACACCAATACACAAAATCTATCCAATCAATAAATCCATTGATCCATGAATCTGCTACAAGCAACCAATGAACCTCAAAATGGAAGATGTGAAAACATGTGCATAGTAGAATAGCATCTCCGAACTAAAAAAGGTACCATACCCACTATTATCACTTCCTCGTGATGAACTACTAGGATGTAGAATATATCTCTAATGCTGTAATCCCTAAAAACCCATTAGCTAACCTATAAACTAACCCCCACCACCCAAAATTAAAGGAATGACAGTGACCGATGAGGGAGGTGAAACTAAGACAACCCCAAAAATGATCCAAAGCCTGTATGAAACATATAGTATTGATGGAGCCACCAGTGATGTTGATGGAAATATATAAGCCCCATCATTGACCAAAAACCATCCATGAACAGAAACTAGCTTGACCAAAAACGTCCATCGAAGTGACTATTGAAGGCCCCTTTAATGAAGGCATGCAATACAAATACACCAAGAAACCTAATTCCAAATCATAGAAGTGAATCCATCGTGGGTATGGGAGTCCCAATTTCTATGAGATCTAAATCGAGATCCATTTTTTTTATTAGGGATTTTCTGTGTTTTTTAGTGTTTCTTAGTCTTTCTAAAGTATTTAACGTTTTATAAATTTAAAAGATTATTATAGTTTTTTGTGGGTTTTAGGGGTTTATAGATTTTTATAGGTTTTATTGAGATTTATGAGTATTATGTTTTTTTTTGGGATTTTTGGCTCTTTAAGGTTTTTAGGGTTTTAGAATTTCTTAGTTTTTTCAGATTTTATTATTTTTTAGGGATTTTAGGGTGTTTTCCATTATTATGTATTTTTGGGTGTTTTTAAGATTTTTATGGTTTTGTAGCATTTTTAGGGATGTTGAGGGTTTTTATGGTTTTTAGGGTTTGTTTCATTTTTCATGTTTTCTTGGAATTTAAATATTATTTTGGTTTTCAAGGTTTTCTTAGAATTTTTCATTGTTTTTTCGGTTTTTTACATTTTTAGGTATTTTAGAGATTTTTAGGATTTTATGTGTTTTTAGGGGTTTTAATGGCTGTTAGGGGTTTAGGGGTTTTATGTTTTTATGGTTTTTTAGGGATTTTTTTTTCATTATTTTAGTTTTTAGGGGTTTCAAGTGTTTTAAGGTTTTTATGGTTTTCATAGTCTTTAATGGTTTTTAAGGTTTTTTATAGTTTTTGAGATTTTTATAGATTTTTTAGAATATTTATGGTCTTTTATTATAATGTAAAAATATGGATTAAATAATTAGAAGATAAGTTTAACACAGAATTACCAAAGGTTGAAATGATGGTTTACCCAATAAATGAAGGATCAAGGACCAACCACGCACCAAAACACTAAGGAAGTCCCCCAAAATGGCAAACTGAACAAGAACACACCACCACCATGATATCACAAGAACACACCCACCAAGTTAGTAAAGACAAAATAGCAGCACATGAGCCCAAAAAGAATCTTAACCTAGAAGAATTGAGATGAAACAAACGCCTCAACCATTGCCACCAGTTAGACACTAAGTGCACAAGAGCTAGCAATAACATCAACCAATAGCCAATGACACATGAGCTAATTAGACAAGCCCCCCAAACCAACAGAAGGAACAGAACTCCTATAAGAATCGAACCAAAAACCACTTAGAGAGACATCACTACTAAGGCTCAAAACATCCCAAAGAAGAAACCATACCCCATAAACACACACACACACATTCAATCACCACCAAACACACACAAACACATGCATGCATGCACGCACCACCAACCACACAAACCCATGCACAAAAAACACAAATGGAATATACTACTAGCATCCCACACACCATCCCACACCACAAAACCGTAAGAAAGACTATATTAACCATCCTATCATTCAAATCACCTGTAATAAGAAACCCAACCCTCCCAGCCAAACCCCTACAACCTACAAAACACAACACTTCAAGCTATATACCTGCACCAAACATTGACAATCCATCCATCCACACCTGCCTAAGACAGGTCCACACTCACACACCAAAAATAGATGAAAATATACTCAACACTATACTAGTTCCCTAGTAGCCACCCCACCCATCCACCAACATAGACCATCAAGAAAACTGATAGACCACCAATAGCACCCAAAAAATAAAAATCCTTAGATCCTCCGCCACCTAACATGACCATGGAAACCCCTCACCCAAAGGATATTTTTGATGTTGTTTATGGTTTTTAGGGACTTTTCTGGTTTTTATGATTTAAGGGTTTTTAGAGTTTTTTTGGGATTTAGGGTTTTTTTGAGTATTTATGGGTTTAAAGGTTTTTTATTGGCTCATATAATTATTATGGGTTTAAAGGGTTTTTAGATTTTTTAGTTTGTGTTCTGGGATTTTTGGGATTTTTGGGATTTATTTTTTTAGGGGTTTAATGGTTTAAGGAATTTAGGGGTTTTTCATTTTTTGAGGGTTTTTAAAATTTTTAGGATTTTTAGGTGTTTTATGTGTTTTTAAGATTTTTTGGTTTTCTTAAGGTTTCTAGGGGTTTAAGGATTCTGTGGGTTTTTTATTTTTTAGGATTTTTAGTGGTTTTATGGGATTTTTTGTTGAGTTTTTTTGGGTTATTATGGTTTTTATAGTGCTTTGACATATTTAGGGGTTTATAGGGTTTTAGAGTTTTCCGTGGTTTTAAGGATTTTATGGGTTTTTAGGGTTTTTATGGTTTTCTGGGGTTTTATGGGTTTTAGGGATTTAAGGGTTTTATGTATCTTTTAGGGTTTTAGCATTTTTTGATTTTTAGTGGTTTTATGTGTTTTTAGGTTTTTACGAGTTTCTTAGAGTTTTTATGTTTTATAGGGGGAGTTACATTTTTATGGATTTTTGGGAATTTTTAGTATTTTTATAGTTCTTTATAAAGTAAAATTAAGTATTAATTAGTGAGAAGAAAAATTAAAAATAGAACCACCAAAGGATAAATGATGGTTAACCAAAGAAATAAAGGCTCATGGAACAACCAAACACCAAGGAAGTAAGGAAGGGACCCAAAATGACCAAGAGGCTAAGAACACACCACCACCATGACATCGCAACAACATACCCACCAAAGAAATAAATAAAAACTATTATCACATGAGATTAAAAAGTAGTCAAACCAAAAATAATCCAGTAGAAATGAACATTGCAACAAGTTACACCTGTCACCCTCAAAGTGCACATGATCAAAGACAAACATCTTCCAACAGCCAAAAAGACATGAGCTAATCAGATGAATCCCACCCCCTTGAAATAGTATAAGAAAACATAGAATCTCCTTGTCTCAATATGGTATGAAATTTATGAGAAAACACCAACAAGGCCTCAATATGGCCCAAAGTAGAAACAATAGCACAAATTATCACACACACACACACACACACACCACCACCGACACCAACCACACATGTGCATGCACAAAAAATCATACAATACAAACCAATAGCATCCCCCACATGAGACCAAACCGCCATTTCACAAGCACATATGCATGTATTAGCCTCCCATCCACATCACCTACAACCAGCAGCCTAAACCTCCCTGCCAAACCACTATAGCCTACACAACCCAACCCTTCCAACTACACACCTTCACCAATCACCTCCAATCCCTCCAAACAAACTTTACCTGGAGTATTCCACCATTTTCACCTAAAATATAAGAAAATAAAATTTAAACTGCTCTAGATTCCCTACATCATTCCATATTCTAGCACCATCATATGCCACAAAGAAAACCAACACCCCACCAGAATCACCCTAAACAGAAAAATTCTATTCCCCTCCACATTCCAACAAGACCAAGATATCCCCTCACCCAGATGATATTTTTCCCGGTTTTAAGGGATTAAAATATTTTTAGTGGGTTTAGGATTTTTAAGGTTTTATTGTTGTTATCGGTTTTTGGTGTTTTCGAGTTTTTTTTAAAGTTGTTTACATTTTTTTGTGTTTTTATTATTTTTATGGGTTTATATTGTTTTTTAGTTATTTTTTAGGTTTTTATGGGTTTTAGGGTTTTTATGGTTTTAGGTGTATAGTTTTTTAAGGTATTTTTATATTTTTATCATTTTTATGCTTTTTAGGGGTTGTAAGTGTGTTTCGGTATTTAAGGTTTTATTAGGGGTTTTCAGGGTTTTAGGGTTTTTTATGTTTTTATTGTTTTATAGGGATTTTTAGGTTTTTATGGTTTTTGTTTTTTAGGATTTAAAGTGTCATCATGGTTTTTAGGGATTTTAGGGTTTTTATGATTTTTCGGGTCTTAGGTTTTTTGAGTTATTTATGTGTTTGAATTTTTTCAAAATTTTGTTATCATTTTTTAGTTTTTAAAGTTTGTTTATTTTTTTTATTATATTTTAGGTTTTTATGGGTCTTCAGGGGATTTATGATTTTTAGTGGTTTTATTGGTTTTAGGGATTTTAGGTTTTTTAGGGTTTTGTGTTTTTTGGTTTTTTTGGGTTTTCAGGTGTTTTTTTTTTGAGTTATTTTGATTTTTTAGATATTTTCAATATCTTTAGGGGGCTAAATGGTTTTTTTAGTTTTTAATTGATTTATGGGTTTTATGGGGTTTTATGATTTTTTTATGGTTTATAGTGTTTGTTTGGTTTTTAGGGGTATTTGGTATTTTTATGGTCTAGGTGTTTTAGTGTTTTTTGGGGTTTGGGGGTTTCAAGTGTTTTTAAGGTTTAAATGTTTTGTTAGAGGTTTTTAGGGGTCTTTATGTTTTTAGATATTTTTTGGTATTTTAGGTTTTTTATGTTTTTAGATATTTTCAGGTATTTTTAGGTTTTTATGGGTTTCAAGTGGTTTTAGGGATTTTTAGGGTTTTTAGGGGTTGTTTTGTTTTTTTTGATTATTTATGTTTTCTTAGTTTTTAGGGTTTTTAAAATATTTTAGAGACTTTTCATGTTTTTAGGGTTTAAAGGATTTCTAGTGTTTCTAGAGGTTTTTAGGGTTTTTATAGGTATTCATGGTTTTTAATAAATTAGTGGTTTTATAGATTTTATGGTATTTATGGGTTTTTAGGGTATTTTTGTATTTTTGGCTTGTTTTAGGTTTTTATGGGTTTCTTTGAGTTTTTCAAATTTTTTACGGGTTGTTACATTTTTAGTGATTTTTAGGTCTTTTATAAGATTTTTGTGGGTTTTAGGATTTCTAGGGATTTTAAGGGATTTTAAGGGATTTAGGGTTTATTTAGGATTTTTAGTATTTTTGTGTTTTTAGGGGATTTAAGTGTTTCTAAGTGTTTAAGGATTTCTTATTTTTTTCAAGGTTTTTTTGTTTTTTTATATATTTAAGGATTTTTATGGATTTTATGTTTATTATGGTATTTTGGTTTTCAATGATTTTGAGGGTTTTTAGGGTTTTTATGGGTTTTTGGTTTTTTGGGATTTTAGAGATTTTTAGAGTTTTTAGGGTTTTTAATGTTTTGTATAGTTTTTTAATGTTTTTAGGTGTTTAATGGGTTTTTAAATATTTTAGTGGTTTTAGGGGTTTGATGGGACTTTATGTATTTTTATAGTTTTTAAGGGTTTTATGGTTTTTCTGGTTTTATGGTTTTTATGTATTTTTTTGGTTTTCAATTTTTTTTGGGTTTTAGGGGTTTTAACTGTTCGTTAATTTTTAATGTTTTCATAGTATTTTTTAGAGTATTTAGGGTTTCTTATGTTTTTATGAATTTTTATGGATTTTTTCTTAATTATATGGGTTTTCATGTTTCTTATGTATTTTGAGGGGTTTTACATTTTTCTAGGGTTATTTTCTATATTTAATTTGTTTTTTTGTTTTTATTTATTTTTTAGTTTTTAGGGTATTTATAAGGTTTTCATGTTTATTTAATGTTTTTAGAGTTTTTAAGGGGTTTTAGTGTTTTTATTTGGTTTTAGGTTTTTCGAGTTTTAATTGTTTTATGGTTTTTAAGAGTTTAATAGTTTTTAGGGTTTTAAGAGGTTTTAGGGTTTTAAAAGTTTATATAATTTTTCGGTTTTACTGTTTTTTAGGTTTTAGGGTTAATTTGAGTATTAGGATTTTTATGGTTTTAAGAGTTTTTTAACATTTTTATGAGATTAAAGGGGTTTTATAGTTTTTATTGGGGTTTAGGATTTTTATTGATTTTTACAGTTTTTAAGGTTTTTAGGGGTTTATGGGTTTTAGGTTTTTTTGGTTTTGAAGTTTTCATAGTTTTTTAGGATTTCAGGGGTTTTAAGTGTTTTTATGTTTTTAAGGATTTCTTTGGATTTTTATGGTTTTTTGGGTTTTCAGAAATTTTGATGGTTTTAGGGGTTTTTCAGTTTTTAGAGTTTTTTTGAGTTTTTTATGGTTTTTAAGGTTTTTTCAGTGTTTTTAAATGTTTTATGGATCTCAAGTGTTTTTGGAATTTTTATTGGGGATTTCAGGTTTCTATGTTTTTATGGTTTTTTTTCTTTTAGGGGCTCTTATGGTTTTTAGAACCTTTTTATATTTTTTAGGGTTTTTATGTTTTTAGTGGTTTTATGTGTTTTTTGGTTTTTAAGTTTTTCTTAGTGTATTGAGGGGTTTTTATATTTTTATAGATTTTTATGGATTTTTAGTATTTTTATTGCTTTTATAGTTTTTAGGGGTTTGAGGGTTTTATGGTTATTTAGGGTGTTTATTTATTTTTGGTTTTTATTGGTTTTAAGTGTTTTATCTTTTATTTTTTTACATTATTTTGCGTGTGTACATTTTTATGATTTTTATAGATTTTGTAGAAATTTTATAATTTTTAAGGTTTTTATGGGTATTTGTAGTTTTTTATCATTTTTAGGAATTTAAAGGGTTTACATATTTTTAGTAGTTTTTAGGGTTTTTATGGGTTATTAGTGGTTTATAAGGTTTTAGGGGTTTTTATTGTTTTTTTGTCGTTTTAGGGGTTTTTTTGGGTTATTTGGGCTTTATCATCTTTATGATTTTAAGGTTTTATGGTTATTTTAACGTTTTAAGGCACTCTTTGTGTATTTATGGATAATATGGTTTTTATGTTTTTTCGAACTTTTAGGGATTTTTAAATTTTTATGGTTTTTACTATTTTTAAGTATTTTCTTATTTTTAAGGGGTTTTAGTGTTTTTTAGGGTTTTTAACAATTTTTAGGTTATTTAAGGGTCGTAAGTGTTTTTGTGGTTTTTAAGGTTTTCCTTTATGTTTTTTGGTAATTGTATGTATTTTTTAGGGATTTTATGGGTTTTAATATTTTAAGGTATTTTTTTGAGTTTTTAGGGTTTTAATGTTTTCTTATGGTTTATAGGGTTTTTATTGATTTTTTTGGGTTTTAAGGGATTTTTTTTAATTCTTGAGGAATAATTTTTTTAGATTTTTTGGATGTTTTAGGGGTTTGAAGGGTTTTTGGTGTTTTTATTGGTTTTAGGGTTTTATTGGTTTCTATGGGTTTTCAATGTTCTTATGGGTTTTTATTGTTTTACGGATTTAGGGGTTTTATTGTTTTTAAGGTTTTTAAGGGTTTTAGGTTTTTAGGCGTTTTTTATGTTTTCAGATTTTTAATGTTCTCATTAGGTTCTTTAGGGTTTTTAGAGTTTTTATGTTTTTGGGATTTTTTGGGATTTTTTATAATTTTTTGGGTTTTTAGAGATTTTGACTTTTTTTTATGATATTTAGGGGTTTTAGGGTTTTTTTGTGGATTTATGGGTCATTAAAAATTTTAGGGTTTTAATGGTTTTTATTGTTTTAAGACAATTTTAGGGGTTTAAAGGGTTTTATTGTTTTTATTGGACATTTAGGTTTTTTATTGGTTTATAGTTTTTTAAGTTTTTTAGATGTTTTAGGGTTTTTAGGGTTTTAGGGTGTATTTAGGATCATTAGGTTTTCTAGGTTTTTATAATTTTTATGTTTTTATGAGATTTATGTGTTTTTAGTGTTTTAAGTATTTCTTTATGTTTTTCAAGTTTTTTGTTTTTTTACATTTTCAGTTATTTTACAGATTTTTTTATTCTTTATGATTTTTGGGGTTGTTAAGGATTTGTAGGGGTTTTACGGTTTTACGGTTCCTAGTAGTTTTTTGGGGTTTTATCCTCTTTTATGTTTTTGTGGGGTTTTTATGTGTTTTTATGTTTTTACTATTATCTTAAGGGTTTTTAGGGGTTTTAGGTTTTTTAGGTTTTTATGGATTTTTAAGAGTTTCATTTTTTTGGATTTTTTTGGGCTTTTGAGGGTTTTTATGGTTTTAGGGAATTTATGTTTTTTGGTATTTAAGGAAGTTTTTTGAGTTTTTATGATTTCTAACATCTTTTAGAGTTTTTTTGTGGTTCGGGTTTTAAGGTTGTTTATATGTTTTTAAGGTTTTATAGGTATTTAAGGTTTTAATGGTGTTAGGATTTTTAATGGTTTCGTGGTTTTTTGTGGTTTTTAGCCTTTTTATGGGTTTTAAGTGTTTTAGGGTCTTAAAGTTTTCTTCGATTTTTTCATGGCTCTGGGTTTCTTACATTTTTATAGATTTTTTGGTTCTTTTTAGGTTTTTTAGGGATTTTAGGGTTATTTTGGTTATTTTGGTTTTTTTTTGGTTTTTTTGTATATATAGTTTTTTATGGTTTTTATTATTTTTACTACTTATTAATATATTTAGGGGGTTAAAAGGTTTTTGGAATTTCTGTGGGTTTTATTGGTTGTATGGGATGTTAGGGTTTTATATGATTTTATGGGGGTTTTATTGTTTTTTGGTATTTTAGGGGATTTAGGGGTTTTAGGGATTTAGTGTTATTAGGTTTTTAGGGGTTTTAAGTGATTTTGGGTTTTTAAGATTTCATTAGATTTTTTTGGTTTTTTACATATTCATATATATTTTGGGATATTTTAGGATATTTTTGGTTTTTTCAGTTTTTTAGGGATTTTTAGGGTTTTGAGGGTTTTGAGGGGTTTTTTGGGGGTTTTAGGATTTTTATGTTTTTTAGGGTTTTAGGGATGTTTTTTTGATATTTTTAGGGTCTTTAAAATACTAGAGAGCTTTTTTACAGTTTTATGATTTTAATGTATTTTTATAATTTTGGTGGAGTTTTTGGGTCTTATGGGGTTTTAGGGGTATTTAGAATTTTTATTTGATTTAGGGTTTTAGGGTTTTTATTATTTCTAGGTTTTTTTATATTTTTAGCATTTTAATGATTTTTAGGGGATTTATGTGATCGTAGTTTTTTAATGTTTTCATAGGGTTTTTAGGATATTTATAGTGATGTTTATATATTTTTATGATTTTTATACGTTTTAGGGTTTTATGGATTTTGAGTTTTTGTATTGGATTTATGGGTTTTTAGAGTTTTTTTGTTTTTTGGGTTTTATTTGTCTTTAGGGTTACTACTGTTTTTAGAGTTTTTTAATGTTTTTTAGGGGTTTATTGGGTTTTTAGAGTTTTTATTGATTTTAGGGTCTTATGGGTCTTAAGTGCTTTTATGTTTTTATTGGTTTTATAGTTCCAGGGTTTTTAGGGTCTTTTGAGGGTTTTAAGGATTTTAGCATTTTTTGGTTTTTAATGGTTTTAAGTATTTATAGGTTTTCAAGGTTTTCATAAGGGGTTTCAGGGGTTTTAGGGTGTTTAATTATTTTAGGCTTTTAGGGGTCTTTTGAATTTTTACGGGTTTTAATTGTTTTTAGGGAATTTGAGGGTTTTTTTTGTGTATTTGGCAGTTTTTAGTGTTTTTAGGTTTTTTAGGGTTTAAAGTGGTTTTATGTTTTTAATGTTTTGTTTTGAATTTTAATGGTTTTTAGGGTTTCCTATGTTTTTTTGGGATTATTAGAACATTTCATGGGTTTTCATGTATTTTTATGTTTTTAGGGATTTTGATTGTTTTTAGGGTTTTTATGGATTTCAAGGTTTTTTAGATTTTTAAGTTATTTTTATGTTTTTTACAGTTTTTAACATTTTTAGAGATTTTAATGTTTTTAGGGGATTAAAGGGGTTTTATAGTTTTCATTGGTTTTTAGGATTTTTATGGATTTTAGAGATTTGTAAAGCCTTTTAGGTGATCTATGGGTTTTTTGGGGCTTTCAGGTTTTTAGAGTTTTTAGGGTCTTTAAAAGTTTATTTCATTTTTAGAGATATTTAAGGTTTTTTATTGTATATATGGTTTATTAGTGATTTTAGGGATTTTAGTGATTTTGTAGCGTTTTATGGATTTTAGGATTTTTAAGGGTGTTATGGTTTTTAGAAGTTTTTAGATTTATTAGAGATTTAATATTTTCTATTTTTAAGGTCTTCTTTGGGTTTTCAAGGGTTTTAAGGGTATTTATATTTTTAGGGATTTTTATAATTTTTATGGTTTTCAGTTATTTTGAGTGTTTTTAGGGGTTTTAGGAATTTTATGGTTTTTATGTTCTTTTTGATTTTTTTGGTTTTTAGAGTTTTTTAGAGTTTTTTATTGTTTTAGTGGTTTAATGGGTTTTTAGAGTTTTTATTGGTTTTTAGGGTTTTAAGATGTTTTTTTGTTTTTATAGGTTTTATGTTTTTTATAGTTTTTGTGTTTTTTGTGTTTTTTAGGTTTTTATTTGTTTTATATGTTTTTATGTTTTTAATATTTTCTTAGGTCTTTTAGTGCTTTTAGTGTTTTTACGTTTTTATATGTTTTTAGTTATTTTTAGGATTTTTATGCTATTTAGGGTTTTTTGGGTTTTTTGAGTTTTTGGGGGGTTTTCAGTTTTTCCAATTGCTTTATTTTGTAGGGTTTTTATGGTTTTTAGAGTTTTTTTTATCATTTTTAGGGGTTTAAGGTTTTTTACTTGATTTTAGATCTTTTTAGGGATTTCATTGTTTTTAGTATTTTTTAGGTGTTTGGAAGGTTTTTTGGTTTCTTGGGTTTTTAATGATTTTTAGGGTTTTAGAGTTTTATGGTTTTTAGGGGTTTTAAGTGTTTTAGTACTTTATGGTATTCATAGTGTATTTCATGTTTTTATGGGAATTTATGTTTTCTATGTTTTTTAGTATTTTTAGGTATTCTTTAGGATTTTTAATGATTTTAGGGTTTTTATGGATTTTGAGGGTTTTTTTGGGTTCTACATTTTTTTGGGTTTTAGGGGTTTTTAGTTTTTAGGGGTTTTATGGTTTTAATTTTTTTAATGTTTTAGGTTTTTTATGGGTTTATATAGTTTTTAGTAGTTTTCTAGGGTTTTTATGTGTTTTTATGGTTTTCTAGGCTTTTAGGGGTTTTAAGTTTTTTGGGGGTTTTCAGGATTTAGGGTCTTTTACTGTTCTTCAGGGGTTTATCATTTTCATACGAATGAATCCTTTTTTAGATTTTATGGTTTCCATTAGTGGTTTTAGGGCATTTTATGTTTGTAGTTAATTTTATACATTTTTTAATATTTTTATTGTTTTTAGGGGATTTAGGGATTTTGAGGGTTTTATGGGTTTTAGGGTTTTTAATATTTTTAGCGATTTTTAGATTTTTAAGGGGTTTTATGTTTTTAGGTTTTTAAGGTTTTCTTATGGGTATTAAGTTATTTATGGTTTTTTTAGAGATTTTTTAGGATTTTTATTGCTTTTAGGGTTGTTAGGGATTTTGAGATCTTTTGGATTTTTTATGGTTTTTAGGGGTTTTATTGCTTTTGGTGTTTTTAGGTTTTTAGGGGATTTGAATATTTGGGATTTTATGGTTTTCTTAGGGTATTTTGTTTTTTTTGTTTTTTTTTCATTTTTATGGGTTTTTAGTGCTTTCAGTATTTTTATTATTTTTATGATTTATTGGGATTTAAATTATTATTAGGGTTTTTATGATTTTTATGGTTTTTTAGGTTTTAGGGGTTTTGTGTTTTTTGGGGGTTTAAAGGTTTTTTTGTTCTTTAATTATTTTTATAGATTTAAAGGGGTTTTAGAGTATTTAGGGGGGTTTAGGGTTTTTATGGGATTTAGGGGTTTTTAGGGTTTTTAGCTGGATACCTAGATTTTATAGGTTTTAGGGGTTTTGGCATTTTTAAGGTTTTTAGGGTTTTTATGTGTTTTATGTTTTTAAAGGTTTTCATAGGGATTTTTGTGTTTTTAGTGTTTCTAATTTTTATGGGCATTTTTAATGATTTTTAGGATATTTATTGTTTTTAGTGATTTAAGGGATTTTGTTTTCTTTTAGGGTTTTTATAGTTTTTGTATTTTTGTATTGTTTTATTTTAGTTTTATGGTTTTTAATTGTTTTTATAGTTTTGTGAATTTTTTAGGGTTAAAAGGTTTTCATTGATTTTTGTGTATTTTTTGGTTTTTATCTGATTTTAGGGATTTTTAATGTTTTTAGGGGTTTTGTGTTTTTTGGAAATTTTAGGTTTTTTAGTATTTATAGGGTTTGTTAGGACAATCATGTGAGATACCCTGAGAGGCATGGTGAATCAGGATATAAAAAACTAAAACTACTTTCCCTTTGGAACTTATTTCATCATTAAATAAAACACTCTTATTTTTATTTCCCATAGAAATGTTTGAGAATAATTGAAAACATGTATGAGCCACAAAAAATTAATTAGTTCACCCTCACTAGACTACGTCGACGAAGAATATAAAGACAATGTGACTATTTAACATACTCCTTAAAGCACACTATTGTTTACAATGTTTGGAGTGGACACACTACCCATCCTGGTTTACAACCAATAAAAATTTGAAAGATCACAGATCTCATAGCTGAAGTGTGCTCACTACTCCTCTAGAAGAATATTATTTTGATCAGGTGAATCAATATGTTATACACCTCATTTATCGAAACCTTAACTTCCAATTTAATCTACTTGATTAATACAATGTTTCCATTGATTTACTGTGCAATGACTTCTCAACACTTCTATGATGCTCACTTGTTTCTCAAAGCTCGCACATTTTGCGAAGCTCAAATAGCCTTCAAAAATCACACTCTTTTAGTGAAGTTTACATAGACTTCATGAGGAACCATTATTTTACAAATATCACATAGAAGTCATGAAACACAACATTTTTACAACGCTTATAGGTTTATGTTAGCTTAAATAACCTTCGTGAACATCCTTTATTCACACACATTTTGGAAAGAATAACCTTCATGAGTCAGCTTCACGAATATAGAGCCTTTGGATTTTCATTAAGGGTTTCTATACTTAAATGTTGTGGAATTGGCCTATTTATAGGTGTTTCCTTCCTTTCACAGATATTCTATGCTCGCCACCATATTTTCATGAAGTTTACAATTTTTTTCATGAAACCTTCATATCTTTGAAAAGTAGCGAGGAGATTTTTACCTTTGCAAATACTCTCATTGTCGTAGAGGTTACCGTCAACCATTCACGCTCAACCCTGTTTTTCAAATCTCCACACCTTCACAAAACGACAAATATTCACGAAGCACCAATCCTTCAAAAAGCCTCTTATATTTACAAAAATCATGCATTTTCCATATTTTTATGAGGCAATCATGGAAATCCAACATTTGTAAAGCTTGAGTCCTCCAAATTTCTTGACCCCAAAAATTTGGCAAACACTTTTAAATGGTGTCACCTTGTACCCACTTATTTTTGTACTACCTAAAGAGAATCCATTCCTTTGTATTGGATATTTTTTAACATAACATGTCAATAATATCTATGCAACTCCACAACTGACCATAGAATCCTTCTTTTTCAACACACTCAACCTAGAAACACTACAATGTTACCTTGAGGAATTTTTCCGCAACAATCTCTCCATTGGGGTTTGTGAAAAAAATTTCTCCTTATTATACCTTTTTTATGATTCTTACATCTTCTATGAAAATTCAGTTCTTGTGATTCATATTGACATGAAATATTTACCCAACACACTCTTTAATCCCACAAGAACTATGCTCGACGTGAAAAAATAGTGTTGCATGTAATGTTCATTAATGAATCAATTTATTCCAAAACCTTTTCAACTTATTTCATCATGAAACTCATCTGTCATGGTATATATCTATTGATCAAAAATCTTTATCATCATTAGATTTAAAACTCTCCTACTTAACTGCTCCCCTATATTGATTAATAAATATTCTCCCCCTTTTATGGACACAATTTCTCCCCCTTTGTAAATGAACCTAAAGGTCACCCTTTTGTAGTCTCTAACATGGTAAATAACACATGTTATCACATTATGGAAAATACATCATACCTCATGGATAGGGGTTCCTAAATTCACACTCTTTCATGTGTGGGAAGTTCAATGAACTCTGAAGCCAGTTGATACCTCTCAAATGTATCATTGGGTAAGACATTCATTAGAATGCCCACAGCCTATATTTATATGGGCACATACTCCAACCTCAAAACCCATGATCCAACTTCTCTTTGATAAAATGATACTTTATTTCAATTTTCATTATCTGAGAGTGATGGATTGGATTTTTTGATAAGATTTATAGCACCTGAATTGTCACAATGGATTCCGATTTGATATTTTACTTGAACAACCACATCATCAAGATACTTTCTCATCCATAATAAATTTCAACAAGCTTGAGTAGAGGAAATATATTTTTATTCATCAGTTCAATGGAAATTAAATTCAATTTCTTTATTATAAAATAAATAAACAATCTACCAAGGTATAATGAACCACCTAATGCTGATTTTATATCATAAAATAATCTAGCCAAATTTTCACTTGTATAGCCCAGTAACTCTTGTTGCTATTTTTCATTGTATAAAAAAAATAAAATCTACTTTTCCCATGATATATTGAATTATTATTTTTCCTATAATCAAGTGTATTTCAATGGATTTATTCGATAATGTGATGCTTCTTATATGGGAAAAAATATCAGGTCTTGTCTTTGTAAAGTAAAATAGGCCACCAATGATCTTCTTGTATTTTATGATATTAACTGATTTTCAATCATCAATTCGAGAGAGTTTTGTCTGAGTAGCCACTAGATTCATCATCTCCTTATAATTATTCTTTCCATATATTCTCAAAAACTCTTTGTCATATTTGGAATGAGAAATGAATGTGTCATTCCTTCATTGTGTCACCTATAGACTAAATAAAAAGGTTATTTCACCAATCATTGACATTTCAAAATCACTTTTCATGAATTTGGTAAATTTTTTGAACTGTTATTAATTTAATCCTCCAAGGATTATATCATCGATAGAAAATAGCACCATAATCCTTTGATTACTATCATTTTTAACATAATGATTCTATTTAACTCCACCATACTGAAAAAAGAGATTCTTCAAAAACTGCTCGAGCCATGAAAATGATGCTCTCTATGGTTTGTTAACCCATATAGTTCCTTCCTCATCTGAAAAATTATGTTCCCATATTCATGCATGAGAAAACAATCTATATACTTGATATATATTTATTAATTCCAATACTCAATTCAAAAATGTTTACTTGATGTCTATTTGGAAAACATTAAACTTTCTTTACACTATCACATCCACAAATAATATAAATTTCTATATCCTTACAATAGCTGAAAATCATTCATCAACATAGATAACCTCTATATGGGAGTACCCTTTTCACACTAGTTGTTCTTTATTTTGAATCATTGTACCATCTTCATTCATATTATTATTAAATACCCACATGGTCTCGATGACATTTTTATTTGTTCGTCTCAAACAAATATTCTATATCTAATTCTTATCAATTTGGTTAATCTCATAATTCATTTATTGGGCCCAATTGGGATCTCTAACCACTTCCTAAAAACATTTTGGCACTACATGAGATTGGAAATATGCCTGTTGTAAAGACCTTATTCTCTGTGTTTGAACTGGTCCTGCCTGATCACCAATGATATCTTTCTTATAAATTTTAGCTCAACTCTTTTTCTATCAATAATATAAAGATTTTAATTCTTCTGGATCATCATATGTATCTTAATCTAAGTTATCATTTTCCACTTCTACTCCCCCTGAGTTAATTACCTCTTCATTACATTCATCAGGGAAATGTTAGTTGTTTTCTTGAAGATTTTATTCATTCTATACTGTAGTGAAATCATTCTGTTAAACTAATTTTCCTATCCTCTTTTTAAAAAATTTATATTATTTAATATTTCTCGAATATCCTATAAATATCCCATCACCTCTACAAGATTAAAATTTACTATTCATCTCCTTATTTAGAACAAATAACATTCTTCCAATGATTTGAAATTATTTCAATGTGAGGCTTCTTTCCATACCATACCTCGTACAGATACTTCTCTTCTTTTAAATAAAATGAATCCCCGTTGTATATATAGACTGTTTTTAAGATTAATTCATTCTAAAATATCCCCAGTAGGTACTTTTCAATATGAATTGTACATTCCATGTTGTTTATGATCCGATTTATCCTCTCAACCACTCCATTTTGTTGAGTTATCACCACTGATAATTGATGCCTTATCCAATTTTTCTTAAGATAATCTTCCACATTGATATTCTTTAATTCTATATTTTCATCAACTTGAAAAATCGGAATATTCTATCCATTAATCCTTTCATATTCCCTCTAATATTTTATTTGCAACTGAGCATGTCATATTTGTGGGAAATGAAAAATAGCCATGAAATTCTACTAAAATCATCAATGAAAATAATATAATACCTATTTACATCAATGAATATTGGTGATATAGGTTCACATACATCAGTATACCCCAATTCAAGCACAATACTTTAATTTTGTTCTTTTTTCTTGTCTTTTTTTCTGATGATCTACCACTGTTGAAAATAATTAAATGTTTGTGTACGATCACATGATAGATTTGGGAGATCTCTATCTGCGTCACATTTTTTTATATCTTTCAGGGATGGTTGGAATAGATGGATACATCATTTATGACTCAACATGTTTTCTTCCACTCTAGACAAAAAACACGTATCTTTTTCTCCACTTAAATGGTAGAGATTCCCCTTCATCCTTTTTTCCTATAGAAAAACAACACAATATCTTAACTTAATGGTATAACTCTTCTTATTTATGATATTAGCATGTCAAAAGTCACATATTTGACTAACACTAAGAAATTTTTGACTGATACATTCAACAACCAAGTCATCAACACAACTCATTTATTTGCCACTAAAATTTTCTTTTCCAGATCAAATAATATTCAGGCCTTCATAATTTCTTAATTTTACAACACCATTGTTAACATGTTTTATGCCTATAATAATATCCATACTTCTAGTCAAATGGGATATGGATCTACTATCAGGGATCCATACACCAGAGTGATCTGATGCTTTGATAGAATTCTCTACAACCACTATGTGATGATCTCTTTTCTTTTAGATACTGGTGGTTTACATAAAACCCATTATGAATTTATAATCTTTATGTTTTTCATATTATGATGTACCAAATTCATATTGCAGAGCGAAAAATAGATTCTTCAATTTTAGATCATTTTTTGATTCTTCAGAAAACTTCTTAGGACTACTTTGAGTTTTGTTTGACACATTATTATACAATATAGATGAGAAATATCTGGACATTTTTCTGAATCCACCCAAAAATAAATAGTGACAATACAAATCATTATTGGAATATTTAACTCTATGTGTCAATATTTGATTTATTTTTTCTCTTCTGTACATTTTGGAAAGCCAGCATGGCCACCAAATAAAAGGTCAAATTTATAATCGAAATACATACCCCTCTATACTCACTAGTATTATACATCCACTTATGGATTTTATATCTACCACATCACAAACCCAATAATCATATGAGAAAGATAACGATTCATTGTCCTTATGTACATCAAAAAGAAAACCATGAGTAAGAGTTCCTCGTATTTACTTCATTATTCAATTTACTATCATGAAGTGGTCCACATTGGAATTTATTTGAAATCTATTCACCAAGCTAGAAACATAATAAATGTTTGAATATGTTTTTTTTCAAGTAAAATGGGCACCTAATGATCCTTATATATAGGTTGGGATCCACCAACTTCCCATTTTCACGATTCTTATGTTAGGATCCAAATGTAATGGGTGCTAACATGTGATTTGAATTTGGAATATCAAAATTGTTAAGTGGATCATTTTTATATTTATCCATTAATATAAAATATTATCAACCCTAATGAATCGATTTCAACCAAAAAAATATGTAATCTCAATAAAAATTGACCTTTAAAATTTTATTTTTATCAGATTAGTAAATTATTCCACTAATTTCTATTTCTTACCTCTAAAAATAATATCATCCACATAGACTTTAATCTTAAATTCCCCCCAGGATGTGTTCACATAAAGTTTGTGATCAACACTCCCACTTTTTTATTATTGTTTCTTCATATATGAGTCAAGTCAATCATAGCATGTATTTGGTTCTAGATTTAGACTATACAATGAATTATTTAATATACACACATTTTTTATCACTTCAAATAAAAAATTACTCTAGCTTATCAATATAGACTCCCACCGTTATTGTTGCATGAAATGAATAATATAAAAAATAAATTAATTTGTATAAAATGTTCACAAAAACCTCGGGGCGTTACTTTTTACCACCCATTAAATCAATTTCACCATAAAATTTTGTCTGGGTTATCAATGGATTAATAATAGAATGTTTCATTCATAGAAACCTACATTCTAAAAATATGAAGACTAAAACATCCCTTAAAAAGGTAAATTTGGAACCATAATGTTTACCCAACGTAACATATAACTGGGTTTCCACATAGGAGAACATAGGTTGGGAGTGATCATTGGACCTAAATGAAAAGAATAAATATTTATAGGTAGTTATTGATGTCATTAATCAAAAACAATTGATTGGTCAAATGAATGTTGAGGGCCTCAAAGTTATAAATCTGTTATGATTTAAAAGGCCATTAGATCAACAAAAATTAAGGTATTAGGACAATAATTTTTTATCACTTTCAGAACATTGAGTAATTATTCATAAATTTATATAAGAAAATTTCATTCATAGGATGTGCTTTAATCGATTTATTATACATCCATTACCTCATGGAATGAATTTCCAGAAATTAACTTTGATTCATAATGTACTAAAATACACTTCTAATGTATCTTTAGGACCATAAACGAATGAAAAATTATAACTATTTTTCTATTCAAAATCAACATGAATATGCATAAAAATTAAAAACACTAGTTCATCATAAATATTTATTCATTTAAAATAAATATACATTAATCAGTATATCGTGTAGGCCAATGGTAGGCATTAAACCATTATCATCCTTTGGACATGAGTTTAATACTCATAGCCTTACTATACATGATTTCTTGTCACCCGACATACATGATGTCCTTTTCATAAAATATAAAAGATAGATATCATTGAAAATTGTTAATTACTAAATATCCTTTTAACAAATGTTTTCAATACAAACTTAGTGTTGACATACTTCCTCCATATTTTAACATAATATTTCCCTGAACTGTTAACCATATAACCATTCTCAAAGATAAACATAAAAAACATTAGAAAGAGATCTATGAAATCATCTTAACATTGATTCCTCTTTATAGTAAAATGTAGCTCTAGGTTTTCTCATTTCAGACATGTGAATACACACATCATATATTCTCTTGAAACATGGTAATAACCTAAATTACCCTAAATCCTTTCGGAAAACATGCATTATTCTTTATTTTAAAGAGTATAAGATATATTCCTTTAATCCAAAAATATTATAAACTACAATAGTGATAGAATGAACCACCAATAAAAAAATCCTTACATAGTTCCATGTTAATCAATACATTCCAATTTTCTTATTCATTTACCATGTATCATTATCCATAAAACATTAACTTCACATAAAGAACATATTAAGGGATACCTTCCCATAGCCAAAATATCACCTTGTCATTAAATCACTTCACCAGTCCATAGGGAACATTCAAAATAAACTTGTAAATAATGAGAAAAAATTTGTAGAACAATCCTTTTATATTTCATCATTTAGAACATTTGATTCCAAATACATAAAAACATTGATTATTCCACTTCATCATTAAGACATTAACAAGGATACCTCATACTAATACACAATACCTCTTTCTTTTCACATTAATTTTATAGTCTCATCGTCATTAGCAATGTAACTCTTACTCACACCACCCATTGAAATATCTTTAAGAACTTTCCTCTTGGTACATTCAGTTGCATAATGACCATTTACTCCGAACATAAAACACTTAACCATCAATGATTACAAAGGGAGGATAATATTCTCATTCATTTTGTAAACCAAACTCTTCATTTTTCCCTTCCAGTCACTTGCTTTGTGTACTTTATTTACACATTACAAACAAAATATTTTTCATCTAATACAATCCCGTTTGTGATTCTATCCACATTCTTGAAACAAAGGAAACAGATTATTTTTTCCTCTGTGATCTCCATTACCTAAAATCTTAGAGAAATTCTTATTTATCTTCCTTAGTGAGTCTGAGAGTGGTTTAAGGTAAACATTGTTATCCATGTTTCATGAAACCTTATTAGGCATGATCACATCATCTTTCACTCTAGTGACCATCCCACTTGACTGCTCATCAACAAATCATACATAACATTCAACATTAATCTAGTTCCTTCCAATGACTAAAACTAGATGAATAGTCTGAGAATTACTTATCATATCTGAAAACCACATTGTCATGAATAAAATTACTTATAGGAAATAAAAATCATGATACCTTCCTTAATCTATGAAACATTATGCTTATACTAGATTATTCATAGAAAACTTATATCTAAATAATTAATAATGGTTTGTGAAGAGTTTGCATGTTCCCAAAGCATATCCCTAGGGATTTTAAAACCAGGTGTGCAGCAACGATCATTTTTGTGTACCAGATTACCCTGAGTCAAGCATGGAACATCTTTTTGGAGTATTTATCATTAGGTACATTTATTCCAGAGCCACATCCACTTGTAGTATACAAACAGGGATGTATTCCAAGTAATAAACTCATTCTACCCTTTCCCAAAATTACAATACATTTTCTTAAACACTAAATCATCCTTACACTTATCCTTCGAGACATCCCTAGACATATCCTTAGAAATATAACAAGGGATCTCAATAAAGATATATCATTATTGTTTCTAAAGGTTTACTATCCCTTTTCTCTGATAAATATTATAACAAACCTCAGTTTTTAAACATTAAAATTATATAAATTTTGAGGAATACTTAAACATTATACAAACAGACACCCAAATACCACAATTGGTGTTGTGCATTTGGAAACATGGATACATTAACACTTGTACATATGTGAGATACATCACCTCCCACAAGGTTCTTCTTGACTAGATCCCTTATTATACATATCAATCATAGTATATATCATCTTAAACGGGACGAAATTAAGCATAAAAGGGATGATATCAAATGCTCTGTAAGCTTAAAAAAAGGAGACATGTAATCATAAACATGACAATAAGGGTATGAGAATGTGATCATGACAATAAAAGATCATACCCTGCATATAATGATCATAATAGAGATCATATCATAATGATTGGATGTTTATAAGACATGAATCGTAATGAAATAGAGAGAATAATATATGAAAGCATAACATTCAAATAAAACATTGAATTGTGGAAAACACATAGCAGTATAATTATTTACATAGTATACAAGGAATCACTTCCAAGACAATCGTAGTTGCATTGGTTCACACCCTATACCATCATAGTAGCCATGGTTCACTCCCATGGTCATCATAATAGTATGAGATCACTCCTCACACAATTGTAGTAGTCATGGTTCACTCCCATTGACATCATAGTACTAAAGATTCACTCCAAAAACCATCTTAGTTTATCTCATGAGATATAAAAAATTACCCAATACAATGGATGTTGAAATAGGCCCCAACCATCACTTAATGAAATCATACATACATGTTGCACAATATCATAAATAAACATATAATAACCCATGAAATTAAATGGGTATCATAAACATGTAAACATATCACTACCAAGGGAAAAGTTATAGGTATTATAATCATTTAATTAAAATCATAACCCATGAAAGAGTAACATATTTTATAGACATATTACCCATGAAGAAGAAATGGGTTTCATAAAGAACATCACATTAAGCATAACCCATTCATATAAAGGATATGAATAGATCATTTTGATTAGCATGAGTAACATCAATAGATTCCATCTTAGATGAATTTTTTATAGATATTTGTTTAAAAAACAATTCTTGAGGAAAATATCATTTCTTGTTTGAAAAAGGAATTTTAATACATAAAACCATTTAAAAATATTTTTCACAGAAAATATATTGAGAACTTATAAAGAAGGATTGAAATAATTTTGAAAAACATGTCACTTGGGAACTTCTAAGAAAATAACCAAAACATCTTAAAAACCTTTTTCTTCTAAATAAAATTGAGAATATATTAAAAGAGCTTTAATTTGTTTTTGAAAACAACTGTACATGAAAAATTTAAAAATAATCTTGAAAACATTTTGAAAACCATTTTTATTGGGAAATTATAAAATAAGATTGAATTTTTTTGAAACCATATTCATTGAAAATATATTTTAAAAACAGTTTCTTAAATATTATGCTTTTAAAAATACAAAGGGAGTTTCAATGAAATGAGGATCGGTAAATCTGTACATGTCATACAAGGTCAAAAGAACATTATTTTTTCATGGTAAAAAGGTTATAAAAGATCCTTGTTCTGAAAGAAACAAGAATATTCCTTTTAATAGATTGGTAAAAGGAAAAAAGGGTAAAAATATCTTTTAAATATTATAGGATAATATTATAATATTGTTGGAATCTAATTTTAAATAACAAATATTTCTGTCCGAAGAAAGGGTAATATTGGTCTATCATAAAAACACATTCTTAACTATACTATGTACCAAAGAGTATAATATGGTAACAAAACATGAGTATATCATTAAATAAAATATTATAAGTAAATTAATGAATATTCTTGAGAAATGGTTCATAATATTTCTTCAAAGGAATCATAAACTAAACAATCTCAAAAATCAATGAGATTGTCTCAATAAAAATTTATAACTTGATATCTTGGGTTCATAATCCCCATATAAGGAAAGTAAATTAAATAAAACATAGAATATCATGAAAATATATATATTATTGATTTTTAATGAAAAATTAAAATATATGCACCTCTTAAAATAGTTTAAGTGTATAACAAAACAAGAGTATCAAAGAAAGTAAATTGAAAAAAATATTTTTACCCATTTGGTAAATTTTTAAAATTAAACCCTATAAAAGATGGATGAAAAATGGACATGTGAATACCCATAAATTTAATTCATTGATACATATAACACAATCATTTGATGTACATACACTACAAAAAATGAATGAGTGTAAAACATAACATGTATCTCACTGAAAGTTAAAGTGTGATGATATCACCTTAGCTTGTGCCCTAACTATCTCCATACTCATTCAAGGTTCATTTATAATAAATATAATGTTATTATGAATATTATAAATAATAATAATAGTATATATATTACCATATATTGATTTATTATGACCTTATATTACCCTCTTGTTAATGATCATATGTTAATGTTTCACTTTAGGTAATATTCACTTTGTTTTTCGCATGTGCCATAATTTGTTATATCGTTGGTACTAATACTTTTAACATGATTATGGAATTTAGATCATGATATAAATATCATTTTCATTCAGTTTATTTATATAATAATAATCTATAAAATAATAAATTAAGAAATGGAATACACAGTTCATGGAGACTGTAAGTCGTACATACGCATAAATATTGTTTCCGTTTTTATTATTGTATTGAAAGAATGTATGTAAATGAAATATATATATATATATACAATTATTATAGTTTCATTATTATATTAAATATATCATATAATTTCACTAAACCAATCTTTAATACATTCTATGTGGTGTGTGACCGAATCACATCCCTTTGAGGGGGTGGTAGTCCCCACTTCCCCAAACAAGATTATCATATTAACAGAAAATGGGATGTTAAAAGGTATGTGTTGTAAAAATTAAGACATAAGATTAAATAAATAATATATATTTTATATAACATATATAAATATAGTGTCTATCATAATGGAAACCACGATTCATGTTAATGGAGAAATGAACAATCGTCGTTTCGTGAGGCAGTAGTTCGTCGTACATAGAAACAATAAGAACGATATCTATTAGATGGAGGTGTGTGTATTTTTAGGATGAAATATTTTCATAACAACATTATAGTATATTTATTATATTGTAATTATTTTAAAATAATTGAATAAAGGAATTGGAGGGGTGAATAATGGAAAATAATGAACTTGAGAGACGACATTACCCCTTAATTGGGTAACTCCTTTTGGTCCATTACAAAAGGCATCATTGGGAATATTTATAACAAAAGTGAGGATTAAAAGTATAATTTATGATTTTAGGGATTATACTTGGGTATATAATGGATAAACTTAAAATATTTGAGAGGTGTGAGGAATGGGTAGACGTGGTGACCTTTTATAGTAAAGGAGGAGTGGCACTCTTATAAATATTTGAAGAGAGAATTCCACCCACTTTTTTCATGTATTAAGTGGATAAAATAATTAACCAAGGTCGATAAAATTTATTATAGGGTCTAAATTTGGTCATACAATGTTTTTTAGAGATGTTTCTAGGTCATTTTGGGTCTAAAATAGAGGGTTTAGTACCCAATTAATCTTAATTTGGCCTTTACCACTATGATTAATTTTAATAAAATTTACTAATCATTTTGGTCAAAAAAATGTCCATTTTATAAATTATAAATTATTATCATTAAAAATATGGGATAAATCTTTTCAAATTCAAATCACATAAGCGGAAGAAATTAACCTAAAATTAATCCTGCTGATGGGACGACACTGCAGGTTTTTAAAGTAAAAACATCCAAAATCTTGCTATATTTTTATATCCAATTTCAAAATAAAATTGGCTCAAATGACCTAAACTGAATTATTTGGAAAATATATTATCTAAATAAAATATTACACCAATTGAAAATATAATTTAACCTCATAAATAAATTATAGGAAAAAGCAGTTTTGAAATAAAATAATGTATTCTTAACTATTCATTAAAAGAAGAAACCTTTCATAAAAATACCAAAAATTCATCCTAATGTAATTTTAACGTATCATTTAAAAATATAAATCTGATTTTGACATAAAAAATCTATAAAAGTTACAAAATTTTTATTTAAAATGGGATCACCATTAAAAGGAGGTAAAATGTCTTAATATAAATATTAGTTTTTAAGCATAAAATTGGGTTACTTATTATCTTAAATATATCCAATATATTGGATAAATATCAAAAATATATTAGTGAATATATAACACATGTATTATATTAATATCCCTTACTAGTTTTAGTTAATTTAATTTTCTAGGTCAAAATAGCATTGTGACTATAATGATATTTTCCATTATATTCAATCAGTTTTAATATTTATTTATAATTAATTTGTATGCTATTAATTCATCTGGTATTTTTTGTAAAACAAAATTTTAATAAATTAGTCAATAATAGTTAAATCCATTAACATAGTAGATAATTCATACCTCATTATAATAATATTTTTGTTAATATATTATAGTTAGGTAACTCATGGTCTTGCGTGTTATGCAAGCCATCAAGGAAGGTCAATCTTGCATGTAATGTATTATTTCCCTGTTGTTCCATGCAACATATTCCAAGTTGGGGTTTCATGTAACATACTCTAATTTATATCCAAGTAAAAGTAATTTCATAATTATTGAAAATCTATTTTCAGAGTTTCGTGAAATGAAAAATATAAAAAAATAAAAAAAATAAAAAAAACCAAAATCTCAAGGTGTTAAAAGAACCCTCACTATAATAATCTAATGATTGCAGAGAATTCCTCCTCTCCAACCAGAAAAAAATTTATTCTCTCTTGAATGATTCAATTGTGATAAACACGAATCATTTCAAGTGATATATTCTTCTAATCCAGCTCAAGGGGAATTCTATAGAGACAGTTAGAGGTTCATACTGCATGTGTGAATCACCACTATAGAGAATCAGGGAATTATTCCACTAATGAAACGATGGTACAACTATCATGGTCTACTGATTCTTCAATGAATAAATAATTCAACATAAGTTAATTCTTATTAAAAAAGTAATGTATTAATTACATGTGAAAGATGATGTCTTAATGGATTCCATGAATGTAATCTTATATAATTATGAGATGAAAATGTAATAAGATTATGGAAAAATATTATTAGGAATGGGCCTATCCCACTTGTTTTTCTCTATGTATCCTTCATGTGGTATTAAAGGGATTAAATGATAATTTATAAATATTTATTATTTATTGGTCAATTTAAAACAAATTCTTTTATTTTCAATTATATTTTATTATTTCATTAATATATAGTTTAATTATTATGTATTTGAAATATGAATGCTTATTTATATAGTTTTATATCTACTTAAACATGTTACGATATAATAAATAATAGACAGTGATGTAATCTAGAGGTGCTATGGATTATGGCCAAAAGACTTTGTTACATAGTGTGTGATCGATGTACACAATGTGAGCCCAAGTTTCCTACACCCGGGAACATCATAGGATACAAAATGTGTGAAGAACTAAAAAAAGTGTATTTGTTACATATCAATTGTTAACCAAGATAAACTAACTCATAGTCTATTATAATTCACAATATGTAGCTGGTGTACAAGAATTGTATTCTAAATAATTTGGTGGTGAAATTTTCATTAACTGTGTCTTCAAATATGTGGCATTACACCACTTCATACTAACAATGGAAATCATTAATGTGATACATGACATGTAGTGTTATTACATGTGGTGTTACTTAGTAATCTTCAAATCCTAATAACACTTAGAGCCAATTGATATGTTATGCAGACAAATGAAAAGTGGAACACACAATGTGTAACTTTTTAGTACATTTTATATAATATAGAAAACATAAATGCTGAGTCCCTATGAATTTATATTACATACATGACATGTGAGGAACATGACATGTTGCTTGTTCGTACACACTGTGTTGTCTCCAAATAATGGAAATAATATGATTATACAAAAATAATTAACTTTATTATTAAAAAAATAATTTTATTTATTGAATTTAAGGTATTAAGTATGTAATAATGTTTTTAAGAATTAATAAATGATCAATTAATTCCTTCTAATTATCTATAATTATCGGTAAAACCATTTTTTCCTATATTTTATTTATGATGGGTATTTCCAAGAGACTTTAGATGGACATTAATATAAACGAACTAATTAAATTTATTCAATCATTTTTATCTTAATAATAAAGAATAAATTTAATTTATTCTTGTCTTTCATACATTTGAATATTCTTTTCATGTATATGGATGACCATGAGAATGACTAATCCATGTATTTAATTGGTTTATTAAATTTATTGTCACATGGTTTTTATAGTAAATCCACAAATTAAATAATATTATGTATGTCATTCCTATTCTAACCTTATGTAAAGTCCTGCATGTATTCAATTTATTTTATGTAAACCCACAAAAAAAATATTTTGGTTCCCCTCACCTATGTGTGAGTTAAAATTATGTAATGTATGGATCTCCCAAGAACGTGGAGGTAGTTCAAGTTTAATGTTGAGGAAAAAAATGAACTAGGATATACAAAAGTGTACTTGTATAATGCTGAAAATCAAACCAATATATGTTCAAAGAGTTAATTCCATCTGGTCAGGAGTTTGTTTATCATCCACTAGATAAAAAAACTTTTTTAAATCTCAAGATCCTTCCACTTTATTTGTTTTATTTCCACAAGTTTCATGGTAAATTATTTATGGATATTTAAATAGCTAAATAATCTAATAAAAAAACATGTAATATGGAATTAAAATAAATATTATAATTTGTGTAAACTTTATCTAATACATAGTTGTTAATTTAATTAAAATATAACTAATATTAATAACCATGTGATAATATAAAATGGTTATTTTATACATAATTAAAAAAATACCTCAAATAAAAATCTTAAGTATATATATTCTTCTAATGATTTTGTAGAAATTGAACCATAGATCAATGTTCTTGAACAACATTCATTACAGTGTGTTAAATTATCATGGAATATTTATCATGAGTTATGAATCAACTTAAAATATATTTATTTAAGGTTTTATCACCATTGTGAGCCTTAGTGTAACTAGTCGAAAATTTGTTGAGGAAATCATATTATTGGATTTTAGTATTGGGGGAGTCCACTCGATGGATCAAGGAGTTATGTGTTAATGATTTTAGAAAGTTAAACATAACTAAACACCTTCATGTACCTTGTCATACCTCCTTTTGGGTTATGAGAAGGTCCATATGGTCCCTTTCCTCATAGAAATCTAGGCGACATGAAATTTAGAATCCAATGTTGAGGGAGACATAATGTCGATACAGTACCAATAGATTTCAAAATTAAATTAAAATTAGTATCTAAATTATTATCCAAAAAGGAATCGAAATATTTCTCTAATTTATTGATGAAATGTAAATTCACATAATTCAACAATATCACTGCAATCCATTCTTGAGAAGTATAACCTTTTATCTAACATTAATTTATAAGAGTGTTGTAGATTCCTAGATGTTATATTATTCCATGAACAGAAAACATATGTGTTGAAAAACCCTATTCTCGAGGGACCTGGTAAAGATTCCACTGATGAAGAATTATCAATCCATATGGAAAATTTGGATGATTCCACATATGTCCAATGTTCATGTTATCTTCCATATAGACTGTTATTATAAAGAAACATGAGGATATGGATGCATATAACATCCTATAAAACCTTTAAGATATGTATCAAGAGAAATCAATACAAGAGAGATATGATATATCCAATGCATTATTCACATAATGCTTAGATAGTCAGCACCTTTTGGGGATAAAACCTTCAAGGCTCGCTCTTATTTGGCGTATCCCTCATAATAGATTACCCACGGATGTTGGTCTACAAACATTTGGCATTCAACTCTGTTCTAAATTCCAACTATGCAATCAACACAGAGAGGATTCTGATCGTCTTTTCTTATCATGTGCCACGACCTCTACTTTATGGAATTACATTTTTGACTTATTTATCTGCAGATGGCCCTCTTATGACTCGATCTGTATGTTTTTGAAAAAGTGTATTAGCCATGAAGCCTCACAACAAATTAAAAACATCTTTCTTGCAGCTGTGGCAGAACTCTTACATGAGATATGGTATGTCAAAAATGATATTATTTATAATAAACACTCAGTAAGTCTCAGTGAAGGAAAATATCGAATTCTCATAGCAATTCAAGAGGATGCTTCAATCCAAAAAGACTGTTGCAACAATTATGTTGGTGATTTGGAGATTCTTCGCCATATTCGTGTTGCAGGTATTTATCCTCAACCCAGACGTACCATTGAAGTATTCTGGCAATCCCCGATGCTAGGGTGGATCAAAGTGAATGTTGATGGTGCCTCAAAGGGAAATCCTGGTCCTACTAGCTGTGGAGCGATTTATAGAGACTATTCTGGTCAGTGCTATGGATGTTTCTATGGTGGATGTGGTTTTGCTTCATCGTTGGAAGCAGAAATGTTGGGGGTCATCCATGTTGTTGATTTTTCTCTCCAAAGAGGATGGAGAAATCTCTGGATTGAAAGAGATTCTACCACCATTGTTCAAGCTATTTGGAATGGTTTCATTCATCTAGCATGACCGCTTACCACTCTTTGGATGAATTTCTTGAATTCGCTTTATAGGATTGACTACATTTCTACTCATGCCTTCCGTGAAGAGAATGTTGTTGTTGATGCCCTTTCCAACAATGGTGTTCACTAGAACATGACTTGGTGGGATGCCCTTCTAGTTGACTTATTTAATCTTATTGATAGATATTGTAAGAAAATCGCATCTTTTCATCGTTTTTAACTTTGTTGCCTTATTATTCAATAAATTGTACTTTGGTCTTTGACCAAGGCACTACCTTATTTAAACTAAATTCAGAGAAAATTCTTTTAAAACTCCATACATTAATTAAACATGTTTATAAGGACATGGTAAATGAAAATTTATAGTTCATATGAGGAATAAGAAACAGAATAATAAGGGAAAGTGGACGAATAATCCTTACAACTCTAAGCCCCCAATGACTATCATTCCATGAAATGGAATATCAAATGATAGCAAGAGTAAAATGATGTAGTATGTTTTTCACATGGCATATTGGGACACTACAAGAACTACCCTAAGATAAATAATTCAGGGGAAGCTTTAGGTGCATTTATTATCGATTGTAATCATTATATAACTACATATTGGGTATTAGATATAGCTTGTGGTGCTCACATATGTTTTATAATCATTAAACCAAGTAGAGTTTGAAATATTTTCATAGGGGAGGAGGATTTTTAAGCTACCAATGGTCAGATTCTAGTTTCTCTATACATTGGATACTACATTCTTCCTTTTCAAACAAGGATGATCTTAGTTTTGAAATATTTTTATTATTTACAGACTATTACCAAAACCATAATTTTTGGTATATTTACTTTACAAAGATAGTTTTTTTTCATGCTCATTAATAAGTTATATTTCTATGAAAAAATAATATATGATATGTTATATAATATTTAAATAACTATCTTTATATATTAAATTACCAAATCCAAGTATTGTAAATTGATATCAAATCAAGGTGACATAACTTAATTTTTACATAGTTTCGGAATCATCGTGTAGGTCATTTAAGAAAACTATATGGAATATCCCAGCCAATATGGGGACTTAGGTTTTTTTGATGTAAAACTACTTGATAGATGTCACACTAGTTTACAAAGAAAAATTACCAAGCTACATTTTGGTGGACAAGGTGAAAGCGATGAAGGGATTCTACAATTTATACCCACAGATGTGTTTCTACCTTTTTGAGAAGAATCTAGTGGTTGGTATTCTAACATCATAACCTTTATTGCTAACTTGAGTAGATATGGAAATTTTGACATAATTTTAAATAAGTAAGAAGATTTTAAGAAATTCAAATATTTTTAGAATGATATATAGAATCATATTGGTAGGAAGATAATGAACCATTGTTCTGATTGAGGTAGTTAATATCAAAAAGAAGAGTTTATATAATTTATGTAGGAGTGTTGGATCCTATCCCAAATCACTTCGACTTACACACAAAAATGGAAATGTATTAGTGAAAGTAGGAACTGTACCTTTCATGACTTGGTAAGGCCAATAATGATCCATGAAAGTATTGAATTTTAATTTTGGGGACATTCAATAGATGATGTAATACATATTATAAACTGAGTAACAACTATGGTTGCTATTGAAGCCCGCCAAATGATCATCCGAAGATGAAAAAGGAATAAATTCTGAGATAGGATTAATTTTTCCCCACAAAATAAAATGAAGAAGAATGTGGATGAAGAACTATTGATCATGTGAACTCCCCAAAGACTCATCGATGTATAAACAACATGAGGTCATGCAGATGGTCATGCACACTTCTTAGACTACTAATGATCCCGTACAACCCCATTGACAAGTCATTTTACTCCCACAAATGAACCCCAGACAATAGATGGCCATGCGTCAGTAGCCAAATAAACTCCCTAGTCATGTGGTCTGTTGATATGTGAACCCCAAACAACCAATCAAAAAATACTTCAAAAATAGAAGAAAAATATCCAAAAGATGGGGGCATCTTTAAGGTATAAATCTAACATTATGGATCAATAATGGAGATAATGATTGTCTTTGACAACATACAGGGAATCTCAGAAGATCCCAAGCATTTTAAAATAAACAAATTAAATAAAATGGAAGGTGGTAGGGGCCTCCCACTATTATAAATGTCATACAATATGCCCATGCCAATCTAAAAGACACCACGAGACCCAAGTGACATGCCCACCTCATTTTGTGAAAACCAACTACTTTATCATCCAAATCACACAATGGGACACATGTATGTCAAGGAGACATCACATTCCCCATTTTACTCCATGAGGAAAAATTGATGTATTTTCCATTAAATGGGCACACATCTCCATAGGACCTTTTATTGTCATGCAATGCATCACCAAGATGTATAATGATTTCCCTTGACAACATTCAAGAATACTCATGAAATCCCCACTCATTGTGAAATAATTAATGAAAAAAATGGGAGAAAAAAGAATCTCATTGTCATAAAAATATTTTGATGTGATAAGGATGCCCGTAGAACGGTCTCACAAGACCCCTCAACAAGCCAAGATCATATTGCGAAGGCCCCCAAAAAAATCTGTCCTTACCTCACAGAAAGTCCCAGACAAGTCACCTAAGATCATGCAAAGGCCTTTAAATAGGAATCCTAATATCATGGAGTCTTTTATACATGTAAATATGAAAATATGGAAGTAATTCATGTCACAGACCAACTCAGATCGACCTCGAACCAGTCACCCGAGCCAGCCTTAAACAAGTCTAGAGAGGCATTCTTGATTATCCCTAGCAGGCCACTAGTGTGGGGAATCAATATAATGTAGTTGGGAATTATTTGGATCATATAAAATCAAAAAAAAAACCAAAAAATAAAACAGAAATCTAGCAGCAAAAAGAAAATAAAACTACAGACATACATCCATGTGATGTTATGGGACACTTTCAACCATAAGATCTCACCCACTCAATGAGATAACCAAATTGGGAAGCATTATTAGAAGCTAAATATATAAAGATATATGAATTATTATTTAAACTCAGTAGGTGTGATGGAATAAAATTTTCTCTATGATTTACCTTTAAAAATAAAACCATTTCATGATAGTTTGAGAATACAACCATATAAAAATAAGGTTTTCTGTTCTTTTAAAATTCAACTAACAAGATAAAATTTTTATAGAAAAATAATTTTTTGTTCCATAAAATTTTAAAAACAATTTCCATTCATGTGTAGTAATTTGAAAATGAATGGAAAATTGTTTATATTAAAATGTGTTTTTCATAAATGAAAAACAAGCATGATGCAACTGAAAATAAAATCACATCACAAGTATCATGTCACCAGAAAGCACCATTAGAAATCCCTAGAGGTATCTAGAACAAGTGGGGACCTAGAAACCTTGTATATTAGTGATAAGTGCTATAGAAACCACATCCGACGCTGGTGTCATGCATGATCCACTCGAGGGAAATCCATCCCAAGGTCTAGTGGTCTCCAATTCTCATCCTAATTTAGTCAGTGTTATAATCATAAATCATGATGGATGAATATAGGCCATGCCACTTTTGAGCCAACTAGCATACCAGTTCTAGTTGGACCACCTAGGTACCCTAGGTTTCCCATGTGCTCTATATCAAGTGGTGGTGAGTTCTTATCAAACTAAAATTCATGAACATATCATTATATTTTCTACAAAACTCATCAAAACACTCACCACAGATCTCCCTCCTTGAGTTCATCCCCCTTTTAACACCACACAATAATGTACAAGACTAATGACTATGAAAATATCTTAGATTACACACTTATCATACACATAATTTTTCTAAAACATGGGGGCATGCCTTAAGAGGGATTTTACAATCCCATAAAACATTCTCATAGTGTCAAACATGCCTTATTATTTTAAAAGGAATAATTTCACATTAGAAAAAATTATTACCCAACTATTTTATATTCCAAAACAATTTAAAAGGAAAACTGAACAACCAAAGCACCAAATATTTAAAATTAAGCTTGAAAACATTATTAATTCAGGAAACCAATTTTATAAGTTTAAGAGATGGTCTAACAACCAAGTGTGAAGCCGTATTCCAAGTTCCATGACCAGTTATACATTTATTTAAAATTTATAACATATTAATTTCCTATAAAAATGGAAAACACATTTTAAAAAAATCATGAAAACATGGAATTTAAATTAATGGCATAGGAATAGGTTACCTACCTCAAACATGCAACTTTTTTATGACGACAACTGAATCTAACCCTTTTCACTTACATGAACATGAATATATATATATATAGGTTTCCCTAACTACAATACATATTTTCTCCTTTCCATGAGGGAATATGTAAAAATAAGTTATATTATATTCCTTGACTATGATTCACATGTAAGCATTCTTGATTCAGGCAGATTAATGCCACATTAATGTGACCCAACACACTCTGTAAAAATTACTTGAAAATGTAAAACCAGAAAACCATTAATTTAAAATTAATCCAAAATGAAGTAATTTAAATCCCTTACCCATAATCATGGTGAAACCCACTTCCCATGACAACCATGACAATAATGATCATCAATAGGGACAACAGACCCTATAGTCATGAATAAGCCAAAAAACCCAAAATGGATTAGGGTTCAACCCAGGCTTGAACACCATCTGAAATAGAATTAAACAAGAAAAATAGAAGGATAAAATAGATATCAGACCTACTAGATAGGACATCACACCAAATATATAGAATAAATTGTCATCAGAGGGAGGGAGGGGTGTCATGTAGGAGGTTCAGGGTTGAGGGGGGTCTCACAAGAGGAAGGGGCTGTCATATAATGATAGAGGGAATGGGAGGGAGGGGGGTTCATGTGGGGTGAAAGAGGAACCCCAAAGGGTTTAATAAAAATCCTAAATAATAATAATAATAATAATAATAAATTATATAATAATTATAATATTCCTAATATTCATAGTAAAAATAATATTATCATTATTATATTTATTAAAAATATTCCTTTAAATTATATTTATTCTGATATTATTTTCATTTAATTTTATTTTATTTTTACATAATTTTTATTTTTTAACATTGGTTTGGTCGCATGGTCGTCCAGACAATGCACCAGCTATGTGTAGCCTACTGGAAAAAGGAGCACAGACATGGGCTGGTCGTGAAGTCTGTTAAGCCATGCACCAACCGTGAAACTCATCTCTGTCATTTTACATATACATTTTTCATTCATTCCACATGGTTTAAAAAACCATTTGTATGCCGCGTGCCACACCACTACCCCACCTGGACACCCACATGGGTAACACATGGTCACTACTAACCATGCAGGCTAACCGTGCAAAATCTAAAAATATTCCAAAAATTTAAAATTCGACCCTTGAACTACCAAAACTCAAAAGGGATTCTATAAAATAAATAAATAATTTAAATTCCATGGCAGGTGTGTAACAATTATCCCAACTACAAAGACTTTTTTCCCATAGAAAGTCACTCTCCTGATCAATAAAAAAGCTCAACTTAAAATAGAACTAAGCTTGATAAAAGAACGAACCCCAGGGTTACCTTTCAACTATACAAGACATACCCATACTCCTCTAAGAAGAACATCAAATATAGGAACCATAGGTTAAAGTGGAGGGTTCTCCCCACTACAAGAACCTGACTATTTTTATTTCACTACTATGGAAAAGACCACTATGGGAAATCACAATAGAAATCAATCCCAATATTATCTTCCCAAGATAAACACCACCACCACTAGAACTGGGGACCCCCAATCTGAACAAAAATCCCCTATATAAGGGGAACCCACATAAAAAATCAAATGAAACAACAGATCAATCTTACACTCATTATTTCCACAAAACATGAACATCCCCAAAGAATGCACAATATAGAACCCAAACCCAAATTTGATTCATCAAAGATAAGAAAAAACCATAAACAACAGCTAATCTAGGAACCATGTTACCAAAATATCACAACCAGTACAACACCATGAGAAAAAGTCCACCAAATTTTCACAATAAGGACCAACTTATAATAATCAATCAAACCACTAAATAAGGACTCAATATACCTTATATCCAACATTTCTTTTACAAATATGAATTTATGACGTTAAGAACTATTCACTATAGGGAATATGGCTAGAGCCGTAATGTTTTAAGCATCCACTTCCTCACAGTTAGAAGCTAACATCCTCCGATTGAGACTCCTTCTGACGACGCCTCTAGCAGAACTTCTCTAAGGGACCTAAAAGACCACACTAACGGAATGAATTTTGAGGATAATTACAAGACAAATTAATGTAACCAAACTAGACATACTAGAAGTAAACAAGATAGTGTATCGACTGATGAAAATATAGAACAAACAATAATACTTTTCTGAAATAGTTTTATCCAGTTCACTCTCCTCATAGGATGGAGAATCTTTCCAAACACCAAATAGAACTAGTCTTCGAACTCTGAACAGAGACCACACACATGAGTAGCTTTCAAATGATTCTATGATGGTACCTTTGGAGAAATAGGATCAAAATCCTTGAAATTATAAATGTAGGCCTTCCCACTATGTTTTACTTTCCAAATACTTACGAGGTTTTCCACTTTCCTCGCCTTCTCCTCCTCAGGTAAAAACCATCAAATGAAAGTGGTCTTAAACACCTATCAAGACATCCAAACATACCAAAACCCTAAGATGATCACATTCCACCAATTCAATGTTGAACCTTAAAATAAACCCAACACAGCACAGGCTCTCATTTGTTTGGGAGTTCCCAACAACCTAAAAATACCAACAACATCATCAAGCTAGTTCACTGCCTCCAATGGATAATGATGACCATGGAATACAGAAAAAATTGAGAAGAAATCAATTACACCACTCCATTAGGATTTTTAGTAGAACCAACAACTATAAGAGACTCACTAGAATCCAATGGGACTATTCTAGGTGGCATACTCAAAAACAAGAAGCAGAAAGATGATTGACAATGAATCACAAACAAACACTCCACACTACAATTACAAAACTAAAACCAAATATAAATCTCCATTCCAACATAAATTAAGCATGTAAAAACTAGGATCCCATGAAGAAGGATACCAAACATGAAGAGAAAACACTAAAAAATTGCTCATCGACTTTTCAAAAAATTGAAATAATCCTTTTTGAAAACTGTTTTTATGCAATAAAAACTACTGAAATATCCACCATTGTTATTCCATGAAGTCTCAAATATATACAGCCTTGGTCTACCTCAAGAAACTATCCACGCATACTAGAAATTATCATCTTTCCACACATTTACATTCACATATGTTACCATTATTTGAAGTAATGATGGTCAATTCAAAACATTTCTCATTTCCAAAATAGTTCATTCAAATAAAAGCCAAAATTCACTACCAATTTGAATATTTCATCCTATAAATAAAGAAACACATTTCAAAATTCTATATCATCCTTCATTTCACATTTTGAAATTTATTTTCAAAATCCCAAAAATAATTTCCAAAAATCCTTCCATTTTTTTCATTGAAATCACGCATTCCATGAAAAGAAAATAATTTCTAGAAATAATTTTATTTTCAAAAACTATTTTACCACTCTAAAGACCATTCTCCCTTTTGAAAAATCATTTACTAAAAAAGTATTATTGAAATTCACTCATGCAAAACAAAACTAATCCAAGATATAAGTCACATAAAAACATACATGAATAAGGAACTAGTGGATATGACTAACCTGACAACATGGTTTAGAAGCCCATTCCTCAAGTGAGTATCAAACATAGGAATTATATTGAACCATGAACTCAGGTTGTAAATGGGTCTCTAATCCATGCAAGATCATTGTAAAATAGTATCTCACTCCCATTTTCATACATTATCAACACAGAAAAAACAAAAAAATTCAAATCCTAGACTACCCCCAATAACTCGTGGCCCAGGATGGGAAATGTTATATGAAATCCACTTGTACCTACCTATCGAGTCCCGATAGTCCTAATATCCAATCTAACTAACACCCCAAATAAATGGGGCCTTATCAGATATCATTATCTCATAAACATGCCCAGATCGACCTCAAACTGGTCACCCAATCCAGCATGAAACAAGGCCAGAGAGGTATTCTTAGTCCTCCTGAGCTGGAAACTAGTGTCGAGCATCAAAATAAAGAATTTGGGAATTATTTGGATCGTAAAAAATGAAAAATATGAAACAAAATATTAACAGAACAATAAAACTAATCTCTAGAACCAGAAAGAAAATAAAACATCACACATACATCTGTGTAACCTCATGGGTCACCTCCAACCATAATATCACACTCACTCCAGGAGAGAACCAAAGAGGGAAGCAACACTAGAAGCTAAAAAACCTATATGAATGGGTATTAAAAATAAATAATTGTGATAGAATAAACTATCCCATATTCTTTGTCTTTAAAAATAGAACAATGTCACAATGTTGAAAATTTAACAATATTTAAATACAATTTTATATTCTTTTAAAATTCATACTACAAGAATCTATTTTTCAGGGAAAATAACTTTTCTTTCCATCATTTCTTCAGAATAATTTCCAAACATGTGTAGATGTTTCAAAATGAAGGGAAAAAATTTAGTTTAAAACATGTTATTCATACAAGGGAAAACATCATGATGCAACCAAAAATAATATAATATCATAAGTATCATGTCAGAAGAGTGCATCATGGAAAATCATTAAATGTAACTAGTACATGTGTGGCCCTAGAAACCTCATATACTGGTGAAATGTGGTATAGAAACCAGAACCCAAAACATTCTCATGCATGATCCACTAGATAGGACCATATCCCAAGGTCCAGTGGTATCCAATCATCATCATAATATATTTTGAGTTGTTATCATAAATCCTTCTAGATTAATATAATCCATGCCCTTCCGATTCAAGTAGAATACCAGTTCTAGTCATCAAAACTAGGATTATTGGGTTTTCCACATTCCATATTTCAAGTGGTGGTGAGTTTTTATCAAACTAACATACAAGAACATATCATTTTGTTTTCTAAAAACACATCCAAACTCTCACCATCGATCTCCCCCTTCATCACATCCCCCTTTTAATCTCACAAAACAATGTATAAGACTCCTCACTAAAAACATATCACAAATCACACATTTGACATACACATTATTTTTCTAAAATAGGTGGGCATGCCTTAAGTGGGGTTTTCCACTCAGATAAAACATTATTAAAGTTCCAAACATGCTTCATTATATTAAATTTAATAATTTATGTTTATAAAACACAATTACATACCAATTATAAATTAAACAACAATTTTAATGGCCAATTTTAAAACCAAATAACCACATATTTAAAATAAAATTTGAAACCATTCTTAATTCAAGAAACCCATTTTAAATATTTATGAGAAGGTATGAAAACCAAGTATGAATCCATTTTCCATGAAACATGACTAATTATATATATATATATATATATCATATGAATTTCATATAAAAATGGAAAATACATTTAAAAAATCAAGAAATCATGGAATCTAAATTGAAGGCCCATGCATAGGGGACCTATCTCAATGATGTCGCATTTTTGATGATGACAACTCGAACTGACCATTGAGGCTCACAAACAAATGAATTTATAAAAAATATATATAAATACCCTTAGATGCATTGAAGATATTCCCCTGTCCAAGAGGAAATATGTACAAAGAGGGTATATATAAATAAATAAATATATATATATATATAATCCTTACCCATGTGTGCACATGTAACAGTTATAGATTTACTAAGCTTAAAGAAACATCAAAGGGACCCAATGCGCACACAAAAGCAACCAAAAACTCAAAAATCACAAAAAACATCATTTAAAATTAATCCTAAATGAAATAATCAAAGTCCCTTACCAGAAATTGAGGTGAAACCCGGTTCCTTTGAAAACTGTAGAAATAATGATCATCAATAGGGAAATGATCCCTATTTATCATGAAACAACCATATCAAAACCCCCCAAAATGCATTAGTGTTCATCCAAGGCATACAGATGCACTAAAAGAGAAGAAAACCAACAAAATCAAATGAGGAAAAGGAGAGGAGATCTACCAGAGTTGACTGCACACCAAATTGGGGAAGGAAACGATCACCATAGGGAGGAATGGGTGGCATGCTAGAGGGTTTAAATCGGGGGGGGGGGGGGGGGGTCATGCGAGAGGAAGGTTGGTGGGTGTCGTCGCACAAGATATGGAAGGGGTGGGAGGGGTGTACATAGGGTGAGGGGGAAACCCAAAATGGGTTTAATAACAAACCTAAATAATTATAATAATAGTAAACTAAATAATAACAATAATAGTAATAATATTCATAATAAAAATAATATTTGAAATATTAAATTTATTAAAAAGTATTCATTAAATTATATTATATGTTATATATTTTATTTATATTATATTATATTTTAATTATTTTTTTATTTTTTAACACTGTGCATGTCACATGGTTTGACCACATAGTTTTTCAGACTGTACGACAACTATTCACACCATACTAGAAAGAAGGGGGAAACACATGGGTTGGAAGCATGGTCTATTAATACATGGGTCAACTGTGAAACTCTCATATGTCATTTGACACAACCATTTTGCACAATTGTTGCATGGTTTAACAGAATGTGCTCAAGCTATGCACCACACAACTGATCAACCTGGGCACATGCATGGGCATCGCATGACCACTACTAACTGTAAGGATAACTCTGCAATAGCTAAAAATCTTACAATAATTTATAATTCTACCTATTCACTACCAAAACTCAAAAATGAGGCTAAAAAATAAATAAATAATTAAAATAATTTAAATTCAAAGGTCGGGGTGTGACACTACAACATTCCCTCATTATTCAACAAAGACGTGTGACGTCGAATCCCATCCCTGACTCCATCATGGATTCACATGATAATTTAACTGAAAATCAAAAAAATGGGTTGGAGAGGCCTATAAAACCCCATTTATAGCATGAAAAATTCATCACTACTCTCAGTAGATAGATGAACTCTTGGAACCTCACACCAGTGCTAGATCAGATTTCATGGAGTGGATGATCTCGTTACAAGAAAATATTCCCTATAGGAAATGTTTGAGTAATAACCAGAGTGACCATAAAACATGCATAATTCACTTCACGTGATCACTCAAAGATCACACAAATTACATACATAATTACATGAAAAGAACATCCCACATATCTGCTAGATCATGCGAGTCTTAAAATAAACTAACCCTAATCAAATATAAGGAATTCAAAATAAAAAGGATTGAACAAATATTAATGGTGGGAGACATAACCGAACAGAATACACGATGATCCTCCTTTTCTTCACATGAACCACTTAGGACATGAGACAACACTACGACATGTTCCCTAGATCTATTGATTCTCCTTTGGTATACCATTTGGGACATGAGATGTTCTTTTCATATGTCTAAGCAAGTCAAATGGTTCCCCTTAGACATGCCACCTGAGTATCACAAAACCCTCTAGGTTCTCCATTCATGTTTCATGATATCCTTCATATGCTCCGCCTAACTCATAGAATGACACCATCACATGTTAGTTTAGTCTATCACTAGCACCGGATAATGTCAACTGAATTTTTCAATGTCCTATGTTCAAATCATCCAGGATATGTAAAACCCTTCGAGACATGTCACATTAACTCGTGATTCCCTCCAAGCACATCTTATAGCTCCCAATATAACACCATAGAAAGTTAGAAGGATCGTGCAGCACCCACTAAACATGTTAGCTGGGGTCATGCGATAGATTTCAGGGTTGATAGGGTAGGTCTTTCGATTTACTACAGGTGAGTCATCCTTGATCATACAATATCCCTCATACATACCATCCAATATATTCAACTTCCCTCAGACAAGTCAACTAAATTATACTATTTCCATAAGACATATCAGGTACACATCACTCGACATGTCAAGTAGAAAACCAAGGCATGTCAAGTAGAAAATCAACAAATATCATGATGGAATGTTGGTCGGGTCAATAGGGATTCCTATGACATGATAACATTTTTCATCATCATTAGGTAAGCCCAAATCATAAGGGAAATCCAAGTGTGTAATCCAATGATAATGAACTAGGATAACTCTGATTCATTCCAAAACTAGGATATTTAGGACGCCTTCCTAAGGCCCGAGATCCATATCAAACCTCTAAATGGTTGTCCTAAAAGGTAATTACCACATCTATAAAGAAATGAGGATGATCAATTTTCATCCCAAGTTTGTCACATAGAGCATAGCTAATCTGGGCTTAGGGAGCTGGAATAATTATATCATTTTTATCATGAGCCTCTACAAAGGAAAGAGCATTATCAGCGTATAAGCTTCAATTAGAAGGGAAATTTTTCTGTATAGGCCACAATCAAATGAACTACATGAACTATGATTCCAGACATAATCAAGATACCTAGGATTCCCCTCTGAGGACTTATCTTCACATCAACTATTCTATGGGATGTCCCAATACATAAGTCCCACATCCATAAACAAAGAGACTAGTAATTTTCTATCCCTTTACTATCACACTGAGCATAGATCACATGGGCTTAGGGAGGTGTAATAATCATATCATTTTCATCATAAGCCTCTAAAAACCTAAGGGGAACACCCAAAAGTAATCCCCAACCAATGACATAATAAAATATGTCTCGATATTAAGGTAAACATTAGTGTGTAAGATGTAATCAATTGAACTAAGAGAAATGTGATTCTTTCAACAACCAAGACACCTAGAAATCCTTTATAAGGACAGAGAACAAACTAATATGTGCATACACATTAGTGTAATCCCCTACATATCTCTGAAATTTCACGTTTTCAGGATCCAATAATTGTTTATGGATAATAATATTTTCTCATTCGTTAATGGACTAAGAAATCAATTGAACTATAGAGAATCTAATTCCTTCCATTATAAGGATATGTAGGGTGCATTCATTAGCCTAGAGACAGAAATAAAACTAGAACCCACAGCAGTGTAATCCCTAACCTATATATGAAATTTCATCAATCATGGATCAATCATTACAATGGGATGATCATCTTAAATCATCCGTCAGTGGACTCAAAAATCGACTGAACAATGATCAATTTGATTATTGCAATAACCAAGATATGATGAATTCGTACATGAGGCCAAATCTCTATATTATGCATCCTAGGAAAATCGTATCACAGAATCCCAACATCCATATTCCATGAGGCTAATCACTTGTAATCCATTGTTTCTCACACTGGGAGTAAACCACATGGGATTAGGGATAAATAATGAACACTTCCTTGGAATCATGAATCTCCACCAACATGGACAATCTCAATATGTAATCTACGATGAGTGTAATGATATAAATATCTGGTGTATAAGAGAATCTACCTTAGGGATAGTCCTAAGGGAGTGACTGAACTATGGTAACTCTGATTCATGCTATAACCAAGATACATAGGACCACTCCTCAAGACTGAATCTCAAATGTATGGTTTCTCAGTACCGATACACATGTTCTCTCTGATTGATGTTAAACTATAATAGTTGAAATAACTATAAGGTCTTTGATTCCTATAATAACTAGGATATGTAGGATTCGATATAATTCACCAATACCCCCACAAAATATTAAATACATCTCTACATAGAAGAAAATTATGAAGTTCCTAGTTATATGGCTTCAGCATATAATAAGATACCCATAATTGGAAAATGGATGAAGAACCTCATATATATAAATGGATTCACTATAGAGATCCCCTTTCCTCTATCCAATAATGAGATTCCCTTTTTTTCAATATAATAGACTTAACTGATAATTATTTTTTTAGGTTAATTGGTCCCAAATTAGGATTAGAAAGATATTCAAAAATATATCTTAGATATAAAAGAGCGTTTAAGAGTTGAAAAAATTTACCTCCAAAGGCTGTGATGAGATAGACCTCCCAACCTATCGACAAACATGATTCCCTAAGATTCATTATGCCTAAAACCCCAAATGAACACCAACCACTATAATGTAGGTGTATACCTAGTTATGGATGAGTAAATTGATGTAAATTTCAATTAATAATTACAATGCCATGATGTTAATGACTGTACATGAAATTATACCCCCCTAAATCAGCTGTCGGGCCTAATCACACCCACCTCAGCGAGGGTTTTTCTGGTCATCTCTTCTCTATCGAAACAAAAATGGTGAACCTATTGTGATTATCTCTTATGAAAAAATTAATTAATTTTATCACTCGGGCGATTTTGTTTTTCACAGCATATGCAAATAGAAATGTTGAACCCAATGTGAATCTCTCAAATAATAGAATGATCAATTAACCATGCATTGATCCACATAATTTTTCATATCCTACACCAGAATGTAGTATTTCTCGAAAAATATTTAATTGATCCTCAGTAACCAGGGTTCTCAAGAGATAAGTCCATAATTGCATTGGAATGTATGCACTAGAAAAATGGATAGATTGGGAATAAATGGATAATTCTGTTAACCATACATATCTTATTGAGAAAGTTTTTCCTACGATATTTCACTAATCAATGATTGTGTTCATTTTTTTTCTACATGATTACAAATAATACTCTCATCACCAACATCCTGATTCAATATATTGTCATCATTCAACAATCATTATGGATGGTTAGACATGGTTGCAACACCGACTTGTCAAAAAAATTATCTCACCTTCCTGACATATCAACATTAGCAAGAGAACATGATGGTTCGCAAATACCATCTATATGGTACAATCCATATCCTTGAGGATACTCATGAGTGTCTCCAATAACTTAAGTTGTAGAGTCTTCATCATCCAGGGAAAGCTGTAGCTAAATTAGTGGAACTCATTTCCACAACCAACTGCTCTGATGGCTCATTCCCGAAGCTCGCAAACCACTAAATTCAATATATAATTATGTTGGACCAGAAAACCAAATATATATTCCTTCATACTAAAAATACACCCAGGAGGGATCCTATCAAACTCTATTTCCACCATCATCCCAATAGAACCCACTTATTGCTTGATGAGGGTACCACCGACTCACTTTCACCTCTAATGCTAATTCACATGAAAATATGGAGGTATCATTGGGTGAGGAAGGTGTTGGAAATCAAAGAGATGAATCATATTCCTACTCCTGCTAATAAAGTTTTTGGGCATATTTTTGCATTATCCCATGAGAAATCTCCCATCCCTTCTCACACAGAACAAGTTTATGGACATATTCCCACACCAGGCATTAGGATGGCGCATATGCCTACCCCCGTGTGTGAAGTTTATCGACATATTACAATGGTTTATGGAGGATAGAAGTGGGATCATATCCCTACTTAAATCAAAGATATATTTCTATACATAGTGAAGATGAAATTTTTCAGGCTTATATCTACGCAGACACATTGCTAAAATGCGAATATATTTTAGCAACAACTAAATAACTTCACTAGAATATTCCGGTGCTAGTACAAATAAAGGGATAGACACATTTTACTATCCCTATATCTAGGGAGAATCAACAATATGATCATCATAAACAAGTGGCTATCTTAGACCAAGCACACATTCTTTCTCCCATCGCAGAGGATTGTCGACATATTTTGGTAAGTTAAAGGGTGTAAGATTGGGAATATATTCCTATTCCAACCAGGGCTCACTAGGTGAGAGTGGCACTTGCCTCAAGAAATGGGCACATCCCTATTTAAAAATGTTGGCGATATATTCCAAAGTCCCATGATCTAGCTCATATCCACGTTCTAATTGGGGATCACCAAGTGAGAAGGGTACATATCTTAGTATAGTCTCAAATTCCTATTGAAGAATTATAGAGTCATAATCTATAGGTCCATGATCGTTAATATATCCCCATTGTATCTGGGGATAAACAACTGAGAAAGGATCATGCCTTGGGACATGCACGTATTCCTATAAATGAATCTCACTATCATATTGCAGCATATCACAGAATCCAAGATCATATTCCAACTTCCACTAATGAAAAACTGTACCATCACCATTATGAGGCAATAAAGTAGGCGAATCATATCCCTTCTCTAATTCTGGAGGACCATCAAACATGTCTCATATTTTGGCTCTAATTGGGTCTCACTAAGTGAGAGATCCATATACCTTGGGGAAGGCTCATACCCCTAACATTAATTACCAACAGAATATAGAAAAGGCTCAGGATCGATCTCATACTCTCATCCTGACTGAGGCTCAGCAAGGGAGAGTGGAAACTTCCATGGGAAAAGCACATATTCCAGTAAATAATGAGATAGCTCATTGGAATATTATTGTGGATTTTCAATAGTGGACTCATAATACTACATCAATATATAGTTATTATCATGATCTGACAGCCATCATGCAACATCCTCATATCCATTCACGATTTCAATATCTAGGTCAAAATATTATGACGATGATGCAGAACAATACCCATATCCCAAACCATCTCAATGATAGTGTCGTTCAGTTCATTTGAGACACATTCTCAACACCATAAGTGTTTATAAACTCTTCAAGCAAAGCAGAAGAAGATCATTTACATAATGGTACTCCTCAGGGTAGTGTGAAGTTGGATCATGAGGACTCCACTTCTGGCATCCACCATGGTCAACCACACCATGGTGATGTCTCTCATGGACAATGAAATCCCCCACTTTCCAAAACAACTCTTATAGAGAGGTGTTTATAGCTCAAACACATTCATATATAGTGGTGCTCAAAACATCATGGCCAACTGCATATAGTTCCCCATCAACATACAGTATCACTCCACTCCAGTCAATTGGTGATCCTCAAAAGTATCTTCTATGGTTTAATTGGATGGAGGCATGTATTTTTGATTTATAAGAGTCCAAAATTATCATATGAATATATTTAAATTAATAACCCCCCCAATCTTACATTGGCCCCACACCACTTCTATCTATGAGATCCCAAATGAGCTACAAAAGGAGTGCATTCTTATTTAAACTGAAATATGTGGGATAATCATTAGTGGATTAAGGCTAGAAACCTCCCTTATCCAGGATATTAGGGAAACCATAATACCATCATGATAATCTATAGTCAGCTAGACCGAGACGCTATCTCCATGGCCTATGATCCTAAACTGGAAGAAAACAAATCAAATTTGTAACACACTTGTAGACATTGCATAACAACCCTTTAGTAGTTTATCTCTGATGAAACCTCATGAATCTATATTTAGGGATGGGTATGGTATAGAGAATTAAACTTTTCCACACACCTGGAACAAAAGAACCATTCAAATAAAGTTCCCTACAATGTCATAGCCTTTGGTTAAATTAGAGGACTAAGTAATGATCGGGCTAGTTGGTCAGTACAATGGGATTACCCCACTTTAACGGTACCCATAAATCAATAATGGAGGGAGAGGATAGCCGACATGTTTTCAAATGGGGTACCTCAAAGTAATATGAATTCTATCAACACACAAAAATCAAAGTTTCTATTAACTAGAAAATATTTTGTAAATAATATTTCCAATCATGGGCTTCCATCTCACCCAGCTCCTATGTAAGAACATCAACACCACATCAAATGGGATACAATAGAAGTTTTCATCTCATTCATTCCAGAGCATACCTAGCTCCTTGAGATGGAATAATATTTATCACCACCTCCACCACATAGCTTTTCAATTCCTGATAAGATTCAAGACATAAAGGCAGAAGCTCCAGACAAACACCATCCCACTGGGTTGGGAGAATTTATATCTCAATCACCAGAACCATGTTTTTTGTCACCAAATATGGTATTGGGGACATCAATGGTGATTCTAGATTAACCACACCCCACTGGGATGGGGCATTCATATCTTCATGGTTTTCTCTGGAATCATCAAATCTATGAATGGGGTGATTGGATACTCAACAATAGGATAAATCAATTCCAATTGTGGCCCCAAATATCCCCATACCATAGGGATGGTGAATTTTCATCATCATAATAACCATAGGGAGAATTATTCTTCTCTATGTTTGTAGGGAAAAGTCAAAAGTCAACATCCCACCTTTTCCTCCCACTACATAATAATCCTATTCTGGCCAAGACATGATCGACAATCATGACCAGAAACTCACTTGTAGTCACTTTTTCACAGACCATATGGGATGAATTTATGATGAATTTGATCATACCCTTATTGTTTCACAAACCAAAATGGTTCAATATGGCCAGGGGTGTGAATAAAAACCCTGATGAAGGCAGTGTAAAATTAACATGTTGCATCAAAAGTAATTCCATAACCATGATTTCCCGATATGACTATGAGAATGTTGTCATTATCAACATGGAATACATTTTGGATAAAAAAATGCAAAGGACTACAATATAGAAAACATATCTGAGGAGGGGTGATTCAGATGCACTAACTAAGGCTTCATGCACCCAGAACCAAATAAGGATCCTAAATCTAGCACCTCTGAATACTAAGTTTCACCTCCATGGTGGAACAAAAACAATGGAAAAGGGAAAGGTACAAATACACCCCATTCAACAATTAGAATAGTTTAGGTTCATTCTATAGAATAATACATTTCAAGATATGAGAGTCAAATACAAACTATTAAACAACTCAATGATGAGATACTCATGGGAAATATTCAGTTGGGGCAACATCCTTAAGAAAAGAAAAATATTATCCACCGATAGCCAATACTCCAAAAGACTAGTATCTGAGGGTCATATTGGCTCTGTATCTAGGCATCCATTTTCTATAAAATATAATGTAAAAAATGATCATGACTTCACTCTATTGCGGTGACAGACTCTCCCTCACCAGGGAAACCATTCAATCTTAGAATGAATCATGAATCAATGGGAGGAGAAGATGGGGACACCTCATCAACCAAAAATTTCTCCCGGTAGATGAGTGATGGATTATATAGTAGTTCCCCATGTATTCTTAACGTCATTGATTCCTTGGATACTATAATGGAAGCCATGGAAGGGTGCTAAACACCCAAGAATCCTAAGAGGAATTCCTATCTAGAATGGGTAGATGACACTCTACATCCACCACATTTTGAAAATCCAAATTTATCAACATTTGATGGTTCATGAGACCCCAAAAATAATCTCAGAAACTCCATATCCTGATGTGGGCCGACGATAGATCCTCAAGATAAAATGAGGCAGCAAGGCTAAACTATTTTGTACATACTTTGACAGAGCTAGTCCTTTTTTTGTATAATAGTCTTCTGGAATAATCTATTACAGGATGAGAAGACCTTCATTGTCAATTCATTTAATACTTCACTTCCACACATATGAAAATGATGATCACATAACAGATGAACTATTAGAAACACAAAAATGAGATGGTTTCTAACTCCATTGAAATGTGGATTGTTTTAAAATTTTCACTCAGCATCCCTATATCACAAGAGAAACTATTTTAAATTTATGATAAAGATATTAAGGTTGATTTGTAGATACATTTGATCCCAAAGAAGTATATAGGTGGGTTCTATGAGTTCATAGAAACGGTGAAATGTCTGTAGGATGCCATTTAGTAAACCTGATTCAATCCTCAACTCATTATCTAATCATAGGGGGAATGGATAGGAAAAGAAGAAGCACAAGATATAACTCTAAAGTCTATATTCATGCACATTGAACAACCCATGAAGGTCCTAAACCACCCAACACCTCTTGTCAAGTTTCTAAAACCACCGAATCACTCTCATCCAGAAGTGCAGGGAAATCGAGGTCTCTCAGGATTTGAGGAACGAATTAATAAAGCATACTTCTTTCAAAAAAGATGAATTCCCAGGTTATTTTTTGACAATCATTGTCAATAACATGCTCACTCTACCAGATAAAAATAAACCTGATGATTTCATTCTCACCGACCATCCTAACTACCTACCTTTCCATAAAAGGTTTGTTCATAATATTTCAGACTGCTTCATCTCAAAGACCACATTCAAGGCATGTTCAGTTCCAGATAGGTGGTTCTAGATAACTCATCTAAGTATGTTGCCTCCATAACCATCAACTAGTTTGAATAGGAGGAGGATTGGAATAATGTTCCAACCAGGAGTGAGTGGATGTTCAATAGTTGGATGAATCGAAACATAGTTGACAGGGATTATGCCACACTGGGAGCACAGCTATGCATACCAACAATAACTCCACCATCAAAGGAGGTAACATCAAATAAACCTCCCAAAAGTCGGTGTGACCATCATAAGTAATAAGAAACAGAATAGGAAGAGTCATATTCGACTATAATACAAGCTCAAACTATTAAAACATTATTCCCTCAAACATTTGAAGCATGGGAACTGCCCACCAAATAAAACCCTAATCAAAAAATGAAATCATATTCAGTTCTACCAACATGATACACTTGGGAAAATAGTTCCATGAGAATTAATAAGCCTTATAATATGAGTTTACCACAAATAATTGTGGAATAATTGGTCTCATGCATAGAAACTAATGATACATGGGATAACGTGGATGTGGTCAAATCCAATACTTTAGTCACATCCCAACAAAAGACATATATGATGAAAATACCATTTGGAATGTGATCCAACAAGCTTAAAAGAGGCCTGGAAGTGTCCCAGAACCCTCAATTAGAGTCCCATGCCAAGTTTTTGTGCATTAATTCCCAGGAGGGGTTTCATTATATTATCATCCCAGGAAATTGGTATGTATGAAATGACCTAATCCACTGGTTCCTGATGCCCCATAAATCTCTACAAAAGAACTAAGGTCTTCCACCTCAAATACCTCATCCCTAAAGATGCTTCTCTTTGAGTAACCCCATATCGGGAATCCCCAAACTACAGCTCAAAAATAAGACATTATGAAATATCTAGCACTAGTCCCCACCAATATCTCAATCCTTGATGCACTTAATATTTTCAAAGAACTCATCAAGGAACTCATTGAATCCCTTAAAAAGGCAACAATAGTTTGCGATATAATTTGATTCAACTGAGGTCTATCGGGTAGAGAACATGTCCTTAAAATTTCATGTCACCATCCCATTCAATGACCAGGATCAGAAAGAGGACATCTAAGGGAACACCATACCACTATATTTTTCTAGAAGAGTCAATAATGTCAATATCCAAAGGGCTTTGATTGACAATAGTTCTGAGATCAACCTCATCCCAATTAGAACCCTATGTCATTTGGGATATTGAGAAGGAAATTTTTCTCCCACAAATATGATCATTAAAGGGTATGATAAGAGTGAGAAAAGGCTTATGGGGAAGATAAATATCAAATCTCATTTTGGGTATCTCACATCTACACTGAGTTTATGTTTATCTAGAAAGATGATGCATACAATTTCCATCTTCAAAGGCCTTGTCACCATAACCACTTGGCAGTACCCTCAACATTCCATCAGTTTCTAAAATACCCAATTTATGGAAGAGTTAGCATACTAAATATCTATAGTGACCCTTTTGAGGCTTGTGGAGACACATATGATGAAGCATATTTCTGTAAAAGGAGAGGAAAACAACAAATGGAGGCAGATGATATACATGTTGCATCCCCCCAATAGCCTTGGCACAACCCCTATTAATTTAAATAGCATAATAGATAGAGAATATATTCTCCCCATTAATCTAGTCGAGGTGGTAGACTTGACCGAAGAGGTCCAATCACCATTCCCCCCCCCCACTGATAGTGTTAATGAAAACCATCTCCTGCATCTCTATGTAATTACTTAGGTAGCAGGGAGGTGATAATGTCTCTTATCATGTCATTTCTCACTCCGATAGTGACGTAGAATCCCCCAGATTTCCAACTTCAGCTAGAAATTATTCCACACACTCAAAGATGGAAGAAGATGAGGATGACCTTAAGAACACCCCTATTTCATTCAATAATAGTTTCTCCACCACCATTGATGGCTTCAGTTAGATAAATAGAAGGATAGAGGAAGACCAGTATCATACATTAATTAGTATAACCATTCCCTTTGAAGTGAAATATATTTACATTAAATTTATGAAGAAATAATTATATGTCTTCACTTGGAACTACCCAGAAATTCCCAAACTGAATCAATATTTAGCTACACACCATCTCAACTTACTAGAAGACAATAATGAATTCAATAAGGCAACCAGGAGGATTTACACCTGTCATTCCACCAATATAGGGGCATAAGTTTTCAATTTGATGAAATCCAAATTTTTTTGAGAACTTCAATACCCATGATGTATTGAAAACATAATCCCCATAAAGAAAAATAATTGGATGATTAGGTTCTGCAATGATTTTATAGACATATATTTTTATTTCCCAAAGGATTATTTCATGTTATTGATCATAGAACTCTTGATTAATGAACATTATATATTCAAATCCATTTCCTTCATGGTAGGATACTTGGGGTACAATCAAATAAATGTGTCCCCTAAATTTGATGAATCCAATACCTTGAGATCACCTCACGGGAACTTTTACAATCAGGTAATTCCATTAAGGTTAATGAATGTTGGATCCAATTATCAAAAAATAATTTCTCATGTCTTTAAAAAGTTATTGGGAAGAATAACTGAAAGTTATTTCAACAAACTGGTGGTCAAATCACAACAATGATGTGATCACTTCGTAGATCACCATACAGTCTTTGAAAATCTATGGATACACAGTCTAGTGATGAATCTCTTGAGATATGTTATTGGGGTAATATAAGGGAAGCTTCTCGGATTTATAGAATTGCACCTCGACATTAAAGTCGACCTAGATAATAATAGTTCAATATATGCAATGTCACCCCTATAATTCTAAAATAATTGAGGGGGATCTAAGGGATACTCACCTATATACATTGATTCATTTCATACTTGGTCGACATAGCTCTCCCCTTCCCCAGGCTAATGTGGAAGGGTATCATCTGTCAGTAGGATGATGGATGCCAAGAATCCTTTGAATGTATCAAGTAGTATTTACTACAATCACCGGTCCTAATGGGTCTAGTGGATGGAAGGCCACTCATCATGTATTTTCCCACAATGTAATTCTTACATGGTTCCCCCTCTCATAAAAACAGATATAGGGAGTGAGAATAATCTCTACAACCTCATCTAAATAATACTAGGTATTGGGACCTGATACTCTGATGTTGAGAAGAACTTCCATGAACTTATAATTGTAGTGAAGGATCCGAGGCATTAAATGTATCCCCATGGGGTCCATAAGGTTTCTATTATTGATCCAGTCAAGTACATACTTTGTAATATTATGTTATTTAGGTGTTTTTCTCTATGTGAGGTTATTCTACAACACTACGACATTATGTCTGTATAAAAAAAATCAGTGAAAGGGAATTCCCTTGACGATTTCCTCACAGCCCATCCTGCCCCATATAATACACTAATAGACACTGGGCTTCTAGATGAGAATGTATTTTATGTGCGTGACACTCCTCAAAAATGGGAGATTTATTTTGATGGTGCATCTTAATTTCCTATTGGGAAAAAGTTTGAAAACCTGAAGCTCATTTATGTTGTCTTAGGGGTTGTATTTTTATCTCCCATCAAAGCAATATTTCTCTACTATTTTTCATTATCCGAAGGTTGAAGAAATAATGATGGAGAATACTAATCCCACATCGATGGGTTGAAACTAGTCCAAAAAAAACATTTAGCCTTTTTAAATATCATAGGGGATTCCTAACTGATAATAAAATAGATTAATGAAAAATATTCCATTAAAAATGAATAATTGAATCCTATCTTTGGCTGTGTCAGAGGATTGATTGGAATATTGCATTTTTATCCAACATTCCATCATGTTCCCCAATCACAGAATGATTGTTCTGACCTACTGGCTAATATATCCACTATTCTACCTGATCCTGATATAGGGGAAGCAATGTTCCGTATCACACATCGAATAATGGTCTCATCAATAAACATTTTTGATATGGGGGAAACAAATCAGGTCAACACTAATCCAGAGAGTGATGAACCAACATCCATCCCAATATTAATGAGAATATAATTGGTTATCTTCAAAACATTACTCTCCAGACATAATGCGATAGATGGGAATAGATATAACACCGTACAACAAACAGTATCCTACAAGATGGTCCAAATGAGAAGAAGTCCCTCTACAAGGGTGGATTCAATAGTATCCTTCGCAGATGAGTAAAATAAGGATAGATTCTAACCATCATAGAAGAAGTCCATGAAGTATCCTTCGATTCTCATCAACCTGGAACATGGATCTCCCACCCAATCATGAGGTCGGGTTACTTTTAGAAAACCATGATATATGACTTTGTGGAATTCAGCAAGAAATTTCTGGTGTTCCAGATCCATGAAAACATCATCCATTAACCCCAAGTATTTATATATACATCTATATATTACTAGCCATTTTCCTTTTTGGAAATGGATGTTGTCAGGACATATCCCCTCGCCACATTTAGTAAGTTTAATACATCCATACTACCACCAACTTATTTTCCAAATGGGATGAATAAATACCACTCAAGGAAGCTGAGATGAAGAACAAAATCAACATCTTAAATTCCAATATCATCACCAGGTTTAGATTCCCTCAAAAAAATATCAATGAACAATGAGAAAGACATCTTTTATATAAATTTGAAAAAATTGTACCTTGAGTACAAAATTGTATCCAATCCCCCATATTGCTATCAAAAATTGCGATATGGATATATAGAGGCTGTAAATAAAAATATGTTGAACATAATCCAAAATATAGTGAAAAGGGATAAGATTTCCTAGCCACAAAAACTCTTCCTTACATTATAGGGCCCACAATAATACCACACATACTGTTACACAAGAAATTCAATACTCAAAGGTGTATGAGACAGAGGCAATGTTACACATATAGGTTCATATTTCTTCACTCAGAAAATCCATTTTCCGAAAACTCTGAGATGATGAGCAATTAGGAGGAATTGGAGAGACTCGATGAGAATAGTGTGTGTACATTGTACAACCTTGATGTCCCTCAGAATCATATCTCATGATCCTTTAATAATAAGGTATACCTCCATTCATTCTTTAAAGGAGAACCGGGGTTGGATCTCAGAACCCTAATGATACTAGGGAAGAAGTCTCCCAACCTATAACCCAAATGGGAATGAATTTACATCATACATAAGGATTATCAATATGGGGATTACTCATTCTCCATAATTAATGGGGAGCATGTCACACCATCCACCAACAAGAGGTTTCTCAAGAAATACATTTCAAAGCTATCAATACATGGGAATCAACATCAGTGTAAGTCCAAATATTTTTCTTAGTTACTTGACATTAAAATGTAAAAATGTTTTCCTGGTAACATGATGCTAAATTATACAATCTCTTCCTGAACACATGACTTTAAACTATATAGAGGATTCTTGGTATCAAGACGTTAAATTGCATTGCTGAAGTCCTTTCTATATGAATTTAAACTGCACTTACTACTAGAAAATTACCCTATACACACAATTTTTCAATAACCATGGGTATAGGGATTGGTTTAGAACCTATACCCATATTTTTGGTAAACCATGGATCTAGGTTATAAAATCTCACCTACACCCATGGTTTTTTCAAAACAGTGGGTATAGGGTTTGGTTGAAGACCAATACCCATGGTTCACAAATAAACCATGGGTATAGGGTTTGGTTGAAAACCTATACCCACGGTTCTCCAAAAACTGTTGGTATAGGTTATTTCTATAGCCATAGTTTTGGTAAACTATTGCTATAGATTCCCCACATAAGCACGCGAAAAAAATTTCCCGCCAGACAAAAACAAATTTCAAGGGACACCCTATTGGCATGGTTCTCTACATATAGGTATGGATTAGATATATATATATATAAGTAAATTTATATTAACATATTGATAACCCAATTTGGTGTAGTTTTTATGTGTGTGGATTGTATGCAATCCACCCAAGGATTGAAACTAGTGGTCGGAAAGTTTTTAAATCCTATACACATGGTTTCAAAATTGTGGGTATGTGGTAATTGACAATGTGGAATACACCTATTCAAAAGGTTCATAACCATCGGTATATAATTTTCAAACAATGGATATATCTCAAAGCTATACCAATGATATAAGGTCCCATATTTAGCTGAACCATTCATATAAAATATACCCATGGTTTTATGTGGTATACCCATCGTTCCAAACCATGTATATAAAGTTATTTTATAGTAGTGAATGGTTTCCCTGAACAACATGTGTCTTTATTCCAACCATCACCGGATATAAAGTGACATCCATAAATCTAGTTTTGGGCCCAACTACAACATTAATATCCATTTATTTCTGGTGACCCTTATCCTTACTCAATGATGTTAAAATACACAGAAAATGTCCTTACCGGATGACATAAACCTATATGGATACATGACTTCTATGATCATTCACGTTGGGTGATCCATGTTTTTTCCATATGACATTAAACTATAAGTGTTTTTTGGAAATATGTGTGGACTGATTTATTCCATCAAATCATACATAGTAACATTTGAACCTCTATACTTGGGTCCATCAATAATATTCCTTTTCCATCATGTTGTGTGATCCACGTCCTTAACGCATGATATTAAACAACAAAGAAGGAGTCATTTCCACATGATATTAAACTATATGGGTTTTCATGAACTACATATATCATGAATATCATTTTCAATTTCATACATAGGGACACGTTGATCATATATCTTTTTTCAACAACCGTTGAAGGTGTTGGTCTCCTGCCACACCTGCACTTAAGAACTATGTTCTTATTGTTTCCTATTAATATAGGAAACATAGTGATACACATATTTACATCCATAGGTCCAGACAAAATTTCCCTTTCCATCTTAGTATGTACATGTATTTACTACATGATGTTAAAATAAATGGACCCTAAAGAGAAATGTTTTACTTGATTCATATAATCATAAGATATGTATTGATGTATAGATCTCCTATAATATGCCAAGCTACAACAATCGACGGAAAAAAATCCCACCTTGGTGTATGGGGTAGAACTATTTAGAGTGTTTCCTATTGAATAATTATGTGTGGATTGACTCATATCATCACAAGATATGTAGTGATATCTGGATCTTTAATCCAGGTCCCATATATAATAATCTATAAAAATATGTAGCCAAGATATATAGGGGACCAGGTTATACCAGATAACTTTTTCTACGTACATGTAATATCTACTCACAACCTACATGCACATATAATACGCCTCAAACATTTCTTTTCACAACAGTTACTATATCCTTACAGCATGATGTTAAACTGTATTGATGAATTTCCTCAGCACATTCTACTAAAATGTAAGGAAAATGGACTCACTTCATGATAATAAACTACAAAGAACATGTGCTTACCACTTGTTAATAAATTACATAGGACATATACTTACCACATGACATTAAACAACATTGAAAACATCCTAAACACATGAAGTTAAACTAAACAGAATAAAATACGTCCCTACTAAATGAAAATAAACTATGCAGTCCAACACCCATGTTTTATCCATTACCATGGGACCATAAGAGTATTACCCTGGTCATCCTGAGTATGGAGTAATCCCATCATCTTTTATACACACTTTTCACAAATAATACTTCATTCCTATAGAACCTCATGCCACTAAAACCTTCCATGTCCCATGGAACGGATTCCTGACATGAAGAGACCTGTGGAATGACTATTTATATATGCTAATGTGTCATGTATATGAACCTATGAGCATCAACCTAATGAATCACTATAAGAAAAGGAAATTCTAATTTATTTGAGACATGATGTCAATGTGAAAGAACTCAATAACACAGTGTGATCTAAAATACTCCCAGCATGACTATCCCATAAAATTACTCATGACCTGAGAGCCTTGATCAATGATTTAAATCATTTTCATCTCCCGCTCTATAAGATTTTGGTTTACTCATAACCCATGGTATCCTAATTAGGCTCTTGTGTATCATCCCCCATATTAGTTCCATGTGTGACGTGCCCTTAAACTTCAAAAAAATGGGTCAAATATATATGAACTTAAACTCTATTATATAATATTCCAAATCATAGGACCTTAAATTTCTAGAGAAATAGGCAAAAAACATTCAATGTTGAAAACATTCAAAGGGAGGGATGAGAAAAAGTAGAGTATTTTCTTGCTATACCCCTAATTTCTAGAGATTAAGAAAAACCCAAGGCACAAATGAGCAAGGATGAAAGCTCACAGGGTCTACATTGTAGCCCTATTAAAGGCCATGTTATGATCATTGGACCGTCAAGTTTAAGAAAATGTTTTAGTGATGATTTATGATATTTTCTCACCATTAGAATATTTTTGATAGAATGTGGTACAACTTTTGGGGTGCTCAAAACCTTATAGGATATTACACTTTCCACAAATCAAACTTCATGATTTGGTGTCTTAGATCACCATAATCTTCCATAGACCTTTAAATGGATACCTGGAATCAAGGGACCCTTTTCAAGACTATTCATGTATGCCTATGGTTCCTTCATTTTCTCCTATGGTCGCCAACCAAATGCATCACTCGAAAAGAAGGGATTTCTTATCATTGTGAGATCTAACATTGCTGCAGCAGAACTCAACACCTTAGTGAGATCTTAACTACTCCTGGTATTAATTTCTCATATCATCCTCCTGGTCCATGAACTTTGGACCATGATTTATAATCCCCACACCAAAGAGTACAAATGTATTGGACATCCATAACGTTATGTCACCATTTCTAGTACCCTTTCCCAATTTTTGAATGCAACTATCCATTACCAAACCTTTTATGGCCCACATATCATGATTTGAAACTATAGGGGGTATGGATAAAGCATCAAAATCAAGAACTAAATAGCCCTATGGTGCTAAAACCCTTCCTAGATAGATTTATTACCATACCAAACATCATCATCTAGACATTGGAGTCTTCAAAAATCATTCATTCCCTTAAGAAAAGTGTGGGGATAATATTTTTCTCAACCATTCTATCGAAGCCTAAGGGACTAGACCCCCCAACTGAAGGAATTGAGTTCTTGATAAAAGGGTTCTTCAATCATTATGATCCATAGAAACAATGTTGCAGAATATGTAATATCAATGTGTTACAAGACATACATGACATATCATCCCCATCCCATATTCATATACTCAAACATTTGGGTCATTAATTAAATCACTTATATTCCAACTATCAAGGTAGACCTAAAATAAATATTATTTTTTGCTCAAAAATATATTACATTTAAAAATGTCCCATGGACCCTGGAAAAGATATTTGCCTTTAGGAGACCATTTCCATGACTATGCATGTATGCCTATGACTCCAAAATATGTGCCTATAGTCATCAACCAAATGTGTCAGTATTTAAAAAAAATTGATCGACATGAGCCTCATAAAAACCACTATAGTACCCAACACCCTAGAGTGTTTTGGGTTATTTCTGGAATTCTCACAAAAATATTCCATGATCACCCACCCGGTAAAATCTAAGGACTATAAAATAAAATGATAGAAGGTTTGAGAAATATAACGTAAACTTCATTGATAGAAGGTCTAATATAAACGACCCTACACTGTAGAAATGTCTGTTTTGAACTAAAAGACCATAAACAACATAAATATTTGGTTTGACCTAAAAGACCTGAAACTAAAACAATAGAAGGTCAATGAAAAAAGACCCCAAGCTACAATAATAGAATATTTGAGATAAAATACCCTAAAATATAGTGATAGAGGGTCTGAGCTAAATGACCCAAAACTATTTTGATATAAGTTCTGATCTAAAAGTCTTTAAATGACATCAATAAAAGGTCCGATCTAAAAGACTTTACACTACATCAATTGAAGGTTCGAGCTAGAAAACCCTGAACTACATCACAACACTAGTGTAGTCTATAAGAAGGAAGATTCTTATAATGACCACTATATGTCATTAAAATACATCAATATTATCTCGAAAATCTTATCAGAATTTGAAAAGGAAGAGCACTCTCCCTCCAGGACATGTATTTTACCCAATTATCCTTATGCTAATCACAAGATCTCATTGTAACTAGTAAATATTTATCAACACAAAATGTAATGTTGGTATAAATTCAAGAGTGCTTCCTAAAAATAATCTATTATGATTTAAATATTCATATCTAGAAATTTTGGTTTACTTGATTTAATATAATGGACGGGTATCATTGGAGATTTATTTGACATCAAAGCAACAAAAAATCATGCACATCATGAAAGAAAAGAAAATGTGACAACAAGTATGATGTTTAGAAAATTTGTTCATTGATCCATTAAAATAATTGGAGTCTACAAATTTTGGAGTCTCTAGAAGAATCCATTAAAAATATGGTGTATATCAATGATAAAAAATATGATAATTGTTAGTCAAATACACTGGCTAGGTCAGTAACAGTCTGGAAAGAAGTGTCAATTGAACACTGATGTTCCGCTCACCCTGCATCTTCAACTTCGACCATGGGAAAAAGTATCATAACCAATTTCAACATCTACTAAAACATTTTTTGGAATGTTACCAATGAGGATGATGATTTTTAATGGTTAGATTTTAGGTTATCTATGATTTCCTCAGATATCAATATCTACACAGTCCAAGAATCCATTTATTACAACAATTTGGATATCAACTGGACACCCTAATCTAATTCCTTTGATACCTGCCTTATCTTCTTAACAATATGATATTTACCTACAAAATCTATAATGTCCCTCTCATTTCTGGCCAATGCTCACCAAGTTAAGAAAAATTTCGTCGTGATTTCATATGGAGAATTTTGTTCAAAACAAAACACCCCTAAGTCATGGAATAAATAATGTAGGTGTTCCCTTTGGTCATATAATACTTCCAAATGAGTCTGAGTAATTAATGAATGAATCTATTTTCAGATTATCCTACATTGTGTCATAGACCCTGTAACTGATGAAGCAGGTAGGTCTATAGAAGGAATAACTAGTTGAGACATTATAGAAGCAGGAGAAGAGGCCTCATATTCTATTCTCTCAATAGAAGCATTACAAACTACTTATGGTTGAGGGATGATTTCCTCACTAGAATCATTCTTGCTATCATAAAAACCAGCATTAGGATCAGGTAACTTCCTTGAATTCTTTCCTAAATCGATGATCAACACCATTTTTTCTATGGAACGTGGGGCCCATAATGAAAATAGCATTTCTACATAGAAGACTACATGGCTTAGCATTCCATCCAGATAAAATTTTATCCATGGCTAGGTGTAATCTAGGCTAAGTAAGGTAGTATAAGAATTTGGAAGGATGATCACAACATCAGAATGCTGACATGAAAACATCATCGAAAAACGATATATGATTCCAGGGTTCTGCTCAATGTAAACATTGGCCAAAGGAAGAGGGGAAACTCTCTAGGTACATCTAAATTTATGGGAAACCGAATAGGGATTATATGGACGAAAATTACCATCTAATCCATCCTATCTATGAGAACTCCATACCGATGGGGTATCATATATGAACTTCTATTAAGGGAGCCACTCCCACTGTCGATAATCAACCCATTCAGTGCATGGTAGGTGGTGAAATCAATGCTAACGAATCAGAAATATTCATCATTAATCTCATCAGAGCTCAATGAAATATTCCCAACCTAGATATGTATAGAAATCAAGGATGAGATGAAAAATTGGGGACCCTGGAGGCATTATAATATTAATAACAATGGAAATTCTCTCATATCTAGCCAAATAAAAATTGGAAAGGCCCTCTAATACTTTAGGGGGTGATCTCTTATTGAATATGACCAAGGTATTGGTAAATTTATGAGACGACCATGACTATCTAATTGAGGTGATATTGAAGAACCATTGAGGTGTTTTGTTTTAACAATGTTTTTCATTTTTTGACCACTCAATTTTCTTGTAGAGTAATGTTTTTTATATAATGGAAGATGAAGTTTTAGGTTTATGGAAGCTTTTATTTATCATAATCAAGGAAATAAAAAGATTTTGAGTTTGAAATATGTTGTTGAATGATGAAGTCCTTTTTTTGTTGAAGATTTTTTAAAGGGGATGTTTTTGAAGAGTGAAAATTCATAAGATTGAATGTTTCTCAAACATTCTAAACAAAATCATATGATGCTTTTATGATCAAGAAGTTATCAAAAATCATGAAAAATTATTGATAAAATATTTTGAAGAAATTTTGAGGAAGTTTCAAGAAATCAGGATCAGTTTTTCGTGCATGTTTATGGGAAATATTACAACATTTTTTCTAAGAAAATAAGATACTAAATTCTATATAAATCAAAACCTATTACTTAAGAAAATCAGAACCTGAATACTTCACAAATCAGAACCTTTATTTTGTAAAACTGAGATCATTAATTATACAAAAATTGGAAATTTAGTTCTATAGATACCAAAACAAAAATTTTGGGAAAATCAGAACCTGAATTATGCACAAATCAAAAGATGAATTATTCACTAATTAGAACTAGAATTATAACCAAACCAGAACCTATTTTCCGAGAAAATAGGAACCTGATTTCTGAGAAAATAAAATCTTATTTTATGAGCTAATCACAAACTATTTTACGATCATATTTAAGAGAAAAACTGAACAACATTTTGGAGCACATTTCATAAAAAACTAGAACTAAGATCCAGCATTATCATATTGAGAAGGATATGATGAGTTCAATAAGTAAAGACTGAATTTCAATTTTTCTTAAAAAATAGAGAAATTTAAGGATTTCTGATGAATTCAATGATTGAAAATTAAATCAGAGAGATATCAATGTTTTTTAGATTTATGAAAGCACAAAATATTTCAAGTTTCCCGCTTTTGATTTTTGTGTTGCTTATAAATATTCTTTCAGATCATTTGTTCATTTTTAACTTTCAAACACTCACAAAAGGAAGATATTTGGAGAATTAAATGTGAAAAGTTACCACCATATTGAAGAATGTTTCTTGAGTGTTTGAGCAGAGAAAAATCGGAATCGTCTTTACTGTATAGGGAATATTAGACTTATCCAAATCAGAATGAGGATTCAAACTGATCATTTGTAGAGTAGATTAAAGAAGATTTTTACTCTTTTGTTTGGAATAATTTTTCTATAAGAAATATTTTTAAAATGAAAGGAGTTAGTATAATATTTCATAAAGGGAGGTATAAGGTGTTTAATGGGAGTTACGACATGTTTTATTCACTGCTTAATTATAGTGGATTTCTGTAGGCCCATGATATTTACAATGAAAAGAATGTAGGTTCTCATATTAAGGTCGAACCATGTAAATCATTTTCTCCTTACTTGATTTAATATTATTTCATGCGTAAGTATTTTCCAAATGTTCATAAGGAAAAAAATCTAAATAGGATGCAGAGGTTATGTTTCTTGATGTTTAGAAACTTATAAATAGTGAAAACTGATTTAACCACTATCTTAGTTGTTATTTAATCCTCAGAACTTCAATTGGTGTTAGTGGCTTATTCCCTTGTTGAATACTTAACATGGAAGACATAAATTCATTCACGACTAGTGGAATTCACACATTCAATGGAAAAAATTGTAATGGATATAAAAATAGGATGATTCTTTATCTCCTATCTATTTCCCTAGAAGTTGTAGATTTTTCTACTATGGGTTTCCACATATTGAGAAAGATTCACCAGTTATTATAAGAGAAATATAAAAGTTGATGAAAATGTTAGAAATAAAATCCTTATTTCCTTATCAGAAGATATTAATAAAAAGGTTATGGGTCTCAAAACTTCATTAAGTATGTGAGACAAGCTAGAATGTTTATTTTGAAGGTAATACTAAATTAAAGGAAGAAAAGATTCAAATATTGTGTAGTACGTATGAAGCCATATGAATGGTGGATGAAGAAAAAATTAGTGAATACTTCATTATATTAAATTAAATTATTTTCAACATCAGAGGATTTTAAGATATCCTATAAGATTCTACAATTGTGAAGAAACATATAGGAAAAATTCTAGAAAGGTTTTATTATAAAATTTATTCTGTAGAAGATAAGGATGATTTATCTCTTGATGAGTTTCATAAAACTCTTATTGGTTTTGAATTTAGAAAATCCCCAATTTTAAAAAATAATATGTTAAATGAAATAGATTTTGAATATATGATAAAGATGAAAATTGAAGATATTGATATAGAAGATCCTTATGAGTCTGAAGATAAAGAGGATGATGAGCTGAATGAAAAATTCATGTCTCTCTTATACAAGAACTATCGAAGAGAAATAGGAAAGTATAGAGGAAAAAATCCTCAAATTTTTTTGAGTGTGGTGGAATCAGAAACTTTTCTATGAATTTCCCCAAGAATAAAGTTGGAGAATATCTAAATGATTTCGATGAAAGACTTCAATGGAAGAAGTGGATCAAAAATGATAAAGAATAGAAGACTTCAAAAAAATTCAAGAAGAAGTATTCTAGAAAGAAAATAAGTATATTGAGTAAGAATATTGAATCAGACTCAACAGAAAAGTATTCTTCTGAAGTTCAATTTTTCAAACAATTCAAAACCTACATTTAAAAAAATGAAAAAATTGGCTCCTCAGAGAGTGAAGAAGATGGTGAAGAATATAATAGAGAGTATCAGCTCAGAACCTAACTTATTGCATTTCTAGATCAAAACATAACTCTCAAGAAATAAATTAGAGTACTGATTAATGATCGTGAATAATTTTATAGTTGAAGAAAATATGTCATCAACAAGATAATGAATACATTTAGGTGATTTCATGTTACACACATAGAAATGATGAAAAGATAAAGATGATTGAAGATATTATAAAAGAGTTAGAAGCTATAGAAGAATAGGTCACCAATTTTAAATCAATATTCTAACATATGAAAATACCCTGAATAAGATGAATGAAAACTTCAGCAAAGATAAATAAGTAAGAGTTGAGACTTCTAAAATTACTAAGAAGGCTCATTACGAGAATCAGATGAAATATTCTCTTACTGAAAATAATGTTTCATATGATTCTTCTAACATTTCAGGATCTATAAAAAGTATTGGTAAAGATTGGGTGGAGAAAGGATGTGATAATCCTATCAAATATTCAAACGTTGAAAACTCACTCAAAAAAAAATGGTCCAAATCCTGAGTATGTTAGAGATGAAAGAACTTATCAACCTCAACAAAGAGTCTATAGAGAAATATCTTTTATGAATAGAAAATAAATATTTCAAGGATATTGTTTGTGTTGCGGAATCTATGGGCATAAATCATTTAATTATTGGCACTACATATCTCTACATAGAATAAGGATTCATAAATGTGGAAGAAATCATGAAATAATAATTTGAAACTCTCCCAACTCACAGATAAAAGGAATGTAAAATTATTAATATGTTGGAAACCTTCTAACAAATAATGAATTTGAATGATTGGAAGATGTTTTTGGAAGGTGTGATCATTCTGGTCCCCATGCTAAATGTTTTATGACACTCTTTCTAGAACAGATTCCTTATGATGGAAAGAAAAAGGGAACTGAAAAGAAGAAAGTAGATGAAAGAGATTTTATTGTTGAGACATCTTTAGAAGAAAGAAAAAAATAATAAACCATGGATACTTGACAGTGGTTGTTCGTCACATATTACCAAAGATATAATAATTTTGAAGTGTGTTGAAATTCATGATTGGGGAGGAGTTGATTTTTTTAATGATGGCTCCTTAAAAATCAGAGGAATCAAAATGGTAGATATTGAAGCTAAAAAATTAAAATCTAAGGAAGTTCTACGTGGTGATGTGTTAAAACATAACATACATCCTTTGGTTCAACTCTACAATGATGGAGAAGAAGTAATACTAAAAAATCATTCTTGTGTCATCAAATTTGTGAAATATGGAAAAGTTATTACAAAGGATAAAGAAACAATGGGAATATATTCCAAATTGAAGAAATCAATAACTCATGTTACATCAGTTCATAAGATGAAAACAAATTGTGTCACTGAATAATTGGTCACCTTGGTCAGAAAAGTATGTGCATACATTCTAGAGTTGATTCCATTCATAATTTTACAGGGCTAAAAATAAGATATGAATATTTTTATATTACATGTTAGAAAGAAAAGATGACTAAAAATATCATAAAAGAGTTGAGATTCAATATAGGAGACCATATATTCTTATTCATTCTGATCTATGTGGCCCGTTGAGACATCAATAAACAAAATTGGATTTATAGTTTATCACTTTTATTGAAGATTCAATCGGATAAAAAACATGACGTTCATGAAGCATAAGTCATATTCTAATGAAATGTTCAAACTATTTAGAAAATATGTTGAGAAAAAATTTAGGGTTTCCATAATGAAAATGAGCACAAATAATGGTACCGAATTCAGAAACAATTCATTTGAAACATATATAAGAAGGCATGGGGTCAAACAACAGTATAGTTCTCCCTATACTCCCAAAAAAAATTGAGTAGAATAAAGGAAGGATATTATATTGGTGGAAATGGGAAGAATTATGTTATTAGAATAAAAACGATCAAAATTATTTTTGAAAGGATCTATTAAGAATGTTGTACATGTTCAAAATAGATTATTGTTGATACTAATGAAAAACATGACCCCTTATGAAATGTTGTAGAAACATATACCTTCATTTAAATACTTCAATGTTTATGAAAGTCCATTATTGGTCAAAATTAAAAATCTGGATATGGGAAAGTTTGAAGAGAAAGATGACGAAGGAACTTTCATGGGTTATTCAACAAATAGACGAAGTTACAAATGCTAGAACACATGTTTAAAAAAGTAAATGGACTATTATGTAGTACAAGTAATTGAAAACCTAAGTTCCTTTTCAAAATTTGTTAAGAATAATGAGGAGGATAAATCGGAGAATCCCCACAAAAGTGAATTTAACTCAGATGAGTCAAATGGTGAAGAAAGTGATTCAGGGAAAGAAACCTTGTGATTTCCTACCTTAAAATAATTTATTGAATTTGAAAAAATTATTTGTATTCATAAGGCTCAAGATCAGATAAGAAAGAAGTTGAGATTAGAAATTTAGGCTTCACTTATCTCAAAAGATGATCCAAAATCAGTTTTAGAGACTATTTAACAAAAACAACCTGTGGATTATATGAATGAAGAGTTGGATCATATTGAGAAAAATGAAACATAGAAACTTGTTCCAAGGACATAAAATAATAATGTTATCAAAAAAAAGTGGGGTTATAAACAAAATTGAATGAGAAGGGAGAAGTTTTAAGAAACAATGTAAGCAATGTTTGTAAAAGATATGCACTAGTGGAAGGTGTGAATTTTGATGACACTTTTACCCCCATTTCAATATTCAAATGATTTATGGAGTTGCTGCTCATCATAATAACAATGTTTATAAGATGGATGTAAATTCATATTTCTTAAATGGTGAGATTGAGGAATATGTTTACATTGAACAAATTTGTGTGTTTTTACTTAATGAGTATGAAAAAAAATATTCAAAATTTGAATAAACTTTTTTTGGGATGAAATAAGATATATGTGATCAGTATTTGAAGCTCAACAATTATTTTAGAAGGATGAAAATTTATAAAGGAAAAGTTGATAGAAACTTGTATGTGAAATAAGTTGACTCTGGAACATTAATTGTAATTGTTTATGGGGATGATATAATATTTTCTAGGGATGAAAAAATGTTTGTGAAGTGTTTTCTGTAGAGATAAAGAAGAACTTTGAAATTTCAATTTTGGGTGAATTAACATTCTTCCTTGGATTAAAAGTTCAGCAATGGGTAAAATATATCTTCTTATATCATGAAAAGTATTAAAAGGAATTGTTAATGAAGTTTGGGATGGCTGAATCCAAAGGAGATTCAACTCCTATTTTAGTGAGCACAAAGTTGAGTAATGAAGAATATAAAATAAGTGTGAATCAGAAAGACTTTCAGAAGTTGATAGGAATATTTATTTAACTTACATATTCAAGGTGTGATATATTTTATGATTTGAATTATTTTCCATGTGTCAAAGAAATCTGAGTGAATCAGATTTTTGGTTACAAATGGGATAATAAGATATGTCAATGTAATAACTTCACATGGGTTGTTATACAAAAGAAATAGGGAGATGCAGTTTCTTGGTTATACTGATACTGATTGGGCTGGAGACTATAATGATAGAAAGTCAACATCAGTGGCAACATTTTTTGTGTGAATTTTGTGTGAGTTTTCATAGTAAGAAACAATGTTTAGAAACTTTCAGCATAGCTGAATCTAAATATGTTTCTTCCACTCAGGATTGTACTCAAATTTTGTGGATGAAAATTCAGTTGGATGATTTGAATGTAAAATTATCTAAAATAATGAAGATTATTTTCTATAATCAGAGTGAAATGAATATTTTTATGAATCCTTCCTCCCATTCAATATCAATACACATTGATATAAAGTATCACTTTATAAAAGAGATATTGCTATTGGAGATGTTTTTCTGGAATACATTTCAATAAAGTATCAAATTAATGATATCTTTACAAAAGTAATGTTGAAGGAAAGGTTTGTTGAATTTTGGGTGTAACTTCATGTCTAGGCTCCTCCCATGTCTACTTAAACCTCGTAAAGAATATTCCCCCACCATTCATTGGATTATGTTGACAAAGGGAGAGATAAAGTAAAAACATTCTGCTTTTTAAGAAATTTTACTTATCATCATTTTTTTGATATAATTGTGGTTATCACATAATAGGGGAGAGAAAAATAAAAGTGAGAAAAGAAAATATCATATTTATATTAGAAGAAAAGATATGGGGGTTTATCATTTCATTTTCAAAATTTTTTCTTGCCACCGAGGGATGGAATTCCATAAAAAATTTACTTTATCCAGTAGTGTGGTGTCAGGACACTCTATTTTGAGAAAGGATATGTTTTTATAAAATTTAAAAACATTATTTTCATGAAAAAGAGGTCTCTTCAAAAAAATAGTAGTTGGAAAATTTGATAATTAGAGTTGTAAAAAAATACAAAGGGGGGATATCGAAGAAACTTTATGATGTTTTTAAGAAAGTTTTGTATTTGTTGACAACTAACCTTTCTTCTTGAAAAATGTTTCTGATATAAAGGAATATGATGTTGTTGGTTTTTGGATGTGTTTATTTATCATAATCAATGAGATAAATAAGTTTCTAATTTTGAATGATGTTGCTTAATGAAGAAGTCCTTGTATTACTGAAGTGTTTTGAAGGAGGATGTTGTTGAATAGTGAAAATTCAGAAGTTAGAAAGTTTCTCAAACATTATAAAAAAAATAAAACGATTATTTTCTGATTAAGAATTTCTCAAAAATACTGAAATGTTTCATGATAAAATATTTTGATGAAATTATTGAGACGTTTGATGAAATGGGAACACCTTTTCTGAGTAAGTTTCTAGAAACAATTGGATCCTGTTTTATAGGAAAATCGGGACCAGAAATCTACACAAATAGGAACCTGTTTCTAGATTAATTCAAAACCTAAATTATTAAGAAATTGGAACATGAATTCTATTAATATTGGAACCTAAATTCATCACAAATCAGAACCTAAATTATGAAAAAATCGGAACCTAAATTCTATAGAAATCAAAACCTATTTCTAGAGAAAACTAGATCCTGATTTATACACAAATTAGAACATGAATTTTGAAAAAAATAAGAGCCTGAAATATATGCATGTCAGAACCTGAATTTCGAGAAAATTCGAATCTATTTTCTGATAAAATTAGAACATTATTTATAAGAAAATATGAACCTATTTTATGAGACAATCAGAACTAATTTTCTGAGCATGTTTTTAAGAAAAACTAAAAAAAATTTATGAGCATGTTTCTTATAAAACAGGAACCATGATCTCACATTATCATACTGAGAAGGATATGAAGATTTTAATAAGTAAATCATGTATTTAATATTTTTAAAATATTAAATAAATTTAAGGAGATTTAAAAAAATAAAATATTGAACATTAAATAGTAGATATTTGTGGAGTGTTGAGATTTAAGAAAGTGGGAAAGATTTCAATTTCCCTGATTTTTATTTTCAATATTCCTAAAAATATTTGTTCAGGTTATTTGTTAATTTGTAAATTACACACATGCGCATATGGTAGAGCTCTAGATAATTCAAAGTGAAAAGTTCCCACCATATTGAAGAAGGTTTCTTTTACTGTTTGAGTAGGGAAAAATCGGAATCATATTTACCATAATGAGAAGATTAGATTTATCCAAATCAAACTATGTATTTGGATTGGGAATTTGTAGAGCAGATTCAACAAAGTTTTTATTTTTTTTTCTTCTCAATTGATATATAATAAAGCATTGTAATCTAATGGGAGTTAGCATAATAATTCATATCGAGAGATATAAGGTGTCTAATGGGAGTGTGGATAAGTTGTATTCACATCTTAATTATAGTGGATTTCCATAAACCCATAAGAGTGACCATGGAAAGGACATAGGTACTCACATTGAGGCCAAACCTTGTAAATAATGTGTGACTTAATTGATTTAAAATTCATACATGCATAAGTACTTTATAAAGGTTGAAAAAGAAATAAATCATAACAGGTGGAAGTGGTTATGTTTCATAATGTTTTTAAACCTATAAAAAATGAACAACTGATTCAACCCCCTTTTTCTATTGATATTAGATCATTGGAACATCATCTGTACTTCTACTAACTACGATTCCATAAAAAATATACTAACACAGATCACAGAACCTGTATCCTTAGTTGGGAAGAGTTATCCATTAAATAACATGTCCATAAAACCCACAAGCCTGATACTTAAAGAGATATCTAAGTTCACTTGGTATTCCAAAAAAGTATAGTCCCCAGCTTCCATGATGGACCAATACAGGCCAACATTGTCATAGACCTACTAAGAACAGAACTGATGGGGATGTATTGATATTGGACTAACATCACTATAATAAGGTAAGATATTGTTCTAGTCCTTGAATAAAATAAGAGAGCACACCATCATCGGAATCCTCATTTTTCCCTTCACAATAGTAAGAATTTCCTTCATGAAAAATATAGTTTTCATTGGACCATCCCAAACATATGAAGCTGGGAGATACTCATCATAAATCTCTCCGAGTGGGGGGATAACACGTTGTTGATAATGGTTCCATAGATTAATTCCCAGTACACTATGGAAAAATTTAATGTGTTGGTGCTAGGACACCAACGACTAATCATCTCCCAAATAAGATCGGGTTCGTGGTAGACAATTAATTGGGAAATCCACACGACTTCATAATTATTGACCCTATATAATTGATCAGAAAACTCTATCCAGCTATTTATGACCAAGAAGGGTGATTCCTATTTCTCAATGAAATTACTTATAGGATGGAGATACCATTTTAGTGTCCATCATTGGCCTGAATTGTTCTAAGAAGAGTTAAATATACTCGAGTAGCTCTGAGTAATAATATAATGAGAAAAGTCCCACCTATCCAGACCTAAGAGAGTGTTTTCCAACATAAAATAAAATACTTGGGGCCACAGTGTGATTGGATGGCCTTCCTTGATAGTTTCAAATTGAGTATGGTTAGAAGAAGTTAACACACAGTGAGATAGAAGATTAAAATTGGGAGGAGGAATGACAACATTATCCTACAACCCTAACGTATACAGAGGAAGTCAGTGAGATAGAGGATAATAAAAAAACATGGATGAGAAAAACCTATTCAGAAACATGTTATTATAATCCACATGGTATCAGGGATCATCGTTTCAATTTTTAACAATCATAACCCTATGATTAGCTCCAATAAAAGAAGATCGACTCCAACCAGAAGCGATATGATAAAATGTAAGTAGAACATATTAGATAGGTAAAATAAAAAATTTTCAAAGGAATGGAATAATTCTGACATTGTCAGGCGCATCATATTAACTAGTAACAACATTCGAAAATCACCTAAATGGATCACGAATCGCCTGAACCTCAAAGATCTCACTAGTCATATACACCAACAGGGGATCACACAATCAAATAAACATTTCGGGACACATGTTATCATTACATGGATGTGGTGAAATGGGCCATATGATAGATATAAGATCATATGATCCGGACATGAAACCCCAAACAACAATGAATAAAATAAATTTTCCATGTCCAATGTTCAAGCGATTACTGAAGTATAGTTCATTTTTTGTTCTAATGGGTGTTCGAGAAAAAACTGTCAGGTGAATGATTTCTAATGATATAGAATCATGGAGAAGGATTTTGAATAGTTCTCATGATCGGGTATTAAAAAATAGTCTGGTGACAAGAAAACATAACAAAAGAAAGGTGAAAACGCTATGGGGGAATGAAGAACCAGTGAATAAATCCTTCCACTGCTCCCCAACATATAGGGTGTAATGAACAATAATTATAACGATGAAATTTTACTTCATATATTTATTTCATATAGAATAAATCATATAAAATACTTATAGAACAAAATAAAAACTTTATAAATGAATAATGAGTGAAATAAGATGTATTTATATATGTCAAGGAACATATATCAATGAAATAGTTACTTGACCTTAGGAATACTATTATGACCCTTATGGATAGAAAACTAGGAAAATGAATAGTATACAAACCCACGAAAGTATAAATAAAATTAAGACTTATTAAAAATTATTGTATGATATATTTATGTTACTTTATATGTAGATTATTATTTAATAAATTATTTATTAAGTATTGGTATTTTTTTAAGTCATAAATATTTACTTACAATTTTATAATTAGTAAAATGACTCAAAAGGAAATTCTTTTTCCTAAATTTTATTCACAAATTAATAATTTTTTATCTTTCAATTTTAGGACAATTTTTATATACCATAGTAAATTTTTTGGAGTGTTATAAATGAAGTTTTATATTCAAAATATATAAAATGTTACATGAGTTTTTTTTTGGATTTTTCTAAAATACTTGAGTTTTTAATGAATCGTAAAATATGATAAAATATGATAAATGTTAAATACATGAATTATTGAGTCATAGGTGATGTGTGGATGATGTAAGACAATAATTTCAAACAATCCAACATTATTCTAATATATATGGTGATAATACACAAACTATTCATAGTATTAAGAAAAAAATAATAAACAAATGATTAAAATATTCAAAAAACACCCCTCTCCTCCACTATAAATACCACACCTCACCACCAGTTCTCCTCACAAATTACATGCTTTGGGCATTGTAAATTTATACCAAATCATCTTCCCAATCCACCCCTACTATAAGGAGCCTTTATTTTTAATAGAATACGCAAAAAAATATCCTAAATGAGGTTATCAAGGAGGATAATTCAATAGGTAAAAATCATTTTTATTTTATTTTATTTTATTTTCAAGTACCTTTATTTTATTATCATTCTGTATACACCGCTATCCAAAGAGACATGATAACTAAATTATCATTTATACACTATTACTATTTCCTATTAACGTAATATACATTATCATACTCTTTTATATATCTCTTTTATTCTATAAATGAAAACATCACCGGTGATGTGCCAATTTACCGACATCTTGGATGATTAATTTTCATTTCCAATTATCACCTTAAAGGCAGGTCATAAACCAATTTTATGTTAAAAACAATTGATTATATATTTATTAAATCCTACATAACTCTATAGAACCATTTTATACACACTATGTTAATTAATAAATCAAAACTAGTTTGTGATGATCAAAAAACCACCAAAATAATTTAAATGATTATCACTAATGTCTTATCAAATGATTCATCCTCATCCCAAAAATAAAAATGAATTATATAACCACTTAATATTATTTATTTTCATTAACAACATAATACATCAATTTTTTATATCTATTTCCATTTTACATGAACAACCATACTCGTAAAAAATTAAACCAATCATGAATACTAAGGAAACAAATGCTCCTCAACGATAAAATTATATATTATAACTCATCTAAAATACCATAAATGAACTTAATAAAATTATATTAAATAAAATAACTGTATAAAATGATATGAATTAATTAATCAATGGATTTAATTTGATTATCAAGGTCATTAAGGTCAAGTGAGTAAAACTTTGAAACATAAGGTAAGAATTTCTTCCCAAACCTCCATTTTCATTCAATTTATTATTTCTCCCAATTTAAAAAAATTTAATTATTCATTATTTTTATATTAATAATCTACATTCTGTTTATATGTTCTAAAACCACTTATCCAAATCATTTATTTTTTCTTTTATGGTGAAATAAATGTTTTACAAGGTTCCTTTATAAATGCTTCTCGATACGTTATCCTGACTAAAGGGAACTTTTTGTCTTCATACCTATTTTAAATTATCATACATAACCATTTTTATGACACACATATATTTATAAAATCACTAATTTTTCATAAAGAATATATATTTGTTCATTTTTTGTTTTATACAAACTATAATGATAAATAAAAATGTTTGTTTTCAAAAGAACTCGTCATTGCAATGTAAAAAGGGTATTTCTATAATGAATTCCATTATGATTTCTAGAGTATTTTCATATATTTCAACATACCTCTTTTATATTATGATTTATTAATATTGATATCTTATTATTAACATATACCATAATTTATTTAATTGGTTAAGATCAATTTGACCGTGGATGTGCTATTTTCATACCATTCAACAAACTACTCAGAATGGTTAGTGATTATGTTTAAATACTGGGGAAATATTTTTTCATTTCATATGTATATGATGTTTGTGGTTAAACTAATTAATATTATGAATGAATTTGACTTCTTATATTATTTATGAGGCCGTCTATATCCCCTTGATGCATTAGTAGGTCTCATTAGACAAAGAAGAAATTGATTTTGCCACGACCTTAACAATTTATTTTCAAATGTTTTGGTTCAGGGCTCAATGGAATGTTTCCAATGTCTGAAATTATGAATTACCTCACTATGATATTTGTAATTTATAAATAATGTTATATTTTTTGTTGTATTATATTCATGGTCTTGTTTTATTTTATTATTTTTATGGAATTGTTTATTCAATTGTTATTCTTTCCATTTTATGCTCAATTTTATGGTCCAATGGCATGTGTTTTTAGACATTCACCCCAAATTATTGTTTATATTTAATTTTGTTGTATTACATACCCTTATAGAGAATATGAGATCATCCCTTTTATGTTATATTTCCCCCATGATACAAATATGTATCTTATGAATGGCTTGCATGGATAATCTAAAAATTTATGGGTGTATCCAAGGGAATTTCTATGTTGTATTTCATTTAAAGTTTTCATGTAAAGTTATTGTATGTAATATGGATTCCAAGACAACTAAACTAACTGTTAATTTGGGATATGTTTCTTGTATCTATTAAAATGAATCAATGTATGTCACCGGATCTAGGAAACTAGGGTCGAGGTTATTACAATTAGAATAAGAGCAACTTTAGTAGAATCCTTGGAAAATATATTAAGAAAACATAGATTATGGAACATAACCCAAAGATAGACTCTGAAGATAAGAATTGAATAACATCGTAAATTTTTTGGAAGGTATATATTATTTGGTTCTTTCGAGAAATATATTCATGTTTGAACACTATAAGTGGACATGGTTAAGGAATCAATGTATCTAAGGGTAAAAACTCCTACTAGGTGTACCAAACCTAACTTAGGATAACTTGGCACAAAAAATATGCCTTATTATAGACCCGATGTGACACTCATAGAGGATATTCCTAGGATAATTCCAAATTTCATTCTAAAACATTATGATTGATTTATGATAAATATGTCTCCAAAAAAACCATGTTAATGATTATGATATTTTATATGTATAAATTCCAATTTATGTTAATTGCATTGATAATTCAAAATTATGCACTATGATTCATAATGTAATTTAGTGTATATCATTATTTAGAAATGGTTTATTGTGGATGTAATGGAAAACATATCAAGGATCATATCCCATATAGGGATTGGGATCCTATGAATAATAAAAATGTTGTTATAGGAGAAGAAACTGGTGCGGAGAAACTTATAACTATACTAGGATAGTTGACTCTAGATATGAAAAATAGCCCTACTCATATGGATCATCCTGATCCACAACATGGAGGACCAATTGTTTACCACATTATGCAACAATAACCACTAACATTCAATGGGACTACAAACCCATTTGCAGAGGAGTAGTGGATGAGTTCCACAGAAAAGATATTTCTGAATTTGGGATGTAATGAAAAGGGGAAGTTTATCTTGGAATTTTATCATATCTCAGAAGATGTTGATCAATATTAGTCATTGATTAAAAACAAAAAGTGTGATGAAGAAATTGAAAATATTGAATGGAAATATTTTAATGAAAATTTCCAAGAAAAATATTTCCCTCACAAACATTGAGCGGATATGGAGAGGAAATTATTGAGTCTGAAAACAAATAGGATGAATCCATTGAGAAGTATGTAGACAAATTTACAAGAATAACAAGCCATGATGTAGACTACATATGTAATGTAAGTTTAATGATTGATTCATTCTTTAATGGTTTAAATATATTCCAATGAAGGGCATCGTCTCCCAAAATTCCTCATCATATGAAGATATAGTCTGATGTGCTATGAAGAGAGAGAAATAATTATCTATGTACTATGGATTTAAGGGAAACAAGGGATGAAGATGTTGGAAGAAGAAATAATGGATAAAGGGAAGAAATTTTTTTTATTATCCAATGTGCAATACTTTTGGAAGGAGACATTACAGTGCATTATTTAAAAGAAAAATATTCTGTTATAGGTGTCAACATAAAGGCCACCAAGCCCGTGACAGTAATGGAAAGAAAGAAACTACCAATGTTCAATGATATAACTATCAGAATACGAGACACTATAAAAATTATTTTCCTAAAAACTAAGGCAACATTCCACAGAAAAGGCCAATAGATAAAGGATAAGATTATGGGATCAAAACTATGGAGGTTGAAGTTCCTAATGATATGGTGGTAGCTAATTTAATCATTTACTCAAACAGTGAAAATGATTTATTTGATTCTGGATCATAAAATTCATTTCTATCTTCCTAGTTCTCCAAGAAAATTAGACATTTTCCTTTTGATTTAATAAAGGAGTTGTCAATGAAAACTCCTAAGGTATTTATCACTATAAAAAATATGTATTAGTTTGTCCCGTTTATAACACATAAACGTTCTATAGTTCCAAAATCTATCATCATACCTATGGTTTATTTTTATATAATCCTTGGTGTTGGATAAATTTCAAAATATGATTTGATATATATTTTTAGAATAAAGAAGTTTCAATTTATAAGGAATATGTAGAATCCCTTATCTTTAGAGAAGAAATACCATTATATGGTTCCTATCCATATCCACCTCCAATATAACTTCTAAATGGAATTATTGGGGAGGTAGAGAAAAAATATTCTATATATGAGAAAGTAAATATTCACATGGATGATGTACCTATTGTGCAAGAATATATTGATGTATTCATAAGGATTTACCTGGAAATCCTGTAGAGAGATAATTTGAGTTCTCTATTGATTAAATTCTTGGTGTAAGACCTATAACAAATACTCCCTATAGAATGTCCCCCATGGAATTAGATTAGATGAAGAAACAATATATGAATTGAGTGACAATGCATTTATTCACACAAGTGTTTCTGTATGGGGAGATCATATTCTCTTTGTCAAGAAGAAACATGGATCCATCAGACTGTGCATTGACCATAGGGAAATCAATGCTATTACAATAAATGACATGTATCCAATCCCTTAAATTTATTATTTATTTGATCAACTTCATGGAGATCAATATTTTCTGAAGATTGAACTTTGCTCTAGATATCACAGTAAAATGTGAGGAAATAAGATACTCCTAAGACAAAATTTCCAACTTGGTATGTACATTACATTTTTACCGTAATATCATTTGGACTGAATAATTCAGTCTCTCTTGTAATGGATCTAATGAATATAGTGTTCAGGAAATATCTTGAAAATTTTTTTTTGGTATTTATTGATGATATTTTTATATTTTCAAAAATCTATGAGGACTATGAGAACCACTTGAGGGTTGTTATGGAGTCTCTTAGAGGAAAATACTTATATGGGATGTATAATATGTGTGAATTCTAGATTCAAATATTTTCACTTAATGTCCATATTTTTTCTATGAATGAAACATCAGTTGATCATATGTAGACAAAGGTAGTCCAAGAAAGGAATACACAGATGAACATAATTGAGGTAAGTAGTTTCATTAGTTTAGCTGGTTACTATCATTATTTCATTTAGAATGTTTCCCGATTAGCTAACCAATTAACCAAGCTTACTCATAAAGGGGTTAAGTTTTTATTGAAAAAATAATATTAATAATGTTTTGAATAATTGAATATGTGATTAGGGAAGGATCTGATATTGACAATATCTTATAGAAATGGTGGATTTGTGATTTATAGCGATGAATCAAAGAAATGACTTGGTTTTTTCATTATGAATAATGATAGAGTTATTATTGATGAATCAAGGTAGATAAAAACTCATGAAAAAACTATCCAACACATGATATTGAGTTATAATATATAATATTTTCTTTCAATTTATGGAGAAACTATCTCTATAGTGAAATATGGGAGATATATAAAGGTCAAAATAGATTGAAATATATCTTCTCATAGAAATAACTCCACATGTGGAAAAGGTGATGTCTAGTGCTTCTAAAGGATTATGGTTGTTCAATACACTACCACAAAAAGAAGGAAAATATGGTAGGAGATGAATTTAATTAGAAGGATCCTGGAGTAATGAACAAAATATGGATTGATAAGGATACTATGTATGTGGATCTAACAAGGATAGATATGGGAATTATCAAGGAAGGTGAAAAATCATTAATTTTTTAACTGGTTTCCCATCTATATTTATTTGAAAGGATTAAAATTTCTTAGTATGATGGTGAGAATCTTTACAAGAAAATTAAATATATGAATGATGGGATGATGGATTGATTCATGTATGAATATGGAATCATAAAATTTGGAGGAGGTTATGTATTCCCTATATACCTTAGATAAAGAGGAAGTTATTGGATGATTCCCATATCACAAATTTCTCTATAAACCATAGTTAAACTAATATGTATAGATATTTGAAGGAACGTTTTTGGTTGGATAATATGAAGTGAGAAATTGATGATTATGTATCAAGATACTTAGTTTTTCAACAAGTTAAGAATGAAATAAAAAATCTTATAGGAGTCATGAAACTTATATCTATTAATACATGGGAATTGGATGAAATTACTATGTATTTTTTCACTTGATTACCCACAACTTTAAGAAAGAATTATGAAATAAGGGTAAATGGTGATCGACTTATTAAACCTACACATTTCATTCCTATAAGGACGGATTTCCCACTGGATGGCCTTTCATGATTCTATATTAATGAAGTTATAAGACTTCATAGAGAACCACATTCAATTGTATCTGATCATGATCCATGATTTACATTGAAATTATGAAAAAGTATTTAGAAATCATTAGACATTGAGATTAATTTGAGTACATATTATCACCCTAAAACTGATGGGCAGTTGAAAAGGACCATTCAAAATTATAATACTTGTTTAAATCATGATAACTTGAATTTAAAGGTATTTTGGATTAGTATTTATCTTTTTTAGAGTTTTCCTTCAATAATAGTTTCCATTAATTTAATAAAATGGAACCCTATGAAATATTGTATGGAAATATATTTCATACAAAAACTTTTTGGGACGATGTTGAAGAAAAAAAAGCATGTCGACCTAAAATTTATGGAGGAAACAACAAAAAAGGTAAAGAATATTCAAACCCATATCAATGTAGTGAAAATTGACAAAAATATCAATGTTGATAACTGGATGAGATATTTGGAATATCATTTAGGAGAAACTTTTTTTGTGAAATTATCTCTATAGAAGGGATTCACAAGCTTCGGTAAGAAAGGGAAAATAAACCCCAAGTACATCAGTCATTTTTTAAATTCTAGAGAGAATTGGAGTTGTATAGTTTCATTTGGAAATTCAACCTAGAGTTTCCAAAGTTCATAATGTGTTCTAAATCTATTTTTTAAGGAAGTACATGTCATACCCAATTCATTTTCTCGGTACCAAAGAAATAGAATTGGAACATCATTTATCTAACTATGAAGAGCCTATCCGGATTATGGACACTAAATAATAGGTGTTGAAGAATTGGATGACTCAACTGGTAAAGGAACTTCGAAAAAATCATAAAATTGAAGAGGTGATATGGGATCTTGGGGAACTTATGATAAGGAAATACCAAAATATATTTATGAGGGGATAGTCTAGAAATTCTAAGTATAAATTTTTTGTAGGAGGGTAGAATGTAATGACACATAATTATAAGAATTATATTTCCATTTTTATTATTATTTAAATTGATAACAATAACAAAAAATAACTTCAATAACAAAATATAAATTTAATAAATGAAGAATGAATGAAATAAGAGGTATTTATAGAAGTTAAGGATCCTATACAAATGAAATAGTAACTTGCATTAAGGAATTATAAATTAGCTTTATGAGTAGTAAACCAAATAAATGAAAAGTAACCATGCCCATGATATTATAAATAAAATTTAGGCATCTTATAAATTAATGTATGATATAATTATATCATAGTATAAGTAGATGAATATTTTAATAATTATTAATCAAGTGTTGGTATTTTTGTAAATCATAAATAGTTAATTATAATTTTAAAATTAAGAAAATTATTTAAAATAAAATTTATTTCCAAAAAATTTATTCATAAATTAATATTTGTTTGTTTTATTATTTTAGTATAATTTTATGAGACCTTAGTTAATCATTCAGAGTTTCATAAAATCAGTTATACATTATAAATAAGTATTTTTTGAGTAAATATTGAATTTATTTAAAAATTAAATTTCCCATATTTAGAAAATTATTTTCATAAAATGTAGCATAATTTTGAATTATATTCATTGAAAAATTGTAAGGGAGACTTTTTGGGAATTTTAAAAAAAAACATGAATGTTTAGTGAATAGTAAAATACAATAATTTATGATAAATGTTAAATACCAGAATTATTGAGTCATAACCAATGTATGGATGATGTAAACCCATAATTTCGAAATCCACTTAATTATTTTAATATATTGGTGAAAATTTTAAGACTATTCCCAGTCTTGAGAAAAAATAATAATAATAAATGAATAAAATATTCAAAAACCACCCATCTTCTACACTATAAATAACACCTATCACAACCCTCTTCTCATCACACATTCCAATATTTGAGCCTCATAAAACATATACACAATACTCTTTCCAATCCCCCCACATCAAAGATCCTTTTTTCTCAAAATAAGTCAAAAATAATCCCCTAAAGGAGCTTCTCAATGAGGGGAATTGAAGAGGTAGAAATCCACTTTGTTTTCATTTATTTTTTTGTCTATTTATTTTATTTTCTTATAATTCCCTAAACTCCCCAATAAAAAGGGACATGATTAATCCAGTATAGTTTATATACTGTAATACTATCATTTTAATGTAATATCCCTCATCAAACTCCCTTTCTCTCTCTTTTGTTCTATAAATGAAAACATCACTTGTGATGTGTCTATTTTCAGATATCATAGATGGTGCATTTTAATTTTCTATTAATGCATTAAATTATGGTCATAAAAGCTTTTTTGTGTTTAAAAATATATAATATCTATATTAAAACCTATATATTTTTTTGTGACCATTTAATTATCATGATTTTAGTTAATAAAAGAAAACTAGTCTGGATGGAGACCCGCAGAGCGCTCCTGCAGAACCCATCGCGTGAGGGAAACCCTAAGCTTGATTCTCTATCGTTTTCTGATGTTGTCACTGGAAAATAAAAAGATGCGCTTCCTACTCAACCTGATGCGGTGAAAAAAATTTATGTTTGCCGAAAATCTTTTCGACATTGTGGGCAACCCGCGATTTCATTTTCAGCAAGTGAGGTAAACTTGCTTTCTTCTGATTTAAAATTTGTCTTGGTTGGAAAATTTATGAATCTAAGGCCTTCTTTGAAGTATCTTCGATCATCTCTCAAAGCAATAGGCTTTACGGGATTTCAAATCAGTCTCCTGAACCCCTCACACATTTTTTTTCGGTTTGCATCCGAGGAGGAATACTATTGGCTTTGGATCAAGAGGTCATGGTCATTTGGAGGTTGTTTATTGAAAATTCTTAAGTGGAATCCAGATTTTGATTCATATTATGAATCCCCTATTGTTCCTATCTGGGTTAGCTTCCCAGAGTTACCTCTTCACCTGTTCAAGCAGGCAGCCCTCTTCCAAATTTCTAATCTTATTGGGAATCCTTTGAAGTTAGATTTTGCAACAAAAATGCTTTCAAGACCCTCGATAGCTAGGATTTGTATTGAGTTGGATGTTTCCCAACATTTTCCCTCCAGTATTTGGATTCAAAGTGGAGACCTTGCATTCTCCCAAGAAGTTTTTTATGAATGATTGCCGGACTACTGCTCCAAATGCTTCAGATTAGGACACAATTCAAACAAATGTGACAAAGCCAATGTTCGTTTTAAAAGTCTTAAACCTGTTTGGATAAAAAAGTATAAAAATAATCAAGAAAACATGGCTGGACCTTCAAATTATGTCATTAGAAAAGATGATATGGTGGTTAAGGACAAAGAAAAAACCCCTGATTGTGTTACCAAGGAACGAGATGATGGGGTAAATGTACAATTGAATTCTCAAACACCTCGTGATCCACTCTCAAAATTTGTCAATTAAGTTATTACTGTCACCAAACAACAAGAATATCTTGATGTTGATAAGAGGGATTCCACCCACCTAACCTTAAAGGATGATGAAAAATCTGAGGGTCATGTGGTTAACAAAGATGGGCTTACAGAGGAATCTCTCAGGGTTGTTGTTGAGAATATTCCTAAAGTAGGGGAATCTTTTCATCAAAATGATCGAAAAGGCAAAAAAGTCATTATAGACTCAGATGGTTTTATCACTCCACTCCCCAAGAAAACTAGGAAACATAGAGACAACACCAATTATGAAAGAACCATCATCACAAGATCAGTTGCGGCCAAAAATCCTGACCCTGAGGTTCCTCCACAGCCAATTCCTATAGATCCCCTGCCTGAATATCCAAAAAACTCAGATGGCTCTGATTCAGACACCTTCTCGAGTAAAGATGATGAAAATGACCCGGCATTTATTGATGCCTATCAGTATGATTATGATCTAGATTTTCCAAAGGAGCTTGACTCCTGGTTCGGGGAAAATGAAACATCTATATTTCGGAAGTATAAAAATGGTGAGATAACTGCTCAGGTTTACCTGGATATCAGAAAGAGGATGTTTATCAAAGTTGCTGAGGAATTCAATAAGGATCCAAACTTTGATTTCATGAGTATCCCATGGTAATAAGTTTTGGATCTGTTTAACTCTTTGCATGACCTTTTGTCTTGTTGACTCTGGTTTGAATTGGATTTATTGCACAACACCATCAAAGAATGTTTCTATGAACTCTGATGGTTGGTTTTAGGGGTTTTTCTATTTGTTTGTGATTGCTCCCAGCATGTAGAAATAGTTTTCTGATGGAACAATGGGTGTTTTTCTGACTGCTGGGCTTGATGATCTCTGTCCTGGTATCTCTTATTTAATGCACTGGTTCTGTTTGAGTGATATACTCTTGTTTGTTGCTGTTAAAGTCTTGGAATGGAAGGCTTTTATTTGGCTAGATGCAATCTTCAGCCTTGGGTCCTCCACCTTTATATGATATCTTGAATGATTGATGTTTCTGTTCTGATTTTTGGAAGACTCAACATGGCTGCATAGATATTGTACTGGAATTATGTGTGATACTACATTGTTTCTCTGGTTTTTGCTCATCAGTTTGGCTGGTCCTTGTGTTCTCAGTTTGGCATGTTTTTTTATGAATCAGCTTCAAATTTCTACTGTATTTCTGCTCTATATTGTCGGATGAACTACTTATCTCACTCTGAAACAAATTTTCAGTCTTGAACATCTGTTTGATCTACTGGAATCTTTACTTCATGGATTCCTACACTCACTGTTTTTTCTGGATGGCTTGGTGATCTGTTTGGAGTTGGGCGGGCAGCTGGTTCTGATTGCCTGTGTATCTACGATGTTTACCTAGATTTGATCCTCTTGGAGGCTCCGTTTATTTCTGGTTGAGGAGTTGCTACATATACTGGATTCTACAGGTTGTCTACTGCTACAGACTCCGGATTTGATGGTTGTTTTGGCTAGAATCCTCAACATCATGGAAGGTGCTACTATTTTCTCCCTTTTTCAACATTTCAGTTTGAAAAATCAAGGATGGTTGTATCTGGATGTCTTCTGCACTCTTATGGAGGATGATGTTGAAGTCTTGGATTAGAGGATAGTATTTCTTCGCTATTGTCCTGATGTTGGTGTTCCTTATGACTGAGGTTGAATGGTTGATAAGTGAGTTCATGTATTACTCATCATATCCTACTGATAAGAAGCCACAAGTTCTAGATTCTCTGAACCATCAGCTTGTTCTTGCCTAGACACTGGTTGTTTTTAATGCTTTTCTCTATCTGCTTCAAGTGCTGGACTTTTTTACTCTGATTACATGTTCATGCTTTTTGGGGAAGAAGGTTCGGTCTATCCAATAGGTAAGCTCACTGCTTTTATGGATTGAATTCATTTGTGATGGTCTATCTTTGAAGAAACTGAATGATATTCAAGGGAGCATCATGATGACTCACTACGATGATGGATGTACTGCACAGTCTCTTGGTGATCTTTTATTTTGATGTTTTCATATCTGAGTTGTTTGTTTGTCAGTTTTGTTTTATGGTCTTCAAATCCCTACTGGTGTAACTGTTTTACACCTCGAGCTTGTACTATTACTCTTTATTTTTTAATAAATTCCATCGGTGACATGGAATAGGAAACCAATCCATTTCATCAATCTTCCAAAAAAAGAAAACTAGTCTGTGATGATCAAAAAACTGCTAAAATAATTTAAATGATTATCACTAAGGTATTATCCGACGATTCTTCCTCACCAAAAAATTAATAATTACTTATATGAAAACTTACCCTTCTAAATTTTAATTTATATAATAAAACATCAATTATAGATATCTATTCCAATTTTACATAAACTTCCATAGTCATATACAAATAAATTGATCATGAAAACCATTGAAATGAATGCTCTAGAACGATGAAATTGTATATTATAACTCATTAAAAGTACGATAAATTAATTTTATAATATTATATTAAATAATATATATATATATAATGTTTTAAATTAATTAATTAATGGTTTTAATGTTATTAACAAGGACATTAAGTTTATGTGAAGAACACTTTTGGGCATAAGGCCAGGGTTTCTTCCTGAAACTCCATTTTCATTCTGGTTATGATTAATCCCCCTTTACAAAAATTAAATTCATAATTTTTTATATACATATTATATATTCTTTTTATATGTTCAAAAATCATTTATCCATATCATTTTATCTTTATTTTATAGGGAAATACATGTTTTACAAGGTTCCCTTCTCAATTATTCATGATACATGAGACAAATTAAATGAAAATTCTCGATTTATTACCCATTTTCAAGTACCATACATAATATTTTTTAAGAGAACATTTTTTTAAAAAAATCACTACTTTTAAAAAAAAAATAACATTCCATTCCTAATTTTATACAAATAACTATGATAAATATAAATTATTTTTCCAAAATAACTCTTCATTGGAATGTATAATGGGTATTTCCTTCATGAATTCCATGATTATTTTATTAGAGTTTTTTATATATTTCAAAAACCCTTTTGAGTATTTTGATTTATTAACATTGGCATCTTATGATTATCATCTACAATATTTTATTAAATGTATTATGATCACTTTTGACTATGGATGTGCTATCTTCATACCATTCACTATAATACTCAGAATTGTTAGTGATTATGTATACAAGTTGGATAATTTTATTTAAATTTAATATGTATATGTTTTTTGAAATTTAACCACATTCATAATAATAATTCATTTGAATTAGTAAGAAATGGGTGGGGCTTAATATATCCCCTTGATTAATTAGTAGGTCTCATGAGACAAAACATAAATGGATTTGGCCGAGGTATTGACAATTTATTTTTATATTTCTTGGCCAAGGCCTTGACGGTATGTTTTAGACATCTCGCATTATGCATTACCTCATTAAAATATTATTAATTAACAAAGCATGTTATTATTTTACTTGTAAAAATCCATGGATAAGTTTCATGCTATCATTTTTAATGAATTGTTTATTCATCTTTTATTATTTCCATTTAATGCTCATGATTATGTTATAATGACATGTGTTTTTAGTCATTCACCATGACATATTATTTATATTATATTCTACTGTATTACATACCCTTACTAAGAATCTGATATCACACATTTCTTATGTTTTATTTTTACCTAGGATATGCATATATATATATATATATATATAATGAATGAAATCCAGGGATAATCAAGTACTTTATGGTTGATTCCAATGGAATTTATATGTTTTATTTACTTTTATAAAGTAATGTAATGTTCAAGTATGTAATCTAGATTAAAAAACTTGTAAATTATTTAGTCCTTTTGGATTCATGTATTATATCTATTCTAATGTGTTAATTTAAGGCATCAGCTCTGGACTACTAGGGTCATGGTCTTTACATAGGGAATTCCAAGGAATACTAATGGGTGCCTGGAAGACCAAACAAAACCTAATACACGAGTTCCAAAAAAATTCTACGAATCGGGTGGGAATTTAGTTTCATCAAAAAAATCCTTTTCCCCATAGAAATCCCTCCAAAGGGAGAGAATTTGTCGATGCCATCGAAACAAGAATCATAAAAACACAAAGGAACAAATACCCAAATATTCTTATTGTTTTCCCCACAAAAAAAATGAAGGAGAAGTAGGTTGAAGACCTGCGGATCATGCAAAATCCAAGAAGACTCATGAATGCATGAATAGTATGAGGTCATGAAGTTGTCCATGTGTAGTGCATATCATATAAATTATCTTTCACAACCAATTTTATCAGTTCTTCTCTCTCATGAATTCACCTCAGATAGTCGCTATCCATGCAGTGACGACCAAATAAACCCCCAGTAATACAGTCTGTAATATGATGAACACCTAACAACCCATCCAATATTTTTGACAAAAATTGGAGGAAAATATCCAAATGTTGATAGCCTCTTGAAGTTATAAATCATAAGTGATGGTTTACTAATGGGGAAAATGATTTTCCTTTCCAAAATTTAGGAAAACTTATGAGTCCTGGAGACATTTTAAAATAATAAAAGTAAATAAAAAGGAAGGAGGTGAGAGAATATCATGGGAATAAAAGACACATAATGTTCTCATGGAGATCCATAAGAAATTGAAAGACTGTGGCGACATTCCTACCACATCAAACAAAATCCCAATATCTTTTCATCATCGTCACATGAAGGGCCTTAGGTATGTCCAGGAGACCTCGCACTACCACTTTGACTTCATGAGGACAAACATATGGAATTGTCCATAAAAATCAGGGAATCTCCATAATACCTTCTATGTTAACATCAAACATCACCAGTATATTGAATGATTGTACTTAACAACATTCAAGAAGATTCATGATCTCCCAAAACATTGTTTCATAAATAATAAAAATCAAAAAGAGGAAGAGGTGGAAGCCTCATGCCATCATAATAATATTATTCTAATCTAAGGATTCTCACAACATAGTGTCACAATACCCCTAGAAAATCCAATCTGATCTCATGAATCCCCCCATGAAATCCATCATTGTCACACAGAATGTCCAACAAAAGGAACCTAAGATCATTTGGAGGCCTTTGAAAAGACATCCTGATCTCATGAAGGCCATTGGACATGACAATATGACAATATGGAAGTCATTCAGAATGACCTCATGATTCAAAAATTCCCCATTAATTTTATATAACCCAATAAAGGATTTGTTTACATGATTGATTCAATTTCATTGAAAAGCAGGTAAATCCCTCAGAGTGATCAATAATAGATACTCGCAAAGATGTGTGACGTTGAGGCCCTTCACCGACTCGAGCATAAACATACACAATATGTGTAACACCCCAAGATTTCACGGTACGTTTCCCTTTGAATAATGCAATGGCCAACATTGTACGCAACTTTGAGATTCTAACACACCACAACCAATCAAACTAGCTGTTATGAATAGTAATACCTACTTTTTGAAATTTTGTAAATTCTATCTCTCAAAATGGACTTCATTTTTGGGTTCTGAATATCGAAATTAGCCTAGGGTGAAATTTTGGTACTTTTTGGATAACTTTCATATTTTTGATGAATAGTGAAAATTACTAGATTTTAATTAAAAACAACTTTTTTAATCGAAATAATTAATATTGATAAATTATGAATTTGAGTGGTTTTAAAGTATATTTAGAATATATTTTTACCATTTAATTCAATTTTTGTAATTGGACATAATTTCACAATTAAACCAGACATAAACAAGTGCCAATCTTTTGATAGTTATTATCTCTAAAAAACACGTTTTTTGTTTTGACAACGGAAATTAATTTTAAATTAATTTCTGCCACTTATGTGTTTGGAATTTGGAAGAATGGATTCCATATTTGGAATCAGGATGTTCAAATTGTTTAAATAGGTAACTTTTATTTTTAGACATTTTGTATAATTACTTCGGTAAATATTTTATTTACCATGGTTAAAGGGTAAATCCGGTAAATATGGGTTAAAACATAATATTATTATAATAAAAAATTACCCAAAAATGAGTCCTAACCTTATTTTTTGATACATGTCCGACCATGGGCATCTTTGGGTCGATTTTGGGACCCCATGGTGCCACTTGTAAGTGATAGGGACACTTTATTTTAATTAAGTTAAAATGAATACAAAAATGACACAAGCATATATCCTTTAGAAAAACAATTTTTACATAGGGTCACATATGTTCAATTTTCTACTATAAATATTAATTATAAATATAAAAATATTTCCTACATAATGGTATTTTATTTATAATTTTTAAAAATTAAATAAATTAATTTATTTATGACACAATAGTGATACAGTAATTAACATAATAGTTAAAAATTAAAATGATTTATATTGTAGATACCAAAATAAATATAATTTGAGACTTTTTATTAATTAAACTAATTTTCTAGGTAAATATGACATGTTAGGAATGATTTAATTAACGTTTTTCGAAGTAATCATTCTGTTATGTGTTTTTAAAAAATAAATTATGGAATAGTGTCAAAATTGACATAAAAGAGTTTTTAAAACAAATATTATATTATTAATTGATATTAAATACCTAAAAATCTATTGTTCAGACAAGAGACTTAAATCATGATATTAGTATCATTAATGGACCACTTGGGGTCTCTTTGATGTATATAGTAAGTTTATTAACCATATAATATAAAAATACAAAGTGATATTGTAAAAGTGAAACTAATTAACTAAGAGTTAATACTTAAGGATAAGGTTAATATAATGACTTAAACCTATATAAATTCTATTGGTTGAGTTTTTTTCGACCTATACACACCTTAAAATTTAAATAATCCACTTTTGAGCCATTAGAAACCGAATATGAATTTGTTATAAAATAATATTTTCATCTTTTCCAAAGGTGCCTCTCACCCCTCTTATAAAAGGGAACTCCCCCTTCTCATTACTTTACTCCTTCAAAACCTTTTGGTTCGGCCAACCCCTGCCCAAACACTCTCTCAACTTCCCTCACAACAACCTAGTGGCCTTTGTTTGATCAGAAAGCCAACCTAAGGATCCCTTTTGATCAAATCAAAAGGAAGAACCCAACGAAGAGGTAATGTTTTTACCACCTTTTTTCAAATTATTTTCTTCTTCCACTTCTTCTTTATTTGTTATTCCCATTCTAAATTTATGAATCCAGTATCTCCTATATACTGTAATATTATTATAAATATAGTACAACCATATTCAGTATTCTATCCATTCTTTGAATGACATGTCACTATACGTGCGTACGTACGGCTTACCGTCTCCACGTTGTGGTGTAATTTTCATTCAATAAATTATTATTTGGATGGGTATAATAATTATGTGTAATTAATGTAAATAATAAATATAACATGATAATTATTCTTTCTATATGATATACCATCCAATTATATATTATTTTAACATCAAAATAATGATATTGTCGCTCGTGCGTACGTACGGACTACCGTATCCACGAACGCGATGAGATTCATTCTCCATCATATCCATTCAAGTATAATTATCATTTGATTATTTAAAAATAATTTTTAAGGACTTGATATAATTCTGGATATGAATAATATAAAACCTATCAATTACAAACATGGCTTACGCAACAAAACATATAAAAGAAAATGAGTAAGTTAACACCCGAAAAAACGATAATACTAAGATATTATTAACAAATAAATGTTAAAAGATCATATATGATATCATATTAATGTAAATTATTCTTGTATAATTCAATAAAAATTAATTCACCATTATAAAGGAGGTTAAACTACAGTCAACCAAGGAAAAAGTACAAAGTAAGGGGTTTCATATCTCACTTTTAATTCTGTGAGAATTCCATTGTTCACCACTTATTAATTACATGTGGTGTGTGTACTTCCCATGTTTGTATTAATTATGTAATATAATTTAATTCATCTATATTTACATCATCATTGTATGATCCTTCTTTCATGGGTGTATGTTTTGTATGTTACCAAATCAATAAGGGAATTTGGAATTTCAATTTACACTCATTCGGCTTTACACATACTTTATTGATTATTTTACTCCAAGATTATGTGAAGAATCACTATTCATTTGATTATGTTATAATTTCCACTCCCCTTCTGTGGATATAATTTTTATACACATAATCAATCCATTTATAAATTCTCAAGTCATAGGTATGAACTTGATAAGAGTAATTTTAACTCAATCTCCATTTGTTGAGTTAAATATCCAATTCATTGGTGTTGTTTTTTTACAAGAATATGTGTGAATGTCATCTGATTGATTTACACTAAATATCCAATCATGTTGAGTGTATTTATATTTTTCACACATAATTATGTCGTAAATTTATCGTTAACCAAAGGATATTGTCTTTATAAGTGAATTCATCTCAATTTACATTCCATTGAGACTTCTTTGTTGTTATACACCAAATCACTTTTATATGGTGTATATAATGTACTTTGACATAGTATATCATGAATCACTTTATTCTCATGATATTATAAAGTTTTGATTACCTCAATTATTTTTATTCAAGTGTCTTTCTTTTGGTTAGAAACTCTAACTAAAATACATTTTAAAGTGTTTTAAAGATTGATTATTTTAAATCTTTCTCATTAATGGTCTTGTTTTAAAAATTGTTTTAAGGATTTATTTATATGAACATTAATGTTTTAAAATCAAAATTGCTTTTAAAAGTTTCAAACTGGTATGAGAAACTTTGATTCTAAAATCTATTTTAAATGGATTCTTGACAAATAGTGTGTCTTTTAAATGATTTCAAGAAAAAGGTTGATATTTCACTCTAATTATTTTGATGATTATTTTCATCTATGTCAATATCCTTCATCACTCTCGATTGAGATTAATATGATACAATACAATCTTCCATATTGTATCGAATGAGTTATGTTTGACTGTGGATGTGCTATTTTTATACCATTCATGGTTTGTGGATAAAGTATTGACATTTCATATGCTAGTTTTAATACAAATGTTTATGTTTTGTTTAAAACTTTTCATATGAGGAATGCATAGGACTTAGTAAGTTATGGGTGGAGCCCGCTATAGCTCCTCGATGCATCGGTATGTCTCATGAGAAAAACTAGTGTCTTGGCACAAGGCCTTGGCAAAATATTATTTGTAGTCTTGGCACGAGGCGTTGGCTATGTGGTTATGATAGTCTGGCATTATGCATTCCATCATTATGAAAGTGGTTATTAATATTTCATGTGATTGTTCAACTAGTAGAATATCCATGTGAATAAGTAAATGGAATTTTTTCATTTTATCTTTGCCATATTATGCTGAAGTTCAAGTTTAAAAGTCTTTTGTTTTAGCTATAAATTTCTTTAAGTGTTTATGCTTATCAACTAAAGCTTCTGCTATATTGTTATCCTTACTGAGCATCTGAGCTCACCCCTTTCAATGTTTTATCTTTTCCCAGGATGTGAAGAAGTAATTTATGAATGACCTGCATGGATAGTATGAGGGGATATGAAGACAAGATGTTGTTGTAGTTTTTTATCTTATGATGTACTGTAAGACTTATGAATATATCTAGTGTTTCCAAGACTACTAAAATAATCGGTCTTTCGAGACTTGATCCTTTGTGATCATGCCAATGTTATGTAATAATGCACCGACTCTGGGTATCTAGGGTCAGGGCGTTACAGTTGGTATCAGAGGAAGTTTAGTACAAACATTGGAAGCTATATTTAGATAATCTCTGATTAGAGCACGTAGACCTGAGATGGTCATTGATGATTAGTATAGAATATCTTCCTAAAATTTTGGTATTGTAGTGATTTTGTGAGTTTTCCGTGCAATACATCCCTGTCTAGATACGAGCAGGTAGAGGCGGCTCTAGCACAGATTTACCTAGGGGTAAAACCCAAAAACATCGCTTTGAGCTAGACTCGAACGGGAACTGGTTCACGACAACGGGCCTTGCTGCACTCTTGGTTACGACACTCCCAGAGGATATGCATAGGATAATTTACATTTTATTTACAAACCGATGTGAATTATTATATATAATATGAGAGTAAATGACCTTGGTTAATCCTAATGTGTTTCAAATTGAGAATATGGTGACATGTTAATCTCTAAATAATTTTATGACTACTGTTACTCACACAATGCTTTCTGGTTTTAGTCAATGGCTAGATTCCAAGGAAGTCATAGTGACTTTGAGAATGATGTACAAGGTGGGAACAGTGGTGGAAATGAGCAACAAATTGGAATGTTGATAGGCTTAAAAGATATCGTCTTAATTCCAAATCAATTTTCCAAAAATATGATCAACAATATATATATTAACCAATTTCGGGACTCAACAAAGAAGAGAAAGGTGATGAATGATAAGAGCTCCAGTAGTGGAGACCATGGAGAATGAAATCCTCAATTTCCATCATGCAGGAAATGTGGAAGGAGACACCCAGGAAAGTGTCTCAATGGGACAGAGAAATTCTTTACATGCGGGAAGGAAGGACATAAAGTGAAGAATTGCCGAAGAAAAATGAAGAGTACTATGGAAGAAGATAAAAATGGTCCCAAGAATCCATTTATAGTCATTTTCCATAAATGTAGGGGACCTGGCCATTACCCGAGTGAATTCCCTATTCTATAGGATATTTTCTTGGTAAAAGAAGAAGCTATGTGGAAATAAATGGTTGGAGAAATGTTTAAAAAGTATTAGTGCTCCTTGTTGATGGGTTTACTTTGGAATAATTTTCTCTTCTATTTTTAACCCTGCAGTTTTCCATGTGAAAATGATATTTGAGGAAGAATTATATTTTCCCTTGTGGATATAGTTATAAATAACCATTTGGTTTTATATGATCGTTGGGTTTGAGGCAATTATAAGTTATTATAATTTTGGATGAAAATTCAAGGTATGAGATAATATTTGTGGTTAAATTATGTTATGGTTATTTTGAGGAATTTATCTCATTTTGGTAATGTTTTAAAATATAGTTTTTGAAAAATGACAACACACAGACCGTGTGACAACATGTCGCGTCGGACAAAGCTGTGGGAATCAAACCCACAACCAAAGTGCGATTAGGATTTATCACCTACCACTGGACTACGTGAAGTCCCTAGTTAGTGTGACTATTATTTCTAGTTAAATTATTTTATTGATCAATAATAATTTGATTTGGGATCTTGTGTCTTATCAAATGAATACCCTTAGTATAGGAAAATGATTTGGTGATTAAGTGATAAATGTTATTTTGGAAGTTGTTCGCTTTGTTGTGAACACTATATGCCCACGGAAAATAGAATATTATGGGATTTGATTTTAGAAGTAATGGTGGATTTTTATCTATGTTTTTATTGCGGATATATAGTGATTTGGGTTATTTATGGAAATGATTAGGTTAATTACTTTTAAGTATGTGACTTTAAGAGTAATTAATGTCATTTTAAGATACAATTTAACGTGGAAGACTAAATTCTTATAAGTTTTGGGTTTCAATATTAGTTTGGATTACATTGAAGGATTTTAAAGACAATTTATTATTGAATGGTATTTATTTAACTTTGGGGTATTGATGGTTTAATTTTAGAAATTAAGATTAGTGTTTTTTTTCTCTAATGGAATATCCATTTGGGGGATCATCAGATATTATTCTAACCATTCTGGTTTTGATTAATCCTTAAAGACAAGGTAAATATATAGTTTATCTTATGTGGATCATTTATTTTTATAGATGCTTATTCTAGCTCTTCCATTATGACCAAGTCTTCTTGAAAACTCATTTTTCAAAAAAAAAATGAGTTAGTGGTAAAAAGTTATTAAAGAATGATACTCTACTTAAAAAGTAAGTATATCTCTTTATGTTCTTAGTCAATATCATAAATTAATTCCTTGTCCTTATGTAATGTAACTTAATGCAAAAAAATGTTGTCTGTTTACTTTTCCTACTGGGAGACTAAGGACCGTTTGTCCCAACAAAAGTTCATGATTTTCTGATTGTTAACTTTCTCCTGATCATGTTTTCTATCCCTCACCATAAAAAATGAACACTTAGTATATCATCTATATCCCTGTTTTCCTACATGGAATCCTAGTATGGGTTATCTTGGGTGACCTTTATACCTCTATTCCTTTCTTTTAAAGTTATAGTTTTATTAACTCTTTTTTCGATGTGGGACTTTCCATTATATTATCTTTCCCAATTTTAAAAAAAAATTGTGAGGACGCAATTTATTTAAGGAGGGTATAATGTAACACCCCATGATTTCACGGTACGTTTCCCTTTGAATAATGCAATGGCCTGCATTGTACGCAACTTTGAGATTCTAACACACCATAACCAATCAAACTAGCCATTATGAATAGTAATACCTACTTTTTGAAATTTTATAAATTCTATCTCTCAAAATGGACTTCATTTTTGTATTCGGAATATCGAAATTATCATAGGGTGAAGTTTTGGTACTTTTCGGATAACTTTCATATTTTGATGAATAGTGAAAATTACTAGATTTTAATTAAAAACAACTTTTTTAATCGAAATAATTAATATTTATAAATTATGAATTTGAGTGGTTTTAAAGTATATTTAGAATATATTTTTACCATTTAATTCAATTTCTATCATTGGACATCATTTTACAATTAAACAAGACATAAACAAGTGCCAATCTTTTGATAGTTATTATCTCTTAAAAACACGCTTTTTGTTTTGACAGCGGGAATTAATTTTAAATTAATGTCTGGCACTTTTGTGTTTGGTATTTGGAAAAATGGATTCCATATTTGGAATCAGGATGTTCAAATTGTGTAAATAGATAAATTTTATTTTTATACATTTTGAATAATTACTTCGGTAAATATTTTATTTACCATGGTTAAAGGGTAAATCCGGTAAATAAGGGTTAAAAAATAATATTATTATAACAAAAAAACTACCCAAAAACGTGTCCTAACCTTATTGGTTGATACATGTCCGACCATGGGCATCTTTGGGTCGATTTTGGGACCCCATGGTTCCACTTGTAAGTGACAGGGACACTTTATTTTAATTAAGTTAAAATGAATACAAAAATGACACAAGCATATATCCTTTAGACAGAAAATTTTTAAATAGGGTTATATATGTTAGATTTTTGACTATAAATATTCATTAGAAGGATAAAAATATTTCCTACATAATGGTATTTTATTTATAATTGTTAGAAATTAAATAAATTAATTTATTTATGACAAAACAGTGATACGATAATTACCATAATAGTGAAAAATTAAAATGATTGATATTGTAGATACCCAAATAAATATAATTTGAGACTTTTTCTTAATTAAACTAATTTTCTAGGTTAATATGACATTTTAGGAATGATTTAATTAATGTTTTTCGAAGTAATCATTCTGTTATGAGTTTTACAAAAATCAATTATTGAATAGTGTCAAAATTGAAATAAAAGAGTTTTTTAAAACAAATATTATATTATTAATTGATATTAAATTCCTAAAAATCTAAGGTTCTGACAAGAGACTTATATCATGATATTAGTATCATTAATGGATCACTTGGGGGTCTTTTTTATGTAGATAGAATGTTTATTAACCATATAATATAAAAATACAAAGAGACATTGTAAAAGTGAAACTAATTAACTAAGAGTTAATACTTAAAGATAAGGTTAATATAATGATGGAAACATGTATAAATTCTACTGGTTGAGTGGTTTTCGACCTATACACACCTTAAACTTTAAATAATCCACTTTTGAGCCATTATAAACCAAATATGAATTTATTATAAAATAATATTTTTAGCATTTCCAAAGGTGCCCCTCACCCCTCTTATAAAAGGGCACTCCCCTTCTCATTACTTCACACCTTCAAAGCCTTTTGGTTCGGCCAAAACCTGCCCAAATACTCTATCAACTTTCCTAACTACAAACTAGAGGCATTAGTTTGATCAGAAAGCCAACCTAAGGAGACCTTTTGATCAAATCAAAAGGAAGAACCCGAAGAAGAGGTAATGTTTTTACCACCTTTTTTCAAATTCTTCTCTTCTTCCACTTCTTCTATATTTGTTATTCCAATTCTAAATTAATGAATCCAGTATCTCCTATATACTGTAATATTATTATAAATATAGTACAACCATATTCAGTATTGTATCCATTCTTTGAATGACATGTCACCATACGTGCGTACGTACGGCTTACCGTCTCCAGGTCGTGGTGTAATTTTCATTCAATAAATTATTATTTGGATGGGTATGAAAATTATGTTTAATTCATGTAAATAATAAATATAACATGATAATTATTCTGTCTATATTATATACCATCCAATTATATATTATTTTAACATCGAAAGAATGATATCGTCGCTCGTGCGTACGTACGGACTACCGTCTCCACGAACGCGATGAGATCCATTCTCCATCGTATCCATTCAAGTATAATTATCATTTGATTATTTACAAATAATGTTTAAGGACTTGATATCATTCTGGATATTAATAAGATACAACCTGTCAATGACAAACATTGCTTATGTAACAAAACATATAAAAGAAAACGAGTAAGTTAACACCCGAAACAACGATAATACTAAGATATTATTAACAAATAAATGTTAAAAGATCATATATGATATCATATTAATGTAAAGGATTATTTTATAATTCAATAAAAATTATTTCACCATTATACAGGAGGTTAACCTACCTTCAACCAAGGAAAAAGTACAATGTAAGGTGTTTCTTATCTCACTTTTAATTCTGTGAGAATTCCATTGTTCACCACTTATTTATTACATGTGGTGTGTGTACTGCCCATGTTTGTATTAATTGTGTAACATAATTTAATTCATGTATATTTACATCATCATTTTATGATCATTCTTTCATGGGTGTATGTTTTGTATGTTACCAAATCAATAAGGGAATTTGGAATTTCAATTTCCACTCATTCGGTTTTCGGAATACTTCATTGATTATTTTACTCCAAGATTATGTGTAGAATCACTATTAATTTGATTGTGTCATAATTTCCACTCCCCTTTCTATGGATATAATTTTTATACATATAATCACTCCATTGATAAATTCTCAATTAATAGGTATGAACTTGATGAGAGTAATTTTAACTCAATCTTCATTTGTTGAGTTAAATATCCAATTCATTGGTGTTGTTTTTTACAAGAATGTGTGTGAATGTCATCTGATTGATTTACACTAAATATCCAATCATATTGAGTGTATTTATATTTTTAACACCTAATTATGTACTTGATTTATCCTTAACCAAAGGATATGGTCTTTATAAGAGAATTCATCTCAATTTACATTCCATTGAGACTTCTTTGTTGTTATACAACAAATCACTTTTATATGGTGTATATAATGTACTTTGACATAGTATATCATGAATCCCTTTATTCTCATGATATTATAAAGTTTTGATTACCTCAATTATTTGTATTCAAGTGTCTCTCTTTTGGTTAGAAACTCTAACTAAAATACATTTTTATTAGTTTTAAAGATTGATTATTCTAAATCGTTCTCATTAATGTCCATGTTTTAAAAATGGTTTTAAGGATTTATTTATATGGACATTAAAGTTTTAAAATCAGAATTCCTTTTAAAAGCTTCAATGTGGTATGGGACAATTTGATTCTAAAATATATTTTAAATTGATTCTTGACAAATAGTGTGTCTTTTAAATGATTTCAAGAAAAAGGGGGATATTTCACTCTAATTGTTTTGATGATTATTTTCATCTATGTCAATATCCTTCATCACTCTCGATTGAGGTTAATATGATACAATTCAATCTTCCATATTGTATCGAATGAGTTATGTTTGACTATGGATGTGCTATTTTTATACCATTCATGGTTTGTGGATAAAGTATTGACATTTCGTATGCTTGTTTTAATACGAATGTTTATGTTATGTTTAAAACTTTTCATATTGGGAATGAATTGGACTTAGTAAGTGACGGGTGGAGCCCGCTATAGCTCCTCGATGCATCGGTAGGTCTCATGAGAAAAACTAGTGTCTTGGTACAAGGCCTTGCCAAAATTTTATTTGTATCCTTGGCACGAGGCCTTGGCTATGTTGTTATGATAGTCTGGCATTATGCATTCCAAAATTATGAAAGTGGTTATTGATATTGCATGTGATTGTTCGACTAGTAGAATATCCATGTGAATAAGTAAATGTAATTATTTCATTTTATCTTTGCCATATTATGCTGAAGTTCAAGTTTAAAAGGCTTTTGTTTTAGTTATAAATTGCATTAAGTGTTTATGCTTATCTACGAAAGCTTATGCTATATTTTTATCCTTATTGAGCATCTGATCTCACCCCTTTCAATGTTTTATTTTTTCCCAGGATGTGAAGAAGTAATTTATGAATGACCTGCAGGGATAGTATGATGGGATATGAAGACAAGATGTTGTGGTAGTTTTTTTAGCTTATAATGTAATGTAAGACTTATGAATATATCTAGTGTTTCCATGACAACTAAACTAATCGCTCTTTCGAGACTTGATCCTTTGTGATAATGCCAATGTTATGTAATAATGCACCGACTCTGGGTATCTATGGTTGGGGCGTTACAATATTTTCTTGGAAAAGTGGCGAACAACCGGGTTGGTGAGGCCTATAAATCCCCCACCCCAACATGGTAAATGTACCACTACTCATGGTGTATGGATGAACTTTCAGAACCTCGCCTCATTACTAGATAATATTTCTCATAGTTGCTGATATCCCGAACAAAAAAGCTTCCCACCAGGTAAATTATAGGGAATAACCAAAGTGACCATGTTGCATGCATGAGGAACTTTGAATGATAACTCATAGACCAGGTGAAGTACTTCTGGTAGTACACATTAATAACATCCTATGTATCTTCTAGATAAAGGGAGATTAAAATAAACTAACACTGAAAAAATCTAATTAATTTACAATATAATGTCTATAATAAAGACTAAAGGTGAGAGAATTACACAATGTAAATACACACTGGCCAACATATGCTTTGTGTGAACCACTCAAGACATGTGAAAACATAAGGATATTTCACATATATCTCATTATGATCCTTCGGTATAAAATTTAGGCCATGAAAAGTTTTACAAACATGTCTATAAAAGACACATGGCACCCCTTAAAAATTCCTCAGAAGTCTCATAAAACCATCTGGGTTCTCCATTCATGTATTTAGATGTCCTTTAAATGTGTCGCATGAATCATATAATGATATTATCATATGTTTGATGAGTTTTGGGGTGTCACACAGACATGTTAAGTGACTATTATAATTCACTCTAAGAATATCATCCTGGATATGCGAAACCCTATGAGAAATATCGAACTGACTCTCACGACACCCTCTAAGCTTGTCAGATAGCACTCGTGATGAAACCAGGAAATGTCAGCTGGATCATGTAGAACCCTATAGACAAGTCATTCGGGGTCATGCAATGGATTCCAAGGTTGGTAGGCCATGTATTGTGATGTACCCTGGATGATTCAACATTGTTAATGAAACAACCCTTAGACATGCCATCCGTGATATGTGAAATCCCTCATAAAAGTCAACTTTATTAAAAAAAATCATAAGACATGTCAAAAAGACATCCTAATACAAGTCAAGAAGGTAATAAAGGAATTTCAAGCAGTCAATAAAGACATACCAGGCATACAATATGTCCGAGTCAATAGGGAATTCTTGGACTTGAAAAAAATTGTTTATACACAGTGTGTAAGCCCCAATCATAAGCGAAATCCCATTCTGTAATCCCTTGAAAATGAACTACGGGAATTCAAATTCATTATATAACTAGGATTTTTCGGATTACTTCTTATCTCCTGAGCTCTATATCAAACCTATAAATGGATAACTCAATACATAAGTACCTCATCTACAACTAAATGAGACTAATCATTTTCCGTCCCTTGTTTCTCACACGAATAATAACTCACATGGGCTTAGGGAGATTCAATAAGAATATAATTTGCAACATGAGCCTCTGAAAAGGCACAAGAAACATTATATTGTAATCCCAAATCATAAAAGAATCATCAGTGTATAAGACCTAATAAAATGAACATTGGGAACATAGATTCCTTCCATAATCAGGATATATAGGACGTATCTCCAAGGTCTGAGCTCCATATCAACTATTTTATGGGATGTCCAAATATGTATGTTCTACATCTATAAACAATGAGACAAATAATTTTCCATCTGTTATTTCTCTCACTGATCATAGATCACGTGGGAAAAGGGAGATTCAATAATCCTATAATTTTCATCATAATCCTCTAAAAACATAAGGTCAACCTTAGTATGTAAGCCCTGACCAATGACATAATATAATATGTCCCGATCATAAGGTAAACATCAGTGTGTAAGCCCCAGTCAATTAAACTATGAGTACTATGATTCGTTACATAACTAGGATACATAAGTAACCTTCCTATGTCTTAATGAAAAATTCAAATGGGAATCCACATTATATTAATCCCTAACATATCTATTACATTTCATCCATCAGGACCCAATCATTACCATGGTCTGATCATCTTTTATCATCCATTAATGAAGTGAGAAATCAATTGAACTATGAGGTTTCTGATTCCTTCCACAAACAGGTTACGTAGGATACCTTCCTAAGGCCCGAGTCAAAATTCAAATGGTAATCCACATCAGTGTAATCCCCAACATGTATCAGGCATATCAACCACTGGGGCTCAATAATTCCTAGGGGATGTTCATCGTTCCTAACCCTTCATTGGACTAAGAAACCAACTGAACTACAGTGACTCTGATTCCAGCAATAACCAGGATATTTCAGATGCCTCCTTGAGGCCCATTATCAATATTAAGCATACCAAGGGTAGTACCAGCAAACAAGCCCAAAATATATATTTCCTGAGGCTGATCAATTGTAATCTCCTATTCCTTACACTAAGCATAGCTCATGTGGATTTTGGGAATGTCAATGAACTATTCATTGGAATCAAGAATCATTAATATCTAATTAAATATCAGTATGTAATCCATGTTTACTGGAAAGATAAGAATATCACTCGTATTAGGGAATCTTTATTTGGGGATGGTCCCAAGGGAATTATTTAACAATGATAAATATTATTTTTACTATAATTAGGACACATAGGACATCTCCTCGAGATTGGATCTAAAAAATATAGTGTCTTAGTTCCCTCACATATGTCATCTCTAAATGACATTAAACTGAATGGGTTTAAAAAACTATGTGTGTTTTCATTCCTAAAATAATTAGGATAAGTAGGATGCCTCATAATGGCTCAATAAACTCCGTAGAATATTAACCCCCTCCCTATGTGGTAAAAAAATTCCAAAGAGCTTGGTTATATAGCTTAATCATATAATCAGGTACCTATAATTGTGAAATAGATGGAGAACCTTAAATACATAAAGGTGGATTCACTAATGAGATCCCCTTTCCTCTATCTAATAATGATATTACCATTTCATTTGTCCATAAAAGGTACTTAACTGACTATTTCATTATCAGGGTAATCAGTCCCACTTTGGGACGAGGGAGATATTCATTAACATATCTTATATCTATAAGAGAGTTCTGATGTGGGAAAACATTCCCCTCAACAGGGTGTGATGAGCCTAACCTCCCATCATCTCAACCAATTCAAGTCCCTATGTGTCATTATCTTTGAAACCATAACTGACTAAATACCTTTGGAAAGTAGGTCTATACCTAGTTATGGATGAGGTAACTATTGTGAGTTCCCATTAAGAATGACAACGAGATAACATTAATGATTGATCATGTAACAAAACCTCCCATAACCATCTGTCATGCCCATTAAACCCCACCTCAGTGCCGGTTTTCTCAGTCGTCTCTTCTTCATAGAAATAGTGTAAAAAGGAATAAAATATAAATTTATCAATGGAAAAGAATTTTTGGTATTACATAATCATGCATGGGATTGTGATGTAGTTATTATGGTCAACTATAAAAAAAACTATCACCATGAGGCATGAAATATATCATCATAGGGAACCCTAAGGAAATAAGGGGATAGTTTCTATACAAACCCACAAATAAAAAGGTTATTGTCATATGAGAAACCATTTTTTTGGGAGGGAGCATATAATTGAGATGGATAGTGGGAAAAATATTGAATTAAATGATATTGATTTTTATAATACAAAATATTTTTTACAATAAAATTTTCCATAGGTTCCTATAGAAGATATTATTCTTGAAACATATGTACTGTGTATGAGTAATCCTGTGGTTAGAGAACAAGAAATATAGGATTTTATAGTCACTAAATATGGGGAATCGTTATTTTTTGATAATATTTATCCTCTTCCCAATTGGTTTTAGTGGGGACATCAAAATATACAATATATAAAGAAGCTATGGCTTCTAAGATGGATTCCATGTATCAAACCAATTATGGATTTTGGTCAATCCATCAGTTTGATATAAATCGTGTTGGGTGAAAATGGGTTTTGAAGAGAAATATGGACATGGAAGATAAATTATTGACCTATAAAAAAAATATAATAAATAAAAGGTATAAAAGTATTAAAGTAATTGATTATAATGAAACATTTTTTTTTCAGTTTCCATGATTAAATCTATTATAATTCATCTTTCTATTGTAGCCTTCCATGACTATGAAATATTATAGATAGATGTAAAAAAATTAATTAATGGAAACCTATAGTAAGACATATATATGACTCAACTTGAAGGTTTTTTTACACATGAAAATTCCAATAAGATATTAAAGTCACATAGATCCATTTATGGGTTAAAGAAGGAATCTAGGTCATGAAAGATTTGGTTCAATGAAGATATAAGAGATTTTCATTACATAAATAATAAAATCAACACATTTAAAAGAGGTTTAAAGAGAGTTTTGAATTATTTATTATAGTTTATATTTTTTAATTATTACATATTTGAAATTATATACTATCCATATATTCAATTAAGTACTGTTTAAAGAAGGGATTCCCCATGAAGGACATAGGGGAATCAACATATATCCTTTGGATTAAGACCATCTGTGATAGATCCAAAAGGCTGTATGTACTATGTTAGAGTACATACATTGACCATATATTAATGAGATTTAGTATGGAATAATCCAATATAGGATTGTCTCTAGTGTCAAATGGTATACACATCTCCAAGAAAATGGGTCCTCAGACACAATGTAAGAGAAATGTAATGAGTAAGATCCAATACACATTTTTAATATGCTATATCATGTATTCCATTTTATATACTATGATTTGTGTTTCTTATTATTTATTCATATTTTTTTAAATATCGTGATGATCTAGGAGAAAAACATATACTTCTATTAAGGATGTCCTCAGGCATTTGATGCCTACCAGGGATGTGTTTTGGTATATATATGTGATGAGTAAATATTCATCTGTAGATATAGTAATTTTAGTTTCAAAATATATTAGAATGATCTAATGTCACACTCAGAATATTTCTTCCAATTAAACAAATGAGTGGTGAGCTCGAATATTTAAAAAATCTAGTTTCCACCAATTCTTCATTAGAGTTTTAATATATGGATACTTTTTATTCTACATTAAAGTTTTGTGGATTCAACACTTTTTACAAGATATTTGCGGTGTTCCTAGCTATAAAGATCCCATCACATGTTATTATGAAAATATTTCCTCAATGGTTCTCACAGAGGAGACAAGGACACATTAATAAATTTAGAACATACTCTTCAAATGTCACATAATGTGGGATTTCTATAAAATATAGGAAATCATGATAAATAGAGTTTCCATGGAAGAAAATATCATATAACCTTACACTAAATCATTATCTTAGTAGAAGTATGATCAATATGTGGGGGCCTGCAGACATAATATTGTTAGTAGTTGGCTATAGTGGAAGTCAGAGCCTAATAGAGTCGGTGCCCTAGAACCAACTTCTAAATACATTATGGATACTTAAATTATTTTATTCGGATATTTATCAAGTATAATATCAAATAAATGTTGTTCTTTGACATGATATAATATGTGATAATTTCTTAATTGTACCTATTAAACTAAAAGGTTGTAGATGTTATCTATTATGATGAGAACATGTAAGATCCATGATATTATTCATAAGTAAATTTCATATTTCTGGATGATATCATTTTATGGGTTACAAATTATATATTATATAGAAATTGAGATTCATAAGACATTATGATACTTTATCATGGTGTAATCCCTTGGTAATCACTAGGGAAAGAGATTATGTGAATATGACTCACCAATATGAAATATATATTTACTTGTGTGATTGAATATTCCTATATATAGAAATGTTTGTGATATCCCCAACACCAATTCCCAGATCTCGTGGTTAATTTATTATTTTTTCACTATTTTTTTAAAATCACATCCCAATAAACAAAATAGTTTAGTAGTTATGGTATGATAGGTAAAAACATGAATCTCACATTACATTAGAAAATATAAATTATATTACTTAGTGAATGTAAATATTCTACATCCTTGAACTCATTCAAAGATTCATTCTTTATATCTTGGAGAATGGAAACAAAATAAAGGTGACCTCAGATACATATTAATGGTTACATAAAATATATACTATCATGAGTAAATATGGTCTATTAAATATGTAAAGGTAAATAATTGAAAACACATTCTATTTAGTCAATAACATGAGAAAAAATAAAAAAATGGGAGGAAAAAATGACGGTCATATAATTCCAAATAAACAATACCCTAAGGTTAGAACATAACCATGGATATCATATTTGTTCAAATAATTCACGGACATCAATAAAAAGTTACATAATGATAGAATACATAATCTCAAGCATCAAAAATAGACCTTCATGGCCTCATTCCAAATAATTATACACATGCCATTTGGGACTCAGTCCATGAAATCTTACATAAATGGGTTATGACTTGACCAAATACACAAATTAGTTTTCCATATGAGGTCCAATGATGCATAATGGGGATATAGTGGGCCCCTACCATCACTCACTATGTCCAAATCATTCAACATATGATTGCACAGAATAAATATACATAAACTACAAAAACATTTGTATTAAAAAAACATACCATATATTAATATTTCCTTCATTAAAGTGATCATAAACCATTCAGAGACGGATTGTGTATGGTATAATTATAAAATATCCATAGTGGAATATATGTATAATATATTTTTATTGTCATTGATGATAATAAATACAATAAAAATTTCATCAAAATTTCCATGAGGAAAATTCACTTTTCATTTAGAAATCATACTTTAAAAACTAAAATTTTCAAAAAATGGGAAAAAAATTTCATCAAAAACAACATAGTAATTTTATTATATAAGCTTCAATGCATTGAATGATAATGATGAAAACAATTTGTTTTCATGTCGTATAAGTTATAAAAACATTCCTTTCACACTTTTATTCAAATAATTAAAAAGTACCTCATTCATGAGAATGACATGGTGATTCATTTTAAATAATTTATAAAAATTTAAAAAATGTATTAAAATATTATTAATAAATAATTTAGGAATATTGAAAGTATTTAATAAAACATTTAAATTAAAATATGGATATGGGAAAAAAAATTTCCGACTGAATTGAAACATAAAGCCAGTTTTCCATAAATACAAGAATTTAGTATCCTCAGTACAAAAAGTTTGAAAAATGATTGGAAACTTGTAAGTTACATAACTAAACTGATAAAATGATATTATTTTTGGTTTAATATATAAATATCAAATAATTACTCCATTAGACACCTGAACAAAATCAATCTCGAATAATGATGAGAATCTGAAATACAACCATTCGACTTTAGTATAGTTTGAATCATAAACCCATGAAAATTTAAAATTAAACCAAAATTTAAAAAAGATAAATATAAATATATTCATGATATTACACATCAATGGTATTTAGAAACACATCATAAAATAAAATTGTTGTATAACATACCATTACTGTTAAATTTGACAATTTGAGATGAAGAACCCTTACCGTAAGTTAAAATTACTTCACACATGTTTGAAGCACCAATATAATAAATATAGATTTTGTATAAATATATTTGATAAGAATAATCAATTATATCGTATCATATAATTATTTATTATAACCACTTATCATTTTTCTATGAATAATTATTTTGTTAAATTTTGTTCTGGGTGATAACTATATCATCTTCCATGTATGTTTCGGTTTGATACTTTTGTTCCTGGAAATTTGATAATGGATCTATAATATCCAGAATTTTATTCATGATTTAAATGTAATATATATATATAATATAAATATTCACGGTGATCTATAAAATATAGATCTAGAAAAATTAATCGCCCTATTCCTGGAGACTGCATATGATTTTTCTGCATAGACCTTGTTTTCATTTTTTGAATGATGGTATTAATGAAATGTAAATAAGAATTCACCCATAAAGAATATTTTTTATATCATATATACTATATATATTAATTAAACCCATCCTTAATATAATCAATTTAATGTGTAAATGAAGAAAGAATCACATCACATTATGCATTTGGTAATCCACACGTACAAAAGAGAAACATTATAATTTTCAAATGGATTGGAAGGTTAGAATTTTGATATGATATTATAATTACAGAATAATAAATATTTCAGGAATATTATATAAAAACATTACATTCATCATAACAACAATATATAAAATATGTTGAAGAAAAATGAACCACATCGCTATGTGGAGATAGTAAGCCGTATACAAAAACAAATGATACTTTCACTTCCCATTTGATGGAAATGATGGTGGATAATGGTAGTTTCATAATAATAATAAAATTAAACTATATTGAGAATATTTAATTTATTATTTTGAGATAAATACCACATATTAATTGTATATAAAAGACGATATTAAAACAATAAAATGACCAGTTTAGGCGATTACCTCTTTATTGAATTGACTCCCTTTAGATATCCTCGTAAGAATCATAGGGTTAGCCTTTTGGTAATACCATCACCTCTATAATGTGGATAATAATTTTTATAAGCTAATTTTCTATATTTTTGGTGAGACAGAGGGCTCAAATTTCAGTAAAGAAGATATGCAATGGGTTTCCATTTATGAGTGAGGGGAGGATTATTCATGGAATTGTTAAAGTATTAAACAAATATAACTTATAATATATGTAAAAATGGAACCAAAATAATATATTAGAAAGATAATAATAGTATTATTTGAAATAATATCATTAAATAAATATTTAACATGTTCAGGTTATGTTTTAAGCCTCATCTATTAAATTTGATCCCCAGTTAACCCTTTTGACAATAGATCAGTACTAAAAATTTATACTCTTTAAGGGTTATGAATATAACAATAAAAGGAAAAAATGAACCATAAATGGATCAGGTTTTGTCTTTTCAACAATAAAATTAATTCTTTAGAATCAAATATTTTTATAAATTTTAAATCATTCTATAAATAATTAGTTTTTATGAATATATTATAAATGTTGTTTTTGACAGTACTAATTTTTTATAACATTAAATACATAATTAAAAAAGGGGAATTAAAATGTCCTTATTTATCAAATACCTAATAATTTATATAAATATATAAAATTAATGGTGAACATTAAGTCACTAAAATTATATCAATTTTAACATTTTTTAAATCAATTAATTTATTTTTATTTTTATTGAATTAATATTGTATCAGTGTTGTGTAAGAATTTAATTGAATTATATTGTCACTAAAATTTATAAATAATTTACCATAATAAAAAATTATCTTTCAAATGAATATTTATATTTAAATATAGCCTCTATTTATCATTAAGTAAAAAATTTAAATTCAACAAAACAAAGAGAAATTTTTTTTGGACTTTCCTTTAAATAACACAATATAAGGGTATAAATCATGAGAAAATGGAAATGGGTATAGAAGCTCATAAATTCAAATATTCTTTTTGGGTATGGATGAAATAATTTCATAAAATGAAATTGAGGTATCTATTAGGATCGTTTTTAGTCCCCAGTGTATAATATTTATCCTTAATTTCTTGATTATCCCTTACCAGGATGACAATTTTTTATTATGGTTAGAAATCAAAATGACCAAAATTAAAAGGGGTTTATTTAGAAAATTTGGAACCACTGATTAAAAAATATGGATTTTTTTTCAATAGGTAATTTCTATAAACGGGAATAGATAATTATAATCAAAACACTTTACAAAATGAAAAAAAGTTTGTATGAAAATTAATTTTAGTTAAAATAATGATATTTATAAAAAAATAATATATAAAATTGATTCCAATAAACATAATTCAAGTATTTATAATATTTTAGAACTAATTTTAGTATAAATAAATCTAGAACAAAATTGAACAACATAAATTCTTAAAAAATTTCAGTTTTCAATAAAAATCAATATTTTTTAATATTTACTATAAAATAAATCATTTTTAAAAAAATATAACATCTCACCCTAATATAATATTTATCGAATGATTTTAAATACAAAATTATTTTAAAAAATATAATTTATGTACATTCAAAAAATAAATGATAATATTTTCTCATAAAAACCAATAAAATTATTATTTTTCAATAAAAAACATTTCTAAAACATGAAATAAGATTATTGAAAATTGATTAATTTTTTTAAGAGTTAACAAATTCATTATTATTTAGTATTTCCATTGTATATTTTTTTAAATTTTGTTAATACCATTCATACATGGAAATTCAAAGACAACGAGATAATTTTGACATCAAATAACAATATTTTAGTATAATATCATAGTTTTCATAAAATCAATACTATATATCCTATACACTATTAGACATAGTCATATTTTTATTCTTTAGAGAAATTAAATTATACCCCCATAAAAAATTGTTCCCTCCAAATTTTATCGCTATAATTAATGGATAACCCTTTATTGAAAACCCACAGTGTACAATGTATTAAAAAAACTATTTATAAATCATGAAGAGTGAGAAACATTATGGTTACGTAAAATATCACATATTCATGTTTCAAGATAAGGAGAGAATTGGTGGGAAGTTAATAAATAGGAATGGAAGAGAAAAAAAATCCTTGGAAAAATATATAATAATAGAGAATACAGTGAGGAGAATGTTAATTATGAATAGAACCCTTAATTTTTAAGGGTTAAAGAGATAATAAACTCAATAGAAATAAATTTAATTTAGATAAAATTTTTATTTCATGATTGATTTCTTAAGTTTGATGGATTATTGTTATTATTAAATATATATAATAGGTATATATACATACTTTAAAAGTATAATTTCATCCTTTAATAAATTTCCACCAAAATTGCATGTTTTCTACAAGTTATGACTATTCAAGATGAATTTTTATGCGTGAATCACTAAAACCAACTTCTGATGTAATACACCGAAATTCTAAAGTAAGAACGTTATATTCGATAACATGCATAACACACAACACAAAAAATGAAATGGGATATAATACCCCAATACTTTAAAATATATTTACTATTTATAAATTATTTGATATATTTCATATTTGGGGGTTCACACAACACTGAGTTAGCATGTGTTACATGTAGGAGCGATCTTCTTCGATGGCTTGTGTTACACGCAAGACAATGTTTTACCATATAATAATATTTTTTTAAAATATTATTATTTATTATAATAAAGTATAAATTAGCCGTTAAACAAGTGAATTTATAAATGGTTAAAAAAATTATGAAAATATATACTTTACCCAAACATAATATGAATAATTAGTTTATAATTAATTAGAAATGAAAATATAAACCAATTGAATAGAATGAAAATATTATTATTTTTATAATCATAAAGGAATTATTTAATAATAAAATAAATAAATTAAAATTATTGGATTATACTAATTAAATTTTTTTTATATATTCAATAAAATATTTTTGATAATCATCCAATATATTCGATATACATTTGATAATAATAAACTCAATATTACACATAAAAACTTATATTTTATTTCGGCATTTTTACCATATTTTAAAGGAGACCCCATTTTAAATCCAATTTTTAACACTTTAAGAAATTTAATATGCCAAAATAATATTTTTCATTCAAATAGAAACATAAAAATTATCATAGGGAGACGTTTTGGTATTTTTTTTTGGAAAGTTACAATTTTTAATGAATAATGAAAAATACTAAACTTTAATCCAAAACTACTTTTCATCTAGTTTGTTTATAAATTCAAATTTTAATTTTAATTGTTTTAAAATTATAATTATACTATAAATTTATTAATTTATCCATTTTAGTTTATTTTAAACAATTTACCTTTTAAATTGGCTGTAAAAACATAGATACTTTTAGGACATTTTAACTTTACAAACCCAGATTGTTGTCACGTCTACGAGTTCAATATAAATTTAATATCTACAACTTATGTGATATGAATTGGAAAAAAATGAACCTATATTTGGAATCTGAATAATTTATAATGTATAATATGGTACAATTAGTTTTTTTACTAAACATATTATAAAAAATAATTATAATTAATTACAATGATTATGGTTAAGTTGTGCTTAACAGGAGACTAAACCCTAAACTTAAGACCTAAAACAACCAATTTTTTTAAAAGGATTTTAAATGGATATATATACACCCTATAATTATATGGATATAAATTGTACAATTATGTATTCACTTTAAATAAACAAAACATGGGTGGGGTTCAATTCTATTAAAACATTACAAGAGATCCCACTCCTCCTCCATTATTAATGGCCCCCTTCACTTCCACATCCAAACACCTATCAAGACTCATTAGATCAAAAAAACTCCTCCCAAATAGCTCCCCAATATCCCAAAACCCCCCTTGTATCATAACATGTTTATAAATACCTCCATGAATGAACTTTGTTGAAAACCAAAATAAGTTACCTAATTTAGAGGTAACACCCTCCCTCAAACTCCTCTCTTTTATTATCTTTATAAACTACCTAAAATCTTCTTATTCAATGATTGTATAAAAAATATAGAATAATAAATAATATTGAATATACTTAGGAAATGTATTATACCTACACTTACACACACTTCCATCTAATGGGTAATGAACATTCTCTTTATGTGTAAGCGGACTACAACCACTCTAAACAATGACTGTACAGTTTTCACTTACTACCTCTCATGGAGGAAATTATGATGGAAAATATTCTTATATAATATATGATATTTATAATATATTTATAAATCATTTATTATATTATAAAACATACCTCTAGACATTCAATTTTTCATAAAAATGATAACATCGCTTGTGGAAGTGTAGACTATCACCCCTCAATGTGATGTGATTTGTTCACGTTATACATGGAACATATTAAAGACGATAATAATAAAAATTTATGTCATATATAAAATAAATGAGATAATTTAATTATAATATACATATGTAACATTTATGTTTCATTATTTTAATACGACAATGAAATGAAAGTTGCATTCATGCGTACTTACAGTCTACTATGTCCATGAACGGTGCATTTCGTCTCTTATATCAAAACATTATTGATTATTATAAATAGAAATATACTTTATATATATGATATTAAAGTCATGTTTTATATTATCTATATTTCAAAACCTTGATAAATTTTATAAGAACAACAAATTACATGTTAAAACTTACTCGAGGAACTAAGAAATTCACATCTGATTGAGATAAATTATTTAATGTTTATTATCAAACAGGTATTGAGACATTATAATAAGTTAATATATGTTATTATAAACATGATTAAGGTTATGGTATAAATTATTAACACATTCTAAACCACTATATTGGAGGTTAAATACCACACAACAAAAGGAACGTTATGGTAAGGGATTTTTATCTCAATTCACATTCCATTAAGACTTAATTGTTGTTATGAACCTAGTTTCTTTTATAAGGTTCCTATAATACCATTATTCATGAAATATCATAAATCTAATTACAGTAATGATATTATAACTTTCATTTAATTTTATTCCATCTTGAGGTTCTGATTTAAAATGTATCAAAGTGGGATGAGATACTTTGGAATGTTCAAATATTATTTTACTTAAAAATAATACTAAAAATATTATAATGGTATTTCCATATGGTGAAATTAAATAACCATTTTAAAAAAATAATTTTATTCTCCTCTAGATATTCATGAAATGTATCACGTATTTCTACCATTTTCCCACTATTTGGTACCAAAAAAGTTTTAATTTCTTTAGAAAACTAGATTTTATTTCACTGTTTAGTTGGTGAACATGTTTTCATCTAGAAACCATGTTTTATGAAAATGTTGTTAATAATGATTTCTCCATTTAAATGTAATTTTTATGTTAATTATTTAATCTTTTTGTCCTTAACCCATGTTTCCAATGGAATATTCTCCTCTCTTTCTCGACAAGGCATTTTTTAAACCTTTTTACTATTCAAAAGGAATATTTTTTACCTCATACGACATGTAGAGATTTATCCTCCATCATTTCATTGAATCCGCCTTTTGATGTTTAAATGTTTTATTTTTAAAGAAAATGTTTTTAAAAGGCATATTCAATAAAAAAACTCGAACAGTTTTTCAAAATAAAAGGATATTTTCCTCAAGAATATTTTTAAAAGTTATTCTTTTATTTAATTAACGACAATAAACCAAGTTGTTAGTTATCCTCCTATGAGGTATTATTGGTAAATCCATATTCTCTATTCGATATTCATATTTGATAAGGAATAATATTTAGTTGATATATAAGGAATTATTTGGATTGGTTGTGATGGGTGGGGCCCGAGCATTATATTTGTCCTCAATGGATCGATAGTATCATGAGTCAAAATAGTTGGATAATTGCGTTAGATATATTTTTACCCAATATCTATATCGTATTATAAATTTTCTTAACAGTACTAGTTATATGTACCTTGGAATCATGGCACCCAATAATTAAGAATTTCCTTAATATTGGTTTCTGTTATTATTTATGAATGATATTTTGAATCAACATATCTAGTGATGTAATTAATTCTTAGTTTAATTATTTATGGAAGTATTTCGGTTTCTTACATGTAATATTATTTATGGCTTATCTATTTATGTAAATAGAATGCATTCTCATTTATTTACAATTCTATATAGATTTATTCATTATTTTATCTATTGAATTTACCCTAACTAAGCTTTTGAACTCACCCTTATAATGTTTCTTTATACAAGTTATGAGGAAGATATCTTTCAATAATATTAAAAGGATGCAATTTATTTCAGTTTATAATTTAACATGTTTTATTTTGTTTTCCAAACATATTATGGGTATCATTTATGTATTATGTATTTCTATGATTTCTAAACTGATCGGTCCTTTGGGATTTGATTTCTTGTAATAATGCTAATGCAATAAAATAATGTGCTGACTCACAGATTCTAGGGTTGGGGTGTTACAGTTAGTATCAGATGATGTTTAGCAATAACCTTGGAAACTATATTTCGAAAAAATACATTATGGATAATAACCCTAAGATATATATTAATGATAAGTATAGAAGAACATCATAAAATTTAGGAAATGTAGTGATTATGTGGGTATTCATAGAAAAAAATACATGTCTGGATACTATAAGTAGACGTGGTTCTGGAAAAGATGTACCTAGGAGTAATAAATCTGACAAGGTTTTAGGGGCCTAACTCAGGATAACCGAGTAAATGACAATAAGCCTCACTTCGCACCTATTTTGACACTCCCAGTGGATATTCATGGATAATTCACAATTTATTTACATACCATTAGGACATATTTATGCCCCAAAAGTAACCAATGTTTATGGTTCTAGATTTACAATGCATAAATTTGCGTTATGTGTTATATCATGTTTACAGTTATATAAATTTCATTATTTTTTGACCTAATCTAGTATATGAAATTGTTTAATAATGACGCCTAGCATAAGGAATGAGAACTCCACCAATGCACGTGATACAAAGAGAATGAAAGATAATTTATTCCACGGTATTAAGCCAAGATTTTGAAGGGAAATAGTCTCCCAAGTATCCTCATCATATGAGATAATTATATCATGTTTTGAAAAGATATGTAATGAATATTCTGAGTCTTATGGATTTTAAGGGATGTAAGAGAAGAAGAGGATGATAGAGAAAATTATGGATAAAGTGATTAAGGGAAAGAAGGGGTTTTCCCATATGTGATAACTATGTAAATATCTCTCTGGTAAATGATTTAAGGTAATGGGAGTTTTTTATAAGTGTGGATAAAAAGGAAACCATGTTTGTGATTGCCAGGGTAAGATAAAGGTTTCTAATGTACAATGGTTCAACTGCACGATGATGTGACACTATGAAAATAAATGTCCCAAGTGTTAGAGGAATATTTCACAAAATCATGTTATTGGATAATGATCAAGTTACGAAGCTACCGAATATGAAGATGAATGATTAATATTTGAATATTTTATTAGGAATGTACTGTTTATATGAATTATGGAATATATTATTATTGTACAATAATTATTTTTCATTAAGTATTTGAGAACATATATTTAATGGTACTAATAAAATATATTCAATATACAGTTATACTTTTAGGAAAAAATTGAATTGATGGAAATAATCCCCTCAATAAATTAAATATGTTGAGACAATAATGAAGAAATGATTGATTTGGAGAAGTACTGAATAGCATGGAACTGATTAATGACTTGCTGACTAGTTGTATATTCTATCATTGAGGGAGTTTAAAATATGTTTGGATTTAAAGAGTATATCCAATAACATGTTCCTTACCCAAGGCATAAGGAATAATTCCTGTTTCCAATAAGGTTTTATGGTGATTCATGTTAATACTATATTTCAAGATGAAACCTGATGAAGTTATTCACATGTTTGGAATGTGAAATTTAGATCTCCATCATGTTGATTAAAGTATAATTATAAGTTCATCTTGGAAAATTCAGTGACCTTATTTCTAAAGTGTTCTGTCATAATATTTTTGAAAATTTAACCCTTTATAAAATGGATTATTTTTATCATTGGATGGTATTTTGGAGTTTAATATATTAACTCACTAGGTGATGAATCAATTTTTTAGAAGTGAAGTAAAACTTGTTCAAGTCATAATCAATTGAAAAGATAATTTTACCGAAACAAATATTTTCTTATATTCATATTGAGTGAAATAATTCCTAAACTCCAGGAAAAGTGATCTTGAAACAGAAAATGTTATCATAGTACTTTCGTTTCTGATAAATCAAATGACCTCTTAGATCCTCATGGAATTATGGCCTTCTGATTGTTTACTTTCTCCTTACCATATTTTCTAGCACTCTCCATTAGAACGTGATGGTTATATTTTTTATATGTATCCATGTTTTTATTTCTTACCTATGTTCTTCTACTAGGGAACCTAGATATGCGACAATTGTAGTTTCCTTTCTCTATTATTAAAAATATTAGATATTAAATGTTTTTAAGATGCACTTCTTTCAAAAATAGTTTATTTTCAATCCATATATTTATAAGATCATGTTTAAATTGCGAGGATGCAATTTGTTTAAAGTGGGGATAAAATGACACCCAATAATTCTAAAAGAAGAACCTTATGTTTTATAGTGTGATAAACACGCAACACCAAGCATGTAAGGTGATATAATACCTTGATACTTTAACATATACTTACTATTTTAAATATATTTGATTTATTTTATCTTTGGAAACTTGTGCAACACCGAGTAAGTATTCATTACATGCAAGAGAGAGTTCTACAATAAAATAAAAAAATATTTAAATAGTATTAATTAATATTATATGATTTAAACTAGATATTAAACTAGGGGTTATAAAAAGGATTAACAAATATATTAAAATATATGATTTACAAAAATATAAAATTAATTAATAGGTTACACATTATTTATAAATGAAAATATAAAACAATTGAATGTAAAGGAAATATTATTATTTTTGTACTTATAAAAGAGTTTTATCATAATAAAATAAATAACTTATAATTATTTAATTATATTAATGAAATATATATGTTATATATTCAATAATTGTTTTCTTAATCATCCTATATATAGGATATACATAATATAAAAATAAACTCAATATTACACATAAAATTAAATATTTTTATTAAGGCATTTGTATTACCTTTTTAACCGTGAACCCATTTTAGATCGAATTGTTGAAAATTTTATAAATTTATTATGTAAATAATAAATTTTACTCAGTTATATAAGAATAAAAAATATCTTTGGGTGATGTGTTGATATTATTATGTAAATTTTTAATTTTAATGAATAAAGAAAAATACAGAAATTTAATCCAAAAATGCTTTTTTATCTAGTTTATTTGTCAGGATAAATTTTAATTTTAATTAGATTTCAAGTGTAATATGACTAAATTTTTATTAATTAATAAAATTTAGGTTATTAGAATAAATTTAAATTTTAAATTCACTATAAAAACATAGAAAACTTGAGGACATTTTTTCATTAAAACCCCACATTGTCATCTCTTCTGCAGGATTTATTTTATTTTAATTTCTACCACATCGGTGATTGGAATTTGGAAAAATTTGTTTCATATTTGGAAAAATAATAATTTATAATTTATAAAAATTTCAATTTAGTTTTTGAACAAAAATATTTGTGAGTGTAATTAAAATTAATTACAACGATTAAGGTTAAATTATGCTTAATAAGGGACTAAACCAGAAACTTATGGACTAAAAAACATATACACTTCTCACAAATATATTTTATGGAAATATTTATACCCTATACTTAATTTTATCTATATTTTACCACTACTTTTCAAATTTTAATAAAAAAACGTGGGTGGGGTTCCATTATATTAAAATATTACAAGGGATTCCACTCCTCCTCCATTATAAAAGGATCCATCACTTCCACTTCTTCACACCTCTCAAGCCATATTATCTTGACCAAAATCTTCCAAATTAGCACTAAAACATCTTTAAAATCCTCCTTGAGTCCTCTAGTTTATATAAAATCCTCCATGGATTCACTTTGGTGTAAAACAAAATGAGTTACCCTATTAAGAGGTAACACCATCCCTCGAATTTCTCCCTTTTATTCTATTTCTCAACTCCATTAAATATTCTTATTCCATTCTCGCATATAAAAAATATATCCTAAATATACTATGATTATTTTATGATAATGATTCATACTTCAATTACACACACTTCCATCTAATGGTTATTTTACATACTGTTTACATGTAGCCAGACTACAGCCTCACTAAATGATTATTGTTCCATTTTCCTGTACTCCCTCCCATGGTAGCCATTATGATGGTAAATATTCTTATATATTATATATATAATATTTATAATTTTGTTTATTCTTTTATAATTACACTTTAACATATACCCTTATACATTCCATTTTTTGTAAAAATGATAACAACACTTGTGGACGTATAGACTACCGGCCCCTCAATGTGATGTGATTCATTCTCATTATACATGGAATTTATTAATGATAATATTTATATAAATATTTGAAAAATATTAAATAAATATTATTTTATAATATTAAGTTAAATATGTAAGATTTATGATTCATTTTTTTATACGAAAAAATGAAAGTAACATCCATGCGCACATACAACATGTCGTCTCCATGAATAGTGCATTTCATTTATTATCTAAAAAAATTATGTATTATTATAAATAAATATATAATGGCTATATTGAATATTGAAATCATGTTTTACATTCTTTATATTATGAAACCCTGATAAAATTGACAATAAAAACAAATAATAAGTTAAAGCATACTCAGCGAACAACGTAATTAACAATCGATATAGATAAATTAATGAAAGTTTGTTAAAAAATGAGTAATGAGACATTATAATAAGTTAATATACATTATTTTAAACATTATTATGCTTATGTTATATGTTATTGACACATTTTAAACCGCTATATGGGAGGATAAATACCATAGAACAAAAATAATATTAAGGTAAGGTATTTTCATCTCAATTTACATTCAATTGAAACTTAATTGTTTATATGCACCGAGTTTATTTTATATGGTGTATATACTTCCCTTTTACATTATATATCATGAATATCCTTAATCAATTGATATTATATCTTTCATTTAATTTTATTCCTTCATGAGGTTTTGATTTAAAATGTTTCAAAGTGTTATGGGACAGTTTGGAAGGATTAGAGATTAGTTTCCTCAAAAATATTAAAAATAACAGTACGATGGTATTTCCATTTTTTGGGAATTAAATAACCATTTTTTAATAAATAATTGTATTCTCATATTGTAATTCATGACCATTTTCATGTATTTGTACCATTTTTCCAATAATTGGTACTCAAAATGCATTAATTTTTTTTAAAAAATATCAACATAATTTCTTTCTTTAGTCATAGAAAATGTTTTCTTCTAAAAAAAATTTATTATTAATTTGTTTTCAAAAATGTTTTAACATTTTCAAAATTATTTACTAATGAAATATTTACCCTTTTGTCATTTACCCATGTTTTCAATGTAATATTCTTATCTATTTCCCGATAAGAAATTTTTCTAACCTTTGTACTATAAAAAAGGAATATTCATTTTACCACATACAATATGTTCGAAGTTGTCCATTATCATTTTTTTAATGCCTCGTTTTCATATTCAAAAGGTTTATATAAAAATTCAAAGGTAATTTTCAAAGGGTTTTCAAAAGAAAAATGATATTTTCCTTAAGAATGTTTTTACATGTTATTCTTTTATTTCATCAACACAAAAAACCCTCATTGTTACTTATCATCCAATAGGTATTATTGATAAATCCATATTCTTTATTTAGTATGGATATCTGATAATGCATAATATTTAGTTGATATATGAGGAATGATTTAGACTAGTAGTGAAGGGCAGTGTTAGATCATTTTATAACCCATCAATGCATTGAGAGCCTCATGAGAAAAAATAGTTGGATAGATGCATTAAATCGTTTTTTAATCGATAGCTAAACCATCTTGTGAAAGTTCTTTATGGTACTATTTCCATGTACCAATGAAATTTTTTGTCAAATTGTTATGTATTTCCTTTATAATAGTTTTAGTTATTATTTACCAACAATATTTTGCATCGACATATATATGGATGTAATTTATTCCTAGTTTATTCATTTGTATCATGTGTTTCATTATCTTGTTTTCTATATTGTTTATGTCTTATCTATTTATGAAAAATGAAAGTGTGTTTAGTTATTTTACATTCTATATAGAATGTTTCATTATTTATTCCTTTGTATTTACCCTTTCTAAGCATTGGATATCACCCTTATTATGATTCTTTACCTAGGTTATAAAGAAGAAAAATTTCAATTAGATTACAAGGATGCGGTTTACTTCTATTAATTGTGTAGTGTGTTTTATTTTGTTTTACCAAGGTATTATGGGTATCATATATGTAATTTGGATTTCCAAGACTGTGAAACTGATTGTCCCTTCATGATTTTATTCATTATAATAATCCCAATGTAATAAAATAATGAACTTATTTCGGGATTTAGCGGTCCGAGCGTTACATCTAACAGATCACATAATCCTCAAAATAATTACAATCTACAACACATATTTTTAATAAAACAAAAATATTTATCACAATTTAAGTTAAGACCCAAAATTAATAAACCTTAATATGAAGAAATAATACATTAATATTCATTATTGAACAATAAAACCATAGCATTAACATATATAAAAATCAACCTGAGAACCTACATAACATTAATATCCTCAACATTAATGAAAGTATTAACCTCAAAGGTTATATCAATCCATTTAGCTTACATATTCAAAAACATAATATCATTCTCCCCAAATAATCCTTTATGTTAAACCTAAAAGTTTTATATACCTCAACCCAATGAAATGTATCATGAAATATCATTAATCACCTCAAAACCGTAAAAATTCAAAAATATATGATCCTATAATTTATTTCCCAAGATCATATCAATATTTATCAATCAAACATTTTATATAAAATCAAGTTCATACTAATTGGGACATCATGTTGGCCAGTGAAAGGAATTTCACCATTTTCACCCATAGATTGTGAATTTAAGCCCCATGACATTTTAGGATGTGACATGATATAAATAAAAACACAAGATGTAGTTTTTATAAAAATATATTAATTTAACTCCTATAACATTCACAAAAATATTATGAACATCTAAAAAATAACATTAATCATAATATCACTTTTCAATACCATGGTTTTCTTTATGATAAAACATATGTACTAAAATTTTGATAATCTATAATTACCTCATAACCAAAGAGTATATAAACCATAAATGTTATAAATACCATTAAACATATATCAATAAAATCAATATTCCTTAAATAACATTCTCACTAAAATATATTATAAACCAAAAGGTTATATTTATATAAATTCATCCCAAAATATCATTAATCATGTTAAATTACCATCACATAAAATCTAAAAAGTGGTATCTATGAATTTAAACATATGATGAACCGTAGACATATCATCACAAGACACTTTAAGTTTATACCATACCACTATGGCATAACATATTTTTCCATAGGTCACATTTTATGATTCATCATAATGGTTCACATATAAATTTGAATTAACCCAACTATATTAATTAGGAGATCCAAATTAGGTGTGTAGTATGGGCACACACACCAAGGATTAGAATGATTTCCATGATATACCTGATAACTCTCTGAATGGGTTTTGCCCCTAGAAGCATCTTCCCTAAAAGTAAATCCAAATATAATATCCATACATGGATGTATTGCTATAAAAACCACAAAATGTCTATAGGGTATGAGCGTAGTAAAAATTGTCTGATGTATCATGTCTAACATTCCTTTTTTCATGATCAATGATCAATCTGTGACTTATGAAATGATAAACATCATGATATATGAAATTGAATCAAGTTATATAGAAATGGGATAAAACACCAGAACTTGAGAGAGGATCATCACATATTATTTGAAGTCTTTTTAATTAATTAAACAATTACCTTTTGGGAATTCTTTTATTATTGATGGATATGAGAATGGATATTCATTGTACGATAGCTTCACTGTATGAATTAAGAGAGAAATCCCTCTAGTGGAGATCCACTGGTGTTCCTCAAATATATAGACATCATCATAGGAATATCCAGGTTCTAGCATGACAAATCACATCCATTGCATCATCCACCTTTGATTGTGTTAATAACAAATTCTAATGTATTTTTCTTTATCTCTATTGAATTGAGAGTGGGAGTTGGAGGAAGATAATTTTCCATTATTTTAAGTGTTGTTGGAGAAGGGATCACTCTAGGGATTGAGAGGATTTTCCAAATCCACTTTGCACAGCCATACAAATCAATTGGAACTCTATGAAATTAATATTATTATCATTATATATCTCTATGGTTAGAAATAAATAATTAAAAAAGTTCTTATTATTATTTATTTAATCCCGTAGAGAACCCCATGTCAAATAATAATTATAAAATTATTATTTCTCAACATGTTCTAAACTTTTGAATTACAATAAATATTTTTAATTAAATAATATTTATTATTTATTATTTCTCAAAGGACCATTAAAATCAGCCTACCATTCCACTGAAATATTTATCTATCATTGATTAATGACTATTTATTTATTAAATAAATATCAATACATTATTATTAAATAACTAAATAAATATTATATTCACTAAATAAAAAATAAGTATTCATTAAATACTATGAAAAAATTATATTTTCTCTAATAACATGTGAACAAATATATGCAATCAATTGCACATGGATAAATATATACCACATGCAAGAATAATATTTATTCAACCATTTAAATAAATAATAATATTATTATTATTTAACTGAGATTCTAGATACACTTAGTGTGGGATAGACTAGGCCTCTTTCCCTATGGAATTATGGGAAGAATCCTTAAGACCAAGGATATCATCAAGAAATTTACACGGTACCCAAATAGAATGGAGTTAATGCCATGATGAAATAATACCTCATATATATGCTTAACCTGTTATATATTCCTTTTCTAATGATATCTCTAATCAATAAAGTTTCATGTTGGTTCCATTAAACTATGTTCTCGATGTATCATTCATTGAATTTCTGAAAAGTGAACATTCTTATAGAACACCAAGATCAAGGATTTATTTTGGCTATATCATCTCTATCACAGGGCCCAATATACTAAATCTCTTTAAATATTAGGAGGCAAAAAATACTTTCCCAGATTATTCATTAATTAAATATTACTCATGATGCACCCAACATATTCTACCTCACTACGAACAATTGTTGTCATGGTTTTCACCAATATGTCAATATAAGAAACTAATAATAATCATGAATTAAAATATTAAATTATAAGGATCAATACACACATTCATATATATGAATATAAAATTTAAAATATAAATTTGGATTTCCAATTGGTTGGACTTATTCTCATAATATCTTAAAGTGGATATCACTAAGGGAGTAAACCATGAGAAGGTGCATCAATGTCCTATGAGTCTCCAAACATGATAGCCTATATCATTTGTGTCCCTCAAATCATATCATTCAGTAATAGAAAATATATTTATGAATAGTGTTGCAATACCTTCGGGTTCTCATCATAGAAGGGAACTACTATGACATATTAGTATGATAACTACTATTAGAACATTATGGAATACTATGTTATGTATATGTACAATAATGATCTGATAAATAGTTTATTAATATTCATAACAATGAATAATAGTTATCATGAAGAACATATTGGTTGGTTCTAGGGTACCAAATCCAAAAGACTCCAACTTTCACTAGAGAAAACTGCTAACATCTTTTAGTCTACTGCCTATCACATTATACTCTTACTTATACTAAGAAAATCCTTTAGTAAATTGGTCTACCACATTCTATTATATGGGTAATATGGTTTATGAAACTTCAACCCTTTGATAAACACACCTCAAGTGTTGATACTTTGAGAATATATAATTTTTCCATTGGTGTGACAAGGATTCTTTTGTACGAGACACCACTATAATATTCTCACAATTCAGCGTGAGAGGGTATTTACTGTAAGGTACCACATCAATATCCTAGAAATAATTCAAAATCCAAATAGATTACATGGATGAATTATAAGCCACTATATACAAGGAAGACACTATTAAAGTAGAAAAAAATGGATACTTTGAACTCATCCAGCTCACAGCTCCTTCATTGAGACATAAAACATATCCTAATTGTAACTTTAGATAATTATGATCTATCTATAAAACAGAATCAGTATATCCTCTAATGACCAGCTCCTCGTATCCCCCATACACTAGTGACACATCCTTAGTTCTTCACAATAATTAAGGATAACCCTAAAAACTGTGAAATTCTATTCTCATAGATCATCTTGATATCTAATGACTGTGATCAATGAATAGGTAAAATCATGTATAGTACATAAAATTTCATACATGATTGATCCTAATGCCAGAGGATGTGAGAATTTACTCTTTCTCTCTTTCTCATTTTTTTCTAAGGGCTTATTTTCTTATAAATATGTGAACCATGTGACATTGGAACCAATCCCCTCTTATATTTTTCCATATTGAAACTATTTTGTATATAGTAAACATATGCACATTTACTTATTCCAAGAATCCTCTTAGATCTATTAGGATGGAACTTTTTCCCTAGAATATATGCTACTTTAAATAAGTCCTTCATTGAGAAACATTTTTTAACCATCCCATAACAGACTACAAGAATAGAATGTTATTTCCAAAAAGTAATATGTCATCAACATATAATACTAGGATAATGGAAAAGTTCCCACTAAACCTCTTGTTAATGCATTAATCACATATTTTTTTAACAGAGCCCAATCCTTTAATGGACACATCAAATCAAATGTTCCATGTCTTGGAATCTTGATTAAATCGATAGATGGATCTATGCATCTTGGGAAAACTGTTGGCATCACCTGGAGTCAAAAACCCTTCATGTTGTTTCATATAGATATCATCCAATAGGTTCCCATTAAGGAGTGTAGTTTTGACATTCATTTTCCAAATATCATAGTCAGGTACAGTTTCTATAGCATGTAGAATTTTAATGGATTAAAACATTGAAATTGTTTAAAATAATTAATCACACTAAATAATTTGACACTTTTTAAACACCTTATTTAGTATCCTTTCTTTATAGTTATTTAATTTACCTTACATGTCCTAGTTCCATAGGAATTCCCATTTTCTTCCAATGGGATTTACATCAACTGGCACATTGAATAGAACCCAAACATGGTTTTGATATATGAAATCCATTTGATAACTAATGGATTGTTTCCACCTTGAAGATTCTAATCTGTCAAATACCTCTATGTTGGGGAGAGTTTCATCATTTTTTAACTAATAATCAATAACTATCTTCGGTGACTTGAAAACAATATATGTATGGTTCATTTACATCTATTGCACTCTTATGCAGCACTTGTTTTTCATGAACTAATTCTTCCACATGAACATATGGAATCTGTTCCTATACGAACTATTATGTATCTTGAGCATAAACTTCATTGAAACCAATATTTCTCCCTCCACCATTTTGACAATGTTCTACCTCTTAAGAAAGTCAACTTTTATGGAGACATTCTCTTTATTATATGAGGGTTTTTATAGATAGTATCCCTTTGATTCCATGGGATATACTATAAAGATACAATTTGTGCCATGAGGTTCTAGTTTTTTCCCTGATAAGGCCTTAACAAAGGACTCACAACCCCATACACATGTATGCTGCAAAATCTATTTCTTCCCACTACAAAACATGAATGGAATCCATGTGTTTATTTAGTTGGTACATAGTGTATTCCATTGTTTTTAATTCATGTCCGCATAAGGATAATGGAATATTTTCATGACTCATCATTGAGTCATGTGAACATGATTTTTTATCAACTTCCAATACTTGGTTTTCATAATTTAATACATAAAAACCAGGACTTAAATGTGCCATAGAATAACATATATTATCCCTATAAAAAACAAATTTTATTTCCAAAAAACAAAATTAACCCATCTACTTCTAAGAATGATACCAAAATTATGTTCTTGGTAACTATTGGTTCATAGTAAAAATATTTTCAAACTAAAATCATTCTTGTTGGAAATGAATAGTGGTAGTAACCAAGGGATATTAAAACCATACCTACACCATTGATATCTCGTAGATCAAAAAATCCTATAGGAATCATATGAAATCTACTTGGTTTATACATTTGGATATAGATGTGAGTACAATCAACAATATCTAATTCTTAATGTGCAGATATTGAAAGATTACACTCAATAAAAAATTCACCCTTATCTTCCCCTTGCTTCTAGGTGAAGTTCTTCTTCCAATGGCATGGATTTCAATGTGAAAAAATAACAACATACTTTTCCTTTAACATCCTATGGATATTAATCTTCTAAGAAGTATGGTGCTCAAGATATTTAGACTTTTTTTGAGTATTGGGACCCTATTCCTTGTTCTTAGTTTTCTTTCTCACCATAAGTACAGTAGGTTTATCACACCCAATGTCCTTATACACATGGGGAATCAAAGTAGAATGTTTTGAAAGACATTTCTCAATATTTATTATATTATAATTAAAAATAATATTGGAGAATGTCTTTGTTAGTGATGAATGTTTGAGATCTACAAGAAACTCATTCTGGAATTTAATCACTAAGATGTCTATGCATTCAATATAGCCAATAATATTGACTACATGAGGCACATCTGACACAAAATCTCCAGGAATAGAAGTAAACAATTATTATATATCTTTTACCTCCCTTGACTCAGCTTCCCTTGGTACAGATCCCAAATGGGAGACATTATGTTTTACACATCCATGTCAACTTGTTTCATTAACAGCTCATTGTACATTGATTATGGCATGAAATATTGAATAACCATGGAATCATTCCATTTTTTCTCATAGAGTGATAACTCTTCATCACATTCTTTATTACCAGGTGCATCAGGTAAGTGATCTTCTTGAATATAAAATTTTCATTTATCGTGAATGATAACGCATAAGCGCCTTTATGACACTTGGAAATTTATGCTAGTGATAAGGTTATCCTTCCCATGTATGTATCATTTTGATATGTTTGAAGTAATTTTTATGTTGTTTCTACAAATATGATTTGTATTATTTTAGTAATTTAGCTGATAAAATTTATACAATTAAATAAATAGTTTTTATTTTAGTCTCCCACTATTTTACTGAAACCTAATATCCCTCACAATTGGATTTAGAATGTCTTGTTGATTTGAAATTCTAGAAGAAAGGTTCTATATTCTCCCTATAATTACACCAATATTGGTAATTCATGAACCATGTATGGTTTTTGGTAGGAATTCTGTAGAGACCTGAAGTCTGACGTACATGGTCATTACATTACCTTTGCGGAATATTTAGGACATAACAAAAACACACACACAAGGATCGTAATAGTTTAGTGTCTTTGGAAACTCGGAATATAATCTTCTAATCCTGGTGAAAGATCTTCAACATCTCCCATAAAGATCTTCCTTTTTTTATACCTAAAACCTTTCCTTATATCCTGGGGAAAAGAAAACATGAAAGGGTGAGCTCAAATGCTCAGTAAGGGTAAACAAAAGAAATATCAATCACATCATATACATAAGCACGTAAATTTTGGAAATCTTAACCTGTAAAAGAGATCATAATTTCATAACCTGGAATAACTCATGGCAGTGAAATGTAATCACAATAATCATAACTTAAAACATTAAACTTTTTGGCATACACACATAATCATAGAGAATCATTTCTTGTTAGTCAAGACTCATTGCCAAGACTATCTTAGTGGACAAAGTCCCTTTCTGAACCGAGTCACCCTAGTTTCAGTCCTGTTTCACTGAACCGGTATAACCTACCATTCCAGCCATGTCTATCTCATGAGATATAAAATCATTACCCAATGCATTGGAGGGAGATATAGGTCCCACCCATCTCATAATGATAACATTCTTATGTGTGCCACAAAATCATAAACCATACATCATAGCATAACCCATGTAATAAAAATGGGAATCATAAATATCATGACATCATAAAACAATTCATATAAGATAAAGGAATTCATAAAAATAATTCCATCACAACATAATCAAATCAATGTAATAATAGGGATAGAAACAGAACCCTATATTATCTTAGATGGAAAATAATTTTGATAAAACACTTGAAATGAATTCTTGAGGAAAATATCCTTTATTCTTTAAAATCAATTTCTTTCCACAAAATGTCATGCAATTTTAAAAGAAAGAGATTTTATTGAAAATAGTCATGAAATCTTTTGGAGGAAGCTTCATGAAAATAAGGCTTTATAAAACCGTAAAAATCCGTTCGTGCCATTTAAGATAAAAAACATTCTTCTCGTACTTTTGTCGGAAAAGTCAAAAAGTACCTCGTACGAAAAATGACAAAAGATTCCTTTCATATCTTTTACTAAAAAATCACCGAAGGGTAAAATTGGATTTAAATAATTGTAGGTGGATGGAAATAATATTACATATTGAGGAAACATGGATTTGGATGATAAAATACACCCCAGTAAATTTCAAAGTATAAACAATCTCGGATAAAAATTGAGATTGCGAGATTTTCCCTTACGTTATGTCCGATATGATTTGTACGTATCCTAACCTCCTGTATAATGATTTAAATAATGTCATTAACTTATTACAGAATCATATTCATTGTTATGATATCATATATGGTTCAATTATGACTTTATATTACTCGTTCTTTTGTAAATTCCATGTTAAAGAAGCGGTTTGGGTAAAATCGTTTCATTTATCGTAGGTGTTTGGACTTGTTGTTCTTGACATTATTATTACTTATATCATGATTTACTTACTTCCAGAATATAAAACATGATTTATATATCATATATATTCAGTATATATATATATAATAGATAGATAAATGAAATGAAACACACCGTTCATGGAGACGGTAGTCCGTACGTACGCATGAACGCTGTTTTCCTTTCCTTATTATCTTGAATGGAAGTAAGTAGATGGCATACATATATACATAAATCCAGTAGCTTTATAATTTCATATATTTCATTATTATTTCTTATATATACTTTATAATCATTCTTAAATGGTTAACATGGAGAATGAATCCCATCGCGTCGTGGAGACGGTAGTCCGTACGTACGCACGAGCGATGATATCATTCTCATAATTATTGAATTTAATTGGAGTGGATGATACAATATATTAGAATCAATATGATGTTCTAATAACTAAGTATAGTTATTCTTTACACCATTATACCCATCCATGTAAGGTGGTGGTGGAAAATAGATTACACCACGGCGTGGAGACGGTATTACGTACGTACGCACGCGCGGTGATTTATTTTTCCGTAGGATGGATAGATGGTGAAATAGGGTTGTTTCATACTTATAATAACATATCAGTATATGAGTGATACTGATGTTATTACTTCATAATGAAACAACCTAATAAGAAGAAGTGGAAGAATAAATAAAGATGAAAGAATCAGTAACGGACATTACCTCTTCTTTGAAGTGCTTCTTTGAGACCTCCTTTTAGGGCACTAAAATGGGTCTTTGAAGAAAACCAGAACCTCTAGGATGTTTCTAGGGAAGTGGAGAAGTGAATTTGTCAGGGGTTGGCCGAGCTTGAAGGCTCAAAGTTGTGTGAGGAAGAGAGGGAGGAGGTGCCCTTTTATAAGGGAGGAGAGGGGCACCTTTGGAATAACTAAAACTATTATTTTATTATAAAGTCAAGTTCGGTTTTAAATAGCTCCAAATTGATTTATTTCGTGGATAAGGTGGGGATGGGTCTAAATCCTCTCATCCAATAGAATTTAGACAAGTTTAGGTTCCTATTTTAACCTTATCATTTAGATTTAACATTAAGTTAAATAATTTTACTTTTACCGTGTCTTCTTGTGTTCTTATACTATAAGGTTAATAAACATACTATATCAAGAAAAACGAACCCCAAGTTGTTTATTATTAATATATATAACCTTATCTAAGTCATTTTACCGAACATTAGATTTTTAGGAATAAAATAACAATTAATAATATAATATTTGTTTTAAAAACTATATTATGTCAATTTTGACACTATTTAGAAATTGATTTTTGTGAAAATCATAACAGAATGATAAGTTCAAAGAAAGTTAATTAAATCAATACTAACATGTCATATTAACCTAGAAAATTATTGTAATTCATAAAAAGTCTCAAATTATATTTATTTGAGTATTTATAACATCAATTATGTCAATATTTCATTAATAAGATAATTACTTCATCATCGTTGTGTCATAAATAAATTAACTTATTTAATGTCTAAAAATTGCAAATAAGATACCATTATGTAGGAAATATTTTTATCTTTCTAATTAATGTTTATAGTCGAATTTATCTTATGTATAACCCCATATTAAAAATGTTTTAGTAAATAAACTTTGATTTTAACTCTTTTAACCCTTCTTTAAATAAATTAATAATAAATGTCCTAATCTAATCCAAGTGGGCCTAAATGGTCATATTTTATTCCTAAGTTTGTTTTTGGTCGAATTAAACTTGTCCAATAGAATTAGGACATGTGTTAGGGTAATAATAATATCATTTCTACCCTTAATTACCCTATTTACTTTTAACCCTGGTAAAAAAAGTAAAAAGTTACTATTCACCAAAAAATTATTTTCATCTCATTGAACCATATTTTACTTACTGACATCAATCTTGTCTCTCGGATTTTTGAAATTCCACTCACAGAGGCGGTAAAATTAAGTTTTATGAACAATTCAGTTTTTTTAACTACCACTTAGTGGTTTCACTATTCATCAAAAATTGAAAGTTTTCAGAAAAATACCAAAAATTAGGCCTAAGCTATATTTGATATTATGAACTCAAAAATGATGTCTATTTTACCAAATTCAAAACATATCAGTTGCATTAACTAATTTAAAAATTAATTTCCATTGTCAAAACAAATAGCGCGTTTTTAAGAGATAATAACTATCAAAAGATTGAAACTTGTTTATAAGTGGTTTAAATGTGAAATTACATCCAATGACCATCATTGTATTAATTTGTAAAAATATATTCTAAATATACTTTAAAACCACTAAAATTAATAATTTATCACTATTAATTATTTCGATTGAAAAAGTTGTTTTTAATTAAAATTTAGTAATTTCCACTATTCATCAAAATATGAAAGTTATCCGAAAATTACCAAAATTTCACCCTAAGATAATTTCGATATTCCGAATCCAAAAATGAAGTCCATTTTTAAAAATAGAATTTAAAAAATTTCAAAAAGTGTTTATTACTATTCATAACGTCTAGTTTTAATAATATTTTAATAGCATATTGTTGTTTAGCGAAACTTGGTGTTGCATACAACACACGCTATCGTGGAAGGTCGCGATTGCATGTAATTCAAACCACGTCATGGGTGTGTGTTGTGAAAGCTCCTTTTGGTGTAGCGTATAACACAATACATTAATGAAATTAAAAAGAATATTTTTCATAAAATCTCTGGGTGTTACATTCTACCCCCCTTAAAATGAATTTCACCCTCGAAATTCATCGGGGTTATAAATGGTTTACTACTCGAAAGTTTCTTTAATAGAAACCCACATCGTAAAAAGGAATACCAAAACCAATCTTTAAAAAAATGTATGAAACGTAACGGTTACCCAAATAAACTAATCACTGGGTTTCCACATAGGTGAAAATATGGATATGGAAGAAAAATCTAACCATCATGTTCTGATGGAGAGTGGTAGAGAACATGGCTATGGAAAATCCAACAATAACAAATCCATAAATTTGTGATGATCTAAGGTACCATATGATTAATCAAATATAAGAGCACTAGGACAACATTTTTGGTTTTCAAGATCGTTTCCCTAAAGTTGAAGAATTTGAATTAGAATAAATACTTACTTTATTTTGGTACAATCTCACTGTTGTTTGTGCCTTGAACAATTTCCACTTCATCTCTTAAATAAATGAATTTGAATTTGTTATTCGTGAAGTGTTAGCAGATCATGTGATAGAATGACGGGTCATTCCATCTGTCTCTAACAAAAGGTTAGCAAAAGTTATTAAATATACATAAGTCATTCTATAGTGAGATTAATCATATATGGTTCCTAAAATGGACTTATACTTCATATATCATACTGGTTAATATAATAAAACTAGTTTCTACTAACCAGGGACTTCCTGTAGGCCAGTGGTAGGCGATAAAGGCCAGTCGCAATTCGGTTGTGGGTTTGATTCCCACGGCCTTGTCCGATGCGATGGGCTGTCGCCCGTCCTGAAGGTTGTCCTTTTTCTAAAGCTATATTACTATAACATCCCATCAATAATATCGACAAACGTTTTATCCTAACTTATTTCCAACATAATCCATTCTAATCTTTAGGCTTATCTAAAATACTACAGTCCACTCTCATAACATAGTGAAAACGATTACCAGAGATTTGATACCATTATTGATCCCCATATATCATAAGATATGTTTTGTTGGTCACATTCCAAACATTCAAAGTCCTTAATCATGTATTCTCTTGAATACCCATTGAAACTTAGTGAAAACATGAATGCAGTTAAAAGTTAACACCTTCCACATACCAAAATCTTCAAAATTCTATATACTCAAACCATGATATCACTTAGTTTTTATATCAATCATGAGCTCATAAATACTGTTAAACATTTTATTTTCTCATTTTCCAATCATTATGCACATATCATCTATATTCCAAAAATATCTGAATAACCTTTCATGGATACTGATAACATTAATCATACATTTTCAAAACTCAAGGAAAGACAACAGTGTAACAATCCTTAGATGTCTCTTTATTCCATAGTACCATGAGATTACTTATACAACATTACACATGATAAACATGTAATCATTCCACTACATTCTTAAACCATTGACCGAGCTTCAACAATTCTTTCATCTCACATATCATTTGTAGTCTCTTCATCATCATCCACATAAATACTAACCATACGACCATACTGATTCTCTTCATGATACTTTCCCTTAGGGAATTGGTTTGCATAATGCCCGTACATTCCAAATTTAAAACATTTAACCGTTGTTGATGTCGTAGCAATACCATTATCCTCATCCCTGGTGTTAACTGAACCTTTTCCTTTGCACTTACTGGCTTTGTGTCCTTCTCTTCCACACCCATAACATCTTCCAGTTCCTTTGAAACATTCTCCTTGATGCCTCTTCCCACATGATTTACATAGGGGAAATTGAACTTTCTTTCCTCTATGATCATCATGAAACTCAATCTTTCTCTTATTAGCCGAGTCAGGAAACTTACCAAATTTTACTTTATTGATCATATTATGAGATTGCTGATTCGGCATAATAATGATTTTTGGACATCCAAATCCCATTTCATTTGGTTCCTCATGAAAAATATCATTCCATTGTCCATCATATCCTCCATTATCGTGAATCATCTTGTTTCCAGCCATTTTCTAAAACCCAAAAAGAATAGTGTGAGAGGAAAAAATCATAATAAAGGGGGAGTAACTTCAATATCTAACATCTTTGGTTAAATTATAATATCCTTAGCGCAATTCTAGGACTATAACCTATACGTATACTTATCCTTAGGGACATCCCTAGTCATACCTTAGAAATATCTCTAGGGATCTCACTAACGTTCTCACATCCTAGTTTCCAAAGGTTGACTAAACCTTTCCTCTGATACCAACTGTAGAGACCCAAAGCCTGACGTACATGGACATTACATTACTTTTGCGGAATATTTAGTACATAAAAAAAACACACACACAAGGATCGTAATAGTTTAGTGTCTTTGGAAACTCGGAATATAATCTTCTAATCCTGGTGAAAGATCTTCAACATCTCCCATAAAGATCTTCCTTTTTTTATACCAAAAACCATTCCTTATATCCTGGGGAAAATAAAACATGAAAGGGTGAGCTCAAATGCTCAGTAAGGGTAAACAAAAGAAATATCAATCACATCATATACATAAGCACATAACTTTTGGAAATATTAACCTGTAAAAGAGATCATAATTTCATAACCTGGAATAACTCATGGCAGTGAAATGTAATCACAATAATCATAACTTAAAACATTAAACTTTGTGGCATACACACATAATCATAGAGAATCATTTCTTGGTAGTCAAGACTCATTTCCAAGACTATCTTAGGGGACAAAGTCCCTTTCTGAACCGAGTCACCCTCGTTTCAGTCCTGTTTCACTGAACCGGTATAACCTACCATTCCAGCCATGTCTATCTCATGAGATATAAAATCATTACCCAATGAATTTGAGGGAGATATAGGTCCCACCCATCTCATAATGATACCATTGTTATTTGTTCCACAAAATCATAAACCATACGTCATAGCATAACCCATGTAATAAAAATGGGAATCATAAACATCATGACATCATAAAACAATTCATATAAGATAAAGGAATTCATAAAAATAATTCCATCACAACATAATAAAATCAATGTAATAATAGGGATAGAAACAGAACCCTATATTATCTTAGATGGAAAATAATTCTGATAAAACACTTGAAATTAATTCTTGAGGAAAATATCCTTTCTTCTTCAAAATCAAATTCTTTCCACAAAATGTCATGCAATTTTAAAAGAAAGAGATTTTATTGAAAATAGTCATGAAATCTTTTGGAGTAAGCTTCATGAAAATTAGGCTTTATAAAACCGTAAAAATCCGTTCGTGCCATTTAAGATAAAAAAAAATTCTTCTCGCACTTTTGTCGGAAAAGTCAAAAAGTACCTCGTACGAAAAACGACAAAAGATTCCTTTCATATCTTTTACTAAAAATTCACCGAAGGGTATAATTGGATTTAAATAATTTTAGGTGGATGTAAATAATATTACATATTGAGGAAACGTAGATTTGGATGATAAAATACACCCTAGTAAATTTCAAAGTATAAACAATCTCGGATAAAAATTGAGATTGTGAGATTTTCCCTTACCTTATGTCTGATATGATTTGTACGTGTCCGAACCTCCTGTATAATGATTTAAATAATGTCATTAACTTATTACAGAATCATATTCATTGTTATGATATCATATATGGTTCACTTATGACTTTATATTACCCGTTCTTTTGTAAATTCCATGTTAAAGAAACGTTTTGGGTAAAATCGTTTCATTTATCGTAGGTGTTTGGACTTGTTGTTCTTGACATTATTATTACTTATATCACGATTTACTTACTTCAAGAATATAAAACATGATTTATATATCATATATATTCAGTATATATATATATATAATAGATAGATAAATGAAATGAAACACACCGTTCATGGAGACGGTAGTCCGTACGTACGCATAAACGCTGTTTTCCTTTCCTTATTATCTTGAATGGAAGTAAGTAGATGACATACATATATACATAAATAAAGTAGATTTATAATGTCATATATTTCATTATTATTTCTTATATATACTTTATAATCATTCTTAAATGGTTAACATGGAGAATGAATCTCATCGCGTCGTGGAGACGGTAGTCCGTACGTACGCACGAGCGATGATATCGTTCTCATAATTATTGAATTGAATTGGAGTGGATGATACAATATATCAGAATCAATATGATGTTCTAATAAATATGTATAGTTATTATTTACACCATTATACCCATCCATGTAAGGTGGTGGTGGAAAATAGATTACACCACGGCATGGAGACGGTATTCCGTACGTACGCACGCACGGTGATTTCTTTTTCTGTAGGATGGAAAGATGGTGAAATAGGGTTGTTTCATACTTATAATAAAATATCAGTATATGAGTGATACTGATGTTATTACTTCATAATGAAACAACCTAAGAAGAAGAAGTGGAAGAAGAAACAAAGATGAAAGAATCGGTAACGGACATAACCTCTTCTTTGAAGTGCTTCTTTGAGACCTCCTTTTAGGGCACTAAAATGGGTCTTTGAAGAAGACCAGAACCTCTAGGATGTTTCTAGGGAAGTGGAGAAGAGAATTTGGCAGGGGTTGGCCGAGATTTAAGGCTCAATGTTGTGTGAGGAAGAGAGGGAGGAGGTTCCCTTTTATAAGGGAGGAGAGGGGCACCTTTGGAATAACTAAAACTATTATTTTATTATAAAGTCAAGTTCGGGTTTAAATAGCTCAAAATTGATTTATTTCTAGGCTAAGGTGGGGATGGGTCGAAATACTCTCATCCAACAGAATTTAGACAAGTTTAGGTTCCTATTTTAACCTTATCATTTAGATTTAACATTAAGTTAAATAATTTTACTTTTATTGTGTCTTCTTGTGTTCTTATACTATAAGGTTAATAAACTTACTATATCAAGAAAAACGAACCCCAAGTTGTTTATTATTAATATATATAACCTTATATAAGTCATTTGGCTGAACATTATATTTTTAGGAATAAAATAACAATTAATAATATAATATTTCTTTTAAAAACTATTTTATGTCAATTTTGACACTATTTAGAAATTGATTTTTGTGAAAATCATAACAGAATTATAAGTTCAAAAAAAGTTAATTAAATCAATACTAACATGTCATATTAACCTATAAAATTAGTGTAATTCATAAAAAGTCTCAAATTATATTTATTTGAGTATTTATAACATCAATTATGTCAATATTTCATTAATAAGATAATTACTGCATCATCGTTGTGTCATAAATAAATTAAATTTTTTAATGTCTAAAAATTACAAATAAAATACCATTATGTAGGAAAGCTTTTTATCTTTCTAATGAATATTTATAGTCTAATTTATCTTATGTATAACCCCATATTAAAAATGTTTTAGTAAATAAACTTTGATTTTAACTCTTTTAACCCTTCTTTAAATAAATTAATAATAAATGTCCTAATCTAATCCAAGTGGGCATAAATGGTCATATTTTATTCCTAAGTTTTTTTTTTGGTCGAATTACACTTGTCCAATATAATTAGGACATGTGTTATGGTAATAATAATATCATTTCTACCATTAATTACCCTATTTACTTTTAACCGTGGTAAAAAAAAGTAAAAAGTTACTATTCACCAAAAAATTATTTTCATCTCATTGAACCATATTTTACTTACTGACATCAACCGTGTCTCTCAGATTTTTGAAATTCCACTCACAGAGGTGGTAAAATTAAGTTTTATGAACAATTCAGTTTTTTTAACTACCACTTAGTGGTTTCACTATTCATTAAAAATTAAAAGTTTTCAGAAAAATACCAAAAATTAGGCCTAAGCAATATTTGATATTATGAACTCAAAAATGATGTCTATTTTACCAAATTCAAAACATATCAGTTGCATTAACTAATTTGAAAATTAATTCCTGTTGTCAAAACAAATAGCGTGTTTTTAAGAGATAATAATTATCAAAAGATTGAAACTTGTTTATAAGTGGTTTAAATGCGAAATTACATCCAATGACCATCATTGTATTAAGTTGTAAAAATATATTCTAAATATACTTTAAAACCACTAAAATTAATAATTTATCACTATTAATTATTTCGATTGAAAAAGTTGTTTTTAATTAAAATTTAGTAATTTCCACTATTCATCAAAATATGAAAGTTATCCGAAAATTACCAAAATTTCACCCTAAGCTAATTTCGATATTCCGAATCCAAAAATGAAGTCCATTTTGAAAAATAGAATTTACAAAATTTCAAAAAGTGGTTATTACTATTCATAACGTCTAGTTTTAATAATATTTTAATAGCATATCGTTGTTTAGCGAAACTTGGTGTTGCGTACAACACACGCTATCGTGGAAGGTCGCGATTGCGTGTAATTCAAGCCACGTCAGAGATGTGTGTTGTGAAAGCTCCTTTTGGTGTAGCGTATAACACAAGACATTAATGAAATTAAAAAGAATATTTTTCATAAAATCTCAGGGTGTTACACATTCCAATGGCCAACATCATTAACTCATTGATCTGTGATCTATTGAGTGGAAACTCCAATCCTGAAATCCATTAATTGGATTTCCTCAACCCTTTCCCCTTAGTTACACCAAGTCCTACTTCGTCATCCAACCCTTGATCTGAACTAAGTTATGTCAACTAAAAACATCATGTTAGAAATCCTCAATAATTGAAATCACCCCAACATTGGTAGGTGAAACACATTGATACATGGTTCGATTTGAACTGATGTAGTGGAAGGCTATATAAATTAATATATATAGTTGACAGATTTTATCCTTTATGTGTAAATATCCAATAATTATTTTTATGAAAGGATTTTTAATATTAAGTGTATTTACTAATGTTATTAATCCATTCATAGATAGTATTTACACATAATCCAAATTTATTTTAGATCTATCTTACATGATCATTAATTTCATTAATTCAAATGATCACCACAAAACATATATAATAAAATAACCACCTGACTTTACTGAAATAAAATAATGAAGTGTTGTGATCATGAGATTTCAATAATTGTTATTTTATATAGTGGTTGGAAAACATAACATCGACCAATTGTATAAACACCTTGAACCAATAATGGTTCATGTTATAGATTTACACCTCTCCACCTATGTATCTATATTGGATTGGTTTTTCCTTGGCTCTATACTTGAACCGCCCCCACTAGAATAGAATCTCCATCAGTTACATAAGCTTTTACTCACACACAGGTGAGGGGAAAAGGGTTTAAATAAATGAAATCATGGCCATGTAGGCCCTTATATAATAATAGGATAGAAGGCATGAAGACGAAAATTTTAATTTAACAATAAATAAAATTAAAACAATCACATACAAAGGTCTTGTCCATGTCCATGATAAAAAATATGCAAGAAATGAACTACACATTTAATAAACCTATAATTCATTTCCTAATCGATCTTATTTAAGATAATTCATGCTCAAATCAATTAATCATCATCTTTAATTAAACAATTCCTTTATCTTAATTATAATTTATATTTACTAGATATTATCATCAATTATAATTTTAAACTAATTAAAAAAACTTATTTAAAATTAAATGTGTACATGAATGTACCTTGGAGGAAACATGGTGAATACCCATCCAAATCTACCTGATATGTCTTATACTCATATAAAATTCACTATTGTGACATATGGAATACATGAATTATCATGTAATTTCATGATGTTTACTATCAACTAAATGATTACATGATTTATATGATTTTTTTGTCACGTGTCATGCTTCAATTCACATAGAGTAAAATATGTTTATATGAATCATACATAATATATTGATCTGAACATTACACATATATTAATTAATCATATATATATATATATTAAAAAATATCACATGGAATGTACTATCAAACTAATGACAAGAAACAAGAACACATTGATAAAGATTACATAATATAGTAAAGAAATTTTAAATTAATGAAATTTGGTATAAGTACATGGTGATTATGTGGAGACACAAGGAGTGTACATATATCACCACGTATCTGAGACACACACCTAGGGACTCAATATGTAAATCGGTCCTCAAAAAATTGGATCACATGGAATGTATAATCAACTACGAAAATTGTGGTCTTCTTTTTACATAGTCACCATTTAGGTAGACCATGTATGGTAACACATAGACTCTTTGTGACTCAAAGGCACTACACGTTGTGTATGTGGGCTACATGATGTGTAGTCTGGCTGACTACGTGCCACCCTGGCCTAGTCAGCATGTGGTGTAATAAATAAATACACCATGTTTCATCAATGCAAAAGGATTTAATTAATTTCGTAAATAATTCCTGATGCATTATACATAAGTACCTGGGATGTAACTCTGGTTACATGGAGTGTACTCCAGTTTTATCCATTAAAAATTCTTGAACCTCCAGATTAGATCTTTGATTTTTTATTAGTCATAAAATTAATTTTACTGATTTGATCTATGAAAAACAAAGGAGGAAAGAAGCATATCTATCAATTCAGAAAAAAAGAATGATTAAACTATAATTGAAAACTAAATCACAAATATGAATAAATGAATCCAAAATCTTTAAATAATTATAAATAACTATGTGACTGCTAAGATACCAATTTTAGGTTCTAGGTCTAGCTAAAGCATCTGATGGGTCATGACCAATATTTATTTTAATCATGATCGATGATCAATCTAATATTTACACATTGATAAGTGTCTAGATTGAAGGAATTGAATCATCAAATTTAGAAAAGGGATAGAATGTTGGGACCTAAGAGAGGATCATCACATATTACTTATAATTAATTTAATTAATTAAAGTATTTCCTTTTTTTTGAATTATTTCTTCATTGATGGATCTGAAAATAGATTTAGGCCGTACCATTCTTTAATTATAGGAATTAGTAGAATATTTCCTCTAGTGGTGATCCACACATGTTCCAAATATATCCGGATGTCATTATAGTAATCTCTAAGTTCTAGCAAATAATATATAGTTATATGTGTTTACCACCTTTTAACACCTTGAGAACCACTTCAAACACATTATCCTTGATATCTCATGACTTTATAGTAGAAGGTGGACGAAGATAACTCTCAATTATTGGGAGAGTTATTGGAGAAGGTATATTTCTTGGGATTGACAGGATTCAACAAATCTATTGTGCACAACTAAATATATGAATTGGCTCTCTCAAAAAATAATATATTTGGGTTTCTATATCACTATGGTTAGAAATAAATAATTTCACAAGTGCCTCTTCATATTTATATAATGAATTATGGAGCCCCGCGTTAAATAATAATATTATTATCACTATTTCTCAACATTCTCTTAACTTGTAATTCGAATTAAATATTATTTAATTTAATAATATTAATTATCAATTATTTCTCAATAAAACATTATTCTCATTCCACCATTACTCCATTGTATTTATTGGGCCTTGAATAATAGGATATTTTTATTAAATAATTATTAATGCATTATTCAAAAATAAATAAATAAATATTATATTCACTAAATAGAAAATTAATATTTATTAAATATTCATCACATATTATATTCCCTCGAATAGATTGTCACAGATTATATGAGGGAAATTTAATATGAATAATTTGTAAACCATATGAGAAAATAATATTTATTATACTTGTTAAATAATAAATAATAATAATATTATTTTACCGAGATTTGGGATACACTATTTAAGTGACCCTCTAGTCCTTTTCTTAGTAGAATTAGGGGATGAAGACTAAAGTCCAAGTTCAGTATATTAAAACATTCCACAGCCCCTATAGATAATGTATTTAATGCTTCCATGACATAATACCTCATACAGATGAGATCCATGTAATATAATCCCTTTATCATGATGTCTACAATAAATAAGGTTGTGTTCTGGTTCCATCAACATATATGATCGATGTTTCTTTCTTTGAATTCTAAAAAAATCAAACATTCTTATTGAACACCATGGCCATGGATTTGTTTAGGCTATATCAGTTGCATGAGAGGTCTTGATATACTAACTTTAATTATGAATAGAAGTGAGAATATCATTATGACATTTTTTATTAATGAAATATTATGCAAGATGCACCCACCATATCCTACCTTGTTGTGAATATCGATCGTCATGATTTTCATCAATACATAAAATTGTGTGACTCATAATACACATTAATAATAATCTTAAAGTATAAGGATCAATACACGTGTCTGAAAATATGAATATTTAATGAAACATATATGTGTGGATTTTCTACTGGTGGGTCTTGTTCTCATAATATCAGACACTGGATATTACTAAGGGCATACACCATGAGAAGGCACCTCAATGTCCAATGAGACTAAACCCATGACAGCATGTATCATTTGTTTCCTTAAAATGATATCATCCATCTATAGAACATAAATTTTATCAGTGTCAGGGCACAAACTGGTACTCATCATAGTGGGAAACAGATATGAACTTTTAGTGAAACAACTACTCTTAGGAAATTATCAAATACTATGTTACATAGGGAACAATAATTACATGATAAATATTTTATTAATATTCAAAACTATGAATAAAAGTGATAATAGTGTACATAGAAGTTGGTTTGAGGGAACCAACTACAACAGACTCCAACTTACACTAGAGACAACTACTAATAACATGTAGTATTATAGCACTCACATGATACCCATGCTTCAACTGAGATAGGTCATTAGATAAGGGGACTTCCATGTTCTTCTTCATGGGTTATATACTTATTTCAACTTCACCCATTTTGTAAAAATATCTCAAGAGTTGATACTTATGGAGTATATTATTTTACCATTGTTGTGACAATCAATACTTTTCATGATTCACCACTGTAGAATTATCACAGTACAACGTGATTGGGTCTTTACTTCTATGTACCTCATGAATCTATTAGAAAAAATATGAATCTAAAAATCTTCCATGGATACATCAGAAAATACTATATACCTAGGATTTACTATTTAATCAGAAACAATGTGATAATTTGACCACTTCTAGCTCATAGATCCTATGTTGAGATAGAAAACATATCCTGATTGTGACTTTATATCATTATGATCTGTTTGAAAAGTAGCATCAATATTACCCTTGACAACAAGCTCCTCTTCTCATCCATACAATGGGAACATATCCTTAGTTAATCTTGGATACTTTTGGATAGACTTAAAATCAGACCAATGATGTTCTCCTAGTTCATTATGACATCTTCCAACCATTCTCAATATATAAAAAACCTCATGTCTAGTACATAACATGTCAATCATGATTTATCCTATCACCAAAGAATATGGTATTTTACATATTCTCTATTTCTCATGTTTTTTATAAGGATAAATTTTCTTAGAAAGATGTAAACCATTTAACACTAGGAATAATCCCCACTTCAATTGTTTTATACTTAATATATTTAGTATCTAGAAAACATATGTACGCTGAATTATTTCAACAAACTTATTGGATCTATCAAAAGTGATCTTGATCCCTTAAATATAGGCTGCTTCACCTATGTCCCTCATAGAGAAAGAACTACTTAACCCATCTTTAATAGACTGTAATACTGGTATATCATTTTCAATATACAGTATTTCATCAACATATACAACTATGATAAAGAACACAATACCACTAAACACATTTCAAACACATGAATCACATTAATTCAAAATGAAACTAAATTATTTTATGGATTCAACAAATCAAATGTTCCATGTCCTGGATGCTTGATTCAATCTGTAAAATGATAACTGCATCATGAAAATCCTTTTCGAATCACCTCGAGAAAGAAATTTTTTTTGTGTCATATAGAAATATTTCTGAAGTTTTTCTTCAGGAATTCGGTTTTGAAATCTATCTTCCAAATCTCATAGTCATTCTAAGCTGCTATAGAAACTATAATTCTGATGGATTTAAACATGGAAACTAATGAAAAGTTTTTCTCATAGTTAATTCCTTGATGTTTTTTAATCACTTTATCCACTATCTTTATTTATAAGTATTTACTTTACATTACATTTCAAATTTCCTCTTGAATACCCAATTTCATCCAAAAATATTTACATAAATGGGAACATCTTCTAGAAGAAAAACATGGTTATAATACATGGAATCTATTTTAGAATTTATGAATACTTTCCATCTTGAATTTTATGACCTATCTATTTCACCTTTATAGGAGAGAGGTTCATCATTGTCAACTAATAACTATTCACCATCTTTAGTGACTAGAAGTCCAGATCTCATTGGTTCTCTTACATCTCTTATCCTCCTGTGTAGTAATTGTATTTTAGATACTAATTCTTCAATGATAACCTATAGAATCATTTCCTGTACCAACTCTTATGTATCTTGACCATCAACCTCATCAAAATCAATATTTCTCCCACCATCCTTATTAAATATGTGGTCCCTCTCAAAAAATATGGCTTTGATGGGGATAAAAATTTATTGTCCAATAGATTGTATCAGTAGTATCCCTTTGTTTCCTTGGGATACCCTATAAAGATTCAGTTTCTGCCACGAGGTGCTATTTTTTCTCTGGAGAAGGCCTTAATAAATAGCTCAAAACCCCATACACATGTATGAGACAAAACATGTTTCTTTCAAATCTATAACATGAAGTGAATTACTTTTTACTCTTTATTTGATAATCTATTAAATGTGAATACTGTTTTTTGTAATGTGTATCCCCAAATGGATAATGGAAGTTATGCATGACTCATCATCGACCATACCATGCCTAAAAAGGTATAGTTCATCCTTTCATGAACACCATTCCATTGTGGTGTGTAAGGTGGAGTTAGATGAGATATAATCCCAAACTCCTGTATAATGTTAATCGGCTCTTGGTTACTATATTCATCACCTAGATCCAATCGAGGCTTCATTATCTTCTTTTCACATTGATTCACTACATCATTCTTGAATTTTTTGAATTTTCAAAGGACCTAGACTTATACCCCATTGTGTATATATATAGATATATACTCAAGTAATCAGTAAAAGTTAAGAAGTAAGAATATCCAGCTCTATATTCTTCTAGAAATGGTCCACACAGAATAGTGAGATCCAATCCTAGAAGCTATGTGTCACTTTAGCCTATCCACCAAAGGATAGTTTCTCCATTTTCCATTTTATACACGCATTATATATTTATTTTTGTTTTACCTCATATGAGTCTTAATAACCATCTTGACAAGGCATTATCAAATACTTATCATTTACATGACCAAGACTGTGATTCCCTGTCTTTGCATTATATGATTTGTGTTAAAGATTATCCATTATCAATTTCTAATACATGGGTTTTAAAAATTAATAAATAAAGGACATTGTTTAAATGTTCCATACCATACCATATGTTTTTCTTATAAGAGAAACAACCTTTATTTCCAGACATAAAAATTAATCCATTTTCATCTATGCAAGATACATAAATTATGTTTTTGGTAACTATAGGTACATAATAAAAATATTTTAAAACCAAAATCATTCATATTGTAAATGAATTGTGGTAGCCACCAATGGATATGGAATCCATCCTCTCACCATTATCAGTACTAAAATCCTCATCTAATTTAGTAATCATTTTAAATATATATGGTTCTTGTAATTTGATATATATGTGATCACCAAAAGTTGAATCTAATACCCAAAGTGTTGATATTGAAAGATTACACTCGAAAACTCACAAAACTTTACCTTCCCCATGTAGTTGGGAGAATTTCCTCTTTCTGTGACCTGTATTTACAAATTCAAAACATACCACCTCTTTTTTCCTTTCCCTACCTCTAGATCTTCCTCTTCTTGGATGGATTGTGCTTGGGATCTTTATTAATTATATGAGTCTTGGTCCCCTTTTCCTTGTTCTTTCTTTTCTTTCTTTATAGAAGAACCATGAGTTTATCCCTCCCCATATCTATATCCACTTGGAGAATCAAAATAATATGTTCTGAGAGACATTTCTTATTATTGATCATATTTTAATAAAAAAAATTAGAGATGGTCTTGGGAAGTGGTGAATGAATGAGATCTATACAAAAATAATCATATAATGTAATACCTATGATTTCTAAGCATTCAATATTGATAATAAGATTTAGTACAAGAGGGACATATAGAGAAGACTCTGTAGTATTAGATGTAAACAAAACATTAGAGATCTTGTACCTCTCTTGTCTGTACTTCTCTTGATAGGGACCCCAAAGGGGAGATATCATGTTATATGGATCCATATCCTCATGTTTATTCAAAATATCATTGGAAATAAATGATAATATGAAGAATTAATAATCTATGGAATCTTTCAAAGGATTTTCAAATAGTAATAAATTTTCATCCCTTATCTTATTACCATGTTCATCTAGAATAACGGCTTCTATAACATACAATTTCCTTCCACAGTGAATAATAACACATAATTGACATTAAAAATATTTTAAATTTGTGTCAGTGAGAAGGTTATCCTTATCAAGTATGGATTAAAATAATATGTTTGAATTAATTTTGATGATATTTCTACAGAAAATTTGAGCATATGTTTAGTACTTTAACTGATATAATTGTGACAAATAAATAGATATTATATTTATTAGTCTCCCTCTATTTAACTCAGACCCAACAGCCCTCACCATTGTCTTAAGAATGTCAGGTTTTTGGGATATTTAATTGGAAGGGAACCATATTCCACTTCTCATTACCCCAACATTAGTTGGTCAATCAACATGAATGGTTTTTAGTAGGCATTAAAAATCCAAATTTCATTAATACCCATTTCCTTGATCTATTGAGTAGACTCCCCAATTATGAAATTATTAAATTGGATCTCCTTAACCATTTCCTTTCAGTTACACCAATTCCTTATTTGGAAGTCATCCTTTGATGTGAACTATGTTATGTCAACCCAAAACATTAAGTTAGATTTCCCTAATAATTTAAATCACCCCAACATGGATGGCCAAGCACATTGAAAAATTGTTCTATTTTTACTAAAGTAGTGGATTTTTATACTAACATAAAATATATTATTGAGGGATTTTATCCTTTACACATAAATTTCTTGTTACAGTCTTTATTAAATGTTTGTTAATAATAGATGGGTTTTCTGAAGTTATTAACCATGTATTAGATAATATTTTTGCATAAGATAATTTATTTTAGTTCTATCTTCCATGCTAGTTAATTTCATCAATTCTTGAGATCATGACAAAATATCCCTAATGAAATAACCAAGAAACATGACAGAAATAATATAATAAAGTAGCATGATAATGATATTTTACTAATTGTTAGTTTATCTATCTATTGTAAATAATTTGTTGATCTAGGCGGAAAACACCTTGACACAATTCAGGTTCAGGTTATATAATTACACCTATCCACCTATGTATCTCTCTTAGATTGTTTTTTCCTCAACTCCACACTTAAACCTCCTCTAATATATTTGGAGACCCATCTATTACGTATACTTTTGTTCACACATAGGTGAGGGGAAAAGGGTTTACATAAATTAACCCATACGAAATCATGACCTTACCTAATAAGAGGAGAGATGGAACACTATCCAAAAAATTAATTTAATAATTAATTAAATGAAAGAAATTATATACCAAGGCATATTCTATGTTAAGGATTATCCACATGCATGAAATAAATTACGCATTTATTAAAATTAGAATTACATTTTTAATCATTCTTATTTAAAATAATGAACACTTGAATCAATTAATTATCATATGTAATTAGAAAATTATTTTATCTTTATTATAATCCAAATTTCCTTGATATTATCATCCATTATAATTTTAATCAAATTAAATTTATTTATTTCAAATTAAAAATGATCATAAATGTACCATGTAGTAACCATAGTGAATATCCATCTAAATCTACCCAACATGTGATACACTCATATAAAATTTACTCTTGTGATATATAGAATACATGATATATCACATATTTTCATGACATGTACTATCAACTTAAAGATCACACATATTAAAATATTTTTCAGTCACATTTTATGCTTCATTACACATAGATTAAAAGGTTTTAATATGACTCATATATGATATGTAGACATGAAAATTGTGAATATATTAATTAAACATTTATATATATATATATATTAGAAAATATCACATGACATGTCCTATCAACTTAATGACCATACACAACCACATGTCGACAGGGTTTACATTTTTTTGACAAGATGGGGGAAGACCCCCAATAATATAAAAAAGAGTCTCTTTTGAGGAATGCAAAAATAGGAAAACCACTATAGACACAATGACAACAAAGACAAAAGAAGCCAGCCCAAAGGGATCAAAGAAGAAAAAGGTGACCAATGGAGGGAAAATTTTAAAAAGGGATGGAAAAAAGTATCATCTCTCTTACCCCTATAAAATAAATTTAAAAAGTGAGATTGGACAAAGAGAAAGTGTTTCCCCCATACCTAGAAGTTTTGTCATGATGGCAGCACAATGAGGTAGATAATTACTCCCCCACACATAAGAATGTAGAGGGATGAACAAACAATAGATGCCAACAAATCTATACCACTTTTGAGCCTCCCACATGACAATTCTATTGAGAAAGTGTTGTTTTCAACAATACTCTATTTTATTAGGGGAAGATTTTTTGAGAACAATACTCTATCTCCTTATGATGATTTTGATGTTCACAAATACCCTTATTTGTTATTTTAATGATTTTACCCTAAGTGTATTTTAGGAAATTAATATTCTTTATTTCTATATCTTTGGAATAATATTAAGGCATTTAATCCACATGGAATATTTGAAAAAGTAATTGGAAATAGTTTTATCATATTAGCGTGTTCTGGAAACGATGTCCTAATTTACTTGTTCGGAAATCACTTTAGCGTGTTATAGAAACACTGTTCATACCCTACGTTGAGGAGCGTAATATTTTTAAGGAACCTTATGTTTTGGATATTAGAAAATCATGGTTAAGAAACTATACGTTATCAACAAAACTATGGAAGAAGAACCCTACATTTGGAAGGAACCTTTCGTTCGGGTTATCAACAAATGTATGGAAGAAGAACCCTACGTTTGGAAGTAACCTTAAATTTGGGATGTCAAGAAATGTATGGAAGAAGAATTCTAAATTAGTATGAAATGTTATATTTGTTTCTCAAAATTATGGTTCATCAACCTTACTTTTTTAAAAAACCATACATTGTATCAAAAAAGTATGGATCATGTACCTTATGTTTAGAAGCTGATAAAAGTATGGATTATATACCGTACATTTGAGAGATGAAGAGATAAGTATGAATTATCAACCTTTCTTTTGAAGAATGGATGATCAACCTTATGCTGTGAAACTTACATTCGTAGAATTAATTCTTTGCAGTTCAACCCTACGTTTGGCGTTTAAGATTCAAATACAACTTTATCGAGTAACAATATTTATATGGATTATCAGGCTGATTTCAAGCCATATTAAAATCCTAAATTTAATGCAAATCCTTGACTTATTCAAAGCCGTTTATTTATGATTCCAATGATAGTTTTAAGAGGATATTTTTCTGCCGAATATTCAGGGGAGTTATGACTGCTCTTTTATTTGAACATTTCAATACTGCGATTCTAAAGGCCATATTTGGGGATCTAAATTTGAAAGGAAAATGTTATTTTCTATTCTATATATCTATTATATTTTTTTACATGTAGATAGGATAATCATAAAAAATAATATCAGGATAAAAAGCTCTCAAGTTTTACACTACTAAAGTTTACAGAGATATACAAGTCACACAGATCTGCTGCTACCAAGATCTATCAAACTCTATTTTTCTGAAGAAGAAGAAGAAACACAGTGAAGATTCATCGATTCTACATAGATTATATATTTTGAATCTATTGTTGATGATGTTTCTAAATTCATTTCAATATTTACTACAACCAGATTAGCTCAGACCTTCTTCTACCTGAAGATCATTCTTCCTGAAGATGATGATTCATTGACTATCAATTGTGTTCTGTTGAAACTGTGACGAACAAATAAAAATTATTTTTAGACAAATACTATTAGTTTTTGAGTAACCAACATCTCGTACTAAGATGTGTATTTGGTTATATGTATAAATGAGAAGGATCTCTTTTAGCCTTAACTTTTAAATGTGTCAACTACCTGAACTCAGTTGTGGAAGGTCTATCGATAAGAGGACTAGATAGTGAAAATCACCAAGATCATGGAGTAGAGGATTGGGTGAGTGGACTAGGATCCTTTTGTTCCCCAAACCACTATACATCTTTGAGTTATTTAAAATTTTATTTTCTACTGCATAAATAACCTGATAAAGATAAAAGGATAGACTCGACCATCTTCACGATTGATGAAGAATTTGTAAAACACAAAATCCACCCCACTCTTGGGTGTATTTGATATAACTTGATCCAATAGTTGGAATCAGAGGTGGTTCTTTTGGTAAAGCTATAACAAGATGATGGTTTCAAAGGATTATACTAGTAACATAATGGCTGATACATGAGAGGTTATTTCAATGGTACAATCTACCTACTTCAATGGTGAAAATTATTGATGTTGGAAATCAAGGATGATCATTGACATAAAAATCCTTGTATACAGTGTCTAATAAAAAATTCTAACTCCCTATGCGATTCCAGAGAAACCTGAAACAATGAGTGAAAATACAGAAGCATATTACGACATAAACTCGAAATATATGAATGCTACAATCTGTATTCATGGACCAGATAAATTCAAAAGAGTATCTTTGGGCTCGATGGCTTATGAAATGTGGCAGACGATTGCAGTTGCCTATAAAGAAACTTATAATGTCATTCAGATGTGGTATGCCACTGCTAAATTGAAATTAAAAAAATTCTGAATGTTTGAATAATAAATCATCACCCAGATGAATGGAAGGATTAGAGAAATTGTTAAAAATATCACTGCCTTGGGAGAGCCTATCAAACATGCAGATCCGGCCATAAAAGTTCTGAGAGTACTACCACCTAGATGGAATGAGATATCAATGGCTATTAGGCAATCATCACCAGTCAAATATATAACTATGAGATAATTAATTTGAACCCTGATGATATATGATGTTGAGATGAAAGATGAATCAAATGAGAATAATATCTTGATCAAGAGAGAAAATACTTCTTTGAAAGTAACATCCAAAAATAAGACAAAAGATATGAAGAATGAAATCAAAATAAAATTAGAGAGTTCTGATTTAATCTATTACAGATGTGTAACTGGCTCAGCCTACCATAAAGTTCAGTAAATTCTATCGAAAGAAGAATTTATTAAAAAAATCTTTCAAAAAGGATGAAAAATAACCAAGGGAAGTCAGATTCTATGAATGAAAAAATATGGGTCACAATATAACTGAATGTCCTCAATTAAAAAGAGAAAAGAAAAAGAAATTTTTCAAAAACAATAATTATGGGAAGAAAAATAAAAGGGAAATGAAAGCTTCTTGGAGTGCTTCTGAAGAATCCAGCATCTCATCAATGTCTTACAAAGAAAAGGAAGAATCAAATCTAAAATAAAATATGTTCTTTATGGATGAAACTAAAGAGGTACAATCCTATTACTCAACTGATTCAGATTCTAATTCTAGCTGTTTAAAGAATAAACTTGTAGCCTAATACAATATTCTATAAGAGAAATATTATTCTTTATTTAAGAAATATAAATCACTGAAAATTATTCACACTACTATTTTAGGAGAAAGAGAAACTATGCTAAAACAACAACAAGAGTTAACTGAAAAATATATCTCATCAAACACAAATTGTACAGATAATTAAACTAAAATAAAAACACTACAAACAGATGTAGAAACAAAAAAATGTGTGGCTCTTATTTTTACAAAAGTAGAAAATACATTAAATGAAATTCTTGGAAAGAATGTGATTAAAAAGGAGAGATATTGAATAGGCTCAAAAGGTGATAAACCCAAACTGTACAAGAACTATTTTATTCCAAGTAAAAAGGTAAAATTTTAAAATACTATAGAATAAAAGGTCACGTTTCAAAAAACTATTATTTAAGAAAACTGAAAGTAAGTGGGATTAATAAACCCTTTATTGCAAGCAGTTTATATTATTATATTAATTATAGAAAAAAATCATGTCTGGATTCCCAGGTCTTTACTGACTAACACAGCTGGACCCAACAAAATATTGGTACCATAAAAAAAATTAAATTCCTTTGCAAGAAGCAGGTCACAAAATTATAAAAGTTGTATGGTATATGGATAGTGGCTGCTCTAGGAATATGAGTGGAAACTCATCAAATTTTAGAACACTAACTCAAAAGGATGGTGGTCTAGTCACATTTGGTGACAATTAAAAAGGTAAAATTATTTTCATTGGAACTGTTGGAGACCCAAAAGATGTCTGAATTAATAATGTTCTCCATGTACAAGGACTGAAACACAACCTGATAACTATATCTCAACTCTGTGATTATGGTTATTTTGTTTTTTCTAACAAATGGTTTTTTGTTTTTAAATAAAAATTGCATAAATTTAGAGCAGCCATAACTGATAATGTTTATACCCTAGACTTAAATTCCTTGTGTAAAGAAACTGAACTTCTTAATTGATAATATAAATTAATCATGGATCTGGCATAGAATAGTTGTAAATTTCAATATATATGATTTACATAATTTAAATAAAAATCAATTAGTTTTTGATTTGACTAGTCTCAAATTTAATGAGACAACTGGGTAAGAAGCACAAATCATCCATCAAAACTGTTAACAAAATTTCTACATCTAAACCTCTAGAACTTATCCATATAGATTTTATTGGACCTTCAAGAATAACAAGCTTGTCTGGTAAATTTAATTTATATGTGTTCGTTGATGACTATTCTATATTTACTTGGATTTATTTTCTAATATATAAAAATGAAGCTTTTAATATGTTTGAATGTTTTTTCCATGATGTTCAAAATGAAAATGGTTTTAAAATAATTTCAATTATAAGTGATCATGGTGGATAATTTGAGAATCTGTAATTTAATTCCTTTTTCTAAAATATGGGTGTTAAACACACCTTCTCTACACCAAGAACACCTTAAAAAAATGGAATTGTGGTAAAAAGAAATTGGACTATTCATGAATTGGGTAGGACTATTCTATATGAATACAGTCTTCCTACCTATTTCTGGGCAGAAGCTATAAGTAGAACTGACTATATATTGAAAAGAGTTTTAATAAGACAAATTTTTAAAAATACAGTATCTGAATTCTGGAATAATAAAAAACCTAAAGTAAATTACTTTAAAGTTTTCGGATACAATTTTTACACCTTAAACACCAAGGAAAATCTTGGTAAGTTTGATCCAAAATATGATGAAGAAATTTTCTTAGGATATTCTGCAACTTTCAAAGCTTATAACGTTTTTAATAAAAATTCAAGGAATTTTTAAGAAACAGTTCACGTGAAATTTGATGAATCTAATCCCTTTAAGAAAAGGAAAGGCCAAATTAAGGAATTTGACTCTAATGATAAAATGAGACTTGAGAAATTAAAAATGACTCTGAAAAAGATTTAAATGATATTTATTCCAGTTTAGAAGAACATGACATTGAAGAACCTAACAATGCACTAACTAGACAATATAAAACCCTAAAGAATCACCCATTAGAAACTATTATAGGTGACCTATACCCTAGAATAAAAAAACTAGAAGAAATGTAGAAAATAGTGTTGAATTCTTTTCCTTTCTATCCTAATTAGAAACTAAGACATTAGAAGAAGCCCTAGTTGATGATTGTTGGATGATATCAATGCAGGAAGAACTAAACCAATTCCAGAGAAATGATGTTTGGAATTTAGTTGAAAGAGCTCAGAACTATCCAGTTAAAGTAACTAAATGGGTCTTTAGAAATAAATAAGATGATCAAGGAATAATAATGAGAAAGAAAATAAGACTAGTAGCTAAAGGATATAATTAGAAGTAGGTATAGATTATGATGAGTCCATTTCACTTGTAGCGAGATTAGAATCCATCATGATCCTTTTATCCTAGGCATCTCATATGAACATTAAAATGTTTTAGATGGTTGTTAAGTGTGCCTTTTTAAATGGTTATTTATTTGAGCAGGTTTATGTTGAGAAATATCTTGTTTTTGAAAATTCACAAAAACCAGATTCTGTTTTTAAACTTACTAAAGTTCTCTATGGCCTTAAAGAAGCAGCTAGAGCTTGGTATAAAATATTAGGTTCTTTTATTTTGAAAAATGATTTCACTGTTGGGATGGAAGATCCAACATTGTTTAAGAAAACTGTTAACTCTAAAATTTTATTGGTTCAAATTTAGTTTGATGATGTAGTGTTTGGTTCGACAAACAACAAACATTGTCACGAGTTTTCAAATTTAATGCAAAAATAATTTTAAATGAGTATGATGGTAGAATTAAATTTCTGTTTAGGACTTCAAATTTATCAAAATGATTTTGGAAATGTTTTAAATAAATTTAAATACATTACAGACTTACTAATGAAATTTGGACATGAAAACAGTAAGACACATACTACTCCTGTGTGTACTAATATAAAGCATGATTTGGATGAAACTTCAGAGTTAGTTTACAACAAGTTATATATAGGTATGATTGCTAGTTTATAATATCTTACTGCTATCAGGATAGATAAAATGTATTCAGTATATATTTTTTCTAGATTTCAATCTGATCCTAATGAATCTCACTTAAGATATTTCCAAATAATTTTTAGATATTTAAAAGGAACTTTTTTCAATCTATTCTCTAACCAAAAACTTCCAATTTTAATATAATATCATATTCAGATGCTAACTTTGGAAGTGGTAGATTAGATAAAAAAATCACCTTATGGACTTGTCACTTTTTAGGAAAATCATTAGTGTTAGGTTCTAGTAAGAAACAAAACATAGTCGCCCTATCAACAACTGGGGAAGAGTATATATCTACATGAAGTTGTTGTGCACATGTTTTTTGGATGAAAGAAATCTTATGGACATTGGAATAAATTTTAATAACACAACAATTTTAGGTGATAATAAAAGTGCTATAAATATTTCAAAAAACCATATTAATCATTCTAGAAATAAGTATATTGATATCAAACATCATTTTCTATGAGATCATTTTCTTAAAAAGGATATATTCTTAGAATTGGTAAGTACTAAAATTCAATTAGCAGATATTTTTACTAAACCAATTCCCATGGCGAGGTTTGATTTTATTATGGGGGGTCTAGGTTTATTTATTTCTAAATGTAATTTTAATTTCAATTTTTCTTATTTAATTATTTTAATTCTTATTTTAACATTTTTAATAAATTTAATTACTTGTTTTTAGAATAATTTCAAATTTCTTCTATACTACTTTAAATTTTTTCCGCATACATTTTTTCTTTTAAATAATGTAATTTTTTCTATATATGTAATAACAAGGGAATCAAGGATGTTAGAAACCGTTTCAAATTCAAAACCCATTCATTTTCTCAAAACCATTCGAAACACCAAAAAACCCTCACTACCTTCATCTACCTTTGACTAAATTGTTGAAACCCTAATCCTTCGAGCCTTCAGTACTTTGAAACAGAAATGACCAAGACTAAGAGAATCAAGGAAGGAGAAGCTATTAATTCCAAACATCAGTGTACATCATGAAGAAAGATTATACAGGGAAAATTAAATGACCTGGAATGACTATATCATATTAATCTCATGTTGCGACAAGCCATCACATTTCAGAATCTCGAGAAAACATTCAGTAGTGAAAATACAGAGTTTATATATTAGGTAGATCATCACCACATTTTCAAATCTAGTAAGTTAAGTCTTAGAGATATAGAGGACAACATTTTTGAAAAAATTGAAGATGGAGATTTCTCAATTTCATCTGTGGAAATAGCTAGAATCTTAAACTTCCCTCATGAGGGGGTTTATCATTTTGACTTAAAGAATATTGGTGATGATGAACATAAGTCATAGGACATTATTTCAGTTTTAGTTGTTTCTACAAGTATAAGAAAAATGTTAGTAAGGGATCTGAAAAATGATTAAAAGATTATTGATAAGTTTGTACAAGAAGAGATTTCACTTAGGATGTCATAGTTTTATAATATTTTGTTTCCTAACATGTACAAAATGTTTTTTCTTATGAGTGAAATCATGTTGAATTTTCCGAGATATATGGTAAGATATATCAACTACCACTATCAACCAGATGCTAGAATGAACTTCTATCCCTATGAAATGTTCATTTCAAAATTAATGATTATGTATGATATGGAGAGATTAATAGATGCCAATGTAAGATGCCATAACATCAATGTTTTCAATGCTGTAACTCTAAGGAAGATTGGATTCTTCTAGAGTACTTTGAATGATAAGATTTTTCCTATTGGAGTTGAGGAAGACCAGGACATGTCTTAGGTAGAGAAACCTACTAAATTTAAGGAAGGAATGGCAGAATATAGAGGAATTGGTACTTCAAGAAGATTAATATTTGAAGTATTCAATCCACCTACTAATGAGGGAAATAAAGAGGGGCTTCAGAGGAAATGACATTGAGTGGATCAATCTGGTGAGGAGCCCATTCAAGAAAATGTAGATGAAACTAAACATCCTATGAGCTATAGATTTACTAAATAATCTTCAGTACAAAAAATTTAAGAACCAATAGTTTCTCAGAATGAGGTGACTCCTCATGTAGAAAAACAAATTGTTCCTCAAAATATTGAAAATACTGGAGAAGTTGAACTGGATAGACCTGAATTTCTCAAACTAGAAAGTCTACTGAGATTGTTTAAGAGGAATAAGCTATAGGGTAACCTATATTAGAGGATCTAGTCTTGGAGGAAATCAATAAAGATGATTCTTAGGAGGAGCAAGAACATATTAATATGAGTCAAGCAGAGAACCTTTCTGGAATTTACACTGAAATTATTAATGAGGATTTTTTTGTGGATGCGTCCAGGAAGGACTCGATGGAAGAATCATTAGATAAACCAGTACAGAGGGAAGATGAAGAGAAATAAGATGATGAATCCGTACATTTAGTTATGGTAAATCCAATGGAATCTCAGACTGAAAATCAAGCAAAAGGTGCCTATGATTCTATGACTGAAGAAGTTGAGGATCGGTATAGAATTTTAACCAAAGTTGAATCAGAAAATGCATCTTTGAGCAGAGCATTGGAAAAGGAAAATCAGTGATTTCAGAAATTGAATGTCAATTCTGTTTTAAAACATGAAGTTGATGTTCTTAAGAAGGATATGTTGGCTGGAGTTGAAAATTTGAAATCTGAGATGGTAATGAAGTCATATTTGGTAGACTTTAAGATTTTCTTCGAGTAACAACTTGCAACTGTCAAGGATAGTCAAGAAAGTACCTCCTTTACTTCGCCTGATATGATAAAGATATTTCAGGCCATTACAGAAGTAATGAGCAATATGAAGGACACATTGAATGACCTTTAGTACAACATTGATCCATTTTCTATCTTGTTAGATAACCAGAATCATATTATTGAACAATTAACTTCAGATGATCCCAAAATAAGAACATTGGTGAATAAGTTCACAGACAAGTTAAATCTTTTTATGATAAAGGCAGAAAATATTTATGAGTTATTTAGAGTCAATTTGATTGATCATATTCATCTAACTCAAGAGGGAATAGATTTCATTTTCCATTTGAAGAATGATTAATGACGAGGTTGAGGAATTAGTTAGTAGAAATCACGTTAGTAATCGAGAGAAGATGATACCAGTTTCAAACTTTTTTTGGGCCAAATCATGATTCCCATGTCATTATTGTACTTGTAATTATATTTTCAATAAAATATATTTACATCCCATGTTTATGTGTTATTAGTTTCTTTTACTGTACGATCTATGTTAGAATTCCAGTAATCCAACTACCCAAATTGATAAATAGTTTATCATAGAATTTACATATGATCAGTGCTATATTAAAAAGTGTTATATTCCTTATTATATCATTCTCTTTTATATCAAAAATGGGGGAAAATTTTGGATAAACACAACATTTTATTTTATGTTTTTAAAATTTTAGTTTATGATTTTGAATCTTTTACTCATGGGGAGAAAAGGGATATCATTTTATTTTTTCTTCTTTCTTTCTGTAAAAAGGTAAAATACAGATAAACATGAAAGGAAACACAATTTAACACAAAATTTTATTTTCATTATTTATAAAAGAGGAGATATTATTTTACCATATAAAGGGGGAAAAAATGTAAAATGTAAAATTTTTGTTTATATATATATATATGTAACTATGGATAACACATTTAATATTTCTTGTTGAAATAATTTTTTTTAAAACTAAATATTGTTTTTATCTTTAAAAAATTTTAAACTATATGCAATTAATTTTGTAAGATAATTTTATTTGTTATTTCATGGGTTTTGTGACCATAAGAAAGGTGTAGATTGTTGAGCAAGTGTTATTTTCATCAATACATTATTTTATTAGGGGAATATTGTTGAGAATAATACTCTGTCTCTTTATGATGATTTTGATGTTCACAAATACCATTATTTGTTATTCTAATGATTTTACCTTAAATGTGATTCTGGAAATTAATATTCTTTATTTCTTTATTTTTGGAATAATATTAAAGCGCTTAATCCTTGTGGAATATTTAACAAAGTGCTCAAAAATAATGTTAGCATATTAGCATGTTCTGAAAAACATTTTTCATGCTCTATGTTTTTGGAAATCACTTTAGTGTGTTCTGGAAAAACATGTTCATACCCTATATTGAGGAGCATAACACTTGGAAGGAACCCTATGTATGGAATATCAAAAAATTATGGTTAAGAAACCATACATTATCAACAAAAGTATTGAAGAAGAACCCTACATTTAGAAGGAAAATTATATTCAAGTTATCAAAAAAAGTATGGAAGAAGTTCCCTATGTTTGGAAGGAACCTTATGTTCGGGATATCAGAAAAGTATAGACGAATAACCCTACGTTAGTATGGAATGTTATGTTTTTTTTCTTAAAATCATGGTTTATCAACCTTTATTTTGTAAACTACCTTATGTTGTATCAAAAGGTATGGATCATGTACTTTACATTTAGAAGATGATAAAAGTATGGATCATATACCATACATTTGAGAGATGAAGAGAAAAGTATGGATGATCAACCTTTCTTTTGAATAATAGATGATCAACCTTCTGTTGGGAACCCTACATTCAAAGAATGAATGCTATGCAGTTCAACCCTATGTTTGGCGTCAGAGATTCAAATATGGCCTTATCGAGTAACAGTCTTTATATGGATTATCAGGGTGATTTCAAGACAGATTAAAAGCCAGATTTTAAATCACGTCCTTGACTTATTCAAAGCAATTTATTTATGATTCAAATGATTGTTTTAAGAGGATATTTTCATGCTGAATATTCAGGGGAGTTATGACTTCTCTTTTATTTGAACATTTCAATATTGTGATTCTAACGGCGATATTTTTTGTTCTAAATTTGAAAGGAAAATGTTATTTTCTATTCTATATATCTGTACTATTTTTTATTACATGGAGATAGGATAATCATCAAAATGAAGATCAGGATAACAATATTTTGTGTTATTCACTGCAAAATTTTACATAGATATACAAGTCACATAGATCCGCTACTACCAATATCTATCATTCTATGTTTTTTGGAAGAAGAAGAAACAAATTTAATATTCATTGATTCTACAACGATTATCTATTGTGAATCTATTTTTGTTGAAATTACTAAATTCATTTCAATATCTACTGCAACTGGATCAGAATATAACTACTTCTACCTAAAGATCATTCTTTCGGAAGACGACGATCCATTGACTGTCAGTTGCATTCTATTGAAACTGTGAAGAACAACTAGAAATTATTTTCGAACAAATACAATTTTTATTTTGAGTAACCAAATTCTCATAATAAACTATGTATTCGGTTCTATGTATGTACCGGAAGGCTATGTTTTATCCTTAACTTTTAATGGTGTCATTTACCTACACTCAGTTGTGGACGGTCTGTTGATAAGAGGACCAGATAGTGAAAATCACCAAGATCGTGGTTTAGAGTGTTGGGGGAGTGGACGGGGGGCCTTTTCTTCCCCGAATCACTATACATCTTTGAGTTATTTAATAGTTTATTTTCTGCTTCATAAACCACCTGATAATGATAAAAGGATAGACTTGACCATCTTTACAATTCGTGAAGAATTTTTAAAAGATATAATCCACCCCCCCTCTTGTGTGTATTTAGTATAACCAGGTCAAACATTTTGGTATCAGAGGTGGTTCTTTTGGTAAAGCTATAACAAGATGAATGTTTAAAAGGATTATACAAGGAACATAATGGCTGATACATGAGAGGGCATGTCAATGGGTTGAGCTCCCTACTTCAACAGTGAAAATTATGGATGTTCGAAATCATTGATGATCATTTACTTAAAAAACCTTGGAAAAAGAGTCTAATAAAAAATTCTAACTCCCTATGTGATTCCAGAGAAACCTGAAACAAGGAGTGCTGATACAAAAACAGAGTACATCATAAACTCAAAAGATATGAATGCTATAATCGGTGGTCTTTGACCAGATGAATTCAAAATAGTATCTCAGGGCCCGACGACTTATGAAGTGTGGAAGACGATTGAAGTTTCCTATGATAGAACATATAATGTCATACATATGATGTACGCCACTGCTAAATTGAAATTTGACACCTTAAAAATGATTGAAGGAGAAAGAATCTCCCAGATGAGTGGAAGGCTTAAAGAAATTGTTAATAATATCACTGTCTTGGGTGAGCCTATCAAACAAGCATATTAGGACCTGAAAGTTATTAGAGTACTACCACCTAGATAGAATGGGATATTAGCACCAATTAGGAAATCATCACCAGTAAAAGTTCTAACTATGAGAGAATTAATTTGAACTCTAATGAAATATGAAGTTGAGATGAAAGATGAATCAAATGATCATAAATTCCTGATCAAGATAGAAAATACTTCTTTGAAAGTAACATCCCAAAAGGAGACCAAAAATCCGAAGAATGAAATCAAAATGAAATTAGAGAATTCTAATTCATCTAATTCAGATGTGGAATTGGATCATCTTTCCCGAAATTTAGGCAAATTCTATAGAAAGAAGAATGGATTCAGAAAAACCTTAAAAAAGGATGAACAAGTACCAAGGGAAGTTAGATTATATGAATTCAAAAAGATGGGTCCCATTATACATGACTATCCTCAATTAAAAAGAGAAAAGAAAAATAAATTTTTCATAAACATTAATTATGAGTAGAAAGAAAAAAGAGCAATGAAAGCTACTTTGAGTGTTTCTAAAGACTCAAGTTGCTCATCAAAGTCTTATGAAAAAAGGAAGAATCGAATCTAAAAGAAAATATGTGCTTTATGGAAGAAACTGAAGAGATAAAATCCCATTACTCATCTGATTTGGATTCTAGTTCTAGTTGTTCAAATGATAAACTTTCAGCCTACTACAATATGCTATAACAAAAATGTGATTATTTATTTATCAAATTTAAATCACTAAAAAATATTCACACTACTGTTTTTGGATAAAGAGACACTCTTCAAAAACAACATCAAGAGTTAGTTGATAAATATAACTCATCGAACAAAAACGGTACTGATAATTAAACTAAAATAAAAACACTATAAACAGATGTAGAGACATACAAATGTACAGATATTATTTATACTAAAAGGTAAAATACACTAAATGAAATTCATTGAAATAATTTGATTAAAAAGGAATGATATGTAAAAGGAATTAAAGGTGATAAACCCAAACTATACAAGAACTATGTTATTCCAAGTAAAAAAGGTGAAATTTTCAACTACTGTGGAAAAAAAGGTCACATATCAAAAAACAATTATTTAAGAAAACAGGAAGTAAGTGGGATTAAGAATCCTTTTGTTGCAGGAAGTTTATATTATTATATTTATTATATAAAAAAATCATGTTTGGATTCCCAGGTCTTTGTTCGCTAACACTATTGGACCCAACAAAATATGGGTACTAAAACAAACAGTTGATTAAATGCCTTTGTAGGAAGCAAGTCACAAAAGAAGAGAAGCTATATGGTATATGGATAGTGGCTTCTCTAGGAATATGAGTGGAAACTCATCATATTTCAGAACACTGACTCAAAAGGATTGTGGTCTAGTCATATTTGGTGACAATTCCAATGGTAAAATTATTGTCATTGGAACTGTTTGAGACCCAGAACATGTCTCAATTATTAAAGTAATCTACATACAAGGATTGAAATAGAACCTAATAAGTATCTCTCAACTCTGTGATTATGGTTATTTCGTTTTTTTTCTAACAATTGTTGTTCTTTTTAAAGAAAAATTCCTTAAATTTAGAGCACCCATAACTGATAATGTTTATACCCTAGACTTAAATTCCTCGTGTAAACAAAAATTTAACTTCTTAACTGCTAATATAAATGAATTATGAATCCGGCATAGAATAATTGGACATTTCAATATTTATGATTTACATAATTTATATAAGAAACAATTAGTTTATGATTTTCCTAGTCTCAAATTTTAAATTGATAGATTCTGTGATGCATGTCAACTTGGTAAGCAGCACAAATCATCCTTTATATCTGTTAACAAAATTACTACATCTAGACCTCTAGAACACATCCATATTGATTTTTTGGACCTTTATGAATAATAATCTTGGCTAGTAAATTTTATTAAAATGTTTTAGTTGATGACTATTATATATTAACATGGATTTATTTTCTAAAATATAAAAATGAAGCTTTTACTATATTTGAATGTTTTGGCAATGCTGTTCAAAATGAAAACGGTTTTAAAATAATTTCAATAAGAAGTGATCATGGTGGATACTTTTAGAATATATAATTTAATTCATATTTCTCAAATCTGGGAATTAAACACACATTCTTTGCACCAAGAACACCTCAAAAAAATTGAATTGTTGAAAGAAGAAATAAGACTATTCATGAAATGGGTAGGACTATTCTAAATGAATACTGTCTTCCTACCTATTTCTAGGAAGAAGAAGTATAGATGATCAACCTTTATTTTGAATAATGGATGATAAACCTTATGTTGTGAACCTTACATTCAGAGAATGAATGCTATATAGTTCAACCCTATGTTTGGTGTCAGAGATTCAACTGCGCCTTTATCGAGTAACGATCTTTATATGGATTATCAGGATGATTTCAAGACAGATTAAAATAGCAATTTTAATGAGAATCCTTGAATGATTAAAATCCCTTTATTTATTATTCAAAGGATTGTTTTAAGAGGATATTTTCATGCTGAATATTCAGGGGAGTTATGACTTCTCCGTTATTTGAAAATTTGAATATCGCGAGTATAAAGGCGCTATTTGTGGATCTAAATTTGAAAGGAAAACATTATTTTCTATTCTATATATCAATGATATTAGGTATTACTTGGAGAGAGTTTAATAATCAAAAATAAGACCAGGATAACAAGCTCTCAAGTTTTTCACTGCTATAGTTTACGGAGAAATAAAAGTCACACCGATCTCCAGCTACCAAGAACTATCGAACTCTGTTTTTCTATAGAATAAGAAACATGTTTAATATTCATTGATTCTAAATTGATTATATATTAGGAATCTACTTTTTTTGAATTTTATAAATTTATTTCAAGATCTACCTCAACTAGATCGTCTTGGAAATCATTTTACTTGAAAATCATTCTTTCTGAAGACAACGATCCATTGACTGTCAGTTGCATGCTGTTGCAACTGTGAAGAACAACTGGGAAGTATTTTCAAACAAATACTTTTTGTATTTCAAGTGACCAGCTTCTCATACTATGCTGCGTATTCAGTTTTGTCTATGAACCAGAATGCTTTGTTTTAGCCTTAACATGCAAGGGTGTCAACATCCCTCACTCAGTTGTGGACGGTCTATTGAAAAGAGGACCAGAGAGTGAAAATCACAAAGCTTGTGGAGTATAGCATTGGTGTATTGGACTAGGGGCCTTCTGTTCCCTAAAACACTATACATCTTTGAATTGTTTAACTATTTATTTTCCGCTACATAAACAACTTGATAATGATAAAAGGACATACACGAACATCTTCAATATTGATGAAGAATTTTTAAAAGACACAATTAACCCCTCCACCCCACTTTGTGTGTTTGGTATAACCTGATCCAACAAATACATGTGAAAAAATCATAGCAAGTCAACCTTATGTGACACAGTTTAAGTCAAAAGTCACCGAAAAAATTCAAATCAAGCCACCAATCGGTCCAAAAAAGAGATAGACGACTAGACGATGGGTGTCAACACACTCATCCCTCATTCGATGCTGCCCACCTAGTAGTACATGCAAAAACACTACATCCAAATGCGATAAAACATATTTCACATCCCATAGAGACATCTACAACCTTTGAACCAAACATATTCACAAAAAATAGTGCAATGAAATAGACAAAAATCACGAAATATGCCATAACTCACCCAAATCATCATCAATCAGCTTCGTCGTCCATCAACCAATGCCAAATCCCCAATGAAAATAGTGAATACATAGACCAACCAAAGTCAGTCACAAATCCTCCAACTGAAGAAGTACCCAAATACCACCATCGTGTCTGAAAAGCACCTCACTGATCACAGGCCACCGTCATAGAGAGGAAACAAAACTGCTGCTAGAACCACTATATTTTCCACTCAAGGAATTCATCAGACAAATGACTTATAGTGATTTTCTACCACCTAAAAACCAGATCTCTATCATGCACAGAATCCACCATGCACAAGAATCAAACCATCTAGGTGTTCTGGAAGTGGAGAGAACTGGGGAAGAAGAAGCCTAGTAAATCATCACATGAAGTCCACACCAACGCAATAAATGTAATATTAAAGGAAGAAACCCCATCCTGAAACCTTCAAGTCATGCAAAAGGAGACAAATCTGGGTAGATTTGAAAAAATCATGGTGTAAACACCACAAAACCGTCGAATAGAAACAAACAAAAGGCACATACCACTATAATGCATCAAACAGGAAGGCAATGCAAATAGAGGAGTCTTGGAATATTCCAAATCAGAACGAGGACTAGGAGAGTGGAAGGCTTAAAAAACCATTAGGTTTGTGAACCATAATACCGATAAGGTTTACATAGTATAATAAATAAATTGTAAATCAGTGTAATTTGGTATATGTACATGGAATGTATCGCCGAGCTACAGGGCATGTACATATCTCACCATGTATTATAGCTGCATGCCTAGGGACTCATCGTGTAAACTGTGCCTCTGAAAATTAGAACACATGGCATGTATAATTGACTACACAGTGTGTGGTCTCCTTGTTACATGTTCACCAGTCAGGTAGTCTATGTGTTGTAATACCTGACCCATATATGACTCAATGGGACTACACACCATGTACATAGGCTACATAGCCTGTACTCCGACTGATCATTGACCACTATGGTCCAGACGAGATGCAATGTATGAAATAAATACATCATGTTTCACCAATGCACGTAGCTTGAATTAGTTTATTAATTAATTTCTAAAGCATTGAACACAAGTAAATGACGTGTAACTCTAGTTACATGACACATACTCCTATGTTATCTAACTAGAATTGTTGGATCCTTTGGATTAGATATTTTATTTTATATTTTTATAAAATTAATTGTATTGATTTTATATACAAGAAGTAAAGGATAAATGAGAAGATCTTACAATTCAGATTAAAATAATAAATAAGTTTAAATTGAAAACAAAATCACAAATATTTGTAAATGAATCAATGATATTTAAATAATAAAAAATAATTACGTGACTACTCTAATACCATTTGTTGGTTCCAGGAGCAATAAAAGTGTGCAATGGGCTATTATCTACATTGTGTTTTGTCCTTATTGACGATCAATTAAAAATTAAAAAAATGATAAACATCATTATCTATAGAATCAAATAAAATAATATCAGCAATGGATAGAATGACAGAATAAAATATACGATCATCACATATTATTTATAATCAATTTAATTAATTAGAGAATTAACCTATTTGGATTAATTTTTTGTTGATGGATTTGACAACAGATTTTTACTGTTCCATCATTGCATTATAGGAATCAAGAACAGTTTCCCTTTAGTGGTGATTCACACGTGTTCCAAATATTCTCCATAGGTTTACATAGGAATCTCAAGGTGATACCATCGAAGATCCTATTAGTTTATTCGCCTTCCTTTTATCACCATGATAACTGCTTACAGATAATTGTTCCTAATGTGGGGGGGGGGGGGTGGAAAAAGATCTCTCTCTACTATTGGGAACATTCTTGGAGAAGGAAGATCTATAGGGCTTGAGCGGACTCTCCAAATCCGTTTTTCAAAACCTGAAAAATTAATTGTCTATCTAAGAAAATAACTGTAGAGACCCGAAGCCTGACGTACATAGACTTTACATTACTTTTGCGGAATACTTAGTACATAATAAAAACACACACACACAAGGATCGTAACAGTTTAGTGTCTTTGGAAACTCGGAACGTAATCTTCTAATCGTGGTGAAAGATCTTCAATATCTCCAATAAAGATCTTCCCTTTTTTTACCTAAAAACCTTTCTTTATATCCTGGGGAAAAGAAAACATAAAAGGGTGAGCTCAAATGCTCAGTAAGGGTAAACAAAAGAAATATCAATCACATCATATACATAAGAACATAGCTTTTGGAAATCTTAACCTGCAAAAGAGCTCATAATATCATAACATGGTATAAATCATAGAAGTGAAAATGAAATCCAAATAACTATAACTTAAAACATGAAACTTTGTGGCATACACACATAATCATAGAGAATCATTTCTTGTTAGTCAAGACTAATTGCCAAGACTATCTTAGTGGACAAAGTCCCTTTCTGAATCGAGTAGCCCTCGTTTCAGTCCTGTTTCACTGAACCGGTATAACCTACCATTCCATCCATGTCTATCTCATGAGATATATAATCTTTACCCAATGCATTGGAGGGAGATATAGGTCCCACCCATCTTATAATGAATCCTTTCTTATGTGTGCCATATAATCATAAAACATACATCATAGCATAACCCATGTAATAAAAATGGGATTCTTAAACGACATGACATCATAAAACAACTCATATAAGATTAAGGAATTCATAAAAATAATTCCATCACAACATGATCAAATCAATTTAATAATATGGATAAAAACAGAACCCTTTATTATCTTAGATGGAAAATAATTTTGATAAAACACTTGAACTCCATTCTTGAGGAAAATATCCTTTCTTCTTCAAAAACATTTTTCCTTTCATAACATGCCATACAACTTTAAAATAAAAGAAGTTGATTAAAAATAAACTTGAAAACTTTTAAAGGAAGATTCTTGGAAATTTTGTTTTAAAAATCCATTCATGCCATATAAGTTAAAAAACATTCTTCGTACTGTTGTCGGAAAAGTCAAAAAAGTACCTCGTACGAAAAATGACAAAAGATTCCTTTCATATCTTTTACTAAAAACTCACCGAAGGGTAAAATTGGACTTAAACAATTGTAGGTGGATAGAAATAATATTACATATTGATGAAACATGGATGTGGATGATAAAATACACCCCAGTAAATACTTACGAATAAACAATCTCGGATAAAAATGAGATTGTGATATTTTCCCTTACCTTAGGTCCGATTTGCTTTGTTCGTGTCCGAAGCTCCTGTATAATGGTTTAAATAATGTTATTGACTTATTCCAGAATCATACATATTGATATGAGATCATATATGGTCATATTATTAGCTTCTTGTTAGTAATATTTCATTGTTACTTGTTACTCGGGTCTTTATAACTTTTTGTTCTTATGCGTGTTTTGTCGAATAAATTCTTATTCTTATCTTTAGGTTATAGATAATTCATTTCCATAATGGTATTAGTGTAGTATATACCATATTCATTCATTCAATTCATTTATATAATCATTATGAAATGAAGATCATGTAGAACGAGTCGCATCACATCATGGAGACGGTATTCCGTACGTACGCACGAGTGATGATATCGTTCCTATGATCATGGAATTGTATTGGAGTATATATATATTATTTCAGTATCAATATTACTTAATAATAATCATATATTGTTACTCATTACACCATTATACCCATCCTTGTAAGGTGATGGTGGAAAATAGATTACACCACAGCGTGGAGACGGTATTCCGTACGTACGCACGCGCGGTGATTTCATTTTTCCGTAGGATGGATAGAAGGTGAATTAGGGTTGTTTCATATTTATAATAACATATCAGTATGTAAGTAATACTGATGTTATTACTTTATCATGAAACAACTAAAGAAGAAGAAGTTGAAGAAGAAAGAAATTGAAAAGATCGGTAATGGATATTACCTCTTCTTTGGAACGCCTCTTTGAATCCTCCACTTAAGGAACTAAGATTGGTCTTTGGAGAAGACCAGGACCTCTAGGATTATTCTAGGGAAGTGGAGAGGAGAAAATGGCAGGGGTTGGCCGAGCTTGAGTGCTCAAATTGGTGTGAGGAGGAGGGGGAGGAGGTGCCCTTTTATAAGGGAGGAGAGGGGCACCTTAGGAATATCTCAAAATATTATTTTATATTAAAGTCAAAATCGGGTTATAATGGTTCCAAAGGGTCTTATTTCGAAGCTAAAGTGGGGATGGGTCGAAATCCTATCAACCAATAGAATTTAGACAAGTTTAGGATATTATTTTAACCTTATCAATTAGATTTAACTCTAAGTTAAATAATTTAACATTTACCGTGTCTTTTTGTTTTCTTTCACTATATGGTTAATACACTTACTATAACATGCCAAACGAACCCCAAATTGTTTATTATTAATATATATATCCTTATCTAAGTCATTTGGCCGAACCTTAGATTTTTAGGAATAAAATAACAATTAATAATATAATATTTGATTTAAAAACTATTTTGTGTCAATTTTGACACTATTTGATATATGATTTTTGTGAAAGTCATAACAGAATTAAATGTTCGAACCAAGTTGATTAAATCAACATTAATATATCATAGTAACCTATAAAATTAGTGGAATTCATAAAAATTTTCAAATTACATTTATTTTGGTTTTTATAACATCAATTATGTCAATATTTCATTAATAAGATAATTACTGCATCATCGTTGTGTCATAAATAAGTTAAATTATTTGATGTCTAAAAATTACAAATAAAATACAATCATGTAGGAAATCCTTTTAGATTTCTAATGAATATTTACAATCGAATTTATCTTATGTATAACCCCATATTAAAAATGTTTTAGTAAATAAACATTGATTTTAACTCTTTTAACCCTTCTTTAAATAAATTAATAATAAATGTCCTAATCTAACCCAAGTGGGCCTAAATGGTCATATTTTATTCATAAGTTTGTTTTTGGTCGAAATACACTTGTCCAATAGGATTAGGACACGTGTTAGGGTAATAGTAATATCATATTTACCCTATGTTACCCTATTTACTATTAACCGTGGTAAAAAAAAGTAAAAAGTTACTATTCACCAAAAATTATTTTCATCTCATTGAACCACATTTTAGTCCTTGATATTAACCGTGTCTGTCGGATTTTTGAAATTCCATTCACAGAAGCGGTAAAATTAAGTTTTATGCAAAATTCAGTTTTTAACCTACCACTTAGTGGTTTCACTATTAATCAAAAATTGATGTTTTTCAGAACAGTGCCAAAATTTCATCCCAAGCTATATTTCATATTCCAAATTCAAAAATGAAGTCTATTTTACCAAATTCATTACATAAAAGTTGCATTAATTAATTTTATAATTAAATCCCGCTGTTAAAACAAATAGCGTGTTTTTAAGAAACAATATCTACCAAAAGATTGACACTTGTTTATGTCTAGTTTAAATGTGAAATTACATCCAATAACCAACATTGTATTAAATTGTAAAAATATATTCTAAATATACTTTAAAACCACTCAAATTAATGATTTATCACTATTAATTATTTTGATTAAAAAATTTGTTTTTAATTATAATTTAGTAATTTTCACTATTCATCAGAATGTGAAAGTTATCCGAAAAGTACCAAAATTTCACCTTAGGCTAAATTCGATACTCCGAATCCAAGAATGAAGTTCATTTTGAAAAATAAGATTTACAGAATTTTAAAAAGTGGTTATTGCTATTCATAACGGCTAGTTTTAATAATATTTTAATAGCATATCATTGTTTCGTGAAACTCAGTATTACGTACCACACACGCTATCGAGGAAGCATGTGATTGCGTGTAATGCAAGGCAAGTCAAGGATGCGTGTTGTGCAAGCTCCTTTTGGTGTAGCGTACAACACAAGACATTAGTGAAATAAAAAATAATATTTTTCTTAAAATCTCGGGCTGTTACATTCTACCCCCCTTAAAATGAATTTCGCCCTCGAAATTCGTCGGGGTTATAAATGGTTTACTATTCGAAAGTTTCTTTAATAGAAACCCACATCATAAAAAGGAATACCAAAACTTGGCTTTAATAAAGAAAGTATGAAATGTAATGATTACCCAAATAAACTAATCACTGGGTTTCCACATAGGTGAAAATATGGATATGGAAGAGAAATCTAACCATCATGTTCTGATGGAGAGTGGTAGAGAACATGGCTATGGAAAAGCCAGTAATCACAAATCCATAAATTTGTGACGATCTAAGGTACAATCTGATTCATAAGGTATAAGAGAACTAGGACAACATTTTTGGTTTTCAAGATCATTTCCCTAAAGTTAAAGAATTTGAATTAGAATAAATACTTACTTTATTTTGGTACAATCTCACTGTTGTTCGTGCCTTTAACAATTTCCACTTCATCTCTTAAATAAGTGAAGTTGAATTTGTTATTCGTGAAGTGTTAGCAGATCATGTGATAGAATGACGGGTCATTCCATCTGTCTCAAAAGGTTAGCAAAATTTATATACATAAGTCGATCTATAGTGGGATTAATCATATATGGTTCCTAAAATGGGCTTATACTTCATATATCATACTGCTTAATATAATAACACTAGTTTCTACTAAACAGGGACTTCATGTAGGTCAGTGGTAGGCGATAAAGGCCAGTCGCACTTCGGTTGTGGGTTCGATTCCTACAGCCTTGTCCGAAGCGATGGGCTGTCGCCCGTCCTGCAGGTTGTCCTTTTTCTAAAACTACGTTACTATAACATCCCATCAATAATATCGAAAATCTTCTATCCTTAAACAATACTAACTTATGTCCAACATAATCCAGTCTAATCTTTAGGCTTATACATAATATTGCAGTCCACTCTCATAATATTGTGACAATGATTACCAGAGATTTAATACTGTCGTTGATCCCCACATATCATAAGATATGTCTTGTTGGTCACATTCCAAACATTCAAAGTCCTTAATCGCGTATTCTCTTGAATACCTTAGTGAAAACATGAGTGCAATTAAAAGTTAACACTTTCCACATACCAAAATCCTCAAAATTCTATATACTCAAACCATGATATCACTTAGTCCTTATATCAATCATGAGCTCATGAATACTATTAAATATTTCATTTTCTCGTCTTCATTATGCGCATATCATCTTATTTCCAGAAAATATCTCAATCACTTTGAATACCGCATCAATAAATATTGCAATACTCAATGATACAACATTATTTTGGAATCCCATTACATAAACACTTAATCATTCCACCACATCGTTGTCATATTCAACATTGCCAATAGTGATCGCATGTGATTTCCCTTTGTCCTTTGCCTTCAGTGGTTGCTCATGTTGATCATCACTAACCCTTGGATTAGGGCAATTATTAGCATAATGCCCCATTTCCTTGCACTTGAAGCATTGAAGTGTTGGCGGTGCGTTCTCTGCAGTGTTTGCTTTATTCACATCATTAGAAACCCTTTTTCCATTACTTCGACACTCAGCTGCTCGATGACCTTCTTTTCCACACTTAAAACATTTTCTAGTCCCTTTAAGACAATCTCCACCATGCTTCTTTCCACACTTTGTGCATAAGGAAACATTCATCTTCTTTTCACCATTATTCTGAGATTTCTCCTTGAACTCCATCTTTCGTTTCTTGTCAAAACCATGAGATGGATATGTAACACCAACTTCCATTTCATCCTTGATAGCACAACGCACAATTTCTTCATAGCTACTGAAGTCTCTTATAGCTAATGCCCTTCGAAGACTTGGTTTTAAGCCACTAAAAAATCGATCAACTTTACTTTCAGGTTGGATGATAATTTCAGAAGCATACCTTGCAAGTCTTGTAAAATTTTCTTCATAGGTACCAACAGATTCATCGTCCCTTTGCTTCAGTTCAAGAAACTCTTTCTCCATCTTTGTTCGAAGAATACGAGGGAAGTACTTACTGAAAAATAAGTTCTTGAACTCATCCCATTCCATGGACTCAATTTCATCTCTTGGCCTCGTATTCTTGATAAGATTCCACCATTGATCAGCTTCACCTTCCAAACGATATACTGCTAAGATGACTTTATCATGTTCAGAACATTGAAGAACTGAAAATATCTTTTCAGTAGTACTGATCCATTGTTCAGCCACAAGTGGATCAGAAGACCCACTGAAAGAAGGTGGACGTTGCCTCATGAAGGACTCAATAGAATATTGTTCCCTTCTCTGCTCATTTGGAAGTCCAGAATGATTCATAGCTTGTGTAAGTATAACAATAAGATTTTGCACTCCATCCCCCATAACATTTGTTTGTTCAGGAGGGCAATCATTGCATTGTCCATTGCATTGATCAACACGGTTCCTTCGGGTTTCAGCCATCGTCTAAAACCCAAAAAGAATAGTGTGAGAGGAAAAAATCATGCTAGGGAAAACAACATAATAAAGGGGGAGTACCTTCAATATCTAACATCTTAGGTTTAACTCTATGATCGTTAGCGTAATTCTATTACTATAACCTATACGTATACTTATCCCTAGGGACATCCCTAGACATACCTTAGAAATATCTCTAGGGATTTCACTAACGTTTTCGCATCCTAGTTTCCAAAGGTTGACTAAACCTTTCCTCTGATACCAACTGTAGAGACCCGAAGCCTGACGTACATAGACTTTACATTACTTTTGCGGAATACTTAGTACATAATAAAAACACACACACACAAGGATCGTAACAGTTTAGTGTCTTTGGAAACTCGGAACGTAATCTTCTAATCGTGGTGAAAAATCTTCAATATCTCCCATAAAGATCTTCCCTTTTTTTACCTAAAAACCTTTCTTTATATCCTGGGGAAAAGAAAACATAAAAGGGTGAGCTCAAATGCTCAGTAAGGGTAAACAAAAGAAATATCAATCACATCATATACATAAGAACATAGCTTTTGGAAATCTTAACCTGCAAAAGAGCTCATAATATCATAACATGGGATAAATCATAGAAGTGAAAATGAAATCCAAATAACCATAACTTAAAACATGAAACTTTGTGTCATACACACATAATCATAGAGAATCATTTCTTGCTAGTCAAGACTAATTGCCAAGACTATCTTAGTGGACAAAGTCCCTTTCTGAATCGAGTAGCCCTCGTTTCAGTCCTGTTTCACTGAACCGGTATAACCTACCATTCCAGCCATGTCTATCTCATGAGATATATAATCTTTACCCAATGCATTGGAGGGAGATATAGGTCCCACCCATCTTATAATGAATCCTTTCTTATGTGTGCCACATAATCATAAAACATACATCATAGCATAACCCATGTAATAAAAATGGGATTCTTAAACGACATGACATCATAAAACAACTCATATAAGATTAAGGAGTTCATAAAAATAATTCCATCACAACATGATCAAATCAATTTAATAATAGGGATAAAAACAGAACCCTTTATTATCTTAGATGGAAAATAATTTTGATAAAACACTTGAACTCCATTCTTGAGGAAAATATCCTTTCTTCTTCAAAAACATTTTTCCTTTCATAACATGCCATACAACTTTAAAATAAAAGAAGTTGATTAAAAATAAACTTGAAAACTTGTAAAGGAAGATTCTTGGAAATTTTGTTTTAAAAATCCATTCATCCCATATAAGTTAAAAAAAACATTCTTCGTACTTTTGTCGGAAAAGTCAAAAAAGTACCTCGTACAAAAAATGACAAAAGATTCCTTTCATATCTTTTACTAAAAACTCACCGAAGGGTAAAATTGGACTTAAACAATTGTAGGTGGATAGAAATAATATTACATATTGATGAAACATGGATGTGGATGATAAAATACACCCCAGTAAATACTTACGAATAAACAATCTCGGATAAAAATGAGATTGTGATATTTTCCCTTACCTTAGGTCCGATTTGCTTTGTTCGTGTCCGAAGCTCCTTTATAATGGTTTAAATAATGTTATTGACTTATTCCAGAATCATACATATTGATATGAGATCATATATGGTCATATTATTAGCTTCTTGTTAGTAATATTTCATTGTTACTTGTTACTCGGGTCTTTATAACTTTTTGTTCTTATGCGTGTTTTGTCGAATAAATTCTTATTCTTATCTTTAGGTTATAGATAATTCATTTCCAGAATGGTATTAGTGTAGTATATACCATATTCATTCATTCAATTCATTTATATAATCATTATGAAATGAAGATCATGTAGAACGAGTCGCATCACATCGTGGAGACGGTATTCCGTACGTACGCACGAGTGATGATATCGTTCCTATGATCGTGGAATTGTATTGGAGTATATATATATTATTTCAGTATCAATATTACTTCATAATAATCATATATTGTTACTCATTACACCATTATACCCATCCTTGTAAGGTGATGGTGGAAAATAGATTACACCACGGCTTGGAGACGGTATTCCGTACGTACGCACGCGCGGTGATTTCATTTTTCCGTAGGATGGATAGAAGGTGAATTAGGGTTGTTTCATATTTATAATAACATATCAGTATGTAAGTAATACTGATGTTATTACTTTATCATGAAACAACTAAAGAAGAAGAAGTTGAAGAAGAAATAAATTGAAAAGATCGGTAATGGATATTACCTCTTCTTTGGAACGCCTCTTTGAATCCTCCACTTAAGGAACTAAGATTGGTCTTTGGAGAAGACCAGGACCTCTAGGATTATTCTAGGGAAGTGGAGAGGAGAAAATGGCAGGGGTTGGCCGAGCTTGAGTGCTCAAATTGGTGTGAGGAGGACGGGGAGGAGGTGCCCTTTTATAAGGGAGGAGAGGGGCACCTTAGGAATATCTCAAAATATTATTTTATATTAAAGTCAAAATCGGTTTATAATGGTTCCAAAGGGTCTTATTTCGAAGCTAAAGTGGGGATGGGTCGAAATCCTATCAACCAATAGAATATAGACAAGTTTAGGATATTATTTTAACCTTATCAATTAGATTTAACTCTAAGTTAAATAATTTAACATTTACCGTGTCTTTTTGTTTTCTTTCACTATATGGTTAATACACTTACTATAACATGCCAAACGAACCCCAAATTGTTTAGTATTAATATATATATCCTTATCTAAGTCATTTGGCCGATCCTTAGATTTTTAGGAATAAAATAACAATTAATAATATAATATTTGATTTAAAAACTATTTTGTGTCAATTTTGACACTATTTGATATATGATTTTTGTGAAAGTCATAACAGAATTAAATGTTCGAACCAAGTTGATTAAATAAACATTAATATATCATAGTAACCTATAAAATTAGTGTAATTCATAAAAAGTTTCAAATTACATTTATTTTGGTTTTTATAACATCAATTATGTCAATATTCCATTAATAAGATAATTACTGCATCATCGTTGTGTCATAAATAAGTTAAATTATTTGATATCTAAAAATTACAAATAAAATACCATCATGTAGGAAATCCTTTTATCTTTCTAATGAATATTTACAATAGAATTTATCTTATGTATAACCCCATATTAAAAATGTTTTAGTAAATAAACTTTGATTTTAACTCTTTTAACCCTTCTTTAAATAAATTAATAATAAATGTCCTAATCTAACCCAAGTGGGCCTAAATGGTCATATTTTATTCCTAAGTTTGTTTTTGGTCGAAATACACTTGTCCAATAGGATTAGGACACGTGTTAGGGTAATAGTAATATCATATTTACCCTTAGTTACCCTATTTACTATTAACCGTGGTAAAAAAAAAGTAAAAAGTTACTATTCAACAAAAATTATTTTCATCTCATTGAACCACATTTTAGTCCTTGATATTAACCGTGTCTGTCGGATTTTTGAAATTCCATTCACAGAAGCGGTAAAATTAAGTTTTATGCAAAATTCATTTTTTAACCTACCACATAGTGGTTTCACTATTCATCAAAAATTGATGTTTTTCAGAACAGTGCCAAAATTTCATCCCAAGCTATATTTCATATTCCAAATTCAAAAATGAAGTCTATTTTACCAAATTCATTACAAAAAAGTTGCATTAATTAATTTTATAATTAAATCCCGCTGTTAAAACAAATAGCGTGTTTTTAAGAAACAATATCTATCAAAAGATTGACACTTGTTTATGTCTAGTTTAAATGTGAAATTACATCCAATGACCAACATTGTATTAAATTGTAAAAATATATTCTAAATATACTTTAAAACCACTCAAATTAATGATTTATCACTATTAATTATTTCGATTAAAAAAGTTGTTTTTAATTATAATTTAGTAATTTTCACTATTCATCAGAATGTGAAAGTTATCCGAAAAGTACCAAAATTTCACCTTAGGCTAAATTCGATACTCCGAATCCAAGAATGAAGTTCATTTTGAAAAATAAGATTTACAAAATTTTAAAAAGTGGTTATTACTATTCATAACGGCTAGTTTTAATAATATTTTAATAGCATATCATTGTTTCGTGAAACTCAGTATTACGTACCACACACGCTATCGAGGAAGGTTGTGATTACGTGTAATGCAAGGCAAGTCAAGGATGCGTGTTGTGCAAGCTCCTTTTGGTGTAGCGTACAACACAAGACATTAGTGAAATAAAAAATAATATTTTTCATAAAATCTTGGGCTGTTACAATAACATAATTGAGATTATATATCTCTAAATTTAAAAATAAATTATTGCAAAATTTATCATTATTATTTATTTAATCCCTTTTTGAACCCCATTTAAAATAATAATATTATTATTAATATTTCTCAACATGTGATTAACTCTCGAATTAAATTATATATTATTTAATTAAATAGTATTCAATATTTATTATTTCTCATAATACAATTAATCATGGTCAGTAATTCCTAAAAAATATCTATCATGCCTTGAATAATGACTACTTGTTTATTAAATAAAAATCACCTCATTTTCCACCAATAAATAAATAAATATTATATTAACTAAATAGAAAATAAACATTTATTAAATATTCTGCACACATTATATTTTCTTGAATAACTGGTGAAAGAATACACATGATCAATTAAACCTGAATAATTACTGAACCACATGTGGGAGTAATATTTATTCAAAATGTAAAATAATAAATAATATTATTATTTTTTATCTGCGATTTTGGATAGAATTTGAGTGACCCTTTAAGCCTATTTATCAGTGCCATTAGAAGAAGCAACTAAAAGTCCAATTTTTGATTACTGAAACCTAGAACGACACCCATAAAGAAATAATTTATTGTCAAAATAAAATAATACATCATATGAAATGATTGCGTTGTTAATAATATCAAGTTAAAATTTTAGTTTTTACTAAAATTTCTATAGTATAGTCGGAACACTATCTCATCTCTCAATGGAGCCTTACATCATTAATTTAAAAAATAAGGTTTCGAATATGAAAAATGGGAATTATATTCTATGAAAATTTGTTTTTTAGTTAATATAGAATAATATTAAATAAATTGATACAGGAAAGCATAGATTTACCGATTTGATTAAGTTTGATCAACACGGGGAAACTCATTACACTCTTCCTTCATCGCTTCAAAAGATAGTGTTATGATATTTTAATCCATGGTTTGTAACACCTATAACCATAATGTTTCTTGGTTTAAACTTGGATACCTCCTGGGGTTCAATCAAAAACACACAATGAATGACTGGATACCACTGATGATTGGTCGAGTTGTGTTTGACTTCATAACCGAACAACACTAAGGAAACACATGAAGAACCTGATTCTGTGTCTAGGTTTCTTTGTTATTTAAATGTGTTACCATGAAATTAAAGTACAAGGATATGGATGTGTTTAGTGAGTTAAACATACCAATACGAACCACAAAAACACCATAATTGAAAGGTAGAAGAAAAAGGGATGAACGGTGTGTGAAACATCACGTGAAAAGGTACCCAGAACATGATCTTTTGAATTTGATTATGACATAACATTATATAAATTAATTAAATAATAATTTGGCATCAATAAATACAAAATAAAACATGGATTTTAAAAGATAATTAAAAATAATACAAACATGAATCTCGGGATTGAATCACGTTCCTCCCCGGGTGATCACTAGGTGTTTAGAACTCTATGGGAGGATAGAAAGAAAATGGTGATGAATTAGAACCTACCATGGCTTCTAGAACTACTAGGATTGAGTATAAGACTCTTTTGGGACTCTAAAATGGTAGTACCTTCCCCCTTGGTCGATCATCCAAATGGGTTTCCCATGGTTCCAATTTATAGGCAAAGTGGAAGGTGGTTTTTGGGACCATGATGTCTAGAATCAACTTGGTATGCGGTTTTGGGCGACCTGACTGTCTTCAATCACATTGGAATTTTTTTACCCAAAATTTTTACATCTCTATGTAAAAATTGGTAGAAGGATAATGTATATAATAAGATATAATTCTAAAATATAAAGGAAGCCTTTTTTCTCTATGAAAATTCATTCTATTGGACATATCTATTTGTTTGGGCCTCTTAATGGACTATTTGGGATTTTTTTCTTCATGAACTTTGTATCCAAAAATGATATATATCTTATCACAACTTTCATCCCATTTTAATGCACATAGTTTGATGTAAATGAAAAATAGGTGACATATGTTCATGGGATTCCATGTTGTTTGGAACATTTTCCTTCTACATCATCATGGGATATCCGAATCACCTCCACCTTCGATGAAATCATCAAAACAAGTAAAATCTCCCTTTTTAATAGTGAAAATGAAAAAATGTGTTAATTAAACATGATGTTAAATTTTTTATAATAATTGGAATTTAAAATATAGAATAAATTTAATACAATGGTATAAGGGTGGAATAAAACGATGAATCGCGGTGCGATCACACCCCCACAACTAAGCATTTTCACACCTTAGAAAAATCTTATATCGTAATCAATTATCATTACTAAAATAAAGGGGTGAAAACATCCAAGATTAATTGAAATAAAATCTATCATTTACCTTTTAGGAAATCAATTTTCCTATCATGTTTCTTCTCTCACATTGGAACTTGTTCAACATCATTTGTTCACCAAGGCAACATGTCACAACCTAACTCACCTAGATATTTTCCTGCTTCACTCATGACACATTTCAATGTGGAGTTATTCCCTTTTTATAGAGTTCATGTGATCTATCCATATACATTCCATGATTCTCAGTTCTCTACTGGCACAAACAAGTTTTCTACTCATCAGGAATTCATATATATTATTATAAGGTTTAAGGGTTGGTAGGATGTAATGTTTTAAAATTTGAGGCATAAGAGGAGTGTTTAATATCTTATGTATAAAATATGTAAAAATTTAGAAAGTTATCACAATTAATGTACACACTCAAACCCTTATAATGTGTATCACATCCAACTCAATATCTCCATTTTCCATTTGTGTGGGTCACAACCAAGCAATAAATAATATTGAGTAAAATTTCTCTTTTCTCCATTTTTTCTTTTGTACTTTTTTTCAATATAGAAAACTATATTTTTTAATATAAATTTTTCAGTGAAAAGATAGAAATGTATGTAAAATAATGATGCAACTTGGAATGTGAACCCACTGACCAAGGAAAATGTAGGCACCCTTCATATCAACCCATAACAATGATTTTTTCCCCTGAATTCCCATGAAAACACCACCTCATCCTTACATGATGAAAATAAAACCAAAAAGTAGACAATATATGGGTATGTTTGGATAAATTATCTTGTAATTTGGCTACCTAAAAAAATTTCAAGGTCTATATTTCTTAAGAAGGATAACATGTGAAGTTTTCCAAAAATAGAGGTTAATTGTACAAAGGGATTTTCAACGAATGATTTCCCCTATCAGGAATGTAGCATAATTGAATATTATGGTTTAAAATAGAATCAAATAATGTTATAGTATATCTATAATACCCAAGAATCTTATGAAAGCTATTAAAATAAATATTATTCAAAAGATGGATTAGAATGTCTCTTTGGTAAGAGATTAAAATATTGGTAACTACTAACATGGCATGGGTTTCAAAAATTCATTAAAAACATATGAATGCTTTGGTAAACAAAATCATGAAAAATACTCCATATCAACATTCATTTGAAAAAAAATTGAAAAAATTTAAGGTATTTTCCAAAATATCAACCTAATAATGAAAAATTATTTTTTAAATTATTTTTAAGATCAAGGTTTATCAAAAACAAAAAATAATGAAAATGAAATAAAAAATGAAAACATTTTTTTTGTTTTTTAATCCTAACTATTACATTTCACCCTCCCACACAGCATAAAAATACATTTTCCTCAGTGAAATTATTTTAAATAAATAGAAAAGTTAATAATGTTTGGGAGAATGAACATCCTTCTATGTAGTGTCATTTATGGAATCTATCAGTTGGATTTCCTCTATGAGGTGCTTTGTAAAATCCCCATAGAAGGGACTGAGCCACTTCCCATTGAATTTATACCTCTATCCACTATTCTCATGAAAAACCTTCATAGCACCAAACTATTAAACATCAGTAATAATATAACGATTATGCCGTCAGAAATGAAGCTTTTCTCAGTGGAGATATAGCCTGAAATTATACATGAGGACCTTCTCATAAATAAGAAACTTTTTTAAATGAATCATCCAATAATGGATAGCATTTTTTTCATTATTGATTCAGTATCTCTCATATTAATAACGTTGAATTTATTCAATCTCTTGAATCTATGACTTTGTATGACCACCTGCATCTAAGAGATTCATATTACATTATTTAACAGGTTAATATGCATATTTATTTATCTTTATCAGAAGGTGAAAATCCTTTCAAAACACAATCCAGTGTGGTGAAATTCCTATTGGGTTTTTAAAAGAATTATGTTATTCCCAAAGTTCATCATCCAAGTGAAAACTACAACCTTTCCTTTTGGGTTTTAGTGTTTTTTCAAAGATTCATTTCACATCACGATTTACGATTTCATATCTTTCATTATTATGGTTGTGATATGTAGTGGATACTTTATGAAATAACCCACAAATACGAAGAAAAATTTGAAGTTTGTGATAGAAAAAAACTGAACCCTAATCACTGATGATGAATCTTGAAAAACCAACCCCTACTAAAATTATGGGACCTCACAAAATAAAAAACAGCTTGAGAGTCATCGGTCCTAGTAGCCATTTCTTCCACCCATTAGGGACATAGTCCACAATAAATTGTATGGAAACAAAACCAAATAAATTTTTAAAAGGACCCATGAATTTAATTCCCCACGCATCAAATATTTCAAAAAAAAAACATGGGCTGTTGTGGCATTTCATTCCTCTTGGAAATATTCCCTTTGAATTGACATTGAGTAAATAACTTATAAAATCTATGGGAATCTCTATAAAAAATTGGACAATAAATGATTGAGTCTAGGACTTTCCAAGTTGTACGTTGAGACCCAAAGTTCCCCCAACAATCCAGTGTGTGGAAGAAGGTCAAAATTGAGGAAAAATCATGGTCAGGGACAGACCGACGAAAAACATGGTCACTACAAATACTCCTCAAATATTGGTCATCCCTAATGTACCATCATGAATCATGATTAATTCCTTGGGAATATGAAGTGATAAAATATGTTGGGACCCTAGATGTATCTACAAAATTTACAATGTCTGTATACTAAGGGGTATGGTCAACAATATCATGAAGGTTCTCATGAGTGAAGAATTCACCAATGGGGGGGGGGTGAGTCCAGACGGTGGTCCAATGGTGGGGAAATCCTAATGATATGGTCACCAAAAACATTTTCCAATACATTATTATCTCTAATATCTAGGTCAAACTCTTGGATGTGGAGAATCCAAAAAATTAGGAGGAGCATATCTTCAGGTTTCTTTAGGAGAAAATGAACGGAATCATGATCAGAAAAGACAATGATTTTTGACCCAATAAAATATGAACATAATTTTCCAAGGAAAACACAATAGACATGAGTTTTTTTTGTGGTGTTATAGTTTTCCTGGGCATGGTCAAGGGTCATGAAGAATATACAATAACATAAGGAGACTTCTTAACCATTTGTGATAAAGCTACACTAATAGGAAAGTGAATGCCATCACATATATGATAAAAGGAAAGACCCCCCCTTGGTGGTTGGATTATTAGAGGTGCTGTGAAACTTCATTTTAGTTTATTGATAGAATCAAAAAAAATTATTAAATTTAAATTTAGAATCCTTATACAATAATCGAGATAGGTTAAGTGTGATCTTACTGATTTCCTTAATGTATTGGTAGTAAGTTTTAGCATGGCCCTAGAAAAACCACACCTAATGGACACATTTTGGATATAGAAGTGATGAATTTAATTCAATTTGTTATTTATCCACTTTGATTCCAACTTTGGAAATAACATCCCCGTGATCTATCACCCACTCAACCATGAAATGAAATATCTTGTAATTTAATAAGAGATTTTTTTCAGTACAACGGTGGAGCTCAAAACCTAGTTGTGCCAAACAATTATAAACAAAATATCCCTAAGCCGTGAAGTAATCCATAAGGACTTCTATACAATTCTCAATGTACTAAAAAAGAAATCAACATAAAACTCTAAAAAGGAATTGGATAATTAAAAGGATCAAAAGGTATCCTTCAAAATTAAAATGAGATGAATGGATAAGTAAATTTTTTCATTTCATAGTCCTCAGTGGATCTATGGATTTGAAAATAATTTGAATAGCCATTATAGAAAAAATAATGGAACTTTCTTGCCAATATTTATAACATTTGGTCAATGAAAGGTAGAGGAAAGTTTTCCTTCAGCATGGCCTGATTCATTCAATGATAGTCAATACAGACTCACCAACTATTTTTCACATATGTGGGAACCAATTCATTCCATCCATTTGACAGAACCATTTTTCCAGTTTTAGGCATAATTTCTACTAGGCTAACCCATTTACTATCCCATATAGGATAAATGATCCAAACAATAAGTATTTAACGACTTATAATTTTACCACTTCAAGGAGAGTAGGATTCATCAGGAATTTAGATAGCCTTAAGGGAATATCCTCATCATCTAAAAGTATACATTGCATACAAATAGATGCGATAATCTAAGGAATATCAACTAATGTCCATCCAATTTTTTTTACACTCTATCAAATGTTCAAGAAGGTTGGATTCCTCTTGTGGAGTGAGGTTATTGGTAATAATTATGGGAATTTGGTAAATACCCTAAATATAAGACTATTTTAAATTAGATGGATGTGGATTTAATTCCAACACCGGTGGGTTTTTGGTTAAGGGAGTGAATTCAGGGATATTAAGGTCCATGAAACTATCTATCTACCCATGCTTATTCTCTAATGTAAGAGAATAAATGGAAATGATATTTTATGAATCATTGATGGTCATGGGTTCTTCATAAGGAACACATTCATCAAATAATGCACAAAATTTACACTTTTCTAATCTCACACTACTCTCAAAACAAGGATCAAAATGAAAACCATCCGAGGGTGAGGAATTGGAAAATGAATTATAGTATGATTTGAGGTGAGAGTTGTGTATGTGGATCATTTGAGAGAACTTCAATGAAATAGACTAGAAGAGTGGAATGTTCTCTAATAGGGTGTTTAATAGCCTCAGGAATGTTAAAAGATACCCTTTATCTACAAAACATTATGAAAAGTGAACCATTTTTCACATTGATGATCGCCATTGCTATTTTCAAGAATAGACATTCATGTATAAGAGAGGAATTCCCTATTTTCGGGTATCCTTTATCTTAATAATATATAAGTCAGTAGGGATGATGATATTATTCACTTCTAAGAGGACGTCCTTGAATACTCTTGATGGGTGTGTTGTGCTACGATTAGCATGTTTCACTAAAATTTTATCAGGTGAAGATCACTCTCTTGTAGATAAGTGTGCAGAGAGTACGACGTTACATTAATTGAATCACCTAAATCTAGCATAACATCTTAAAATAATGTGTACCATATGGTGAAATGTATCATAAATGTTCCTGAATCCTTCAATTTGTTTGGCATTGATGGTTGAATCAAGTCCGAGACATTCCATCTCAGTTTTACCCTCTCATTCCCCTTCAGCCTCCATCAGTGGGAGTAATGTTCTTTATGAAATTTGGAATAATGAGGAATTTTCATAACTACATAAATTAATGGAATGTTTCATAGATATTTTTAATGTATCCATTATTTCATTATCAATATCATTATACTAATTTTTCTTAAGTTTATAGAGTATTTAGGGGAATGTAAGAGGAAAGGATTGTTCAGTGGAATCCTTAATGGAATTTTTTTTAGAATTTTTATTTGATATTTATCATTAGAATATTTTGGTAGGGAAAGATAGTTTTCAAGAGGGAGACATAACTTTTTATAGAATCATTTGATAATAAACCTATTTACCACTAAAAAGTGTAATTGTGCATACATTTCCTTTTTCTTTTAGATTAGAAATATGCTAGGATAATAATTTTCCTGAACCGTGCATCTTTATCTCACTGATAGTGTTTTCCAATTTTCCCACTTGGGTTCGTAGGTCTTGAATAGCTGATCATTTAGTCATTTGGAACTGGAGGTTCTGGGTTTCCATTTTCATCACTATGTCCTCAAGGATTGATTCAAATTTGGGAGAATGAGGAGGACCATTATAAGAATTTGAGGGATAGGATGGTTGAATACCTTGGACATATCGATACCAATTCTTCTTGGGTTATCATCAGTTTCCTCATTGTTGGTACAATGGTTTTTATTTCCCCCCATAGTTTGGATTTGGCCTAAATTGATCATGCTTGATGGGTGGTGCTTGCTGAAAAGGATGCCCCGTGAATACTGGTTCACATGACTCAGATGAATCTTGAAGATGCATGCATTAGTTAGAAAAATGAGTGGTATTAGAAAAAATACCATATTTTAATTGAATAGAAGAAGAGTGTGACTTACTTTGTCTTTAAAATAATTTCCTTATAATAGTATGCATCCCAACACGTTTATTATCTATATTTTGTTATAATGATGATTAAATTACCTCATTAACTCTTTTGGTTGGTGAAATTTATTGTGTACCAAATTGATATGCATTTTGAACCATGTTGGAAATTATGTCACGAGAGGAAGAAGGAGATTTATTAACTAGGGAACCACCAGCTGTAGATTCTATCGTTCCATGATCCATGGGGACAAGTCACTCATACATGTACTGAATTTGTAAATGTCCACTAATTTGTTTTTGGGGGAAACATGAAAAAATTATTCTAAATCTATCGCCATATTCATGTAGGTTATCTCTTTTTTGCTTCCAAATTCCACTAATTTCTTTTCTAATAGATGCAGTTTGGGAGGCAGGGATGATATTCTCAAGAAAGGCTCATTTAAGGTCATTCTGGCCCCCTATTTTGGTAGGAAGATATTATATATAGTCTTTGGCTATTCCATAAATGGGGAAAGAGAAGGATATAAACATAATGAGGTCCTCAGACACATTTTTCGGTTTCATGGTGGAGCACAATATATGAAACTCCATAAGATTTATATTAGTGTCCTCTCTGAGAAGACTATGGAAACTAGGAAGTAGGTGTATGAGGTATGATATCTATTCAATGTTGGATGCTTCCTCAGAATATTGGATGTATTCAAGTTGATACTCCCCATATGGGGTTGTTATTTCTTTTAACCTTCAGTTATTCGCATCTATGTTTTCTTCAGTTTGATTTGGTTTAATTTTGGATTTTTTTGGACTACTTGAGGTTCCAAAAGGTGTTACTCATTGTTACTATATTTTTCTAATCTTTATAGACTAATTTTGAGTGAATTTTATTTCTAATTTCAATATGTAATTCAATCCATTTTTTCATTTTTAATCGGGTATTGCAAGTAAGTTGTGTATTTTTTTGTGTTTTTTATGATGAATAATGGATAAAATTTATTAAAATATTAATGGTGAAAGGAGAAATAAAAAGGTAATTTTATACTAAAAAATTAGAATGAATAAAAGGAGAAGAAGAGAGAAAGAGAAAAAAAGAACTCACTAAAACACACAGAAAAATCATAAACATAAACAGAAAAAATGAAATGGGGGGATATCCAGTAGTGAAATAAATAAAAAAGGAAGGTAAAAAAATAAAAGGTATTAAATAAAAAAAGATCTTGTATCCCCAACAATGGTCCCAAAATTTGACCGTGTTGTTAAAAAATCAATTTAAATATTTATTTTTTACTATAATTTATACATTATAGTAAGAACCCTAGTTCATCACTCGATGAAGCCATAGATCATTAATTTGAAAATAATGGTTTTATTATGAAAAAGGAGAATGATATTGTATGAAATTTGGTTTTTTAATTTAATATGGAATCTTATAAATGAAAGTGATACAAGAAGGAATAAATTGATAGATTTTATTATGTGTGATAAACCCAAGGAATATCCTTATGTTTACCCTTCATCTCTTAAATAGATAGGGTATTGATATTTCAATACAAGGTCTTAAAACCTGTATTTTGAATTTTATTGAGTTTAAACTAGTTTACCTCATAGGGTTCAGTGGAAACACACTATTAATCATAGGATACCACCAATGATTGGGTGATTTATGTTCGAATTCATAACTGAAACTCACCGAGGAAACACACAAACTCGATGAATTTTTTATATTTTTATGTTATTTAAATTTATTACCATGAAATTAATTTACCTGGAGATTTTAGTGTTTATGTGAGTTAAATTGACCAATATGAACCACAAAAACACCATAATTGAAAGGGAGATGAAAAACAAATGAACAGTTTGTGAAACATCACATGAAAGGGAACCCCCAAACATGATCATTCGAGTTTGAGTATGATGTAGTGATATATAACTCAATTAAATAAGAATATAGGGTGAAGAAAAAAACATACAACCAAGAATTAAAATGACCATTCAAAATAATACAAACATGAATCTCAGGATTACATCACGTTCATCCCCTAGGGATCATAAGGTGTTTAGAACTCCATGGGAGGAGAGAGAGAAAATGATGATAAAGTAGAACCTCCCATGGCCTCCCGAACATCTATGATTGTGTATAAGACTCCATTGGTACTCACAAATAGAAACACCTTCCCCCTGGTCTATCTTCAAAATGGGGTGCCCAAGGTTCCAATTTATAGGCAATGTGGGAGGTGGTTTTGGGCCGCTAGATTTCTAGAGTTCACTTACTCCATGGTTTTGGGCATCCATACAGTCTTAAATCACACTGTACAAAACTAAATTGTTTTTGACTGAAACCCAATCTATTTCCAAGTAATTGTTTTCATCCATATAATATATTTAATAAAATATATTTCTTAAATACATAGGAAAATGTTTGAATCCATTTCTATTCATTCTATAGAATATATCAGTTTGTTTGGGTATCTTAGTGGACACATTTTGATTAGTATCCATCATGAATGTTGTTGAAACAGATTTATGGATATGATAAATGTAGTTCATCCTATTTGGATGCATGTAGTATGAGGAAAAGTCAAAATAGTGTACATGTGTTCATGGTATTCCATGCATTTTGGACCATTTTCCTTCCGACTCATCATGGTCTCTATGAATCACCTCCACCAGAAATGAAATCATAAAAATAAGTGAAATTGACCTTATTAATAGTAAACATAACAAAATTGTTTAATCAGACATGAAGTGGATTTTTTTATAAAAAATAGTATTTAAAATAGAGAATTTATTTAATACAGTGGTATATGTGTTGAATAAAACTGTGAATCACAGTGTGATCACACCCCTAGAAATAAGAATTTTCACTCATGGGGAAAGTATTATATCCAAACCAAGTTGAATTCTTAAATAAAATGTGATAAAATTTCCATGATTCAATAAAATTAAATCTATCATGTCTTGTTTTTTTAAATCAATTTTCCTATCATTTTTCGTCACTCATAGTTGAATTTGTTCAACTTTATTTGTTCACCCATGAAACATGTAGCAACCTACCTAACCTAATAATTTTAGCTCTCCATTCATGGAACACATGGAAGTGGATTTATGATCATTTCTTATAGTTCATGGGATCTTACGATATTCTTTAAAACATTCTTTATTCTCTACCAGAAGAAACCGGTGTGCTGCTTAAGAGGACTTCCAACATGTTGCTCTGTGGTTCAAGGGTTGGTAGAATGTAGTTTTAAAAAATATAAGGTAGAAAAAGAGTTTTAAATATCATACATATAAAAAATTTCATAATTTATTAAGTGATTTTGATGAATATATACACTCAACTACAACCAAATTGTATTACCTCTAACCCAATATCATCATTGTCTATTTGGGTGGGTCAAAACCAAGAAGAGAATAATAATGTGTAAACAACATCTTTTCACAATTTTTTCTTTTGTTCTATTTTTTGGATGTACATAACTATATTTTTTTAATATATAGTTTTTTTGAGACAAATATGGAAACATGTGTAAAACAATGAATCAATAAGTCGTGTAAACCCACTACCCATGGAAAATGCAGGCACCCTTTATATAAATCCATAATAACTATTCTCTATTGAGAATTCCCATGGGAACGCCCTATCATCCATGATAGCTAAAAATAAAATAAGAATATACACCAGATATGGGTTTTTAGGGATAAATTATCCTGTAATGTGGATACATAACATGAATTTCGTGGTCTCTAATAATTAACAAGGATAAAATGTCAAGGTGGCTGAAAATAGAGGTTAATTTTACAAAGGTATTTTTAGTGGATGATTTCCTCAATCATGAAGGTAGCATACTCAAATATTATGGCTTCAAACAGAATCATGGAATGTTCTAGTTTCTATACATTACCTGATAATCTCAAGAATGTGATTATATGGAATAATATAAAAAGAAGACATAGAATGTCTCCTAGGTAAGGGATTAAAATATTGGTTAGTTCTAATGATCCATGGGTTTCAAAAATCGATTAAACACCGAAAAATGATTTCAAAATAAAATTTTTGGAAAATATTCAATATCAAAACTCATTTTAAATTTTTTTTTCGAAAAAGAATGGAATTTTCTGCACAATCGACTCAATCAAGAAAAAATATTTTGGATATTCTTTTTAAGATCAATGTTTTTCTAATAACACAAAATAAAGATAATGAAATGAAATAGGAAGACTATTTTTTCGATATTATGTGTTTTATGTTTATATTTTTTTCTTAATACTAACTTTGACATTTCAACCTCCCCAACATCTAAAATATAATGTGTCTTCAATGCATGTATTTTAAATAAATAGAATAGTAAATAAAGGTAGTGAGAAGGGACATCCTACTAAGTGGTGTCATATGTGGAATCTATCAGTTGAATTTCCTCCATGATATTCTTCAAAAAATCCTCATAGATGTGTTTGAGACTCTTCCCATTAACAGTAAACCTATGTCCACTCTTCTCATTAAAAACCTATATATAAGAAAAATGGTATGCATCAATAATAGTATAAGGACCGAGTCATCAGAAACAAAGCATTACTGGATGGAGCTTTAGCCTATAATTATATATGATGACCTCTTCACCAATATGAAAATTATGTTGATGAATCATCCCATCATGGATAAACACCGTCTTCTCTTATATAATTGAGTTATATCAAATGCTTCTAACTGAATTTTATAGAAATCCCAAATCAACATCATTATATGCTCACCTGCATATGAGAGATTAATATTACACTCTTTAACATCCCCATATGCACGATACAATACCTATACTGAAAGGTGTCATGAATTTACACACATAATCATGTATGGTGACATTCTGATTGGGGTCTTCAAAGCTATATGACATGCCTAAAGTGACTCATCCAAGTGAAAACTCCAATATTTCCTGTTGGGTTGTAATGTTTTTTCAAAGATTTTCTAAAATTCAAGATTTGAGATATCTTCTTGTCTATGATTTTGATGGTGATATCCAGTGCAACCTTTATGGACAACCCTATTGTTTTAAAACATATTTTTTATTTTATTATTGAAAAAATGTGAACCCGGATCACTAATGATGAATCATAGCTAACTAAACCTACTAAAAAACTATTACATCACAAAATCAAAAACAACTCGAGAGTCATAGGTCCTAGTAGACTTATCCTCCACCTATTTAGAGACGTAGTACAAAACCCATAAAATTAACACAAAGCCAGATGAATTTGGTAAAGGCCCCATGAATCCAATCCACATGAATCAATGATCTCACAAAATAACATGGGCTGTTGGGGAATTTCATTCATCTTGGATATATTCTCTATGAACAGACATCAAGTACATGACCTCAAAAATTAAATGGGAATATCTATACAATGTTGTCCAATAAAATCTTGAGTCCAGGACCTTCCAATATGTATGTTGAAAGACCAAGTGGCCCCAACAAGACAATGTGTGGCTGATGTTCAAAATGGAGGTGAACTTATAGTTAGGGACACACTGAAGAAAAAAATAGTGGTGATAAATTATCCACAAGTATGGGTTATCCAAAATTTACCATCATGAATAATTCTTAAGTCATTGAGACTTTGATGTGATGAAATCTATTGGGACCCTACATGTTTCTAGAAAGTTCAAAATGTCTGCATACCAAGGGGTAAGGTTAACAACATCACAAAGGTTCTCATGAAGGAAGAATTCTCTAATGTGGAGGGATGAGTCAACATGGGGGTCCAATGGTGGGGAAATACTACTAATATTGTCAGCTACAACATTTCCACTACTCTTTTATCTAGAATATCGTGGTCAAACTAAAGGAGTGGGAGCATCCACCAAATAGGAAGGGGATTAGCATCAGGTTTCTTTAGGAGGAAACGAACAGAAACATGATCAGAAAAGACACTGATTTTTTACCCAATAAGATATGAATGAAATTTTTATATATAAAATATAATAGAAAGGATATCTTCTATTGCGGTGGTATAGTATACATGGTTAGATTCAAGGGTACATGAGGCATATGCAATGACATGAGCAAACATCACAACCCCTTGTGAGAAAACTTGTTCAACTACAAAATTAGATTCATCACACATAAGTTTGAAGGGAAGATCAGAACATGGTGGTTGGATTGTGTGAGGGAATGTGGGATTCATTTTTAGTGAATTTCTTTCATCAACATAATTTTTTTCAAATACAAATTCAGAATCATTTTGCAATAATTGAGATAGGGGAATTGCGATCTTACTGAAGTCTTTAATGAATCATTGGTAAAAAATAGATGTCCCAAGAAATATCGCATCCCATGGACACATTTGGGTTATTTAATTGAAAAATTAATTCAATTTTTGATTTATCCACTTTAATGTTGGACCCCGGGACACCCTGAGAGGGGAGGGGTGAATCAGGGTGTCAACTATTTCTTTTAAAACCATGGATATTGTTCCCACATTGGTAGGAACTTGTTTAAACCTATATGATGGATATTAATAGTATTGAAACATTCACATGAAAAGAGATGACACATCAATTTTACTTGGTTCACCACTAAGGGCTACATCCAAGGAGCATACGCCGACAAGTCGCCGGTCATACCAAATTTCACTAATATTCACCAGATTTGGATTACAAAGGTTCGGGAACATTCACTATGTCCTAGGCTCACTACCTTTACAAAGGTTCAGGGATAGCTCACTGCTTCCCTCGGGTCACTCCCATTGACTCCCCCTGGCTCACTGCCCTTGGTGAAGGCCCACTCAGTTTATAGACATCAAGGTCCCTTCAATAGATTTGCATTGAAGTATTCGTCTCCTATTCAACATGAGACAATGCTTGCATTAGAGTACTGAGTTGATGCTCTTTTGTATTCAATATTCTTATTCAGTGCAATAACTGAATGCACTGTATCTTCTTCTTCTCTTCCTTTGATTCCCAATACCGACACCTGAGTGTTTTTAAATAATCCCCTCTTTCTATGCAGATCTGAGTTTAGTTCCTCGAAACATTCTTCTTCTCTTTGAAAAGCACAACGAGGGTGTTAAACACCTGCCATGTGTGTGCGGAACCACTTCTCTTCAAAGAACCAAATTGTTTATTGTTCATCCATCTTTTTAAATGAACACATCATCTATTGCACCGAAGGTATCAGGCATTCTTCTGGCTTTTGTGAAACTCTGCAGAGATGAGAGAGCTCCAACAACACCTGGCGCTCTTCTCCAAGCCTAGCGCACAGGTCCCAATACGACGTGCAAGTTTTCATCACGCAGGTCCAAATTGGCGCGCAAGTATCACCAAACCACCTACAGAATAATGCATTTCCCAACTTCTAACCTATGCGACTCACTTCCTTTCTCACCCAAACATCCTTGGGCGCGCAACCAACAATTGGCACGCAACATCAAACACTGGAGCGCAAGTCCACCTACGCGACCACACACTACTTGCGCGACTTCCACACATGCGTGACGGGAGCTCTGATTTTTCTAAGTGTTGAACTCCGTGAGAAATGAGGAGGGAAGGTCCAGTATTTTTAGGCATTTGGTAAACCTACACGGCGGCGCGTAAGTCTCCCCTCAGTGCACAAGTTTCGGCGCACAAGTCTTTGCCCTTGTCACTGCCGCGTTATTCACCTACGCGACCACACCAACACTTGCATGACCCTCTTTCCTTTGCCATATTTTGAAGTTCTGTTCTTGAAAAAAAAATAGACGGACAAGTTCCAATCTTCCTAGGATCCAGCGCACAAGTCCTCTCTTGGCGCGCAAGTCACTTGTGCGACCAACCCAATACTTGCGTGACCCTTATCCCTTTGACATAAATTGATGTTCTGATCTTGAAAAACATATGGCGTGCAAGTTTCACCTCCTTCAAATAAATGACATGCAAGTCTCTTTTCCAAAATCACTTTTCCCCATTTGTTGATTTTTAGGCCCAAAAAATTGGAAAACACGGTAAAACGGCACCAACTTGTATCTATTATTTTTGTACCGTCTCTAGATCATCCATTCCTTTGTCGAAGCTCTTGAATCAAACATGGATCATTGACCAAAGCTCTTGAACTCGACATTCCACCGTGAAATCCCCTTTGTCAACAAAATTGTATATCATGGATTTGCTTTGTCAACAATCACAACACTTCAGAGTTGCTTCTTTTCTGTGACTTGGCTTATTCAAAAACTCTTCTGCTTGCATCATAAACTCCATTATTGTGATATATATCCTTTGAAATACCATCTTTAGCATCATTATATTTTGAGACAATGTGAAGTGCATGGCCATCTCAGAATTCCAATCCCTTCCACGCAGTCTTCTTCTTCAACCTTCATTCCTATACTTCATGCAAATAATATGATTCTATTCTTCAAGAAGTCTCTTGCATGGTTCTCATAAAATCATGAATAATTTCATGGGATTCATCAACCTTCATGTATTCATCTTCATCCATAGATGGATTATGTCTCACCATTATTCAATGGTGTAAATAACGTGTCACCTTTGAAACATGTTCTTTGAACTTATGATTAGTACAACAATCATCTAAATTTCTATTCCCCCATTTCATTGGAGTACTTCTGGATCTCCTTCATTTTGATCTTCATTGACAATTATTGACAACAAATACAACCTTATACACAAAGTGGTCCCAATATTTAATTCCCTATTTTTAAATAACATGCCAAATAACTATCCACCGCACAACCATGAAATAAAATTTCTTATAATTAAACAGGATATATTTTTCAATACAACGGTGGAGTACAGAACCTAGGTGTGAAAAATAATCATAAAATTAATATAAATAAACCATGAAATCATCCATACATGCTTCCATAAAATTCTTATGGTACTAAGAAAAAACTATCAATATACATTGCTTAAAAGTACCAGGAGCATTACATAGTTCAAAAGTCAAACTTTTTTATGAAAATGTGCTGAATTGAAAGGTAAGTGTTGTCGTTTCTTAATTTCTAGGGGATATATAGATTTAAAAATAACTTAAATATCCATAATGGAAAAAATAATTTTATTTCCATACCAATAATTATAAAATTTGGTAAATGAAAGGTATGGAAATGTGGTCATTTCATGTGTCCTGATTTAGTCAACAATAGCCAATACAGACACGACAACTATTTTCATGCGTTTTGGAACCAATTAATTCCATTCATGTGACACAACCATTATTCCAATTTTTTAGGAACATTTTTCACTGGGATAACCTATATACTATCAGATATAGGATAAATGAGCCGAGTAGATTTTAATTTACTAACTTCAAATTTAACCACTTCAAGGAGTGTGGGATTCAACAATCATTGAGATTTAGTTATAGTATTAGCCTCATCATCTAAAAGTATATGGTTCATACAAATATATGGGATTATCCTTGTACTATCATCCAATGTCCGTCCACTTTTTTACACTCTCTCAAAATGTTTAACAGTTTTTATTCCTAACATGGAGAGAGGTTATTAGAAATAATGAAGGGAAATTGGTCAATACCCTTATGATATACATATTTCAAATTATATGGAAGTGGTTTTAATTCAAACAACTTTGTTTTTTTGGATTGTGGGAATGGATTTATGGGAAGTGAGGTGTCTGAAACTTTCTATCTACTCAGGATTATTCTCTAAGTAAATAGAATAATTGGAAATGAGATTTTAAGAATCATTGCATATTATGGATCCCTAAGAATGAATACACCCATCAATTAAATCATAAAATTTATAATTTTTATAACCCACACAACACTCCAAACATGGATCAAAACATAAGTCATCCATGGGTGAAAATAGAAAAAATTAATCAATATATGGGTTGAGGATAGTGTTTTTTGTGTGCGGATTTTTTGAGAGAACATGCATCAAATAAACTATAAGATTGGAGTGCTCTTAAACAATGCATCTCACAACCTCAAGGAAATTAAAACCAGACATTTCTCTGTAGAACTCCATGGATAGTGTACCATTGTGAAAATTGATGACCATCTTTATATTTTTCAAGAATGGGCTTCCAAGTATGAGAGGAACATGTCCTTGTGTTCCGGTTTCCTCTATCTTAAGGTTCTATAAGTTTAGAGGGATGACGAGATTATTCAGTTTTACGAGGATGTCGTTAGACACTCCTCATGGGTGTGTTGTGCTCTGGTTGGAATTCTCCAATAAGATTCATTTCAGTGGAATCTCTATGACCTATAGAGAATAATATATAGAGTAAGATATTACATTTATTGAATCACCTTAATCTATCATATCATTTGAAAAGAATGTCTCCCATATGGTACCATGTATCATGAATGTTCTTGGATCATTGCATTTGGTTGGAATTTTTTGTTTAATGATGTCTAGGACATTCCTTCCCAAGTTAAATCTCTCATTCCACTTAAGCCGTCATCTACGGGTGTAATGTTCCTAAATAAATTTTTCAAAACAATTAATTTTTATAAATGCATCCAATAATGGAATGTTATCATGATCATTTTAAATGTATCCATTATTTTATTATCAATATTATTATCATAATCTTTCATAGGTTTATAGAGTCCTTGATGGAATGGAAAAGGAATGGATTGTTCATTGGAATCCTAAATGGAAATTATTTTAGTATTTTTGTTTTGTTTTTCATCATTTGAATATTTTGTGGGTAGGGAGTGGGAGTTTTCAATAGGGGGTCCTAACATTTTATAGAATAATTGGAAGAATAAAACTCTTTACCAATATGAAGTATGACTACACATAAATTACCTTGGTCTTATGGATCAGAAATAAGTTGGAATGGTAGTTTTATAGAACCTTTTATCTTATTCTCATTGATGGTGTTCTCTAATTGTCCCTATTGAGTTCATAGGTCTAGAATATTCGGTTGTGTTGTCTTTGGAAACTAGTGGTTCTGTGTTTCTATTTTAATCACTATTTCCTCAATTCATGATTCAGATTTGAGAGTAGGAGGAGGATTTTTATGATCAGTTGAGGTATAATAAGTTTTCATACCTTGGCTATATTGATCCCAATTCCACTTGGGGTATGTTGGGTTTCCTCCTTGTTGGTATTGTGGTTGTGCATTCCACCTGGAGTTTGGATTTGTCCTAAATGGTTTTTTCTTGAAGGAAGGTGGTTCCTAAAAATGAATCCCATGGAACACTACTATACATGACTCAGATGAATCCTTAATTTTCAGGCACTAGTTAGAAAAATGATTACTATAAGAACAAATACCACAATGTAATTAAATATAAGAAGAGTGTGAGTTACCTTTTTCTTGAGATAATTTCCCCACAAGGGTATGAATCTCATCAATTTTATTACCTACCTTTTTGTTCTAGGGATGAATTAATTACCTCTTGAACTCCCCGAGTTGGTTCAATTGATCGTGTACCAAAATGTTGTGCATTTTGAGACATGTTGAATATTAATTCAAGAGTGGTAGAATGATTTTTATCAACTAGGGAACCACCATCAAGATAATCTATCATTCCATGATCAATGGGGACAAGTCCCTCATAGTTGTATTGAATTAGAAACTGTTAATTTATTTGGTTGGGGTGTAAACTTTAACAAAGTCATTTTAATCGCTCCCAATATTCATGAAGGGTCTCTCCTTGTGATTGGATAATTCGACAAATTTCTTTTCTAATTGATGTAGTTTGGGAGGTAGATAAGAAAATATATATAAGGGGTCGTTTAAAGCCATTATCACACCCAATCTTGGTAGGAACATAGTATAGAATGCATTTGGATATACTAGTAAGGGAGAAAGTAAGAACATAAACTTAATGAGGTCCTCAGACATATTTTTGTGTTTTACTCTGGAGTAAACTATGTGAAACTTTTTAAGTGGTTTGTGTGGGTCCCCATTGTGAAGACCATAAAATTTAAAAGTATGTATATGATCTCTAATCTCATCTAAAAGTTGGTAGCTTACTTAGAATATTGAATGTAAGTAGGTTGTTACTCCACATCCAGGGTTGTTAATTCTTATAAAGTTCAATTATATATAGCCATGTCTTCTTGGGTTTGATTTGGTTAAATTTTTGATTGGTTTATGATCAAATGAGGTTACAAAAGGGGTTACCCAATGTTACTTAATTTTCCTACTATATATGAGCTAATTTGTGAGTGATCTATATTTTCAATTTGAGGGTCAAATTCAAGAAATTTTTTCTTTTCGGATTGGGTCATGCAAGTAAGTTTGGAATTTTGTTATTTTTGCCTGTTTTTTATGATGGAAGATAGAAAATCAAATAAAATAACAACTGTGAAAGGATAAAAGAAAATATAATGTTATTCTATATAATTATAGATAGATATAGGTGAATAAGGGAGATATAGAGAGATATATAACACACAAAAATAGAAAAAAATGAAAAAACACCGAAAACAAAAACAATCAAATCGGGGCGGTGGATGTATAGAAGTGATAATTAAATAAAAAATAAAAAAAATAATGGAATTTAATTAAATAAAAAAATTATTTTGTCCCCTTAGTGAAGACACAAATATTTAATCGTGTTGTGGAGCACGTCAAATTAAAGGTTAAATTTTTTACATGAATTTCTATAGAATAGAAGGAACACTATACCGTATCTCGATGGAAACGTAGATCATTAATTTAAAGAGAGTTTTTCTATTATGAAAAATGGTATTGGGGTTATATGAAATTTGTATTTTTATGATTTACGATTGAATAATATTAAATTAAGTGATACAAGAAATAAAAAATTGACAGATTTGATTAAGCGTGACCAACCCAAGAATCTCATGATGCTCACCCTTAATCACTTCAAGAGATAGGGTTATGATATTTTAATACCTATTTCTAACACCTATAACCCAAATTTTACTATTTTTGAACTAGGATATATAATATGGTTCAATCTAAAAAACAAAATTTTTCACCAGATACAACTGATTATTGGGTGATTAGTGTTCGATTTCATAAAACAAATTTACTAAGGAAACACATGATGAACTCAATGAGTTTTATAGGTTTATATTTTATTTTAATTTGTTACCATAAAATTAAATTTCATGTCCATGGAAGTATTCAGGTTATTTTAAATGACCAATATGAACCACATAAACATCGTAATTGAATGGGAGAATAAAAACGGATGAATGATTTGTGAAAGATCACATGATAGGGTACCCCGAAACATAATCATTTGAGTTACAGTATGAAATACTAGTATATAACTCAATTAAAGAATAATAGATGATGAAAAAATAACATACACCTTGAAATTAAAAAAATAATTCAAAATAAACACGAAGCTTGGGATTACATTCCATTCCTCTTCAAGTGACCACATGGTGTTTAGAACTCTATCGGAGGAGAGAAATAAAATAACGATCAATTAGAACCTATCATGGCCTAATAAACTTCTAGTATTGTGTATAAGACTCATTTGGGACTCCAAAATTTCAAATCTTTTCCTCCAAGTTATACTTAAAAATGGTGTGCCCAAGGTTCAAATTTGTAGGCTAAGTGGGGGAATGTTTTGGGCACCCTAATTTCAATAATCATGTTGGTCAATGGTTTTGGGATGCAGGACATTTCTAAATCACCAAGGAAAAAACAAAAATGTTTTTCTCTATATCTTTTCTACCTCCATTTCAAATTTGGAGGCTAGATAATGTAAATAATAAGATATATTTCCAAAATACATAGGAAATTTTGTGACTCCATGAAGATTTATTATACTGAACATATCATTTTTTTGGGCCTCTAAATAGGTGATTTGGGATTGGGCCCATTCATTAATGTTATATCAAATAGAATTATGGATCTGATAACAAAATCTTACCTGATTTGGATACACTTAGTTTTAGATACATGAAATATAGTGGACATGTGTTTATGGGCTTCCATGTAGTTTGACCCATTTTCATTCTGCTTCATCCTAGGATCTTAAAATCACCTCCACCTTCCATGAAATCATAAAAAAGTTAAATTTCAATTTTCAAGAGTGAAAATATCAAAATTATTTACCAATCAATTCTGTGAAATTTGTTATAATAATTTAAATTTACAATACATAACCATTTTAATACAGTGGTATAAGTGTGGAATAAAATTGTGAATCACGACACGATCACACCCCCACACCTAATCATTTACATACATGGAAGAATTATTATATCCTAAAAAAGTATCCTTCCTAAATGAAAGGTGATATGACTTTCAAGATTCTTTGAAATTAATTCCATCATGTCTTATTTATGAAATCAATTTTCCTATCATTAATCTTCTCTCATAGTTGAATTTGTTCAACTTCATTTTTTCACCCATGAAACATGTCACAATAAACCTCACCTAGATATTTTCCCTCTTCACTTATGGAACTTATTAATGTGGATTTATGCTCTATAACTAGAGTTTATGTGATCTTATCATATTCTTTCTAGGATTCTCAGTTCTGCACCAGCAGAAACTAATGTGCTACTCAGGAGGACTTCTAATAGGTTGTTGTAAGGTTCCATGGTTGGTATGATGTAATGTTTAAAAATATAGTGTTTAATATCTTATGTATAAAACATGTCAAAATTTAGAAATCTCTCACAAGTAATGTACACACTCAACCCCTTAAAAAGTGTATCACCTCCAACTAACTATACCCATTGTCTATTTGTGTGGGTCACAACCAATCTGTGAATAATATCGAGTAAAATTACCTATTTATCAATTTGTTATTGTATTTTTTTTAATGTGAATAACTATATTTTTTAAATATATATATTTTTGGGACATAAAGAAGAAAACATGGGTGAAAAAATGATTAAGTATGGCTTGTGAAACCACTTCTCAAGGTAAATGTAGGCACCCTTTATATCAACACATTATAATGATTCTCTCCCCAGCATTCCATTGGAAACACCCTCTCACCCATAGTTGTTAATAATTAAACAAGGATATATAGATGATATGGGTAGTTCCTGATAAATAATCTTGTAATGTGGCTACCTAATAGGCATTTCATGGTATCTATGTCTTAAAAAGGATAAAATTTCAAGGTGGTCAAAAACAGAGGTTATTTGAACAAATGTATTTTTCAATGAATGATTGCCTCTATCATGAATGTAGTATACTAAAATATTATGGCTTCAAAATGAATCAAGGAGTTCACTAGTTTCTCTATATAACCCAAGACTCTCAATAAAGTGTTTAAAAGTAAGAATATGTAAAAATGGCTTAAAATTTCTCTGAGGTAAGGGATTAAAATATTGGTCTGTGATAATGAGGCATGCATTTTTAAAATTCATTAACCACCTAAGAATGATTTGGAAATACAAATTCTAGAAAAGTATTCCTTATAAAAATTCATTTGAATATCATTTGTATAAAAATAATGGAATTTTCCAAACAATTGACTTAAGAATAAATAATTTTTTTGGATACTATTTTTAAGATCAATAATTATCTAAGAACACAAAACAGAGAAAACTAAATATAAAATTTAAACACATTAATTTTGATTTGTTTTTTAATCCTAACTATAACTTTTCACCCCCACCACACCTAAAAATTACATTTTCTTCAATATAGGTATTTTAAATAAATATACAAGTAAATAAAGGTAGGGAGAATGGAAAACCTACTAAGTGGTGTCACTTGTGAAATCTATCAGTAGGATTTCCTCCACGAGATTCACTGGAAAATTCTTATTGAAGTGTTTGAGCCTCAACCCATTGATAGTAAACCTATGCCCACTCATCCCATGAAAACCTGTATATCCCCAAAAGCGTAAATATCAATAATAGTATAAGGACCAAGCCATATGAAATAAAACACACATGGGTGGAGCATTAGCTTGGAATTATACATGAGGACCTCCTCACCAATATAAAACTTTTTCTGACGAATCACCCCATCTTGGATAGCCTTTTTCATCTATTTATAGATTCAGGAGTTCCCATATGCATCATGTTGAATTTCATCAAACCCTTGAATCCTCAACTTCCTATGATCTCCTGTATCTAAGAGATTCATATTAAATTGTTTAATAGTACAATTTTCTTGGTGCTCTACCTCTACAGGAAGGTGAAAATAATTTCCAAAAATAATAATGTATGGGGAAATTTCGATGAAGGTTTAAAATGATATATGGTATGCCCAATGTGTATCATCCAAGCACAAACTCAAATCTTTCCTATTTGGTTCTACCATTTTTCCTAGATTCTCTTAACTTCCCAATTTTAGTTTTCTTCTTGTTTATTAGTTTAGGGTTGATATGTAGTAGGGACTTCATGAACAACCCCATACTTAAAAATAAAATTTTTCATGTCAAGATTGGAAAAATTTGATCCCTGATCACTAATGATGAATCTCATAATACTATACCTACAAAAAATCTGGCACCTCACAAAATCAACAACAACTCGATAGTCATCAGTCCTACTAGCCTTTACATGCACCCATTTAGAGACATATTCCATATCCTATAAGATAAAAAAATCCAAGTAAATTTGGAAAAGGCCTCCTGAAGTCCATACACCCAGTATTGAATATCTCACAAAATAACATGGGTTGTTGGGGAATTTCATTTTTCTTGGAGATATTCCCTGTGAATTGACATTGAGTACATGACTTACTAAACTAATGGGAATATTTATAAAATGTAGGGAAATAAAGTCCTGAGTCCATTAATTTCCAAGATTTATGTTGAGAGTTAAAAAGTTCCCTACAAGCTAATATGTGGAAGACGGTCAAAACTATGGTTAACTCATGGTCAGGGACACAACGACGAAAAACTTGTTCACTAGTAATTCTCTAAAAATATGGTTCGTCTCAAATGTACAATCTTGAATCATTCCTATGTATCTAGGATTGTGAAGTGCTTAAATCTATTGGGACTTGATATGTTTCTAGAAAATACAAAATGACAGCATTCTAAGAGTTAAAGTCAATAACATCACAAAGGTTCACATAAGGAAAAAATTATCTAATGGAGAGGGAAGATTCAACATGGTGGTCCAATAGTTGTGAAATCACAATGACGTGGTCAGCTAAAAAAATCTCTAATAATATATTATCTATAATATCAAGGTCAAACTCATAGAGGAGGAGTATCCACCGAATGTGGAGGGGCATAGAATCAGGTTTCATTAGATGAAAACACAGGGCAACACAATCAGAAAAGATAGTGATTTTTTAGAAAATAAGATATGAACAGAATTTTTCCAAGTAAAATAACATAAAAGAGGACTTTTTGTGGTGTTTTAGTTTTCATTGGAAGGGTCAAGGTTACATGAGGAATATGCAATGAAAACAGGAGACTTCTCAACACTTCATGATAAAATTGCCACAATAATAAAATTTAGAGGAATCACACATAAGTTCTAAGGTAAGATTCCACCTTGGTGATAGGATTATCAGAGGTGATGCGACACTCGTTTTTAGTGAATTGAAATCATCCTCAAAATTTTTATCAAATACAAATTTAGATTTCTCTTGCAATAATAAAGATAGAGAATGTTCAATCTTACTAGATTATTTAATCAATTAGAGATAAAAATCTGCTTGACCCAATAACTATAACACCTCACATACAATGTTTTAATATAAAAGTGATGAAATTAATTCATTTTTTTATTTATTCACTTGACTTCCTTCTTTTTAAATAACAATCCCAATAACTATCCCCCACACAACCATGAAATTGTATTTTATGTAATTTAATACATGATATTTTTTAATTTAGTGGTGGAGGGTAAAACCATGGTGCTCCAAAAAATAATCAAAGGAAGTTTCATAAACCGTGAAATTATCCATAAAGATATCTATAAAATTATCATGTTACTCAGATAAAATTCTCAACGTACATTATTGAAAAGTACCAAGAGCATTATATAGACAAAAATGCATCCTTTTATAGAAAAATGGGCCAAAGATACAAGTAAACGTTGTCTTTTTGTGATCCTCATAGTCTATATTAATTGTGAAATAATCTGAATTTACATCAAGGAAATAATAATGGGAATTACCGGCCTGTCATTATATCATTTTTTTTCAATGAAAGGTAGAGGAATGGGGTCCTCTTACATGGTCTGATTCAATCAACACTGGTCAATACAGACTCACCAACAATTTTTCACACATGTTGGAACCAATTAATTCCATTCATTTGAAAAAACTGTTATTCTTTATTTTTATTCACAATTTGTACTGGGCTAACCCATTTACTATCAGATATAAGACAAATGATCCCAACTGTAAGTAATTTATTAACTTCACATTTTACCATTTCAAAAGTAGTGGGATTAAACTTGAATTGAGACTACGTTATGAGATTTTCCTCATCATCTAAAAGTATATAGTGCATACAAATAGATGGGAAAATCCCAAGAATATTAGCTAATGTCCATCCAATTGGCTTTTTACACTCTCTCAAAATCTTGAGCAGTTATGATTCTCTATATGAAGAACGGTTATTGGAAATAATGATGGGAAATTGGTCTATATCCTCAAGATATACATATATAAAATTATATGGAAGTGTTTTTAATTCCAAAACTGATAGTTTTTGGATTGATGGAGGGGATTTAGGATGAGTGTTGTCTATGAAACTTTTTATTGGATCATGTTTATTCCCTAAATAATGATAATAAACTAAAATGAGATTTTCATAATCATCGATGGTCATAGGTAACTTAGAATAAACACACTAATCAATTAAAGCTCAAAATTTACACTTTTCTAAACCCACACAACACTCAAAACATGGATCAACACTCAAATCATCTATGGGTAAAGAATGGGAAAATAGATCAGAGTATTGGTGGAGGAGAGAGTTTTGTGTGTGTGGATGATTTGAGAGAACATCCATTGAATAGTCCTGAAATATTATAGTGCTCTTTAATAGGGTGTTTTATAGCCTCAAGGATGTTAAAATATATCTTTCTCCACTGAATTCCATGGACTGCACACTGCAATTAATTTTGATGATCATCTTCACTATTTTCAAGAATGGCCTTCCATGTATGAGAGGATAATGTACTTGGGTTTTAGTATCCATCATCTCAAGTATGTAGATGTTGGAAGGGAATATGAGAATATTCCGTTTTACTATGATGTCCTCCACTAATTTTGATGGGTCTGTTGTGCTCTGGTTGGAATGTTGCACTATGATTCTTATCAGTTGAAGCTCTCCAACCTGCAGAGTAGTGTACAAAGAGTAAGGTGTTACATTTATTGAATCAACTAAATCAAGAATATCGTTTAAAAGAATGTACCCCATATGGTTTAAGGTATCATGAATGATCTTATATCCATTCATTTCATCAGAATATCTTGTTGAATAAAGAAAGAGACATTCCTTTCGAGGTTGACTCTCTCATTACCCTTCAGCCTTCATCTTTGGTTGAAAATTTCTCTAAGAAATATGTCATGACAATGAATTTTGTTAACTACATCCAATAATGGAAATCTAACTTAAATTTTTTAAAATAATCCATTATTTCATTATCAATCTCATTATCATAATTTTTCTTATGCATATAGAGTCTTTGGGGGAAATGAAGAGGAATGGATAGTTCATCGGAATCCTCCATCGCAATATGTTCATCATTTTTGTTTTTTTAATAATTAGAATATTTTGAGGGTAGGGAATGAGATTTTTCAAGATAGGGAATACCTTCTTTGAAGAATCGTTTGAAGAAGAAACCTCTTAACCACTAAAAATTGTTATTATGTATACATTAAATTTTGTATTTTTAATTAGAAATAGGTTGTCATTGTAGTTTTCTAGAACCTTTCATCTTTATCTCACTGATGGTGTTCTCTAATTTTCCCACTTGAGTTCATTATTCTTGAATTTCCAATTGTGTCGTTTGTTGAAATTAGAGGTTCTGGGTTGCCCTTTTCTTCACTATGTCCTTGAGGGATGATTCAGATTTGGGAGGGGGAGGAGGATTATTCTAATATGTTTAGGTATAATATGTTTTCATTCCTTCATTATATTGATACAAATTATTCTTGGTGTATCTAAGGTTTACTCCATGTTGGTAATTTTATTGTACTTTACACTAAAATTTTGGATTTGGCCTAAATGTTTATTTCCAAAAGGGTGGTGCTTTCTGAAAATGATGAATGGGGAATATTGCTACATAGGACTCAGATGAATCCTAAAGTTGCGAGAACTAGTTTGAAAATGAATGTTATCAGAAAAAATACCGCAATGTAATGGAATAGAAGAAGAGTGTGAGATACCTTATTCTTGAGATAATTTCCTTAGAAGGTTATGAATTACATCATGTTTATTATATACATTTTGTTCTTGGGCTAAATGATTTACCACATTTACTCCTCTGGTTGGTGTAATTTATCATGTACAAAAGTGTTTTTCAGTTTGAGCCATGTTTTCTATTAAGTCACGAGTGGAAGAGGAAGTCTTATGAACTAGGGAACCACCTAATTTATTATATATCATTACATGATCCCTGGGGACAAGTCCCTCATAGAATTATTGAATTATCAATTTTTCCCCAATTTGGTGGTGGGGGAAACTTGAACAAAGTCATTTTAACCTCTCTGAATATTCATGAAGGGTCTCTCCTTATGATTGAATAATTCCACAAATTTATTTTCTAATTGATACAATTTGGGAGGTAGGTAATAACTTCTATGGAAAGAATCATATATGTTCAATCTATCCCCAATTTTGGTTGGCATATAGTTTAGATTGTCTTTTTCTACACCATCATGGGAGAAAGAAAAAGCCAAAAACATTCTTAGGTCCTCAGATACATTTTGGGATTTCATGGTAGAGCAAGCTATGTGAAATTCCATAAGATTCTTATTAGGGTCATCACTGAGAATAACAAGGAATTTAGGAAGTAGGTGTATGAGGAATGATCTTACCTCAACGTTGGTGGCCTCCTTAGGATATTGGACGTTTGTAGGTTGGTACTCCACATCCGGGGTTTTCAGTTCTTTTAATGTTCAATTATTTGCAGTGATGTTTTATTGGGTTTGATTTGCTTCAATTTTTAATTCATTTAGGACCACATGAGGTTCCAAAAGGCATTTTTCAGTGTTAGTTGATACACTTACACTAGATGATATAATTTTTGAGTGAATTTTCTTTTTGAATATCTTTTTCAAATTCAATCATTTTTTCTTTTTCTGATCAGGTAATGCAAGTAAGTTGTGAATTTTGATTTTTTGTGTATTTTTTTATGTAGAGGATGGATAAAATAAAATCTATTAAGATGGGTGAAAGTTGAAAATAAAATATAATTTTCTACTACATAATTATATAGAGAGATGTAGAGGAGAAAAGAGAGGGAGAGAAAAAAGAACAGTAAAAAACAAGAAAAACAAAAACAAAAAATAAAAAAACAATAAAATGGGGTGGGGTATATCAAAAGGGGAAATAAATAAGAAAAGAAAAATATAGAAGTAAAATTATTTAAATAAAATAATTATATTAGATCCTTGGTGAAGTCACAAAAATTTGATCGCTTTGTCGAGCGCGTCAAATTAAATGATTAGATTTTACTAGAATTTAAGAAGTATAGAAGGAAACCTAGGTCATCTCTTGATAAAGGCTAGGATCATTAATTTTAAAAAATATATTATGAAACAGAGGAATGGAATTTTTTGATGTTTTTTTAATTTATGGGGAAATCATTTAAAATAAAGTAATACAATAAATCAGAATTGGACAGATTCGACTAAGCGTGATCAACTCGGGGAATTAAATGATTGTCATCCTTAATCGCTTCAAGAGATTGGGTTATGATATTTTAATCCTTAGTTTCTAAAACATATAACTATAGTGTTACTTATTTAAAACAAGGATAACTCCTAGGGTTTACTCTATAACACACAATGACTCAATAGATATCACTGATGATTTGTAGAATTGTGTTCGACTTCATAAATAAACCTCATCGAGGAAACACATGAAGAACTCGATGTGTTGTACACAGTTTTATATTTCATAAATGTGTTAACATGAAATTAAAGTAAATTTCAATGAAATTTTTTAGGTTATTTCAATTGAATAATATAATCCAAAAAACGCCACAATTGAAAGGGTGAAGAAAAATGGATGAATGGTTTGTGAAGCATCACATGAAAGGGCACCCCAAACATGACCATTAGAGTTTGAGTATGTCATAACAATATATAAATAAATTATATAAGATGATAATATGAAAAAATAACATAAGACCTGGAAATAAAATGTTCCTTTAAAATAATAAGTATATGAATCTCGAGATTACAATAGGTTCTCCCTAGGTGTTCACAAGTCATTTAGAACTCCATGGGAGGAGAGAAAGAAAATGATGAAGAAGTAGATCCTATTATGGACTCTAGAACATATTTCATTGAGAATAATACTATTTTGGGACTCCAAAATAGAAGCACCTTTCCCCTTGGTCGAACATTCAAATGGGGTTACCAAGATGCCAATTTATAGGCAAAGTGGGAGGTGGTTTTCGACACCATGATTTCTAGAAATCAATTAATCTATGGTTTTTTTGCAGAAATACAATCCTAAATCACATTAGAAAAAATCAAAAATTTGATGGTATATACCATTTTATATCTCCATTTCAATTTTTGTGTCCAGATATTTTATATAATAAGATATATGGATAAACTATTGAGGAAATTCTTTGAATATGTGAAAATTAATATTATTTGACATAGAGGATCGTTTGGGCCTCTTAAATGGAGAATCGGGATTTAGTTCCTTCATGATAGTTTTATAAAAAAAATCTATGGATTTGATCAAAAACTTTCAGCCCATTTTGATTTATTTGGTTCTAGGAACAAGTAAAATAATGGAAAAGTTTTCATAGGATTCTTTGCAGTTTGGGCCATTTCCACCCGCTTCATCGTGGGCTCTCAAAATCACCTCTACCTTTAATAAAAAGTCTACAAAAAGTAAAAATTCCATTATTAAAAGTGAAAATCAATCAATATTTGAATAAAAAATTAATTTAATTTTTTTATAATAATTGTAATTGAAAATACATATTCAGTTTTATATAGTGGTATAAGGGTGGAATAAAACAGTGAATTGATGTACGACCATGGACACTTACTGTGTAATATAGTATATATTTCATAATGTATCTAATAAATAATGCCTCATGCTTGTGTCATCATTATAAATGATTGATGTTTCTTTATGTGACTTCTCTTAAATTGAACATTCCTATTGAACACCATGTCTATAAATTTATTTAGTCTATATCATTTCCATCAGAGCGCCTGAGATATTATCTTCCATTAAAGAATATAAGGGTCATATAATTTATCACATTATTCATTAACTCAATCTTACTCATGACACCCCCCACATATCTTACATCATTGTGAACATATTTCATCATATTTTTCATCCATACATCATATTACGTGACAAATAATACTCATTAATAATAACATTGAAGTCTAATGATTAATAAACATGTACGCATATTGGAATATCCAATGAAACAAATAAATTAAGATTTACTATTGGTGTATCTCATTATCATAATATCCTACATTGGATATTTCTAATGGAGTACACCATGATAAGTTTCCTAAAAATGTAGTATTATCACAACATAATTTGATTGGGTATTTACTGATAAGTTCAACTGCAAGATCCTAGAAAAACATCCAAATCCAAATGGGTTACATTTCTGGAATTAGAAGCCACTTTATAATTAGATTTCACTATAGAATAAGTAAAAACCAGTTGCTCTGTACTCTTCTAGATCACAGCTATTCCATTAAGATATATTAAATATCCTGACTGAGAATTCAAATTTTTCACATCTATCTAAAAACATGCATAAGTATAACTAATGTTGGCTATCTCATTGTCTCATCTATACACCAAAAACATATCCTTAGATATTCTTAGATATTTAAGGATAACATGGACTATAAGACAATATTTTTTCTGGGATCATTTTTATATCTACCTACCATTCTAAATTTATTAGAAACATCAATTCTACTACATAACATATCATACATGATTAGCCTATTTCCAAAGAGTATGGAATTTTACACATTTTCTCTTTCTCATGTTGTTTTTAAGGGAACATTTTCTTAGGAAATTTTAAAACATGTGACATTGGAACCAATACCCTATTCTATTATTCCATACTATATCTATTTAGTATTTGGTCAGCATATGAACTTTGAATTAGTTAAATGGCCCTCCTAGATCAATCACGAATGATCATGATCCCTAGAATGTAGGTTGCTTCAGCTTATTCCTTCATGAATAATTTTTTTCAAAAATTCATTAAATGAATGTTATACTGGTATTTCATTTCAAATAATTAATATTTCATCACCGTATACTGTTAGGATAATGAAAAAATTCCAACATAACATCTTCTAAACACGTGGATCACATTTATTTTTAATTAAACCCAATTCTATTATGGATTTATTGAATAGAATGATCCATGACCTGGATTCATGATTCAATCCATAAATCGATCTCTACTACTTGAAAATACTTTTGAAATATCCTGGAGTCACATACACGTCTGGATGTGTCATAGAGACATCTTCTGGAAGGTTCCCATTTTGGAATGTAGTTTTGAAATACATCCTCCAAATCTCACAGTCATTGTATGCTGTTATAGCAAGTAGAAATATGATGGATTTAAACCTGGAAACTATTGAAAAATGCTTCATCACAGTTAATTCCCTAATGTCATTTTAACCCTTTAGACACTATCCTTGCTATATTGTTATTTACTTTACCATCCACGTCCAGTTTCCTCTTGAATAACCATTTTCATCTTACATGATTTACATAAACTAGTGCATCGACCAGAACCCAAACATGGTTTTGATACATTGAATCTATTTCATAATTCTTGTCATCGTTCCATATTAATTTTTCCGAGCTATCCACTACCTCTTTGTAGGAGATAGTTTCATCATTGTTATTCAGAAATGAGTCACCATATTTGGTTACTAGAAAACCATATGTATCTTGTTATCTTACCTATCTTACACTCTTATATGTTACCTATGTTTTAGTAACTAATTCATACATGGGGACCTTGGGAACCTGTTCCTGTACCAACTCTTATATATATTGAGCATCAACCTCATCGAATTCAATGTTTCTCCCCCTATCATTTTTGGGGATGTGCTCCCACTAAAGAAATAAAACTTGTTTGGAGACAGTAAATTTATTGTCAAAGGGGTTGTATAGGTAGTATCTATTTGTTTCCTTAGGAAATCATTTAAATATACACTTTTCTCTAGGGTTCTAGTTTGTTTCCGAATATGGCCTTAAAAAATTCCTCACAACCGCATACACATGAATGTGAAAAAATAAGTTTTGTTCCACATGATAACTTGAAGGGAATACCTTTTTCCAATTTAGTTGGTATTCAGTTTAATGTGTATGCTTTAATTTATAAGGAATATACCCAAAAGGATAAAGTAATATCAGCATGACCCTTCATCAAACATACCATCTGTATCTAGGTGAAATTCTACCTTTCACTAACACCATTCCATTATATTGTTTAAGGTGAGTTTGTTGAGATTGAATCCCAAACTCCTACAAGAATTCAATGAAGTCATGGTTAATATATTCAACACCATGATCCTATCAAAGATTCTTTATCATATCTACATATTTAATCACTTATTCAATCATGATTCTATGAATTTATCAAAGGACTCAGATTTATACCTCATCAAGTAGATATATCTATATCTACTCATGTCATCAGTAAAAGTTATGAATAAATAATCTCCACATCTAGATTCTATAAGAAATAGTTCACACACATAAGTGTGTACCAATCATATAAGTTATATGGCCCTTCCACCTTATACACCCAATAGTGGTTTGGTTATTTGGCCTTATAAACAATGATGACATATTTTAAGTGGTTTTAGCTTATATATGTCTAAATAACCATATTGAGAGAGATTTTTCAGATGCTTCTTATTTACATGACTAATATGGTGATTCCATAGTTGGGTGTTATAAGAGTCGATTGAAAAATATTCGTTATTAATTTCCAATACATGGTGTTAATAATTCAATACATAAACAAGTATATAATGGTCCAGTACAATAAAATATGTTTTCCTTATAAAATAGAAAACATTTATTTCCATACATAAAAATAAAACCATATTCACATAGGAATGATACATAAATTGTGTTCTGGGAAACCATAGGTATATAATAAAAATATTTTAAAAGAAAAACAATTATTTCCAGTAATGAAATGTGGTAGTCACCAATGCCTAGGGTATCTAGTCTCACAACATTAGAAGATATTACATCAACCACTCATCATGAAATCTATCTTAATTTACATAGTTCATACATTGAGATATATATGTGAGAATGAAAATCTATATCTAATACCAAATATATAGATATTGAAAGATTACACTCGATAAAAATTCACCTTTATCTTCCCCTTTCTTCTGGGTGTAGTTCCTCTTCAAGTGTTCTGGATTTCCACATGCAAATCATATTACCTCATTTTCCTTTCCCAAACTCTAGATATTCTTCTTCTTGGAAAGATGGAGCTCTGAATCTATAGACCTTTTATAATTCTAGATCCCCTTTTCCTTGTTCTTCCTTTTCTTTCACACCATGAGCACCACGGGTTATCCACATAGTGAATCAAAGTAAGATGTTTTGATAGAATTTTATCATTATTTATCATATTATAATTAACAATAAAATTGGGGAATGTATTTGGAAGTAATGAAAGTATGGGATCTATACAAAACACTTCTGGGAATTTAATCCCTAGGATGTGCAATAATATAACCTAGAAAATAAGATTGACTACGTATGGCCCAGCTTATAAAGACCCATCATTAAGCATTACATAATCTAGGAAATTCAATTATACTTTACTTATTTACATTACCAATGATAATTTTAGGATAGAGCTTTAGAATGTAAGGATATAATTCATACATATCAACCCACAAGAAAACAAGGTGGTTTCCATTAAAAGAATATCCATTTCTTCCAAAACCTAAAACTATAAAAAACATAGTTTCTTTGAAAAATATTAATAAAATATAACTTGACTTCTTTATTTCTATTATATATCCTTATAAACTATGAAACCATTTAAAAACATGGGATGATCATCAAAATCTCAATAAGGAATATAAAAATAATGAAGGAAACCATTAATCAATTAATACATATAAACATATGAGATCATTATCACAAAGACATGCTTCTCACCAATAAAGTATCATATACTAATTTTTTAAACTTTATATTTACAATTAAACAAAAAATAAAACCATAAATATATCTTGGATAATTAATTACATAATAATGTATCCCTTGTGGCTACCTTATGATTTTTAACTCTCATGGTTACATTACAATGTAAGACTCAAAACTACCTTGTGTTGTAACTATCCCAGTTACACATGGAGTAACCATAGAAAAAACAATGAACATACACATACCGAACAAATTTAAGTATGATATAGGTCTTAATTTTAATCATAATCAATACCCAAGAACAAGAACATAATAAATACATGAATAGATACATATAAACATTGCTTTTGAATTTTATAAAATATAACATTAAAAGATGATCTTTAAAGAAAAGTCTCTTTAAAAAATCATATAATTGATGTTAGAATCAATATAATGAACGTAATATGTGTATACAATATAAATATACATAATAAAACAGAATATAAACAAAAATAATTACCAAAATAATTTTAGTACTGCATAATCAATTAAGTATATGGTTAACCCAAAAAATGGAAATTGGGTTATGAATTCCCTAACCTTGGGCTGGTCTTTCTTCAAAGGTGTTTAAACCTCATGTATAATGGTTTAAATAGTGTTATTAGTTTTTTTTACAGAAACATATTTAAATTTATAAAACCACATATGATCATTTTTTAATATAATTACAAACATTTATTAATAAAATTTTGTTATTTCTACTATTTTAGGTGTATGATTAACATTGTATCCATGGTCGGTCCATAATAGGATTTCATGTCGAATGAAAGATAAAATACATAATTGGAATGAAATGTAAGTAATATGTATCCATAATATTAATTCATATCATAAATAATTTTATTTTCATATATTATGATGAATATTTAAGTAAAAAAATAATGATATTTGATTCGATTATTTGGCGGTTCTTCGATAATCACAAACTAGTTTTCTGATATAATTTAATAAAATGTATATATATTAATTTGAGAACATGAAAGAGGTTTTATAAAAAAATTACTATATGTTTCAACCATAAATTTTTTTTATAACTAGAATTGAAGTATGTAATAGAAATTGAAAACGCATCATCCACGATATTAGTAAATCAACATATGAAAGATGACATTCGTATTTCTTTGAATAAGAGGGAAGGGATAAGAATTATGTTGACGAATTTGTTAATAAACATGATAAAATTCTATTATATATATGATAATAGATCTTTCATGCCTCTTGGATAAGGGGAACTGATGAGACTATAATAAAAGAAAAATAATTGAAAAAAAAATTAAAGGAAATTGAAAAAGGATTTTTACCTCTTGATCTCTTCAGTTTAAGATCCACCTTATGTCTTTTGGTTTTTGACTTTATGTGAGACCAAAAAATATTGAACTTTGGGAAGAGCCTTGGGAATAGGACTTAGTATAATTTATACAATCCCAAAAGTTTGATAGGTGTCTGAGAAATATGGGTGAGGGGTAAAATTTATAGTGGAGGAGAGGAGTGTTTTTCCATTATTCTAATCATTATTTTATTATTTTTCTCTGAGAAGAAATATTATAGGTTCTTGTGACAAGTAAAATTAATTATTTCATGTGAGTTCCAACCAATGGTGCTTAACTCAGTATAACAACATCCATGAATCAATAATTCTTGTATTTAGATTATTTTGAAAATTATTGTATTTCTCTGTTCAACAAAAATTCATATATTTCAGACAGATACTAAAAATTCACCCCATCCATTTTAAATGTGTAGAAATAAAAAATAAACTACATTTTATCAAAATAATTATCTAAATTTGGTAAATTTAATTTGTAAATAAAATCCTACTTTATTCAAAAAATAAATATTTTCCAACTAAAATTGATTTTATAAAACTTTGAAAAAGTAATCAAGCTATAATAAAATTATATTATAAACCTAAGACAATAAATTAATAATTTATGATTACATTTTTTGAAAATAAATTTTCATTTAAATTATTATATTAAACATAAAATTGTAATTAAATATTTATGAATTACGAAAATACAAACACTTATACTATGATCATATTTTCACTTATAAGATGCATAAATTTTATTTATACATTCACGGGTGAGGTTAATATTCATTTGGACAACTTAATATTCATAAGGGTCATGTTACTATTCAAAAAAAATTATTTTGCTCCTATAAGACTCTAAAGATCTTACTGATTGAACCAGTGTTTATAAATTTTTCAAAATTCAAAACATTAAAGCGGAAAATCTCAGTTTAACAGGCATGTTATAACTATCTCCTTAAAAAAGTGTCATTATGTAGAGACACAGTGTTTTATTCATTTAATTCTATATTAAAATTTATTTATAAATCCTTGGGGGCTTAAAATATCCACACATTATTGAAATTGTGTCCTCATAATTTTTATTTACTTATTAAACCAGTGAGGGTACCTTTATCCCATTTATTTTTTAGATTCCCATATTGCTTCTTCAACCACGTAGTTTTACCAAAAATCCTTAACCTCATGGATTATAGTGTTCCTCAATAATTTCTCTCTACGATCAAGAATAAGAACATGATTCTCTTCATTAGTAATATTCGTTTCTAGTTGAACTACAAGTTGGATTAAAACATTAGATTAATATTGAATATATATTCTCTATATCGAAAGATGAAAAACATTTTCAACAAGAGATAAAATCGAAGGAAAAACTACTTTGTAGGTGATTAATCTTTTTTCTGCAAGATTTCAAAAGTTTCAATGAATCATTGAATCATCTTTCCATTATTACCAAATATAATAACCCTTTTCCATGTTTAGATTTTAAGAAAAACAAGATCACATTCCTAGAAAGAAATTCCTTTCCTCCTATCATATGTATACATTTTCTACCTTCTCTAATCTTTCATCATGTATTCCTTAATAATATTCAATTTCTTAGAAACTTCCTCTACTAATTATAGTCCCATCAACTACCTTTCCCTGACTTCAATCCCAAAACTATAGAGTTCAACATCACTGCCCTTATAATTCATCTAAATCATCCATCTGTATAACAGAATGAAAACAGTTATTATGAGAAAAATCTACTAAAGAATGAAGTTAATCCCAATATCTCTATTAATCCATTGAACAAGCTCAAGTCGTATTAGCCAATGTCAGACTTGTTCGGTCGGTATTTCAATCAGATTGAGGATAATAAGAAGTGACTAAATTTAATTCTGTATGCAAAGATATCTAAAAGCCCTTCCAAAATATAAAAGTGAACTTGGGATCTTTGTCAGATACAATGAAAATATTAATTCCTTATTACCTGGAAATATCTTTAAGATAAAATTGAAAAATATGATCCAAATACAATGTTTATCTCATAGGAAGGTAATGTATAGATTTAGTTATTCGGTCAATAATACCTCAAATCCCATTGTTACCTTGAGAAGTATTTGGGTTTCACACCATGAAGTCCATGGATATATTTTACCATTTCCACTCTAGCACTAGAAAATCCTGAAGCATCCCGTTTGGTAGTCTTAACTCTAATTTATCCTTTTTACTTTTCAAATATTTTATGGTAAAATCAATAATATCACTTTCCATTCCATCCCACCAGTAATACTCCTGAAGGTACTTGTACATCTTTTTACTACCAGGATGAATTGAAAATAGAGAACTATGAGCTACAAAAAACAATTCTTTCAGCAATTGGTTATCACAATGAAAGCATAATATTTTTCCAAATATCAAAACACAATATTTATCAAGGTTACGTTCTATAAACTTAACCATTTTAACCAATTATACATTTTTCTACAACTCATTATCTTTCTTCTACACATTCATAATTATGTATGATAGAGACGACTATAATTACACCTAAAACAAAGTAGAGGAATTCCCTACACCAACAAATTCCAAGAAAGAATTCATCAAATCATTAATAAACGGGCCATGTTACAAATGTAACATGGTTAATGATGTATGATGTTTTTTACTCAAGGCATCTTCCCAATTTGATTTCTTTTCCTAGATGGTAATTGATTGAGATATCATAATCCTTTATGAGTTCAAGTCATCTTCTCTGCCTCATGTTTAATTCTTTCTGAGTGATTATATACTTTAAAATTTTATGGTCACTATATATTTCACATTTAGCACCATATAAACAATTCCCCCAAATTTTCAATGAAAAAACCATAACTGTTTAGTCCAAATCGTATGTGGGATAATTTAGCTCATGATGTTTCAGTTTTGTGGAAGCATAAGTAATTACCTTAACATTATGTATCAGAACAGAACCAAGTCCCTTCAATGAAGAATAATGATGGATGAAAAATTCACCATTTCCAGATGGTAGGGAAAAAAATAAGAGCATTCACCAATATATTATTTAGTTTATAAAAAACATCAAATTATTCATTGAAAATAAATTTAACCCATTTTAAGGTTAAACTAGTTAGCGGGCTAGATACCTCTATAATGTTTTTAACAAACTGTTGGTAATAATCAACTTATCAACGAAAACTACGAAAATCTATACCATTGGCCGGTATTGTCCATTTATCAACCAATTTTATATGAGATCAATAGTTATCCTATCTTTATTTAAAATGTTCCCATGAAAATAAATCTGTTGTAACCAAAAATCATATTTTCAAAATTTTCCATATAACTTATTTTCATTTAGAGTTTTCAATTAAATCCTTAAATGTTTTTCATGATCCTAGTTACTTTTAGAAGGGACCAAAATATCATCAATAAAAAAATAAATATCCAAATATTCATGGAATATTCTATTCATTAGGTCTATGAATATATTAGGTGCATTTTTCTAACGAATGGGAATAAAAAAACTCATAATGACCATATCTAATATGAAAAGCTATTTTTGGGATTTCATCCACCTTTATATTCAATTTATGGTACCAAGATCTCAATCCAATCATGAAAATATAATGAGCTCCCTGGAGTTGATAAAAAATCATTGATATAAGGAAAATGATACTTATTATTAACAATAATGTTATTCAAAGATCTATAATCAATGCCGATTCTCTGGAAACCATATTTCTTTTTAAGAGTAAAAACTGGAGCACCATATGATAAGGTGATAGAACGATTGAATCCTTTATCAAGAAACTCGTTAAAATTACTTTTAAATTCACGAAGTTCCACTTGAGACATTGGATTTGGGTGTTTTGAAATTGACTTAGTATTAGGAAATAAGGCAATAGTAAATTAAACATATCAATTAGATATAATATCGGGTAACTCATCAATAAAAATGTCATCGAATTAATTTTACACTTGAAAATCATTAATCTCTCATATTTTCATCAATACGAGAATGATAAATTTTATTTCCCTCTTTTAATAGTTTCTCATATTTCTGATATGTTATCAATCTTATGGGTTCATTCTTGTATAAAAACTAAAACTATTTCTCAAAAACAAATTCTTTAACTCTACATGAAATCTTAGGATGGCAAATAGAAAGCCAATCCTTTCCCAGAATGACATCAAATACCAGTAAGGGAAAAAAGGGTTACAGGTAAATTATTTCCACAAATAACAACATCAATATTTTCATAATTAATTTTTTTCTATAATATTTACCACTAGTTTTTAAACCAAATTATTAGGTGTCAGGTCTGGACTTGAAATTTTCCAATTTACTAGAAACATTCTCAGAAATAATGGAATGTATACTTCCCATGTCCGACAAGACATTAGAAAAATTTGAGTTTACAAACAATGTACGTGATGCCAATTAATTGGATAGCCCAACTGATACTTATGTAGTTATAAAGGATCTTAATACAACATTAATCTTATAATAAGGATACTTCCCTTCATTGGGATATTTTTTTTGAAAATGAATTTTTATAATGTTTGATCTCATAAATATTGAACAAATTTATTTTTTTTATTATGATTAATCATAGTATAATTTGAAAAATAATATAGGACCATATGAACAAACATACACATAGAAAACACTTCCCTATTTATGTAATACATTCCCTAGAGTTCTTTTTACTACACGTTTCACAAAATGCTAACTGGACTTTCTTACCTTCATATTTCTCTGATTGATTCTCAAACATCACTATCCATCTCGACCTATTCTTCTTCTTATTATAAAATTAAACATGATCATCATCAAACTTCATTTCTACCATCTCATCTTATTAAACAAGTTTTTTATAATGTTTGAATTCTTTCAAAGCCAATCACCATTGATATCATTACTTTAATCCTTAGTAAAATTGATTAATTTTTATATCAATATATCTAAAAACTTTTAGGGCATACCATGCAAGTAGGGTAATTTTTTCTTCACAATGGACATAGAATACTCCTCCTTTTATTTGAATTCAAGGAATTTATTTTCCATTCATAGTTTAACCACATTAGGAAAATATTTTTCATGAAAAGTATTTCTAAATTTATCCCATTCCAAGGAATCAATCTTCTTGCCATCCCTGACATTATTGACCATTGACCACCACTGATCAGCTTCAAAATCAAAATGATAAATGGAAATACTGACCTTTTGACTGTATGAACACCCCATAACATTGGATATTTTTCATGGGGTTTAATCCATCCATAAACTACCACCATGTTAAAAGATCTACTCAACGCATGAGGGTGTTGCCTCATAAAATGTTCCACTATCATCATCTTATTTTAAGGTTGCTCTGGTTGTTCTATTACATGGATTCCACCACCATTTAAAGCCTGGATGAAGTGAGTCATTAATGTCACAGACTGTTTAGTTCTAATCCCCACCATTCCAGGTTGCTGATTCAGAAATATATCAACCTCTCGATTCCTTCCTACTTCAGATTTTATGTTTCGTCTATAGAAAGCCATTATGAACAAAAATATCATAGATGAAGAAACATGGTAATCATTAAATTATATAAAATTTAAACATAAATATAAGGTAAAATTAATTTTTTTATTCTGTAAACATCATCCCAACAACTATAGTTTTCTAAACTATGATCTAATACCAACTATAAGCACCCAAACATAAACATGACATAATCTATGAAATTCCATTAGAATTCACTTCTTTAAATTACCAAATATCTTTTCGGTGTAGAGCATAGATAATTTATGACATAATTTATACATAGCAACCTACACTAATACAAGTTGGGTACCACTAAATAAATATCGCTTTCATCCAATATATAAAAATTAAAAAAATAACATTATTTCTTTCACAAATCTTCATAACATTAAACTTGACTTCCTTAATTCTATTACATATCCTTATAACCGGTGAAAAAATTAAGAAACATGGTATGAGAATCAAACTATCAATAAGGGATATAAAAATAATGAAAGAAACCATTATTCCATGAATACATATAAACATGTGAAATAATTTTCACAAGAAGATGCTTATCACCCACAAAGTATCGTATAACTACTTTGTGAAACATGATAATGATAAATAAAAGATAAATAAAATTAATAATGTATGTTTGGGAATTAATTACATAATATTTTTTCCATCATGACTATTTTATGATTTATAACCCTCATAGGTACCTTTTGGTGAAACCATCGCAGTTACAGTTGGAGTAACCATACGTACGACCTCCAAATTACACATAACCAATGCATTGGAGGTAGATATAGGTCTAAAAATTCATCATAAACAATTTCCAAGAACCATAACATAATCATAATACATGAATAAATGTATAAGAACAATGCTTTTCAATTTTTTAAAATAGAACTTTATAAGAGGATCTTTGAAGAAAAGTCCCTTTAAAATATCATATAATTGAAGTGGTAATTAATATATTGAAAAATAATATGTTTATAAACTATAAATACACATAATAAAACATAATAAAAAATTTAATTACACAAATAATCTTAGTACCACATAATCAATGAAGTATAAATTTAACCCAAATAATGGAAATTGGGGTAAGAATTCCCTGACATCGGGGTCATCTTACATAAAACACATTTAAACATCATGTATAATGGTTAAAAGGGAGTTCATAATATTTTAAATAAAAATATTAATATTTATAAAACCTTATATGATTATTTTTTAGAATAATTCCACACATCCATTTATAATATTTTGTTATTTCCACTGTTTCGGTTGCGAGATTTACATGATTTCCATGGTCGGTTCGTAATTGATTTACATTTCAAATGGAAGAAAAATTCCAAAAGTGGAATTAAATGTTAGTGATATGTTTATATAATATTAAATGACACCATAGATCATTTTTTTTCATAAATGATGATGAATAATTAGATAAACATTAATGATACTCGTTTAAAACATTAAGGCGGTTCTTCAATAATCATGATCTAGTTATGTTATATAATTTAATAATATATATATATATATATGTTAAGTATAGATCATTAATGAGGATGTATCAAAAACATTAAAATATATTTCAAACATTAAATTTGGTTTATAACCATATTTGAGTTATGTAAATGAAATTGAAAACACATCATCCACGTTGTCGCTAAATCGACACACCATAGATGATGTTCTTGTTTCGTTGGATAATAGGGGGAGGAGAAGATGGATGTTGATGAATTTTTCCATAAAATTTATAAAATTATAACATATATGTGATACTATATATTTCATTCCAATTTTATAAGTTCGGGTTATGATTTCAAAAGAAAAGTAAAATAATTTAAAATAATTTAAAAGAAATTTAAAGAGGCATTTTACCTCTTGATCACTTAAACTTTAGATCCTTCTTAAGGACTTTGTTTTTGTAATTTTGGTGAGACCAGATGGACTTGTATGTGGGTAAGAGCCTTGAAATAATGATTGGGAAAAATTTAGAAAATGATCAACGATTGAAATGTGTCTGAAAAAGAGGGGAAGAGGGGTTGTATTTATAGTGGAAGAGAGGAGGGTTTTCCATTATTCTAACCATTATTTTATTATATTAATCCCAAAAAGAAATATTAGTGTTTCATGTAACAATAAAATAGTAATTATTACATGTGAAATTGGAATAATGGTGATTACCCCATAATAACATTCATCCAAGACTCAATAATTCATATATTTAGCATATTTTGTAAATTATCATATTTCAATGTTCACAAAAAAATCAATTATTTCAGATAAATCCAAAAAATTAAACCTAACCATTTATTGAAATGTAGAATTAACAAATTAATTCAATTTTATCAAAATAAGTTTTTAAACATTATAAATTTAATTCTGACATAAAATCATAATTTGTTTGAAAAATTACAATTTTAAAACAATAATTTATTTTATAACACCATTAAATTTAATTAAGGTCTCGTAAAATAATATTATAACCCTAATACAATAAAATAATAATTTATGATTACATTTTATGAAAACAAATTTTCATTTAAATTATTAAATTAATAATAAAATTATAATTAAATATTTATGACTTAAAAAAATACTAACACTCATACTATGAACATATTGTCACATATAAGATGTCTAAATTTTATTTATAAGTTATCCTGTGAGGTTACTATCAATTTAGCTGAATTACTATTCATAGGAATCATATTATTATTTATAAGGGTCAATTTACCAATCACCCAAAATTTTGTTGATCCTATCTAACTCTAAATATCTTACCGATCACAAAAATGTATGTCCATTTTTCTAAATTCTAAACATAGAAGAGGGACATTTTATTTTAACATTTTGGTTATAAATATCTCATTAAAAAGGGTCATTTTTTTGAGACTTAGTGTTTCATTCATTTACATGGATATTAATTTTTTTAAAATCCTTGGGGTGTTACGCAGGTGGATTAGACTCTCTAATCCTAGTTGTAAACATATCATTAGAGATCTTGTACCTATATTGTCTCACCTTCTCTTAGTAGAGATCCCAAAGGCGAGACATCATGTTATACAAACCCATGTCCTCCTGTTTTTTCATAATCTCATTAGAAATAGATGATAACATGAAACCTTGAAAATATATTGAATATTTCAAATGTTTCTTATAGAGTGGTAACTCTTCATCACTTCCTTGTTACCAAGAGCATCAGGAATAGGTTATTCCAGCACATACAATTTCCTTTCATGGTAAAGGATAACACGTAAGTGCATTTGGAACTCTTGGAAATTGGTGTTGGTGAAAAGTTTATCCTTCTCATGTATGGATTGTGATGAAATGTTTGAATTCATTTTAATAATGTTTTTATAAATAGGAATAAAATTTCTTTAGTACTTTAAATGATAAAATGTAGAAAAACAAATAGATATTAACATTATTATCCTCCCACTATTTATTAAAAACCAATATCCCTCACTATTTTCTTTAGAATATCATATTTATTATACATTTTAGTGGTAATGAACCATATTCCACTTTTAATTTCCAAACATTATTTATTCAAGAAACAAGATTGGTTAAAGGTAGGAATTCCAAATTCAAATCGAATTAACTCATAGTTCTTTGATACATTGAGTGGAATCCCTAATTCTAAAAACCTTAAATTGGATTTCATCAATCCCTTCCTCTCAGTTACACCCAGTCCTTCTTTGGAAGTCAAACCTTGATGTAAACTATGTTAGGTTAACTTAAAAATTCAAGTTGGAATTCATTGATAATTGAAAGAACCCCAACTTTGGCTAGTCAATCACCTTTAACTATTGTTTAATTTTAAGTAAAGTTGTGGAAGGTTATACCAACATAATATATATAATTGAGATATTTTATCATTTATCAATAAATTGTATATTATTATATTTATAAAATTATTGTTAATATTATCTAGAGATACTTAGTTTATTAACCTTTAATTTGATAATATTTAGACATAAGAAAAATTATTCTAGTTCTATATTGCATGCTTGTTAATTTCATTAATTCATGTGATCATAAAAAAATCCATAACGAAATAACCAGAAAAATGATATAAATAAAATAATAAAGTGGAATGATCATTCTATTTTAGTAATGGTTATTTTATCTTTTGGTTGATATCATACTGTAGACCTAGGTGAAACACACCTTAAGGAAATTAAGGTTCGTGTTATAGGTTTCCACCTGTCCACTTTTATATCTCTCTTGGATTGGTTTTGCCTCAACTCTAAACTTGAACTACCTCGAATAACATGGGATCACCATCCATTAAATATGAATTTTCTCACAGTCAAGTGAGGGGAAAATGGTTTACATAAAAGTAACCATGGACATGCATGACCTTACATAATAAGAGGAGAGAATCCAAACATGGAAACAAATAAATTTGATAACAAAATTAAATAAAAAAAATCACATAAAAAGGAATGATCTATACTCATGATCATTCACATGCATGAAAATAATTACACATTTGATAAAAGTAGAATTCAATTCAAAATATTTCTTATTTATGATAATATTATATATAATCAATTAATTAAAATCTTTAATTAATCAAACATTTTATCATAATTTTCATCTTAATTTCCTTGAGATTATCATCATTTATAATTTGAAACAAATTAAATAAATTTATTTAAAATTTAATGTGTACACAAATATACCTTGGTGAAAACATGGTGATTACCCATCCGAATATACCCAACATGTGTTATACTCATTTAAAAGATACTCTTGAGACATATGGAATAGATGGAATATCACGTACATTCATTTCATATACTATCGACTCAATGATTACAAGAATTACATGATTTTTCTGTGATGTATTGTGCTTTAATTCACATAGAGTAACAAATATTAATATGAACAATACATGGTACATCGATATAAAAATTATTCAAATATTAATCAAACATTTCTATATATTTATATATTAAAACCAATCACATGGATTGGACTATAAACTTAAAGACCACACACAAGCACATGTCCATAAAGTTTACAATGTATAATAAATAAATTTTAGATATTAATAAATTGTTATAAGTTCATAGTGTGTATAACCGATCTACACATCATGTAAATGTCTCACAACATATCCAAGGAAAGTTCCTAGGGACTCAACGTGAAAACCATGCCTTAGAAAAAAGGAGAAAATAGTGTGTGTAATCAACTATATGACATGTGGTCTCCTTGTTACACAATTACCGAAATGGTGGGCCATATATTGTAATACATGACCCTTATATGACTCAAAGGGATTACATTACTTGATGTGGGTTATAGAGTGTGTACATTGACTGACCATGCGACACCCCTTCCTAGCCCACACATGATGTAAGAAATAAATACACTGCATGTCATCAATCCACCCAATTTGGATTAATTTCCAAATTAATTCCAAATGCATTGAACACAAGTGAACAGTGTGTAACTCTAGTAACATGATGTGCACTCCTATGTTATACGACCAATAATCTCAGCACTTTCAGAAGGGATCTTTGATTTTATACCACCCTTATAATTAATAATATTGATTAGATTTATTGGAAAAGAAGAAGGAAGTAGAAGATCTAGGAATTAAAATTAAAAGAATGATTAAAATTGAGTTAAAAACTAAATCTAAAATAATTGTAAATAAATAAAAAAAATTTAAATAATTAGAAAAATTATTTGACCCCTCTGATACCAGTTTTATGTTCTTGGAACAATAAAATTGTACGATCCATCGTGCAAAACTGTTATTTTTGTCATGATTTAGGATCAATCAGAGATTTACACATTGAAAATGGTTATGATCTATAGAATTGAATAAAATAATATAGAAAATTTAATGAATGTAAGAACTATATAATGTATCATCACATATTATTTTTTATCCATATAGTTAATTAAATAATTACGTTGTTTGAATTCTTTCTTCATTGAGATGGTAATCCACATGTACGCATGAGAGACATTATTTTTTTGTTGGATTTGAATCTAAGAAGGTGGATATTAGATTGTATTTATAGAAGAATAATTAAAATATTAATATCATATATAAAAATTAATTCCATAAAATTACCGATCAAGAAAATATGGTGATAAAAAATGAATTGCATCACTACGGGGAGATGGTAAGTTACACTTGCGTACTAGCGGTAAATTGATATCCCATTTGATGGAAAAGAGTATGAATAATGGTGGTTTCATAATAAAAAATTATTAATTGTATTTAGGATACATAATTTATTATTTTATGAGAAATATCAAATATTTTGTGAAATAATATAAGAATTAAAAAGAATGTGACCTTTTAAGGTGATTACCTCTTCTTTGAATGAAATCCTTTAGATATCCTCTTAAGGATCCCATGGTTCGTATTTAAGGAAATAAAATCACCTATAAAATGTGAATAATTATGTTAATAAGATAATTAATAAGATTATGGTTGATCTAGAAGGTTCAAAGTGTTATAAATTAAACAGGGTGTGGGTGACCTTTTATTAGTGAGTGGAGGGGTAATCTTGAAATTTCCTACAGTATTTTATTAATATAAATTATCTTTTAGGTACAAATTGATCCGAATAAATATATTTTAAATTTAAGATGATTAAAAGTATAAATTATCTCATAATAATTATATTTTGAAAATTTTTGTGTATGCTTTTTCCCTTATATTTTTTAACCCCATATTATCCCTTTTGATAATTTCCACGATATTAAAATTCTCAACAATTTCCAGTTCAGGAATGTGACCATAAAAATGAAAAAGACATGTAAATAGATAACTGTGGATTTTGAAAACCACATACCATTAATTTTATTGAATATATACTTTTTATGAATTATAAAAAATTTAATAAAATATTATTTATTATAAAATATTTTTAATGTCATCTTTTAAAATATTCCATTGAAATGACATTAAATACATCAACAGAAAATCATTTATAAGCCTTTAAAACATCCTCAATATTTTATATATTTCTCAAAGATTCAAGGTACATATTAATTCATTAAAAGTATATAACTATTAATATATTTAATAAAATATATTTTATTTTTCAATTAATTACATAAATATTGTTTTTGTGTTGTGTAATCATTTATGGAGATTATATAATCAAAAAAATAATAATAAATAAATTACCATGATAAAAAATTATTTATCTTTAAAATAAATATTTTTAACTGAATATATTCTCTATTTATTTTTATTTAAAATATTTATTGTAAATAAATTAAAGAGCATGACATTTATAAATTTTCTTTAAAAATAATAATTTAATAGAAAAAATCACAGAAAAATGGAAAAAATATCATATATTAGAATATTGAATGATTATGGATGAAATATTTTCATTAAATGAAATTAAGTTAGGTGTTAGGGTCATTTTCTAATCCTTATCATATTGTTGTTATGATTTTATTACCTAATTATCCCTTATCATAGTGACAACTATTTACTATGGTTTTTATTTGTAATGAACAAAAATAAATGTGAATAAATTGAAAATTTGGACCTCCTAATTAAAAATATATAATCCATTTTTTAATATTCAATTTTTATAAGTGGTTGTAATTAATTTAAAATAAAAACACTAAGTGAAATGAAAAACACTTTTTCATAGAAATTCATTTTATATATAAATATTTTTTTGTACCAAATTCAATAATAAAATTGATTCAAATGAAAATTAGTGAATTATTAATAATAAAAAATCACAAATTTTATTTTTAAATCATTTTGAAAAAAATTGGATCTTTCAAAATTCTGGGAACAAAAATACAGTCTTCAATAAAAATTGTAATTTTACACTATTTACAAAAATTCAATCTTTAAAAAATAATTGCAAGAAATTATTCATTGGATAATTTTGATATTAGTATTTCAAAAATTATAATTTTTTCTAAAAATATAATTATCTATTTTAAAGAAATTAATTATTATATTTTTAAATAAAAAGGAGTAATAATTATTTTTGAATAAAACATATTTTGGAATCAAAAAAATAACTTTAATTAAATTTGAGTTATTATTTCTTAATAATTAATCAATGAAACTATATTCATTAGGTAATAAATATATATTTCATAATAAATTTAATAATATTCATACCTTCCAATTAAATTCTTAGGAGACAATTGTTATATTAAATAATAATATTTCAATAGTATATCAGTGTTCTCCAAAACTCGATGTTTCATATCCAGTATGCCATTGAACAGAGTATTATTTTCAAATATCTAGATTTTACCATGTGTAATGATCTTTATAATTTAATATTATATTTAATACATGCCATGATTGATATAATTTTATTTATCGACATGAACTAAGATAATATATTCTCACAACAAGGTAAGATACACTGGGTGGGTCATGATTAATGCTTTATTAATGAATAATATATGAAAAATTAATACATTTTGTTTTTTAATTATTTTTTATATCTCATGACCTTTTATGCGAATAGAAAACATTAAAAAATATATATTATCATAGGGATATTATTAGCAAGTTCAATTTTGGAAATTCAAATAATGAGACATCAAGTATTTATGTTGATGACACTATAATGAAATTTATTTATTAGAGATATAGAGATAAAGGGATTATATTATATTTTTTTGTTAATAAAAGGTTATATATCATTATGAAATTATCTAATTTCACTTTTGGAGCCTTATCTATAGCTAGAAGTTAACCTAGGACTTTACAAATTGTATTCTAATGGCACTTAAGAAGTGGCCCAGAGGATCACCGAATAAGTGTATTCATAACCTCACCTAAACTATATAGGAATTTAACATAATTGATAACTATGAATCTCATATTTTGTTGAATAATAATTCATGTTAGTTTGATAAAAAAAATTCAATCACTAGTTATTCGAGATAATATATATGTCATTTTAATATTTAATAAATATTTATTCACATTGTCGTTATTTATTTCGTTCCATGGATAATTTTTTTAATATTATTAATTTTTATTCACAAGGTAAAAAGAAATATATTTTTTATTTTAATATTTAATAAATATTCATTCACTAGTTTAGGTGAATATAATATTTATATATTTATTGGAATATAACTATAGTGGTATTTATTTAGATAAATAAATAGTCATTATGCAGAGACTGATAAATATTGAGGAGGATTAGTTGATAATGTTTTATAGTCCAATGAGAAATTTCATGTTAAATATTAATTTAATAGATTTTAATTTATTTATTAAAGAAAGTAGAATTTATGTTATCAATGATTTTAGGACTTGAGAAGTAATTAATAATAAGATTATTTTTATTTAAACATGGGCATAACCATGAATTATGAAAAGAATAAGAGACCTTGTGAAATTATTTATTTTCTAACCCTAGATATATATAATCCTAACATTGAAATATTGAGAATGTGGTAAAAATGTGAGAGCCTATTATATCATTGTATACACTGGAATGTAGAGAGAACCACTCGATCCCTAGAAATATCCTTCCCAAGAACACTCTAAAGATCATTGTTAATTACTCATATCCAACCAAAACAAATCAACCATCTCTTGAATGATTTTTTTGTGATCAACATCAATAATAACAAGTGATAAATTATTTCACACAAGCAGTCAATGAATTATACATCCACAATCAGAGGTTCACGATGAACATGTGGATCACCACTAGAGGGAATTTATATCTGATTTCTCTAACACAACTAATGTAAAAAAACTATGGTCTAATGAGCCATAGAAAAAAGAAATAATTAAATGTAATGTAGTTAATATTTAATAAATTAATAATAAATTACATTTGAAATATCCTGTCAATATGGATTTCAGGAAAAAAAATCTATCTAGTTATAAGGATAAATCTAAAGATATTAATGGAAACAATTTGTCGGACATGTGCCTTAATTGCTTCCATTATTCCCTAGATCCTTATAAAAGGTGTCTATGACCTTTGATACTTTTTATTTAGTTGGAAACCCCTTCCCTCTAAAACATCATCTAGGACTATATAGAAAGGACGATGATTGACTGATACTATCACGACCCACCCCGCGAGGCTCATGTCATGACTACCCCAAGCCCGCCATCCATCGGCCAGGGGCTGGAAACTAGAATTGAAAGGTATATTCACTAAAATTGGAAGGCATTGCCTTTAACCTGTACAAACAGACGGTCCGAGGAAACAACAATAAGAAACTGTGAAGTAAACTGTTGTAGTAAAAGTGTGCTGAAAAAAAAGAGGTCGGAATAAAAGCCCAACTGTAAGTGTAAAAATTCAATTGAAAGAACAATACAACTGAAAAAACGAAAACAACTACTTGGTCATCCTCCAAGGATCGTATATGAAGGGTAGGTACAGATCGACTCCTCAGTACTCATTGTCCGTCCGTCTCCTCCACGTCACATCATGCTAAATGTTCCACATCTGACCACCGACTAGTTCTAGCTTCCTCAACCTTGATCTATGTGGTTCATCGTCTGCAAAAGACACAACAAGGTGTGGACAAAGCCCAAGCAGGGGTGAGTATAACAATACACAGTAGGGAGCTTGAGACCCTTATAGGTCTTCTAGAGTGCCACAAAGAAATACCATAAAGAAAAACCTCAATCTCAAAGAACGAAGTAATAATCATCAAATCTACTTAGGTATATTCCCATAACTATACCTAAGTTATCAAGACATACTTATATCATACAAGAGGGATGCATACCAAAAGGTAACTCCATGAAGGTAGAAGTACCACACATGTAACACAAGATAGAAAACACCTTGAAGGTAGAATTACCACATAGGTAACACCACAATGATAGAAGTACCATACATGTAACACCACAAAGGTAGAAGTACCACACATTTTACACCACGAAGCTAGAAGTACCACACAGGTGACACCATGAAGATATAAGTACCACACTGGTCACACCACGAAGATAGAAGTACCATAAAGGCCACACCACTAATATAGAAGAACCCAAAAGGTAACACCATGAAGATAGAAGTACCACACATGAAACACCACGAAGCTAGAAGTACCATAGATGTAACACCACGAAGATAGGAGTACCACACAGGTAACACTACGAAGATAAAAGTGAATCAGCTCACAATCAGGTATAACTTAAGTACAAAATTATAGATGATTAGTCGTAAGCTATATCATATTACTCTATTAAGTAGCACTGCTTCTGACCCACACATGATATATAGGAAACTAACCCCCACAAATCCACAGACGATCTGACCCACACAATATCAATAGGTAACTAACCCCCACTAACCCACACAGGATCTGACCCACACAACATCGATAGGTAACTAATCCCCACTGATTCACACATGATCTGACCCACATAAGATCAGTATGCGCTGACCCACATAGGATCGCTTAGCGCTGACCCACACAAGATCGGTATGTGCTGACCCACAAATGATTGCTAAGCACTGACCCACACAGGATCTGATAGACGCTGACCCACAGAGGATCGATATGCACTGACCCGCATATGATCGCTGAGCACTAACCAACACAAGATCTGATAGATGCTGACCCACTCATGATCATTGTTATTTCTGCACGTTACAGCCAGCCACTGGATTCCTCACACCTAGTGCAATCGAGTTCCGTAGAATCTTCACATTGAGATACTAGTCATACAATGATCACCAATAATCTCCACTATGTAGTAACTCAAATGACCTTCATGTTGTAATGGTTCCAACATGACAGACGGTGCAATAATCAGATGCCCGGTCTGTGAGTTATAAGCGTTTTAGTTCTGGGGGACCGGTTGGACTCGGGTTTGATCCAACCTGGTCATACTCCAACTATCTCCAAAACTCAAGTGGATTATACCAAAAGGACCATCTGGCTGCAAGGGTCCCAACACCATAGATGGTTCGTCAAACAGTCTTTGGGTACTCATGATATGGCCCTTTATGTGTTTATGGGCCCGGTTGGGCCCTGGTCCGGTTCGACACGGCCCGACCTAGTCCGGGCTGGGCCGATGTCCAGTATAGCCCACAAGATGGGTGGCCCGCAAGGCCGACCCAGCCTGAATAAGGAGGCCCGCAAAGGGGAAGCATGACCTAAGCTGGGAGTCTTCCCACTAGGGCTGCGGCTTGCTAGGGCGGCAGACCGGTCCGAGGGCATTGGCCCGCAAGGGAGGCGGCACGCTCGAAGGGCAGTAGGCCAGTCTGAGGGTGGTGGCCCACTCCGAGGGCGGCAACCTACTCCAAGGGCAGCGACCAAGTTCAGTCTGACATGGGGGGTGTAACCCCCCAGTCTCCCAGATTCCCAAATAGCCCGGAGGCTAGTTGGTTTGTGAAGCGGCAGCGCCGCGTGGGCACCACTCAGTCACCGCTGAACCTGTTGGAGGTGGGTTCGACCTCCACCGTAGCTTCAGCCGCGGATTCCGTTTGCCGACAGCGCGGCGGTCTCACTGCCTCCCTTCCCCCGACTAGCTATTGTTCCGGTTGCCTCCTCCATTCTCCGTGACTAACAAGTAGTGGCCTTCCTCTTGTGGCATACACCGATGTGCTCACAGTCTTCCAAGGAGGCGCAAGAGTTGCATGATAGTTGAGGGTTCAGGCTGAGTTTGTTAGGCCCGCGCCCTATGCATTAGCTCATATTTTGGGGGATATTAAGGGGTGGAATAAATCAATTGAATTAAACTAGAAATTAATCCCACAAGATTCCCCAGAATAACCTCCCACAAGGACGAATGAATTGTGGGTCAAACTGTTATTCGGTTGACCTGCGTTCTTCGTGTAATTTCATGAACGTGGTAGAGGGAATAAAAAATGCACGAAAAAATAACCCTCTACCAGGAAGAGACGTCTGCAGATAATGGTTGATGGAACTTCCCTTGTCATTGTCGTCAGTTTGTGAATTGTTGGAGCTCATCAACGCTCGCTGGAACCAGTCTCGTCCTCCAGGTGGTTGGTGTCCTGAAACTTTTCTAGGGCTTCATCGCTTGGTGGATCCATGCCAACACCCCTCCTCGAGCTCCATATAAATAAGAGAGGATAAGGAGAGTGTAACACTATGGGAATTAATGTGGTTCATTTAATTAATGAACCTCCCAAATTCCCAATGGTGTGGTTATAGGGAAAAAAGTGTCAAGCCATTAATTGGCATGACACGTCGTCGGTCCTACCAGTGTCGTTCGTTCATTGGAGGAAAGAAAGAAAATAAAATAACAAACATGTTATTTTATTAATCTTTCGATAGTTTGAAAAAATAAAATTTTTCACCCGACCTACTGCGGTCGAATTTAAGCATCCCTTAAGATAATCCCAGTGCTATGAGTTCAATGGTGCTATAGGTTTTTTTTATCCGAGTAGTGATTCAAAAGTTAGAAAATGCCCCTCGTGTGTTTACTGAACATACCCAAAATAATGTCCAGAAAAATATTAATAGTCACCCTTGACCCGTACCGGTCATGCTTTGGATCTGCTTAAGTGAAACACTCCCCAAAGAACCCAACGGTACTCCCGGATTTATAATCTGAGCTACCTTTAGAAGTTATGGATTTTAAAATAAAATAATTATCACTTAATTATTTTATTTATGGAAAAAAACTAACTTTCACTCATGGCCCGCACCATCCAATGTTAGTATTTTCCTAAAGAAAGCATACTCTCACATGTTCAGCGGCGGTCTCCGATTTTTAATCCGAGTTAGCATTTGTGAATTATTATCCTTTGAAAAATAATTTTTTTATTTAATAATTTTATTTATGCTTATTCCAATTTCAGGTTTTCTCACAGGAGGCCCTCACCAACTAAAATTAAGTCGCACCTAAGGTAAACCCACCATCCTGAGGGCAACAGTTCTCTAGGATTTCTGATCTGGGAAACCTTTTAAGAGTTATTCAGAATTTTGAAGAAAACTTTTTACACACACTATTTAATGTTAACAAATCTTCGAAGGATCATTCCAGACACTCTAGGCCTCGGAATCACAAGCCGTTAGATTTAGCGGTCTCAAAATAATTCCATATAATTAAAAAATTATCAGAAAATTCCAGGACATTAAATTCTCCCCACCTTAGGACTTTACATCCCCGAAAGACACAACATAGACAAAGGAGTCAAATGGGGGTTCCAAGCATGAATCTGAGCCTCTCACTCCCATGTTCTCTCATGGAGGTTCCCGTGCTGCAAGCGAATGGCACCATAGATATTGACCTCCTACAAAGGACCCACTCCTATCAATCCTCAATCTCTATAGGAACCTCCATAAAAATCACCCCATCTTCAAAGTCCAGCTTTCCCTAGTCAATAATGTGTGATGAATCATGAACGCATCTCCTCAGTTATGACACATGGAAAACATTACGCACCCGGTGCATCTGTGGGGGAAGAGATAGAGGGTACCCCACCTATTCCACTCTACTACGAATCTAGAAAGGTCTGATAAACCTCGAAGGCAGATTTCTGCCCCGGCCAAACCTATGCAATCCTAATCGGGGTGAGAGATATAGGAAGACATGGTCTCCCTCCTCGAACTCCAAGGATATCTATCTCCTATCAACATAAGACTTCTACCCGCTATGTAAAACCTTCACTTGCGGACAAGCAAGGAATCATGATACAAACTCATCCACTGCTTCCTTCATCCCTAGCCATCAGTACTAATGCCAGAGGTCCTGGTACATCTTTTTTACAATAGAATGTACTGTTAAAGGGGATGTATGGATCTCCCTCAACTCCTACTCCCGATGTGTCATTGGTACAATGGTGAGACCTATGAAGATGATGATGTGATACCCACCTTCAAAAAATCCTTCAGGAGACCGTCCTGAGGTTATCTGAGCATGTCAGGCCTTGAAGTCAACGTCTCTAGTTGTGCCTCCCGAATTCACTAATGAATTGGTGGAGGGATAGTCATATACTAGAGGTAAGGTTCTCTATATCTATCAAAGAAGTATATCTATAGTGAGACTATCTTCTCTGACACCTCTATCAGCAACTACTAACCAAACCTCTTGTTGAGTTCGTCTATTATCATGTTCCCCTTCCTTGGAGAAAAGAATATATCAAGGTCATAGTCCTGGATGAACTCTGGCTATTGTCTCTATCTCATCTCTGAAAAGCTCTGCTGATACATGTCCATCCACATGAAAGGCTCCCCCTTCTTCGTCAAAGCAGACAATGGTGCCACTACCCTAGAGATATCAGGTACAAATCTCAAGTAGTACCCATACAAAGAAGAAATACCTCTACCTTTGTTGAGGGAATCCTGGAAACATATTTTGAAAAGATTTCCCCACACTCCACCACTTCTGTTGGGAATTTAAAACTCAAAACTCTTGCTGCCACGAGGTTAAGGTTGACTAACTCAAGAGTGATCATATGCACCCTCCTATGCATGAGCCTATCCTGTGCTGCCTGGGTTTCCTTTTTCTCCAGACAATGGGAAAACCCATTCCAACAGTATAGATAAACCACAAACATGATTCCTAATACATCAGTCTCAGTATGAACCATGGATGTTCAGTCCATACCCAATATATTGTCATAAGGCCTCGATTCTACCACCAAGAGGTTCCAACCAAAACTATCGCCTAAAGGGTCAGATCACACCATCAGCATAAGTGTGATTATCAAGTATCCTCCCAAAGTTATTTCTTTATGTGAGAGTCAAGTCAATGGTTTAACCAGAATATCTATGTCTTGGACAAGATTCATGGAAGGAAGGAATGATTGGTACCTATGTTTGTTGATAAGACATGTAGTAGTAGACACAGACCGTACCTTGAATCATTCATAGATCCCATGGGTCACACTCCTTGACCGCATGCAGCTACTACATTCCCCTATACTATAGCTCCCTGAGCCTATTGTGGACCACAAGGGGGTGGTTGTAACATGTAGAAATGTACACCACCTCATGCTGCTTTCCTAGTTCTAATTCCATGTCTATAGTCCTACAGTTTCTTCTATCGCTATAACATCATTTTCCTGAAGAATTGTACATGCCCTAGTGTTTGAGATTGGCGCTAGTTTTATTCTTTCCCACTGATAACATTCACCAGCTATATCCGCTAATCCAAAGAAAATTCATCCTCACAGGTTATCTCTAGAACCCTAATATAAGTTGGAATGCATAGAGGAATAGTGATAGTTCAGATGTCACTAAAAACACCTCACTCAAGGTCCGAGCCTTGAAGCACTGATCGTATCATATTTATCGAGTACAAGGATGGTCGGTATGCCTCGATTAATAATTATCTACCGATATGTCATCCTTTTTAGAATGTAGAAGCTCTAGGGAACTCTCAACCACCTCCTCAAGCCATTCCTTATCCGCCTGTCGGTCGGGCTCACCTTGGAACCTGAGGGGTATATAATGTTGAACCATGTGTAGGGAACTAAGCCTACAAGTGTCCTCTACCTATACTGCATGTCGTAAATTCTAACCAATGGGTAGGGATATAGCTGGAACACTACCTGAAGGTACCATCTCTGGAAATGGTCCATGTAACGAAGCCACATCACTATGTGGACCACCCTCATGGTCACTCACTTGAAAAGACTAGTATCTAAGATCACTATATACTATACTGGTGTCTCAACTAGGTAGAAAACTCTATCCAAAGCCTATGGACTGTACTTGACTACTGGGAATCTATCTCACCTTGAAACCTCAGAGGCCTCTATTGCTGGAACTCGTGAAATGCGCTCAGTCGGCATGCACCATCTTCCAGGGAGGCTGGTGGTAACTGCTCCCCAATTGGTGGTGGTGGTGCTGGTAGACCACCCAAAGGTGCCAACATAGTAAGAGGGCCCTACACCGGAGCCTCGTCACTCAGTGGGCCATCATCTTGTACTCTTTTAGGAATCCTAGATAGTTGTTTTCATGACAGAATCCTGATAAGAAAAATGTGTTCCACAGTCATTAAGTTATACTTAGTGAGATGACTCTAAAGAAATCCAAAGAAAAACTTTTAAAAAACACACACAATCAATGTTTTCGTGCATTGAGTCATAAATCATAATTCAGGGTCCTGGTGTATGGATAAGTTAGCCACCGTACCAACACTAGACTCCTCGAACTAGAAACTACATTCATAACACTTAACAGTATTGCCATATAGAAAATATTAGAGTCCTAGTTCTTCCGTAGAACTGAACTCCTCTGATACCACTTTGTCACGACCCGTCTACCGGGGCTCGTGTCGTGACTACCCCAAACCCGCCTTTCATAGGCCAGGGGGTGGAGACTAGCACCGAAATGAATATTTCATAAAATGGGATGTCATTTCTTTTAAACTATACAAACACACAGTCTGAGAACACAACAATAAGCATATCTGATGTAAACTTCTATAGTAAAAGAGTGCTGAAAGTAAAATGGGCGGGAATAAAAGCCCAACTGTAGGAGTATGAGTACAACTGAAAGAACAATACAACTAAAAAAGGAGAATATCTACTGGGTCCTCCTCTAAGGATCCTACCTGAAGGGCAGGTAGAGGTCGCCTCCTCAAAACTCCTTGCCCATTAGTCTCCTACGTATCACGTCACGCCTTATGGTACACATCTGAGCGATGTCTAGTCCTAGCATTCTCAGCCTCGATCAATGATTTTCATCATTTGTGAAAGACACAACAAGGTGCAGGCGAAACCCATGCATGGGTGAGTATAAAAACACTTAGTAGGGACCCCATGACCCCCGTAGTTCTCCTAGAGTTCCACAAAGGAAATACCACAAAGCAATACATCAATCTCAAAGCACGAAGAAATTGAGATCAACTCTACTTAGGTATATGGATATATATACACATAAGTTATCAAGACATACTCATATCATACATGAGGGATGAATACAACATAGGTAACACCATGAAGGTATAAGTACCACACATGTGTCACCACAGAGACAACACCTCGAAGGTAGAAGTACCACACAAGTAAGACCACAAGGATAGAATTACCACACAAGTAACAACACAAAGTTAGAAGTACCACAAAGGTAACACCACAGAGATAAAAGTACCAGACAGGTGACAACAAAAAGATAGCAGCATCACATAGGTAACACCACGAAGATAAAAGTACCACACCCTTTACACAATGATGATAGAAGTACCATACATGTAACACCAAGAGGACATAAGTACCACACAAGTAACACCACAAAGATAGAAGTACCACAAAGGTAACACCATGAAGATTGGTATACCAGACAGGTAACACAATGAAGATAGAATTGGCTCAGTTCACAATTAGGTATAACTTATGTAAAGAAGTACAAATGATTAGTCCCAAGCTAGATCATATTATTCTGTTAAGTAGCACTGCTTATGACTCACACATGATTGATATGAAATTAACCCCCACTAACCCACATAAGATCTGACCCACACATGATTGATAGATAACTCACACACATTGACCCACACAAGATCTGATCCACATAGGATCTATATGTATTTAACCCCCACTGAACCACATAGGATCTGACCCACACAGGATTGTTATGCACTGACCCACATAGGATCACTGAGTGCTGACCCACATAGGATCTAATATATGCTTACCCTCACAGGATCAATATGTGTTGACCCACACATGATCACTGAGAACTGACCCACACTTGATCTGATAGATGCTGACCCACACAATATTGATGTTCCTTCGTCACTTTAGATCCAGCCATTGGATTCCTCTCACCTGATGCGCTCGAGTTCCGTAGAATCTGCCCCTTGAGATACCGGTCATACCTCCATCGACACTAATCTCCAAGAAGGAGTAAAACAAACAAAATCCATGTCGTAATGGTACCAACGCGACAGATGGTACATCAATCGTACACCCAGTCTGTGCATTATAAGCATTTTAGTTCTGAGGGCTCGGTTGGATTTGGGTTCGATCCAACCCGATCGTACACCATCTATCTCCAAAAATCAAGTGGAGTATACCAAAATTACCATCTCGTTCCAAGGGTCTCCACACCCTAGACAGTTTGTCAAATTGACGTCTGATACTCAACATATGGCACATTAAGTGTTTCTCAGTCTAGTTGGGCCAAGGTCTGGTCCGACCCGGTCGGACCGACCTGGCCTGACACTGTCTGGGCTGGGCCGATGTCGGGTCCGGCCCGAAAGATGGGTAGACCGACTCGAATAGGGATGCCCGAAAAGGGGTGGCCTGCCCACATGGGGCAGTGGCCCGCTAGGGAGGTGGCCTGCTAGGGAGGCGTCCCGCTGGGACATCGGCCATGTCCGAGGGCGGCGGTCCGGTCCAAGGGTTGCGGCCCGGTCCGAGGGGGATGACCCACTCCAAGGGTGGCTGAACGCTCCAAGGACAGAGGCCCAACATGGGGGAGGTGACCCGGTCTAAGGGAGACGACCTGGCATGAGGGCGGCCACCCGTCTCCGAGGGTGGAGGCCCGATATGAGGGCGGCACCCCGCTCAGAGTGCGGTGGGGTAATCTGAGTGTGGCGGACTGCTCTGAGGGTGGTGGCCTAGTTCGGTCCGACGTGGGGTGTGTAACCCCCCAGTCTCCTGGATTCTTGAACGGACTAGAGGCCATTTGGTTTGAGAAGCAGCGGCATCACGTGGGCGCCTCTCGGTAGCCTCAAAACTTGCTTGAGGCGGGTTCCGCCTCTTCGACGACTTCGGCCATGGATTCCGTTTTCCAGAGGCATGATGATCCCATCACCTACATTTCCAGTGATGGCTATCGTGCTAGCCTCCTCCTACGATCTATTCAGTTGAAGATCCATGAACATCCTCTTGCGGTGTGCACCGACGTGCTCGCAGTCTTCAAAGGTGGCGAAAGGGTAGCAAGATAGGGGAGGGTTCAGGCTGGGTTTGTTAGGCCCGCACCCTCTGTGTTAGCTCATATTATGGAGGATATTATGGGGTTCAATAAATAAGTTGAATTAAACAAGAAATTTACCTCATAAGATTTCCCACAATAACCTCCCGCAAGGACGAACCAATCGCAGGTCATCCCATTAGTCGGTTGACCGATGTTATTCATGCCATTCCAAGAATGGGGAAGAGGGAATAAAAAATGCACATATGAAAAAATAACCCCCTACCTGGAATAGATGTCTGCTGACAAAGGTCGACAGAACCTCCTTCGTCATTGTCATCAGTTCGTGACTTGTTGGTGCTCTTCCCCGTTCACTAGAACCAGTCTCATCCTCCAGGTAGTTGGTGTCGCGGTACTTTTCCAGGGCTTCATCGCTTGGTGAAGTCGTGTCGTCACCCCTCCCTGATCTCCATATAAATAGGAAAGGAGAAGGGATGTGCAATGCTTAGGGAATTAATGAGGTTCATTTAATTAATGAACCTCCCAAATTTCTAATGGTGTCGTTATAGGAAAATAAGAGTCATGCAATTTATTGGATTGACACGTCGCGAGTCCCGCAAGAGCCGTTCATCTGTTGGAGGAATGAAAGAAAATAAATTAAGAAACATGTTATAATATTAATCTTTCAAAAGTGAAAAAAATAACTTTTTTCACCTGACCTAATGCAGTCGAAGTTAAGCCACATTTAAGTGAATCCCAGCACTACGAGTTCAACGGTGCTCTAAGATTTTTAATTCAAGCAATGGTTCAAAATTTAGAAAATTCGACTCACATGTTTCCTAAACGTACCCAACAAAATGTAAGAACATTATTAACAGTCACCCTCGACCCGTGCCGGTCGAGGTTAGGTTCTGCCTAAGTGAAACATTCCCCGAAGAAGCCAACGATAATCTAATATTTCCAATCCTAGTTACCATTAACAATTTATGGATTTTACAATAAATTAATTGTCACTTAATTATTTTATTTACAGCCAAAAAATAACTTTTACTAGTGGCCCGCACCGGACAATGTTAGTATTTGCGTATAGAAAGCATACCCTCAACAGTTTAACACTGGTCTCAGATTTTTAATCTGAGTTACCGTTCGTGAGTTATAAGAATTTGAAAAATAAAATAATTTTATTTAATAATTTTATTTACGGTTATGCCATTTTGGGATTTTCTCATAGGAGGCTGACACTAGCTAAACATAAGTCACGCCATGGGTAAACCCATCATCCTATGTGCAACAGTTACTTTAGATTTCTGATTCGCGCAACCATTTAAGTGTTATTACATTTTTTCACGGAAACTGATTACGTGCTCTATTTAAAGTTTAACAAAACAAGGAAGGATCATTCCGGACACTCTGGGCCTCTGAATGATGAGCCATCAGATTTAGCGGTCTCAAAATTATTTCATATAATTAAAAAAATTGTTACAAAAATTATGGGACATTACAGATACATTATTACTATTCACATAACCAGAAATATAATTTGATTAGTGGTGAATGACATCTTGAAAGTCATACCCCATAGATCTAGTAAAATATGAATCTCAAAGACCTTATCTAATTCCAAATTATAGTTATGATAACCCTTAATGGGATTAAAGTTCATTTTATATTCAATATTCAACTTCTTAGTCCCTTTTTTATCACATAATTTTTTATTTCTCATGCAACAGTTGACAATGAGCATGCTCATGTGCTGCATTTTCACTAATATATTGATCATTACCTTTTTCATCATTCCATTATTCCATCCCATCATCCATGATGACAACATAATTGATGGTAACAACTATATGAGAATGTATCTCCTCAGTAACAAGATAATCATAACCCCCATTATCATTCCACTAGACATCAGGATCTGTGAGAGATCATACTAAAAAAATGGGATGTCCAATAAAAGAAGTAGGCTTTCAAATATTTCAGGAAACCCCAACATATCCAACAATGGTTTAATATAGCAATATCAATCCAAATAAATATCTACCAATCAAGAACCCCTCAATTAATCCCATTCCTAAAACTAAATATTTTGTACAAAATTATATTCTTTTACATTAATGATACACACCATCCCCCAATCAGAAAGACCCCTTGGGATCCTCCCAGAATAATCCGACCTAGACTCTCTCTTAGACAGCCCCATCATATACTATGTCATACTGGCTTCATTTTTTGTATTTTACAATTCATTCAACTGATTAGTAATTTTCACTTCAACTATATTTACAGAATAAGTGAAAATGTTACTCCTCCTCTAGAAATTAGAATAATAACATTCTATTTGTGATCAAGATAAATAGAAAATAAAAAATATTCAATTTTCTATATAGTTCTCAATTAATCGACATGTTGGATAAAATGAAGCAAAAGTCATGTGAAAAAGTTTCAATTTCATATCATGATTAGAATTATATAAGACTATATTCTCAGTAAAAGTTTATTTGAGGTCCAATTTAACTTATACTCTTAAAAAATGTCCACACCTTGATTCTTCAATATCGTTATCCATCCTAATAGGTATTCTAATTCTAAAAGAAATTTTGAATACAATATTTGAATTATATAAAATCAAATTATGTACATAAAATTATAGCCTAAATTTTATCCCCATGAATATAGAGATTAAAATAATAATCCAAGTCATGAATTACTATGATTCATGGATTAATCTCAATAGATCTGTAACACAATGATTTCAGTTTTATTTAATCTTAAGGAAATAAAAAATGATAAAAACTACGACTGATGAGAATAAATATCCAATTAATAAAACCCCATATATATGAGATTCCTTGAAATTATTCTTAAAAAATATAAGGGTTTAGATCCCATAATTAGAAAAAAATGCACACAATAATTGACTACTCACAAATTTTTTACCATTCAATAATATTTTCATGATTCACTATGACATGATATATTAAACCCCTCTTGCAAATATGATCTTAAAACATTATTTTAGATAGATCTGATAAGCCTCCCTTCGACCAAAATATCTAGCCTGATGTCTTCATGGAAAGCCACCAATAAGATAAAACCCTACATAATAAAAAATCATCATGATCATCTTGAGCTATCCATAGACCCATCTATATCTTCAGTATATCTATAAATATTTATTAATAATATAATATCATAAATAAGTTTATATATAATAATAAAGTGTTATATAATAACTATCCAAGAATGCAACAATAGTTTTTTAAAAAACATCCTTATAGGTGGTTATATTGACCATCAATGGATACTTGTTTAAAAAATACAATTATTCTTATAATAGGATTTTATCATTAACATTATTGTAACATAATATCAATTATTTTATGATAGAGAAAATTATTATCAAACTACAAAGTGAATGAATGTGGAAATGAATGGTAATGAAAGAGTGTGATTATGAGTTCCTACCTTACTCTTTAGGACAACACATTTTTCAATCCACTTTGACCATAAATGGGAGGTATTTTAAGGATTCAATAAATTCACAACATTAATTGGAGTGATTAGGGGACAATTTTATATAAATGTATCATGATAGAATTCTTATGATGTTAGAAGAAGTGGGAGGGTGAGAGGTGGTATTTATTAGAGTATGAGAAGAGTGTTTTTGAATAAAATATTTGAATATAATACTATTTCCAAAAATGTTTTTAAAAAATATTATTCAATATTAAGAGTCTTACAAGTTAATATTATCTGTTTTATTATAATATTCTTGTACCTTCTATAAATCTAAAAAAACTATCTATACATTACTATTATAAAATATAGTATTTATATATTTTTAATCTATTCACCCATGTATTTCACTATTCATGAAAAATACCAAGAACATAACCTTAACTAATTTCAATGTGGTCATTCTAAAAATTATATTAATTTATCTAAAATAAATATATAATTTAACTAATTTTAATATTTAATTATAGTATAAAATAACTATTAAATAATGTAAAAACAAAAGTTACTAAAATTTTTATACAGATATTTATATAATTTCACAATAATCAATTTATTTATTTTGGATATTTCAATAATTTTATTTAATTATTTAATTTATGTTAAATTTATTTAGAAAATTTATTCCCCATTTACCTTAATAGTCATTTTATTATTCCAACAATGAGATTACTATTATAATTACCATGTCACCATTCAAACTATTATTTTATTTTTATAATATTTATATTTTCAATGGTTATATATATTTTTAAATCCTATAAATACATATTATTTCCATCATTCACAATTCTATAAATTTTCCTTCAAGGTTATCTATAATTAATTTATAAATCTATATTCACATTTCTAATGTTTTTTTATTTTTAAATTTTGTGACAGGTGTGATATTTATCTGAGATCAAGACCATATTGATTTAAAAATCTAGCTATTTTTTTAATAGTTTTTATAAACCCCTTGTAATATTTTTGATTATATTGAATTTATTTATCCTTGATATATAATGATATGTATTTATATAATGAAACATGGTTAACTTTTCTTATTTGGTGAATATGAATCATTTATACTATCATTGATATCAAATATGAATGAAATTTATGTTAATAAGGAAAATTTTATATATAAAATTCTTGTTCATTACAATAGATTTCCTCTTTGGAAAACCAATCATTCTTTTAACTGTAATTTGAGTGTAAATAAAAAAATTCCTTTTAAATTACATTTATAATGCTGAACCATATTTTATATATAAAAATGAGTCAAATACTAAATCAAACCACTATGAAATATATAATATGTCACATCAACACACATTTTACCATGCTCTTTATAACATCCCCGGACCACACTCCTAGATCCAATTCTAAAATTTTATCTTTACATTTCTAGCTTTGATACCAATTAATGTAACCCAATTTTAGCTATAAAAACATATAACATCCAAAATAGATATTATATAACATACATAAATACGTTACTTTCAGTTTTTAGCTTTATAGGATTAGGAATTACTAGTATATAATAATACCCATGTCTTTGAGTGAGTAATTTCCTAACTAGACAGAGCTTTTCTTATTTCAAAATAACTATTCAATATCTCCCACAAAAATCTACACACATGACCCCATTATAGTCACAAATCATTTACCACAATTCTTAATTACATGGGGAAATTATAACATAATAAGGGTTTCCTAAAATACTCAATAAGGATAAACATAAACAATAACTATTAAAATTCATCAGTAAGAAGAAGACAAGTATAAGGGTTTGATGTCATAATCAAAGTTCATGATAATAACATAAAATAAACAATTACCATTAAAACATGGGTTATTAAACATGTGAAATTGTAATCAATATTTAAAAATTGAATTATTAACATTATTAAATAATCACGAGCCATGTGATGTTGATCTGGATAAAATGAACCGTTAAAAACTCATTGTAAGAATAGATAAAATTTATTGGCATCATGGAAAATTATCTTCATAACCCCATTTTGAAATAACTATATCATTATTAAACATATAATAGAAACCACCATGGTTAAATTTATCATTATTTATATTGAATAAATGGAACATTAACTAATGCATTAAAAAGCTATATCATGATCACCCGTTTATATAAGCTCTATCAGTCTCATCCGTTCATATAAGATGTATCGGGATAACCCAATCATGTAAGCTATATTGTAATCAACCATATGTGAAATATTTATTGATCTCATCAATTATCATTTATAATTTCTAAACACTATACATAAATAATACCCATTTAATTTTTCATTTTCATTATCAATAATTTAAAAACATCTTGCATTCCATTGTAACTTGATTTACCAATGGAAAAGAAAAGGGTTTCATGAAAATATATTTGAAACACTCATAATCCATCTAGAAAAATATGTACAATTTCATCATTAGAAAATATAACAAATGGAGCATAATTAACAAAATGGTATTTTTTTTGTTAATGAATAGAAATACGATTAAAGGAAAATTAGAAAAATGATGGTGTAGAATAATCATTCCACTTTGAAATTCACTTCGGAAAATAAAAATTCAAAAAATAATGGGAAAAAATTATTTTAAAATTACCTTGGATGAATAAAATGATAAATTAAAATAAATTTTTATTCATTATAGTGGGAAAATATATTCATGTCATAAACATTAAAAATAAACATTATTTAGAAAATTTTGCAAAGGGAGTCAAAAGTGACCCATGCAAAAAATGTAAAGAAATTTATTTTGAAAACAATTTATATGATGGTTAAAGATCATGTAAAATGAATTTAGGAAAAATTTTATGTTTAAAAAATTGTATTCTTAATTTTTCTTAGAAAACATGGATATTGAAGAAAATGTTTTCCAATGTAATGGAAGTTATAAGATTAGTATCACTTACAAAAAAAATTCTTCATTTTTCATTAATCAATAAAGATTGAAAGGGAAATTAATCATTTAAACCACATTCATAACCAAATTAAATGAAATGATATTTGGTTTATCTAAATAAGACCATATGATTTCTCCCAAAGGAACCTTTAACATAAATAATATCCAAAAAAGGAGATTGTATCATAAATCCCTTACCTCCTTGGTAACTTTAGAATGAAACATCACTGAAATAAATATTATGATACATATTTTTAAATGAAACTAATTTTATGAAATAATATGTCAAAATTAATTCATTAGGTATTAATTTAATGAAATTTATTTTCATGAAGGTACATTTCATTTGTTTGTCAATTTATTTTCCTTAAAGGGCCCTAATAATTCAACTAAATCAAGTTAAGGGGGTATCAAGTTCATTTGGGTATCATTTGAAGCTCGAGTCTCTAAAAGGAGAATAAAGTACTAGGATTCACAGCTAATGAAACCCATGCGGTTGCAGGGAGTAGAGACCTGGGGCCAATAGATTTATTCTACAAACGGGCAACCCCTGGTGCATGACCGCGCAATGCTTCTACATTTTGGGACATATCCTTTTTTAATGGATTACACATGGTTTGTTAAACCATGTTCCAAACCATGCGAGGTTTCCCCTTATACCAGTTCCTTGCATAGTGTTTGGGCATGGTTAGAAAAATCATGTTCTCAAACCATGAGATGTTATGTTTTAATGTGAAATTACCCCTTTTCCTTCAATGAAACTTATTTATGTATTTCTCATTTCCCTTTCTTCCTATAGCATACGGACTACAATTTCTTACCTTGTGATCTTAAAATCTTCCCCATATAGGCTCTTTGAAAACATTCCAATTTGAATTACAGATCATGATCTCTATAAAGTATCAAATATATCTCAATAATATCTCCTTTTCTCTTACTTCATATCTAAGTTTATCTCTGAATCCATCATGTTATTTAAGTGCAATCTCATTTTCCATATTTTTGGGGCATTGGACCATTTCGTAGATTTCCTCCAAACTACTCCGAATCTATGGTGAATATCAAGTGAGGAGTGATATATGGCCTTGAGTTAGCTGGGTACAATTTTTTCCCCTTGAGTTTTATTTCATTGTAGCTATGACGTTGTGTTCCACTCCGATTTTTTATGAGCATCACCGTTAAATTTGTTCCTTCATGTGAATTTGAACATTGTACCGTAATACATGCCCATTGAACCTTTTTTACTGGTTTAGAGGATGCTCACCTCATTTATGGACATCCGTTGGGTGTGCCATTTTGATCTGTTCTCTTTGGTAAATTAATTTAAATACCCTAATCTCCTAGTTAGCATTAATCTTGAAGTTTAAATGGAATTTACCTCAATTTATAGTTCTTTAATGGAACCCAATGAACCTCGTAGATGTTTGCACCACCTATACATGGAATTTACCATGTATCTAATTCCCTTAAGAACCATAAAGCCTTCTATATATCCCATATCCCTTAAAAATTTAATTACATTAACTTGGTGAATCAAATTGATTAATTAAGTTAAATGGATAATTAATGATGGTTTTAATTAATTAAAATTAATTTATTTAAATAAATGGAAATAAATAAAAAGTTTGGTAAGGTCACACCTTATGATTTATTTAATTCCTAATTGAACTGTTATGCCTACATATATATATATATGTTTGTGTGTGTGTGTGTGTGGATTAATTAACATGACACCTACTAGGTAATGCCTCATGTATTGTATTGTAAATGGATTAACACCTTGGTATGGGGTTTGGTACAAGTGTAAGGGATCAGTTGAGTATAACGGTATCACACCCCCTTATATCGGCTGTTGAGAACAACATCTCACACTATTGATAAAAGTTTTATGTTGTGGTTTAGGTGCCACATCCCTTGTTAGAGTGGTGACATTATGGATAACTCACCATCCCGAGTGCAATTCCTGACATCTCACACTCTTATTGGGATGTAGAGATTGTACCATATTGATTATGATTATAGGATAGTTAGACTGGTAATGGATGTTTGAGTTTTCCTTAGTCCAGCAAAAAACTAGTATTCCTAATATATGGCCACATATATTTGCATGTACTTGGTTTATATGGGTGGAAGAAATATATAGTTAATCTTTATATATATTATTAATTTATATACAATAACTAATAATACTTACATTTTGGCCATGAACCAAAAAATATAGACTCACAATTTGTCCTATAATAACATGAGTTGGCTGGTTATTTATTTATGGATTGATTTCCTATTATGTTTATACCTTCACACTGTTTAGTTTTGAGAACTTTTGGGATTACACATAGACATCATCAGTGGTGTCCAACTAATATTTTTATCTCACACCCAACTCAGGATGCCCTTGGCTATTAATATGATTACATATTTGTGGGTTTTTTATAAAGGCAATGGCCCTGCTATAGGTTGTTGATAGGCTTACATATAATTAGATATTAGGAGAACAACATTGAGCATATGCTCGAGATGCAATTGGAACAGAATTTTGTTATTTTTATTCCTTTATATATCATTATTGTATATCTGTTACCCTATTCCCATTTTTTATATTAACATGACATGGGTCCATGTATTGACACACCATAGTGGCCTTGTATGACTATTCATCTTTTCAGTTATATCTATTCTTTCGCTACTTATTTATTCTGTCTAATTATATCTGATTCTACTATTTTATGTTTGTTTTTATATCTATTGTTTCAATCTGATCTAAAGGTATAGTATCCAAAATGTACCACGTTTAGACCCTCACTAGTAGTTAGTATTCTCTTGTGTATGGGGAGGTGTTCTTGAGGCCACATAACCCACTATCTCAGGGCATTGGTTAAGTGGATCCCATGTCAGGATTTTTAAATGTGGCGTAATTGTTAAAATTACCATTTCTATTACTTTTTTACAACTATATAAGAGAATATAAGTTAAACGAATTTGTAAATGACCTTATACATGGATGTAGCTAACCCATGTATAGGGGAAACCCAAATTACCTCAGATGGAAAATTACTATTATTGATTATGACATTTATAGTTGATATGACTTCCATGTTGGGTGAAATACATTTCATATGACATTATTGATATCAGTATTATATAAATGATGATTTATTTACCTAGAATTAAAGAAATAAGGGCTTTTCATTAGTCTATGCATCACTATAGGCACAATATGACTAAAATTCCATGCAATTTACCTGGCCATGTTTAATTTTAGTGTGATTTTTCTTATTAAATATTGTTATATCCTTAAATATGTATTGAATTGTCCTAAAATTTCTAGTAGGGATTTAAAAACAAAATTGATACTTAAAGTGAATGCCTTAACTTAATATTCTTTTCTTGAATAGGTTAAATTACTATATTATGGAATTTTTTTCATATACTATTGGTCACATGGGCCAAAATGTGCAATGGTGTGGATTTCATGGATTCCATATTTTAGATCATATGGTGTATGTGCCCTTATGAATGAGAAATGGAAATCCACCTAATTCAACTATTTATGTGTGATTGAAGTGTTTAAATAGGAAAAAATTCAAATTAATATAACCCCTAAAGTGAAATAGAAATCCTTTTAATGGAAAATATTGTCTTTGAACTGAAAGAAGCCTTAGTAATGGGTATTTGGATATCTCTTACATTCATATTACATGCCATGGTCTCTCTCTATTACCCATTCCTGGATTTAGAAGTAGGAAACATGGTATAATCTATTTATAGTAAGGATTTCCTCCTTTCATAGTGTTCTATCTATAACATCTAAAATTTATTAAATATATTCTTATTCCTTTGTTTAGTATTGTACTAATATGCTTCTATGATGTCCTCTAGTCCCATTCCCTAAAGGTTGTGATGACCATGCTCCAAAGGTGGTAGGCTATGAACCACAAGTGATTCCTTATGGATTTTCACTTGTGGAACATATTTTGGTTCCATATATGGGTATTGACACCTAATTATGAGAGATATTTCTATTTATAGTGTAGAATATGCATGGTGTAGTTCAAAATTCCTTGAGCATGGAATATTTGACCCTTGAATTTCAGTAGAAACATCCTCATTCCATTCCATTGGATGTAAGACCACGCGCTACTAACTCATTGATAAAATACATTTGTTCAATATTCGAGAATATGGAGATTCCTCCAGAGTGATGGGTCTAACTAGATGTGTATATGCGACATGATTCAACCAATCGGTGGTGGGATGTTATACTCCAATATTATTGGCATCATGACATAGTATGGGAGGATTTCAATATGATATTGTATAACTATTTAATTAGTTAAAATCGAAGGGTTGACACAACTAGAATAGTTTAGAATGTACAATAGGGGAGGATGATAGTTATGGAATACACTACACATTTCACTGAGTTGAAGTAGTTTACTTCTAATACAGTGAGTGATGATATTATCACCTCTTGGAAATTAGAGTATGGGATGATTTATTCCATCCGATTATAGTCCGATGTGTTTATTTTGAAGAAAATTTTTAACACCTCATCCTGTCCCTAATTATAATGAAAAATTTCAGGGATGCTGAAGTTATGAGTTATGGTTTCCTAAAACATAGATCAACTAGGGTTTCATATTATTAGTGAAATAGATGTTTCAAGGAAACATATTAAGGTTGTATAAGTCAATATAATTTTATAGGAAACTTTATGACATATCACCAGTGTGGGATGTTAGGGAATATAAAACCATAGTGATTTTTTGATCAAGTGAAGTGAAAAGGCTGCAGTGGGATGAGGCATATCAAGAACTTCAGTTTAAAATTTCCATCAATTCCTAGAGAACATGGATATACTCGTACCCCTCATATAGGAGTGGGACTAGTAGTATCATGATAGATGATAAGCTAGAATTCAAATGACCAATTAGGTTGAGGTTGTGATCAAGGAAGAGGTAAGCAGACTTATGATTCTCAGTTCCAATAGAGTAGGTTTTCTCAAGATATCTAGGATATGACTCAATGATGTAGTACTAGTAAGTTATAGTCTGTCCCACCTACACTGAAGGAGAATATCACCACTCTCTCTAATGTATGGGGTATTATTCTAGTAGCCTTTACTTTAGTGTCCACTTTTCATGACATTGGGGCATATCACTCTCTTATATCTGAGACTATTATTGGACGTATGGGAATCGAAACCTAAATATTTAAAGGTGTAAGGAATATTAATACCCCATTATGTATCTGATTAGAAGACATTATCTATTGTATGGAATATTCCCTCGATATATGCTGCTACCATTTCATGCCAAATCATTTCATCATTGACACTATAGGATTTGACGTAGTCATCAGAATGGACTAGTTGGTCCCCTATTAAACCCATATTTACTTCAATTAATGGAGGGTTACATTTACATCAGCATAAGGTAGTAGAAACAAGAATAAGGGTTAATAGGGTTTGGAAGCTACAATATTAGGACTCGAGCAATAGAGGATGGGTGATGTGACGACTTTGATCAGAAGTCATTTCCTAGATGAATAGAGGTTGTGACTCACTATTTTCATCCAATAGTGGATCATTTCTGAGATGAATTTTCTTATAAATTATATGGTCTACGTCTATTTTTATAGGTAGAGTTTATCATAGATGTAGTGACATAGAAGCACAAGGGAACATTCTTCCTTATAGGATGGAACCTAAAGAGATTCTGGAATTCAAGAATCTATTGTAGGATCTAGATGCTAAAGGCTTTGTACTCCCCAACACCTCTCCTTAGGGTTCACCAATATTTTTCACCAAGATAAAGGATAATACCATTAGTCTATATGTGGATTACAGTTGTTTGAATGAGTTCATGATCAAGAATCAATATCCAATGCCTAGAATAGACGACCTCATTTATTATCTATGAGGAGTGAGTACAACACAACAAGATTTTTCGAATTATTATCTTTTTTATATTTAACATTTAATGTGAAATTGGAAATAGTTATTTATATATATATTTAAAAACTAATTAAAACATTAATTTCAAACAACAATAAATTTTATTTTTCTACAAACAATATTGACTTTGATTTCACTACACACAATAATAACATGGATTTTTCAACCCGCAACACTGACTTGGTGTACCTTACATGCAACATAGATGTTTCTATGAAACCTATTTTTATTGATATAATTATTTAAATGTGATAATTATTACCTAGCTATCAAAAATAGTTATATGAATAGTAATGAAAATTTTTCAAATATTATTTATAATTTTTTTATATAGGTAAAACTTATTTGTAATGAAATATATTAGTTTTGGTAAAGTCCTTTTATGTATAAAAATTTATTTTATTAAATGAACAACATTCTATAATAAAAATAATTATAGACACATTAATAAATTTAAAGTGATAAAATAAACATCATTTATGACTTTATAATTTTGAAACTAGCATTGGGTAAATTATTGGGTTTTTTTCTGAGAAGCATCATTTTTTATAAACTGTTAAAAATACTACATTTTAGTTAATAAATTTTTCGTCATCTAAATAATAATTTATTGATAAATTATATCTTAAATTAATTTTAAGGTAAAATGAGATCAATTATAAATCTATTAATACAAGTTTTGTCATTATAAACAATTTAACATTGAAATTGAATCTAAAAACATAGCAAACTTTTGACCATTTTTCTATTTAAAAAACACGTTATTTTGTAATGTCTCCGAGATTAGAATTAATCACAATTTTTTTTACTTCTGTGAAATTAATTTCTAAAAACATACATACACCATTTTAATCAGTATAATATCTGGTGTCTAATTATATCATGTTTATCTTTTACTAAGATGATTAGTAAAAGTGATTAAAATTAATCACAGTGATTATGGTCAAATTAAGAATAATTAAGAACTAAACCTTAATATTAGGGGTCCAAATGAACTATAAACTTGTAAAAAACCTATTTTATGTACTTTATTCTTCCTAAAATCTGACATTTTTTTTATTTTTATGAATTTTTTATGTAATAACATGTGTACACCTAACTTGTTTTCAAAAATTCGAAGTGAGTCCTTTTCCTTCCTTTTAAAAGGCCACCACATATCATACATCCTCACACTAATAAAACTTCTTATGATCAGCCATTATCTGAAAAATATAAATCCCAAAAATCATCCCTTCCTCCCAGAATCCTTTTCTTCTATATAAGTCAATCCCAGGATGCTTTTTTGTAACAATCCAAAAGCAGTTACCTGATTAAGAGGTGACCTCTTCTCTCAAGTCCTTTTATTTTCATCCACCACACCCCCACTTTATTTTTCAGTTGATTGTATATAAACAAAAATATAATCAATATAATAGTAATTTTTATGTTATTTTTTCAACCTACACTTACAGAAACCTGAATCTAATGGATAAAAAGAATATTGTTTATGTGTATAGTGAAATACCTCCTCACTAAACGATGATAGTTTGATTTTAATACATGATTATTAGGGTGGAAATTATTATGGATAGTATGTTTATATGTGTTATATATTATACTTATTATTTATTTATGCATATTTACTCATTTTATAAAACATTTCTTTTTTTACATTCAATTTGTTGTTAATACGATAATTTTGATTGAGAAAGTGTGAACTACCGCTTACTCAAAGAGATATGATTCTTTCATACACTACATGGATTTTATTAAAGATGGTTTTAGTGCATTTATAAGATATATATGATATCATAACTCTACTTTAATAATGATATATATATATACATCTTTTACTTTCATTATTTCAACATGAAAATTAATGAAAAATAGCATACATGTGTACGTACAACCAACCGTCTTCCTGAATGGTGTATTCCATTTAGTACTTATAAATTATATATATTATTATAATAAAATTATAATATATATAAATTATATTTATATCATGGTTTAAATTCTTGAAATAATGAAATAATGTATAAATACCAATGATACAACAAAATAAGGCACATTCAAAGAATAAAGGGAATATTACCCCAAGTGAAACCTTTACATGGGATTGTTAACGAGAGATTAAGACAAGGTTGTAATAAAACCATATATATAAGAATATGTTTCTTTAAAATATTTATAATACATTTATATTTATTATCAATTGTTTTTGAATTTGTACGATGAGAGTCAAGAAAAAAGTTAAGGGGATTTCATCTCACCTTTTCCCATGAGATACAGGCTATGTTCACCACTCTTTCATTTTATGTAATGTGAATATTGAACAAAATTTTATTATATTAAAATTATTCTTAAATTTATGGGTAGTCACATACCCATTTTATAATCATTATTTAATTGGCACTCAGTTTCAAAAGTTACCAAATCTATAAAATAGAATGGTGTCAATTTTCTTTCTTTGAGACTCGTGTTTTATTATACACATAAATTATTTTTCAAGGTGTATATAATTCAATTTTATATTTTATATCATGAAATTACTATTTTAATGATATTTTAAGAGTAATTTTTTTTCTTCCATGGAGGGTTTAATCCCAATTTACCATGTTATTAGTGTTTACTAAGACAATCTCATCACTCTTCGATATTGTTTATGTTAATGAATTATTTGATGAAATATTATCATCCATCTCACAATAAAATTAATTATATTTATTATCCTATAGTTATTGATGATATATTAATGTATTGGTATGATGAATCTATACTTTGGTAAATAAGTTAGCTATGAAGGTTTTTTAGGAATGCTCGACTTTACCTTCTCTTCAGTCAAAAATCTATGTTCTAGTAATATAATGTTTTACAAAAAATGATTTTTATTGTTATTATACAAATATCTTATGATAATTAAAATAAATTTTTATCATATCTATCTTTTTCTAATGTTTTCAAAGAAATATTTTTGTTTCTTTCCGAATGAGACATTTTTCATACCATCATATCATACAAAAGCAATGTCATTTTTTACATCATACAAAATGTATGGATTTATCCATCTCCCATCAATTAAATATTTATTTTAATTTATAAAGGATAATTTTTAATAATTTTTTTAAAGATATTATCAAATAAGTGGTTTTAAATATTTCTAAGATTATTTTATAAATTTTAAAGGAAAATAGTTTTAAAATGTTTTCAAATTTTTTTTATAAATTTTCAAGGAAAACGATTTTCAAAATTATTTGAAGCAATATTTAAATGTTTTAAATGTATTTTAAATGAAAATGATTTTCAAAAAGGTTTTATGTTTTAAAATATTTTTTCTAAAGATGAAAGGATATTTTCTTCAGGAAATGTTTTAAAAATATATTTTCACATTACATTCCACCTATGGTGACATTATATGGTGTTAATAAATCCCTTCTACGAAATGATCCAAAGGATCAATTCATAAAATTTCTTGAATTGTTTATATTTTGATGGAATGATTATTAAGACACCCATTTTACTTTCACTGGTTTTCTGCTTTTTAAACCCGGTTATTCTCATGAGTTATAATTTTATGAAGTGATTATGAAACCTATATTTTTTCATAGGTTATGATGTGATGAAAATGTTAATGATAACCATTTCATTTAATGGGTTGTGATATGATGTTTTTAAAACCTATATCATTTTATGGGTCAATATATGATGTATGGTTTATTAACTTTTGGTACATGCATTAATGGTTTTATTATGATATGAGTGAGACCTATATCTACCTCCAATGACTTGGGTAATGATAAGTAGTATATGAGATCAAAGGGTACACGAGTTGTAGGCCAACATGGAAAACAAGATTGTATATGGGTTGTAGCCCAAGAATAATAGAACGAGGGTACACAGGTTTTATCCAAAGACAAAAAACAAGAAGCAATGAGGATTGTATCCCAAGCCTAAAAGAATAAGGTTACACTAGTGGTAGACCATGCCCAAAAATAAGAAGGTACTTGGGTTGTTGTCCAAGAATAAAAGAAAGAGGGTTTACGGGTGGTTGTTGAAGCTCAAAAACATGAAAGTTCATGGGTTGTATCCCAAGCCTAAAAGTAAGAGGGTACAATGGTGGTTAGACCAAGCATGCAGTAGGTAAATAAGTTGTATCCCAAGCCTAATATGTTATAATGGTCATGGTAGGCCACCATTTTATAGGGTTTTTATATGCTTATGTGTTTTCAAGAATTCCATGTTTTATTCATTTGGTTTTCTTTCATGGAATATGTTCTATATTTACTTATGCTTCATGTCTTATAAAATAAAAATAATTATTATGATCTATAATATACAGGGTATTATTTTCAAATGTTATGTTCAAGTTCCATACCCTTTTTTCATGCTATGCTTACAAATTTACTTCTAAGCATCCGAGATCACACATTTTTTATATTTCCTTTCCCTAGGTCATGTAGAATGGTTTTAGGTTGAAGTAATAGAGGTTGAGATATTTATAGATGATGTTGAAGATATTTAACCTATATAGAAGATTTTGTTTCCATGTTTCAAAAACCCTAAATTATTACAGTCCTCAAGCATGTAATTTTGTAATGTATGTAATATTCATCTAAAATTATTTAATATATCTATATGTTAAGCCTTAATATATATAGGGAGAGTGTTTTCAAAGATGTATTTGAGGTTGGGATTTCACCAGGTGTGTGTCATGTCATCATTCCTACATCTCACCACATTCAAGATCATGTATAGTCTGTACGAGTACCTTGTTATGCCATTAAAACTCATGAAAACACATTCAATATTTATGGAACTTACAAATTGGGTTTTCAACCTATATCAGGATTAATTTTTGGCATTCATTGCTAATAATATCTTAATGAATTCACAATCCATAAATGACCATGAAACCCAACATGAGACCTAATTGAGTGCACTAAGAGAAAATCAACTCTATGATAATCCCATTAAATGCCACGTTTGGATCAGAATGGTCCACTTCCTAGGTCATATCATCTCAAATTCAAGAGTTTTAGTAGTCTGAGTGAATTTGGGAGATTGAGTTTATTGGGAGAATCCCAAGAACATAATTTACATTGATAGTCTCTTAGGGATAGTTTGATTTTAATGACACTTCAGCATGGATTTATCATGCCTTAAAATGCCACTTATAGGATTGATAAATATAGGTGTGAAATTATTATGGTAATAAAAATATATAGTAGACTTTAAGGATTTAGAGGGCCATTTGAATTCAGTACTGATACTAATTCTTCTATATCTAGGAAGAAGATATATTATATGTTGTGATGCATGAAGTATCATCATTGGAGCTGTTCTGATTCTAGATGAGAAATTTTTTGTGTACAAGTATAATTATTGACGCCTCATGAGTGGAATTACCCAATGCATGAACACTATATATCTGATACAGATAATGCTCAACACTGATGTAGAAACAATCTACTCAAATATTGTTTTCTGGTGTTAACTGATAAAAAAATCCCCATGTACATCTTCAAATAGTGATATATAAATCCTAGATTTCATAGGTGGGTTGAGTACCTACAGTTATTTGATTTCAAGCCTACCTACACTTCTTGTAAAGGTTACTCAATGGACGATGATCTGATCTATAAGGATCAAAAACAAGAACATCAAGAATGTAGAGGAGGATGGTAGATTATGGCCTCATTCTCAGAGATACTTATTAAGGATTAGGAAGACCATGTCCATATTATCCTCTTAGTCTTAGTTGTGACTTATTATCTTCTAGAATGGGTAATAATGAGAGAGTTATCTTATCCTGAAGGCCTTTTTCTTGGGGAACAATTCTTAGATGATGATACCTCATTATGTTAGGATGTGGATGGAGATGATGTTGTATTGTTCCATGGGTGTCTACAGGTCACAAATGACATCACAAAGGAGAGGATTTGAGAATTTTATACCTCAACATGGGTGGTTCATCCCTTTTTCAAGAAAATGTATCAGGATATATAGAACCATTATTTTTGTCCTAGCATGAAAAATGATATTGTTGGTATCATCACTCAGTGTTTTTCCTATTAAGAGGTGTAGGTGGATCATCAATGAACCATTATCCATTCTTAAGCGGAAATGGGTTGATGTTTAGATAGAAGTGTTGAATGTTCTATATAAATCACCTCATGGATATTCTACAATGTCAGTGGGGATTGGTCAATTGAAAATGGTATCAAACATCTTACCTATGTGAGGGAACTTCTCGGTAGATGATCTAGGAAGGCTATTTGTTAGGGAGGTTGTACATCTTTATGTGACTCTTAATTTTATCATTCTAATATAGACACTAATTTCAAATAAAAGTTCTGGAAGGGGTTGCAGAATGCCTTGGGTAAATATGTACTTTTGAGAATGGCCTATCAACTTGAGACCAATAGATAGGAAGAGCGTACAAATAAAGTGCTAGAAAAAATTCTCTATGCATGATTCCTGGACTTTGGAGGTTCATGGGAGAAACACATGACCCTCATCAAGTTCATTTACAGTAACATATTTTAGGACACCATTGATATGGATCCATACAAATTATTATATGGTAGGCCTTAGCACTTTTATGTGTGTTGGTTAGAGGTAGGGGAGGTAGCTAGGAATAGACCACGACCTGTATAGGATACTACAAGTAAGGTTCAGCTGATTAGAAATCTCATGATAATAGCGCAATTAAGAAATTATTTCTATGAAATAAAATTATGACAAACTCTTGATTTTGAGGTCGGAGACTAGGTTTTCTTGCGAGTCTCATGCATATTTGGGAGTAAACATTTTTAGAAGTAGAGTAAGATCTCATTGAGGTTCGTTAGACCCTTAGAGGTTGGGAAATGGATTACACTAGTGGTTTATATTTGGTTATTACTAAAATATACCATTCCATGAATAATGTTTTTCACATATCTCAGTTTCTTCGATACTATCCAAACCCATCACATGTATTTCTTCTAGATGAGTTTGAATAGTAGTTATATTCTTCCTTCGAGGAGTATCATGTTCTTATTACGGATTAGAGTGTGAAGAAACTCTAAGGTATGTCACTTCATCTGGTATGGGTGATATGGTTAAACAACAAAGTATAGGATGAGACATAAGAACAGGAAGATGAAATATGATCTCAATGAATGAATCTCTTTATAGAGAAATCCTCCTTAAACTCAAAAGGTCAACTCAGGGAAGAGTTTCTCTAATGTGGGGTGGTTTTAATGACATCTCATTTCATGATGGTATTGATCATTTTTATAATATTAAATTCCTTCAGAGGACCTAATTATTATACTTAATCCATCCACAAGGGTCTCGGGTGCATCTAGAGCTAGTTTGGTGCCCAAATCTCTAAAAAGGGAAGAAAAGACTATGCTGGACAGTTAGGAAAAAACGGGACACCTAGAAAGCACAATATCTATGAAACTGTGTGGTTGTTGGAAGTAGAGAAATGGGGGAAACATAGTTTATTTGAAATTGTGCTACCACAGGTGCATGAATGTATGGTACTAATGGATTTTGGGAAGGATACTTTTTTAACAGTTTAGACATGTTTAGAAAAACCAAGCACCTAACTATGCACGGTGACCCCTTATAGTAGAATCATGCACATGGATTGTGCATGGTTTGGAAAATCAGGTTCCTAAACTATGTGATGTTATATTATGGGGTGAAATTTACTTTTTTCTATCACTTAAACTCGTTTACCTACTTCTCCTTTCCCTTTTCCCTCCAGTGGATGACCTCTTTTTTATCCACCTTTGAGCTCAAAATATCCTCTATCTAGTATTTTTTGTATCTTTATGCCCTTATGTTGAAATCATGATCCATTAAGAGCATCAGATATATCTTGGTAAGAACACCATGTCTGTTTCCTCACATATACATTTTTCCATTAATCCATAGAACTATTTACTTTAAAGCTTGTTTTCTGTATTTTTAGAGAGTTGGACAGTTTCATAGATGTCTTCCAACCTCCTCCATATCTGGGGATGATATCAAACAAGGATTCATATACACCCTTGAGGTTGGTGGTTAAATCATTTTCCCACTAATTTTCATTTCTTCATAGCTATGCTATGGTGCCTCATGTCGGCCTTTTCCAAGTATCCCCTTCAAGTTGTGTTCTTCATTAGAAATTGATCATGGAACCTTGATACATGCCTATTGAACATTAATTAGTGGTTTAGAGGATGATAATGTAATTTATAGACACCCCTTGGGTGTTCAACTTTGATTTTCCCTCATAAGTAAATTGATTTAAATTTAAAAAATTCATATTTATTTTTCGTCTTTATGTTTAAATGGAATTTCCTTTAATATATAGTTATTAAGGGAACCTATTATGTCATCGACCCACATATCATTTTAATTTACAATGTAGGCAATTCCCTTAATGACCGTGGAACCATCTAAAGGAACCTTGTGCATTAAAAATTTAATTTATATGAATTATTTAATTAAATTGATTAATTATGTTATATGGATAATTCTTGATGAATGTGATCCATTGAAATGAATTTATTTAATGAAATCTAATGAATTATAAAGGATTGTAAGGCCAAAAATATCTTTTATGATTCATTTAATTTTAACTGATATATGTTTCTTATATATATATATTACTTAGTGAACATGACTCATGAGAGGTTATACCTCACGTATTCTATTATAAATTGATTAATGCACTTGTATCGATTGTGGTATGATAGTAAGGGATTAATTGAGCATGTTGGTATCACAGTCCCTTATATTGGATGTAGAGTATGACATCTCACACCATTAGAACAAGTTTGAAGTTGGTATTTACATGCGACATACCTTGTTAGAGTGATGACATGATGCCAGACTCACCATCCAAACTATCATGTAGGACATATAACACATTTATTAGGATATAGGGCATGTACCCTATTCTTTGATCTTATAGTCTGATTAGACTAGTCATGGAAGTTTGAGTTATGCCCTAGTGTTGCTACAAACTAGTATTCCAGGTATATGACCACTTATATCCACACATATATGGTACTTATTTTTGGATAAAATATTTAATTAAACTATATATATTATTACTATATATATAGTAACTGATCGTACAATCATTCCAGACATGAGCTAATGTATGTAGAATCTCTAGGTGTTCAATAGGAACTTGAGTTGGATATTGATTTATTTCATCATTGACTACATATTCTATTTATAACATCACACTGTTTAGTTATGGGAACTACTAATACAACACTCAGACACCGTTGGTGGTGGCCTATTATGATTTTTATCACACACCGTACTCGATATAGCTTTGGTACCCAAGAATAATGTTTTTCTACATGTTTGTTATAAGTGAAAAGGCTATGATATTGGTAGGTGATATGCTTACTTATAGTTGGAGGTTTAGAGAATGGTACCAAGAATATGCTCGAGATACTAGTGGATCATCCTTTAGTAATTTTTTTAATTTTGTGTAGAATGATCGGATGTCAGTTCCCCTGTTACCCTTTTTTGTATATGAGTATAAAATTTATCCATGTATTGACACTGACATAGAGGCTTTCTATTATTATTATTCAGTTATTCAATTCGATTTATTTTAATGATTCTTATTAATTTATGTATTTGGTCTCTAAAGATATGCTTCCACTACTGTTATATGTTTTTTATATTCATTGTGGCACTATGATATTAGTGTATAGTCTCTCCAATAAGCCACCTTTACATCCTCACTAGTAGTTGGTAGCCTCTACTGTATGAGGAGGCCCACATGGGGCCATGTCACCCTCCGGCTCGTGAAAAAATGTTCTGTGGATCCTAGGTTGGGACTTTACAATTATGTACACTATAAAATAAAACTAGGGTGCAAAGAATGAAAAGAGTCTCAGGAAAATTATATTGAGACAAAGAAAACCCTTACAAAGATTATAACATTTAAATCAAGAATTAATCCATGAAGTAACTATGTACACATATTTAAATTATTATTAATAAAGTTTACATAAATAATTAAACAATTTAGTGGTAAATTCACACAGAATAATGTCTTAATTATGTCAATGATGTAGAACTATTACCCAATGAAAGGAAACTGAGTTATGAAACCTCTTACCACATGGTATCTTTCATGTAAAATCCTTTAGAATGATGTAATTTTCATTATAACATGAAATAACATGATGTATGAAGGATTAATGATATAACATGTAAAATGAAATTATATCCATCCTATAAAAGTATTTTGTTTCATGACAATAAAATAAGCCTCAATGTAGTAAAATTGAGTTAGAATCCCTTATAATGTGTCCAGATATTACATTTATGTCCTTTGACTCATGTATAATAAACATATATCAATTATATAATTATTTAAAAAATTAATATTTTTTAATTTATACATTAAACCAATTTTTTTATTTAATATAATGTCATATTTAATTACATAATCAATTATGTCCACGTTGAGTGTTTTTAGGATGTTTAGTTTATAACTTCAAAACGACTTCAGTGTGTTGAGCTTGTTCAATGGGGCCATTATTCCATCATATCTAGAGTGGTAATCATGAAATAATTATAATTTTTATAAATAAATAAGACATTTAAAATAATCTATGAAATACACTTAGGAGAAATTAAATATATAAAAATCATAGAGACAATAATCCTTACATACACATGATTAATGTTCCCATTATTCAATAAAAAATAGAGAAAGAACCTATAGATTATTTTATCAATAACTAATTATTATTAAATCAAAATTTTCATATTTTATATTTAAATTTTATATATACACCTTCCATGTGATTTGGTAATGAATAAAGAATCAAATTTCTTAGTAGATGTGATAATCTACTTGTATAGAGGAACGACTTAATCATTTTTAATGGATAGAAATGTAAAATAATATAGGATATCATATATTTATGAAATAAAAAATATGTTATGAATATAATATATATAAATTAAATCCATGATTATAGACATTCATGAGAGGTGGTGAGGGAAAATGAGATGCATCACTTCATGGAGGTGGTAGTCTACATGTTTTCACAAATGTTGTTTCCATTTCTAGTTTAATGGAAGATGTTATGGATATTGGATATTAAATTAACATGATAAAATATAATTATATGTAAAATAGTATTGTTATTAATTCACTGTGTTTGAATAATTTTTATGTATTTATAATAAGGAATAAAACATAAGGTCTTGGTTAAAAACTATACCTCTTCCTCAGGAAACCTCTTTTTCTTTAAAAGAAAAGCCCTAAAAGGTGGATATTCTAACAAAAAATAATACCTATATAAAGTGTAGTTGGATTTTAGTAATGGAATTGGGTAGGTATTTTTTATTCTATAGTGATCAAAAGTTGCGAGTAAGAGAGGAGAGATGTATCTCTTTAATAATTTAATAGAGGGGTATTCTTTGAATTTCTTATGGTATTAAATTAATATAAGTTAAATGTCCATTCCATGTAGATAAAAATTGATATAATTATATTATAGTATTATTATGTGTTTAAATACTCTCACCTAATTAATGTTTTTCATGTTTAGATTAATTTACCCTTATAAAAAGTTTAAACCTCTATTCACTTTTTTTACTATTAACAAGATATTGAAGTTGTTTACACTATATGGGTCAAAAAATTTATTATGGAAGTAAAAGTTGAACATAAATAGATGATGGTTGATATTTAAAACTGTATTCAATTAAAATTTCCATATAAAATAATAATATGAATATTATGTCATTTAATAAAATATTTTTTATTAGAATATAACATAAATTCCATTTTTTGATCTATCCATTAAAATCTGAATTTAATAGAATAATGGTGGAAATTTATTTTGAATATAAAAAATTAAAATATTCAAAAACAATTATTTTTATATATAAAATTAAAAATTAAGTAAATATGATCAATGAGATATTAATTTTTAAGATCTTGAAAGCATTCACTTGATATTTCTACTACTGGAAAAAGCAATGCGTTGGTGTTCTATAATCATTTTTCATAATGATTTCATCACAAAAAAATTAAAAATTATGTATCCTGATTAAAAACAATCTATTTATAAAAATAAAAATAAATAACATAACAAATTTTTTTATACCTGTAAAAAAATATAATGGATATTAAAAGAAATAGAGCGACACTTTTGACATTATATTTACATAGAAATATTATAAATGTTATAATCCTAGAAAAGTGGAAAGAAATTGAATAATTATAAAAGTTTTGATGATTTTAGAAGATAAATATTCATCAAACAAAATTTAGTAATGTATTTGGTTAAATTTTAGTCCTTATAACATTAATTTTATCCTTAATTAAACCATTTTATGTTTATCATTGTAAAAAACATTGACTAGGTTATTATTCAAAATGACCAAAAAGAAATGTGACTAATTCCAAAAATTAGGAAATATTGATTCAAAATATGGAATATAATTTACAAGATTCAATTTCTATAAATGTATGAAATTAAATTGAGATAATTTGAAAAACACTAGGAAAAACTATTTTTAGAAAAATTCATTTTAAATCATAAAAATAAACTTACAACAAATTTTGTATAATGATGAATCGTCTGTAATTAATTACTTTATTTATGAATTAATTATAATTTTGTTTCTTTAATATAAAATTATGCTATAAAATTTATTTATTTAGTGAAACAAAAAAACAATTTTATAGAAATATGTATTTTTCATTATTCAATGTAAAATGAATCTTTGTAGAAAAATACTAAAATTTTGTTCTAGGTTAAATTTGATATAATTTTTTAAAAAATTATTTCTTAATTTTATAATAAAAATTATAATGTTTTCAAAATATAAATATAATATTCACTCAATAAAAGTAATAAACCCATTTTTTAAGAAAACACATTTTTAAAGAATGAAATGACATTACTAAAATATTGAGGGCTTATTTATAAATCATTACCCAAAATATTTTAATTATGTAGGGACTTTACATATGTGTATATATATCTAGTAACATGGTTTATCCAATTAATTATTACCACTATAACATTTAATTATTAATATTTCACAGTTTGTTTTAGCTTGATGTTTCGTGTTGTATACTCAATCGAACAAAACAATCTTTTAAAATCACAAAATATTATAGTACCAACAAAAGAACCATTTATAAATATATAAATACCATTTGGGTCTATAAAATCTATGTGATTCATTACCATTTATAGAGTGTTATCTTGAAATTTCATATCGTCATTCTCTGTATACTAATAATTATGGTTACCCGCCTTTTTATTTTATAATCCATTCCTTAAAAGGCACAAAATTTAATAATAGAGTGGGTGTTTTGAGGTTTATTGTATGAAAAATTAGGAAAAATGTATGAAAAATATAAACATTATTAAAATCCACTTGAAATGATTCTTCATATTTTCATCCTTTAATACTTTATTTCATCTCATATCTCAGAGACATACATTAAAGAATGTGGTGAGCATAATGCCCATGAAGAGAAACAACAAATGAGATACATGGCATGTCACTTCAGGCATATCAATAAGGCATGGTCATATGTAGATGAAGCATATCATCATAGAAAAAACATGAATCATCACATGGAAATTTGGGTGCAATATAAACATGAGACATTTATAGGTATACCACAAAGGTTCATCACCACGTTTTCATAAAACATATTACTATGGTAATTCACAAAGGTATCATAAAAACTCAATAAGGCATACTAATAAGGATTCAAAATATGTAATCCATGGCGATTAATTATTTACCAAATACATTGGAGTGCTTTTAGGGAGAACCCTTAAAGTTTTTTAATTCATGTGATCCACATAAGGTAAATATACCTAAATATATAAATAATCAAAAATTACAATCCCATTGGAAATAAAATAGAAATACAATAAAATTTTGTATCTTTATTGGTAAATATGCATCAAATGACATAATTAATTCAAAAATATTTAAATATTATAGATATAGGGTATAAAATTTAGAAAATAATTCCCCCATTCAATTGATGTATGTGAATATTAGGGAATAACCTAAAATTAGAATAAGAATGAAAGTGTATTCACATTGAAATGAATGATTATTCATAACTAATGTGAAGGAACAACAAAAGTAGTGATGGATAGTTCCATAAATAGATCATATTTCCACAATAATAAATGTACAAAAGAACATGGTAATGTACAATAATGGTAAAATTCAAGAGAAATATGGAGGGTGAAATATAACATGAACATTGGTTACATATTAGATGGTAGAAAAATCATTTCAATGGACAAAAGTTGTTTTCTAAGTGAATATAGAACAATCAACATAGAAAAATAGGATGTTCACATTGAAAAAGGTTGTACTTCACTTTAGGGAATGATAATAATAAGTAATTTACAATAAATTCATGGCATATGCGTAGTAATTGAATGTAAATATCAATCCATGTATTATGATCCATTTTTATAGCTCATAAAGTGCATGCGAAATATCTAAAGAAAATACTCGAGGAGTGTAAATCCAGGTGTATAGTAAGAGCCAAATTACCCTGAACTATAATTATTTATTGGATATATGATAAAAAATATTTTTATGTTTTTAATCCAAAGATGAATATCTACCAAAACCACATCCATTTTTAGTATTCGAACAATGATATTATTGTTATAAGAACCACACATTTTTCATTACCAAATTTAGGATGGTTGTATTGATATGGAAAACCATGATAATTAATTTATCTTATAGACGTATTATTATGAAAAGAAATTGATTTATTTTGTTTAATATATAATAATGAAATTATGAAAATGGCGAATATTAACATTTTATATTGAAGTAGGAAATAACTAAGAAGGATTTAAAAATAATGGGAAATCAGGGGAGATAAAATCTTGTTTTAGTATAACAGGGACTTAGTACGAAGATATAATGAGTGAGAAATGGTTAATATTTTTAAAAATTAATCATATTAATTGTAGTGTGGTTATTAAAATAACTTTTCAATATATTAAACTAATAATAATATTCTTATAAAAAAGAAGTTGAATTAAAATAAGTGAATGGAAAGACCCCAAACCCTGGGAGGAAGCTTCTTAATGAAAAATAGGGTCACCTTAAAAACATAGAACCAAAATGGATTATCTCTTGAGAGGGATATTTTCAGAAAAATAATGATATAAGGATTTGGATTATAAGTTGACGAGGGGATGGGTGTATTTATACTAAAGGAGGGCTGGTTTTTGGGGATAAAATATTTGGTGTTTTATTTTATAAGCTAACGAATTATGGGTGAAATAAATTCGAGCAATTGTTTTGGAATATTAATAAGTTTAAGAAAGCATGTGGATGTACAATGAATTCCAAAACCAAATCATACCTCCAAACTAACCCAATTAATTCACCGATAAAAAAATATTTATCTTAACATTCTAATTATTAGGTAAAAAATGTATAGTATAAATATATAAATTAAAAATAATATTTTAAAATTAATTAATATTTTTATTAAATGATATTTGGGATAAATAAAATTTTCCATAAATATTTAGTTCTTCTAAAAAACTAATGTTGTTATAAAATTGTAGTGCTTTGTAAAGTATTGATTTTCACTTTTTCATCAAAAAATCAACTTACTCATATTATTTTAAAAAAAATTACCCTAAGATAATTTTAATGTAATTAATATAAAAAATAATATTATATTATATAAAAAATTCTCTAATTTGGATAATTTTTTCTTTTAAATTAATATCCTTATTTATTAAGATTTATAATTTTTAATGAAATTTAAACATTCTGACCATTATAAAAAATACATGGACATCATTAAAATAAATTAAAATTTAAAAATAGTTTTATAATGTTATTTTTATGAAAATAAATTTAATTTAAGAATTATAATTTTACCATGGATACATAATATTAATATAACATATTTATGGTCTCCAAAAAAAAAACAATTTTGATTATATCCTTAAATAAAACATTATCATTCCAACATAAAGTTTTCCAAGATGAGTAAATTTATTATGAAATGTAATATAACTTTTATTTTATCATAATAAAAAAAATTAGTTATAAAATAATGTTTCTATTAATAAAAAAAATTCATTTTTCAGGTGTTATAATAATAGTAAATGAGCATAAAATAACATATAAGAAAACCTATAAAATCCAGAAACAAATATCCTCAATGAATAAATCCCACCAAACCTTCACTATTATCCATTTAATTGTATAAGAACATTTGAAACCACATTAATCTAAAAATAACAGATCTCACAGAAAAATTATAAATTAATTTTTCATCATAATATTTTAAAAATTAGACTCAGAAATAGTATAAAGATGGTAAAACTCGCCAAGTTGTCTTCTAGTGACAGAACCACAAGTAATTAAGTGATAAAAACTTTTGGTTCATAAAATGAAATATAAAAATAAAAAATACCCAATTTTCTGAACCATTAAAACCATAAATATAAAGAGATTATGTTAAAATACAAAAGGAAACTCAGTGAGTGAGTTATGTTAATGGTGTGAAAATAGACTTCCTGAGCATACTCCGAAAATAAATAACATAGGTGATATGGTTTTAATTTTATTCCCTCATGATTTGGTGGAATTATAAAATAGAATCCATAGGTATAACACACTAAAATAAAATACAATGAATGAGGTGGTGAAAGAAAAGAATAAAATAAGAGGAAGATCCTGCTTTTAGTCAATGTGTTGAAATGAACTCAAACCACCCAGATTGAATGACGAAGAATGGGAAAGAAGTGTAGGGGAGGGCTTACTTACCCGTAAATATGAAAAGATAATAAGAGAAACCGAAAATGTTATTATTAAAAGAATGGTGAAATTTATCATTTAACCTATTTATTTCAAAATGGAAACATAGACCACAAAGAACCCTATGGACTTTCCTCAAACATTCGGTGACACATTTGGTAATTGGTGGAACCCCTCCAAGAAATATATGGTTAGAATAGGGGAAAATACCCATAGGTAATTCTTACATTTACCCATTGACCACCTACAGAGTATTCGATGGCTTCTGCAATCCATTTTCCAACTCTTTTAATTTATTAATCCCCCGAACACTAGGTAATTTTTACCCACCATTCCACCTCTAAAAAATATATTCATGATTTTAAAACACTTTCAAAACCACTTACTCTAATTCAAATATGAAATTACATATTCACCTTTATTGATTCAACTAGATTCTATCCCTTACCAGAATCCACTTACACCCTATATTACATGTTTTTAAAAACTCCACATAATAATGTTATTTTATCCATGGAAATATTATACAGTCGTTTGCTCATAAAAATCAATCTCTCTCTATCGTAAATTAAATATTGACTTTCCATTTCGTATTTTAAAAAACTCTAAATGATTTTATGGAATTTCATCGAACACCCTCCAATACTCCCACTTATTCTTCCATGATCACCACCACATCACTAGAGTCATTTTACTCTGAACATTCTACTCGCTACATAACTTCGACAATCTTAGAACCATGCGAATTTACATCACCCAAATGTTAAGACAGTATTTAAAATATGAAAAAATATCATTTAACTATAGTTTAAACCAAAAAAATGATTCAAAATTTTTTTTCAAAACCTTTGTGAATTCCTATGGATGGGATTATTTCACGATGATTTCAAAATACAACTTAGGCCCACTCATGTGAGGCCAAAATTGACCAATCCAACCTTTCATGGATATGGCCCTGGTTTAATATGCCAATGCCAAGAACAAATGGACCTTGAGGCCCTCCCCAACCCCATGCCAACGTAGGCTTACCATGACATGGTCCCGCACAACATCACCAAACCAGATATGCCATACCAAATTGAGGATATATATACATGTAGGGTGAAATTTGATCCTCTTGACTCTTAGTTATTCCTCAAATTCATTACCACCCAATCAATCCATGCATGTGGTGATCAGACAGACATTAATATGAATGTATATATTCATAAAAATACATTAAAATACCTATATATGTGTACATATATTTTTTCATAATCTATAAATACATACATATGAAAATGTAATTACATATAAATATCCATTACATATATAAAAATATTAATAAATTTACATAAATTTATATAAATACATATATATTATTAAATATTATTATATATAAATGTAAATATGTATAATAAAATATAATTATAATTATAATTATTTAAATATAAATATATAAATATATAAATAAAAATATATTGAAATTTGTATTAATATACAGAAATAGATATAAATATCTATACATATAAATATTAATAAATTACCATAAATGTATATAAATATATAAATTTATATATATAATTGAATATACTTATATATACATAATTTTATATAAATATACATAAATAAATATAAATTATCAATAAGTATAATTTTTTTTAAAAAACACACACACACACACAAACACACATATATATGTAATGTAATATAAATATAAATATAAATATAAATATAAATATAAATATAAATATAAATATAAATATAAATATAAATATAAATATAAATATAAATATAAATATAAATATAAATATAAATATGAATATGAATATAAATATAAATATAAATATAAATATAAATATAAATATAAATATATATATAAATATATATATAAGTATAATTATTAATATAAATATAAATATAAATATATAAATATATATAAGCATTTATAAATATACATATATATACCAACCTAATATATATTAATATAAATACATATAAATATTTATAAATGTTAAAAAAATATATAAATACATTTTTTAGAAATATCAATAATTACAAATAAATATTCATATACATTTTGAAATACACCCACCCACCCACACACACATACACATATATATAATTCAATATAGTTATATATATATATATAAATATGTATATAAACACATATAAATATACATAAATATATATCTATACACAGATATATATATATACCCATGTAATATATATAAATAAATATGAATATATTCAAAAATATAAAAATAATAATAAATATCTAAAAATATATAAAATAATAAATACGTTTAAATAAACACACACACAATTGAATATAATTAAATAAAAATTTAAATATGTGTGTATATATATATATATATATATATTTATATACACACAAACACACACACACACACATATACACACACACAAACACACATATAAGGATCTATATATATTCCAAGACAACATATATTCATATATTTAAATATGAATGAAAATAAAAATGAATAATTTTACATACATGTACATAATTACATATAAATAACTATGAATGTAAATAAATATAAATAAATATGTGTTATTCCACAAAGATATATATATATATATATACACATATATGTACTTATATAAATATATAATTAAATATAATTAAATATATATATATATATGTTCACTCAAAGATTTACATATATACATATAAATATATAAATAAATATATATAAATTGGCACACACAAAAATACATTGAGAGATATGAAATTCTTATCTTTTAACTTCCAACACTTAGGAATGACATGATCATGAAGTTTTAACCATTAATTTCATTAAAATTCAATCCTTAACATTCCCATTAGAGACTTATCTAGGATTAACGGAGCCAAGAAGATCAAGGGCAGATAAGACACATACAAAAAATAAATCAGCAAAAGATATACAACCACTACTATTTTAACACCATTATATCCATAGTAATGTAATCAAAGTGAGTAAATTCATACACCACCCAAAAAGAATAAGAAGTTCAAAAATAATGTAGAAATACCATCAAAAGATCTAAACATTGGATTCCTTAAATTAAAACAATGTTTTAGAGGCCTTCATGCCCATTTTTCACTATGAAAAAAATGTGGTATAGGATTTACCTATATCATATTCCATATATCTTATTGTAAACTTCATTTTTATGAGTTATGAAGCATAAACGAACTACTGGATCAATAGTTAAAGACATTTGCTGTTGAACTGTCATTTTCAACATCATATAGGGCATTATTTAAATTTTAATCATTAATTATTACCAAAATTTAATCCAATATTATCATATTTATGTATATTTTAATTTTGACATGATAGGTTACAAACCATAAATGGACACCCGACTCAAAAGCTATGGTTATTTGAAGAAGAATTCCATTTTTTAGATTTTCTCAAATATAAGTTATGTGAGAATGTTTTAACCCCAATATTAATATATATATATATATATATCTGTGTGTGTGTGTGTGCCTTTGTATGTGTATGTGCATGTGTGTGTGTTTAAATATAAATATATAAATATAAATATATTTATTAAATAATAATTACCAATTAATAATTATGAATCAGATAATAATTAATAATTATTAAATTGTTAATAACTATTAATTAATAATTAAGTTAGTTTTAAAATAATGATTCACTAAAAACTATAAATAAATAATAATTAATTTAAAATCTAAATAATGAAGAGTAAATAATTTAAATATAAAGTAATAATTATTTAATAAAAATTAATAATGTTTATTTTTTATTCATTTACATGTAATTCTAATTTTAATTAATTAATAATAATTTTTAATTACCATTAATTTCAAGGTTCTAAAGAAAAAAAATTTTAAAACAAGTAAATAATAAAAAATCACATTTAGTGATAGTTTTATCCAATAAAAAACACTTCTAAATGTTGTTGGTTATTAATAAACCATTTTGAATTAGCTTTGGTATTCTAAACTCACCACTAAAATATAATACTGAAACATTTAGTGATGTTTTTGAAAAATATAAATTGTATTTTCCATGTTGTGGCATGCACGTCCGCAAATCCAAAACAATATTTTCCCAAAAAAATAGACATTTTGGTGGTCCTTACAATAAGTTCTCACTATTTAAAACCCAATCAGCCTAATGGATCTCCCCACCATAAGAATAACCAATTGAAAACAAAACCCAACATACTACAACTATGATTCCTCTAAATCTCATACCCATGTAATCTATACATAATCAATTCACCCATTTAAAAACACCTAATCTATTCGTGGACTATTCTATAAAATAGATCAAACAGTATTACATAATTCAGAAGATTATTTTGAAAACTGGGAAAAAAATTTAATATAGACTAAAACTCACCAATGTTTTAGAATACACCATAGAACACATTTTTTTATCAGAAAAAAATGCAGCTAAAAAGTAAGTTATACAAAAGTTGTATAATCATCGAAAACCCTGTTCTTAATAATTTAATATTTCTCAAAAACCCATTTAATTTTAAAACCATGAGTTTACTGATATTTTTTGTAAAACATACTTATAAAAATAATTTATGAATGCATTATTCCTTTTCATTTTTTTTATTTAGAAAAAATTATATTTTTACTCTGAACAAAAAGAATATAAAAACATTACATATGCCATTAGAACAAAGACAATCAGTAATAAAATCCATAGGAATCACCTCTAACTAAAATTAATATATTACCTTTTAACAATGTATTTGCAATGACATAAAACCCATTTTTAATTTCATCCACTTAATATTTGATCCTATTGAATTATATTTTATTTTATCAATCTCCATATTGATTTATTCCAATATCAAAATTCACAACCCAAGCCCTCACTCAAGAAATAGTTCCTATTCTAAACTCTAATCATCCCCTATAAACTTAGGTTTCAACAAAATCTGTCTTGTCTAGGCATTCTCATGATCTACCACTAATGTGATGACATCCTATATCCACCTCAATCTAAATTTGTCTCAACCAAAAATATACTATGAAACTATTTTTAATTCTTTGCCTTAGTATACTTGAATGATTCCTGATCCAAATCACTACTATATATTAGGTGAATTTATTTATATTCCAGCGTTTAATGACTAGAATTGAGGGCATGAAACACTCATAGGGAAGAAATGACCTAAAAAACTACTCTCAAGGTTCATGACCAAGTTAATTAAAAAATTCCATATGACTTATCTATATCATAGATATACTTAAAAATAATATACATAAAACTCAGATCCAAGAGGAAATCCCATAGTCCCATATATAAAATAAAACAATTTATACTGTTCATACCATCCAACATAATAATATGGAATATATATAATAGTGATTCCTTTAATAACTCAATAGGATGAAAAATTGGATGATATATATACATCACAATAATTGAATAAATTGGTAAATTAAAAATGACTCATATCTTAATTCTCTACAACATGGAAGAAAAAGAACCTCAATATCCATAATACTAGAAATCCCAATAAATACGTCTTACTCTATGATGGTACCTATACCTACAATAAAACATAATTCGTATGAATTTACATCAAAACCCATGTTTTTTTACATGAAATGGGGGTGATTCAATTGAAACATCCGGACTCCCCCAATCACCTTGACTCATTGAGTAATAACGATTAAAAGGATTCATGTGTATGTTTATGTAGTGTTCCACTCAATCCACAAGGACATAACTCATTCATCTTTATTTAATTATATACATGATTTTCATCATGAAAAAGAATCTACACTCATACTGGTACTCAAAGAGGTACTACCCAACATAGGGTATGATTCACCTTCATATAACTAATTAGTAATATAGATCCTTATTCAAATTGGTTATATCATGTAGTCAATCTCATTTTATCAGATGATATTAAAAAGTTCTCTAACCTAATAACTACAAGACCCACACATAGAGTACCTCTATCCCAATATGTGGCCTTGAAATATCGAAACCCAAACTATTATGGGAAATAAAAAATATTTTAATAAATTGAAAATAGGAAATAAAATTGGGGCCAATCGACAATGAAAAATGTAATTCCAAGATTCTTATGAGAGATATTTAAAAGGGTCCATTAATTTAATATAAATTTATATTTTCTATGAAATGCAGTAAGGGTGATAACTTCTGGTTGTATCCCAAAGAGCATTTCTAATCACTCATTATTCATGTTTATGTATCTTATTATTTTTTTAGTTTATTTTAAATATTATAAATAATTAAAATGTCCAAGATTAATTTATGTATATAGAAAATAGAAAATAGAAGTGAAACAACAATACAAGCCACATAAATGTTTTCATGAACAGTGAAAATCATAAGTTGGGATATACTGGTTCATTAATTTATCTAAATATAATTTTTAAAATACAATTGATAAATAAATTACAATTATTCATTAATAATATTCCCATATATATGATATGTAACCTAATATTCCCTGTATATCTTCTCAGCATACTTATTACACCTCCTACAAAGTGGATAATGATACCCATTGCATAGAAGATGCATGTTACTAATCCCCACCAAAATCCATCTTATAATATTCATACCCGATCCCTCTGTATTCCATCATATGTGGTATGATTTGAGACAATGTAACGATAATGTAATTCAACAGAAATTTTATAAGGAGAAGGGGATAAAATTAGATGGTGGAAAATCACCACAACAACTCATGAAAAATAAAATACCCCATCACAAATGGATTAAAAACATTATGAAATACCAACGGGGATTCATTAACACCGTAGAACCTCCCTCAAAATTATATTTTCAAGTTATTACACCACCATCACAGAGTTAGAGAAGATTAATCACTAAATAACTAAAGAAAAATTATAAGAATTTACATTATAATAAAAATACAATATACTTGATTTTAAAAATAAATCCAATGACCAAAATATAGCCCTATACTACTTGTCCTGGTTAAAAATACAAAATGAATAAGAATAAAATAGGGAACTGAGATAAATTAATATTTTTCAATATTTTTTTATGCATGATATATGTTTCTTGATAATTTATACTTACTCTGATACTCTTCATATAATGTTGGATGAGTGGATCTCTTTATGAATTAATGTTCTCAATTCTTATCATTGTTTTTACTCATTCCAAAAACACTCCATGATTTTTTTCTATGATTTTTTAAAGGATGAAATCCATTTAGTAAATATATTAAGGTATTTCATAACATTATTATATAATGATTATGTATGGTATACTCTTATCTTGTATGGAATGTGTTATGAGTTTCAATCTAACAAACAAATTTGCTTCATCCTTCATAAAATTTTTATATTATCCAAAACAATCTTTAATGGAAACCCATTTTACTATTTTTATTGGTTTAATATGAAGATATTTTTATAGATTTTTATTCTTTTGATATGATATGTGGAAATATCATAGCCACTTCACTACCTCTGTTGGGATTTAATGCTATATTAAAATAAATTTGTTGCATTAGATGTGTTCTAAAAATTTATTAGACTAATCTTGATCCTATGTTATACTATAAAAGTGTGTTGGAGTGATACATTGGTATTGTGGTTGTGTTTTATGTGATTAATAGGATAACTAGTGTGTTTTCATGCTATAATAAGAAATTCCATTGTTCCATATCATAGTTTATCTGACTGAACATTGGATTAATAATCAAAGACATGTGGTTTAGCTTCTTAAGTGGTAAAACCATGTACCACCTTGAGTATAAATTTAATAGGTCCATTACAATTATTTTTTCAAGTTTTTTCAATTTTATTCATGATTAATGGCCTCTGATCCTTTATATTTAACACATATTTGAGCATGTATAGGTCTTACCTTCTTTGGGTTCCAGGTGAGCGTGGATTAATATTTTGGTTTGAAAAATATTTTTCCCAACAAAAAATGTTTTCCCTTTTATATGAAAACAAAATATTATGGATGGTGACTCCTAAAAAAACATCAATCATATTTTTTTTTCATATTTTCCATTAACCATTTAAATGAAAAAAATAATTATTCAGTCAAAAAAATCATATTTTAGGTTATTTTTAATTAAAGAGAAAATTATTCCAAACCACTAAATATGTAGTAAAAAATAGTTTGTTATGATAACCACAGTGACATAATCAATGAATTAAAATATGAAAATAGGGGAAAAAGTGGGTTCTATCACATCCTGACAATTCTTTTTTATACTCCTATGAAAAATACATCTACCCAAATTAATATTCGGACAAAATTCTTACCAAGATACCCTTTAATATCATGTTTAAGTACTAGTTCAATGAAGTATAAATGATTCGTGATTCATTAAATTTAATTATAAAAATTTTCATATTCATAAATATATTTCTATTAATCTCATCATTTACAACCCAATTTCACATATCCTTAATAAATCATAAACATGAATTTTAAACATATTTTTCCTATGTTCATTAGAGTAAATTATTCACATTAACTTCCATAAATCATAAAAAATACTCATATTTAACACATTATTACTATCCATTTTGTCGTTGAACATGTTTAATCTCTAATTCTAACAAATCAAAAACTTATCCATTTGATTTAGTTGTAATAATCTGTGGTTATTTGTGATTAATATGCTATGGAAGCAATATTAGGTAGATAAATCATAGATTATTATTTAATTTTATTTATTCATTTTTATTTTTTAATAACAAAAAAATAGTTTTGAAAGTTATAAATAAATATTTTAGTTTGGTTTTAAATATCTTATACTACTATAGTGACAAATATTAGTGAATTTTAACTTAAAATTTATCTCTATTTTTTACACTAGTAGAATAAAAAATTTACCCAATACTAAGTTCATTTGTCTAGTGTATTCATTATCTAATTCAATTAACTTAATACATATACATTTAAAATTCAATTTCTCAGTTAATAACTAGCAATTCCTTATTTATAATGTGATTTTACCTGGTGTAATAATTAATTGGATACTCATTTTAATAAAAAAAACTAAAAAAATAGAAAGAATCAAAACTAAAACAAAATTCAAGTATAAAATCATGTTGATATTATCTTTCTCTTATATGTTAGTATCCATAATTGAAGACCATAAAATAAAGTCTAATAATGATAAAAGGAGTTAAAATAAGAAATATAACATTTTTATTTTCCTAGGATTCCATGTAATTATATTCGATCTTTTTCTTCTATAAAATATATGAAAAAAATTAACATGTAAATTTTATTAATAGTAAATAAAATAAATAAATGGAAGGGAATTAATATGCGGTCATCTCCTAAGTAGAGTTGGGTTATAATTCATATTTTTAGTCAATTGAAATTATTAACCATTGTTAGAAAGTGTGTATGGTTTATGTGATGTGGACCACCACATATGACTCTTATTGATGTCTATATGTGAACAACAAGAGTGGATACACTTACAAGAATGTAAAACAATCCCATCACCTAGAATGATAAGATAATCTAAATTTAAGGCTAATATAAAAATAATTAATGGTTTTCTTTGGATGTTATATTATTCTCTATTTGATGTTATTACTGTTTTTGAGGGTATAGTTTCTTCACCTAAGGACCTATGATCACTTTTATTCATAAATCACCACCCCATTTGTGATTTATTCTTTAAACTCCAACACCATATTGACATTAATGGTAATCTATTCTTAATATTCATCACTTTCTAAGGCTACTAATTATGTTGATCCAGTAATGGAAGCACAAGGTTAATGTGTAGGCATGTTAAAAAATCTAAAACAAAATATTAATGAACCCAATGTTTGGACCAATGCCTTTAATTGATATTCTTACATAAATGGTTATTTTTGGATTGAAACTAGGATAAATATTTTACAGGATTTGAGAAATGTATATTCTTCAAGTGTATCCTCAAATTTTTTTTGTATATATAAGAAGTGGGGGAGAAAATAAGTGTGTCTTGTTTATTCTTTACGACATGTGGATGAAATTCATGGAAGTAATCAGAGTGTTCAATGAGTTACACTACTAATTATTTAAGGAATGTGGGTTAAAGGTACACTTTGATATACACAATGACTTATATAAATTCCCACTCAATGTAATTATATCTTCAAACCTCTCTAATTTATTTGAAATGTAATTATATTTATTTTATTAATAGATGGATGTGAGTTTAAAATAGATTAGAAGTTTTAGAATTCCATATTTAATGAGAAAATGAAATACTTAAATAGTGAATAATAATTAAGTAAACGGTTTATCTCAAATAAAAATTAATCAAAATTTTATGTTTGATTTCCTTTTAAAAGGAAATATGTATCAAATGTAAATTTATATTCTTTTTGGAATTTAGTAAGGTCAATGACGAAAAGTTGACTCTCAAAGTGCCATACCTATCACTCACTAATCATGTTTATGAAACTTATTATTACTATTATATATTTAATAAAAAAAATTTAAAATGGTCAGATTTAAATTTTCATTAGTTAAAATAGAAAATATAAATGATAGGATAATGAAAACAACACTAATGTAATTAATAAGAGAGATAATCCTATTTTTGGCGACATGGATTCCTATACTATCTATTTTTTTTAAAAAGATATATTTTATAAATAAATAAATATCATTAAAATATTACCTCCCCATAATTAATATGAATAACCTAATATTCCTTGGAGATATAATTACCATTATATGAATACCTCCACTATAGTAGTGAATGTTAAACACACTATGGCCAAGGAGTGATACCAACATCCACCCAATCCCATAATACATTGTTCATGACACAACCCATATCATTCCATTTTATATGGGATGTGATGAGATAAGGAAAAGAATAATTTATTTGGTACGTAATCTAATGAGGATGATATTATTTGAGGATATTTTGGACTATAGCCACACAACCTTATGACATACCCCATACACCTTTAGAAATGTAAGAAAAACTTCATGAAATAAGAATTAAGATTCATGAACACCATGAAACCTACCCTGCGATCAAGACCTTATGCATGTACTCTACCATTGTGGAGTTATAGAGTAGGAATGGTGATTAACATACAAATAAGATAAAATAACATTTGTTGTAATAAAAATATAGGATACTATATTCTAAAACAATCCAAAGAAAAAAATACAATCCAAAATTACTCCTCCAACATAAGAATTGGATTAGATTGAGAACTAATGATGGAGACCCATAGAAAAGATTAATGAACCTTATTTTATATTCATTTAATAACATTAATTATAATTAATTATTTTTTACATACTCTTAACATAGATTTTGTTGAAATAATCTAACCTTGTATCCATGGTGTCAACTCATCTCTCAAATGTTACTCCCTCCAAACCCACTAAAACATATATTTTACAGTAATTATAAAATTTAAAAGGAATCAATAAAACTCTATTTTGATAATTCTAGATATTTTTGGATAATGGGTATATATGAAATAATCTTCTCATGGATGTATGGCAGGCTGAGTTATGATACAATAAAATACATTATTTCATTCATCCTATGTTTCCTAAAAGAGACATAATCCTTTTATAATGGAAACACAGTTGATTATTTTATGAAACCAATTTTTCAAAAAATGTTAGATATTTCACTTCTCATATTTCCACATGAGAAAAAATCACATGCGATTATCTACCTATTGTGTGATTTGAGAATAAATTGATGAATTTTTTTCTATGTGCATTGTGTTCAATGATTTTTTATGGTGTTCTAGAGCCTATATTGAACACAAAGGGTGGATTAGAGTGTTATAGGTTCATTAAAAAATAGATTTATGTGAAGAATAATAATCTTAATTTTTTACCTTTCTATAGAAGACAATTCTCTTTACCCCATGGAATTTTCTTTTGGGAAGTCACCTCATCGATAAGTCATGGGATTTTCTTCAGCTCTCTTGAGAAATACCACCCTATATTTACTAACTTATTCCTTCAAGAATCTCTTAACAACACATTTCCAGTGTGATATTGTACCCACCCATTCCTGTGGACTTCTAATCCCTCACCCTTGAACCATATCTGAGAATATGTAGACCTACCCTTCCCATGGTGGTTGCTAAGCTTGGATTTATAATAAAGGGTTAGAACATATTTTTTTCCTAGAAAAATTATTTTTTTCCTTTTAAATGATTTTAGAACACAATACATCAGGGATACTTATAAAACATTAAAAAAATATTTTCACAGTTCATCCATCAATCATTTTGGACAAAATAGGATGATAGAATCACTAAAATTCATATTTTTGGACATTTTAAATTAAAATAAAAAATAATTCCACACTACTAGAAATATAGTAAATGAACATTTTTTATGAAAATTATGTGGATGAAATAAAAAAATTATGACATTAAAATAGGGAAAAATTGCGTTGTTATACTCAAAAGGAAGATAAAATATGTATTTCAAAGAAAAATGAGAGCATAAAATATAAAATAACTATAATCCCACTATAAAAAATGGGATACTAAAGAATACACCCCATCCATATCAAATGGATTTACCATCATTCATGACCTTACCCGTCTCATCTCACTATCCATTTCCATATATACGCATAAGACTACCATTGATCACTTGTATATCTTTCTCAAATACCAAAATTCATCAAAGAGGGTGAATCCCATTACATGATCATAAAAAACATTAGATTCCCATATATCCCATATATGATATCCCACATCATTATCATAATTGTGTTCTATATACTTGATCTACCCTTATCTAAAAATTATAGTAATATTATCTTCACTAGCATATTCATTTGAACAATCCACCCATGACCTTATCATATTCTTTCCTAGGCCCTAAAATCTCAACATACCATATCTGGAAAACCATGATGATGATAAAACATACAGAGCATATAAAACAATATAGAAAAAATTAACTAGTGAACATGACCTCATAAGAAATGTATAAACACAATCCTTGATCCTAGTCACCCAATTTAACATTGTAGAAAATCAACCATTGCTATGGAAGTTAACCACTCTCCTCATCCCCAATGAGGATTAAGAGGGAATCAACTCTCCTCCAAGACAACTAACGTTATATGACCCATTAAGACCCTACCTAGGCTGATAGTTAAGGAGGGTGTTCCACCCCTATCTCATCTCAAATTGTCTAAGTATTCGTGAATAGAACTTTATAGGAATATCACACATTATAAACGAACATATAATAAATAGAGAGACACAAATAAATCCACACATAATATAAATATAATTTCAATGTAGATTAATTATGGAATAACCTAATGTGTTACGGTATGATTTTTATTTTCAAATACTAGAAAATTTAGGATGGAATGAGATTAATTTTGACAAGACCATATAGTGAAACATGACCGTAAAAAAATCAAACCACCATCATCCTCAATACATCATTTCCCATTCCATGTAATTCTTATGCTTTCATAAAATATCCCTTATATCCTCTATTATAAGCGATGAATATATTCATTTGATCAATCCATAAAGTAAAATAGTTGAAAATTAAAAAGGATGTCTTGGTGATTGGGTTCAATATGTTTTAAGAAAATAGGCTACATTGTCTCGATTTAAAAAGTGTATATTTTCGTAGAAATCAATATAACATTATAGTAATGAAATAATAAGGAATAAAATGATTCAAAAATAAAAAACATTCATGACAACAATAAAATAATATATTGTAATAATATATAATAAGATGTTTAAAATTCAAAAATTATAAATTTATCCTCAGTTCCATATAAATTTAAATCCCCACATGATTTTCAATGTTTGAAGATCTATTTGGGTTGTCCAGTGATATAATATAACACGATTGAGTTTCTAGAGGTTGAGTAATGAATATATATTCTACAAGAGGGTTAAGATGATATTTTTTTATCAAACTTTGGGAAATAAAAATTGTTGCAAAAATGAAACTATTGTGCAATACTGCCCTAAATCCAAACCAAAACAACAATACGATACATTTCTTAGGATGCCATGTCCCTTAACACAGAGTTCCAAAAAACGTGGTAAAATCATTCCATATTAAACTTGGACAAATACCATTAACATTACATGGATTTCCATATTCTATCATGACACTTGGTGTTATAGTGAAATAATTTGACCTTTAGTTATCTTACGGTAAACCTTTAACCTTCTTGATTAACCCCCAAAAATGACCACAATTCAATGTTTTCCATCATAAAATAATGCCTCTTTATTATATTAATAGAAAATAACCATTAATAATTACATCAAAAACCATTACACCATAATGAGACATAGACCTTTATGAAACAACATCAATTATTACCCCACTGATAGTCCTTTGAACTCAAATAATTTAAATTATTCAATTGTATAAAACCAAGTCACTATACCCTCTACACCTTGAATTATTTTTAACCCTAAAAAGTATAACTTACCCAAATAAATGAGGGTACTAAGATCAAATTTTACTAACAAAATCCCACAATTCCACTTTAAGGATAACATTGTATAAAAACACACATGCTAATTGCATAAATTGGCCAGAAATACTCTTACCCCATTGGTCTTTAATTCCCACAGGGTATTCCATGAATGTAGAGTCTTCCTCACTATCTATCTCTCCCCATATTCTAACATTTGGTCAATCATGAACATATATCCTCATTTATAAAATGTGGAAAGATATTTGTACTCGATCTAATTATGGGTGAAAATATTATTGATAGAAAACCTATCTTTCCCTAACCAGGATATAGAATGATCTGATAAACTATGTTGATTACATGCATCTCTATCCAAACCTCCATAATCCAATTCACGGTAAGACATCCTTAAAAAAAATTCCACCATTGGAAAACACTAAATTCCTATATTTTCATTATTTTTAGGAAATTTGATGGCTACAGGATATCCATATCTACTTTTGGATCACATGTGCCTCCATTATTAGAAACCATACTAACTTCATCCATATAAAATTTCTTCAACCATATCTATCTGTCTTGTGAGTGATCTATATGGTCTCCCATATAGTCTCTGAAATGGTTACATGATAATTTCAGAGTGGTATATGTTTTTGTATGTGAAATCCACTAAAATTATGTTAAAATCATTTATTTGGATTAAATCCACCACACAATCCCTTAATATATAATCATTAACTTGTATGGTCCTCTCTATAATAATATATATCTATGGGTGTAATGCTCAACCAAATATTTTAATAGAATGACTTTAATAAGCTCCTTTATAATTATTATTTTTATTTAGAATCCTATCCCAAGATAAAATTAAGTGGTATCCCATACAATTAGCTAATCTCAACCATGTACATGAGTTATAATATATGAATTAGAGTCTTGTCATGAATTTGAAGAATGTGAAATAACAATTTCAACTAGTCATTTATCACCCAGAGAGCATCGTGACCATTTTTTGAACATGGAAGTCCCATAATAAAATTAATCTATATTCATCCCAGTAATATTTTTAAAACAAAATGTTTTGAACTAAACCCACCAAAACGAATTTCATAGCCTTCAACATCTGATAGGTGAGAAACTATGATATGAACACTGAAATAATTTATTTTATACCAATCCACAATTTTTTTTTGGAGGTCTTAGTATATTTTAATCATAATGGGATACATGATTAAGGGGGAAGTGTAAAACCCCCTCAACACCTTCTCACACAATGTGATTGGGATTATTTTTCATAATTAAACAGGGATGACATGATCTCTATACTCATAGAATACATTGGGTGAATTTTGTATGGATATGTAGTCATCTATGACATCATAATCAATGTCTTCAAGATGATCTTTCTTCACTGTCCAAATAAGTTGGGTGTTCACCACTATCGATTGAACATTAGTAGAATATTCATCATCCACCAAGGATAACATCACCGAGACAAATAATCATAATCCACCTACCTCAAATGGTCACAAAAATACCTAATAATGGAATCAACCACCTTTTTTACCTTTCTTTATGTATAAACTATATCGAGGAGACATTTCTATAAATTCAAACTATTTTCTCTATCTGACGTCAAGATATCATATATAGAATATACCCTTATGAATCTTGTTCTTTGAATTGAATAAAAACTAATTTCTATGATGGTATTGTCTAAATTTCATCAATTATAATACTATAACATAGTTTTCTATATCAAGGTTTACATAGTTTGTTTCATTAGGTATCATAAACATAGACCCAAAAGTAATCAGTTCCTATATTTATATCAATACATAACCATATATTAATCAAGATTAATCATATAAAAACACAAAATTGATATTATCCTCTAATAACCTCAAACAAACAGTGATCATGAAATTAATCTTTAGTTCTTCAAAAGACCAATAAAACTACTCAAACCTAATTAATTGATTTCCCTTATGGGTAAGGGATTTCAGGGGAGTTTTAATCATTGAAAATTCTATCATTAATATCATTAAATATTTCACCAACCGAAGGAATCTACGCACCTCAAACATATTCATTGAGAGATCTTAAGAAAGTATTATTGAATATTAATGGGGACTATATCTAATCCACCCTCTAAAATAACATAACCTAAAATGTTTATGTCCTTAATCTAAAACTAAAACATCAAGGGGATAACATAGATCTAACTCTATGGATGAAATTCTAATACTATCATCATATTCTCAACATGTTTATCCATTAATTTTAAATAGATGAGTATGTTATTGATGAAGACCCCATGAAATGATCTAGTGAATCCGAGAAGCTTTAGTTAATGAGGCCCAGGAAAAATGTTGGTCTATTTCTCACACTAAATGAAATAACTCTAACAAAAAAATTCGAATATTGATATCTTAAGGCTTTCATTGCGATATCCTCTTCCCAAAATGATTTTTTTGGAAATACCTCTGATAAATATTTGAGAACCACTTAGATATCGATATTTGGTTAAAGAGGTTTTAGATCCTTAACATAGGGAAATTAATATTGGTATTCATTTTTTAGGCGGTGATAGTCACTAAAAATTTTCACACCCCCATCAATATTCTTCTTGAACAATACTGATTCTACATAGTGATCCATTGGTTCTAATAAAACTTGTTCGTTCAAGGTCCTCCTGATATATCTTTAGCTGCTTATGCATAGCTGTAGCCATTTGAAAAGATGAAAAATATATTTGGGTGCTCCTATGGTTCATGTGAATAAGAATTAAAATCACACACTAAAGGGGAAATTTTAAAACATATTCAAAAAATATATCCAGGTTCGAATCTATGACTACAGTAAGATAATAATTTATATAATCTAGTAAAAACAAAAAACATGATTAATTTATGATTAACTAAAACATTTTGTAAATAAGAAATTCTCACCTTACATAAATTACCTAACATATTTGAAGGAAACATTTGATCCAATAGCTCAGTATCACACCACACTCTGAGGATAGTAGTCTATCCTATTATAAAATATGGATGTCCAATCCATACAAAGGATGATGATGTAGGGTTTGATCCTAACCACTATGAGGTCCCATAGAAACCTCTCTCTACTAAATGGAAGTTCAAATATTCATGAGATATGGGTGATTATGAGATCAATCGAATAGTAATCACTAGGAACATAGGATTCTATATGTTCTCATCAATATTTAAAGATCTAACATTCAAAAAAATAATGTCTAATGATTGAATCAATTATTATTGGTCATAATGTGGGAAAATAAATAATTTTGTACCAAAAAAACACATCAAGTGATACATGACTATAAACCTCAATCACCTACACCTAGTTGTGGACTTACCTTCCCTATGTATGATCATTGAGTGGACCACTTAGAAGTGGTGGTGGAAGTGTGTCATATTTTCATACACCTTTGGATTCTCCCTCTGAATTGAAATATTCTGAATTAAAGCCTCCTGCTTCAGGGAAAGCATTCATATAATGTGTAATCCCCTAAACATATCAATTTAAATTTCCCATGGTTCCATCAAGTTTAGAACTATTTCCTTCCTCTCCAAGATGTTGGTTTTCACACTACAAATAAACATGAACTCATCCACAGGAGGCATAGAAAAACCTATCACTTAGATGAACTGATCCTCTATATGGATTTCTTATCAATAGTCATTATATAATGAGCCTAATTTCATCCATCAGAAAATCGTTGTTGATGTCTCACCTCTGGGAAAAAATTTTCTAGGACCCAATGATACCGTTACCTTCACAAGTAATCTCTATATCACTAGAATTTACTCTAATACTCTCACACAGGTGGGAATGTATAGAGTCACAATACCATTTTGGATCTCTCTATAAAGTCCATGGTTAGACATTTGATCATATAGAAACTCATCATAGATTATATCGAGAGAGTACCTCATGAAGTTAGTGATCCTTAATGCATACTCTATCATATACATGTTAAATTACTATAGGTTTATCCACTTAAAGATGTGAACCATAGTTAACATGGATGAGAAATTTTTCTCATTAAATTGTGTTTCAAAATCTAACCACATATGATTTCAATTATCATGGGTATGGATAATCAAGGTATACTAATGAGTCAATGTTTAATAAAGAAATATATATTATAATACAATAATATGATATGTATGTTTTACATACCACATGGAATAGTCGAGTCAACACATCAAACTAGTCTTGAATTGCTCGAGTGTCAAGATCTCCCCATACCCTAGTTGGTCCCTTTTGATAGAACTCATAAAGCACACGAAGCTTACAGAAGTTTTCATCCCATCACACTGTAATCATATGTGTCTCAGGAAATAAGGGATCATCCACTGGAATTGTGGGTGGATCTTTTTCTCACTATACCATAAGTGGAGAATTTACTCTCTACATGCCCAGTGGGGACACCTCGTGATCAGGTTCATAGATAGAAACCTCATCAATTAGATGGTTTATGGCTAGATCAACCAATATTAGAGTGTTTATGTCATGAAAATACCATGAGACCATATATATCTATCTAGATAATGATATCTTACATTAAAAAAGTAAAACCTATGATAATTAATTTATATTTGGAGGGATGAATCAAGAAGGACATGAAAAAAAATCTAAGAACTCCCTGATGAATTTATCATACTGTTTTTATTAAATGATGATATATAGATTTAATTCATGTAACATGTCATTAGAGTCCCAATGAATGGATATATTTTCTATCACAGAAAAATTGGCTTCCCAGGTTTTAAATTTTAACTTGTTAGCCTTAAAAACCATAGTCATAAAATTCTATAATAAATTCTCATGTGACTAATAACTCAAAACTAAATCTCCAAAACAATCCATATTTAATACCAATTTGATATGTAAAACCCCATTAGGACTCTACCTTGGATAATATATAGTTTGATTATGGATCCCTAATCCCTCCTCTAACTGAACAGAGTAAGGTTACTAGAACCATTATGGTATTCACATAATATGGGAGACCATATCCTTAAGATACCTACAGATAGAAAAATATAAAAAAAATATATATTAAAAGTGTAAAAATACCTAGCTATAATATATAAATTTAATGAATACATTCTGAATATCTTGAAAATATAATAAAATTATATCCCCAATTAAGGGGGTAGGACATGTTCCAAAAATCCCCAATATATGAATACATAAAAAACTAGATGAATGAAGACTCCTTGACATACAACTCCTATAAGAAACTATCCCACATCAGTCACTTATAAGAATAATTAATATCATATTCCATTGCTAATTTATCCACTCTTATCACCACTAAACATCCAATCATATGTACATGACATCACACATGTGGGAAAAATTCCCATGCTGGGGTGATTGAATACATACCAGGTAGGACTCACTAATAAAAATTAAGGATAAATAAAAAATTCTTATAAGATAGGTATGAAAATGGTAAAGATAAAAAATATTTACTTTTAAGATAGGGATCATGATATGATTGAGTGTCTCTCTCTTAATATACCAGTTAAACTAAGATCAGTCAACATGAGTGACTAAAAATCCAAATCCAAAAAACACACTTCACTTATCAGAGCCTATTGTGTGAGACCCACACCACTCCAAGGTAAATAATTATGGAAGTGGGAGTACTATCCCTATTATAGGAACCATTAATCATAATGAAACACATAAAAAATGGGAGTAAAAACTCCATAGATAGAGGAAACTACTCCCTAAAAGTGATGGAGATCCAAATTCTATCATCCACGTAATGGACATGCACTTTGTTGTGACCAAGGGAAAACTGAACTAATGCCTAAAATTAGTGGACCAACACTATAACAATGTGTTGGAGTACCAATCTCTATAATGTTTGTGAGGTACACATTCCCTTTCATCAATACACCTCCTTGGGAGTACAAAACCCCCTTTATGATCCAAGCATAATTCCCAAGCCCAATAACAACCATACCAGTCTAAATAACTGAAATTATTGAAAATAAATCCAAGAAAATGTCAAATAGTTGAACGGATCACATAATTATATTCTCCATGGAAAACAATCAAGATATGATTTTTTTATATTTTCGATACATAATCCATGTTATGTAAAAATTACTATAAAAGAATCATAATAGGTTATGCTCTTCTAGGACTGTGAACTAGCTATAGTTCAATATGTACTATCACATTGAAATTATCACACATTGATATCACATTGCAATAAAGAACCACTTTCCAAATACAATGCCTCTATTCTGTTAATAGATATGACATTTTTATTTTCACTATGTTTGAGTTATTTACTCTATGGTACAACACAAAATCACATCATAGAAATCCAATAAACAGATCACCGGATACCTCATACTCAGTGGTGTGATTATCTAAACTAAAAATACAAACTATTTATATGAGAAGGTCATAATGAAACAAAAAATGTTCCAGTATAATTCTCCCCATAAAAGAATAAAAAATTTAAATGTTTATGAGTTATATCCAGACATGTCCAACCATGAGGCAACATGAAACTAAAGAAAACAATATTTCAGTTATCATCATTCAATAAATACATCTATTTATATTTCATTGTACAATTATTTTGGAATATAGTTGGTATAATTTTTCATCTGTTATAGTGAATTACATTCTATCTATCCAAAAAGAATACAATGGGGTGAATTTGAAGAGGATGTATTGGAGGTAGGTTTCACTAAACAATATAACAATAGGATTCAAGGAAGTAGTTTCAAAGTGAGATATTATCAAAGAAATATAAATAAATTTGATGAGATGAAATTGACTGGAACGTGATGAAGTTATAGTAAAAAAGATAATAGGACATATCACAATAATAATATAAAAATAACATCTGATAAGATAATAAAAAACTACTATATTATAATCTACCCATTGATGTTGGAAAAATATGCCCCTAGAGTACTCTCAGAGATCAATACAAGAGAACAGATGGTTGAAGAGCCATTCAGAACATCCATGAATCCAAAATTACACCAGAGAGTGCCCAGACGTTGAGTGAAGAAAATAAAATCTAAGAGATAATGAATTTGATAGATATTTACATGAAAATATGATACATCATAATCAAGGAACCAATAAAATAGTTTGGAAAAAAATACCCAAAGATAGACCAAACCATGATACAATAGAGACAACCACACTGAAATTACTATTCGTTAAATGAGGTAAAAAACCACGAGACATTTAAATACATCAAAACCTCTATTTAAATTGATCAATTACCATTAACATTTCATGTCTTGACAATGTTGTTGCATATAAGATGGTATCCTGAAACAATACATGAACCTCTATTTATCAAAATGTTCCCCTGATGCCTCCTCTATAATCCACCAGCAACTACTATAGTGCAATGCTGAATTTCATAGTTTGATACCTCCTACATAAGACTAATCCAAAATAACCACTTCTCATTAACCAATATCCCATAATATATCAATGAATTTGTAACACTCGTGGTTTAATGAAACATATCATACAACAATGATCTACCTCAAGGAAAAAAATTAAGGATTAAAATAAAAATTATGGATTGCAACACCAACAAAGAAACGACGATACCCACTCACTTCTAATTCATATATCACTATTCCAATAATGGATTTTCAGAATATTGGGACTCCCTAAAATAAATTCAATACAATCCAGAAATCAAAATAATTTTGGGACTATCACCAAACATTTTTGTTATGGAAAATGAAAATTTTATTTCAATAATGACCTTAGGATGAAAACCAGTCATCACGAATTTATAATATTTCTTGATTATTTATGGTAAGAAGTATTGATAATCCCTTGAATTATGCATTACATATAACCATATCCCATGGTCATCCCATGACCTGATCTCACACTAGCATTATGTAATGACAAGAAGTTATTGTAATCAATAAGAATGATTTATTATAATGAAATAATTGAAAACATATATCAATAAAAAATAAAAATAGGAAATTATATTAATACTAATAAATAAAACTAGTACATTAAAAAAGTTAATTCAAAAAAACAACATAATATTACACCGAAGGACTATACTCGAAAAGAAATTACAAATATATGAGGAACATTAATATTATGAAGAAAAAATAAATGTAGGAATAATTATAATATATAATTGGTTATAATAATGATCTTAGGATTTTAGAATGAATTTTATACATAAGGGGTAATATGACAGTTGAAATATAACCATTTGGATCTGGTCGCTGGAACCTAATTGTTGGAAATCAAATTTTTGTAGTTGTAATGAAACAAATACTTATGAAATTTTCTAGTGAAATGAATAAAATAATTTTATAATAATATAATTAATAAAGAAAGAAATATATATTAATTAATTAATAGTAATATAGTTTTTTTCCAATTTAACTTTTTTATTATCAGATCACTATTGAGGGAAAATTCAGAAACCATAACGTTCAACTAGAAATGACTCCATAAAAATACATAACATATTCATTGAAACATAAATTGAGACTATTATAGACCTTATCCCTAAATAATATCCAAGATAACGTACATACCTATGTTTCTGGATCTTCCCTTATAAATTATTCAATGCAGTACGTCATTTTCTCCCATGATTGATTGTACTCTTAGTAGTTGATCCTCCATTCATTAAAACAACTTACCAGGATTAGATCCTATTTATCAATCCATTCAGTCTGCTTAGTATTGGTCTCTACATGAAGCATCGTCCAATCATTCTATTCAATTCCTCTTATGTGGATTTGATAAGAAAGACCTTCTCCATCATATCTTCTCCCGAATTTTCTAGGACTTCTTATGGGTCATTGTTATTGGACTTCTCCATCTTTTTCTCAAGAGGCCGATCACCCCTAGAATTCATAGTCTTGCCCGAACCCTGGCTAAGACCATCCTTCTCAGAATTTCCATGCACAACATTAGAATCAGTAGTTAGGCTTTCCATTTCTTTTGGTTTGATTTTTTTATTGATCTAGTCTATATTGGTTTTGGTAAGGAAGAATAATCCTTGCATCATTTGTTATTCCTCCCATTGTTTAAGTTGAAGCTTTCGCATCCTATTCGGATTTTGTAACTTTATTCTTTCTCGGGCTATAAAAACTTTGAGAATGTTTACCACCTACATGATACTCATAAAAATAACCAAGGGACTCATCCATAGAGTCACCACCATCAGAAACTACCCCCTCTGTAGGGACCTGTCCCAGTTGGACACCTTCTTGATCATTGGCCGCCCCTTCGATTTCCAATCCTGCAAATTGGTTGTTGGTTGGGATGAAAACATGAACCTAACTGGTCTCACCTTCAAATTTATGACTCACCAAACCTTCCATAGTACACTTCTGTGAGAGGTTTTGACCCCTAACACTTCTGTTCTCCCACACTACCTCCAAAGGCAGATCAAGAGGTGCTTCCAAAAGCACTGAGTTCATTTTGGTGATCAGAGCCCCATATCCATGGTTTATCTTGACCCCCATGGTCATGAAGCCATCACCAACCTCTACTACTTCATTCTCAGACCCTATTTTCAAGTCTTATTTCAGCCGATCAAGGAACACACTCACCTTGGGGTTTGATGGTAGCCAGTGTTGATTCTTCTGCATTGCGCTATCTCTTACTGCGGATTCTTCAGCCGCTTCAACTCCAAACTGTCCAACTCTTCCATCATCCTGGATCATACCTCCAACACTTGGATCAACAGCCAAATCCTTCGAGCCTTCACCAGCGACAACCACCCTTCGGTCCAGCCTCGCATCTGCTTTATTCTTACTCTCACACGTACAGACCATCATATCATGACCCAAATTCTTACAAGAAGAAAAATAATCCACCCCTGACTCAAATATCACATGCTTCTGGTAGCAGAAATCCTCTCCAACATCAATCCACAAAAATCAGCCAGCATCCTCGACACATCAACTTAAACACAAATGAGAGGAGAAATAGGATGACACATAGCCCAAGTCATGATATCCGAGCAGAGTTAACTCTCGACCATGTTCCCTAACATGTGAATGATGGATGGATTTTGAAATGGGATAGGTAGGTCCAAGAATCATACCCAAATAGTCATTGTTGGGGAGTCCCGACGCATATGAATTTTGTAGCACCACATGAACAGAAAGTACTTGGCTTCATTTAAGCTGTAAGGGGCCAAGGACCATGCATGAATCAGGTCTTCTTCCGAAGTGATACAAATCATGATATGTCGGCCATCTAAAAGACCAACCATAGAACGATCCTAAAGACCCCAAGATTCGAAAATTAACCTATCAAACGATTCCACCAAAGTTCGATGAGCCATGAATATGGTGACCAACATCAGTCGAAGAAGAGACGAAGCTTCATTGAACTCCGAAATTGAGAGAGGAAGTTGCGGACTTCCATTGAATAACTCGAGGACCTTAGGGAAAATCGAAATCTGAAGAAACACATGTAGAAGATCAGGATTAGAGAAGGGAGAGAAGGCATGAATCAGTGCTCCATCATAGGATGACAAGGATCCCTCCCCCGTCAGAGGGGGAGGGATGGGTGCGGCCACCATAAAATTAATAGTAATATAGTTACACATATATGTATTTGAACAAAAGAAATATTTTCTAGAAGAAATATTTTCTAATTGTGTTGCACTAAACTCATTATTTTGAATTACAAAAACTGTTTAATTATGAAATTATAGTTATCAAATAATGAAAATTGTTTTCAAGAAAAAGAAATTAAATTTGAAAACAACACATTGAAATTAACCGATGGCCTTTTTTAATAATATTCGTAGACTATGAAAATTTATACTAAATAATAAAATATGGTAAGAATGTATAATATATATTATTACATAATAATTATGTATAAATTATATAATAATTAATATAATATAATAGAAAATAATAAATAAAATATTTTATTAATATAATTTATTTTAAGGAATTAAAATGCTTTTAAAAAACCATTAATATCTTTCCAAAGTATTGAATATGAATTAAGGGTTCAAGAAAATATTTTGGTGAAAATTCAATTTACATGGAAAAAGATATATCAAATTACGGTTTTCAATTCTAAAACATAAATATTTTCAAAACCGTTTATTAAATTTAAAAACCATAATTAAAAACCATTTTATGTTAATGATTTTTAATTTTCTATACCCCATATTTCCATAGAATATGTTTACAATCCATAATAATTTACAACAAATACCCAAATAATATCCCATTACACATCATTCAAAATCATTTGAGTATGATTATCCTCTAATTTTATCCTCCAACAATCCCTCTATGTATTTTTTTAGGTTCTGTGGTTCTATTCTCATGATATGAAGAACCTACATCTCATTCTTAGGGTCCATAACCTCTTCCCTTTTCTTAATTGTGTATTTATTTCCAATTCATTTTTATTTCATTATGAATTTTTTTTCTATATTACTATAAATCAATTGTTATATTATCAATTATATATCACCATTAACTATTATTATACTACATTCATAAATCATTATAATTCTAAAACATTCCCAAAGATGTAAAATCATCCTAAATTTTGGTGGAGGGTATAGTTTTCTAGGAAAATACATCCTTTTATAGATACTTAAATGTGGATGCATTTGTGGATTATATATACCTAGGTGTAGTGAATATTAAATAGTCTAGTTTAGTATCAATTTGATCTTTTCTCAATACAAAATATATGAGATTTAACATTATGTATGACTACACACTCCTGGGGAATATGCTTTGGATAATTTATATTCTCCTTAATAACCATAACAATGGATTTGATTATATTTATATAGGTTCTTGTTCATAATAATTTTGGTCTCCCAGATTTTCAAATAAATTATATTTACTTACCAAACACATTGGTAATCCTAATTTCTATAAAGTACCCAATAACTAATAAACTGTATTCAACACATGATATGGGTAGTTCTTTTGAACATTATGAATCCCCAATTATTCACTATTTGAGTTAAGGGATTTCACATGGACATCATTATTAATTATTATTTTTGGGAGAAATAAGGATAATCCATATAATAATTTTTATATACCATATAGTCTTGTGTCGAATGTTTCTTCATGAAATTATTCCATATATTTCTATGTTGTCCATCCTTGAAAATTATACCACATAAAACCCATTATAAATCAATATAGGACTGAATGAAGAATAATTTTATGTGATGTGTGGGGACATGAGTTATATATCCTCCCAATGTATTGGTATGACTCATGAGACTACTAATAAAGTTAAATGTGGTCATCCTTATAGTTTATATAAGATTTCATTGAAGAAGGTGTTGATGATATGATTATCGTGTCAAAAATTATACATTCCAAAATATTTAATTATTATATGATTATTTTCACATTACATTCCTCTTTAATGCATGGATTATGTTATTAATATGTATTCATTAATATGGAATCATTTGTTCCATTTATATTTCTCACCCCATGTTAGCTTCTCCTGTCTGCTACCCCTTACTGAGATTTTGAGACCACCTTTTTTGATTTCTTAATTATCTAGGTAATGAAGTAGAATAATTTTATTATTATAAATATGGATAAAACTAATAAATAATTATTTTTCATAAAATTTTGTTATTCTCCATGATTTAATTTAATTTTTATCTATTTTGTCTCATAAGGAATACTAAACTTTGATCATCGGAATAAAATACCTTTTATTCTGATTACCATGTAATAATTATCACACCATATTTAGATGACTAGGGTTAGGGGTGTTATAGTTGGTATATGAGTAATGTTTCATGCAGTCCAAGGAAAAAATATTTAATAAAACATAGGAAAATTACAAATATTATTCCTCTAGAAAATTATTGATATTATTCAAGAATGGTTTTACATGAATAAGACTATATATTTTGAAAACATGATATATAAGTCTTGAATTATATATTATTAATTTATAATATTACTAAATAATACATTAAATTTAATAGATAGTGGAACCTACTAAAAGAAATGGAGACAAATCGAGCAATATTGAACAATCTATAAATTGTTTGGAAAATCAAGTTAATGTAGTTACTGTTAGGGATGAAAAAAATATTAGTATACAATGTAAGTTGAATTAGGTGATGAAAAAAGACTTTCCCATATAGAGTAACCTATTTCCCATTAACACGAACCACCTTTATTAGAAGGTTTTATGAGGAAATGAACTACATCATTCAGTGGGACCACTAATCCCACGGTGGAAGATCAATGGATTATGTTTTCTGAGAAGATATTTATGGATTTGGGGTATAATGATAAAGAAAAAATTATTATGGATGTATGTAATTTAAGGGGAGACACTGGACATTGGTGGTCCCTGATTCAATATATTAAGAAGGAATTTGATATAGAATACATGGAGTGTAGGACATTTAAACTGAAGTTTCTAGAATAATATTTTATTTGTGAGGAATTTGATGAGTTGGAATGGATCTTTTTAAACATAAAATAATGGAAAAAAAGAAACAATGGATGAGTATGAGTCTATTTTCACATGATTTGAATGGTATGTTGAAGCATATCTCTGAGACACATAATATAATATTTATTAATTCTTTTATGGTTTGAAGTAATTTATTTGAAGATTATTTGTCTCTCAAATATTTTCTTCATATAATGATATTTTAATAAGTGATATGAAGACTATGAAGGGAATTTTAAAAATATTTATTATAAAAGTAAAGTATAAGAATAAGAGGATAGATAATCACCAAGTTGGAAGAAAATCTATAAAAGAAAAAAGGGAAGGGTGGATTCCCATAAATAAAATAAATATGGGAAGAAACACATGGGAAACAACATAAAGTGGTTTGTTATATTCCATAATTTGAGAGAGAAATGTTAGAAAGCTCATTAGTGTGAATGAAAGACAAAAGTATACAATGTGAAATTCATTAACTACCAGGATATGGAGCATTAATATAATTAATGTACTCATAAACAAAGGAGTATTCCATAAAATAATCCTATAGAGAAGTGATAATATATTTCCACAACTATTGCTAATGTTAATGATACAAATGATGTTATATTTGGTACGTTTATTATAAACTCAATGGTCACTAATATATTATTTTATTTTGGTTTTAGTAATTCATTTATATGATACATGTTTTCAAATAATATTCCATCACCACCTGATGCATTAAGGAATTATTTTTCTGTTACAATGCTGACGAGTACATTGATTACAATAATTATATATCAAGAAATTGAAAGAAGAATGAATTGATGTTTTTTAGTTGTTAATTTAATTTTCATACCCATGGTGGGTTTTTATTTAATATTAGGGATGGATTGGTTCCTAAGTTATAAATAAGGAATATATTATTAGGTGAATGAAGTTTGAATTAGAGGGGAAATTATAGAAATTGTTTTTTTCAAATGGATGATTTCATTACCTAACACTTTTCTAGAACCACCACCAGTAGCTCATCACACTAAAATACCAGGGGAAGATATTGAGGAAATTAAATCTATGATGGATAATGTGGTTTTGTGACTAGAAGATTTAAAAATTTAATTGGAATATTTTGATGTATGTTATGATTAATTACCTATATTTATCCCTGATTGAGATGAAAATTTTTTTATTAGTATTTAAACTGATGTGATACCTATATCTAAGCTTTCATATAATATTTATATAGTGGAGTTTGTTTATTTGGAGAATAAATTACATTAAATACCTGAAAATGGTTTCATTCACTCATGTGTTTCATCATGTGGAGTAGTAGTTTTATCTCTGATGAAGAAGGAGGAATCACTAAGGCTAATCAGTTATTATAGAGATATCACTGGAATTACTGTAAAGCATATGAAAAAATTGACTCTAATTTATAAATTCTTCAATACTATTCACGTGGATAGATACTTCCCAAATATTTTTTATCATTCTAGTCACCATATGTTAACGTTTTTGTAGGAAGATATTCTAAAGACAATATTTCTAACGAGTTATGGTAATTTTGAGTTTACACTATTTCATTTGGTCTTAACTAGTGCTTTTAATTTTTTTATACACTTAATTAATAGAATATGTAAGGATTTTCATGATATATCTATTGTGTAATTTATTAATGAACACCTCATATACTATAATAGTTATGAAGAGAATGAAACACATTAGTGCCTTGTTCTTGAGGGTTTGAAAAAATGGTGTCATATGATAAATTCAATAAACATGAATGTTGGATTAGATAATTATTTTCATAGACATATTATATTCAAGGTAGGTATATTTATTGATCCTAAGAAAGTAAAGGTTTTCATAGAATGTAGATTAACTACCATAATTGATGTAATACAATGTTTTATGGGATTAATTGTGTATAATTAGTGGTTTTTTAAAATACTTACTTGATTAGATAATATGTTAACCATAATAACATGTAAGGGGGTTAAATTAACTAGGACAAAGTGGTGTGAATATATTTCTAATGAATGGATGAGGATATTTGTAAATTCACCTATATTCAAACTACCATATGGTAAATATATGGTTATAATTTATAGTGATTCATCAAGGAAGGATCTTAGTTGTGTTATTATGCTAAATGATAGAGTGGTCTCTTATGAATCTAGAAAGATCAAGACTCATGGGGTGAATTATCTAACCCATTATATGGAGTTGGTGGTGGTGATAATTTGTATAATGATATGAATTAAATACCTCTATTGAGAGAGATATATGATATACACACCAATAATTTGGGTTTGAAATATTTATTTAACTATAAATATATTAATATGAAGAAAGGGATATGGTTTTAAAAAATAAATGAATATTATTGTTCTATACATTTTAATATTGGGAATTAAAACAAGTTATTATATGATATGTGTATAAAACACCATGGTTTCTTATCCCTGATGAGGGTGGACAATGATCCCATTATCAAGGATTCAATATGTATAGAAATGGATGTTATAATAGAACAATAAACATAATTCTTATTCCATGAAACTACATAACTATTTTTATTAGAGAGGATTATGAAACCCAAATATTATGACAGGTCCTTACAAAAAAATGTGGTACATGCAATGAAATTAAAAATAGAAGATTTTAATATTTGGTGATGATTTTTTTACAGCATAGTATGTGGTTATGTTTTCCATCAATACAAAAGATAAATAAAGATTATTGTAATTAATGTTATTCTGAAAATATCACAATACATCCTTGAAAAATTAAAATGTATTGGGATATCTGACAAAATTTCTAGTGGGGAAATGTGATGTGAGAGATTTCAGTATACATTTATTGTGCTTGGGATAGTAATAGGTGAAGGCTAAAATAAAACAACCCATGGGTTTTATGTATCCTTTATCTGTATGAGTTTTGAAGTGGGATAATCTTACCAATTATTTTTTCAATGGGATTCTCGATACATCGATGGTGTATAATTTATTATTGGATATTTTTTATATCCTTAACAATTTCTCACATTTCCTAACAATTGAAGAATTTTTTTCACCGGAAATTATTTCTAAGATATATACAAATGATATTTTGAGACTAAATGGATCATTATTATCTAAGTCAATAATCATGACCAAAGGATTAAATCAATATTTTGACGGAGTCTTTAGAAGGCTTTTAATACAGTACTTAATATTAGAAAAACATTTCACCCTTAAACTGATGGGAAGTACAAAAGGACTATATGAACATTGAATGGTATGCTAAGGTAATTTTATATTGACCTCGTAGAAATATTGTACTGGTATTTATTTCTAGTGGAGTTTTGATACATTAATAATTAAAAATCTAACATTAAATTGGTTCCATAATAAGCCATGCATAGAAAGAGATGTCAGACTCTATCATGTAAAGATGAAGTTGGAGAAATCAAATTATTTGGTCTATAATTTATGTTAGAAACATAATATTACATATGGTCCATAAAAATTTTTTTTTCTCAATGTAGAAAGGATGTTTATGTAGATAAATGATGAAAAGTTATTTAATTCCAAGTTAGAGGCCATTTCTATTTATCACCATGTAAAGGTGATATGATATTTGAGAAAAAAATGGAAGATAAGACAATGTTATATTGTATATTTTTTAATATTATAGTGGGTTAGAGATGTGAAATATCATTTTCCCATTCGACTAAGCCTTTGCAAAGTTCATAATGTATTTCACGTATCACATTCAAGGAAGAATATGCAAGAACATTCCTTTGATCTAATGAAAAATCATGTTCAGATGAAACATTTATTTTCAAATAATAAAAACCCAATTTAAAGTATTAATATGAGGGAGAATGTGTGAGGAATATAATTACTTATCTAGTGAAGGTTCTTTGGAGGAAACAGCTCTTGGAAGAGGCTACATATGTTTCATCAAATGAACCGACGAAGGCTTATCCACAGTTGTTTATAGATATTTTTAAATTATTAAGGATCAAATTTTAATAATAGGGGAAAATTTAATACTCTTTCTATTATATTAATTAATGATAATTATTTATTGAAAATTAATAAAATAAAAAATAGAGTATTACAGTAGAAAACATGGAAATTATTTTTTTAATAGAAACCAAAATTAGTACCCTAAAACATGTAATGATGTGATGAAAACTATAATATTGAACTCTAGAGGATCATAATTAATAATTATAAACATTTATATGAGAAACATATATATTATGAATTTAAATTTATAAATTTCATGTCCATATGAAAATTTTAAATTCAATAAAAAATTTATTATTTCATTACTAGATGTGGAAAACATTGATCGATGATTCAAAATAGAATTATGAGAGTTGGAACATCATAATGTGATACTTGTAGAAATGGAATGAGGCTCAAAATATATCTCTATTTTTCATGGGGTCCTCTAGAGATTTGAGTTATGTTATGTCGATTTTGGAGGTTTTTTCCTAGGGATCACAGTTTAAGGTGAAATGTTTAGGGGAAACCATGCGACTCCATTAATATAATGGAATATTGAGTTGTTTTTCATTAGATCTTGTATTGATTGAATTGATAGATTAAGATTAAGGGAAAAATTCTTGATGGTGTAGATAAAAACATGTATGAATTGATTCAGGGTTTCAGAGCCACCCATATGGTTAGAAAACAATTTAGTAAACCATGCGACTAAACTATCCATGCTAAAATTCTTGGATGGAGAACCATCATCATAGTTTGTGAAAAAGTCTGAATAATAGTTAGTCAAAACCATGTGGACAATTAGAAAGGGGAAAATTTACTACCCCCTTTCATTTTTTGTGGTGGGGAAACTCCCCTTCTCTTTTATCCATCCCTCCCACGAGCCGACCTCCATTTTCCATTTATTCCCTTGATCAACATACTTAAAGAGAAGTTATTTGAAAATTTATATCAATCACTAAAGATGAATATAAACATTACTTGATCTTGGTCCATCCTCCCCCTACCACGATAATTTTCCTCTATACTTTTTAGGAATTTGATGCTGATTCCACCATAGGATTGTAGAATCAGATGATTCTCAAGGGGATTTTTTACTACGTGAATAGAGGACCTTTCTTAGATAAATTTATCACACCACAACAAGGCATTTTATTTGGGTATTTAAAAAAAGAGTTATTCAAATAATGTGGTATTAAATTAAATTAATGTTTCATTTTTCTTTATGGGTTAGGTATTTCTCTCAAATAAATGTTAGGAATATGTCATGGGTCATTGGGTAGTGATTGATTGGGGTTCTAGTGAGACTAGGTCAACAAATGAGCATATAGGATTTTATAAATAGTTAAATTAAAATATATAAATATTTGTTATAATTATTCTATTAAATTAGAAAATTAAAATACGGTTATAATTAATTAATTTGGGTGTTTGTTTTTGAGAGAAGGCTTTAGTTTCATAGATAAATGCCATATAATCTGGGAAATCCTTAGAGAGAGTTGTCGAGCTACATTGAAATGGGGATTCACTTGAGATTAAGGTATCTAGTCCTTATGCACATACCATTTCACTTTTATGAATTTTTTTCTGTGCATATGGTATGCATGAACCCACCGCATTATACAATTTCACAATATAAAATAATTAATGATGTTAAAAAAATCCCTTGAATGATTTTCACAAGGTTCCAAGGGCCTATATTTTCCCTTATTTATAGGCAAGATATCTTAGGCTCTGGTGCACATGGATTTAATTTGGAATGGATAGTACATAGTGCCCCAATGACAGTTGGCCATGTGTTCCCTATGTAAAGAGGTGTGATGAAATGGGATGCATATCCAAGGTGTTTCCATGATATAAACCCTAGAGCCATTGATATCATTGGGATAACTATGGGTGACTATCCCTACCCCACTAGTACATGATCACTTGGGTGGTTATACCCTGTGATACTAGTTGTGGTGTCAGGAATTCTGCCCGACCATAGATGCATGTGAATGGGAATTTGATTATGGACATATACCTATTATGACTTTCCTAGGATGCCAAGGAGACCTCAACAAGGACCAAGGGGACCCTTGGAGGTTCCCCTATGACTTCCAATACTAGAAAGAGTGTGGAATTTTGAATAATTTTAGACAGCAACATGTGTCTCTTTGGATCCCATACATAAGATATAAGCTTGAAGGATTGTAGAATTAGGCAATGAGATTAAGAGTACATCAAAAACCTACACTACACTTATGAACTCATATTTTTTTTTGTGAAACTATGGATTTATTGATGTTTTATATGGGACATAGCCTTTGGGACACACATGATGTGATAGTGATTTTTGGATTCCCAGAGGTACTTCATAGGCTTTGAATTTGGATCCATATATTAAATTTATGTTATATGACTTGGATGTGATGATATAATTTGGGATGAAAAGATTTTATTCCTAGGATATATTTGTCAAGCCATTAATAATTCCCATGGTTCTAGGATCTGACCCCAGATTCTTATGTGATACTGTGGGTTCCCTAGGTCTATGGGATTCCTAATGTCTCTAGTATAAACAGATTAATGATTATTTTATTATTATCACTATTATAATGAGATACATATGTCATAAATAATATCTGACTAGTCGAGCAAGATGGCATGACTCATAATAGATACGGAGTTCTAGGATAACTAGGATTTGACTAGTTCATACAGTGACATAGAGGATGAACTTTGGGTTTGTGAACATTGATATTATCGAATATTAGATTAAATTAATTTATGATCTTATAATTTTGAGAGATTCCAAGGAATAAAAGGACCATACAATTAAGATATTTATAAAAGAGATCATTTTCCATTTCATCTTGAGATTTAGGGTTTCCATGGTTACACTAAATGATTTTATTTTTATAATGTTTTCATGATAACATGACAATCTCAAAGACACCCTAGTAATGGATAAATAAGGTATGGTGGATCTGAGTCAAGGTCCTAAGTATTAAAACTAGTTACTGGTAAGGTGGAATGACTTGGATCCCCTTGGTGGTTGTAGTTGGCATGATCATCATGACGGAATTAGAGAAAACCCAACCCTTGATGAATGAGGTTGGATGGTGGTTATTTATTTTTACCTAGTTTATTTATTTATTTTAGTTAATAATATGACATTAAGATTCAACAAATATACTATTTATGTAAAACAGAATTTGAGGGATTCCCAACTTAGTTATGTACCCACACATTACTCTGGTGGCCACTGAACTTTGTTACCCATACATATCTATAACTTTTTTTAAAAATATGTAGGACAAAGGACTAGAATAACATGGTTGAGTGGGAATTTTTGGTTGAGGTTGGAAATTGGGATGAGTTAAGGATAGATGTGGTCATAGATCCAGTTTCTTTTGTTTTATTTTTTACTATTATGTATATATAATTATTCTAGTGGTCGGTAAGATGTATATATGAGATAAGTATTTAGTAATTTTCTACATTTAATTTATTATTAATATGTGTTTATATTTATTTCCTTCTAATTTAATTTTATTTTTAGATGTATGATACCTTAATATTATTTAAAGTAATATTAACTCTGATAACGAGATATAGTCTCCCCATAGTACTACCCTATACCCATGCTGCTAGTCGGCTTCCTCTGGCATAAGGGTAGGTGTGCCTGAGGTATTGTGATTAACTAGGTAGGAGCACCAGTGGAGAGTCTTATAGATAGATATGTGATAAAAACAAACATTTAATAGGAATGGTAACTAAGGAGATGATATGAAGGAACTCAATAGGTGAGAATGAAGTATTTATATAAGGGGTAATATGAACATTGGAATATAACTGATGGAATTTTACTGTTGGAATCTAACTATTAGAATCCTGACCATTGAAAAATAAATGCAACAACTATTCATGAATGTGTGTTGTAAATTGAATAAAATAAGTTTTTAATCATATAATTATTGTTTAAATAAATTTATATTAATTAATAAATAGTTATATAATTACACAAACATAACTTAGAACAAAAATAAAATTTATTAGTAGAATGGGTTTCTGATTTTTTTAGCACCAAACACTTATGTTTTAAATAAATTAAGTGTTTTATTTTTAAATTCTATTTATTTTATTAATTCTTTTTATAATGTGGGAATTAAATTTGAAACTAGCATATCTAAATTATAAAAAATTTATTTTTTTAATAATTTCATAGATGAAGAATTTTCACACTAAATAGTTAGATACAGTAAGAATATATGATATGTATTATGGAATAATTATGTTTTATAAATGATAAAATAATTAATATAAGATAACTTAAGACAAAAAATAACATATTTTATTAATATAATGTGTTTTAATGAAATAAGATAATTTACAAACCCATAAAAACATTCAAAATTATATGATATAAGTTAAGGTTTTAAAAAAAACATTTTTAAAAAAACATATATTCCTATGTGAAAAGAAATATTAAATAATGAATTTCAGATCTAAAAATCAAATATTTCAAAAACCATAACTTTAATGTAAAAAATGAGGAGTCAAAACCATGATAAAACTAATTGTTTTCAATTTGTACATTCAATATTTTCAGAAAATTTGTATATAAATTAATAAACGATACTCCCTTATCTACTATAAACACCCATCAATTCTCCCATTACTCTTAAAAAAAATCCTTTTAGCATGAAAAATCCATCAATTTCTTAATCATTAATCCTACAAGGAGTTCTTATGGTTCTATGGTGCTATTCTCAAGCTATAAGATTCCACTTTTCATGGTATGTGTACCTAATCTCTTGTCATTCCTTAATATTATTTTTTTCAAATTTATTTTCATTTTAATGTGAAAAATTATTGTTAACCATTTATATAGATCCATTGTTATATTTTAATTAACAGATCACTATTCCCTCTCATTATACTGCATTCAAAATTCATTAAAATGAACAAACATTATTGTAGCTGTAAAACCATCCTAAATTTTGGTAAATTATTGTGTGCATTTTTTTCCCAAAAACTCAAATATTTTTTTTGGATAATTTAATGTGTATATGTCCAAAAAATAGATGAAAGTAGAGGTAATCAACCTAAAAAATATTTTAGTATATTAACTCAATCTTCACTGAGTGGAAAATGAGTTAGCTGAAGACTAAAAACATGGATAGATCCTCTAAAAGGATATACATTAGATAATTCATATGATTCTTACAAACAAAAATGAAGGTTTTTTATTTTATTTATTTATTTATTTATTCATATTTTTGTTGGTCACCCATAATTTCAAATAAATTCTTCATACAACACAAAATCATTAACAATCCTAATTTTTGTAAAGTTTTCTTAACTAAAAATCTATGTTCATCACATGATAAGGGTACTTATTTGAATAATGTGAATCCATAAATAATCCATTTATGTGTCAATGGATTTCACCTAGTCATTATAAATAATTATTTTTGTGGGAAAATAATCTAATAATTTATATAATCAATTATTTTATACTCTAATATCTTGTGTGATAAATTTCAATGAGAAATTATGACATGTATTTCCACATTAGTCATCTGTGAACATTTGAAAAAGTATAGCCTATTATCATTCTGTATATGATGAAATAAATTTAAATTTAATGTGATTTGGGGAGATCATAATTACATACCTTCTCAGGGCACTTGAAGGACTAATCAGATAGCTAATATAGGGTAATGGGAACATCTTTACCAATTATGAATCATTTCTCAACATAACACCTCAAAAATATGTCTATGAGGATCAACATTATGAATTCCAAAAATTTCAATTATTATGTTATTATTTTCCTATTCATTTCCTATACCATCCATGGAATTTGTTTTTGACTTGTATTAATTAATATAGATTCATATTTTCCTATTATATTACTTATCACGTGTTAACTTCCATTATACACTACCACTTTTTAAGAAGTTGAGATCACCCTTTAATTTTGTTTCATAGTTCCCCAGGTAATTAAGTGTAATCCAATGTGTGATTAATCAAATGGATATCAATAAGAAAAAAATTTCTTTTAATGAAATGTTGTAATTCACCATGATTTAGTGTATTTTTTAGTATCCAGTCTACTGAGGAATACGAAACATTGACCTTTGGAATATAATCACTATTATTTTTACTTCCATGAAATAAATAACTCTAAAGCTATTAGAGACAATGGTTTGGGGTGTTACACATTGATCACTCATGAAGCATCACTACGGATCACTCGGCCTATCTCAAATAAGTTGCGAATAAAAATATTCCTAGACTCTATGAGAGGATAAAATGATACTTCCTAGGGTACTATGAAAAAACCATCATCGAGAATCATACTAAACCTCATTTCTTAGTTTATCCAAACCATAAAATGAGTGAACATTCTATCTTTTATATATTATTATACATAAAAATTTAGTAGAATATAATGTACAAGACATCCATCAATGGAAAAAGATCATAAATGAGCACATACATTTAAAAATGAACATCAAATTTATGAGGTCAATTTAGAGGAACTATTCATCATGAAAAGATCTATAAGATTTAATTTAAAATATAAGTCATGAATTTATACTAAAAATCATTGGAAATTTATCACATTCTACCTTTTCACATATTATTCCCATGGATAATATCCTAGAAGAAATCATACTTTGAAAAATATTTATTCTTTCCTTTAAAATTAAATTTTAAATCCACAATTCCATTTTAAATGATATTTAAAAGTATTAACTATATTATCATCATAAATAAATTTACATAATAACTCACCATACCAATAAATCCATATTATAAGATAATAAAACTAATTTTATATAAGAAGTACAAGATAAATGATTTAAGAAAATCTATAGAGTTCATTGAGTATTATGAAAATGATATTAGAGTATGAAATTTATAATTTAATATCATTATATTTTATACAATATTGATAACTATAATAATAAGGGTTCATGTGTATAAAATAAATAGTATAATAGTCCATAAAAGTTAAAAAAATAATAAAAAAAGAATAAATTTCACCTAACTTGAATCATAATTCATGTAATTATAATAGATCATGATGAACACCTTTAAGATATTAAGTACCAATAAGATCATTAAACATACAATAATTAATAACTAAAATATATAATAGACAACCATAAACATCCTAATTTCAATAAAACTCACTAAAAAGTATTATAAAACCAAAACTATGAACAACGAGGTGTAGGGAACTCGCACGATACACATGAGGTTATATTAAGAAAAGTTCTCAATTTATAAACCCAATTAAAAATTAAGTCTCACATTTTTATGATGATATCCAATTGTAAATAATTTGGGTGAGGTATATCATGATAAACTACGTGAAAAAAGAGAGTCCACCCTTCTCATTCCTCCTTTAGTAACCATTGAAAAAATCCATATGTTTTTTCTTGAGATTGTATGATGCCTAAATGAAATCATAAAATTAAATCCCAAGGATACCAAACAACACCCAAATAAAATATAAGAGGATAATAATGGAAAATTAATAGAGGGATTCTATTCTAACTAATATGATAAAATGAACTAGAAAGAAACATATTAATGGGAGAAGAAGGGGTTAGGGGAATATTGGGAGGGGAGGTCCAGCCTTCCATATATGTGGACTACTAAGGATAGAACAAAATAGTGGTGTTATTAAAATAAAAAGAGGAATGATGTATTTTATCAATTAGAGAAAAGGTTTGGGGACCATCAAGGGCCTGATTTTATTTCCCTTGCCACCCAATGGGCCACATGTACATGTTGGAACCCCACCGCACATCAATTTTCTAGGATAGTGTTAATAGATCAGTAGTCATTCTGAAGGGTACATGGTGGCCAACATTGTTTACTTAGTGAATATTAACTACCACCTTCCAACTCTTTGAAATTTTTCAAATGACTACAATATCCTTACTTTAATATGAATCTTAAATTAAATATTAATAATTCAGTAGTTCCATTAGAATCTGACCATTACAAAAATTAATTAAAATCAAAAAATTGGTTATCACCTAGAATAATAGTATCATGGTGTATATGAGATTTTTTGATGGGGAGTACTGGTATGATTATACTCAATATGTTGAATCATTATTATTTATTCATTGTTGATTGGTTATACCCACACACATGAGAGATGAGTTTATATTGAAGTTTTACTCTTCAAGAAGGTTCATTCATTTTGGTCTAAATAATATATACCAAGGTTTATAATGTTATTATTGGATATGAGGTAATAAGGGTGATATATTTATTTATTTCATGATGTATCAAGTGATATAATTTGAAGGTTAAACATAAAATACAAATAGTTAGTTTATAAATATAACCCATTTGTATATGAAATTTGGATAACATCATGATGAAAATTATTTGCGAATTACCCAGATCTTCCAGGGGAATTGATAAAGTGTATGTTTTTTATTGTCTGATAAAGTAGACCACATTTTCTACATACTAGAGATTTGGTTAGTGAATTAATTGGGATGGTTTTATTTTTTAGGAATTGGTTTGATAACATATAGTTCTATGTTTTATTTTATCTAATCAAGTTGATAGACTTGTTACTCATTTTTAGAGATACATTTAGATGTATTTTGGTACCAAGGTGAAGTTAAGTGTAACATATCATGCAAAAAATAATGGGAAATATGAGCATACTATCATGGTAATGATTGATATGTAACACATGTTCATATTACATTTTTCTATACATTGTGAGGATCATATAGAGATAATTAATTTTTCTAAAAAATAAAACTATCATACATCAATTTAGATGAAAATATTTAAGTAATTATGTAGTAAAAATTTTATATTACATATTTATTTGATATATATGGGTGAATCATATTTGGTGAGGACTTTTATATTTAAATGACTACTGATTAGGAAAAAAATGAACAATAAATTTTTTTATAACAAAAATATGAGATATAATCATATTTTGACAAAAGATGGTGATCAGTGGATTTTGGAATGGATGATAATGTAAAGAAATCAGGTTTTACCATGGATGGTACATTAAAGAATTTCCTAATAGGGTAATTTAACATCTTAATATATAAATTATTTTGAAATACAATATTGTATTAGAGAGGATTCACATTGGTTAACTCTTAGAACATGGTGTCATGGAATTCATGATATATGTTTTTCATATCAGTTGATTAAATATATATTAGATCACGTAAATGTAATCAGGTTTGGTGATGTAAAATTGAATTTGGATAAATTGATTAAGGAGTATATTATTCATATTATAGACCATATAACAAGGTAAATATATAATAAAATGATACTTTACGTGTTGGTTCTAATGTCTCATAAATTATTATGTCCGATTTAAATTATATTCTATCATTTCATATCTAATTGGGTGAGTTATGAGTGGTTGGTATTTTTTGTGGGTACACCATTTGAAATAAATATAAGGAACCATTAGAGAAAATTGGAGGTATATTAATCCCACTAGAAGGTCGGTGGGATCTCACCATAACTCTGGTTGGAGAAGAAGAAGATAAATGTCTTGGTTCCCCACTAGATCCCTGATGGTGGTCCAATAGAAATCCTATGTCCCATTACATTTCTAGCGAGAAACTAGTGAAATGATGATTAGAAACATAACCCTCAATATGTGAGTTGGGATATTTTTGTAATTATATCATAAAATTATAATAAATTTATTCCCTTATGATCCTCTAAATATTCACGAAAAAAGTATTATCCCAATGGTATTATTCACAATTTTGTCTCAAAACAAATAGTTTGAAGATAGATTGAGATGATGTCAATTGTGTTAGAACCCTTAAGGTATATATAATATGATTGAGATTTTAATATTTAATTTTTCTATTATAGATTATTTTTTCAAATAACCCTAATTTTGAGGGTTTGTGTAAGATTACTATATTTTCGTTGATTGTAGTTGACTTAGTAAACACCCTTATGTAACTGAGAAACATGATACATCAGGTAGATAGTCATTAAACTATTTTTGAATTTACATGGCACTAAATGAACTATTATGGATATGGGTGGGTGGGTGTGAATGTGATTGATATTTTACATTCATTAAATAAATGAAGTATGTTCTAAATGGTAGAATTGATCTTGAGTATGTGGTTTTTGAATATTCAAGTTCTATTATGACCAAACCATGGTATGTGTAGGGGTTTTGGTTAGGTTTTTTTACATAGGTCATCTAATAATGGGATGAGTTTTCTAATAATTTCTATGGAATGGAGGGATTATTTTATTTACAAACAGGTATGTGCAATGACCATATTCATTTAATAAGTTGATGTGATTTGAGGATGGTTAATAAGAAATAGTTGAGATGAGTTCAGATGTGAGAGAAACAAATCAGTTAAAATGCTTAAAAATGATGATTTGAAATAATGTGTCTTAGAATGTGTGAATATATATTTTTTAGACATGGATGTTTATATTTTATTAGTATATTAGATGTTAGAATATTGAGATAGGAATGAGGTCAACCAATGAGGCCACACTATATGCATATGGTATGGTTCAGTATTATGACCTCTCTTGGTTGTGTTTTCTAAACATGATTTCTGGTATATTATGAATTGCTCGTGATTTGTTTCCTATTATAGAAGATGGATATGTCATGAATGACGCATTCTATATTTCTTATATGGGAGTTTTTTTGTGTTACAAATTAATTATTATCTATCTCCTAAACTGAGGATTGTTATTTTATGAAAACATTATTATCTAGTTTCTATACCTAATGATGGATATTTTATGCTCTCTTAATAATCTATTTTTTATGTGGGATGTTAGTTATATTACACCTTTTTTAATATCCAATACTTATTATGGGATATTAAAGTTTCATTGGTATGTGATCACTTTTCCTATAACACTGGATAATGGAGGAATGAATAAGATTTATAAAAGCCTCATTAGAAACACTAATGGAAAAATCACCCATACCAATGGTTTGGAACGATTGTTATAGGCCCCCAAAACGTTGGTATGGACTATAATAATAATTTGGGGAGCTATTGGGTGATTTTTCATGGGGAAAGACCTTTCCCAAAAGTTTTCAAATAGTTCGAATAGGTCTTTCCCACCGGTTTTCCCAACGGTTTGAGGAAACCATTGGGATATGAAAATATATAAAAAAGAGTTCCAGTGGAGGTTTGAACCCAGAACCTCCATGTTATATATCAATGTCTTTACCACTATCCAAGAGTATACATTGTGAATATATTTAGATATATATATATATATGTAATTTATATATTGATTTATTTGATGAAATTCGATAAATGTAATCATAAAAAATGATGCCACCTATCCCAATGGTTTTTCCAAACCATTAGAAAATGTGGAATCAAAGTGGAATTTTCCAAATGATTTGGCCAAACGGTTGGTAAATCCATACCCTTTCCCAATGGTTTGGCCAAAACATTGGGAAAAGTTGCCTCAAAGTGGACTTTTTCCAACATCTTGGCCAAACCATTGGGAAAGCCATACCCTTTTCCAACAGTTTTGGAAAACTGTTAGGAAAAGTGACCTCAATGTGGGATTTTTCCAACGGTTTGGCCAAACCGTTGGGAAAGGGGACCTATACCAATGGTTCTTACAAACACTTGGTATAAATGCATTGGTATAGGTCATATTTCTAGTAGAGAAAGAATTTATTTAATTTGGATCTTTATTGATTTACTTTTATTGTTTATAATGATTAAACGTACTTATATACACTACTAATGTTTTTCTAATGTACTATTGGTTGCATCATTCAATTTTTTATAAATACACCATGTCCATGCATCTTAGTGGAAATGGATAATTCATTAATAGGGAAACTGGTAATAGTACGACCCTTATATAAGGAGGCTTATGAGAAGAATATTTTCACAAAGATTGAGGTGACACTAAGACATACATTGGGATAATTGTTTAAAAGATCATCTATTATTTTGTTATTCCTTTTTATATAGAAATTATTAATATACTATATATGGTGAATATATATTGACTGAATTTTTATGAATATGAGTTTATTTTGTTATTTCTCATGAAGTAATTTTTATGATTATCGTGAATATGTGATCATATAAATTTTATTGATATATTTAGTAAAAATATATATAAGTTGATGGGTCTTTAGCCGTAATCGGGGTAGAATGTGGAAATATACCATATATAACCATGGTTAAAAAAATAAATATGGATATATGGTACCTATACCAATGGGTAAATGTGTCCATGTCTATAGTCTATCCATTACACTCTGATGAATAATTATTTCAGCAATAATGGTGTGGGAAAGGGCTATGGCCTCTATAAACCATGGAAAATTATAATAGGTGTTCTAGGAAAGGTATATATCCATGGTTGGCTATGGGCCATGGTCGTTGGTATCATTGTAATGGGATACAACCACATTTGACTTAGACCATTGATGTATCCCTTTTCAGTGACACGTACACCCATGACCTCCAACCAACCAAGGAATTAGGATACAACTGGAATCCTAATAATAATTTATTTATATTATTAGTAAATTATAAATATTTATTATTGTGTACATATATATGTGCATATATTTATACATATAGTCCATTGTAGTTTAGTGGTAATGTGTTAGATGAATTGTTGGCTTGGTTTTAGGATTAAATCATACTGTTATATTTTTTTCAATGTCTATTACCAAATTTAGATGTGACTGTGGCCCTAAGGGACCCTCCTAAAAGAGGTTATTGTTACAAAAATAGTCTTGAAAACCATATCCTATAGGTATAGAATTAATTTCTACTATTTTTTGTTTATTATTGATTCCAATTTTGTTTTTGTTGGATGGTATGGTATTTAAGTCATAGTAAAACCAATTTATTGTTGTAACCCTTCCTACTAATTTTAATCCTATCATATATAATGAGGAATGCATGAGGCTATGTATCACACTATAATGAACATCGTAAAATATTATAGGGAATTAATAATGAAATTATTTCCCTTTTTCATGATTTATTATTTTGGGGGATGATATATTGGTAATATGATCATTAGGAATCCAGTTGGAAGCTATGATTGTGTCTAAAAAAACCCTATATAATTGAAACTAAATATTTTAAGGTAGTGGGAATGATGTTAATTATTTTTAGGATATGGTTTCTTTTATTTTTATGAGGTGATATTTTGTGTTATGGTTATTACTAATTTTATATTACACAACATTATAGGAGAGTGGGTGTTCATGCAATATATTTAGAACATAGGTTTACATGTTATGGTTTCCTTATATATGACTAGAAATGTTATTCAAAATGAAATCATTCCTAATAAAATTCACAATATAATTTAATTCATGTTTTCATAAAAAAATTAATGGTGTTATCCAAATTATCATGCATAATAAGTATATCTTTTTACTAATTTGATATATCAACAATGTATATTAATGTACATTCAATGTGATCATACAACCAAGAAAAATTCAGTTTTAATGTTCTATAACCAAAGAGATTTTATCCCCATGGAATTATATCATAATATTAGTAGTTTTATTGGGATGTTGGACTATGAGTAAGGTTATTATCATGGTTTATTCTTGCTAATACACAAATTTTATAAAGAATTTAGTTGTTTTGAAATGCTTATAAATAAAACATTTAAAATTTAAGAATTTATTCATTGATGAGATCATATTATGTTATCTAGAAAAAGGGTAAATGATGTTCCTATGGTGGAAAATATTATTGTCATATCCCATTTCAGTAAGAATGATTGGGAGAACATGCTCAAGAGTTTATTAAAATACCCCAAGAAGAATAGCCTCTTTATTTGTGTGGTTTATGTCTTGTTATAATGGGAGTTAGAGGACTTCACTAGATAATTCCTCATAGATCATCCTCTAACCTTTCAAGGCGCATGAGTACCTTTAGATAATATGGATTGGATCGATTTTATTGTGATCAAATTTATTATTACTGAGGAACCCAATCAATCACGGGTGAAGCTAGTTATATTTTGGCTTCATGCACAATTAGAGAGATAGTTGGTTGTGACATATTAGTTATAGATACAAGAGGATTTATCATTAGAGGCATTCAATGACATATTAATTAATTATTTCTTTTGTAAGGTTTTTAATATCTATTATGTAAAAAAATTTATGGAGACCCATTAGGGGTATTATCAGTTACTGAATATACTACACAACTTTATAATCATATATTTTAAATTCATCACTGGCCAAGAATAATGACTAGAAATACAATATATTTTATAATAGACTTTGACAATATATGATGGAATAGTTGAGGATGTTTAACCCAACATCATATTTTGAAGTGGTCTATAAGGATCATATTATAGAGAATAGACATGTGGAAAGTAATGTTGTAATATTTTTTTATTATTTCCCAAGTAGTGTCCCTTCTAATATATATAGTGGTAACTAATGTTTTTGGAAGAGTCTATCTATGTTGATGTGATAGAGTGACAAGAGGTTTCCAAGATAGGTAGTAGGTGTATCACTACATCCATTAAATAGATCTCTAGTTATATGTTATCAGTATATGAGGCCAATTAATTTCAATAACTCTTGTCTTAACACACCAAGGGAGTGTCAAAATTTTGATAGGATAAAGAACCATTAATTATTTTGTTGTAGGATTATACATTAGGGTTTAGTTTGAGGATTTTTTTAGACTCAAACATCAAAATCATGATGAGGTTGTATGCAACTAACTAATATCTGAGCTTTATATGGGGGATACAAGGTAGATCAAGATGAGGACCCAAGGGGTTTAAAATGAAAGTTCCTCATGGGTTAGTTACTTAGGTAATTTTTGGACTTTAGTTACATGTCCATAGATCTTATATTGGTAGGATTTTCATACTGGACTAGATTGTAGAATTTGGGGTAGAAGGTATTTGAATTGTATTATGTATGGTTCTAGAATATTATACTATTTTCGATTCATTGTTTTATATATGAGGGAATCAAACTTTTTTGTATACATATTTGTCATTTGTTTTCAGGTTCCCATTATCATATTCTTTTAGCCTTTTGACTGTAGATAAAAATATAGGGAATATGAGAGATTATATTAATAGATACAATGTGTTTCAAAATGGTTGTGGGATTTGATAAATTATAGGATTTCTTCATCCAGGATATAACCAGATAAAATTTTAGATTCCTCAAGGATTAGATTTTGTAATTTTGGGTTCATAATGATCATCGATGGAGGCATTTTTTCTTTCACATCACTCATACGTGATGAGAACACTTTTTCATGTGAATGGTACTTCTAGGCTAGAAGAGTTGGAATTAATAATAGAATTTGAGAGACATTATAGTAACGATTCACAATATTGTCATTTTTAGCTATGAAAGTGGTGGATCCATGTAATATTCCTCTTATAGTGAACCATTTACATGAAATAATCCTTGATTACTTCTTAGAACTTCATCCTCAGAGGGATATAGTGTCCATAATTGATCTCCTACATTATTTTGAGTCCATATAGACAAATTATTATCATATGGAATGGGATATGTATAGTGAGATAAATGTAAATTTGATGGATATTATAGTGATGTGTTTTGTACAATTGATTACAATTATTTTGGGTGACTTTATTTTTTCACCAAGAAAAGTGCATGTTTTTTGAGATTTTTTATGTATTATATGATATTGAATCCTATTGTGATAATGAATTTGAATCCATTTCCATTAACATATAACCTATTTTATAATTTCCATGGTCATTAATGGTTCTCTAGGATTCAGTTTTGTTTGAGGATTGATCATATACAATTTACTACTAAAAAATATACCATCAATGAAATTTTAGAGCATTTTTAGGTTACTTGATTTCATGGTGATGTCATACATGTTAATGGTTACTATAGTAGTGTCCAAGATTATAATGAATTATTTTATCTATCCCAATATATAATCCATTATATCACATTATACTAATCATATTTTTTCAACTTCTCAGACCCAGTATTTGTGTACTGAGAATCTTGAGATTTATTGAGTACTCTTCATGTGGATTGTCTATTTTTCAAACTCTCAATGTTCTAATTATGAATTATAGAGTTGTTCTTCATTCGGAATGTAAAATATCATTTGGGAATTTTCATTAACTTAGAAAAAGGACATGTTATGGAACATTAAGCTATATCAATGAATGTGTTTTCAATCAATGGTTTTCTTATATTCATGAAGAATTGTAGATGATTAATTTGAGATTTATATCTCTTGGTAACACTTATGAATAGCCTAACTGTGAATAGGGTGGAATTCTAGTGGACTGATCTTTGTGAAGAAACTTTCATAAGTCGAATCAAATAATAAAATATAATTCAATTCTATTTCTACGAAACCCAAGGAATGGTTGAAGAATATATTATGACACCTAGGGAGTGAGTGAAGTAGTCCTAATGATGTATGAGGACCGCGTGGTAACTTATGGGTCTCTTCATCCATGACCCCATGAGCAATACAACCATAGCCATGATATTTTGTGGTCTATGACCTATATTATTTGGGCCACTATAACTTTGGGGATGCTTTTTCAGTCCATAGATACCATATTAACCTATGATATATGTTCCCATAATGAAACATAAACTCACCATAGAATATTTGGTTTTAGTACATTTAGATGCTTGATTTTGATATATCTTATACCTGGAAGAAGGGGGACTTTATAAAAAATATCTTAACATGAAGACTCAACATTAGGTGGGTCGAAAAATACTATTTATGGTGGAGGATTATGAGTCATTTTATAGATTAGAGGTTGAATATGATAGAGGGAAAAAAGGCTATGAATTTTTCTCCCCTAGATTTCAGTTTATCTCTAGTTCATTATGTGGGAATTATAGAATTCTAAGTCATATTTTTCCACCATGTGAGAAATTATCCTTGGTCAAAAGTTTTTTCTATGATGGACCCAATATTATTATGGGTTAATTTATATCCATGATGGGGTGGTAGTTCCAAACCTTAAAAGGGATATATTAATGATGGAATCACACAACTCTTGATTGGTTGTTTGCCCAATGATGATGAAGATGTACCATTATATGAGGTTCAATTTATAATATTATAGTGTAAGGAGGGAAATCTCTTGTTATGTGGCTCACTATCTCGTATAGTAGAGGATAATGGTTGGACACCAATGACTAAGTGGGTTTCTTCAGACACTTACAATTACTTAATAGAATTTAGATGACATGACCATGGACATTATGATTTGTATTCCAGTAATTATAAATGACTGTGGTGTGGTATATGTTATGTTAGGCAAGTTGAAAAAGGTAACCTAATTATTATCTATCCAAGAGATCTAGTTTGTGGATGAGCTAGGAAAATTTTACGTAAGGGAGATATTATGTTTTAAAGTGATACTTATAAGTATTTTAGCACATTGAGATGTTAGTTTTACTCCTTGATTTTGGAAATGTTTATAGAAAGATATAAGAACTCAACTAAAGATGAGTATGATATACGACCTATAGACAAATGAGTAGTATGAGTGGTTTATTTTCACACTAAAGGATATGATTAGATCATATATTCTATAACTCAATGGTGTATGGGATTCCAGTATATTATTTTTAGAGTTTTCATACAATAATAAACTATCAGAATTAAATAGAAATGGATCCTTATGAGTCCTAATATCATCATCCATCCACTAACACTTACATTATAATAAGGTAGACAAGTTAGTGATAATTAGGACATTCCTAGTATATGATACCATTGATAGAGTATTGTTGATTATAAACAACCTCTTTACCACATAGAATAGGAATAACTAAAATATTAACTAGTGCTAATGATCGTTGGAGTTCACCAAGGGTAACTAGGTATTCAAATATGAATCATTTCAGTTATGGAATTATTGATTGATGAAGAAAGGTAATATAAAAAAATACATTTTTATTCCTTTTGATATGTTAGAGAGATTTGATATCACATTATTTTGAAAATATATTCCTCTAAGACATTTGCATATGAATGAATTTTTTCCCATATTGACAATCTAGAAGTATAATATAGATCCTACACATGTGATTGAAGCCAATATTGTAAAATTGGATGCATGATCATATTTTGAGACGAAGTTGGCATGGATTATAAATTATACTGAATTTTGATTCCTGGAAATTTGATTCCTCAAGGGAATTATTTATGAAAACACATGAATACTGATGAAAATACATTGTATGTGGGGTCAAATATGCAATCATAATGTCTAGGTTTTTTCAATAAGGTTCATTAGAGATTTTTTTGAGGTAAATACACTATAGGGGGAATTTTATAATACATTATAAATTTTTTGTTCTGTTTAAAATTAAATTCATTCATTTAATATGTAATTAAATTATTTTTGACATGGGGAGGATTTAAATGAATATTGAGGTAGGAAATAAATAAGGAGGTGGAACCTATAGAACTAGTCGTTAGAAAAATACACCCTCTAGGAGGATAGTGAGATTAAAAAAACACCTTGATAGAGTAGTATGAGGGAAGAATACCCATGTTCCCCAGCAAACCACAGGTGAAGTTCCATTGAAAATATTGTGCTCTTCTAAAGTTTCTTTTGAATCATAGGGGAAATTGTTGTATTATTTCTAAATAAATGTTTATGTTTTAATACGTATGCATTGATATTTATGGAGACATGCCAAATTTTTGATGTATCATCCTATCACTTCAATACATATATATTCATTTAAATAACACAAAGTAGGATATATTTCACTACATGAAATAAAAAAGGTCATAATATATTATTAAATAAAATAACTCATTTTTAAAATGTTTTTATTATTATATATGATATATCTATATTATATTTAAAATATTATATTTATTTAAATTTGAATTTTTTATTAAATAATATTAGAAATGTGTAATGTTTATGAAGGTCATTTTTCAATAAAATAACCTTATATTGATATTTTTTATATATTTAATGATAAATATATACTTTTATAGAATTATAATTATAAAATTTTCACATTATTTTTCAATTTAAAATACCAAAATAAGAATTGTTATAATTTTTGAAATTTTTTGGGAATATTTTATTTTTAGGTAAACAGTGAAATAATGGGTTTGGATAATTTTATATCTAAAGACAATATTATCATAACAGAATAATGAAAAAACAAAAAACCCCCATTATATCTAATGTTTTAAATGTTTATTTACCTTTTTTAATATATCATGATTAGAAACCCATGAATATAATTTATGAATATAAATAGTATTTAATTATAAATATTTTTTTGATATAATATATGTTTTTATTTTTTTGAAAATTTTATATCACATAAAAACAGATCTAGATTAAATAGATTCTAAACTAGGATTCATAACATTGAATTTTAGTTGGATGGGTCCTCTTATATTTTATAATAATAAATTTATTACTATGATTAATATACAATTAATACTTATTAGTGATTAAGTGAGTAATCAGACATACCTCAAATTTTCCGATGTTTACATCAATTTTAAACCTTCATGAAACCCTTATTATTTTCTAATGTCATACCCACATGTCCCACCAACCATACCACACCAAACACAAACAGATTTCATTCACTTGCATTATTTCCCCTTACATAACATTCTTTATATGGAAAGTTCCCCTTTTCCACTTATAAATAGACACCACATCCAGCCCTTCCATAATTCACCTCACAATATAATTAATCTTTGAAATATTTCATTACTACCTCTCCCCTATTTGATTAAAATGACCTCAATCATCTGATCACAATAAGACATCATATCTCTTCTAATTTTAACAAGACTTCCATGAGAAGGCTCAATGTATTGATGATGAAATGACACATTTATTAACATTTAGTTTTTAATCTTTAGATATTATACAAGAAATAATATATTATATAAATTATATAATGATAATTTATTACATTAAATTTTATTCCTTCCTTAAAAACCATTCAATAAATATAAATTTCATCATGCGTATGTGCGTACTACCACCTCCATGCATGATGTAAACTATTTTTCATCACCATGTTGCATGAAAGGATAAGAAATTATTTCAAATGAATAATCATTGTACTTATAACATGATTATGATCATAAAATGATAAATAATTTCACTTCCTATATCCATTATATTTTATGTAAATGGAATGGGGTTTTTAGGTGTACATGTAGATAACCACCTACACATGAATAACACATTTCATTTTCAGTTATCCCCTATCATGGATGATTTTAATTTTTTTGTGTTATAAAATAATATTTTAAAAAATATTGATAATAAAAATGTTTTTTTAAACTTATCCATGGTCATCATGTTTATATAATCATGTAAAAATAAACGAAATCATATTAGGTAACCGACTAGAGGGGAAAATATTTAAAAAATGAAAAACGTATACCAATAAATGGACTATAAAATACTAATTATAAATGAATAGGGTAATTATTTATAGTTCTAATGAACTTATTTTAATTATAAATTGTGATAATTATAGGAGAAGAATAATTTTATACATAAAGGTAAGGGTTTTATGTTACAACACCCTTCATTGTTAAACATGTTCTATTATACAAAAATTTTATTTTAAATTATGTATATACAAACAATTTAAAATATAATATAATTAATTACACTTAATCATGATATTTTAACATCATATTAAATATCTATTTCTTTTAAGGTGTTGGTATAATAATGTTTTTTTGTTGTAAGGGGTTTCTTCTTCTTTTAAGGCTTCCTTAATTGAAAGAAATTTTACATTATGGACTAATTTAATTTTATATGATCTATATACTACCAAATTATTATGTTATCATGAAATACTAGAAAGGTCCAGATCAGACAAAAGTCTGATCTATGTTATCATGAAATATATTTCAATAATAGTATTTGATGTTTATTTTAATGATCTTTAAGCTTCAATTATATTGATTAAAATGTTACTCAAGACATAATTGTTTTCATGACCAAAGTCCATTTTTTAGGGAGACAAAAAATCCCTTCCTGTTTTTGATATTCTGGGTATATTTTTCATAAATATTTTTACCAAGAGATATAGTTTCTCTTTTATATGGTGGTAATAGTTATTTTCATTAATATCCACCCCTTTTATGATACACTTAATTAAATAAAATAAAAATGTTGATAATAAGAACTCTGGTTTTTTCTAATGGAATTTTTTTCCATGTCCATGATTCACCTGTCAAAAGTGTTACTTAAAACCCAAAATATGTTTCACTAAAAGATACCATAATTTTCCCTCAACATATTTACAAATTAATGTTTTGTTAACCTTTTTAAAATGTTGTTTTCATAAAAATATATTTAATGTTTTTAACATGTTATTTATTGATTGTTTTTAAATAAGGATTATTTTCAAGAAATGTTGAAAATGATTTAAAAAGTGTTCTAGAAAGACTATTTTAAATATATTTTCATCTATGTTTACTTTTAGTAAAAATATTTTAAAGTACGAACTTTTAAATTTTTTTCCACGTGGGAGAATTTTTATAGAAAGAATATGTTTTACATGATTATGTATAAACATATATTTCTACAAGATTTTTTCTGTATGATATTCTACTATATGGTTTTAGGTTTATAAAAATGAAATTATTATTCTAAGGGTTTAGTAAAATAATCATGTTAAAATATTTTCAAAGGAAAATGGATATTATTATTTTTTAATAAAATAACCTAATTCTTATAAGACTATTATTTATCAACTTTTTTTCTTGATATGGTGTGTTATTAAAATGATACAATTTACCTTCATTGATTGGATGGATTATGAGTGTCCCTTTTCTCCTTTGTGGTATAATACATCAATGTTTTTATCTTAATTAATAATCCACTTGTATAGGATATATTTACTTCCAAATAATTTCCCCTATAAATTCCCTACCATCCATTACTAGATTCATTGGGGTACACCAATATTCTTAAAAATATGATTTATTGGGGAAATTTTTTTCTAAAAAAAATATCCATTTCCAACATGGTGAAAATATGATATGCGCAATTATATTTATTGATTGGTATTTTCTTGAAATGATTATTCAATTATTAGATATCCATTTATTATCTACGGTATTACTATGAAATGTTTGTTGATGAGATCATGAATGCCTCCTTAGGTAACTACATGAAATAGATATAGAATCTATTTTATTTGAATGCGTTTTCAAGATATAATAATTGAATCAATGTGAAACACATATGATTGATTGTTATTACATCATGGGTGGGACTAGAATTATATATCCCTCCGATTCATTGGGTTCTATTTCTATATAATTAGATATCATAGTGCATGGGAAATGAGACTAGATAACCCTGATACTGGGAAGATATCCTAGCTATATACGTTATCTTATTGTAGAAGGGATCCTTGATTCATTTTTATAATTCCGTGTTTATGTAGTTTATCTATTCCTATGATTCCATGATCTTATAATACAATCATTATTATTCTATAATGTTATGTTATCATTTATCATGTATTTATTACATGCTCTTTTATGATATAATGATATGCCTTTTGACAAGTACATATTAGCTCACCATTGTGCAATACTTTAATTCTACCCTTATTGTGCATCTAATCTAACATTTTCATAGGTTTACATTTCATCATGTTATGAAAGAATATATTATTTATTAGAAACCTAGAAGTGTACATTATATAATGATTTTCTTTATGCTGATAAAGAATTATTGATTAATTAACTTTTTATATAATGGGAAAATTCCCATTTTTTGAAAATATTTGAAATTCAGTAGTTTATGCTTGGTACTATTTCTCAAAAACTATATCCTAAAAGGGATATGAATTGAAAATGTGTTAAAAATAATGTAATCTTTTATGTGTATCAAATCTAGTTCTGTAAATTGTATATTTTTATAGCAGATCTGGGATCATAGGTCTGGGGGTGCTATAATTGGTATCATACTAGTGTGTAGATAACTATATAGGTTATAATGTTATTGGATGAGGATGATTTATGATTTTTGAATGAAGTAAAGGGCTTATGAGTTATGTATGATCATAGTTTCAATGGAATACACATACCTTTAGGATGGAAGAATCAAATTTATTATATTGTATTGGGATTAGGATAAATGAACATTAGGGAAAATCCAAATTAAAATTCTATGTATTGGAGGAACTCTATAAATTTTCATAATGTATAGATTTAGTGTATTTATTAGAAATCACATCCTTATATGCATACTAGAAAGTGGATGTGGTTTAGGCATAAATTCATCTAGGGGTAACAACCCAAAAAACGGTTAGTTGGGTATATCTCGGTGATCATTCTAGAGAAAGGAGAATGAACCATAATTGATAACCTATCTAATCACACTTCAAGGGATATTTATGGGTTAATTTAAATTCTCTTTTCAAAACATTATGAATAATTTCATCACATGATATTATGGATGTTAACATTTTTAGGGAACCAAATTGTACGATGACCATGGAAATCCAATATTGATGACAAAGACTCATAATTTGGTGTATTCACAGCATTTATGAATTATTTATTTGATGTTTATAGTTTCAATTTTTTTCATTTATTAATTTAAGTATTATAATCCCTCAATATTCTTTTATAGTAAGGTATATAGTATGAACTATCCAACCTAACAATGGATTCCATGGAAAATATAGTGATTATATAAACATGAAATATATTGGGACAAGAACTAGGGCTAAGAATGATAATATTATACCAAATGAATTATCAATAATTTTGATAACCATAGTTGAAATAAATTATTTAGGCATCATATTAAAGATAAGAAGGATGGTGTCTTATTAAATATTAATAGATGAAGGTGATGAAGGAATTTTTTTCCCTTTCTTAAATGTAAAAAATGCTAGAAGAAACACACAAGGGAATGTATCAAAGGAACTAAAAAATTATTGATGTGCAGACAATGATGAAATAAAAAATGTAATCATCGAAGGACAATGAATAATTCAGTTATCCTACTAGATCAATAAGATTTAAATTCTAGCCTTATCAAATATAACAATCGATAAATTTTATTTTAAATTTTATCTGATGTCATATCTATCTTTTTGAAATCCTTAATTAAAGTGTCTGTAAAAAATTATGGGGATGTAATTTCATCATGTGGGGTAGAATATAACATTCAAATATTTTAGTATATATATATACTCTCTTAAATAATATTGGTTGCAATATCTTTCTTCAAACAAAGTAAAATAATGGTCGTGGAATATAATTCAGTAAAATTAATCATATTTAAAAGTTCATTATGGTAATAAATAATATATATATATATATATTATATAAAAAATTAGAAAAATTTATGTTATAAAATTGGTAAGAAATAATATTAGAAACACAAAAGGTTTAAGAATGTCATTTCTAAATAATAGAAGTATACTATTATTTATTATTTTCCTAAATAAAGTTTAATTATATAATTTTTAGATATATAATTAGATAATATTATATTTATTTTTTAATTTAGAATCAAAAAAATATCTTAGAAAAAATATTTTGCATTTTTATGAAATATTTAATTTTAGGTAAGTGGTGAAAATACTTGTTGGGGATAATTTCATCAACAATTACGATATTATCATAACACAAGAATCTAATAAATATGTATTCAACCATTTTTTCCTAAAATTATATATATATATATATTTAATTTATTTAGTATATAATGACTATAAACCCAAGATTTATATTTGTTGACATAAGTAGTATATTATTTTAAAAGCTATTTTTTGATATATTATATATTTTAATTTAAAAGATATGTTTACCTTAAATAGAGGATGAATTATATTAAATGTATGATAAAAATTTATTTAACACATTTAATTTCTTTATAAGGGTCCTATTATATTTTTTTAATAAACTAATTACAAATATTTATATTTAATTAGGACTCATTTGTGTTTTATAGAGTAATCTAATGTGGCATGAATTTTCAAAGGTTTACAAGACATCTGTGTTGTCTAGAAACCATTTTCATGTTGTAATGTTATAACCTCATGTATCACTACCCATACCACACCTAATTCACCTTACTTTTAAGAACGTTCATTCTTACCCCATACATAACACCTTTTCCCTTACTAAGTACCCATTTCTTCTCAAATAAAATGAGTACACATCCACCCCTTCTATAATTCCCATACCATTCAAATTCCTCTAGAACATATATTATAATCACCTATAATATAATATAGACACATTAACTCTATCATCTGGTCACCATAATATTTCTTTCTCCTCCATTTTCAGTAAGAATACCAAAAGAAAGTTCAATGTCTTAATGAAGTCATCATGACTATCTTATGCATTAATTATTGTTCTCTAGTTATTATTCCACCGATAATATCCAATATCAATGAAATTATGATTATTTAATTATTAATTATATTTTGGTATGTTTTTATACAAATGCTATATATATTTTACGCCTTCCATAAAAACCCTTTGAAAAATAAGAACATCATGATGCATATGTGCAAACTACTGCCTCCATGAATGACATGTCCTATTTCTCATCATCGCTTTACATAACAAGTTTAAAATTGGTTTTAAATGAATCAATAATGTAATTATATTATGATAATAATTCAGAAATAATAAGTCATTTTACATCTTAACTTCCTTAGGTTTTATGGAAATGGAAATCATTTCTTGCATGTGTGTGGGGACTACCACATCTACATCAATGAAAACAATGATTTTCATTTATTTTCTAACATGAATTACATTAAAAATAATTTTTTATTTATAAAATCATATTTGTAACTATATTTATATTATTTAGTGAGTGGATTTTTTTATGATGAACTTAACCATGGTCAACATGTCAAGATAATCATGTAAAAATCCACCAATCCGCCTCTTGTAAATAACAAGTGATGATACAATTTAATAAATTGAAAAAAATATAAAAATAAAAAGAACTCAAAAAGATAAATATATTTTAATAAGGTTGTTATTAAGGTTATTAATGATCTAAATTCAAATATATACATATTTATGTACATGTGTAGAACACTTTTAGACATAATAGTAAGGGATTCCTCTCAAAGAATTCTTCTTTGGGATGAAAGTTATATTATGCATATAATTTCTTTTATATGGTTATTATAGTTACAAATATACATATAATTTAATATATTTTCTTTAATAATCTTATTATAACACCAACATCAAGCTCTATTTTTTCGATTTTTTTATTATAATGTGTCTTAAGCCATAAGGGACTATTGTCTAAAACTCCCTTTATTGATACACATTCTACAATATACACATATTTATGTGTATATTTTATATATGATTCCAAATTATTAGGTTATAACGAAATATGTCTTCTTCATGGTCTTTGAGTTTTCTTTCTATATCATTATTCTCCACTGAAATGGATTAAAATATTACTGAAGTCGTAATTGATTTTTTGACAGAAGTCTATTTTCTTATGATTCGTAAAATCTATTCCTAATTATAATCCTATAATTATATTTTTAATATCATTAACATTTTAAATGGTATATTTACTATTTATATATGGATAGTAATTTTCTTCATTAATATCCTATCATTTAATGAAACTCATCCTCAAAGAAAATCATGATATCGATGAAAATAACTCCAGTATTTTCCAATAGATATTTTTCATCCATATCCATGTTTAAGCTATCTAATGCTTGATATATTACCCAAATATGATTCAAATAAAGTAAAATTAATATTCCACATAACCTATTATTTAATGAATGTTCTTTTATCATTTTTATGATGGAAGTATCATAAAATAGTTTTGAATGATTTTTAATATTTCCATAATGAAACAATTTAAAAAAGGATTTCTTTTAAATTAATGTTATAAATGTTTTAAATTTTTTCGATAAAGAGTGTTTTAAATTTATATTCAACTATATTAAATTAATTTAGAAAAATTTTAAAATAAAATTTCCACATTGGTCTTTTTCATTGTAAGGAATCACTTTTACATGAGTTTGTGTGAACTTATCTTTCCACCACCTTTTTCATTTTCATAGTGACTTCCTCTCTATAGTTTTATGTTTATAGAATCTATTTTTAATTCTAATAGGTTAATAAAAATTCGTTTTTTAGTATTTTCAAATGGAATGGAAAATTTAATTTTCAATTCAATTTTTCTAATTTTCTATGTTTTTTATTAATCAATGTCATATTCTTGATCATGGATATTCATCTAATGATTCCACCCACCATATTTTCTTATATAGATTACATATATCCAATTTACATCTATGCTGTGATCCATAAATGATTTAATCTTTCATATTAATCCACATAAATATGTATTATTTTCTTCTATTTAACTTCCTATGTGACTCCCCTAGATTCCATTACATAATTGAAGAGTGTAAACCTAAATTTCCTAAACATTAATTTATTGGGGTCATTTTTATCTAAGACAATACAGATTTCCTATTTGTTGTCAATACCATATGGGTAGTAAATTTTTTTGAGTGGTATTGACCTAGAATGATCTTTTATTTATTTAGATTCCCAACTATTTTCTATGGGGTTATGACATTATGTTTATTGATAAAATAATCTTTGATTCATTAGGGATCCAATTGAAATGAAAACAAAACCCTTTTTATTTTTCATGGATTTTTATGATATGTTGATTTAATCCATGTGGCACACATATATATGATTTTCAATTGGTTATGGATGGACCGAAAATTATATATACCTCAAATGTATTATATTATGTTTTTATTTCATGAGATATCATAGTGTGTTGGCGGTGAGCCTATCCTACTATGGGAGTGGGTAGTTATCATAGTCAAAATTATTATGGTAATGAGAAATAAAGACTTGATTTTTTCTTATTATGTATGTTTATTTTTTTTCAAAATATCATTATTCCATTCCATTTTATTATGATCATTATTATTTGATACTCTTTATGATATCATGAAATGAATGCTTTCATGCATAAGTTGTCTCAGTGTTATAATTTATATACATCAATCCCTTAGAGATAATTAGACCTCATCCCTTCATATTCTCCATTTCTAAAAGTTAAGAAATAATTTATTAAGCATGATAATCCTGGAAGAGTATCTTTTATAGATAATTTATGGTTCTTCTTACAAACTCATTATGGATTAATTAACTTCCCATATAGGGAGAAAAATTCAAATTTATTGGGAAGATTTGAGATTTACTAGTTTATTCTGTTACCTTATTCTCTAAAACTGAAATCTAAAAATAGGTTGGATTGTATATAAGATTTATATTAATGATAGTGTGGTAGTTTATGCATTTTCAACACCCTATCTCGGGGAGCAGGAATGTTGGAGATAAACTAGTGTTGAGGACGATCAGTATATAATTATTTATAGAGGTTTTTGATAATATATTATATAAAACCAATATAGATATTGAATATTGTTTTAAATTATATGCTAAATACATGATAATTAAGAAGAATCTACGATGAATCCATATATAGTGTCTTGTACTTAAAGAATGCTCTAATGAATCCTATGATTATGTTTTGAAGTGATTAAGAAGGGAAAAAGTTACTTTCTGGAATCCTAGATGTTATTTGAGGAAATTATTTAACTTGGAAATGAAACTAGGTAAATGATAGAGTATATGACTATAAGTATTTGATCTTAAAAAGAAGGATTTGGTGTAATTATAGGAGTGACATTAAAGATTTAGTATGTGTTATTGAAAAAATATTTGATCATAAGTCTTTACATATAGATTATAATTCACCATCATAAACCATTCAACTCATCATATGAATTTTACCATAAATATTGGCCATCATAAGAATTTATCTGGGAAATAAAACTAAAAATTAAATGATAAATGTCTTTAAATTTGAGTGGAAATATTGAAGCATAAGTATTTTCACTAAATTTAGTCCTTGGTACTGACTATAAGACTTCAAAAATTTGGTTAATATCTTGGGTTGTTTTTGAAAGGAATGTATAGATCAAGAATTTATATTCTAATGAAATAAAATATGTCGTAAATCATATGATTTAAGTGAAATTATATTTAATGATCAAACATCATTGTTTGATATATGATCATGATACTTGCAAAAATAAATAGATCTCCATCTATAGGAGAAAATTGGGGCACTGATATGGGATCCATAAAAAATAATTGTACCTATGAATTTCTACATAGAATTTTCTATATAAAAAAATAATATATTTCTTAGAGAATATGAATTTGGGGAAGGACACTGATTATTCCAATATCGCTCATAGGATAGAATTGTGTCATTATCTAAATTTATGGATGTTTTGAAGGAAACATTAGCTCAGGTATTATGAACTATAATTATTCATGTGTGAAGTGCATTATGTTGCATTTGTTGTCAATGAGACATGTTGTTGTCTTAGAATGAATGGATGTCAAGAATTGTCAAGATGTGAATGCCAAAGGTTGTGATGGTGTTGGTGATGAAGGATAATGGCCATGGTACTAAGATGCATGTCACTTAGAAGATTCACTAAGTGGTATTGGAAATTGTGGTTGAAACATTCTCCATGAAAATCAGACGATTGTTGAGCTGATCTTTAAGTTCCAAGAACTTGTATCAACTGGATACAATGTCACAACACTGATTGAAGACCATGCATTGTCTTCACAATGCTTGAGGAGTTGAAAGGAGTTCCATCCACAACTACTAAGTGGATGATGTGCATTAATGAAGTCCATGCACTATCACTTAGTGCATGTGAACATGAATATGATCCAATTGATCTCTGATTAGATCAATAAAGAACATTGAAGATTATAAGTGATTCAGGAGTTCGATTGATGAAGATGAACCTTTTGAATTCCATATCCCAAGTGAAGATCATGTGAGGAGAAGAAATGGAGGAATTCTTAAGATGAAGAAGAGAAGATAAGAAGAATAGAGGAGGAGGAATTTGGCATTTAGAATTGGTATTTTTCATGGAGGACTTTGTTTTTGACAAAGTCTTATTTGTTACTTTGCCAAAAAAAATTGGCCAGCCCATGGACACCTTGAGGGTTCAACCCCAAGGCACATGTGGGCCTAAGGCGCCACGCCCAAGGGGGAACCCGTGGGGCGAGTCCAGGGCGGCAGGACGCACCCAAGACACCGCTAGGCGTCTGGGGCACGCCCGGAGGAGCGCGGCAGGGGCGCATGAGCGCACCCGAGTGTGCATAGTGGGCGCTAGGAGCGCGCCCGCAGGAGCAAGAGTGGGCGCAGAGCGCGCCCGCAGAGAGAACCCGGTGCGGGGTGGCACCGGGAGGGAGGAAGTTCAATTGAGCGGTGGAAGGGAGCGCTTATTTGATAAACCACGTGAAAAATGGCCGGTGTTTCGATGTGGGACGCGGGATTTTCCCGCGGAAGAGATCCTGGCCATCCGAGCCATCGCGCGCTTGATCTGTGCCGCACGATCCATCCGCGGTGCCGCGATCTAATCCAGGCCGTTGAAGATCTGATCCGACGGCCCCGACTTCTTCCTCAACCTCGAGCCATGCCGAAGCCTCCCCGCGAGCCTCCGTCGAACCAGGAGCAACCCGACGACGGTTTTTGAGCTCCCGGCCACCTCCGACGAAGATGAAGACTCCATTGAGCTCGTATCGACATACCGAATCCATCCATGCAATAAAGAGAGCATGCATGCTATGTTTGGAAGATTTCGAAGTTCGGCCGAGGCAAGCAACGCTGCCGAGGCCGTGGAGGGTTTATGCCTTTGCATGCATGGGATAGAAGAGGCGAAGGCCGTGCATGCGTTCTAAGTCGCATGCACGTGGAGGAGAAAAATAAGGAAAGAAACCGCGGTAGGAAACTGAGGAGAAAAACGAGATTTTACAGAAACTTGAGATCCGAAAATCTCGGTGCTTCAAGATTTTTCTCACGCGGATGAACCGCCTCTGCCTGGCCTATAAAAGGAGAGCCCAAGGCTCCAAAGAGTTTTGCTGATCCTTTGTTGAATATCCGAAGTCCCGTGAGTGCTTCAAGCCTCACGAAGAACACTCTGTGCACCCCTGCGCGGCAGTGAAGCTCGGAGCCATCAGAGGCTCCGTGAGATCCTTTTGCGCACTTCTTGTGCAAAAGAAGAAGGAGGAAGGGCAACGCGACCTGGCGCGCCCTCCTCTGTGCACCGCGCCCCCTTGCGCGGTTTGCACTTGCGTGCCCGCGGTGCCTTGCACCCATGGCTTGCGCGGCCCTTGTGGCTTGAGCCTTGCGCAGCAGTAGGACCTGCGCGCCCGCGGCCAGTGCACTCTGTGCGGCTGTGAAGAGAGGAAGGCCGCACCTCTTGCGCGCCTGTTTTGAAGGTGGAGTTCGGGTAGTGTGTGCACAAGGAGTGGAAGGCCGAGGCAGTGCCTCGTGTGTGAACTTTGAGAAGGCCGAGCCTTGTGCTTGTGTGCAAAGTGAAGGAAGAACACCCTACGGGTAGTAGGTGTGCAAAGCAAGAAGACCCGAGGCATAGTGCCTTTTTGTGTGCAAGATAAAGTGGAAGGCCAAGTGTGTGCCAAGTGCTAAGAAGACCACACTCATTAAGTGTGTGTGCAAAGTGAGCAAGAAGTTGGCCAAAGCCTAGGTGTGTGCACAAGAAGGGAAGAAGGCCATAGGCATTTGTGTGTGCAAAAGAACTAAAAGGCCGAACCTAGTGTGTGCACTAAAAGTGTAAACACCTAGAAGTAAAATAAGGAGTGACCCACACTAAAGTAGAACACACAATTTAAGTGTGTAAACAGATTGGATAAAGTGTGTGAAGTTCAGTGAAGGTGTGTGCTTAAAGTGACTACACCCTTTGTGGGTCTACTGCACCAAGAAGAGGAAAGGAGAAGTGCATGCATGCATGCATGCACGTGCACACGTGAACAAAGCTAAATCAGGCTGTGTGCAATTTGAGTTGACCAAGACCAGGAGGTTCTTGAAGAATTGAGAAGGCCATGCTATCAGTGCATGAGGATGAAGAGCTGCCATGCACTCAGTGCATGAAGTTGAAGTGAATGAGACTGGACCAGACTGAAGTTAAAGACATCATTTGTCTGAGTATTCAGTAGTTGGAGAGAAGCCAGGTCATCCTTAGAAGAAGGAGATAAATCCTGAGCAAGACGAGAAGACCTGATCATCACAAGTGATCAGAAGAGAAGAGCAAGGCCAACATTTTTTATCCCAGACTGCTGAGGATACTTGAAGAAGCTTAAAGAGAAGAAGAGCTACTCGTGTGACTCGAGGAGCCAAGAGAAGACCCTGTGGGACTCAGGGAGAAGAAGTCTTCAGTGGGATTCTGGAGCAGGCCAGTGGGACTCTGGTAACACTGTGGGACGTAGTATAAAGACCCTCCTGTGGGACTCAGGAGAGATACAGTGGGACTCTGTATCGACCATTGTAATACTAACAGATTATAATGGGAGAATCCATGCTGGGAGAGCATGGCAAGGATGTAGGCCTTTGGTGCCGAACCTTGTAAATCCTTGTGTCCTGTGCCTTTTCATTACTGCATCATTTGGGAAAGGTTGAGAGATACAAGAAGAGTGGATCGAGGCTTTAACCAGCCATAGAGGTTTAATTGATAAGAATCAATTAGTAAAAAAGTTTTAAAGGATCACTGATTCACCCCCTCCCCCTCTCAGTGATTCACACGGATCTGGGCACTTCAAGTGGTATCAGAGGCAGGTTCCCTCTAAAAGATCCAAGGGAGTCTTTACTCAGTGCAGATTTGAGGAAATGAGTAACCAGCCTCAAATGGAGATATCTGCCAAGACTCAGAAAAATAGAAAGAAGAAACAGGCCAAGAAGATGAAGAAGATGGTTGCTACAAATAGAGAAACACCTTCTATGGAAAGAAATGTGAAAGTCACATCAGATGACAATTCCTTTTATCATTCTTCTGATGAAGCCTGTCCTAGCTGTGATGAAGTTGAAACAATGAATGATCTTCAGAGTGCACTCAAATATCTTCAGAAGACAGTTCCCATGGAAGTGGCAAAGTGTATAGCTACAGGCATCCATGATCTTCATGAAGAAAAATCACAGTTAGAAGAAGAAGCCAATGCAATGGAAGATCAATTGGCAAAAAGGGTTGGCATAACCAACACTCTCAGAAATCTGGTAAATGCCAAAGATGAAACAGTATCTCTTTGCAATGAAAGATATGAAGACACTCCTGAAGAATTGCAAAGAAGCCTTTCTGAGAATGAATTATTTAAGATAATGGTCAAAGAAGTGTTCTATGCACTGGAGAAGCTGCACAGAGTCTCAATGATTGTCAAAGATGCTCAACTAGAAGATAAAGTCAAAAGGGTGAAGGAGCTTGACAACTCAATGCTTGAAATCAAGAAGGTGCATGAAGACCAGTTAGAACAGCTGAAAGAAAGTTGGGAAGGAAGGATAAGAACTATTGAGGATGAGAAGAACTCCCTCAATATGAAATGCTTAGAACTGGAGGTGATATTGAAAAATCAGCAATCACCCAAAGCCCAAGCCTCCCAGACAGCTGGAAGAAGACATGTTGCTACTCAAGTATGCTTTGAGCAGGATGATTCTAAGAGAAAGACATCCTCTAATAAAAGTGCAACATCTTCTAAAAAGAAGGTACCATCCATCCCATCTTGTACTCATGCTTCTAAAAGTGTTTCTACTAAAAGTGCAGGATGGAATAATGAATCCAAACAAGTATGGATGAAGACAGTAAAGAAGCAGAGCTCTCCTGAAACAGCACAACAGGTCAAGAAAAGTTCCCTACAATCAGAAGGACTGAAGAGGTCAAGATTCGTGGGACAATGCTGGTGTTGTAACAAGTATGGGCATTGTGCAAAGGATTTTTGGTACAATCCACCAAATGCCAAAGCACAGAGGAAGCCCATGCCTAGGGGGAGCAAGCCAGAAGAAAAGAAGCAGCATCCACAGGTCCAGAGACATCTGTTTACTGCTAACAGATTTGGATTACTTGACAACATCTGGGATGTTTGCAAAAGTGGTCAAAGAGTTGATACATATCAATCTCCGAATGTATCCGAAACCGGAATGAAGAGAAGATCACTGAACCTGGCTAAGAGAGATTCCTTGGGAAGCAAGCAGAAGAAAGTGTAAGATGCTCCCAAGAAGAGTTTGAAGAATGAAGAGAAGTCCTTGGAATTGAAATCCAAGAAGGGTGATGCATCCAGAAGGACCACCAAGAAAACATGCTTCTACTGTGGAAAGAAAGGACACACCATGGATCTTTGTGAACAAGCCATGGAACTGAATAGAAGCAGACTGGACTCAAACAGACAATCAATCCAGAAGAAGCAGAAGGGATTGATTGAAAACAAGTTGCCTAAGAAAGGTAGCTTGACAGCATCCAAAAAACCATGTGGAATTTCCAGAACTGAGGGCACACTTCCAAGTGACTTGTTAGTCATATGGCCAAATCAGTTGCAACTTGCCAGAGAACTGCAAAGGGCTGAAGATGAAGCACTGGCAATTGCCAAGGCAAAAAGGAAACAATTGATTTCACATGAAGATGTATTAAGATCCACACCAGCACAATCATCAATGAAGATCAAATGTGCAAGTGTGAAGACTGGTGAAACTGGGACATCTCGGTTGAGAGAATCTTCTCAACCTTGTTGTTCACATTGATGAACCAAGGAGGTTCCATCTTATTCCCTAATCACTTGTATTTACATGTGCTAACATTGCAGGGAATTGAAGATGATGATCATTCTCAAATGGAGGATGGTTTGGAAAGAATGGAGTGCACCCCTTGAGGGGGAGCCAATCTGAAGAAGATGGTATTCTAAGATTTAATACTATCGTGAGAAAAGCTGAAGGTATTCCAATCATACTTTCATCCCTTGTTTCTTAATTGTATTTATCTTGTCAATTAAGGGGGAGTATGGATTGAAGACAAATGGATGAAAGGGGGAGCTTTATCTTTGCACTGAACTTTCTAATGAGTTTTGTGAAGTTGTGCAGGATTTAGCAAATTCATTGTTACATCTGAAAAATTTCAAACCCCCAAGCATGATCTCACATGTGTAGAGAATTGTGGACAGCATTGAAAAATCTTGGTTATATCACTCTTGTTTTCTACACCGGGTTAGCCCAAGTAGACTTAGAGTTGATTTACTAAAGGTTCTTTGCTAAAGAGAACATGTGACATCATCCCTCTCTTAGTGATTTTGAAGAAAATGCTTTTATAAGGGAGGAAGAGATTTTTGAAAGTGAACCACACCACACCTTTGCATTTGATTTCCAATAAGGGGGAGAAAAGATTGGCACACATATTGACCCATTCATATGTGCTGAAGTTGTGTATTGACAACAAATACAAAGGGGGAGATTGAAGTGCATTATGTTGCATTTGTTGTCAATGAGACATGTTGTTGTCTTAGAATGAATGTATGTCAAGAATTGTCAAGATGTGAATGCCAAAGGTTGTGATGGTGTTGGTGATGAAGGAGAATGGCCATGGTACTAAGATGCATGTCACTTAGGAGATTCACTTAGTGGTATTGGAAATTGTGGTTGAAACATTCTCCATGAAAATCAGACGATTGTTGAGCTGATCTTTAAGTTCCAAGAACTTGTATCAACTGGATACAATGTCACAACACTGATTGAAGACCATGCATTGTCTTCACAATGCATGAGGAGTTGAAAGGAGTTCCATCCACAACTACTAAGTGGATGATGTGCATTAATGAAGTCCATGAACTATCACTTAGTGCATGTGAACATGAATATGATCCAATTGATCTCTGATTAGATCAATAAAGAACATTGAAGATTATAAGTGATTCAGGAGTTCGATTGATGAAGATGAACCTTTTGAATTCCATATCCCAAGTGAAGATCATGTGAGGAGAAGAAATGGAGGAATTCTTAAGATGAAGAAGAGAAGATAAGAAGAATAGAGGAGGAGGCATTTGGCATTTAGAATTGGTATTTTTCATGGAGGACTTTGTTTTTGACAAAGTATTATTTGTTACTTTGCCAAAAAAAATTTGCCAGCCCATGGACACCTTGAGGGTTCAACCCCAAGGCACATGTGGGCCTAAGGCGCCACGCCCAAGGGGGAACCCGTGGGGCGAGTCCAGGGCGGCAGGACGCACCCAAGACACCGCTAGGCGTCTGGGGCACGCCCGGAGGAGCGCGGCAGGGGCGCATGAGCGCACCCGAGTGTGCATAGTGGGCGCTAGGAGCGCGCCCGCAGGAGCAAGAGTGGGCGCAGAGCGCGCCCGCAGAGAGAACCCGGTGCGGGGCGGCACCGGGAGGGAGGAAGTTCAATTGAGCGGTGGAAGGGAGCGCTTATTTGATAAACCGCGTGAAAAATGGCCGGCGTTTCGATGTGGGACGCGGGATTTTCCCGCGGAAGAGATCCTGGCTGTCCGAGCCATCGCGCGCTTGATCTGCGCCGCACGATCCATCCGCGGCGCCGCGATCTAATCCAGGCCGTTGAAGATCTGATCCGACGGCCCCGGCTTCTTCCTCAACCTCAAGCCATGCCGAAGCCTCCCCGCGAGCCTCCGTCGAACCAGGAGCAACACGATGACGGTTTTTGAGCTCCCGGCCACCTCCGACGAAGATGAAGACTCCATTGAGCTCGTATCGACATACCGAATCCATCCATGCAATAAAGAGAGCATGCATGCTATGTTTGGAGGATTTCGAAGTTCGGCCGAGGCAAGCAACGCTGCCGAGGCCGTGGAGGGTTTATGCCTTTGCATGCATGGGATAGAAGAGGCGAAGGCCGTGCATGCGTTCTAAGTCGCATGAACGTGGAGGAGAAAAATAAGGAAAGAAACCGCGGTAGGAAACTGAGGAGAAAAACGAGATTTTACAGAAACTTGAGATCCGAAAATCTCGGTGCTTCAAGATTTTTCTCACGCGGATGAACCGCCTCTGCCTGGCCTATAAAAGGAGAGCCCAAGGCTCCAAAGAGTTTTGCTGATCCTTTGTTGAATATCCGAAGTCCCGTGAGTGCTTCAAGCCTCACGAAGAACACTCTGCGCACCCCTGCGCGGCAGTGAAGCCCGGAGCCATCAGAGGCTCCGTGAGATCCTTTTGCGCACTTCTTGTGCAAAAGAAGAAGGAGGAAGGGCAACGCGACCTTGCGCGCCCTCCTCTGTGCACCGCGCCCCCTTGCGCGGTTTGCACTTGCGTGCCCGCGGTGCCTTGCACCCATGGCTTGCGCGGCCCTTGTGGCTTGAGCCTTGCGCGGCAGTAGGACCTGCGCGCCCGCGGCCAGTGCACTCTGTACGGCTGTGAAGAGAGGAAGGCCGCACCTCGTGCACGCCTGTTTTGAAGGTGGAGTTCAGGTAGTGTGTGCACAAGGAGTGGAAGGCCGAGGCAGTGCCTCGTGTGTGAACTTTGAGAAGGCCGAGCCTTGTGCTTGTGTGCAAAGTGAAGGAAGAACACCCTACGGGCAGTAGGTGTGCAAAGCAAGAAGACCCGAGGCATAGTGCCTTTTTGTGTGCAAGATAAAGTGGAAGGCCAAGTGTGTGCCAAGTGCTAAGAAGACCACACTCATTAAGTGTGTGTGCGAAGTGAGCAAGAAGTTGGCCGAAGCCTAGGTGTGTGCACAAGAAGGGAAGAAGGACATAGGCATTTGTGTGTGCAAAAGAACTAAAAGGCCGAACCTAGTGTGTGCACTAAAAGTGTAAACACCTAGAAGTAAAATAAGGAGTGACCCACACTAAAGAAGAACACACAATTTAAGTGTGTAAACAGATTGGATAAAGTGTGTGAAGTTCAGTGAAGGTGTGTGCTTAAAGTGACTACACCCTTTGTGGGTCTACTGCACCAAGAAGAGGAAAGGAGAAGTGCATGCATGCATGCATGCACGTGCACACGTGAACAAAGCTAAATCAGGCTGTGTGCAATTTGAGTTGACCAAGACCAGGAGGATCTTGAAGAATTGAGAAGGCCATGCTATCAGTGCATGAGGATGAAGAGCTGCCATGCACTCAGTGCATGAAGTTGAAGTGACTGAGACTGGACCAGACTAAAGTTAAAGACATCATTTGTCTGAGTATTCAGTAGTTGGAGAGAAGCCAGGTCATCCTTAGAAGAAGGAGATAAATCATGAGCAAGACGAGAAGACCTGATCATCACAAGTGATCAAAAGAGAAGAGCAAGGCCTGCATTCTTTATCCCAGACTGCTAAGGATACTTGAAGAAGCTTAAAGAGAAGAAGAGCTACTCGTGTGACTCGAGAAGCCAAGAGAAGACCCTGTGGGACTCAGGGAGAAGAAGTCTTCAGTGGGATTCTGGATCAGGCCAGTGGGACTCTGGTAACACTGTGGGACGTAGTATAAAGACCCTCCTGTGGGACTCAGGAGAGATACAGTGGGACTCTGTATCGACCATTGTAATACTAACAGATTATAATGGGAGAATCCATGCTGGGAGAGCATGGCAAGGATGTAGGCCTTTGGTGCCGAACCTTGTAAATCCTTGTGTCTTGTGCCTTTTCATTACTGCATCATTTGGGAAAGGTTGAGAGATACAAGAAGAGTGGATCGAAGCTTTAACCAGCCATAGAGGTTTAATTGATAAGAATCAATTAGTAAAAAAGTTTTAAAGGATCACTGATTAACCCCCTCCCCCTCTCAGTGATTCACACTGATCTGGGCACTTCAATGTGAAGACACATAAAATTAAGAGAGGTATATATAACTGAATATGGGAATTTCATTTACATAAGATTTAGTGAGTATAAATAACTAGAAATGAAGTAAGAATGAATAGAGAGAAACTGAGTTGATAGGATATTGTATCTAATGTAAAAATGATTAATTTTGAATAGTTGTTGTATATTTATATATAAGTAAGAGGTAAATTATCATTCAGTGTTGGTGTATAGGATAATATTCTCATTTCCAATTGAACTTAAGAATGAGTCATCTTTGAAATTATAATGTAATGTTTTAAATAATTTGTCTCATTAGAATATAAATGTTTAAGGTATTTACCTTACATATGTTCCTTTTGATTATAAGAACGGGACTTTGTTTGTGGGATAATAACCACATGTCATCAGGGGCATAGTCATATTCAAGGAGTAAAACCTCATTAAAAATATTTCATGTAATTATATTTTTATAAATAAGTGAGTTTTTGAGGAGAGGTGCTGAATGATCTCAATAGTGGAAGGGATCTAAAATTTGTAAACCCTTATTTTCCCCCTCCCACTATGTATCACCCTTTATCTTATTCGAAAATTAGCATCATAGAATAGTTTTACTCTATTATCTCTCATGTTTTTTATATTATTCAATATAATTATATTAATAATAATGGAAACCTAATATTTGATGGAAAATGATCTATTCATCATTAAACCGATAATGGTAACTTAAATTCTTTCTTGAAGGCTTCATATTATTAATTTTATTATCATGGGATTCACATTTATAGATTAAAACACAATGGGTTCTCTATCTGAGCAATAAAATATTGAAATCATTCGGATTACTAAAAATAAATTATTATCTTCTCTATTGGAAGATTATATGGCCAAGGTCATGGGATGTATAACTTGTAATTCAATATGGAAGAAGAATGATATCAATTATTATGAGAATAAAAAGGTAAAAGATGAGAATTTACAAATTAGTCAACAATAGTATGAAGATGTCATAATATAGGCAGAGTAAACATTTGATGAATTATTTATAAATGTAAATCCAGCTGTGACAACTATTATAGGATTCATATAAATTCTTGCACAATCAATTATTACAAAAATGTTTATGAGAATCCTTCAAGATAAATTTGATGCATAATTCTATGTTCTAGAAGAAAATGATCTTAATGACCTCCCCATTAACAAACTCTGTATTACTTTCATTAATTATGTAATGAGAATAATATCGATAATAAAAATTAAAAGAAATCATGAAAAACAATTTCTGTCAATGAACAAAATTATTTTTTGATTAGAGAAAAATAAGATAATTCAGATGATGGAGAAAATAATAATAATTTTTTGAAATTCCTTTTATCTTGACCACAAATTTTACAAGAGGTGGAAGAAGTAAGTATAGAGGTAAAACAAATATTAAATAATTTAATTGTGGAAATCTGGGAAAATTTTCATTTACCTCCCCTATGAAATATGGAAGAGAAAATGGTTATGAGGAATATTATAGGTATACTACACTTGAATTTCCATATTATGCTAAACCATATGGGGAAAAATGTTTTCACCTAGTTCATTAGAAAGAAACATTCTGTTAGTTGAGGTGGGTGTGTCTGCTATTGAAGGATGTGATGATGATGAAGTTCCCACAGATTTTCCTCAAGAGTGTTTGTGGAGTAAGAAGAAAATAAATAAATCAATTTGAATAGGAATAAAATGATCATTATGACCCAATTTAAGGATAATCTACTATATAATATACCATGATAATAGATATTATGATGTGTTCATTATAAATCTAAATGCTGAAAGAATAAAATAATTTTATAAAGGGAATATCATTCTATAAAATTAAACTTTTTGATGGAAAATTAAACCATTAAAAGGATCTTGATATACTGAATCATGGAATTTCATTGAAGGAAAAAATAATTTAATACATGACCTCCAGAATCATCGTATAAGATAAGTAAATTGATATACTAAAAAGTAAGAATGATGGAACCTATAATAATGATGAGAAAAATAAATTCACAATAAAAATCAAATTGGAGAATAAGGAGAATGTTTTATATAACCAAAAAATCGAACTCTATGAACGATTATAGATCTGGAAAAGAAGACTCTATAGACAATCTAGTGTAAATAAAGACTACTTCCACTAAAAAATACATGATAGATTACAATCTGGAATTGAAAATTTATTTGAAGAAAGACTAAAATATTTTAAAATAAGGGAATAAAAAAACAATTAAAATATGATTTATAATTTAAAAATATTATTCTAATAAAATGAAAATATTTGTTTATAGATCTACTCATTAAAGGTCTGAATATTTAATAAGAAAAACAATGCATTCAATTTCAAAAAATTTTCTAGACATATTATTTTACATATCCTGCTAGTGTTTTAGAATGTTTTGTAAGAAAACTTATAATTTTTCATACAATATTCTTCTACCAAGGCTAAGAATAGAAAAATAATAAATAGGGATATAGAGAATACACGTGAGAACATAACTAAGGAATCAATTATTTGAAAATAATTATTAAATGATAAAAAATTTAATTATTAATAGAATTATATGGAAGATGTAATTAATAATGGAAAACCTCACATATTTGAGTTTATATTATCCTATCACATCTTAATATGTTTCATAATTTCTAAAACATCCATAATCTAATCCAACTATTTCAATTGTAAAATGCGGTTGAAGATACATTTAAGGCTTATAAATTTGAAACCCCGTGGATTTTAGATAATGGGTGTTTCTCTCAAATTATATTTCATCTCAAAAAAATTAAATTATTTTTGAAATATGAAGAATAATATATGAAATTTTGTAATGATAGTATACATATGATAAATTTTATTCGGAAAACAAACATTAGTAAAAATTAAATAAATCCAGAATGTGCATTTATTATTGATGGAATAAGGTGCATCTTATGGTGTGTATCATAATTGTGTGATACTAGAATGATGTATTCTTCATAAAAAATGGATACATAGTTAATAGAATTATTTATGGGGTTGTGATTACAATTGGTAAGAAAAACAGAAGAAATATATTTCAAACTAGGGATAAAATTTTAGGATGTTACTTATGAAGACAAGTATAATACGTGTTATGTCACAGATTTATTTGTCACATTGTCCAAATGAAAATGAATAAATTTATCTAAGAAATATTTGTGTGTAATATTCCATTACTAATAAAATAAACCCTCACTATTTTTAAAATATGGAAAAAAAGAAAAAATGGCTATTAAGACACATAAGGTAGTTAATATTAAAATTTTAAATCCTCTTGAACCGATTCAATATGATATATGTGATACTATGTATAAGAATTTTTCAAATGTAGATAGTTATTTCATTATTTCCTTAGATTATTTTAAAAGGATGTGATACATCATGTTCATGTCATACAAATTCTATGTCCTTGAGAGATTGAGGATTTTTAGATAAATTGTAGAGAAACATGAAAGCCATTACATAATGAGTTTGAGATCATAAAATGGAAATGAGTATAAAAAAATATTTTATATAGATTATATTATAAAAAAATAAATAAGATTAAAAAGAGTGATTCATATACACCTCACACTAATTGGATGGTTGAAAGGAAGAACATATGTGTTATTGATATGGCAAGAATTATACATGTAGAATTTTACACCTCATGGTTTTAGTATCCACAATCCAAAAAAACAATTGGAATAATTAAAAAAATGCGTCTCTTAAGGAAAACCACATACATGATTCCCTATGAGAAAATATATAAGATGAATCTAAATGAAAATCATGTTATGGTGTTTAGAAGTCCTTACATACAGAATAAAAATATAGAGGTAAAATAAATATAGATGATAAAGTCGAAGATGGAATCTTTTTTGTTCACACCAAAGGAAAAATCATTTAAATTTTACAATAGGATGTTTAAAAGTATTATTGATAGTTTCTATGAAATAGATGTTGAGAATTATGAAGCAACAAGAAATAAAATCATTGTTAATGGTGAATAAGTTGTTTTTAGATTATAACTTGTTGAACAAAATATAAAAAACATGGGTTTAGAAAAATGATAAAAACTGTAGATTATATAGAGATGATGAAGGAAATATAACGTTTAAAAGAAAAGAACATGATGTGAAGGAAACATATTGATACTGAGAACATCATTGTGGACCAGAATCAAGGAGTGCAGGAAATAAAAAATATCCTAAAATCCAATCATATTAGTGTTCTATCAAAAGTAAAACACAAGACAATTGAAGAATATTTATAATATCATCATTGGGTTCGAGAATTTAATGGATAATGTATCTAGATAAAAGGGAAACATACGTTGAATAATGTTATTAGATCCATATAAAATAATGAAATTTGAGCCAAATGAGTTTTGAAAAATATGCTTGATGACAATGGTGATGTATCTAGAAGAAATTTCATAATTTTAGGCATTAGATACTCAAAACATTAATGTGTTGACTTTCATGAATATTTTTCATCAATTGAATTTCTAAAAATCATAAGAAAATTACTTTCTATAGTGCATAAAACAAGCATAAACATATTATAAGTTGATGTTAAATATGTTTTTTTCTAAATGGTGATCATGATGAGGAAGTGTATATGTATTAGATCTATGGAATACTTCTTGATTTAGATAGAGGAATAGTATAAAAGGAATATTATTATCGTAATGGATTGAAGCAGGCTATAGGAATTTTGTATTTTAATCCTGATTAATATATTAAAGGATTGAATTTTGAGAAATAGAAGGAAGATATCATCTTATAAGTAATTAAGAAAGATACCACATCAATATATATAATTTTTTATTTTGATGTTTTAGTTTTTACTTTCAATGAGGAATGAATATCTGAGGTATTTTCAAGACCAATGCGAAAAATATTTGAGATGTTAATAAATTTATAAATTAGATTTTTATTAGAATAAAAAATTACCCATGTACTATATAACTTTTTTATAATAGAAATATACTGAATAACTCATGACGAAGTTTTACATACAAAAATATATAAAGTTTTCTACTCTCATTCATATCTTTAAAAATATGAGAAATGAAGTTTAATGGTAGACTATTAATGAAATGTATTTTATAATCCTATTTTTAGGTCTCATGTATTTGATAACTAGGAGAGAATATATCGTGTATACAATCACACTTTGTGCTAAGTTCCAAACTAATATTAAATAACCAAATACAAAAGTTTCATATAGGATATTGAAATAAATTTCAAATATATTCAATTTTGGGATGATGAATAATAAGAAATATGATTTTTTCTTGAGAGGATTTACTAATAAAGAGTTAGAATAAGATACATATGATAGAATATATGCATCAAGTACATATTTTTTTATTTGAGAACTTTTTCCCATAAAATTCAGAAAATAAAATCTCAGATATCATAATATATATACAATATAGGAACTTTTCTATATAACGTGTATTAAAATATGTGATATGTTTGAAGAAAAAACAATATGATCAAAATCATTGATGCTTGTTATCCCTTAATAGTGATTTGTGACATTCAAAGTCCATTAAATCGATCCAAAAATAATGTACATCACTCCTATTCTA